>JAJJWW010000903.1:0-1280136 GCA_023531295.1 Papaver armeniacum
CTAAGGGTGTCAATGGATGTCCGAAAATTCGGTATTCGTTCGAATTCGCATTCGAAATATCAAATATTATTCAAAATAGTTTTCGGATTCGGATATCCGGATTTTTTTATCCGAAAATGTAACTAATCGGATAGGAATTCGGATATGGAGGTATTCACATCCGAAATATCCGTATCCGGAATTTATGTATGAATATATATATTTTTAAACCTATGAAAGTGTAGATCATATCTATTTTTTTATTTTTCTTTATATTTAGACATTTTGTTAAATTTTATTAAAAATAATAAATAATACTTTTAATTCTAATTAATTTTTATTATGTAAACATTAATCTTTTGTAAAAATAAAAATATTTTACTATTATTTTTTCTTATGATTTCGGATCGGTAATTATCCGATATCCGGATAGAAATTCGGATAATAATTCAAAGTGAAAATTACGATATCCGTTCGGATTTCGGATCGAATTCGGAGAACATATGGTATTTTCGGATTCGGATACGGATAGTGCCTATCCGCATCCGTATGCATCCGTTTACACCCTTACCCATAACCTATCACCTGCGTATGCATTTCAGAAGAAGAAAAGGGACGTACAAGTCTACATGTTTCTATCTCTGATAAAGGATTAACGCGCCTTAACTTTTCAATCAATCCAAGCTTTCATCTTCAAGTGTCATATTCTATTCATTACCCGCACGCATTTCAATTTATTCAAAACCCACAACCTATGAGACACATGTATATACTACTTACACAATGTACATTGAAAACCATACCACATCTTAAGAAAATATCAATACTATCGTTACCCCGTGGACGTTGGCCTTAGGGTGAACCACGTAAATCATTGTGCAATTATTATTATTAAGAACGGCATTATACTTTAGTAAGGGGATGTCACAAAGCGTGGATCATACCCACCGCAATATACGGGCAAAATCCCATTACAAAGCATACACATGCAATCTCTCGGAACTCCCCGTAAGCGTCTATAAGTGTATGACCAAGGGCGACTTCATGAACGAGATACCCAAGCAATATTACAAGCCGCGAACTCAATGGAATATATCCTTGAATGTCGGCGAGACCCCACCGTTCCAGAAATCCTCGGCCCGGGGAATTAGCCGGACGGGGTGCAAGGTCACAAGACAATTAGGGGATATCAACCGACGGAATTGCACAAACAATACACTTTCTCAAATTCAAAGATCAACATCCTTGGATTATAAACACTACGGAATTAATCATTACGTTAACTTAATTTGTAAAGCCGATAGATGCAAATTCAACAAAATTCAAATTGATTTAAACACCAAAGTTTGATATAGTACATGGCAGTTGATTACAAGCCTAGCAAGAAGAGTAGCAAAACGCAAAAAGGATAAGCAAGCGAGATCAATCCCTAGCATACTAGATATGATCTACTCGGGAAGGAGCATTATCCGCGGGTTTGTCCTTCAACGAGGAAGGAACACTACCACCGGAGGAGGGCGAGAAGAACTGTGAAGGGAGCGCGGGTACGGGACGCCGAGTATAATTCTTGTTTAAACCATGGTTTTTCCTGAGATCCAACTCAATCTCACCAAGAGTTCTATTAATCTCTTCGGCCAACTGCTTACGAGCCACGAAGCCTATGGCTACACTCTTCATCTCGGCTTGACTTAGGGAAGTGGAAAGAAGGTCCAACTTTTGATTGGCATGCTTCGCCGCGTTTCCTCTCCGAGACAAGGCCGGACCACGATGGTAATTGACTTGGCCCTCCAATTGAACTACCTTAGCCTCGAGATTCGGAAAATTTGTCATCCATGGCTCGAAGCTGTCCCTGGAGCTTTGCGGATAATAGAAAAAGAACTGTTATAACAAATACAATACAAAGCACACTCGATGACAAAAACGTATACCTTCACAATGATCAACCGCAGAATCCCTTGCTTCTGTGGCATAATCATATTCATTTGATAACCTATCATAATCTACCTGCAGAAGATTATGAGCATACTGACTCACGCTTAGGTCATCTCGAAGCATCGAGTCCGAATGACGATATCGATTAACCTCATCATATTCTTCGATTCCAACCCCTTGTTAAGACGATATATAGTCACCTCTAAGTTTTCTCACACTCAACCCGACCGGGCCACATCAGCTCGAGACGCGGATAAGGCACTACTGAGAGCGCCAGATTCTGCCCTAGCGTCGTCTCTTTCCTTAGCAAGACGCTGCATATAAGCCCGCACATCCAAGGGATGAGAAGACCGCGCTTGCCGCAGCTCCTCTTCCATAACATTAAGCTTAATTTCTAAAGAGGAAATCTGACCGCAGGCTTTCTCAAGATTATCCCGCGTCCATAAAAGAGCCCCGTTGAATAAATGACGGTCATGGCTGTTTCGATTTTGCGAATCTACCAAGCAAAGCTTTTTCTTACGCCATTCTTGGCCATAGCGTTATGAACATCCGCGCTGGCATTCCATTTAAACGATTCACTCTTAAGTTTTTCAACTAACTCGGCAATACGACCTTTTGACGAAGTTCTCTCATTAAAGCCACAACAACTCGGGGACTCCACCCATCAAGACAAAAGACACGGCGGGAGGAGGGAAGAAGAAGATAACTCGTAACATATAAGGAACATGTAACTATCAAAGAAGAGGAGACGCAGACTGAAATAGACGAAGAGTTCTTCTCAAAGAACCGCTAACTTGGCCTTAACCGAAGCGGCTCAGAACGCAGCTTCGCCTCTTCCGCGCCCTGCTGCTCCTTACGCTTAAGCAGACCCTTCAGCTCTGCTATTTCCTCATCTTTAGCGGAGACCGCAGCTTCAACGCCCGTAAGCATCTCTTCACAATGCCGGAGCTTCCCTTCTAGCTTGAGAGACTTAGCCTTGAAGAGCCTAGGTAAAGATGGTGGTTACAATACTCACTCCTCATCATCTATCAATCAAAAGAGAAATTAGTTCACAACACATTTAAGCAAAATCAGGGGAATAGAGAGCAAGAAAAACCTCCAATAACCGCTGCTGGGGATAACTGTACTGATACCCATCAGCAATGGCCATCATTCCAGCAACCGTAGGGGGAGGATCCACCACAAGATCAATCCCGCTGGCCACAAGATTCTCGCCCCACCCTCGATCTACCACCTCCTCCGGGGTTAGCTCCATCCTGCGAGTAAAAGAGTCCGAACTCTTTTCCCCTTCAATCACGGGGGCAGGATGAGGCACGACAAGCAAGTTTTTCTTTTGCAGCCACGCCAAAACAGCATCATCACCGTCCGCGACCAAGGACCGCGTGAAATCATCTGAGGGAGAGTCTGAGGGCTTCCCACCAAGCGAAGCACCAGTATTACTTAGCACCAAAACCCCACCAGCAGTGGAGGAGGTGCCAACACAAACCTCGGGATGCACCGCCAAAACCCTGACATCGATCCGCGTGTGGGGTCACCTCATGACTATCCTTAAGGACATTCCAGTCATCACCAACTGAAAGCAGATCGAAGTCCGAGACAAGCCCCATGCTTGTGGCCATGTCAAATGATTGTTCCCTGGATAAAACCTTACCAAACGAAAACTCGCAATAAGCATCCCCATCCTTGTCACCACTATCAAGAGCAATTCTCTTACCCTTGTCCACAACAACCTCACTTGACTTAGTAGCCCACTCAGCCTGAGCATCACCACCACCACCAGTGGCCTGATCATCACCACCACCACCAGTGGCCTGATCACCACCACCACCACCAGTGGCCGGATCACCACCACCACCACCGGTGGCCTGGTCACCACCACCTACACCAACGCTCCCACCGGCAATACTATCTACTTCTTGAACGGGCGGAGAAGTCTCAATTATCTCTTCCCCATCGGAAACATCCTCATCACCATCCACTGGACTGTTCACATCCTCGAAGTGTGTAGAACCCTCGGTGGGAGAATTCGACGATTGCTTGGGATTGATCTTCTTATTTCTACGCGCCTACAACACATAATGATAAAAGAGCCGTCGGCATCTCCTTTCCTTGGCATAATCAATATTATTTAAGAAAACGAAGGGGCATATATACGTAGAAAACAAACAACACACCTTAGCAACATTAGTATTCTCGGAAGAAGGTTAGCATCGAGAGATATCTTCGTCTTCCGCGTCATCAACATCGCGATTATAAGCAAAATCCATACCTACAAAACTCATGCCAAGGGCGTAATAGGCATAACGAGCGGGAGAAGCTTCGCGATGAGGACCGGCCAACGAGAGGGTGCCAACCATGGGGTCCAGGGGACCCAACCATAGGCCCACGGACCAACGACTTCAAGAACAAGAAGAGACCATTCATAGTCATGATCACGCTTAATTCTCTCATCGCACGGGAATAGGAAGACCTTCAAAGCACCGGGGAACCCTCGCCATCTTGGAATCACTTACCTCGCTCAAAAGTCGAACTTCCCCTTAACAGAGCAATGTTCCCAGACTCACGAGACCACGGCTTACGAGTATTCTGTTAACGTAATCTCAAAGGATTTGTTAAAATTTTCAGGAGTGTACCACCCTTTCTCCTTTTCTAATTTAGGGGCATAGCAGGTCATCATCGTTTGCCCCTTGCTACGAAGATAGCATTCTCGGAGATGGCGAAGATAGTTTCCTGTCAACTGTTGCACCCCACGATTATGAATTTTCTTGGCAGTATCGCGGCTAGACAAGACCCGGTAGTAGAAATCATCACCGGCTTTATACAAAGGCAACATCAAACCGGCCTCGAAAGCACCCACGGTCGTCAGCAAATGAAAGGCATCATATTGGTAATTGGTAACCATCTCATAAGTTATATCTTTATCAGGGGCATAAAAACGCACTTGGAAGTGCTGAAGACCGTGCTTCAATTTGAAGGCCTCAAGATCAATGTGTCGGAAAGTAAACTTCTTATTACCCAAAGGTAAAGGACGAAAAGTAACAGCAGAGTCTTCCTCGAAAGCACCTCCCGTAGTATCTTCTACAGAACCCGCTGCCTTCTTCTTAGGAGGAACTACATCTCCCGAAGATTCTATCTCCGCAGCCTTTCTCTTCGAAGACAGAGTCTTAGTTGACTTACTTGAACTAGGCACAGGTGGATTAGTCCGCGGTGGAGGCTTGGTGCGGAGAGGCTGCACATCTAAAGGTTCAGCGCGCGGATTCTGCTGCTTCTTAGGAGACCCACCTCTAGGGCGATTCACGACATGTCTAGACCCCTGCGGAGGATCACCCCTTTTAAGCGAAGACCTCTGACCGGGGGACGAGGATGTTCTTCCATCCCGAGGATTATCCTGGGTAAGTGAAGGCGGAGCTCCACCCCTAATATTGGAATCACTCCGAGGAGATCTGTGAGGACTTGACGGAGGAGTTTGGTAAGGAACCCGCGGACGATCGGACATGTCTGTGGACACAAACACGAATAAAAGTGCAAATCAGAGGCAAGGAAGATCGAAAAGCAAGAAAATCTCAAGAACAACAGCAAACGTGAAGAAAACCCTAGATTTCATCTACAATTACTTAAACTCTCAAACTATTATTCAAACTCAAAAGAAGAAAAATAAGATTAAAGCATGACCGATGAAACATACGGCTCAGTGGCGTCAACTCTCAAATCCCAGGATACACATAAGATTAAATTCATCATTGACGCATCACCAGAAAATCAAAAACTCAACAGGGTTAGCATGGCGAATAAGCGGAGTAAAAAATCATACCTGAACCTTAAAGAGTAAAGCAGCAGCAGCAGCAACGAAGACGACAATGAAGGCGGCAGCGACAGCAGTAGCAGCAGCAACAACAACGAAGGCGACAATGAAGGCGGCAGCGACAACAGTAGCAGCAGCAGCAGCAACGGCAGCAGCAATAATGGTGTCAGAGGAAGTTAAGAAGATGAAGAAGACAAAAGAATAGAGAATAAACAGAGAATGTGAATTTAATTCACATTCTCTCAGTCTTCTCTTTTTATAATACCAAGACAAACCGTCCACTACCCAAAGGGCAGTTATGGACGGATAGGGGAAACGTGCACAATAAATGCAGGTAGCACCTTTTAGGAGAAGTTATGAGGAGGGAGATAAAAACGTACCACACGATTCTTCTTCCAACTAAAGCTAGCGCTTGATCACAAGAAGAGGGGCAAATTGTAAGTACACTTATTTATCTCCATCACCACGTGTACTAGCAGAACCCACGTGGAGGCCATGTCATAAAGAGGGATGACACGTAGGGGCATCCATGGCATCTAGACGACGTGCCATGTGTCAAGACCAACGGTTGAAGATGAGGGAGCATCCAAGGTAGGTAATCCCGCGCAACATCAATGAGTTACTCTGACCCATCACGAGGTGAGATGTAATCAACGACTGGGGATAGTCCAACTGACACAAATGTGACAAGGGAGGACTGACACCGCCTGGCACGGACTGGACCGCCCCAACCACTCGCATTTAATGCTGCTCAGAGGGCACGTGTCAGATGACCCACGAAAAAAACGAGGGTTGGTCAGCGTAATGAGCGTGGGTATTGTAGAAGCCGCGGAGTGACAAGGAAGTCCGCGGACCATGCACAGAGCACAAGAAGATAAGGTCTCAACGGCTCTTTGTCAGTGGACCCACTTGATTTAGCTATATATATGTACACCCCTTCCACGAGAAAAGGGGATCGAGAGAAAACTAGAGAATAGGAGAGAGATCGGTGAGAAGTAAGTATGAGCATCAACCTAGGTGGGTTTGATGACCACTCAAAGTCTTAAGACTATTCTTGTAACCCTTTACTTCATAGTAATACCCCCTGATCCGTGGATGTAAGCCTTAGTGCTGAACCACGTAAACCATTGTCTTCTTTACATTCAGTATTCACACCTCTTTGTTTATATGGTTACTTCTTAGATCTATCAATTTAGATGTTGAGGAGATCATGATAAACTCGTGGAGTTTGGAATCAATGAATCAACATCTACCAAGGAGTATTAGATTCAATTTACACTTTGATGCGCGTATTTAATACTCGCCGAGATTGTTTGTGGACTTATGGCTATCCATTTGATTTCTGTGTTCACATTAACCATGAAGGGAAAAAATATATTGATTTTCTAATGATACAGTTGATGCTCATTATGCGTGATTTAATTTTGTTTTCAATTAACATGGATTGGCAGTATACACATGAGAGTATTGGTTTTTACCGTAAAATGCATTAAAGGGCCTGCCATGTGAAAATAAAATAAAAATATGCACTGACAATAAAAGCCACTCACATTACGATTTCTCCTCTTATAATGTGGAATTATGATCTAAAAGTTCTTTCACACTTGCTCCTTCCTGATCTTAGCTTATTTTTGACCATCACTAACCAAGTCATCCTCACATGAGCTTCAGGGGGATCACCACATTTTGAGTAGGTGGTTCCTCAAAATGATAATAACATCATTTTGAGTAGCTGGTTCTTTTTTTAGGTGATTTCCATTTATACGCTGTAGAGTTAGCTGGGATTTTGTCGATTTCATCATTCTTTCTGCCAATAAATATCGGCCCAGTGAGCCAAAAATCATTGTTGTATAGAAGAGCAGCAGAAGGATAGCTTTATTAGAAACGAGGTACAAAGAATTACTTGCATGCTACGTGTATGATTTCAGCAGCTTTTCCCTTAGTTCAACAGTTGAACCAGTTGCTCCAGCAATCA
Source organism: Papaver armeniacum (assembly GCA_023531295.1). Classification (NCBI taxonomy): domain Eukaryota; kingdom Viridiplantae; phylum Streptophyta; class Magnoliopsida; order Ranunculales; family Papaveraceae; genus Papaver; species Papaver armeniacum. The sequence continues at coordinate 7,689 of JAJJWW010000903.1, forward strand.
AGAATTGATCTTCTCATTTCTCAGTAATGGACGAAAATGGAATTGGCATGAAAGAACACCTTGAACTTGAACTGAAGAATCAATGCGCAAAAGAGTAACTTTTAAGTGTTGTTTATCATTTCCTGGAACACAAAATTCATCATTTGTCAAGGGAAGTCAGCATCTCTACTTATCCCACCCATTAAACATGACGGGTCCATAACAAAATTTAAAAGTTATAAATATAGCTATGTCATCATTTCCCAAAATTTCACTCATAACAATATAGCTATGTCTTCATGTACAGACTTTGTGCAGCGTGTTTAAGAAGGAATACATTTTCTTGTGGTGACAAAGACTTGATTTCTGTGGTACAAAAGGACAAACTTTTTTGTACCACAGAAATCAAGTCTTTGTCACCACAAGTAATGCCAGATGATTGAGACCTAATTATGGATTCATAGTTTTCCCCGCTTGTAGTTTAATGGTGATAAAAAACCTGGCTTGATTGGGTATACTCAAACTAATTGGGGTATACCCAATTTTAAAGGGACATTTTTTGTGGGGTTTAGGGGGAGTAGTAATGGGTAAGTTACAAAACTACCCTTACCCATTAATAATCTTAATTACCCTAAATCAATTTTTATTCTCTTCATTTCATCTCCTCTCTTCTTCTTTTCCTCCCCACCATACTGACCCCCACCACCACCACCATCAAAAAAACTCGACGATCAATTCGTTAAAATCGTCGATTCCAAAACTCCGATTAATCTTCATCAATGGATCCACCATGGAAGAAGACAACTCGTATGAAAGAAACTAATCGAAAACCCAATGAATATAACCCTGGAATTGCAAGTTTGGTTGTTAAGAAAGTGAAGAAAAAAATGGTTGAAGAAGAAGAAATTGAACCCGTTGAAACACGTGAAATGGTGCGCTTAAGAAAGTAAGGGCTTGTTTATACTCACTCTAGTACTTCGATTTCATGTTTGCATGTCAAATTAGGTCAGAAAATTCGAATTTGTGAATTGGCAGTTGCGCGCCGACAAGGTTTTTGTTATCGACCTTTAGGGTTTTCATAGTTAGGGTTTCGCCTTTGGAGGGTTTAAGGTTGAAGAACTTGCCATTTTGTATAGTTTCATGAATCGCTACTAGCGGGCGGCGGAGTTATTCATCCGTATACCATTAGGCGTCTTTTTTTTAATGAATAGGCATCTTATTATTGTTTACCCTACTTGTTTAGAATAATGTTTCTGATTCCTAGAATTTTTGCGTCGGAAGGGTATTTATATAAAACCATTCTACTGCATTTTGTCGACCAACGATGTGTGGAAATGGACCTTTTCAGAGCCAGTTTAGTGAAAAATCCTATATTTTTGTGAGTGGGAAGGCTATTTTGATGATACACCGCCGGCTTTGGCTTAGTGGCACTCATCTTTGGTCGACCTTTCCGGCCATTTTTCCGCCGGATATGTTGTATATGTCTACCCTGCGGGCCTTTGATGTTTTTTTTCTGAATTATTCTTGTTCAGATTGCGAGTGGCAAAGAAGAAAGCAGCTCTTAGTCCTCCTTCAAACCCTCCTCGTGTTGGTGATAAACTCGTGTCTTCAAATCATCGAGGGGTATATGTTGTGCCGGGAACGACAAAGGTCTTAGAACCACTATCTGAGCCCAGTGATTCAGACGAGACTCCAGATGAAGACCAATAAATTCCATCTGGTAGAAGAGGTGATGATGATGATTTTGATGAAACCAATCCGGCTGCTAGAGGAGGTAACAATGATGATGATGATGATGGTGATCAAGACATGCTTGAGGTTGGAGGAGGTGATGATGATGGTGATTATGATGATGGAAATGGAGATAAAGGTAATAATATCATTGAAGATGAAATTGTTGAAGAGGAAGAGGAACAAGAAGGAGATGGAGATGGAGAAGGAGAACAAACTCTAGCTATTGTTCAAGCCACCGAAGCTTCGGCTTCAACTTCAACCGGAACGAAGAAGAGGGTGATCACTAAACCAAGTGATTCTCACATGCCTCCCAAACACTTGATGGTTGCTTTGAAGAAGGTGAGCCTCCAAAAAGGACCCCAACGAGATGGTGGAGATGTTCTTTTTGGATACAAAGACTCATGGGCATGTACGGTCCATATTACTATCGTAAGTAATCTTAATCCGTTGTTATTTATTCAAGTGTGTAACTATCTTAATTAAGTTTGCGTCAAGTGTTTGTATTTCTTTTCATTTTTATTTTTTTTTTGTATTTAGGATCACAAGCATGCCATCCGTCTCATGAGGCGCCAAGCTTCGTATTCAGTGACTCATACTTGGGATCTTGACATGGAATGTTAGGAGGTTAAAGTGATTGTGAGGAACTCCGGGTTGTGGCCTGCGGTGGAGAGTTCGAATATTGATCATGATAAAGTTACCGTAGCTGCATTCTGTGAGAGGTTCTACGGAGAGACCGATACTACATTATTCCCATTCGGTGAGATGGCGATAACTCCCGATGATGCTCAACAAATTCTAGGCCTAGAGGTTAATGGAAAAGCAGTCCATCGAGGGATTCGATAATGCCATTTCTTTCGAGAAGATTTACGAATTGAGCAAGAAATTGTTCGGTTGAAGTCAGGTTTTAGAAGGATGATGTTCTTGACAATAAGGATGGTCGACTAACCAACAAGTTTAATGTGAAGAAGTTGAGGGACTGATTATGGAAGACTCAGGAAATCCTTGATAAGGAAGGAATGGTGCACCCGGTGCGAATCAATGGTGCCGCGGTTTGCTATACACCCTGGGAAAATGTATCTTTCCCGACAGTTCCGGAAACCAAGTCGAGGCCAGTTACTTGCAATTATTGGATCCCTTACATGAGATGCGTGGGTATTCTTTGGGTACTGCGGTGGTCGCCTTCTTGAACAATGAGTTGACAAAATGTTCTAGGGCACTCTCTAAGCAAGTTAACGGAAACACATGTCTCTTCCAGGTAATTTTATTATCTAGAACATTTATATTCGCAAAATTCTCGTAAGATAAGGTTCTTACTAAACTTTTTTTCTTTTTTGCATAGGTTTGGATATATGAGCACTTCCCTTCTTTGTTCAAAGACAACTCTTACGTCAAAGTGGATAACAGTGTTCCGGTTCATTTTCCAAGGAAATGACGCAAACTCTTATGAAACTCCGAGACGCCATCGACAAATTGACTGCGGAAGAGGTGATATTTGATCCGTATCGACACATTGACTGTGTTTGAAGGATTTTCAATGTACGATCCACATCGGGTAATGCAACAATTGGGTTACGTCCAAGAAGAACCTCATTTCGATGCAGCAAAGCCGGCCTTTACTGTGGATATGAATGATTGCAGCACTTCCCAAAAAAGTTTGAACGTCTCTTACCTTCCAGCACCAACTCAAGAACATTGGTATGATAGGCGTCGCGGTCAAATCGATGTGAGTCTTTTGGACGAGGTGACCACCGGTCATGAAGCTACTGAGAAATACATGGCGTGTACTTGGATTGGGCTCTCGTCCCCTACGTGATTAGGCCAATGACTACTAAAGAACTGGCTCGTAAGAAGAAGATGAAATCGAAAGACCCAAACAACATTGCTTAAGATATTTGTAAGTATTTTAGAGTTGCTCTTACTATTTTAAGATTGATTGCATTACCGAATCATTCTATTAATTGTTTGTTATTTAATTGAATATAGAAGGATCGGTTTAAGACCTTTGTGAGGGTGTTGTGTTGCGCGAAAGACAAAGGAGAACCTGTGCAAAGCAAGCACATTGACTATGCTTGCAATGTTGACAATGAGGATGCCCAGCTATTGTTCAAGCAACTTCAGTCAAGTAAAGGCGGAAGAAAAAGCTATTAAGGATGCACAAGACAAGATAAAGGCCGATAAAAAGAGGACTCATAGTGCTCGTGGTGGTGAAGGTATCGGCGGTGGTCCTGGTGGTGAAGGTAGCAGCAGTGGTCGTGGTGGTGAAGGTAGTGTTCCAAAACGGTCCGTGGTCGCCGTGGTCGTGGTCGTGGCCAATGAATGCTTTCTTAGTTCATTTCTTTATGTTGTGGTGGACAAATGTTTAAGTTAATGGTGTGGACAAATGTTTTTTTACGGTTTATGGGACATGTTTTCGTATTTTGGACAAAAAATGTTGGATTTCTAGTTGTTGAATGAATGGTTTGTTTAGATATATAAAGTGTCAATACATTTGACTCAAGCATGCTTTTTTAAGCTACCCTGTCATTTGTCCCTGGGGCCGGCAAGGTTGTGAAATGTCGATCGCCAGGCATCAATAAAAAATTGTGTAGTTACCAAGGCCGGCAAGGTAATATGATTCCTATGAAGCCGGCGTTTTTGTAGCCAGAAGGGTACGAAAATAGAGACCCTGCCGGCCATATCTTAAAAAAAAAAACCATTCTTCTGATGCCTAAAATCATGTAAGGTCGGGAGGGCAACAAAATTAGAAAATGCGCGGTATTTTGGCCGGCATGCTAATGAACCCATACATTTCAGAAGCCGTTTTACGACCCCGACATTGTATCAAATTTCGACCCCGCCGGCGGGCTCAAAATTCAAATTTTTGCAAGTACAATTGCATTGATTCACTTGTACTTGGACACTATAACGACCAAATTTGGGCACCATCCTATAAATACACTACTTATCTCCACAAAACAAGACACAACTATTTGCATATACTCTCCAAAGCTCATATCATCACACACTCCATCTAACTCACCCAATAGCTCTCTACACACAAGAAATGGCTTCATTTGATTCTAATGAAGATTTGGCAATCACCAAAGCTTGGTATGCGGAGACTAGAGTTCGAAAGCGGTCCTCCGTAAGGGTGGATTCCACAACCTTTTGGGCTAGGGTTCACAACACTTTTAGCCAAGAGTGTGGGAATCCTAACTCAAGAAGTGTTCAACAAGTGCATGATAGGCACATAGTCATTGAAAATGCGATACTTGCTTATTTAGCTATCCAAAAACCAATTTTCAACGCTCCCCACTTTAACTTGTCCATTGAATAATTTGTAAGTTTTTTTGTGGTTTATTTTACGTGATCAATGTCGTTTGATCTTCCTACTAAACACCACTAACGAAGTAAGTTTGTGTTATGTTTTTGTAACATGAAGTCGCCAAAGCGTGCTACTTGGAGGAAAAGGGGGAAGCATTCGCATTCGATGCAAAAGATAAAAAAAAAAAAAAAAATTCTATACTTGTAAAAGATCAAAACACTATCTTCAAATTTTAAGCAGGAAATCTCTATCCAATGTTTTTTTTTTTTTTTTTTCAACCTATCAAAAAAAAAGTATAGAAATATTTTTTTTCCAAAGGAATGATGTCATTTATGGGGTTCCACCTAATGGGAGAAGAAAAGAAACACATGAATGTTTTATATCTTTTAATTTGAAAGTTGAGACATCCTTTAGGATGAAAATTGCATAGAAAACAAAATATATGAAAATATAGCTGCAATGATTGTCTTTATTAAAAAACCAAACAAGCCTATTTTTTAGATAAGAAAAGAGTAGTTTATGTCCGATCCTTCTTGGGCCCTAAATATTTTACCACTATGGCTTTAGGACTTAAATCCACCACAAAAGAGTATAAAGAAGTGGTAGATAGGTAGCATCTTGGCCTCCAGTATAGCCATTTAGTAAGTGCAATGATTTTCTTCAGGTCTACGCTGACCGTGAAAATCCACCGAGATTGGTACCGAGTGAGACATGAGGTATGGGCGAGCCCACCAGGACTTGTAGGGGTCCATCGAGATTAGTACCGAATGAGACATGATATATGGGCGGGCCCACCAGGACTTGTAGGGTCCATCGTTTATGCTTCACTCGGTACAAAATTTTGCACGAGTCTCACGGCGTATGTATCATTTTTGGATATCTTTTTCAGAAAAGACTGCTTTTACTGTGATGACCCACGGTTTTGACTCTGCCTTATTTGGTTGACTTTACGTCCTTTAGAAGACAGAGAAGCAGATGAGAAGACCCATAAGCAGACAGTGTAGAAGGTGGGTTCGGAACTTCGGATAAAGGCTGATAACTGGCTGCATCCCAAAGTCCAATCATCTAGAAATTACAGTATGAGAACATCATTAGCTAACAGGAAGTTTCATATTCTGGGATTTTTCTGGCTTACATTCGCTTCCACGTCTGAAATTAATTAACTAAATTAGCTCATGTGACTTTTATATAGTAAAAGTATCCGAAACAAACATTTTTGTATGAGTTTTATAGGAGATCTTTAAAATTAATAAATTTATGACAAAACTTTATTCATCGATAATTTCTAAATTACATGACATCGTCCCTTCATGAATATAATTCACAGTATTCTGTAGCAAATGAGAGCGAAAGATCATTAAGATTATACAAAATATGTTTATTAGTTTGTTGCATTGCTCCTAGAATAAAAGCTGGCACGCTAGTCTTATACCCTTGCATAATGGCCAAACAAACAATTTCCGTAGTTAGCATCAAGAAACTAGCTTTAATACTGCATGCCTCCATCTTCAATTCTACATGAAACTGCACATTTATGCCTCCATGATGAATTCTGCATGAAACTGCTCATTCATGCTTCCATGATAAATTCTGCATGCTGGCAGACTGGATTGATGATTGACAGGCATAATGGTCGATGAGTATGGATGGATGCTGGCTGGCATATTGGATTTGTTGCACGGGTAGAGACTGGCTGGCAGTGTGATTGAGTACTTTCAGGAATTGGTTGCGGCAAAGACTGGCAACATGAGTGGAAAATTGGCTAGAGGTGCGACTTGCAAACTGACTTCGACAGTTGACCGACTTTTGACTTTGACTATTGACCAGGCGTTGACTTTGACCATTGACCGGGCGTTGAATTTATGTAACACTGGGCAGGATGGTGGGTTGCTTAATTTGACTGGTTAGCGGGCTTGGATGAGGGCCAAAAGATGATCCAAGTACCAATTGGGCCCATTATGTGGCATTTTTACTTATGGTACAAACAGTTAGTTTTAATTTAAATAAAAGTAAAGGGTAAATGTGTATTTACCTAACTTTAGGACACCCCTTATAAGTATAGGGAGGTTGGCCTAATAAGATCATGGTCTCCCAAAAAAACCATGGTCCCTAAAAAATGGTTCTTGATTTTAGTGTCATGAAAAATTGAAAATGTCTGTTTCAGGCTTAGGAGTGTTTATGGGCTTTTCAAATTATTGTGGGCTATCTAATAGGGTTTTTGTACAAATTCTTGTAAGAATTATCTTTAATAAGACTTGAGGCTGAGGGAATGGTGAGGAGATGCAAGAAAATATGGGCACATAGGAATATCGAGGCATTGGTTTGGAATTTGCTAACACAAATTTCTTGACAATATCTTTCTCGCCCATTAAGTGGTGGTGGTTTATTGCATCAATTTTCCGCATCAAACTCATGAAACTTCATTTTCTGTAGCTACGCGATTAAATAAGTCGAACCAAACTACAAATCCACCGACTCTGCACAAGGTGGGTTAGGATAAAGGCTGATAACTGGCTGCATCCCAAAGTCTAATCATCAAGAAATTACAGTATGAGAACATCATTAGCTAACAGGAAGTTTCATATTCTGCAAGGGATTTTTCCGGCTTACATTCGCTTCCACGTCTGAAATTAACTAAATTAGCTCATGTGATCTTTATATAGTAAAAGTATCCGAAACAAACATTTTTGTATGAGTTTTATAGGATATCTTTAAAATTAATACATTTATGACAAAACTTTATTCATTGATAATTTCTAAATTACATGGCATTGTCCCTTTATGAATCTAATTCACAGTATTCTGTAGCGAATGAGAGCGAAAGATCATTCAGATTATACAAAATACGTTTATTAGTTTGTTGCATTGCTCCTAGAATAAAAGCTGGCATGCTAGTCTTATACCCTTGCAAAATGGCCAAACAAACAATTTCCGTAGTTAGCATCAAGAAACTAGCTTTATAATCTTGGATAACATAATCCGCCTGTTGAAAATGTAAAGTAATAGAAGGATAGTTATTATTATCAAATCTTCCACGTAGCCGGAAACAAACGTCAAAATCATTTTGTGGACCTATATATTCAACTCCGAGTTCGTTAAAATGTGCCTTCACCAAATCTGCAACTCTATCAAAATAATCTGTATGCAAAAAGGACAATGAAGAACCAGAATCTATGATAGCACCACCTTTCCTTAGACCGCCCTCCAGCTTAACCTTGAAAGTGCCTGGGGGAAATCTTACTCTGTTGTTACCTACACTAATATCTTCAAGATTTAAGTAATAGAGCGTTGTCTCAAGCGTAGTCTCAACAAGGGGAGTTACATATACTTTCTGAAACGCTCCTCCGATTGTGGCAGCCGCACCAAACCTTAAATATGTGTCTGATCCCCCAAGTTTCTCGTTGTATGTCTCAAAGCAGTGGGAAAATTTACCTTGTCCAGCCGCAGCTAACTGATTTATAAAAGACCATTGTCCTGGTCCTAAGCCAAGTATTCCTGCAATAAGATTAGGTTTACCTTTTAAATGATTATTGCCGAAATTAAAATTCTCTTGGCTAAATCCACAACCTATGTGTAATTCAATATTTTCGACGCCGCCAGTATTAGAGCCAAGAGTGAATTCTTCTGTAGCAAGAATACCGGATGAAACTGATCCAATCGCATAACGTACAAAGTAAGTGCATTGGCCATCAGCATTGCACTTATCTCTAAAGCAAAAAGGATGTCCATAACAAGGAACAGGACGATATGTAGTTGACAAACTCCAAGGATAAAGAGGCATATCTTGATTGAAAGTTTTAGTGGCACCTTCACATTGGAGCCATGTCTGATCACTACCTGTATCAATCATCAAATAGTAGTCCATGAATGATTGTTGTCCAACACTAAACGTACCCAAACCAACCTTTGCAACGTATAACCCTGATGGTTCGTAAACTGTGGGCATACGTATATCATCTGGAATCATGGATGGTGTTGTATTACTCTGGAGTAATATTCGCGACTCTATGTAAACTGCGTGCGCTTTGGATTGTTTGGCGAGTCTTTGAAGCTTTTCAACCCGTGTTAAATGGTCACCTACGTATAATGGTGATTCTCTAGAGTTTATATGAATCATTTTCATAGTAAACCCTGTATTTGGATCCACCGCGATGACCGAGTTTGATAGAAGTGAAACATGAGTACTTGTAAGAAGAAAAATGAAGAAAAAAGCCCTCATGTTTTAACTAAATATATAGAATTTTGATGAACACAGCTATACGCAATTTTGAACTTCAGTTTATAGTATTGTACCGAGATAAAATCCAATTTTGAACTTCAGTTTTTAGTACTGCACCCAGATAAATCTTATAGAGGTTGAAAGAAATCTTTTCATAATGGAAATATGAATATTTTTTATTAATGTGTGCATTAAGGAAGATATTGATCAGATCTTTAGATATCCAAATTTATAAAGAAAGCACGTCAACGAGATATTTGGATATCAAGATTTATTAAGAAAGCATATCAATCATATCTTCGGATATTGAGAAAGTAGTTTACTCATTAGGAACTTGTCAGTTTGCCTAATTAGGATTCAACATGTCGACATTCTTCTTGTAATAGAACCCGAGATAAATTCTTTTCCTTATGTAAATCAACTGTATGAAGCAATAAATCATACGATACTGTGTAGTATTAAACATTATCAATTGCCAGCCTGTAATCATTAATTATGCATGCGATTGACAATCATACTTCTACAAGAAAACTTTACACAAAATTGGTTAGAAAGACCAAAATCAATAATTCTGGGTGAAAAAAGACATTTAGATTTTGATATCATTTAAATGGACAAAAATATAAAAATAGCCGGGATGTAAACAGTTTCATCCTACCCATTTTCAAATTCTTTTTCTTATTTTTAATTTACATCGGGATGTATCCAGGTTTCATCCTCGCTATTTTTTTAAGTTTAAGCCAGGATGAATCCAGTTTTCATCTTTGCTATTTTTTTTTGTCCATTTCACCCATAATAATTTTTACTCGTCCATTTGAGCCATGTTTTAAATTTTTTGGACAAATGACCCATTTTAGAAAAGTTTAACACTAAATTATTACCAGTAAACACAACTAAATTAGTACACCAGCTTCAATTAGATGTTTGAAATCAGTCACCAAACATGTATTCTAAGAGCTTCTCCAATGGTGGTTGTGTGTGTTTCCTAGTGGCAACATAAACAAGACATCCTCATTCCATTTTTTCCTTAAGTTTGGGAAGGAAAAATAGTTCATCTCCAATGGTGTTGTTTGTGATGTTTTGTGGATTAAATGTAAATATTATTTTTAGTAGTTTTTAGATTTTTTAGAGCTAAAAATAGTTATTTAATATATTGGGATTAATTTAGGCAAGCAAAAGCTTACTAGGATAGCTTGACATTGTCAAGTTGAATGTCTAAAACTCGACATTTACCTCGACATTGTCTAACAAAAGTGAAGCCATGTCATCTTCACATTGATTTAAGAAGTTGGGGTTGGAGATGAATTTTAGGGAAAATGAATGTCTATCCTATGTGGACTTAGACATTTATCTTCACATACATTCCATTGGAGAAGCTCTAACACAAATGACATCCTTGAAATCATCGATGGGAACCCTGTATAAAACTAACATGCAAGAATTGAATTTCGGAAATTTTGATATGGATGAATTCAACTTTGAAATTTCTCATTTTTTCCTCCAGAATTGATTTAGTGTTTAACTTGGCAAATAACAATCAGAAACACTTCGGTAGCCTAATTTGTTTAACAAGCCTATATTGTAATTTCTTACATTCTTGAAAAGACACTGTAATCCTTTTTATTCTATATGAGTAAGAAGCATACACGATGCACACAACTTGTTTCAGTGTGTTATCGATGGAAAATGAGTGGAAACAGATGCACATATATTTCAATAAAGCACTACCAATGTGTGAGAAATTAAAATGTTGTCAGTTGTCACCAAATTTATGTCAGTAAATTCAAAATCATCCCAGTAGCAGTGGGTTAGAAGATTGAACCACAAAAGTTGCTTCCTTATCGAATTTATTCTACGATATGCCAAATCTACTTAATAGTAGTGGATTAAGCAACCAGATTTAGGAATAAACCAAATGATTGAAAAGTTCAAGTCCTACTGCCTAACAATATGCCTCCTTGTTGACTAGTCGAGGTAATAATTTGGTGAAGTCACGTCTTGGCTGTTGTGCTCAAATTTTAGCAGTAACACTAAATTATTACCAGTAAATTATTACCGGCACGTTTTACACCTCTAGATGCCACCATAACTTTCAAGTAAAGACTTCAATAGATAGCACTTATGACTTGTAAAGGTCGTAAAGTCAACCAAATAAGGCAGACTCAAAACCGTGGGCCATCACAGTATCTTTTCTAAAAAAAGATATCCAAAAATGATACATAGTACATACACCGTTACATTTGTGCAACATTTTGTACCAAGTAAAACATAAACGATGGACCCCCACAAGTCCTAGTGGGCCCCGCCCATATCTCATGTCTCACTTGATACCAATCTCGGTACATTTTCACGGTGAGCTTAGACCTGCTGAAGAAAATCATGGCACTTACTAGATGGCTATACTGGAGGCCAAGATGCTACCTATATACCATTTCTTTACACCCTTTTGTGGTGGATTTAAGTCCTAAACCCATAGTGGTAAAATATTTAGGGTCCGAGATGGATCGGACATAAACTTAGGGATGAACATACCCTACTCATATCCGCCAACCCTACCCTACCCGTCAATATTTTAACCGTATCCTATCCTACCCATTATTTGGCGGGTAGGGTGACGGTTAGAGATTTTTTATCCGCCCTTAAATGGGTAGGGTGACGGATAAACCTCGAAATTATCCTACCCTACCCGCCTACCCGCCTTATATTAAAAAGACAAAATAACCCTTCCAATGATTTTTTCTCCTGCACATTTTTTCGTTGTTTTTAAAGATATGAGGGGTAAAATATAAACACCCATTTACCAAATCTGTATCTCTCACTCTTCTTCACCCATTTTTTCTCCTAAAACTTTATTCACGCCTCCACCATCCCCTCTACTTACTCGCATCTCTCACTCTTCTTCACCCATTTGGTCGCCTTGCCCGCAACTATTTATATAGATCTATCTTTCTCAATGGTTTACTTCGTCTACTTTACATGAATTAATTCATATATATCGTGATTATCTACGAATTTTGTTTCTTAATTAGATTTGTTACTAGTTCATCATCTTTAGAAAGATGGGGATCGATATCAATAAATAAGCAGTGGGTTTCATCTTCATATAAGATCTAGGAATTTAGTTGAGAAATTAACATGCATGTTAACTGATTGATGAATTTAGTTTCATCTTTCAATTCCTCAATAATCTCATTGAGATTCTCTAAGGTTGGCATCCTTTCTGTTTGTTTTCAATTTTTCCCCAATTTTTTTTTCTAGATTTGTAGCTGTAATTTCATGATTTTGTAATGATTTTGCATTAATCTCAATCTGGGTTTCACTAATTATGTCCAATTGATGTTTGGAGAGTATAAAAATTGATGGGTTTTGTTCAAAAGCAGAAATCTAATCATTCAATAAATCCTGGTAACTACAGAACCAGGGGGAATGGTGGAGTTGGTTTTGCTGGTTTCACTCACATTGAAAATACCAGGTACTAGTAGAAATGTTAAACTTAGTGTGAGTATAGTTAAAAGAGATTAGTTAGGGTTTTTATAATGGACGGATAACTGCTTATTCTAGATGAGCATCCAGCCTTATAATAATCAGAAAACCAGACAACATGACACAATATAGCTAAAAGAATTTGGGCCATTTATTAGTTTTTGTTGGAGCCGGAGTGTGCTTCTTTTACAGTCGTCGAAGGTGGAGTCGACTGTAATATCTTGTCAGGAGTTGGTATAGTTGCACATCCAACTTAAGGAAAGATGTGCAAAAAGAATTGATCGTGCCATCCATGAACATGCACCATGCATATTCATGGATAGATAGTAGCATTACTGGGCATTGCATATTACATCTTTCCGATTCAGACATTTGCTATATATCCTGACAAGTCACGAGTAATTTTACATATGATTAACTAGGGTCAGAGCATGAACCGCGGATGCATCATAATTAACCATGCAGATGAGGCAGTACTTTGTAATTAGATACTGAAGACAATTCAATTAGATGTGAGACGTCAAGCTTATCCTGCGTAGGAATTATTTACTTTTGTGTTGCTCTAATTCTTTAATATTGCAGTACTAGTTTGTTCGTGTTTATAGTCCGTCTAAAGTTAATTTATTGAAAATGACTTTTGCATTGTAATTTGTATATGATGTTTTCTTAACTTGCGGTGATGCTTTCAGAAGCTGGACATTGATGCAAAATAGATAGTTTACTATTGTTTATAGTTTATCATATTAGGCTCAAAACCTAGTGTTTAATACATGTTTTCTATTTTCATTGCTTTTTACTATTAATCTCCATCAGTTAATGTTCTCCACTGTTTTGGCCCCGTTCTTTGCTAAACAAGTCCTTTCTTTGAAATGAATAAGGTCGATTGATTAAATTTTCTTTGCTTCAACTGTTGATTAAATTTTGTGTGTGTGTTTTGGCAGTGGAGTCTCTGACTCTCTGTAGTTCTTTTATTTTTTGCTTCTGCTTGCATCAGTAGAACGTAGGAACTCTAGAACTTGGTACCTGTTATGGAATTCAGTAAACTTTTGATGCTTACTTAGATAAAAATTTTTACTAGATTAACCGGAGATACTCTTTTAGTCTTTTAGTCTACTTAATTCAATGTGGTGGCCTTTGTAGCTAACTGGAGATACTCTTTTCTCTTCATTCAAAGATCATTTTGACTAGATGTTTCAAATTCTTATATAAGAGTTGCAAAGTGTCTGTCAATCTCAGAACATGTTTTGGACTTGATTGTATTAGCTGGTGTTGTTTCATGAAATGGGAGATTTGTTCTTTGAGCATTCTACATCTACATCTTTTTGGTACGCAGGAAAAGTATTCTGATTACTGTTCAGTTATCTCTCCTTGATGATTCCTTATTTGGTTTTACACTTTATACAACACCATTTTACTTTCAGATCATGATTCATGAATGGCCAAGCCAAGATATGTTGTTGCAGTATAGAAATTAGTCACTTTATGATTGACCCTTATGGTTTCTGCGTGGGTTGCTCTTCAAATACTAGCAGGATTCAATGAAATAAAATGAGTCAGTTCTGAATTTCAGTTTTTACATCTTTCTCTATTGTTCTTTATAGAAATGGTTAGGTAGTGATATATGCTTTCTCCATGGTAAACCATCTTGCTGTTATTATGGATGCTCAGTTTCACAGGGGGCATATCCTTATTACTTATTGAGATTTAACTGAATTTTGGTGTGCTGCAGAGCTGTTTGGGGATCTTAGTGCTTATTCCATCATCGTAGACGACGACTGAAGAATAAGGTTACATGAAGGCCTAGTTGTTTGGTGATCTCGGATTCGATCCATCACCGGGAGTTCTTCGGGAGTTGCCTTGTCAGAGTATACTAACATGAAGGCCTAGTTGTTTGGTGATCTAGTTGTTTGTTTGTCTTGATGTTTTTCATTTCTGAGTTACTTCACAGATTGATGCAGCTATAAACCCCTGATGTAAAGTTCACCTTTTTTTTTGTCTCGAAAGGGTAATATGAGTATCGCGGACCTTTCAAGCTTTGGTAGAAAAAGGAAAAAAAAAGAAAAAAAAAAAAAGGTTATACCCGCCACCCTATCCTACCCGACCCGCCAATAAATGGGTCGGGTAGGATCTTACCCGTTTAATGGCGGGTAGGGTGGCGGGTAAAGATTTTCTTACCCGCCAGGAAGCGGGTAGGGTGGCGAAATGGGCCATATCCTACCCACCCTACCCGTTGTGCAGCCCTATATAAACTACTCCTTTTTTATCTAAAAGATAAGCTTGTTTGGTTTTGTAATAAAAGCAATCATTGTAGCTATATTTTCATATATTTTGTTGATTTTCTATGCAATTTTCATCCTAGAGGATTCTCAACTTTCAAATTAAAAGATATAAAACATTCATGTGCTTCTTTTCTTCTCCCATTGTGTGGATCCCTGTATATGACATCATTCCTTCGGAAAATAAAAATTCTATACTTGTAAAAGATCAAAACACTATCTTCAAATTTTAAGCAAGAAATCTCTATCCAATATCTAGTGTTGTTCCGTTACCATTTGGCCATGAAAAGATGCATAACCAAAAAGGCAACACTAGGAGATGCGTGGGCATTATCCAGGGTGCAAAGCCAAGGTAAATGGATAATTGGACCAAGTCATGATGGCCAATGATGAGTCCAAAGTGAAGCTCAAGGCAACCAACAAAAATCTTCAAAGTTTGAAATCTCTTGACCATACCTGGCATGTCTGGTCCAGATGAGGTATTGTACCGGACATATCTAGTGTAGGGGTTAAATACCGCACAACCAATAAATCACGCGAAGCAACTGAATTATAAAGGAGCGAATGGAATTCGCACATAGCATATCCTGAATGACGGAATCAGTGACGTCATAAAGTCACGGGTAAAATGTGGAACTTGTACGAAGTTGAGGAGCACGTGCGACACGACCAGATACCTGGGTGCGAAGATGTCGCACGTAAGATCCGAAAATAAGGGCTTTGTTAGCTGTCCTCCACTATGTAAAATTCCTATATATAGGACCAGCCACCCTTGTGGTGAGAGAGAGGTCTTTTTGAGAGTTGATAGAACTTTAGGAGGGAGAAAGTTATTTGCTTCCCAAGTTAGGGTTTTATCTTCTTTGTATTGATTTCTAAACTTAATAAAATCTCTTTAAGTGTTCTTCACAATGGTTTCATAATTTACTATATAGATTGTTTAAGGGGTGTATTAGTAGGATTTTCCATTACTACATTTTGGAGCTAGAATACTGACTTGGGAAGGATTATACCTGTTTTTTGAAAATTTTAAGTTGATCTTCTTTTTGAAAAAATTCTTGTTGTTCTTGTTTTCGTAAAAGATTTCAATTTTTTTCTTGAAATTTCAACATTGGAATTCATTCATTCCAAATACAGTTTTCATTAAGGAAGGAAGTTTTAGTTTGAAAAAGTTTTAGTTTTAATTTTCATAAGCTTGCACAAGTGTTACTTCAAGAATACAAAATGGTTAGACAAGTATCTGCAGGAGAAAACGAAACACCGATTAGGAGGAGTAGAAGGATTGCAAGTAGAAGAAGAGGAGAAATCGCAGAGACATCAAGAATGGGAGAGAGAAACAACAGATCTCAGCCACTCAGATCCAGCAAGAACAAAGGGAGAACGGTCAAAGAATTCATGATGCAGTAAGCGTTCACACTACGGATTCGGATACTGCAGAAGAAATGAAGAAAGAACACGTGAAGAAGGAGCAGTAGGAGAAATTGAAGAAAACATGACCATCGCAGAATTAAGACAGCGATAGGCAGAGGAAAGAAGAAGAGAAGAGGAACTACGTGCGAACTTGACACGACAGAATGATGAGTTAAGAGAGGAAAATCAGATATTACAAGAGCAAAGGTCACGGTCAAGATCCGGAACAACACGTGCGAGCTCGAGATCAAGGACAAGCAGGAGTACCACTAGGAGGAGTAGATCTAAGCATGGGGATAATACATAAGGATAATTTTTGGATAATACTTTTCAGGTAAACGAAAACTCGTAGGAGGAGCACGAACGTGATCGTATGGAAAATAGGTATATCCAAGTGTGTGACGATGAACCCATGCGAAGACATCGTAGAGAAGGTAGATTGGAGCGAAATGGAGAGCAAAACCTCATGCATGATGACGAGCAATGAGAGAATGATGCAGAACAAGCAAGGATGATACTCCATGGAAGAGAGATGCTGAGACAGCAGAATGAGAGAGATAGAGCACACACAAAAGCATGCGAGAAACGAAAGGGAAAGATGTAGAGAAAGAAGAGACGATGAAGAGCGACAACAACTAGAGCGAAGCCATCGACAAAAGCAGAGTGAGGCAAGCCCGGTTGAAAAGACCAAGGCAACAAAAAGAAGAAGACATATTCCCAAACGCTGAAATTCGAAGATAAATAACGGAGTTAAGAGAGTTAATAACTAAAGGGAAAGATGGAGAAAAGAACTGGCTAGAGGGTGTGATAGAAGAAGCAACAAGGACACCCTTCGCACGGAGAATACAATCGGTAACAATACTAAGAAAATGCGCACTACCCACGTTTCCTATCATCTTTGATGGATCTACATGCGCGATTCAGTATATAAAGACATACAACTTAGCTTTGTTACAATATGAGGATAATGAGTCAGTCTTACGCAAATTTTTTCCAGCTAGCCTCGCAGGAGAAGCCTTGAAGTGGTTCGATGGGTTGCCAGTAGGAACAATAAAATCATTCGAGCACTTACAGAGTCTGTTCTTGGGGCAATACATCAGTAGTAGTATGGTAAGACCAGGAACTGAAAAAGCATTCAGTCTGCGAAGAAGAACGAACGAAAGCCTACGAGATATAACCAACAGATGGAGGACAATGAGTAGTGAAATGGCAGGACGAGTGGATGAAAGAAATCTCATCTTGGCCTTCATCAATGCATTGTTACCAACTGACATGTTATTTACACAGATCTTTAGAATGAAAGACAGAATAACGATGGCTGAGCTACGCGAGTACCAAGAGGAGTATATCGCGCTTGAAGAAAAGCATAGAGATATCGAGTCTTACCCGATCGCAGTAACGAGCGGAAATACAAGGAATGCAAGTCTATTACCAATAATGGAAAATGCCGTTGCGAGTACTTCGCAGGGAAGCAAAGAAAAATTAATCGTAGAAGGTCAATAAAGGAAGGTTACTATGAGTAGCAGAGACCAACAAATGTACGAGAAAGAATACAGAGAGAGACAATACAACAACCATGGAGGAAACAGCAAAGTGGCAAGATATGATAATCATGAAGACGGATATGGAGGGAATAGGAGGTATTACAATCAGGGTGTGAACTACAGAGTCCATGAAGAGATCAGGATGCCACCTCTTAACACAACAGTGGAGAAAGTTTGGGAAGTTGTTATATTAATAGAGGAGATAACACCACCACCTAATCTTGGACAAAAACCACCATCGGGAAGAAGAAGTAAAGAGTTTTTTGCTTATCATCGTTTCCACGGCCACACAACAAATAACTGCAAGAATATTCAAAGAATAATATCAATACTTCTTTATATAAAGGAGAATGTCTGGTGCTGACGTGTCGCTTTCTCAATAACTTTCAAGTTTTCTCTTCATTTAGGAAGCCACGTTGGACGCATTCTGTTTGGATACGCATACATCACAAACAGATACATCTTTCACCAAACGGCACAAGAAGATACGCATTCTGTTCGGATGAGTTAGTGTTTTGTTAGCATGGGACGCATCTCTTTAAAACTGTCAATCTTCATACCCCTAGGCGATTCACTGAAACGTTTAAAAACAGAGATGAACGGTCGTTATTTAGAAACGCTATATTGCCACACCTTTCCTGACTATTGGATCGTTTATATTAAGAAACTGTTCACCAAGAGATACTAATCAAAGAACACATTGATATCTAAATCCGACGATTCAAACACTATAAATAAGCATCGAGAGTAGCAGCAACATTTGGTATTCTGGGGTTTTTGCTTTTGTCGTTCTTATAATATTTCCACCTATTTATTGTTCTCAAAATAATCATTAGGGTGTGAGGTAAAATATGCATTAATTCATTTAATTTAACATAAATGTTTGATGAAATTCCCGAATAATAGGTTAACTTTTTTTTTATTTGCATTCCACAGTTTCTGCTGCTGAGTGCCTGCTTATTGCCTCCAGTTGCAGTTGCTTTAGGTCTTCAAGATGCGAGAATGCCAAACTGATAGAAGAAGAATTCATCTGAAAACTTTTAAGTGTTTGCTGTTTTTTGATTGATAGATAATTGATTCAAGTATTCTTTGTTATAGAAACATATAATTGATATTGGTGATTCATGAATTTTTTTGGGGCCTCATCAAGTCAGGTTAATATAATCATCCCAATAGAACCTGAGAAGAAAAATGAATGAAACCAAATTAAGCGAGAGTACTCCACTAGAATTATCCGTACAGATGAATGGTTGAAAGTTCTTTTATGCCCGTCAATCTCTATTCTAAGATTCGACTTAGAGGTACGTATGCTTGATGGTACATACGTTCACTTCTTTGTGAACCCATCATAGGTCAGTTTTTACACATCAAGACATTATCTTTTCCTCTTTTATGCTTTAGTTTTCACAGTGGCTTATATTCCTTAATACTTATTGAAGATGATTACTGCTCCAGAGGTGAAAGACCACCCCTGGTGACTCTGTTAAGTATCTAATTCCTTTTTCTAGATCATATTTTGATTATAATCAGCCTACCCCAAGTGTGGTAGAAGTAATGCAGGTTGTACTAGAATACGAGCAGAAGATTTGAACCAGTCTATCTATAAAATGAATTCTGGATGTTGACTGTTGAGGATGGTGAAAGGAGACGTACTGAATCTGAAGCGACTGCCCGTGGGTTTATGGTAAGAATTATTACTACAATTTTGTACGGTCAAACTAATTATGACAACACCACAAAGGCTACTCCAAATAAATTTGAAGCCCGGAAATGTATTATGTCTTGCGAGTTTATAAATAGTTTGATTAAGATTCAAATTTTAACTTCTTTTCCCATATATTTCACGTCTCATGTATATTGATAGGTTGTGCTTTTAACTTTTGATTTGTTTTAGGTTCGAATTTGGGATTTATGGTGTCATTTATACATGATAGCGATAAGATGGATGAAAAAAGGAAAACCATGAGAAGATATATTCGATGGTGTCATTAAAGATATTTTCTTCCTTTAATGCCTCTCATATATAATTAGCCCAGGTTAGAAGATCCGAACCAAAGAATTTGTTATTTCACATTCATTGCGAGCACGAGGAAAAGAAAAAAGTGACATGAATACTTTCTCTTTTACTCAAAAATAGTCTATGTATGTATCGGGAGTCTTTTCTTCTGCCACCATCGAATCTTTTAAAAAGTGGTTGTGAATGTGCGTTTAGAACAAATATTGTTGGTTCCAATTCTTCCCCATGTTGGTGGGTATAGTTTTGGTAAATTTCAAGCTCATCGTGTGAATTTGAAGTCGTTTGGAGATGAATCCATTGAGTTTAAATTAAATATGAAAAGTACGTTGAGTAAATTAGTTGAACTAATTTGAAGAAACTAACTTTGCAAACTTAAAATCAAAGTAGTTAGAATTATACTGCCATGCTAGATTGATTCTATTACGTGTTTAGGCAAGATCAAACTTAATGATAACGACAAATGTCAATGACATGGATGCTGACGATGAATGTCAATATGAAAAAAGCCGGTGTTCATAAACTATAATTTTTACTCTACAACAACGGAAAAAATGTTGTATTTGTGGATTCAAAATTGACACTGTGAAACATTCGATTTTTTCATTTTTCTTTAAGGGTAAGCATACTATTTTTCTTTTTGGTATTCGGTAATAACTTGAATGTCCATTGAATGAAAACTTGACTTAATTTATTCCAATGGAAAATGACATTGTGTTGTTATAGTCATGAACATTGTCGGATTAACAATTTTTTAGTCTGCGCATTTTGCATCCGGTAACATTTTTTTAGTCTTCTTGGTATCCGGTAAGTATGAATGTCAACAATAGCCCATGCATTTTGCACGGGCATGAAAGGACTTGTTAAGAATGATTGGACAAGGAAAACTTCATCACTTCCTAGCTACGCCACTACCTCCACCACCACCAGCGCAACCAACAATAGGAGGGCAATCGTCAGGAGTAGATAAATGCAAAAAATCTACAATGCAATTCAATAATACACTCGTTCAAAAGCATAGAAGACTTCCACGATAATGTTTTGAGTCGTGTATACGTGAGAGATGCTGAAGGAAAATAAATACTGAATTTAGCAAAGATACCAAAGCTCAAGGAATGGCAGAAGCGGCCAATAACATTTAGCACAGATGAACTACCGGGAGGAGGCGAACTTCATGAGAGTCCATTAGTGGTCAAGATGGATATAATACCAAACGAAAAATTGGACAAAGGAGAAGACGAGGAGGACGTCACATGGGCGATAAATAGGATACTAATTGACTCGGGGAGTTCGGTGGATATTCTATTATATCATACATATAAGACAATGGGAGGAAAAGATGAAAATTTGATCCCGTCAACATATAAAATATACTGATTCAATGGAACGACAAACAAGCCAAAAGGAGAAGTCACCATGTGAATACCTCTTAAGACAATCTCTACGAAATAACATTTTGTGTCGTAGATGTCGAATCTCTATACAATGCATTGATTGGAAGGCCGTGGTTACATAGCATCCTGGGTGTAGCTTCAACATATCATCAATGCATTAAGTTCCCATTACCCCAAGGTATTGGAATCATCAGAGGAGACGCAAATGAAGCAAAGACATGTAATGAAACCGATGTGGATAAAAGTGAAGCGCGTGTGATCAAAAGAAGAAACGTTTGGACAAAAGATGTAGAAGAGAGCAAGAGGTGCGAAAGATTGATGGTTCATTTCATAACAAAAGAAGGAGAAGATGATAAGAGTGGAAAATCCTCACAAGACGAAGGGAGTAGCAGTGATCTAACTCAAAAGGGAGTTGAAGTAACAAAAGGACTTAAATATGTGAAGCAGTCTAAAAGGGAAGACTTTCAACCAGGAGAGTTAGTCATGAGCGAAGTACCACCTTACCAAAAACAAGGAAGAATGAAGAAAGGAAAGATAATATGGGTTGGACCATATGTGGTGAAGAAATATGTTGGTGATGGGATGCATGAACCAGCTAATGGAAACAGATGGAAGAAATATGGAGAAAATGGAGAGTAGACTTTACAACAAGAAGTATCTGAAGCAGTATTATGGTTAAGATATTACATACATGTGAAGTGAGTGAAGGGACAAAACGGGTGAAGCAGCGAGTAAATTATTAAGTACTAGTAGGATATTTATATGTGTGCGAATAAAGAAGAAAAAGAAAAATCAGATGTGTACGAGCAACAATTATTAAAAAAAATATTTATTTCTTCTACAATGCGTATTTTTAATATACAAAAAGAGAGCAAGGCAAAAAAAAAAAGACATCAAAGTAAGACCTCAATAGGGGGAAATAAAAAATAAAACCTCTAAATAGGGAGGTTGGGTAACCAATTGTGGCGTGCACCCTAGTTCGCACTTGTGCAAGAGGCAATATAAATAAGCCCTAACACGCGTCATAATTCGATAGAACCTGGTAATGCATGCATCAGGTGAAAGCCATACCATCCCTGGGATCTGAGTCATGGAAGGTGGGGGCGAAATAAAAGCCCATCTGGTAGAGACTCCTTAGTCGAAAGGCTAAGGTACTAAGTTCTCTATCATGGAGTGTAGAAACTCGATCAGGGCGCCGCGGTACACGGTTGAGCCAAGGGTACCGGGGGCGTCTGGAGCGTACCTCGCCGCTCTTGGCAAGTCCTGGCTATGATACACTCGATCCTCAAGAAACCCCACTTAGAGAGCAGACTCGAACGAGTATGCGAAAATAACTGGTTGTTGCATCACTGGATGAGAGGAGCCCACCCTAACCCGGTAGGGGTACGTCTCTTTGAAGGGGCAATCAGGGTGATGATAAGGACGACAACCTCCATTAGGGAGATGAATTGTGTCAAAAGACGTCAATTTCATGGGACTATAACTCTAACAAGAGTATATACCTGTCGTATTGGCGCATAAATATATCCTGCATAGGCAATAATACGAAAGATGATAAGGCGAGATCAATGGGTCAATACGCGAAAGCGTAAAGACCTCCTGCGATTTCTTTGCACGACCCAAATGAGTACCCTGAGGCAAAAATAAGTCCTATTAACATGGGAGGTTGATTAAGACCTCTACTTAGGGAGTCTCAATAAGGCCTCATGAACAAACACAACATACCGCACTAACATTATTTTACAGGCATAAAAGCAGAGGCAAAGACGATCAAAACGTGAAATACAACCATGCACGGGTAATTACAAAGGTAACTTAAAAAACTATGGATTTAACAGAAGCAATTACACTGTTGCGAATATCAGAGGCAAGAAGGGGATTATAAACACAATAAGAATATGATATTCGCACTAGCATAATTGCCTCGTGTCAAACATGATATAAGTTGCATATTCACACATATGATAGGCTCCTACACATGTATTATTATATTCACACATATGATAAGCTCCTACACATGTATTATTATATTCGCACATATGACAGGATCATAACATGTATTATTACACTCGCACACGTGATAAACACATATACATGTATTGTCATATTCGTATGTATGATGGACTCACACACATATGTTATTATATCTGACTTAATAAGTTACCTTGAAACAGCCACAAATTATTAGAAAAAAAAGCATCGTTCTTTGATCAACAACCAGGAGAAGGAGGGAGAAGCATAAAAAAAGGGGTGGAATCTATTAAAATGTGGAAAATATTCAAAGTATATGTACAAAGAAGAAAATATCATACAAATAGCATGAAAGAAGGAAAAAAAGTGAACAACTAATTCTTCCCAACATTATCTCTGCCAACTTCAGAGTCATGATCCTCTTCATTATCTTCACCAACTTCAGAATCACGATCTTCTTCACCAGAATCCTCATATTCAAAGTCACTATCGGAGATTTCGGAAGTTTCTTCATTGTCCAAAGGAGCCTTAAATTCATAATGCGATGGAAAGGGAATGTCATGTTCATCACATATATCACCCACTTCTCCTTTTATAGACTCATCACGTATGCGAATGGCATCCTTGGTCAAATTGGAAACGGTGAATTTGAGCTTTTTCTTGAGACGGCGGCACTTGGTATCACTAGCTTCATAATTTTCTTCCATCCTTTGAATTTCAGCATGGGACTTCGCTTGCAGACTTTCAATATCTCGCAGATACTTCTTCTCCTTTTCAAGAAATTCCTTCTCAGAAGTTGCGAAGATAAAAGAACAAAAGCTACAATCGCTCGTAACTTAAAAATAAAGCGGAAACAAAGACATAAAGCAAATGGGAAACCTTCTTTTTCAGAAATGATGGTTTTAACCATGGAATCATGGTCAGATTTTAGACTAACACTCGTAGCCAACTCCAATCTAGCATTATCAAGGACTCTAGCAGCCCATGCGAACTCAGCATCATTCTCTATTAGAAGACGAGAGCGAACTTCATTCTCGCGAACGAGAAGAACATCCTTCTCACTTATGGCACGGTACCTTTCAACTTGAATCTTGAGTTGAGCTTCATGAAACTGCTTCAAAGCCTTCGCACCATTAGCAATTACTTGCTCTTTCTCAGTAATAAAGGTGTTCCTTTTGGCTTCTAAGGTTTTAGTTTTTTTCTTTATCCTCACGAAGACGACGTTGAAAGGATCTCATACAAACTAGCAAAGGTCTATAGTCACAAATAAGGGCTTCATATTTCGACCTCAGTTATTTATGACTAAGAATTTTTAAACTACGCATGGGGAAGTTATCCAAAGATGCGTTAAGAAGCTCAAAAAGAGCATCGCTATCATCGGGAAGGCGAGCCGCCTCATCAGTTGAGTTATAAAGTTCTGCAGATTTAAGTAACAGAAGAAATATATGAAAACATAACAAAATTTCACAAGGTTGAGAGAGCGAAAAGAAACACACCTACTAATTGATCATTTCGCTGACGAAGGGTTTCTGCCTCTCGCGTCTTGCTTAAAATTTCCTCCTTAAGCTTCGCACACTCACCCTCCAAAGATTGGTTTTTCCTATGCGAGTCAGAGGCAACTGCATGAGAAGATCGCACCGCCTACAAGAATAGAAGAGCAGATGAATTCAAAATCGACGAGGTGTGAAGGAGGGATATTAATTAATCTCGGTTTACAAAAGAAAGATAATACATACCATGGAACCTAGGGAAAGTACAAACTCGGGGGATATGGCTGAGGCAGCTCCTCGCAAAGATTCATGACTCATAATGGGGGCATTTTATATGTTAGAAATTATTTGACAGGTGCGGCCTAGGTTGTCATCACCAACATCTATCGAGGAGTCTTTGAAGATCCGAGTCATGGGAGAAGTTGAAGAAAATGCATCGGGGAAGGGAAACTCATTTCCTTGAGGGCAAGGAATCAAGGAGTAGGAGAAGAGGTAGTAGAAGTAATCTTTCTCTTCTTATTGGGATTATTCTTCTTGTTAATATTCTTCTAAGGAGCTTTGGAAGAAATTACTTTTACCTTGGACTTCGCACGACTAGAAGCCTCCTCCTCGCCCCCCAGAAGAATCTTTATCATCAGAGTCCTCGATATTTAGTCCGCTCACCTTCACACACAGATAAAGATAAGAAACAGAGGCAACAATATTGTTAAAGAAAAGCTAATTAAAGGGTATTTCTTACTTTATCAGTGATCGAACGTAGCGCATTTAGTGTGCCTTGTTTTCCCTGAGCTTTAAAATCTTTCTTCAAATTGGTAATCCGGAGGTGAGAAAATTAATGAATAAATGAAAGAAAGAAAGTAAATGGAATAAAGCTAATAAATGAGCGAAAACATACCACATCGTCTCGCTCAGACCAATTGAATACCCAAGGGGAACAGACGGAAAATCCCCCAAGGAAAGGATTTACCAGAACAAAACCAGTGATGTAAGGACCCTCAAGAATGACAGGATAAACGTCCCAGCGATTATCATTAGAGTAACGTGCAGTGCGATTAGACTTATCATTAAAATCAAAATCTCGCATAATCTTCTTATCCTGCGATACCATCTTTCCTAACCAGACGAACAACCCAGCGAGATGATTCATTCTTCATAATAGAAATCTTGTAATTTTCAAAGAAACTCTCAACTGTATAGTCAGAAGGATCAAGTTTTAGCTCTGCATATGCAGGATTCCTGTATTCTTTAGGGTAGAGAGATCCTAGTCCAGTCGCAAGACGAGCGAACTCCAATATAATTCGGATAGAATACCCACTCAACTCGAAGATCGCACACTGGAAATCAGCATGAGATAAAATTTTGTAAAATAGAGGAATTCGCGGGTTAAAGAGAGGAATGGGGAGTCCAGCAAGAAGCTGTCCTAGGGAAAGGATGATCTTTCGACCATTCCATCGATTAGTCTCAAACCATTTAGGGTTAAGTGTCAGGGTAGGTCCTGATGAAGGAGGAACAGATAATTTAAAACCTTTATCCCTGAATTCAACTTCAAGCTTCTCAAATTCTCCACCCTGGCTTATGCCCTGTTAATTGCCCTAACAGAAAGGGATTATAAATATCAAAACTGATTACGACGATCAAAAAAGCAAAGTATTATGTGATGGGAGATTGAAGCAAAGAAAAGTGAGGAATCACGATAGAATATATGGAAGAACAACAGTAAGAAAAGGAAGTTGAAGGGGATATATAAAGTCGAAGGAGGAGGAAAGAGAGTAAAAAAGAGAGAAAGAAAGTGAGAAGGGGATATATAAAGGATTTGTTCCCACCGATGAAAATTCGATTTTATGAAAGCATTAATGGGTGAAAAGATGTGAAGAGACGGTTGCATATATCAGTCATAACGTGTCCAAAAATAAGACGAGGACAGCAACAAGTGGAGTAATTAAGACCAAGATCTCGGAATATTCTCAGTCAAAGAATATGGACAGTTGAGGAGGTGCGAAGGTCATCATGTAAAGGAGCGAAGGCGACTAATAAAAAATTTCTCTCATCGCTCTTTCTTCAGCAAAGATCGCTAAGAGAAGAGGCAAAATATAGGGGTTAAATACCGCACAACCAATAAATCACGCGAAATAACTGAATTAGAAAGGAGCGAATGCATCGCACATAGCTGTTGATGGTGGTTTTTAAACATGGGGTAAAATCGTAAAACCCCATGACCTAGTGTTACCCGCAACACATTAACTAAGAGCATTTAACCCAGGTGTAAATAATTAATAGGGGTATTTTTTCAAAATACCAGATTAGGTTTTCGACACGTAACCCTAATTCCAAAACCAAGCCGCACCTGCGCACCATGGCAACAATGCCAAACCAAGCCGCACCCTCGCGCACCATGGCAACAATGCCAAACCAAGCCGCATATCGCGCACCGCGGCAAGCAATGCCAAACCAAGCCGCATACTGCGCACCGCGACAAAGAATGCCAAACCAAGCCACATATCAGGCACCATGGCAACAATGCCAAACCAAGCCGCAAGATATCGCGCACCATGGCAAAGAATGCCAAACCAAGCCGCACCCTCGCGCACCATGGCAACAATGCCAAACCAAGCCGCATATCTGCGCACCATGGCAAAGAATGCCAAACCAAGCCGCATATCAAAGACCGCTGGCAAAGAATGCTAAAACCAAGCCGCATATCGCGACCATGGCAAAGAATGCCAAACAAGCCGCATATCTGCGCACCATGGAAGCAATGCTAAACCAAGCCGCATATTGCGCACCATGGCAAAGAATGCCAAACCAAGCCGCATATCTGCAGACCGGGCAAAGAATGCCAAACCAAGCCGCATACTGCGCACCATGGCAACAATGCCAAACCAAGCCGCACCCTGCGCACCATGGCAACAATGCCAAATCTCCAAGCCGCTATGCCTTTGGCCCACGCCCAACATAGCGCCCTAGGTTTGCAAGACTTGCAACTAGGTCAACATGGCCGCACGTGCCATTGGCACATGCCAACACGTGCCGCAAGCCATATTTCTAAGCCGCTATGCCTTTGGCCCACGCCCAACATAGCGCCCTAGGTTTGCAAGACTTGCAACTAGGTCAAAATGGCCGCACATGCCATTGGCACATGCCAACACGTGCCGCAAACCATATTTCCAAGCCGCTATGCCTCGGCCCACGCCCAACATAGCGCCCTAGGTTTGCAAGACTAGGTCAACATGGCCGCACGTGCCATTGGCTCATGCCAACACGTGCCGCAAGCCATATTTCTAAGCCGCTATGCCTTTGGCCCACGCCAAATATAGCGCCCTAGGTTTGCAAGACTTGCAACTAGGTCAACATGGCCGCACGTGCCATTGGCACATGCCAACACGTGCCGCAAGCCATATTTCTAAGACGCTATGCCTTTGGCCCACGCCAAATATAGCGCCCTAGGTTTGCAAGACTTGCAACTAGGTCAACATGGCCGCACGTGCCATTGGCACATGCCAACATGTGCCGCAAGCCATATTTCTAAGCCGCTATACCTTTGGCTCACGCCCAACATAGCGCCCTAGGTTTGCAAGACTTGCAACTAGGTCAACATGGCCGCACGTGCCATTGGCACATGCCAACACGTGCCGCAAGCCACATTTCCAAGCCGCTATGCCTTTGGCCCACGCCAAATATAGCGCCCTAGGTTTGCAAGACTTGCAACTAGGTCAACATGGCCGCACTCATAATCATAATAAGGTTCATAAGAAGGTTGAGTTTGAGCTATCAATGCTTGGGTATCTATAGTTGGATGATTGTGTTCTGATTTGGAGATGAGGATTTACCTACCTCATGAATCTTGTTAGGTTCACTCATTTTGATTGAGAAAACCAAATTTTTAAGTTTTCCTCAAATGTCTCTTCACTTCTTCTTCTTTTACTTTACTCCCAAAACAAAACAAAAAAAGTTTGTTTTTTGATTTTATTACATTAAGTATATATTAAATCATTAGTCTAATTATACGTTACAAATCTAACTTAGTTTACATAATCTAATCTTTGAGAAAAGGGTATTCTAGCAATTAACAAAAATGATAGATAAGGGGTTTTTAAGATTACTAATTCATGAACCGTTTTTTGTCATCTTATGAGCCCTCAAAACCATTTTGTTGGAGCCCCTATAATAATCATATTTTATTGCTCAAGAAATTCAAGGTTAGACACAAGAATTTAGGGGTTAAAGTAAAAGGTAGTTTGTTTTTTCAAGAAACAATTGATCGTATGGATCTATGTCAATCTAAATTTGACTTGTTATATTTAAATCTGAATTGTTATGTTTGTCTCAAAAATCTTTATGTTTATCTCGAAAATTATTAACTAACAGACAGAGTCATAATTATTTTTTGAATCCAATTAGATATGTGCTCGCGAGTTACGTGCAAAATGACACCTGACTCAAATAATCCTGAATCAAATATATGATTCGAGTCAGGTCTCTAGTTAAACATCTAAAAAATGAAATAACGAACGATTAGATATATGATTTGCGCCGAGTTAGATCCAAACAAAAAAGGTTTAAATTCAGGGACGAATTGTACAATATAATAATTAATTTTAAATTACGTATAATTTTAGAGGATCGCATGATAGGTTTCGGATCTCAATATTCATTTGGTTTTAATGACATATTCTAGGTCAAGCCATAAAAGTTACATTAGCAAATTTATCTATCCCCATATATACATATAGATTTTGAGTCACTTGGTAAATTTTTGGTGACATTAATAAAAGGTAACATTATTTAAATACCCCTCAAAATTCTCCTCTTAAATTATACCCTTATTCAATTTTTAAAAATACCCCTACCTTCTGAAAAGTGGAAGCAACTAGCACAAGTTGCTTTCAGAAGTGGACGCAACTTCATACAAGCTACTTCCAAAAAGTGGAAGCAACTTTCTCAAGTTGACTCCAAAAAAAATATTTTTTACCCCTCGGGGGTATTTGTGCAAGATCAACAAATATGGAGGGTATTTATAACATTCCCACTTAATAAAATTTGAATTGCATCGCATTTTTTGAGGTTTTAAGATAATTTCGTTTTAGAATAGATTTTGAATCACATGGTGAGATTGGGTTTTGCATAATATTCTTACTTTGTTTTGTTGCCTGGATTTGTAAAAGATTAAAATGTTAAACCCTCAAAATATCCCATATTTGGAGCGTCAAAATGATAAATATCATGCTAATTCAAGGTAGCACCCCATAAAATATTAAATCTCTTAAATTTTTCCATAACAGTCTACAGACTCAAGAGGAATATAATCGAGAAAATTTTAGGTTATGAATTACGAATCTTCATAATCAAGATGGAATTAATTACGAAGGAGGGTTAAAATTATTTCTCCTTGTAAAACTTCATCAGCTTCAGAGATGAACAATGTATCTTCGGATGATAACTCAACATCCACAAATATGGATGCCAACGACCATAATTTGTTACCAAAGTTTTTTTTGCATGTACTTGTGTATGGTAGAAATTGGATAACTCTTGTATGATTATTGATGTATTATCACTACATCAAAACATCTCCGGAACAAAACTCTATGTAGGAACAAAGTCCATATAAAAATAAAAAATTGGTCCCGATTTGGGCCAGTTATATTTAAGAATAATCCTCATATTGGAATAAGTCATAATTTTTCCCGATCCGATCTTAAGGAACCTACCTCCATTTTAGAATAATTGACACTATAATATAAATAATATAGGTGTTGTCGTACATCAAAGTTTAATTTAAGACGAAGAGATTCTTTTAATCATTTCACAAAGTGGATTCTTTACTTTTTTGTGCACAACTTAATACAAATATCATGTATTAATCATGCATATGATTTCAAATATCGATTTCCGATGTCATAGTTAAGTTTTACGTGGATTGTGTTATAAAAAAAAAATATATGTATACAACTATACATCCATGTAAAACAGAACCCTCATTTAAATAGTATTTTTATTTACCTAGATATGTTTCAGTAATTGTCCAAAAATGTAAACTTGCGGATAGTGCGTCACATTTTAGTGATTGTCCAAAAAATTTCACCCGTGGGTGTCCAAGTCAAACTCTTTCAATGTCCGCTTGAAATTTTTTGAAAGCAAGAGACTAGAGAATGAAAATAAGTGGACTTTGGGACTAAAAATGAGAATCTAGGAAAAAAATTAGTGGTAAACCTGATATTTACATTTTTAGAGAATGTTTTGTTTATTGATTCAATCGACTCCTTACAACTGATTCTTACAGAGTTTATATAGACTCAGAATCGAGCTGTACGGACACATACAACTCATACCTCTCTGTCACTCTGTCTCTCGTGTGTATCACACGTTTACATATTATCACTCATACTATGTCAACACACAGACACTTCAAACCTCACTCTATTATCCCCCCTCAAGTTTAATGTGGATTGTAAAAAATACATTGAACTTGTTTCAACGCATACCGTGTTAACTCACATACACTACAAACCTTACCCTATTAACAAAATAAAAGAGACAGGCTGGTAAAGTATGATGCAGAGGCTAGAGAACTGTTTCTGGAGAGGTAGAGTAAGTCAACAATATAGATTGTAACTGTAAGTGATGTTGTTAGAGCATGGCTCGGTTGAACCCACCAAGCGTTGGTATGTCAAGTTTGGTTGTCATATTTTAGTGAATCAAAACTCATGTTAAGAGTCGCTTGATTATGTACTAGAGTCAACTTCGTATAGGTTAGCTTGAAAGTATTAGGATATGAGACATTACAAGTATTGTGAAGTCTTGAAGATGTGAAGAAGCAAGGAGCTACAACGACAACAATCATCCTTCCACTTGAAGGTTAGTGATATTTGACTTGAACTGTTTCATTCCCTAACGTATCTTTCAAGTCGTGCATATTGAAAACAAAACTGCGAAGCATATTTGAACTCTAGATAGACATAGTACTAAGGAATACAATACGAGGTTTATTGCTTAACCATTAAACTTTGTAAACTGCTTCAACATTCTCTCGGGAAGCCGCTCCGCTTTCAGAGCCAGAAGTCGCTCCGCTTCAATGTTTCACTTTGGAAACCGCTTCAACATTCTCTCGGAAAGCCGCCTCCGCTTCCAGAGCCAGAAGCCGCTCCGCTTCAATGTTTCGACTGGAAACCACTTCAACATTCTCGGGAAGCCGCACCGCTTCAGAGCGAAGCCGCTCCGCTTCAATGTTTCGCTTATGGAAACCGCTTCAACATTCTCTCGGGAAGCCGCTCCGCTTCAGATCCGAAGCCGCTCCGCTTCAATGTTTTGCTTTGGAAACCACTTCAACATTTTCTCAAAGAAGCCGCCTCCGCTTCAAAGAGCTGAAACCACTTCAACATTCTCCGCACTTCAATGTTTCGCCTGGAAACCACTTCAACATTCTCTCGGAACCCGCTCCGCTCTCAATGAGCTGGAAACCGCTCCGCTTCAATGTTTCGCTCTGGAAACCGCTTCAACATTCTCTCGGGAAGCCGCTCCTCTTTCAGAGACAGAAGTCGCTCCGCTTCAGCATCCTCTCCATAAGCTGCTCTAGGATCCAAAGCTGAAGCTTCAGCGTTTTGCTCCATAAGCTTCAACGTCCTCTCCAAGAGCCGAAGCCGCTAAAACGCCACACTCCTTCCTTCCAAACTTCGTGCTCGTAGCCACCACACTCCCTTTCAAGGATCGTGATCACATCCATCCAGGGATCGCAGTTGTGGCCACTTATTGATCCATCTCGCCAAACTTCGTGGTCATGGACAGTTTACTCGCTTACGCATACATCCAATCCTTTTGCTTCCAAGGAAGCCCATACAATTCCAGTCGACCTATTTTGGTTCCCACACGATATAGTCTCTTCTGATCACATTTGCTGCCAAGAACTGTTGCTGCTTCTTTGTCGATACCAGCCAGAACTTCACCATAGAAACAACGCTACAAGGGTAATCCGTACTTCTTCATGTTTTTGTTTTGCATGAAATAAGTAACAAAATCACCAGTATGAATATAAGATGGTGATATCTTTATCATGGGTCAACCCACCGACCATAGAATATGGAAGCGTATAAACCACACTTGGGGACTGAGGCTCTACACGAGAGTTCTACACTGTCAAATCTCAGAAGACACGGTCAACAAAAAGTCATAGCCATGACAAGGTCATCCACCCTTCAAAGGTGTTGCGTAAGAATATCACCACCTCTATGTCTAGAAGGCGCCTGCAACACTTTACGAGGCCGCGGCGGATCCCAAGCCTACTCAGAGAAAACAACTTCAGTAACCAAAGAGAAGTGCGACTGGGGAATGCTCATCACGGTCCATCCCCGACAACAATCAAGCATCCATGAGATAACTCAAGAGACGCGGCTGAAACATTTTTCTTGAAGAAACAGAGGGAGCCACGATAAACAACATAACTCTATCATTTCTACCTCTTCGATATCCAGAATATTTCGTCCATGTGACATTATGAGCATCCCAGCATCACATCCATAAGAGTACAATAAGATTGTATCAAATACCGTGGATGTGGATTCAAGGCGATGCGATGAAAGTAGGATACACATGGGGACTACCAGCATGGGATGCTTTCACTCCCCTCAACTAGGCTATTTCTGATTTCAACATCATCCCTATCGAAGTTTTACAAGCCGCATGGATTTCTCAACATGAAGCCGTACATGCGCATTGAAGACTCCAAAAGCACGCCACAAAGATACATTCACATATTCGGCCATTCCATCGGATCTAACAAAAGTATAACTGGGGATTGCTCACCGCATCCCATTCCATACGATAGTCCAAGATTCAGAAGATGGTTCGAAGGATGTCGCTTGGAACAAATTCCTTGAAGACTTGATAGCAGCACATCAACAATGGAACGTCTCCCAACTCATCTATTTCATCTAGTGTCTCCGGAAGATTTTGACCATACATGCATCCACGACATATTATCATCGCGATCAGAAGGTCCAAGCACCGAACAACCTAAAGTCAAGGATATGTCAACAACGCAACCACAATTTCTGAGAATATTTTCATCCATCCGTCCCAAGAATGCAATGGAGTCTGGTAAATTTTGGAATCCACTGGAGAGACAATGTAGACGAAAGCACGGATCCGGACGAGCAACAGAAAATAGAAGAGGGTCGATACCTCTTTTCATGCGGACGGAGTTTCTAAAGTTTAAACAGAATAGGGATTCCTTATTGCTCCATGAACGGGAATAGATGACTGGGCGCACCACACTTATGCTCCATGACTGAACTAGCAGCGTGCCAGCACGAGGAACACAAGCCGCTCTACCGGCAACACTCCTTGGTCAATCCAGCGCCAATGCTCCGAGCGCCAACATCAACAGTTCGTGGACGAAGTTGCAGCGTCATCTCTACTTTTCCATGGACCTAGCCAACAGTGCCATCTCCGCCCGTTCTGTGGTCAAACCAAAGCACTATTTTCCACCCGCTCCGTGGTCAATTCCGAAGCCAGTCATCATCCTTCCACTGAACTGAAGCCAGTTGCCATCATTCCACGGAACTGAAGCCAGTCGTCATCCTTCCACGGAACTGAAGCTAGTCGTCATCATTCCACGGAACTGAAGCCAGTTGCCATCATTCCACGGAACTGAAGCCAGTCGTCATCATTCCACGGAACTGAAGCCAGTCGTCATCCTTCCACGGAACTGAAGCCAGTAGCCATCATTCCACGGAACTGAAGCCAGTTGCCATCATTCCATGGATTCCACCACTTTCACAACACCGAAGATCAATCCAGTTTCCTCCATTTTACGAACCGAAGCCAGTTTCCACCATTTCATGGACTGAAGACAGTTTCTACCATTCCACGTCCAATAGCGCCACGGCCAATCCAACGCCAACAGTTTGTGTCCTAGCCAGTGCAATCTCCGCGTCGCAACCGAGCCAGCGCCATCCTTTCCGCGTCCCAAGACCGACGCTCCATGGCTACATCTTCACCACGCCATTGGTCCTTTCAAGCTAGCCGCGATATTCCCCATTCCGCAGCATTATCTCCGCTCGGCCAAGATTGAAGCGCCATCTCCGCCGTTAAAAGCAACACAATCTCCATCGTTCAAAGCCGTGCCGCCCGCCATTCCCAAGGTGGCAACGCCATCTTCACTACCCCATGGCCCAAATTGGCACCAACGTTCCGGGAAGCAAAACTCTACGCCAACACCCTCTGGTCAATCCGGAAATATGCCAAGTCGTCAATACAAGGATTCACGGATTCCTCATGCCTTCCACTAAAGGTTAGTTGAATTTCCCCGGCAATCTCATCACGTCTTGCCCTTTCGATTTTTCTCTTGACCGACACCATCTCATGCTTACCCTGCAACAACGCCACTGTTACGTGCTAAGCAGGAGACTTAATGTTGATGGTGGTTTTTAGATTAGGGATAAAATCGTAAAACCTTGCATCCGATGTGACGTCACTCTGCAAGGAAACAGAGCCACGTGTGCTAACCTCTCCACTGGCAAATTTATTGATCCGCTCAATATACTTACATGAAATTTATCCAGACTCAGCGAACCCCGGATGTTCTCAGAAATTTGGCGCCTCGCGCATATTCACTTAATATAAGTTCCTCTAAATGACTTTTATGCTATGTTCTCCGGCTGAACTATTAATGTTGATATGGCATGACGATTCGTGTTCACTCGCAGTAAAGTAGCACGAATCTCCAAGTATCAAGAATAAGATCTCTGCAAAGGTATTCAATCAGAAAATCATGCTTCTCTCTGGCAATGACTTTAAAAGAGCTCTGTGTCGACAAATAGAATTTAATCAACCTTACTATAACTTGCAGAAGTCAGGGTTTCGCGCCTCGCGAAACATACTAGACCTTGCTTGTCAAAAAATTAAGCCTAGGAAAACTAGGTAGTTAATCCACCATGGATTAGTAGGTGCAAAACCTCGCCTGGAATCGAAAAAACGGGAGCCGCAGCAGACAGAAGGGAGGCGTGGCCTTGCCATTGGCCACGCCCCATCCTAAACCGGCCCTATTTCCATCGACCAATCAGGTCGCTTTAAATCCACCGCAGCGCACCGGAAGTGTGGCCACGCCCCAGCATGCCGGCCCAACTTCCCATCGACCAATCAGGTCGCCCTAATTGCGCCACACGTATTCCAAATGAGGCGGGCCCCATTTTGCTTACCGGCCCCCAATTCTTCTAAGGAGAATTCTTCCACGGAGCCTTGGCCATGCCAAGCCCTAATTCTTCCAGGGAGAATTCTTCCACGGCGCCTTGGCCACGCCAAGCCCTAATTCTTCAAGGAGAATTTTTCCAATGGCGCCAAAACTTGGCCACGCCAAATCCTTCCAAGGCGCCAAGATTTTACCATGCCAAAAGCCTTCCAAGGCGCCAAGATTTAGCCACGCCAAACCTTTCCAACCATGCCAAATCTTTCCAACGACGCCAAACCCTAACTTTGGCTGCGGAGCCAGTTTTTAGATTTGGCCATACCGCAACGTCTCTGGCATACCACTATGCCGCGGCTACTATCATGCCGCCATGCCATGGCTACGCCACCGGCATGCCATTAGCATGTGGCCGACGCTACTTCACTATACAACAAGATGTGGCCATAATCAATGGACATCCTTCTTCATGAGATGCAATCTCATCCATTCAAGTTCGCCAACGAACCGATAAGCTCACGAAAAGTTTTAGACAACTAGCCAAGACGAGCCTAGCATTACATGCTATTTACCTGCGACAAGCCTCTCAATTTTAACTTGCCACACGTAGAAAAGTGCTACATGTTTCCACGGAAACACTCGAGACATCAAAATATGTCACAGACTGGGGGATGCTCATCATGGTATTGGTCTGGCGGTTTACAACGTGCGGCGTGCAATGCGCCCGTTACAAAAAAGTGTCATGAAGTAGGATAATTAGTGATGGTGAGAAGTAACGATGTAAAAAATTCATTTCCTTCATCATGGAAGAGTAACGTTACTCTTTTCTTCCACCACTCAATCGTTTCCACTTCCTACGAGACCAGGGTACGTTTCACTATGACTTGTATAAATAGGTTTCACCTATTTCCACCAAAAAAGAAGGTTTTTGGTCGGCAACACACAATATCTAGAAATCACCTAGTAGCTTTCCATCCTGCTTACCAGTTCTACTTTCTAATACAAGTCATAAAACTCCCATACTTCCAGAATCAACTATTCTGGTCTCAACACTTTCTTCGCTTCCCTCCCTAAGACCAACCCTTTTCCTTCACTTTGTGACCGAAGCAAGCTTGGAACGGCCATTTCTTGGTTTAGGTCAGGATTGTACAAATTGATTTCTCAAATAAAAAGAACTCCCGTGCAGTACATTGTTTAGGGTTTATATTTTTTTTTCACCCACACACCCAAAATTACCAAAATCAGCAGAAACGATTTTCACCCATAAACAACATGCTAGGGACAACAAGATTTAGGGATTAAGGAAATAAAATTATGATTCATTTGTTTTTGGAGATGCTTCGAATGAAAGAAAGCTTGCATTTACCCTAACTGTGTCTTGACCAACCACATCCCACATTTCCTAGTAAAACCTAGGGGGTAACCATCAGGACCTGGAGAGGTCCAAGGTTGCATTGGAAAAGAATTTGTTTGACCTCATATGCAGATGGTGTACTAAGAAGAACGTCATTATCTTCATCAGAAATACAAGACACAATATTGCCTAGCAAACTATCAGGGCTAGGTGGGTTAATTGTACGACATATACTGAAAAAGTGTCTCTTAAGTTCACTAGAAATGCTAACTCTGTCAGTCAGCCACACACCTATCTCAGATTGAATATAATCAATCTGATTTCTTCTCTTTCTAAATTTCACTTTAGCATGGAGATACCTAGTGTTTCTATCATCAAACGAGAGGATATTCTCCTTATCCCTTTGCAAATAGAACTCCTGTTGCACATCATACCAATATTTAAGTTTATCTTCAAGCTATCTTATACTAGGAAAATTCCTGTCAGCATTATTGGTATTCACTATAGCTAATTGATCCTGAACTAGCTTCAGCTGAGTCTGAATGTTACCAAAAGTGTTTAAATTCCAGTTCCTAAGTACCTCCTTAACATCGATCAGAAACCTAGTAAGTCTAAAAGCATGGGAACCTCTATCTTATTAATTCCAGTTAGCACTTAATTATAATGTCCTTACAAGTGTCATTCAAGAACCAACATTTATAAAACTTATATGGTTTTCTAGTGGTGTTTTCCTCCTTAGCAGTAACTAACAAAATTGGATAGTGGTCACTCCCTAACGCAAGCACATGATACACAATACAGTTAGGAAAACAGTCAAATCATCTAGCATTACCCAAAGCTCTATCAATTCTCTCAAAAATCACACTAGCATCATCCAATCTATTACCCAAATGAAGGGATTCCCAGATTTAAAAAATGTCAGACAAGTCAAGAAATTCTAGATGGTCCTTAACTTCATAAATCTTAGATTGGGGAACTGAATACCTCCTAGTTTTTTTTTTTTTCTTTCCCAACTTTGAAGTTAAGGTCCCCTATGATAAGCCATGGACATTGGTACTTGCCAGAGATAGTGGCGACCTTGGTCTTGGTGGTCGTGTTTTTCATTGGTCAACGTATGTTTCATTACCCCCGTACTTTTGATTCGCACCGTTGGATTGTATCCGTCTCCAACAAAAGCAGAGGAATTATCTCTCCTCGAATGTTTTTCTTCCTCTCTTCTCTCCTCAAAAAAAAAAAAAAAAGAACGAAAGAAAGAAGAAGAGGTGACGAACGAACCCTAAATCCCCAAATTTTACTTACCGAGACAAGATCAACATTCAAATGCTGCACTATCACTTTTTCTGGCTTCTCCTTATGAATTACAGCTACCCCTATTGTAAGTGTAATCATTTATTTGTCTCCCTTTAATGGTTTTCTGTAATTCCTCCACTCTTCGTAATATCTTTCACTGTCAATTCTTAAATTTTCGACTAGAGTTTTATTTCCTTCAATTTTATATTTGTATGTATATAAAGGAATTACAATTACAATCTGAATTGGAACTAAATTGGTGTCACAAATGTACCAAATTTTAGTTTTCTAGGGCCTTATAATTTTACTTCAGGGGTTGAGTCTAATGTTCAGAAATTTGGGTTGTGCGTGACTGTTGGATGCATAGATTGTGCCATGAAAATGTTCAACGAAATGTCGATTATAATTTCTTAATCATGTACATTTAGTGAAAATCCACAAGTTGAATCATTTTGAAACAATTTTAAAAAAATTTGTTTCCGATTTTAGAGCTTTTTCATTGATAAACTGATGAACAAAAGTTGAAGTAGTGTGAAACTTCATCTGGTATATATTTTTATCCGTGAGATCAGCGCCATGTAAGAATGTTCAGCAACCTGTTTTGGTTGATTGAAAAAACCTTAATTGTGAATCTTATAAGTTGTTTGGCTTCACTTAGCTCCATCAATGTTGGGCTTTATTTTCATAACAACAGCATTTGGATTTGGTTTCTTTTGTTCCCCGTTTACATTTCTATTTGCTAAATTTCTGGCGAAGAACTCATTATCTTGAGGGATGAAACAGTGTAAGTAGAGCAACACAAAGAGTTCAAACTGGAATTGTATAGGAGTTGGGCAATGTACTTAAAAGTAATGACTGCTTCATGGTAAAGATTGCAAGTGTCTAGGTTGAAGGGTTTTGATGGGCTCGGATTTGATAACAGGGATAATTGAATTTTCATAGGCATTGGTTAGTATGAAAATCTATTCACATGTCAGAATTTTATTAGAACGAGAATCAAATAATTTTTTTTGTACATATGTGTTGATCATATGAAGATGATAGCTTTTGGTGGATGCAGGTACCAGTCGACATGGAGTTTCCTCGTATCCCTAATTCCCCATTTCTTCAACAAGGAGAAGAAGTAGCTATGTTAAGCAGCAAGCTTCCAGAAGAGATTTACCAGGAAATTTTGATCAGGTTACCAGTCAAATCCATATTAATAAGTAAGTCTGTTTGCAAATCTTGGTATTCCCAAATTTCAAATCCTAATTTTGTTAAATTGCACCTCAATCAAAATAAGAACAACTCTAGTAGTGATAGTAGTCTGTTGCTTGGAATTGGTGATGATCTGCACTCTATTGGTTATGATTCGTTAGTTTCATCTAGAGAGATTGAAGAAGATTCATCTGTTAGAATGCGTTATCCATTTAAGTTACAAATTCAGTGCGTTAGATTATTGGGTTCCTGTAATGGTCTGGTTTTTCTTCAGCTTTATGGTTATTCTGTTCATTATGATGATGAGAGGGATTTCTTGTGTGTTTGGAACCCAGCCACCAGGGAATACAAGAAGATACCTGAATCACCATCTATATATTTCAAAGATATCTGCATAAATGGTCTTGTATATGATGGTAAGAATGACGATTACAAGTTTGTAATTGGGGCAGATGGTGATACAAGTGAGTTGACTACTTCATTGGAAATCTTTTCGTTAAAATCTAATGCATGGGAAACGATTCTAACACCTTATTGGTCTGCTTATGGTGAGTGGAAAACTGGGCTACTTGTTAATGGGAATGTTCATTGGTTAGCCAAAGGGGAATGTGGTGGCTGCATAGTCTATTTGGATATCAGCTACGGTATGCCATCATTCAAAGAAATTCAACTACCAACAGTGCAGAGGGGTGCCTCGTTTTTTAGTGTGGGAGTGTTGGAAGAAGGGTGCCTTTGTGTACTGGCTGACAATGGTGACATTGGCCTTGCTCGTGTTGAAGTATGGGAAATGCAAGTTTACGGTGTTCGTGAGTCTTGGACTAAACGTTATGTTATCGCCAATCACACAATAACTACGTCAGTTATGGTTGAAGAATCTGGTTGGAGGACTATATGGTCTTTTAAGAAAGGGAAGATTATATTCGTGGATTCTCGGAAAGTTGTGTTGTATGATCCAAAGCATAGAACTGCTATTGAACGAGATTTGAATAGGTTAGCATATTTTACATCAGAAGTTAACCATGTTGAAAGCTTAGTTTCACTCAGTTCTGGTACATACGTGGGACAGAACTAGACAAGGAATGAACCGAAGACGAAGCCTATTAACGTGTTATTTTAGTCTTTACAGAATACAGGTATTTTGTTTCAGTTATGGAACCTATTATCTATTTTGCTCCTTTATCCATCAATAAGTCTCCAAGTTCAACAATGATAGTGGTACTCTCTGTCGTCTGATGAAGATGATTATTGTTCCATTGATGAGGATACTCAGTTGATAGTGCACCAGCATACTCATCATCATATCGAACCTTATCCGGAGCTGGGTGCTTATGTGAGGCCTGCTGCTCCTTTTCCTGCTCCACCGTTGGTACCACGTCCAACAATAGTCAGGTTCACTTACAATCACTTGTTGATATATATGTTCATCCCGTCTTAACTTATTAGCATTTCATGTTCCTGGCTAGAAAATTCTGTCTAGCTATTTTGTCATTGATTTTCTGTTATAATTTTGTGCGCACAGTTCCGGAAATATGAAGACTTAATTTTGTGATTGCAGTACTTTCTCTTAATGTTCACAGAATCATAGTTCTTCTGGTACATTTCTAGCATTCTGTGGAATATAGCTGCCTATTTGTTGTGTTTGTCGATCTGCATTAGGCTTCTGATTTTAACAATTACAAGTAGTATATATACTGGGCTTATACAGGGTTTTAACTTAAGGTGATTGTTTTCACACAATATTTTAGAGTGACATTTGATTACTAAAAGTAAAAACTTGGATTTTGTTCAAGTTTACAGTGTAT
Organism: Papaver armeniacum; assembly: GCA_023531295.1. Classification (NCBI taxonomy): domain Eukaryota; kingdom Viridiplantae; phylum Streptophyta; class Magnoliopsida; order Ranunculales; family Papaveraceae; genus Papaver; species Papaver armeniacum. The sequence continues at coordinate 49,323 of JAJJWW010000903.1, forward strand.
TCTGAAGCATATATAAATGTAGCTTAATGCAGGTCTGAAAATTTTCTACAGTGTATCAATATCGCCCCGTACCAGATATGACATTGATTACTAAACCTAGAAACTTGATTACCTAAGAAATGTAGCCTGTTGCTCGAAGAATTCTCCCTACACCATGATACATACTAATAGAACGAACTAATACAGTACTAGAGAGGCATACATGTAGTTGTGGATTCTATAACCCTCACACATACAGCGATCATATCCAATATCGTGGCATTTTCTCTTAGTCGTTTCAATGAAACAAAGCTGTTTGAGCGTACCTAAGCTTTCCCAAGCCCACGCAGTTACCTTCCAAGATCTCCAAGTTCTGTTGTAGTTATAGTTTTCAGGTTATAACTAATAAGAGGGTTGTGTACTTGTGTTTGTACCACATCTCATCCAAATGCCACAACAGCTCCTACAATTTGCAGTACTGTTGATTCGAGGGGAGATGCAAGCTTGAGTCCTTGTGGTTCTGCGAAGCCGTTAGACACAGCTCATTCAGAAACTATGGTTCTATGAAGCCATTAGCCATAGCAAATTCAGAAACCGTGAATGTAAATTGGGGAGCTGCTTTACAAAGTTCGTGGGACTAGGAGAGTAGTTGGCGAGACCGAATTACTCAGATAAAATAATTAGAAAAGGTGGCGGCCAAGAAGCAAGCTCAGATACTGCTAAAAACAAGACCAAATTAGATGAAGCGGAAGGATCTTTAGGAAGATCATCTGGGAGCCCAGTGAAAACTCTGATTAACAAAGAACCTAGTCTACAATTTAATGACTTCAGATATTCATTATCTCAGAATGCTACCGCTAACCAGCAACAAAGGGAAAAACCAAATATTCACGAGTGATCAAAGTCAATTAGGACGCCGTTCAATTATAAACAGGAGTTGCACATTTCTTAAAAGCGAAACGTATTTTTCCAGTAAATTGATCAGATATCGAAAAGGTTCAACTCACATACCAAATCAGATTTTCAAAGTGAATTTTGCTGTACTTACGCGTTAAAAACACTAATTAAGATTTTAAACACAAACTAAAGAGGCTAAACTATAACGCGAGTCATAATGGTGTTGGAATATTTTCAATGAATTTTGGCTTGCATTACCAAGGCTATCCCGCTGCACTGGAAGGGTACATCGATGCTAACTGGAACGATGTAGGGGCCAAGTCCAAATCAACATTTGGATGGATCTTTACATTAGGGGTGTCTTCTTGTGTCTTGGAGTTCCAAGAAGCGAGACTTGTATTTCTACGATTCAACAATGTTGTCGTAATTAATAGCCTTAACGGATGCATGTAAGGAGGCAGAATGGCTTAGGAACCTACTTATGGAAATTCCATTTTGGAAGAAGCCAACTCGCGGTCTTGATTAATTGTGATAATCAAGCTACCATCTATAATGTCTCAAATAAGACTTATAATGGAAAGTCAAGACATGCAAGTCTAGACATCAAATGGTTAGGCAACTACTCAAGAGGGGAGTGGTTACGGTTAACTTTATTGAATCAAAGAGGAATTTGGCAGACCCATTTAAGAAGAGTCTACCAAGTTCGGTGGTTTCAATAAAAAGTAAAGAAATGGGACTAAGGTCTGTGAAAGAAGTTTGATCTCCCATAGCAGAAACCCAACCTATGTTTTGAAAAAGATAAACAAGGTTCAATGTGGTACCAATAAGTTATGGATGTAGATTATGGAGCACTAATATAAAACTTCCCATTTTTAATTAGTGATGGGTTCTGCAAGAAAATAGGATGGATGTAAATCCTTAATGAGTCTGTGATTAGTAAAAGGTGTATCTCGAGAAACACCTTCGAGACTTACCTATATGAGTATGGAAATTAGGACGTTTTAAGAGAAGAAGACCGTTCTCTAAAGAAGACTCATGAATCAAGGATATAAGCACATGGCCATTGTGAACACATGATTTATGAAATCAATATGTGTGGAGACTCCGGTTTTATCATAAGGGATACTTGGTTCAAGACCTGGTTTCACCATAGAATCTCGATAAGGCTTTGAGTTTCTTACACTAATGATGGTTCAAGTCAAAAGATACCTATCATTTATGTGTTGATTTGATGCTTAGTCTCAATTGTGCTTGAACTACGATGGCTTGATCCCACTCGGGTACGTAGGCAGTCAATTCGGTGATGCAGCCACTCTGATTTAAAAGTTTTAACTTTGTTTTATGGTTTTTGGTGGTACGTAACTGTTTCGACCGTTACAAACATATCCAGAATATTCAAATCCAACAGACGTCATTGATGTTTGATGATGAAGAGACTCATCGTTTCGTGAAGAGAAACCTGTTGGTGAAAAGATGTCTTTTCCCAACAGATGCGAAAACCTCTATAAATGGCATCTCCCATAACTCGTTGAAAATATACCGGAAAAAACCTTTTATGTTTTCTCTCTTTCTTTCTAAAGCATCATCAGAAGTTTTTTTTTCACATGTGTTCTTGATTGGATCAAGGGGTACAAACCTTGAATTCAATTTCCGTTGTAGGGCTTTCATTGTATCCTGAAGGCATTATTTCACATACCTGTTGTAATCGCCAATTTATTGGGAGGGTAGAAATAATTGTCTAAAAGAAATCGTATGAACCTTGAAAGTTTGGAGTACAACATTCTTTTCTGTGTTATTTCATCTTCTATTGCAACCCAGTTTTTCCAACAAAGGGTCCGTTAAACTAGAGGAGCCAACTGCCAACATTGTGGTTAAATAGTCAACTCGGCTAACTTACTGAGTCAACTCGGTTTTGCATTGGAATTCACTAACCGAGAAATCTTTGTCTAACTTTAGACTTGTTATTAAGGTGTTGTTTGGTTTGACTACAGGACCCAACAGCCAGCACCGGAGTCTATAATTAGCAAAAATTATTAATGAGCCACCGAAAAAAACTCCGGACACAGAATTAAACCAAAGACGGGACCCCTTGTTGTCCTCCACGGGGCCCATAAAAATACTGTGAGAGAAAAATTAAATTCGGTTTTTGCGTGGTTCAGAATCGAGAAAATTTTTGATGGGGGTTTTTGGATGGGGTATAATGGACAAATAAGATGTTGACATGTGTCCTTCATATTAATTGTTTTCACAAATCTTATTTTCAAAAATAGCAAACATAAAATATAAACAATTATGATAAGCAATATTTTCTCCAAAAATACATTTCTGTTATATTTTTGGAAACAAAATTTGCTAGAAGCAATTAATTGGAAATACACATGTCAGCATGGGGGCACCGACCCAATCCCAAACCCTAACTATTTACCTATTCTTGTAAATATAATGGAAACAGAAAAGTTACCACCATGGCTCCTTGACCATTTATTTAAAAGAGAGCTATTATTGGGGCGTCACACTTCATTAGAGGGGCTTCACTTGGATTCTTAGTGTCCAAAAAAGAGGCTATGGGATATCCTAACACATAAACAAAATGTCTAGATTACCCTTGAACTAAAATAAAAATTTAAAAACCTAATTTTTTCTATTCTAATTCACAAAAAAACTGCTCATCTTCCTTCTCAGTAATTTCAATTCAATTCAACTTCAATTCACTTCATCGTGCGATTACGTCTAGGTTCGCCAACCGTAATTTCAGTTTTTGAAGAACTTACGTCCAGGTTTGGATGAATTCAAACGTAGAATTAGCTTGCATGTTGGTTTACGTCCAGGTTTCTCTTCATTCCAACCGTAGAAATTGAAATCACATCCAGGTTCCTTATAATTTCAACCGTAGAAAATGAATTTACGTCCAGGCTTATCTTATAGGCTAACCTAGACGTAATTCTTCCTGGATGTTTTAGAAGAAGCTTCAAATTGGATAACGTCTAGGTTAGTGATGTAATTTTTCCAGACGTAATCTTCTACGTCTAGGTTCGCGAAGTAAACTTTCCGGACGTAATCTTCTACGTCTAGGTTAGTGAAATTTTTTCCGACGTATTCTCCCACGTATGGGTTTTCGAAGTGTTTGGCATGACATATTACCAACCGTAATTCAATTTTGTCCTATTGGAAGCCAGTTACGGTTTGGAGTTCTTCCAAAACCTAGACGTAAACCTAAATTACGGTTGGCAACGAAGCTAAACCCAACCGTAATTTTCCATGAAAGTCTAAAAATCTCAAACTTTTTGCGTACTTAAGCTAGTTTTGAGCGAAATTGAACCCATGGGAGAGAGTTTAGAGGTGTACCTGTTGATTTTCAACCATTGGTTCTTCACTTTGTTGATTTATTTCTTCAATTGGTTGAGATTCATCATCACTTTATGTTAAACCCTCTCTACCATCTAACAAATCATCCATCTCTTAGTCTCCAACATGAGGAATATAAAACTTGTTTTCTCTATCATACAAAAATTCACCCACCTCGAATTGATAACTTCTTTTTTCCTCTTCTCTGTAGTTTTTTTTCCCACAAAAACTTTGTCCCAGAATTCACAAATATATACAAAATTCATCTTCTTAATTTAATTAGATAATAATTAAATTAAATTAAAATTAACTACATAAGAGTTATTTGGTCATTACAACATTATTTGAGATAAGGGGTTTTTGATATTACTTATGGGTGACCCGTTTTTGTCTTATTAGGTGACGCCCCTCTAATGGAATGTGACGCCCCAATAATAGCCTTCATTTAAAAGGCCCATCCAATCAAAGGCATCAAATAATAAATCCCCAATATATCATTTTGCTAAGATCGGTCGTTTAGCCTAGGGGTGTAACTTGTGGATTTGTTACCCAAGTCACTCCTTTAAGAGCAGAACTAAGCCGTTGGATTTATAAACCCTAACACACCTCCGCATCGAGCAGAACTAAGCCGTTGGATTTATAAACCCTAACACACCTCCACATCTGCCATTACTTATAGTCGTTCTTCTAATTATCAAAGAAAAATCAAGTATGTGGGATTCCAAAATGGATCCTCGCTATGATGAATTTTTTGATCCCCATGGTAAAGTATTTGCTGCTATGAAACAACAATGTTATAAGGTACTACGATCCTACTCCTCAATCTTCAATTTTCATTATATTTTTCTTCATCTTCATGATTGATTCGTTGTAAAACCTAATTTTAGGTTAATGTATGTATATCCTTGTCGTTCTATCTAAGTAATGGGTCTTTATCCAATTTTAGGCGAGAGATGCATTTTATGCTTGTATAGAGAGAGAAACAAACAAACCCATAATTGAACCTGCCACCGGTCGTCTTCTCTGCCCAGATAGATGCAAACAATTTGAGGCTCGATATCACTGGGATTGCTGCAGCATGTCACCTGAATGGGTAACTGGAAAACTTTGGGTTATTATTTTTTTTTTTTATTATTATTTTTTTTTTTTTATGATAAATTTTAAATTTTTTCTTCTTCCGGAAATACAGGTTTTGCGTTTAGATCGCGAGTACTGTGAGAAAATGAAGAAGAAGGAGGTTCAAAGGCCTTTGGATAAAGATGATTCAGAGCGAGGTCCAAAGTCGCTCCTAAAAGGTATTCGGATCATTGATCAGGTAAAAAGGCCTTCAGATGACCATGATTCTAAACGAGGTCCAAAGTCGCTCCCAAATGATATTATTATCATTGATTAATTAATTAAATAACTTTTTGGAGTTGCGATTTTTACTTTTAATCATGAATAGTTGGATTGCATTTTGAGATTTACTTATGGTGATTACTCGGTTTTAAGTTTAAGAAGACGTTTACTTAATTATGATCAGTGGTGCTTCAGTTATGTTGCTAGCCAGGGTCCTGTTTTATGTTATGATTATTAGTTGCATGACCAAAAATGATATTGTGACTATGTCCTATAACGATGGGTGTCTTCATATATTTAGTTTTTTTTTCTTCCAGTGATATTATTATCAGGACTAGGGTCCTCAAGTAGCACGAATATTCCTTGCAGAAGAGTCTTTACATTTTCACTCTGTAATTTGTATTTGGTGCAAAGACTTCATGGTTGTGAGTTTTTACAAGGACAGTTTAATCAGAAAACCACATCTCATTACTTGGAAGTTTTCATATAGGTATCCGCCCAAAGTAGCTATTTGAGCGTGCTTACGAGTGCAAAACGTGCAATAGACAATTTTCATCATTTCAAGCACCAGGAGGACATAGAGCGAGTCAAAAAAATAAATAAAAATGAATGGATCCATTATCGTTAGATAATCAGAGTACTCCAGCAACAAGAGTCAACTCGGTCATTTAAACTCGGCTAATCAACCAAGTCAACTCGGTCTAGCTTTGTAATAAAGGCTCAATCAATAGGACCGGGTCGTTTTTATATACGAAAGTATGTCTGATTCGTGTCGTGTGTAGTTGTATGCTGACTCAGGCATAGTCGTTTTAATAATATGAGTTGCTCAGTGAACTTTCCAATACCACCGGCCAACGTAACTGAACTAAATAATTTTAAGTCTTCAAATCAAAGTATAAACCACGTTTAAATTGAAAAAGAATATATTCCTTGAACGGATTTCTATCACAATAAATCATAAATGGTTGGATGGCACTTATCAATTGAAAGATAATAACTTTCAACCATGATTTGTGGCGCCCGATTCCTGTGCACCCAACATGAGTTGGCATCCACACAACCATGATTTCTCTCTTTCCTCTATTTTTTTAGTTTTATGTTCCCTGAAGGTGAAGGGCCGAGCTGATTTCATCTGATTTTTATCAAAGAGAATACCCGCATCCATATAACTTAACAGATGAGATAAAGACTTGGATGGATTTTTTCTTAAAAGAACAAAAACTAATTGTTCTCAAGAGTTCACTGTATTTTAATGGCTTAACATCTCAAATAACAATTAATGATAATAAAATCGTCGCTTGAACCCATTTTTTTGCTTGAACCCTTACTTATCAAATGCAGTACCCGTATCAAATATTACTATCTCAAAGAATCAGTTACAAAATGCAAATTACATCAAAGCCAATTTTTTGTCACTTGGGGTTTACCAATAACTCCTAAACCCATCCATTATCAAAACCCACAATCTTTTTATTTTATTTGGTTTAAGCTTGATCCAATATTCGAAGAAATAATCTTGATCATTTTTCTCTTACTTACTTGTTAGCACAACATCCAGTTCATGTCCATTGTGACCCAGTGTCATACACGACAGCTTAAACTTTGGTATACACGGCAGTTTCTCTCTTTAGAGTTTGGTTGTTTTTGGTATTCTTGTATATTAGGAAACTGTCTTTAGTTGAAACACGTTAACTTAAACCGAAAGATACTGGTGTATATATATATGTCGAGTCCTATGTAATATTGTGAATATACAAGTAATCTAAGAAGTTCTGTTCAATTGTTGTCTCGTCTCTCTTCTCTTCTTACCCTAAATCTAAGTAGTTCTGTTTTGGTATCAGCCCTTCTCGATCCTAAACCATGTCAACAGAATCTTCAACCATGTCTTCAACAATGTCCTCGACCATATCATCCATTGTTTCCGCTGTTATCAACTCGACTATTTCTTCTCTACAATCTTCTGCAATGTCGTCTATTCAGTTTTCTCAACCTCACCATCTGATCACTGTCAAGCTTGACGAAACCAATTACCCCTTATGGCGTGCCCAGTTTTTGCCCTATCTTCAAGGATATGATTTGGATGGTCATGTCACCGGTGAAACTCCTTGTCCTACACCTACACTTGCGGAAGATTTACCAAATCCAGCGTTTCTTACATGGAGAAAACAAGACAAAATCTTGGTCAGTTGGCTGTTTTCATCTCTTACTCCAGCCGTTCTTCGTCATGTACATCAACTAACTACATCTAAGGAAATATGGTCTTCTCTTGAGTCTCTTTATGGTTCCAAGTCTGATGCTCAAATTCATCACCTTCACTGTGAGTTACGTTCTTTAAAAAAGGGCTCTCAATCTATGCGAGCCTACATAGATCGTGCTCGAGATTTAGTTGATAGTCTTGCTGCTGCAAATACAGTTGTTACTGATAAGGAATTTCGACATTGCCTACTTGCTGGTTTAGATAGTTCCTATGATGCTATTGTTACCTCTTTAACCACCACAATGAGCTCGCTGACTGTGGAGGACTTTCTAACCTTTCTCCTTACTTTTGAGTTGCGTGTTGAGCAACAGGCTAAGACGCTGAACTCTCAACCAGTTGCAAACGTCATTTTGCAAGTCCCGTTTCCCTACACCAAGCTCAGCTCATTTCTCTGCCACGAATAGCTTCTATCCAACGCAACATCTTTTGCACTGTTCAATCTTGTTTCTCTCGCATCCAACCGGCCTCAACCTCAACGAAGCATTGGACGTTTCGAACTTCCCCTGCCAACTTTGTGGACGTAAAAATCACGAGGCTCAGATTGTTGGAATAGGTTTGATCTTGATTTTCGTCCTCTTCGACGACAACCCCCTTAAATCCGCACCTCGTGCCTACGCTGCTCAAGGACACAGTTTTACTTCCTTCCCCTCCGTGGACTCCTGACAGTGGTGCTACAGATTATATCACCAATGATCTTTCTCGTCTTCAATTCCCTACTGAGTACACGGGACCGGATCAGATTCAAATGGGTAATGGTTCCTCTATTCCAATTTCTAGTGTTGGAACATCTATTTTAGGAACTCCAAATCGTAAGTTGCAATTGCGTAATGTTCTCTTTGCTCCAAAAATATCTCACAATCTCTTATCTGTTTCTTGTCTCACCACTGATAATAATGTTCTATTTGAATTTCATCCAAATTTTTGTCTTGTGAAGGATCGATGTACCGGGAAGGTCCTTCTTCGCGGCAGTAGGAAAGGTGGTCTCTATCAACTTGATAACTCGTATAAATCTTCTAAAGTTTCCGTAGGAGCAGATGCTAAAGTTTGCGTAGGAGAACGTGCTAGTTTACAAGATTGGCACTCTAGATTGGGACATCCAATGATGCGTACAGTTCGTAGAGTCGTATCTCAGTTTTCTCTTCCAGTTTCAACCCATACTATCAGTTTTTGTTCGGCTTGTCATGAACATAGGAGTCATAAGTTACCTTTCAATTCTAGTAAAACTACGTATTCAAATCCATTAGATTTAATTGTTTCCGATGTATGGGGACCTTCTCATGTTTTATCTAATGAAGGATACATATATTATATCATTTTTATTGATGCGTTTAGTCATTTTACTTGGATGTTTCCTATGTCTCATAAATCTGATGTTTTCTCTATATTCTTTTTATTTCAAAAGCATGTTGAAAATCTTTTTGATCGAAAGATCAAAATTTTTCAATCTGATAATGCTCTCGAGTATCGCAAACTTACTCGCATCTTTCGAAACTTGGCATCTTCCATCGTTTTCATGCCCACATACTTCTGAACAAAATGGTTTAGTAGAACGTCGTCATCGTCATATTCGTGAAACTGGTCTTACTATTCTAAATATGGCTTCTGTACCATCTTCTTATTGGTATGATTCCTTTTACATTGCTTGTTATCTAATGAATCGCGTTCCTTCGATTTCTATTAATAACTCTTCTCCGTATGAAGTTCTTTTTGGAATTCCACCAGACTATACCTTTCTTCGTGTGTTTGGTTGTCTTTGTTATCCTTACTTACGTCCGTATAGGTCTCACAAAATGGAACCTCTTTCTTCTCCATGTGTTTTTATTGGCTATAGTCCGTCTCAAAAGGGTTACAAATGTCTTCATATTCCTACTGGTAGAATATATGTCAGTCGTCATGTTGTTTTTGATGAGACTACCTATCCCTTTGCTGCTGCGTCATCACCTTCTCTGGCATCGACTATATCCCAGGTACATCCTCCTTCACACACTTCTGTATCTTTACCACCTATATTATCCACCACTTCTACAACCTACCCAGTTCTGCCAGCATTCTTAGTTTCTCCACGTAATGGTTCGACCAATGATAGTACCCATGTACTTTCGGAGTATAAAGCTTTACAGCCAATAGTGTCTACTTCAAGACAGCCGACTGCACCTGCTTTTACACAGCCGACACCACCTGCTACACAGCCGACACCACCTGCTACACAGCCGACACCACCTGCTACAGAATCTTTGTATGCACCGTCGACAACATCTGCTACAGCTCCAAATACACGTCTGCTGTGCCAAGCGCCTACAACGGAATCCACTTCTTCACCTTTCTACGGCAAAGATAGTCAACGATATCTTCACTGCTCTGACACCAATTCCAAATCTGCTCTCGACAGCACCTACTTCTAATTCGACACCATCTACTTCTACTCCGACAGCACTTGCTCCCGTTACAGCTGAAGTTCCTGCTCCTGGGACACATCCAATGGTTACTAGGGCAAAGGATGGCATTTTCAAACCGAATTCTAAATATGCATTGGTATGTGATTCGCTTCTTAAACCAACTTGTATTTCACAGGCTCATAAAGATACACAATAGCGTACATCATCAGATGACGAGATAAATGCACTGCTTCGGAATGGTACCTGGTCACTAGTTCCATATCATCCATCTATGAATGTTATTGGATGCAAATGGGTTTTTCGTATCAAACGAAATCCTGATGGTACAATTGCACGTCGCAAATCTCGTTTGGTTGCAAAAGGCTACAATCAACAAGAGGGAATCGATTATTCTGAAACGTTTAGTCCAATTATTAAACCATGTACTATACGTATTATTCTTACATTGGCTTTATCTTCCAATTGGCCTATTCATCAACTTGATGTGCAGAATGCGTTTTTACATGGACAACTTGAAGAAGAGGTATACATGAAGCAGCCTCCAGGTTATGTGGACTCTCGATTTCCTACACATGTTTGCAAATTACATCGTTCTCTCTATGGACTTAAACAGGCTCCTCATGCGTGGTACCACAGACTTAGTACTTTCTTGCTCCAAATTGGATTTTTCACTTCAAAATGTGACTCGTCTCTGTTTATTCACAATGGTATCTATGGTACTATCTATTTGTTGGTCTACGTGGATGACATCATAGTTACTGGTTCAAGCACCACAGGTATTACTTATATTCTCAACCATTTACAACAAGAATTTGCAATTAAAGATCTAGGCTCCTTGTCTTATTTTCTTGGTATTGAGGCGACTCGTACTTCTTCGGGTTTATTTCTTTCTCAACAACGGTATGCTCATGATCTTCTTGTGCGAGCAAAAATGGATGGAGTTAAACCAATTCAAACTCCACTTAGTACTTCAGTGATATGTCTTCCGATCGTAGTACTTTATTGTCTGATGCTACTGAATATCGTAGTATTGTTGGAGCTTTGCAGTACCTAACATTTACTCGTCCAGATCTTGCATATGTTGTCAACAAGGTATGTCAGTTTATGCATGCTCCTACTCCTGTTCTTGGGGTTGTTTCATGTTTTTTTTTGTATTTTTTTAAAAATCGGTTCATTATTAACCAAATTGTCAGATGATTTTTTCCTACTTTTTTCCATCAGTTCTTCCTGATATATGGTTGCATAGCAGATGGAGAAGAGATGATGGAAAAATTTAAGAAAAAAACGTGTAAAATTGGAGTTGAATGCTCATGTGGATGCCACATCATGTTGGGTGCATTGGGTGCACAGAATTCGGGTGCCACAAATCATTTTGAAAGATAATAACTTCTATAAATGGAGTCTAAATTCGGAAGTGAACGGTCTCGATCTGCTGCTCTAGCATTTGGATGGGTTCGGTTTAAATTGGATCCCCTTGTCTCTCTGAGTTGGGAGATATTCTCAGTAATAATAGCATTTTCACTTTTACAAGGGAGTCTAATTTTCAACATGAAAGGTATAAAATCCTCACAAAATGTTTCCTAGTTTGTCTTATATGAATTTGATGATAATCAGCAGGCATGTATGTTTTTGTTGTGGGCACTTATATGCATATTAGCAAATAGGTAGACTAGCCCTTCCTTGGCCCTGCTCCAAGCGCAAGGCTGGGATATAATTTGTTTTATTTTGGTGGGACAAAAAAAAAAAACAATACTACGAACAAGGGTACTGTTAGACTGACAGTGCCCTACCGCGTTATTGTAGTGTAAAATTGTGGCAACAAAAATACCGCGTCGCGTACGTGGTCCAATAACATTCAAAGTCTCAGTTGTTCTTTCCTCAGATACAAACGTTCAAAGTATACTATCCATTTTGGCTAGTCTTTCCCACGGTACTGCGCTCAATCTAATCACTTACCAAGAAAATCCCCACCTTTGTAAACTCTGAGGGAAATATATTGCAGTCATTCTCAAGCCAACAAATCAACACGTACGCTGATACTAACTCGGCTTCAACCACTATATTATATTCCTCCAACAGAAGTTCTAATATTTTCATTCCGAGTACCCAGAAGAATTTCACATTTTATTAGTAGCAAACATTCTGTTTTCAAGCTTACTTTCATAATTACATTCATAAGTTAAGACACCCATCCTTTTACAAAGCACATGATGAGTAACAAGAGAAGCAGAGAAGAAATGGAAGAGAGCATAGCAGCAACCATGGCGAAGTGTTTAATGTTATTATCACGTGACCGAGGGGACATTGACTATCAATCTACTGTAATTCAGCAACAGGCAACGCCCATAAGCACGCAAAGCCGTATTTACGAGTGCAAAACATGTAATAAGCAATTTTCGTCATTTCAGGCACTAGGAGGACATAGGGCGAGTCACAAGAAATCTCGGTTAATGGAACTGTACTCATTAGACAATCAAAGGATCACTTATAATCATCAACAAGCGAAGAAACAGAAGATTCATGAGTGTTCGATTTGTGGTTTAAAGTTTGCTATTGGACAAGCTTTGGGTGGTCATATGAGAAGACACAGAGCTGAAATGATTGAGTCTTCGTCAACAACGGCAAGAGGAACACCAACAACAGGATTGTCATCTGATATTACTCGTCAAAAAAAAGAACCATTGAAGAGATCAAACAGCAGCAGGAGAGTCGTGAGTTATTTAAATTTGGATTTAAGCTTATCTCTTTTTTCCCGTGGATGATAATGATATGGAATTCTCCACTAATAATATCAAAGAAGACAAGCATAGGTCATCTATCCCATCCATGATTTATAGTTTTATCTGATTATTATTATGATCAAAATGTAGCTAGATTTTGCGTAAATTCTTGTAAATTATATCTATGTATATAAATGAATAACGACTATTGACTCGAAAGTATGGACCCTAATCTCGCTGCAGGCTCATCTAATTGTACTAGCACAATCAAACGATAAAGACCCGGTGTCATTGTATCATTGTGCTGACATTGGTGGTTTAGCAAAAGATACTGGGAAGATTATTTCTATGGTTGAATGTCATGCTTCTAAATAAAAAATGCTCGAGCAGTGCCCACGATCAAAACGTCCGCCCAATTACTCTAGTTTCACATATGTAGCACTTGTTCGACACGACGAAAAACACTGCTCAAACATGGATACTAGTTCATTTACGGTTAGGCACTATAAATAATAGCAATGTCCCGGTTTTAAGCATGTTCATTGGAATTCTCCTCGATAATAATTATGCAACACAAAATGTGCAACTCTGTTAACGCATACGAACGATATAAAAACTAGCAACTGTATGTACTATGTAGTCTCACAAGAGCTAGACCCGTATTTGCGAAGGGCAATTTAAACGGTTCTCCCACTCTGGGTCACACTTGTATTAGCAACTTCCTATCCTTGTCATGAGCGTACTCCACCCTTGATAAAGTGCGATCTTATTGTTTTAGTGTCTATCAACTGCATATTCTCCTGGACATCTCGTCATAGATTCCGCAGTAGTACTACTGGCCTACTTGGGCACCAGTGACACTACAATAAAATAGTAATATTAGGACAGTTGTGGCAGCAAGAATACCGAGTGCTGTGTGCGGTCCAAGTATCTTCCATGTTAAGCTATTCCCAACCGGCAACCGGCAATCAAGTCTCAATTTATTATTCATTCCCCAAATGAAAACCAAAAAACACTATCCCTGTTTGCACAAGAAACCATTTGTTAATCTCCCAAGTCGGCTAGCTCCTTTTTTTTCTCAGTCTCACACCCAAAATCAATTTAATCACTTTCCAGGAAAACCCCCAACTGAAATTCGTCCATACTTTTTAAGACCAAGCTGAAGCCAGGGAAGTATATTTTGCTCATTACCAAGTCAACAAAGCAACGCGTTATTGCATACCTAGTCGGCTACATATTCCTCCAACTCCAACTCCAACTCTAACCACAATTTAATATCCATTCACTACCAAGAACAATTCCCGGTTTCTTCAGCACCTAAACAAATTTCTCATTCCTCCGACCAGAGTTTAACATCCATCCTCTTAAATGACGAGTAACAAGAGAAGTGGAGAAAAAACAGAAGATAGCATAGAAGTTATCATGGCTAAGTGTTTCATGCTATTATCACGTGACAAAAGAGAGATCGGCTACCAATCCGTGATCGATCAGCAACAAACTAGAACATCAACCAGTACTCAGCACCGGGTCTACGAATGCAAAACATGTAATAAACAATTTCCATCATTTCAAGCACTAGGAGGCCATAATAGGGCGAGCCACAAGACACGTCGGGTAGTGGACTTGTATTCGTCAGATAATCCAAGTGTTAACTATAATCAAAAGCAAGGGAGCAGAGTAAAGATTCACCGGTGTTCTATTTGTGGTTCAAAGTTCGCGGCAGGACAAGCTTTGGGTGGTCATATGAGAAGACACAGAGATGACATGGTTGAATCTTCGACAACAATAGCAGGAACAGGATTGTCATCATCCTTGTCATCTGATATTACTACTGCCGCTACTCATCAAAAAGTAGTACCACAAGTTTCAGTACTGAAGAGATCAAATAGCAGGAGAGTCTTGAGTTTGGATTTAGATTTGAGCATATCTCTTGATCCCTTGGATAATAATGATTTTGATTTCTCCACTGATGTAAAAGCATCAGGCAAACATATTTCTACGCCATCCACGATTTACAGTATTATTTGATTAATATGGTCAAAATGTAGTTAGATGTGATTAAATATAACTCATTCTGAGTATCTCTCTTTGTTCTATCTATCACAAAGTTCAACTGCAAAAGTAGGACAACAAGATCTGACCGAGTCATTAAAAGAGGTTCGATCCAGAGGGTTTTCCGTGATAATTTTCAAGGGAAAAGCAACTTTTCAAAGGGAATGACATAGAATTTGATCGACGTACACCATAAAAGAAACCATTCGAGACATAAATGTTAGTTCATTTACTACTACTACTCACGGAAAAACTTCGATTCAACCGAAAATAATCTCTACACAATCCCAACACCCACATCTTAGCGAATCCTTCCAACTAAGTAATAGCAAGGAGATAACCCCCTATCGATTAGTCTAGTCCAGCATGAACTGGGTCAAATCACAGCTGGGCTAGTCAGAAATTTTGGCGTGCTGGACTGGGTTAGTTGTGCTTTTTTCGAACCGTTTTTTAGGGACCATGGTTTTTTGGGGGACCATGGTTCTATTTTTAGTAAGACATTTAGAAGTAAATCTAGGTCACCCTTTATCTAGATATTTCTATTAATACCTAAATTACCCTCCGATTAATTTTGGGTAATGATTAGTTAGTGTTAATAATAGTTAGTGTAATGATTAGTGAAATGATAAAGTTAACGATAATTAGTGAGATTAAAAATCAGATGAGTTTTTTTTTAAAAAGAAGTAGAATTATTGAGAGAGTAAAGTTAGAGAAGATGAAGAAGCAAAACATGGATTTTACCAACCACAACCGGAAGGAAGAGTATTTGGGTACCCAGGTATGCTTCAAACTTAGATAATGTTGGTTGAATTGATCCAAAATTTCAAAAAAAATGTGAATTTGCTAAGTATATTTGAGCTTGTTCGGCTACCTTATGTGAAGAACATGTAGACGAACTCATATGAAAGTGTAGTTCGGTTACTTTTTATAAACACGCAGGTTACCGAACTCTCCAATAATGGAGGTTTTTTGAAGTTCGGTTAACGGACATGTTACCGAACTTTGTAAATAGGATTACAGTGTTATGTTCGTGTTGATGGTGGTTTTTAGACAAGGGGTAAAATCGTAAAACCCCATGACCTAGTGTTACCCGCAACACATTAACTAAGAGCATTTAACTCAGGTGTAAATAATTAATAGGGGTATTTTTTCAAAATACCAGATTAGGGTTTTCAACACAGAACCCTAATTCCAAAACCAAGCCGCATACTGCGCATCATGGCAACCATGCCAAACCAAGCCGCACTCTGCGCACCATGGCAACAATGCCAAACCAAGCCGCTTTTCTCTGCGCATCATGGCAACCATGCCAAACCAAGCGCGCTCTGCGCATCATGGCAACAATGCCAAACCAAGCCGCACTCTGCGCATCATGGCAACCATGCCAAACCAAGCCGACTCTGCGCATCATGGCAACCATGCCAAACCAAGCCGCTCTGCGCACCATGGCAGCAATGCCAAACCAAGCGCACTCTGCGCACCATGGCAAAGAATGCCAAACCAAACCCGCACTCTGCGCACCATGGCAGCAATGCCAAACCAAGCCGCACTTTGCGCATCATTGGTAACAATGCCAAACCAAGCAGCACTCTGCGCACCATGGCAGCAATGCCAAACCAAGCCGCACTCTGTAGCACCATGGCAGCAATGCCGGAACCAAGCCGCATATCGCATCATTGGCAACAATGCCAAACCGAGCCGCATACTGCGCATCATTGGCAACAATGCCAAACCAAGCCGCACTCTGCGCACCATGGCAGCAATGCCAAACCAAGCCGCACTCTGCGCATCATTGAAGCAATGTAGAACCAAGCGCATCATCGCAGATCATTGCAACAATGCCAAACCAAGCCGCATATCTTGCACACCATGGCAACAAATTTCTAAGTCGCTATGCCATTGGCACACGCCAAATATAGCGCCCTAGGCTTGCAAGACTTGCAACTAGGTCAACATGGCCACACATGCCATTGGCACATGCCAATACGTGCCGCAAGCCATATTCCAAGTCGCTATGCCATTGGCACACGCCAAATATAGCGCCCTAGGCTTGCAAGACTTGCAACTAGGTCAACATGGCCGCACATGCTATTGGCACATGCCAATACGTGACGCAAGCCATATTCCAAGTCGCTATGCCATTGGCAGACGCCGAATATAGCGCCCTAGGCTTGCAAGACTTGCAACTAGGTCAACATGGCCGCACGTGCCATTGGCACATGCCAACACGTGCCGCAAGCCATATTCCAAGTCGCTATGCCATTGGCACACGCCGAATATAGCGCCCTAGGCTTGCAAGACTTGCAACTAGGTCAACATGGCGCACATGCTATTGGCACATGCCAATACGTGACGCAAGCCATATTCCAAGTCGCTATGCCATTGGCGACAGCCGAATATAGCGCCCTAGGCTTGCAAGACTTGCAACTAGGTCAACATGGCCGCACATGCTATTGGCACATGCCAATACGTGACGCAAGCCATATTCCAAGTCGCTATGCCATTGGCACACGCCAAATGTAGCGCCCTAGGATTGCAAGACTTGCAACTAGGTCAACATGGCCGCACATGCCATTGGCACGTGCCAACACGTGCCGCAAGCCATATTCCAAGTCGCTGCCATTGGCACACGCCAAATATAGCGCCCTAGGCTTGCAAGACTTGCAACTAGGTCAACATGGCCGTGCGTGCCATTGGCACATGCCAAACACACACGCTGGTAGCCTAACTTGCAAACCGTGCAACCTACCACCAAGGGATTCCGCACATGCCATTGGCACATTCCAAACACACACGCTGGTAGCCTAACTTGCAAACCATGCAACCTACCACCAAGGCATTCCGCACATGCCATTGGCACATGCCACACGCGCCCGAAAGCAGCACCACTTGCACCCAAGGCGCAACCAACGAGATATCAACACAAACCTGGGGGATGCTTCTTTAGGGTTTTGGTTTGGCGGTCACAAAGATGCGTACACTACGCTAACATTAAGAAAGCGTGAATAGGAATAAAGCGGTCAAATAAAGAGGAAATAATGGTAAAAACGTTTTCACCCATTAAACCATGCGGTTACCACCTCCTCCCATTATTTCACCCTTTACTCTCTTCCTTCATGAGGCCAGGGTACGTTTCAATCTCGACTTGTATAAATAGGTCTTACCTATTTCCAGCAGACAACAAGTCTCGGTCAGGAGAAATATACTACACTTACACTCTCAGAAAGGCAACTTTGCAAACTCTCCAAAAAGCTTTCATCTCTTGCAAGCTTCCTAAGCTTTCACTTTCTGATACAAGTCGAGATACTACTCTCCTCAACACCTTTCTTTGCTTCCCTCCCCAAATCAACCCTTCTCCTCCACTTTGTGACCGAAGCAAGTCTGGAGCGGCCATTTCTTGGTTTAGGCCGGACTTGTACAGATTGATCTCTCGAATCTATAAAGTGCTCACGTGCAGCACATTTATTTAGGGTTTGAACCAGTTTCTCACTCATCTACCGAAATCGGCAGAAACGATTTTTACCCATAAACAATTGGCGACCACAGCGGGAGGATTGATGTATCGGCTACAATACCAACTCCAACTCCTGATTTCATTTTCCGAACGTCAAAACCTAACATGGTGGAACTCAGATCTGGAGCGGCTGCCGAGAACGTCAGCGCAGAACGCATCCCTGATGTTGGCGTCTCTCCCCATAACATTGTTACTCCACCAGCTGACAACAGCAACATCGAATGCACTCCTTTAAGTGTAACACCGCCTATCACCAGGGCCAGAGCCGCTGCCTCCTCTAGCGTCTCTGCACAACCCTCTAATCACGGCAACGAGAATATCTCTTCGGGTGTCACGCCCCGGTCACGAGCTAGGGCGCCACCACGACCCCGAATGCTTCCTCCCAGCATGGCGCCTCCGACAACTAAGGTTCCGATTATCCCGCCAACGGGACGAGAGACCGGAGGGACCAGAGGAAGTCGCCCTTACGTCACCATCGCCGATTTGATGGAACGACAGGAGACGCTCGCCAGAGCCCAGACAGACATGGTTTCGACACAAAAGGAGGTGCTCACCTTTCTCAAAACCCTGACAGAGCGACTACCCCGTGAGTCGCATCCTCCAGAGACGCCTAGAAGCATCTCCAACAACCCTGACGCCGGCACCTCGGCAGGGCACGCCTCCACGGATGAAGAAACTCGCACTAGAGTCCCGTTGGAAAGAAATCAACCACCCAACTTCGTCACGAGAGGAGATTTGGAACAACTTCTACGCGATCGGATCAAGCATGATGAGTTCGATGTACATCATCACCAACCCCCTTACCCATCCGAAATACAGAGAATCCCCCTCCCAAGGGGATATTCTTCCCCTCAATTTACCCTGTACGATGGTACCGGGAATGCACGCGAACATGTTTCTCGTTTCCTGGAATCCTTGGGCGAACATGAATACAATCACGTCCTTCGTTTAAGGGAATTTTCAAAATCACTTACCAGGAAGAGGCGTATACATGGTACAACAGCATCCCACCGAACAACATTCTCAACTGGAGTAGCATGGTCACCGCGTTTTTACAGGAAGTATTTCTTCGTGTCTGAACAAGTTACCTTTTCAGACCTCGGGAGAATGTACCAGTGGGATAACGAACATCCGAATGATTTCGTCAAAATGTTCAGGGTTCAAGCACTCGACTGTCACGACCCAAACGTGACCGAGCAATAATTGGTAAACGCATGCATCAACGGTATGGTCCCAATCTACCGCGCCCTGCTAGAAAACTTGCGTTTCCAAACATTCTCCGAGCTCCATGAGGCCGCCAGACGATCTGCAACAACAGCACCAGCATTACTGGAAAGGACTAGCCGGCTGAATCGAAGACGCACGTGAAACTCGCGGGAGTAGGCGCCTCATCAGCAAACAATTTAATGCCGGCTCATCCTCCGTGAACATAGTGAACGAAAGAGGGAAAAGGAAAGCCGCAACTATGAGCCACCAGCCGAAACGTGAAGCGCCGGCGCAACGGGAACTGTGACGGACCGGAAAATTACGCCTTTGGCATACTCTCCAACTTTAAGTTTCCATCAAGGAAAATACTCGCCAATGAGTCCACTCTGCACAAGTCCCTAGAGTTTTCTCGGAACTTGCTCGATACCATCTCGTGGACGGATGGGAAAATTACGCCTTTGGCGCGTTGCCCCGCAGGCCGTAACTTCCCCGATGCGCCATGATGATGAAGCTACGATCCGGGCCTTAGGGCTAGGCAAATGCACGTTCAATTGCCCTTGTAAGCATGCTCGTGGAGCATGATGCATCTAACTTAGCTTCCACACCATTCCAACTTACCCTTGTTCCGCAAAGGGCTTATTAAGGAAAGCAAAAACTTGCTTAATACGGCCTTTGAGGCTCTAAACGATGGAATTTGGCTAAAGGTGGTGACCATGTGGATCTATAGATCAACATGTCTTGATGTTTGGGCCGTTTCCCATCAAAATGGACTCCTCTTGAGCTAAATTATGACTTTCGGGTTTTTCGCCTCCAGATAGGCTATAGCTTGCTCTTTTTAGCTTGATAGGAAGTATGAGCATCCACTTGCTGGCATGCAACTAAGCCTCATCAATAATGGCCACAATCATCTGCGGCGCCGAGCTACCGAGCTTAGATGATATGAGGGCCAGAATGTCGCAATCATCTCCGAATTAGATGATATGAGCGACAAAGTGCTGGACCGGCAATGCTGCAACTCATTGCGGCTGCCTACGTACCCTTCCCTACTCTAAAGGGATCAAGCACAGACCGTAGTTCATCCGCGAAGGGACAAGCAACTTGTTCCAACTCGTTTGCTAGGCCGTGGCCAAGCAATAATGGAAATGGCCTAGTCCGTATAGGCCGTTCCGTCGAAATGCATCCAAGTGATGCATGTTTGGTCCATAATATGGCATAACGATGCCTAAGCATCAAATGCCCTCTTCGCGAGGCTACGCAACTATAAATGAGCCTTAGGCATCATTTATACTCTTAAACTAGCTATGAAGCTTACTTGGTACATAGTCCGCATATGCACCTTCAACCAACTACCCCTCCCTATATATGTCTTAATGGAATTTCTACAAGTATGGAAAGGGGACCAAAAATATTTCATCAACTCCCCGTTTACTATTCATGGCCGTTGCCATGTATTTTCCCGATGTCCGGCCATGTTGGCCGTACTCTTTCAACCCGATGTCCGACCATGTTGGCCGTACTCTGCCAACCCGATGTCCGGCCATGTTGGCCGTCCTTTGCCAACCCGATGTCCGTCCATGTTGGCCGTCCTCTGCCAACCCGATGTCCGGCCATGTTGGCCGTCCTCTGCCAACCCGATGTCCGGCCATGTTGGCAGTACACTTCAACCCGATATCCAGGCCATGTTGGCCGTACATCTATCAACACATTGGCCAAGGGCCAATGTTTATTTTCCTACGCAATGGAAGCTTTGGATGAAGCTTCATCTCAAAGCCATGGCGCATCTTTTAGCATGCGCCATGCTAAAAACACGGTGTTACGGGAACCTTCAACGGAAGGCCGTCACTAAAACTCTGTGCAAAGATCGTGAGACCAAAGGAAATACCCTTGATTTCCCTTTCCCCATCGAGGAGGTGATTGACCTCCTAGAAGCCTCGGGTTCAAGATGATGTCATCAGATTGCCACCGCTCGACCGCCACCAACCGAGGCTGATATGGCAAACCCCAAATACTGCCATTACCACAGGTTCGTTCACCACCCAACTAGCGACTGCAACAGACTGAAGCATATTTTCAAAGAAAGGATAGAAGCAGGAGAACTCCAACTAGGAGACGAAAGAGTTCATCAAGACCCACTACCAATAAGAAATGCGGTTCCTCCGGGGACTCCGTACACGAGACCGTGCAATCCATGATGCGACATATATGCGAAATTCTCTATCTTTCCAAGGTTCAGCGCCAAGATATTTTCGCAGCTCTCAAGTCCATTACCCGACGGCCCGGTGGAGGCGTGGGCTCGTTCGGTTTAAGCCCCAGGCTGTTTAGTCTAAGTGCAAATGCACACTCAAGTTATGCGAGCCCGGTTGTTGGACGGCCCGATTAAGTGGGCTTTGTGCAGTGTGTAGAGCCCCGGTAGGTGTGAAAGTGCACGGCCCGGCGAAGGGCACAGCCCAGGTCAAGTTGAAAAATGTATAGCGAAGTGGATTGAGCCCGGTTGTGCACGGCCAGTGAGGCGATGCGGGCTTGACTTATGCGGCCCATCTGCTCGGTTTGGATCAAGACCCAAGTATTAGTACAGCCCTCGTGGTTGTGGGTTTATGTTTGGTTTTGCAAAACCCGGTTCTCGATTTAGGTTTTGCGGCTCGGTTGTGTGAGCTTCGGTGTGCCTTGGTTATGTCTTTGAGACACGGACTTGGTAAGCTATGTGCGGAGTTGGTCGGGCCAAGCACAAGAGAAACACAAACTCATATAAAAGAAATGACCCAATTTCCCAAACTTGAACACAAAGACAAGAAACTCATTCACAAAGAGAACAATTTAGAGCAACTCACAACACGCTTCTAAGTGCGGCTCAAAGATGAGCAATCACAGTCCTGATTTAACAAGTTTGCACAGTGAATGATTACTCAGGTTAGCTTACAGGTTTCGCTCTGAGTTGCAGCTCTAATGGCTCATGCTCAGGGTGTGTGCATGGTATGCTCAAGTGATGGCAGGTTAAACATGCAAAGGGCTGTCACAGTTTAGAAATACAGCTACAGGGGCTGATAAAGAGTTATGCTCAACTGATGGCAGCCTCACAAGGTTTCCCACAAGGTGCACAGGTCAGAGCTCAGGGTATGCCAAATGGGTTAAAAAATAACTCAGGGTTGATGGCACTAAGGTTTGCAACCTCTAGCTCACTCAAGGTCTCAGGGTTACACACAACTCAAGTCACGAGTCTCAACAAGGTTTGCGGCTGAGGCTCAACTGACTTGAGGGCTGGAGCTCAGGGCAGCGTATATCATGCTGTCATTCATCCAATCATACATGCTTTCATTCATTCAATCATTCAAGGCTGAGCATGCTTATCAATCAATAAGTAGAAAGGTGTTTAACAGAGAAGGGAATGCTAGCACACAGAGCAACTTAGCTTAACAATTGCTCGTCCTTGCCTCAGCTTTCCCAGCAACTTGCAGGTATAGAGTATACAAAAGTTTAGAACGACCAACCGGCACAGGGCACAATGGCTGTATTGTGCTGCTCCTTGTCTTTCCCTGGGTTGGCTCAGCTTTAATGACTTGCTCAAGAAGACTGGCCGCAAGGCAAGGCAAGACATCAGCCTGAGATAGGTCAAGAACTGGGCTTTCCCTTGGGTTGGTTTAGCTTTGCTACTTGCACCTGCTACTCAACACAAAAGATGGGTTCTGGTTTGCAATATTGTGACAATGCGAATTATACAACTGAGAATTTATTTGGACTGAAAGGGATTTGACAGAGTGACAACTTATTACTTGGTGATGCACAGATGCTTCAACAGAGAACTTATGCACAGCTAAATGCAATGATAAAATGCAATGATAGACAATTAACAGATGAGAACTACAGCTAAATGCTAAACACAAAGTACAAAAGCAAAGACAGATGCTAAAATTTCAAGGCTAAAAGCAAAAAAAAATCAAGGTGAATATGTACAGGAGGATATGAACTCAGTAAAGACAAGCACAAAAATCAGCAAGGCACGCGCCAAGTCCCCGGCAACGGCGCCAAAAACTTGGTAGGCCTCGAAAGATGTTTATATTTGAGCCTACGGGTAATACCGCAAGTGCACGGCGTCTATCGGAGACGCGGCAAGTACGGGTCGAACCACAGAGACTTGTGGTGCTCTAGTGTGATCTAAGGCTTTGCTAGACTGAGTTTCAAGTGGTGACAGGTGATAACAGATGGTAAAACAGATATTTTTGTGCCGAAACGGCTGATTTGTAGTGAAATAATGAAATAAACCTAAACTAAGGTAAAAGATAGTGACAAAAAGGGTGCTAAGGTCTGCAATTCCACCACTAACTTCTATTGTGCTTTCAACTAAGTTAAATGTCTTGTTCCTATAGTAACTAAGGGCGGTGTGTCAATTCGCCACTTAACTAAGGAGTTTCTCCATGTAAACTTCAATTACCAGCTAAGGGTACTAACCCGAGCATTAGTTATCTAATCAAGTATAACTAATCAAAGGAATTAGCATTTATATCTAAGGTTGAGCTGCAATACACTCAACACATTTATGACCGACTACGGAGTGTATCCATGGCGTTCGTATACACCTTTGTGAAAGAAAAGCATTGGGTATTTGTAATTGAAGACAATTGATAATATTAAGCATACAAGATCAATCCAATGAGTTTAAGCACAAATTGGAATCAGGGTTTCATTGAGAAACCTAGCAACTAAATTAAAACAACAAACAACCAAATTAAATCTAAATGACAGCACTGGCTAATCCAGGTGTGACTAATTTCTCAGTTTCTTCTTCTATTTATACATACAACTCCTCCAAATACCCAAACCCTAAATTCGATTAAAAATAGAAAATAAATGACAATTAAAGCAAACCCATACTCTGAATTCGATGTTCCCTTCTTCTCTGCGGCTCTCGAAACGCCATGCATGGTTGTTGGCTAACCTAACCCTAGTTCTTATCTTCTAAGTTAGCTTCTAGGGTTGATAGAAGCTAAGAGAGAGAAAATAAGAGCTAGAGAGGTGGGTGGTGTGGTTGTTGTGGTGATGATGGTGAAAGAAGAGATAAAGGAGTTGGTGGTGGTGAGGAGGCGAGGCAAAGGCATGGGGGAGGTATGGGTTTGCGAGCTCGTGGGAAAGAGAGAAGAGAAGAAAGAGAAGGAGAAGAAGGGAAATGAGTTGGTTCGATTAGGGTATAGGGGTATGGGTGCTTTCTGTGAGGCACGAGCAATGGGGGATGATGAACGTCGGCACCGAGCGTTGGATGAAGTTAATGGAGATCGACAGTCGAGGATGGTTGGCGGTCTCGGTGTGATCTGGTGTTGCACGGGATCATCGAGAGATAGATGTAAGCGATGGAGCGGACAGTTGGATGTAGAAGAGGCGAGATCTCGACGGCTCGAGTGAGCGGGCTCGGATCCGGGTCGTGGGTAGCTCTAGCCCATGTCTTCCTTGATGAGTTGCTACTTGTTGGGTTGCAAATCATTGCTTGTGGGCTTTGGCTTTCTGCTCCTTAGATGCTCGACTCCAATTCTTCGCTCTTTTGCTCCTCGGTTTCTCGATCTTTATTTATTACCTAAAAACACAAAATTAATTAATATAAATATTTATTCTTGAAAACAAGGAAAACACGAGAATGCGGGATAATATCGATTTCTAAGCGCAAAAGATGAGTAAAATGCCATAAAAAGGTGTATAAATATGCACTATTTGGCACTCATCAAATACCCCCAAACCTGAATTTTACTTGTCCTCAAGTGAAACAGAGAAAATAAGAAATCCTAACTATACCCCGTCATGAGTCTCTCGAATGCATTTAGCGTATGCACTAAGCCTTTAAACCCCTAGGTGTCCCTAGTGGACGAGTTGTAGTCTCGTGAGGGTTTTGCAGAGGTGTACCCACAAAACCTTCTCCAACTTCAGAGCGTAAAAGAGTCTCAAGCATCCTAGAAGCTATGAGGACATAGAGTTTCTGCATGCTAGTGACAGAAGTTAGAACTATCAAAGAACGCATTCTCATCCTTAAGTCTTGAGCGAGAAGTAACCATACCATATGAAAGAATTCGGATTCGATTGTGATCATAAGCCTCGACTTACGCCTCACCATTAGGGTTTTATGATAATTGCACTCAAAAAGATCGCTTTTTAGTCTCTCATGTGTGCGAGCGGGAATAAAGAGAGAAATCCTGCACACGTTGTAGGTAAGAAGGATAACCTTAGAAATAAAACGGAGACTCCACAAAAGTGTGGACAAAAGAATCTTTTTCTAATGATCTCTAAGAAGGGAAAATCAACCATTAGTAAGGGGTGGGAGTACTCACTCACTTCTCACCCGATCGGCAATTAATATCACTCTCTCATAAGAAACCATAGAAACGTCTTCAATCTTCGGTCTTCGGTCTTCAATTGTTGATGACGAACTTCTAAACTTCACAAAACTTGACAATTTTTAACTTTTCTACTCAAATTCCTTGTTGTTTGGATTTTTCTTATTGAACTCTCTTTACCATGGTGGTAGCAAAAATAAACTACAATTTTTTTGACTTTTGATTTTTTTTTTTTTTTTTTTTTTTTTTTTTTTTTTTTTTTTTTTTTTTTTTTTAATAAAAGTGAAAATAAAAATACAAATAATGAAACAACTAACTCCATGGACAAAGGACTTTGTCACTCAATTTTTCCACAACTTGTATTGTCTTGATTTTATAAATTTTATTAATTCTCATCCTATTTTCTTTTCTTTGTTGTTTAAAAACCTTGGACTATCTCAACTTTTCTTTCAATATTCTGATTCTGCTCCAGGTTCTTGACGATGATGTGTTTCTATGGGTCTTGCTGATTGAGAGAGAGAATGATGCTAACTACAAATCGGTATTTAGAAGGAGTTTTCATCTTTAGACGTCACCCTCATGATCGACAAAAACTAGCACTCAAGAGATCAAAAGTAGTGCTTGAAAATGGTGCGAAGTTGGGTAGCTCACCATTCCTACCCCGAATTTACGTACGGTGACACACACTCTAACAACTTGTTCTAGAAAGTTGCAAAAAATTGAAGGTTGGTGCCTCACTTGATGTAAATTGGGTAGTCTCCACTATGGGTGATCACAATTCTACTACCGAATATCTAAACAACACCTAATTCGCCCTCCGGTATGGTTAAATCCAACTTTAACGCTCTAATCAACTAAGAAACCCGATTGTGTTCTCAGGGTACTTCCAAGTTTGTTATTTCGGTCAGATTCTCTATGTAAACATAGCTAAAAGCATGCTAGTGACTCTAAAAACTCTAAAAGTTGGAGGTTTTTACAAAAAGAGTTTTGAATTTTTTTTTTTTTTTTTTTTTTTTAAATTTTTTTTTGAAAATAAAAGGTAAAATAAAATAATAAAAAATCTAAATGCAAAAATATGCAAATGTACCCCCAAACCTAAATCAAAAATTGTCCTCAATGTGTCTTCATATAGAAAAAATTTGAACAAGTCACATACCGAGAGAACTATCTCTGATAAGGGAAAAGGGAAGAGATTACCGGATATCGGCGGAGCGCGGTTAGAGCTTCATTCGTTAAGGCTAGAATCCAACATATCATATCGGATTAGCACAAAAAAAATGCACAAGAAGACTCAACCGATTCAAGAAAGAAAAAATTAACAAGTCCTACAAAAATTTACTAACTTGAGTCTAAAGAGTTGAGGGTCAACCCAATAGAAAATATACAGAAACATCAACATGAAAATGGGCTTTGGTTTATGTGGGAATTTGCTTTGTTTGGGATTTGGTTTGTGTGGGAATTTGGTTTTGTTGGGAGAATACAGCCCAGTGGAACTGTGGGCTCTGTTCGGTTTAAGCCCAGGCTGTTTAGTCTAAGTGCAAATGCACAGCTCAAGTTATGCCAGAGCCCAGTTGTTGGACGGCCCAGTTAAGTGGGCTTTGTCTGTGTGTAGAGCCCAGGTAGGTGTGAAAGTGCACGGCCCAGCAGAAGGGCACAGCCCAGGTCAAGTTGAAAAATGTATAGCCCAGAAGTGGATTGAGCCCAGTTTGTGCACAGCCCAGAAGTGAGTTGATGCGGGCTTCAGCTTATGCAGCCCATCTGCTCAGTTTGGATCAGCAGCCCAAGTATTAGTACAGCCCTGTGGTTGTGGGTTTATGTTTGGTTTTGCAAAACCCAGTTCTCAGTTTAGGTTTTTGCAGCTCAGTTGTGTGAGCTTCAGCTGTGTGCACTTTGGTTATGTCCGAGACACGGCTTGGTAAGCTATGTGCGGGTTGGTCGGGCCAAGCACAAGAGAAACACAAACTCATAAAAGAAATGACCCAATTTCCCAAACTTGAACACGGCACAAGAAACTCATTCACGCCACGGAGAATAATTTAGAGCAACTCACAGCCACGGCTCTAAGTGCGGCAAAGGCCTGAGCAATCACAGGTCACAGATTTAACAAGTTTGCACAGTGAATGATTACTCAGGTTAGCTTACAGGTTTCGCTCTGATTTGCAGCTCTAATGGCTCATGCTCAGGGTGTGTGCATGGTATGCTCAAGTGATGGCAGGTTAAACATGCAAAGGGCTGTCACAGTTTAGAAATACAGCTACAGGGGCTGATAAAGAGTTATGCTCAACTGATGGCAGCCTCACAAGGTTTCCCACAAGGTGCACAGGTCAGAGCTCAGGGTATGCCAAATGGGTTAAAAAATAACTCAGGGTTGATGGCACTAAGGTTTGCAACCTCTAGCTCACTCAAGGTCTCAGGGTTACACACAACTCAAGTCAACAGAGTCTCAACAAGGTTTGCAGCTGAGGCTCAACAGCTTCAGGGGGCTGGAGCTCAGGGCAGCGTATATCATGCTGTCATTCATCCAATCATACATGCTTTCATTCATTCAATCATTCAAGGCTGAGCATGCTTATCAATCAATAAGTAGAAAGGTGTTTAACAGAGAAGGGAATGCTAGCGCACAGAGCAACTTAGCTTAACAATTGCTCGTCCTTGCCTCGCCTTTCCCAAAGAACTTGCAGGTATAGAGTATACAAAAGTTTAGAACGACCAACCGGCACAGGGCACAATGGCTGTATTGTGCTGCTCCTTGTCTTTCCCTGGGTTGGCTCAGCTTTAACAGCTTGCTCAGCAGCACCGGCTGGCAAGGCACAGCACAGCAGCACAGATAGGTCAAGAACTGGGCTTTCCCTTGGGTTGGTTTAGCTTTGCTACTTGCACCTGCTACTCAACACAAAAGATCAGTTCTCTGGTTTGCACAATTTGTATTGTTAATTATACAAGCGAGAATTTATTTGGACCGAAAGGGATTTGTGAGTGACAACTTATTACTTGGTGATGCACGAGATGCTTGACAGAGAACTTATGCACAGCTAAATGCAATGATAAAATGCAATGATAGACAATTAACAGATGAGAACTACAGCTAAATGCTAAACGCAAAGTACAAAAGCAAAGACAGATGCTAAAATTTCAAGGCTAAAAGCAAAAAAAAATCAAGGTGAATATGTACAGGAGGATATGAACTCAGTAAAGACAAGCACAAAAATCAGCAAGGCACGCGCCAAGTCCCCGGCAACGGCGCCAAAAACTTGGTAGGCCTCGAAAGATGTTTATATTTGAGCCTACGGTATACCGCAAGTGCAGCGTCTATCGGAGACGCGGAAAGTACGGGTCGAACCACGAGACTTGTGGTGCTCTAGTGTGATCTAAGGCTTTGCTAGACTGAGTTTCAAGTGGTGACAGGTGATAACAGATGGTAAAACAGATATTTTTGTGCCGAAACGGCTGATTTGTAGTGAAATAATGAAATAAACCTAAACTAAGGTAAAAGATAGTGAGAAAAGGGTGCTAAGGTCTGCAATTCCACCACTAACTTCTATTGTGCTTTCAACTAAGTTAAATGTCTTGTTCCTATAGTAACTAAGGGCAGTGTGTCAATTCTGCCACTTAACTAAGGAGTTTCTCCATGTAAACTTCAATTACCGGCTAAGGGTACTAACCCGAGCATTAGTTATCTAATCAAGTATAACTAATCAAAGGAATTAGCATTTATATCTAAGGTTGAGCTGCAATACACTCAACACATTTATGATTCGACTACGGTGTATCCATGGCGTTGGTATACACTTTGTGAAAGAAAAAGCATTGGGTATTTGTAATTGAAGACAATTGATAATATTAAGCATACAAGATCAATCCAACAGAGTTTAAGCACAAATTGGAATCAGGGTTTCATTGAGAAACCTAGCAACTAAATTAAAACAACAAACAACCAAATTAAATCTAAATGACAGCACTGGCTAATCCAGGTGTGACTAATTTCTCAGTTTCTTCTTCTATTTATACATACAACTCCTCCAAATACCCAAACCCTAAATTCGATTAAAAATAGAAAATAAATGACAATTAAAGCAAACCCATACTCTGAATTCGATGTTCCCTTCTTCTGCGGCTCTCAGAAACGCCATGCATGGTTGTTGGCTAACCTAACCCTAGTTCTTATCTTCTCTAAGTTAGCTTCTAGGGTTGCAGAAGCTAAGAGAGAGAAAATAAGAGCTAGAGAGGTGGGTGGTGCGGCTGCTGTTGTGGTGATGATGGTGACAGAAGAGATAAAGGAGTTGGTGGTGGTGAGGAGGCTCTGCAAAGGCATGGGGGAGGAGCTGGGTTTGCAGAGCTCGTGGGAAAGAGAGAAGAGAAGAAAGAGAAGGAGAAGAAGGGAAATGAGTTGGTTCGATTAGGGTATAGGGGTATGGGTGCTTCGCTGTGAGGCACGAACAGCGGGGGATGATAAGAACGCTGCACCGAGCGTTGGATGAAGTTAATGGAGATCGACGGTCGAGGATGGTTGGTGGTCTCGGTGTGATCCGGTGTTGCACGGGATCATCGAGAGATAGATGTAGCGATGGAGCGGCCGTTGGATGTAGAAGGCGAGATCTCGACGGCTCAGAGTGAGCGGGCTCAGATCCGGGTCGTGGGTAGCTCTAGCCCATGTCTTCCTTGATGAGTTGCTACTTGTTGGGTTGCAACTGTTGCGCGCGGGCTTCGGCTTTCTGCTCCTTAGATGCTCGACTCCAATTCTTCGCTCTTTTGCTCCTCAGTTTCTCCGATCTTTATTTATTACCTAAAAACACAAAATTAATTAATATAAATATTTATTCTTGAAAACAAGGAAAACACAGAATAAAGGGATAATATCTGATTTCTAAGCGCAAAAGATGAGTAAAATGCCAATAAAAAGGTGTATAAATATGCACTATTTGGCACTCATCATCCGGCCATGTTGGCCGTCCTCTGCCAACCCGATGTCCGGCCATGTTGGCCGTCCTCTGCCAACCCGATGTCCGGCCATGTTGGCAGTACACTTCCAACCCGATGTCCGACCATGTTGGCCGTACACTGTCAACACATTGGCCAAGGGCCAATGTTCATTTTCCTACGCAACGAAGCTTTGGATGAAGCTTCATCTCATTCGCCATGGCGCATCTTTTAGCATGCGCCATGCTAAAACACTGGGTGTTACATTATCACACCCTTTAAAGAATTTCGTCCCCGAAATTCAAAACCAAAACTATTGTGGACAATCTCTTCAAGTTGGATTTCCTGAGCAAAAGTCCCATACCAGATTCTCAGAAATCACGGGTTTCTTCAAGTTGTCATGAACAACAATTTTGACCTTCTGAGCACATGTCCCATACCACACGCCCAGGAATCCAAAAGTGCCCACAACAATACCAAGAATCATGATTGGCCAGTGCCAAGAGGATATCTCGACCGGGTATCTGAATGCGCATCCCATACTACGCACTCGAAGTCCCTAAAGTTCACAAGGTTGGAAGATGTCATCGAAATGACAAGGAAAACCTAACGCAACACTGTGAGGACCAATCTCTAATGCCAGTGCGGTTGGATGCAAGCCACCGTCACGACAGTTCTGCAGTTGCCACTCGTAAGTGGGATGCTAGCCGGGCTCGACAACGCACACCCTTGGCCGGTGCCAGCGTGTGGGGATGATCAGTCCCATTGTCTACCCACCGTCCCAAACGGTCTTAGGATGCTCGTAAGCGGGGTGCCACGAGAGGCTGGCAAACTCACAAGTACTTATACAAGCTCAACTCGATTTGCAAAGTAACTCGGCTCAAGCAGCGATTACAAACTCTTTCCCCGCGAAGTTGGCATACTCTCCAACTTTAAGTTTCTATCAAGGAAAATACTCGCCAATGAGTCCACTCTGCACAAGTCCCTAGAGTTTTCTCGGAACTTGCTCGATACCATCCGTGACGGACCAGGAAAATTACGCCTTTGGCGCGTTGCCCCATGAGCCGTAGCTTCCCGATGCGCCATGATGATGAAGCTACGATCCGGGCCTTAGGGCTAGGCAAATGCACGTTCAATTGCCCTTGTAAGCATGCTCGTGGAGCATGATGCATCTAACTTAGCTTCCACACCATTCCAACTTACCCTTGTTCCGCAAAGGGCTTATTAAGGAAAGCAAAAACTTGCTTAATACGGCCTTTTGAGGCTCTAAACGATGGAATTTGGCTAAAAGGTGGTGACCATGTGGATCTATAGATCAACATGTCTTGATGTTTGGGCCGTTTCCCATCAAAATGGACTCCTCTTGAGCTAAATTATGACTTTCGGGTTTTTCGCCTCCAGATAGGCTATAGCTTGCTCTTTTTAGCTTGATAGGAAGTATGAGCATCCACTTGCTGGCATGCAACTAAGCCTCATCAATAATGGCCACAATCATCTCTGGCGCCGAGCTACCGAGCTTAGATGATATGAGGGGCAGAATGTCGCAATCATCTCCGAATTAGATGATATGAGCGACAAAGTGTCTTGGACCAAGCAATCTTTGCAACTCATTGCGGCTGCCTACGTACCCTTCCCTACTCTAAAGGGATCAAGCACAGACCAAGTAGTTCATCCGCGAAGGGACAAGCAACTTGTTCCAACTCGTTTGCTAGGCCGTGGCCAAGCAATAATGGAAATGGCCTAGTCCGTATAGGCCGTTCCGTCGAAATGCATCCAAGTGATGCATGTTTGGTCCATAATATGGCATAACGATGCCTAAGCATCAAATGCCCTCTTCGCGAGGCTACGCAACTATAAATGAGCCTTAGGCATCATTTATACTCTTCCGGCTAAGCTATGAAGCTTACTTGGTACATAGTCCGCATATGCACCTTCAACCAACTACCCCTCCCTATATATGTCTTAATGGAATTTCTACAAGTATGGAAAGGGGACCAAAAATATTTCATCAACTCCCGTTTACTATTCATGGCCGTTGCCATGTATTTTCCCGATGTCCGGCCATGTTGGCCGTACTCTTTCAACCCGATGTCCGACCATGTTGGCCGTACTCTGCCAACCCGATGTCCGGCCATGTTGGCCGTACACTTCCAACCCGATGTCCGGCCATGTTGGCCGTACACTGTCAACACATTGGCCAAGGGCCAATGTTCATTTTCCTACGCAACGGAAGCTTTGGATGAAGCTTCATCTCAGGCCATGGCGCATCTTTTAGCATGCGCCATGCTAAAAACACGGGGTGTTACAGGAACCCTCACAACGGAAGGCCGTCACTAAAACTCCTGTGCAGCATCGTGAGACCAAAGGAAATACCCTTGATTTCCCTTTACCCATCGAGGAGGTGATTGACCTCCTAGAAGCCTGGGTTCAAGATGATGTCATCAGATTGCCACCGCTCAGACGGCCACTAACTGAGGCTGATATGGCAAACCCCAAATACTGCCATTACCACGGGTTCGTTCACCACCCAACTAGCGGCAATGTGATGAAGCATATTTTCAAAGAAAGGATAGAAGCGGGGAGAACTCCAACTAGGAGACGAAAGAGTTCATCAAGACCCACTACCAATAAGAAGCTCGGTTCCTACTGGGGACTCCAGACACGAGACCGTGCAATCCATGATGCGACATATATGCGAAATTCTCTATCTTTCCAAGGTTCGGCGCCAAGATATTTTCGCAGCTCTCAATCGTGTCGTATCCGGCAAGCGGCTTTTTCTCTCCGCGGAATCCACGCCAAGGGCCCAAGCTTCCCAAACAGGCGAAGCGGAGAACTAGGGACTGCTGACCACGTCCCGTTTAAGAGGTAACGAATTTGACGATACGCTCATCGACACGGCCTCCTACCACAACATCATTACTTTCAAGACACTAAAGGCAGCAGATTTTACAAAACAAGACGCTACCTATTCCCCGTCCGTAATTAAGAACTTGGGAGGAAAAGCTTTGAACGCGCATGGCTACATCAACTTAGAGATCGAGATGGGAGACGCTATAACGCATAGCAAGTTCCACATTGTCAAAGAACTAGATCATGACATGATTTTGGGACGCTTATGGGTGCTCGACAACAAAGCGAAACTGGACGTACACCCTCTGCCGACATCCACGCCCGAAGGGATTCCCAACACATCGTCCCACGGGTTATCGCATCAACGAGCTATTGAAGGAGCCCAAGCATCCGGAGAGGACCCGTTGGCGCTAGCCAATGATTTTCAAATGCAAGTAAGTCTGACCGAGCGACCTTTTCGCAACTGGCCTTTTCTTCCCCCATTATGTCATGGGGACTCGCAACAACAACCGGCGCGAAGCAGTTTGTCAAAAAATGTGAATGGGGAGCTGGACCATTCGAACACTTTGCAAGAAGCTTGGAAGCTTCTAGCGAAACCAACGAAGCCAAGGCTCAAATTGTTACACGACGTCTGAACCCGTTTTCAATCGGAGATGTAGTGGTTAAGGAAAGCTCGTTTCAAGTTGGGAGGATGACGAGGTAAAGATGGATTTGCCCGAGGAAGGTGAAGGTGAGCTATACTCCGGTTGCGGATACCCTTTTGGGAGGATATTGCAAGCTCATCAATACCGACACACCTGAAGGCGTGATAGTTCACTCGCGATGGCGCAAGGAATCCAATCACTCCCCTTTTCAGTACTTCCTTTAAATCATTCCTCTTAATTGCTGTACTTCCCCATGATGAATACACCGTTTGTATTTTTCCTGGAGATCTCCCCTTTTGTCAAAAAAAAATAAGAATAAAATAAATATATCTCTTCCCAAGCGAATCCTTCAGATATCGCAGAAATACATCAGAAGAACCCAGGAAACCATTGCAGAGCCATCATACCACAACCCTTTTCAAAAATATATATATATATATATGAAGCAAAAGTTTGCGTGATGAAGAAGAAGGGAAAGATGTGTTTACAAAAAAAAGGGGAAAAACATCGGGGAACTAAGCGGCTAATGAGAAAAACAAAAGGAGGAGCTACCCCTCGAAGGATGGAGCGCAAGTCCCTTCGGGCAAAACTATCTTCAAGCATTTTCCCCAGCAATCTTTCGGGCAACAAAGGTTCCATTCAGCGGTTTCAGCAGCGGCAACCTCAACATCCCATCGAAGCAGCCACATCCCAGCAGTGTGCTCCCGACAACTATTCCAAGCATACGCCACCATGACCCCTCCGGGTATCATCAATAACACCTTTGGCATCAACTTCAAAGGCTGTCTCGCTTCTATCATATACTCCTTCGAAAGTTTTCTCATCGACACTTCGAAGGAAGTTTTTTGATTCATCCACATCAAAATCAAGGATCATGGCGTTCTCCTCCGCATCCACCGAACCCAGAGAGTCCGAACATGCACTGTTCTTCGTGAGGATGAATGGAAGGAGGTCCTTGATAATTTCGTTAGCTTCATGGAACAAAGATTCAACCCCAACCAATACCTCCTCAAGAGAAGAAGATCGATCTCCACTGATTCTGAAGTCCTTTTCCAAAAAGTCAAAGACACGGCCGTCTCGGGGAGATCCCATCATACACTGCAAGAAGTGGAAAGATGATCAAGTTCCATCCTGTCTATACACATATAAAAAGAGGATAGCGTGAAAAAAAAAAAAGAAGAAGAAGAAAACGCACCGGCAAAGCAAAGGAAAAGGGGAATCAACAGGAAGAACCCCTTCTCAAACAAGGGAGACGATACATTCGCGTTGGGTATGAAAACGGAACCTTAAAAAAGGAAAGGGAACAATGAAAGACATAATGCTTCCAGATTTTTTGGCATGGATGATGCCCCCTAATGGAAGCCGCACGTGAAGAAAAGCAAAATAAGGAAACTTTGTGAAACGCCTACTCCCTCTTTATTTACATAAGTCACGCCCGCAAGCACGGCTTCCAAGTTACACCGGCCCCACCAATTGCGCCGACCTCCCAATGGTCGCACAAGTCACGCCGCAAGCACGCACGGCTTCTACACTTTGCGCCCGGTCCCACCGGCTAGCCAACTCGGTTTCCCAACTCACGCCAACTTCCCAACGTCGCCCAAGCCGCACCGGCCCCACCAATTGCACCGACTGCAAGCACACATGGCTTCTACACTTTGCGTAGGTCCCACCAGGCTAGCCAACTCGGTTTCCCAACTCACGCCAACTTCCCAACGTCGCCTAGCGACATCGGGCCCACCAATTATGCCAGCCTCCTGATTTGTGCAAAACTACTAGAGGCAAGGATTCCAAATCCTATTTATAAAAGGTCAGACAAGCCTTTTTCAATTTTCTTTACGGTTTTCTGTTAATAGTTTGTCACCATCTTATGCTTACCTCGCAACAAAGCCCCTGGTCCGAGCTAAGCAGGGGACTTAATGTTGATGGTGGTTTTTAGACAAGGGGTAAAATCGTAAAACCCCATGACCTAGTGTTACCCGCAACACATTAACTAAGAGCATTTAACTCAGGTGTAAATAATTAATAGGGGTATTTTTTCAAAATACCAGATTACGGTTTTCAACACAGAACCCTAATTCCAAAACCAAGCCGCATACTGCGCATCATGGCAACCATGCCAAACCAAGCCGCACTCTACGCACCATGGCAACAATGCCAAACCAAGCCGCACTCTGCGCATCATGGCAACCATGCCAAACCAAGCCGCACTCTGCGCATCATGGCAACAATGCCAAACCAAGCCGCACTCTGCGCATCATGGCAACCATGCCAAACCAAGCCGCACTCTGCGCATCATGGAAGCAATGCCAAACCAAGCCGCACTCTGCGCACCATGGCAGCAATGCCAAACCAAGACGCACTCTGCGCACCATGGCGCAATGCCAAACCAAGCGCTCACAGCATCATTGGCAACAATGCCAAACCAAGCCGCACTCTGCAAGCACCATGGCAAAGCAATGCCAAACCAAGCCGCACTCTGCGCACCATGGCAGCAATGCCGAACCAAGCCGCATACTGTGCATCATTGGCAACAATGCCAAACCAAGCCGTACTCTGCGCATCATTGGCAACAATGCCAAACCAAGCCGCACTCTGCGCACTATGGCAGCTGCCGAACCAAGCCACATCTTTGCGCATCATTGGCAACAATGCCAAACCAAGCCGCATCCGCACACCATGGCAACAAATTTCTAAGTCGCTATGCCATTGGCACACGCCAAATATAGCGCCCTAGGCTTGCAAGACTTGCAACTAGGTCAACATGGCGCACATGCCATTGGCACATGCCAATACGTGCCGCAAGCCATATTCCAAGTCGCTATGCCATTGGCACATGCCAAATATAGCGCCTAGGCTTGCAAGACTTGCAACTAAGTCAACATGGCCGCACGTGCCATTGGCACATGCCAACACGTGCCGCAAGCCATATTCCAAGTCGCTATGCCATTGGCACACGCCGAATATAGCGCCCTAGGCTTGCAAGACTTGCAACTAGGTCAACATGGCCGCACATGCTATTGGCACATGCCAATACGGCAAGCCATATTCAAGTCGCTATGCCATTGGCACACGCCGAATATAGCGCCCTAGGCTTGCAAGACTTGCAACTAGGTCAACATGGCCGCACATGCTATTGGCACATGCCAATACGTGCCGCAAAGCCATATTCCAAGTCGCTATGCCATTGGAACACGCCAAATGTAGCGCCCTAGGCTTGCAAGACTTGCAACTAGGTCAACATGGCCGCACATGCTATTGGCACATGCCAATACGTACGCAAGCCATATTCAAGTCGCTATGCCATTGGCACACGCCAAATGTAGCGCCCTAGGCTTGCAAGACTTGCAACTAGGTCAACATGGCCGCACATGCCATTGGCACGTGCCAACACGTGCCGCAAGCCATATTCCAAGTCGCTATGCCATTGGCACACGCCAAATATAGCGCCCTAGGCTTGCAAGACTTGCAACTAGGTCAACATGGCCGTACGTGCCATTGGCACATGCCAAACACACACGCTGGTAGCCTAACTTGCAAACCGTGTAACCTACCACCAAGGTATTCCGCACATGCCATTGGCACATGCCAAACACACATTTGGTAGCCTAACTTGCAAACCATGCAACCTACCACCAAGGCATTCCGCACATGCCATTGGCACATGCCACACGCGCCAAGTAAGCAGCACCACTTGCACTCAAGGCGCAACCAACGAGATATCAACTCAAAGGCGGGGATGCTTCTTTAGGGTTTTGGTTTGGCGGTCACAAAGCATGCGGCGTACACTACGCTCACATTAAGAAAGCGTGAATAGGAATAAAGCGGTCAAATAAAAGAGGAAATAATGGTGAAAAACGTTTTCACCCATTAAACCATGCGGTTACCACCTCCTCCCATTATTTCACCCTTTACTCTCTTACTTCATGAGGCCGGTGGTACGTTTCAATCTCGACTTGTATAAATAGGTCTTACCTATTTCCACCGGACAACAAGTCTCGGTCGGAGAAATATACTACACTTACACTCTCAGAAAAGCAACTTTGCAAGCTCTCCAAAAAAGCTTTCATCTCTTGCAAGCTTCCTAAGCTTTCACTTTCTGATACAAGTCGAGATACTACTCTCCTCAACACCTTTCTTTGCTTCCCTCCCCAAATCAACCCTTCTCCTCCACTTTGTGACTGAAGCAAGTCTGGAACGGCCATTTCTTGGTTTAGGCCGGACTTGTACAGATTGATCTCTCGAATCTATAAAGTGCTCACGTGCAGCACATTTGTTTAGGGTTTGAACCAGTTTCTCACTCATCTACCGAATTTACCGAAATCGGCAGAAACGATTTTTACCCATAAACAGTTCGGTTTGGCTGAAATGTAACCGAACTTTAGGGTCTATAAGTTCGGTTAGTTTGCAACCAATAGCTAACCGAACTTATTTAAAATCATATTGCACATTAGTGTACAAAGTTCGGTTGTTTCGCAAACTTCATACCAACCAATATCTAACAAGAACTACACAATTAGTTAAGAGTTCGGTTTGTCAAGGTTTTTTGCGAACAAACCGAACATAGTGGGACAAGTTCGGTTAAATTGAAACTCAACATAGTGGGAAAAATAGCATAGTTCGGTTACATTGGATTTTTTTTTTTTTTTTTGTTGGTAATATTGGTAAAGTTCGGTTAGAAAATAGTTTTATCCTTCTTTGCGAACCAACCGAACGTAGTGGGTAAAGGTCGGTTAAATCAAAAATCAACATAGTGGGAAAAATAGCACAGTTCGGTTACATTTGATTTGATTTTTTTTTTTTTTTTTTTGGTAATATTGGTAAAGTTCGGTTAGAAAATAGTTTTAACCTTCTTTGCGAACCAACCGAACTTTGAGTTCGGTTAAGAAAAAATTAATTTGTGATAACCGAAGTGTTCTTCGTGTTCTTGGTTTTAGAATGTTCGGTTAGCAAACTAGTTTTTTTTAAGCTATTCCTAACCGAACATGTCACTGTAACTTCCATTTAAACCATATTTGGATGACAACTGCTCAAAATTTCAATCGAAAACGAATTAGAAGTAATGGGTTTGTGGGAAAATACCTATGGATAGGTTTGTTTATAAAAGATTGATTAATCGACGATGAAAATTCAATGAATCGACCAGGCTAAAAATTTGATGATTTTGATTAGATTTGTATATGATCAGGGTTAGATGATCATAAATTGATGAAGAAGAGAAGAAGAAAAATTATAGAATAGAGGAAGAAGAAGTTGTAGATTAGTTATAATTTTAATTAGGTAATAGAGTAAATATGTTAATGATTTACATTAAGTTATATATATAGAGGTGGTGGTGGTGGTTGGTGGTGGTAGTCGGAGGTGGTGGTGGTTGGCGGCGGTGCTGGGAGGAGGTGGTGGTTATTAGGTTAGTTTTAAATTAAATTAGGTGAAGGGTAGGTTAGTCATTTCCACATTTTATGACACCCCTTATAACTATAGGGAAGGTGGCCTAATAAGACCATGGTCCCCTCAAAAAAAACCATGGTCCCAAAAAAATGGTTCCTTTTTTCACGTTGCTACGGCCCAATTTATTTCCTCGTCGGTCAATTTTTGGCGTTGAAATTCTAAATGAGTATCCTATGGGTTTAACGACAGGTAAACCCTCCAGTACTAACCTTTCCAAACAGTCGAATAATCTACCCCGTTATAAGTCACTCCTTGAAGAAAATAATTACTTTATACACCCTAACATCTCACATCTGCTATTACTTTATACTCGTTTCCTCTTAATTGCAAAGAAAGAACAGTCATTTGACTGCGTTGTTCCAGAAATGGATGACACCGATGAAGTAATTTCTTTTCTAAAACAAGAATGCTATAGGGTACTCCTCATTCTCCATTTTTCATTAAATTTTTGTTCATATGATTCGTTATAAAACCTAATTTTAGATTAATGTATGTATATAGATGTATTTTTTAGTTTTTTTTTTTTTTTTTTATCTAAGCAATGGTTTTTCTCTAATTTAGGCGAGAAGTGCATTTTATGCGTGTATAGAGAGAGAATCAAACAATAAACCCACTGAAACTTCCCCCGGCCGTCTTTTCTGTCCAGCAAAATGCAAAACAGTGGAAGCTATGTCTTCAATGGATTGCGAATTTCCTGAGTTGGTAATTAGAATATTTTGGTTTATTATACTTCCCTAGTTTATTTTTCATTTATTTTTTTTTTTTTTTTAATTTTGAATATGTGGAATTTTTTCATTCTTCTGGAATTATAGGTTGCGCTGTGCGATCGCCAGTACTTTGAAAAAATGAAGAAGAAGAAGGTTCAAAGGCCTTCTTCTGATAAAGATGATTCCAAACAAGGTCCAAATGTTCAAAAGCCTGTAGATAAAGATGATTCAAAAAAAGGTCCGAAGTCGCTCCTAAAGGGTATTAGGATCATTGATCAGGTTCAAAGACCTCCAGATAATGAGTCTGGA
The DNA here is from genome assembly GCA_023531295.1 of Papaver armeniacum. NCBI lineage: Eukaryota > Viridiplantae > Streptophyta > Magnoliopsida > Ranunculales > Papaveraceae > Papaver > Papaver armeniacum. The sequence continues at coordinate 90,210 of JAJJWW010000903.1, forward strand.
CAAGGTTCAAAGCCGCTCTCAAAGGATGTTATTATCATTGATTAATCAGACAAGGTAAGATTTCAGAGTTCAGGTTTTTACTTTTAATCGTGAATTGTTGGATTGCATTTTAAATTTTACTTGTAGTACGTGATTACTGGTTTATAAGTTTTAATGAAGACCCTTACTTGATTTAGTCTTTGCTGACTTCAGTTCATGTTGGAAATCAAGTCTAACCAAGACTATGACTTGAAGGTGACGTGAAGACTATATGCACAGAAAAGTGATGTGAAGATTATATGCACACAGATTTAAACAAGCAAATGCCGTACATTGTTGCTTGACAATCAAGCATTGAAATTTCTAGAAGGTGTTTTGTTTAGGAATGACTTGAGTTTGAAGTTTACTTTGTTCTAGAAGTTTGTTTATTTTAGGAGTTTGAGTTTTATTAGGTATGTCTTAGAATTTCTTGTTTTGAGAACTCTCGGTGTTATTGAGTTGTATAAATAGGCTGTAAAGCCATGAAACAAAGTACACCAAAATTATTAATTAAACTGAGTTTAAGAATTCTCTCTTGTTATGTTCCTTTCGTAAGCCTTTGTATATCAGATATCTACATCTGGTATCAGAGCAATCTGATCTTAGGTCTGTGGTTTAATCAAAGAAGAAGAAGATGACTACAAACTTGAATTCAATCAAGGTTCCAGTTTTTGATGGGAACAATTTTGAACATTGGAGAATACAGATGGAGAACATATTTTCATATCAAGAGGTATGCGATATTGTTAATACAGGAAATGCAGAACTAGCAGCAGGAGCTGAACTTACTCCAGCTGAGCAAACTACTTTAACAGAAAATAAAAAAAGAATTCGAAAGCAACATACATTCTTCATCAAGGTTCATGAGTCTATTATGGATAAAGTTGTGTACATCAAAGAGGTTAAGAGAGCTTGGGATTCTTTAACTAGCTATTACAATGGTTCTGATAAAGTAAAGAAGGTAAGATTACTAACCCTAAAAAGAAGATATGAGCTATTACAGATGGACTCAACTGAGTTAATAGCAGATATTTTTCTCAAAAACATTAAGTCTGGTAATGAGATGAAAGCCAATGGAGATACTATTGAAGATACTACTGCCATTATACAGAAAATATTGCGTAGTTTACAAAAAAAATTTGAATCAAAAGTGACTGCAATTGAAGAGTGTAACACAATATCAGAATTAAAGATTGATGATATGTTAGGTTCTCTGCAAGCTTATGAGCAGAGAATATTAGAGAAAATAACCGTGAAACCAGTTGAAGAAGCTCTACAAAGTCAGAAAAACTGGAACAATGAATCTACCTCAAGAAGATATCAAGATAACAAAGGACACAAATTTGTTGATAGATCTAAAGTCCGCTGCTTTAATTGTCAACAACTTGGTCACTTTCAAATTAAATGTCCTGAACCACAGAAGGATGTTTACTACAACAAAAATATTGGAAGCTATAGTAACAATAAAACTGAAGGCTACAACAACAATGGTGGAGGATTCAACAATGGTGGAGGATTCAACAACAAAAATGGAGGATATAATAACAATGGTGGAAGCTACAACAATAAGACTGGAGGTCACAATAACAATGGTGGAGGGTACAACAATAGAGCTGGAGATCACAACAATAAAGATGGAGGTTATAAAGCTGGGAATCATAAAGAAAATATTGCAGAAGAACAAGATGAAGATCAAGAAACTCTCTTGTTAGCTTGTTACTTAGCAGAAGAAAAGCCACAATAACAATGGTATCTGGACACAGGTTGTAGCAATCATATGAGTGGAAAGAAAGACTTATTTGTAAGTCTTGATGAGACTGTGAGATCTACTGTAAAGTTTGGAAATAACTCAATAGTACCAGTCATGGGAAAAGGTATGATAGGAATAAGACTCAAGAATGGTACACAATCTTACATAATGGATGTATTTTATGTACCAAATCTGCATCAAAATCTACTGAGTATGGGTCAGCTTTCAGAAAAAGGGTTCTCTATGAATATCTACAATGGTGTTTGCATAATTAGAGATAAAAGAAGGAGATTGATTGCTAGAGTTCAAATGACTAAGAATAGACTGTTTACTTTACAGATTCAACATCAAATATAGAGATGTTACAACTCTACTATTGATGAAAATTCTTGGTTATGGCATAGAAGAATGGGTCATGTAAATTTTCAAAATTTACAAATTCTTGCAAAAAAAGAGATGGTCTTAGGATTACCAACTTTTGAATCTCCTAAATCAAGGGGTAAAGATTGTATTTTTGGAAAACAACACAGAGATCCATTTCCCATAGGCAAAGCAAGAAGAGCAGAGCAATTATTGGAATTGGGTCATAGTGATGTATGTGGACCAATTGAAGTAGAATCTCGTGGTGGAAATAGGTACTTTATTACCTTTATTGATGATCTTAGCAGAAAAGGATTGGTTTACCTATTGAAACAAAAGAATGATGCTTTTCTAGCATTCAAGAGCTTTAAGGCATATGCTGAAAGATAAAGTGGTAATAGTATCAAAGTTTTAGGTACAGATAGAGGTACAGAATACACTGTGGTTGATTCTTTTATGAAGGAACATGGAATACAACATCAAATGACAACTAGATCACACCACAACAAAATGGTGTAGCAGAAAAGAAAAATCGCACAATAATAGAGATGGTACGTACAATGATAAAGGCAACGAATTTACCAAAAGATTATTGGGAAGAAGCTGTTGATTGTGCTGTTTATGTGCTGAATAGATGTCCAACAAGAAGTGTCATTGATATGATGACACCTGAGGAAGCATAGAGTGGAAGAAAACCCAGTATTAGACATCTTAAGGTATTTGGGTGCATAGCATTTGCATACATACCTAAAGAAATACGTAAGAAACTAGATGAAAAGAGTGAAAAATGTATTTTTATTGGTTACAGCAATGCAACCAAAGGTTACAAATTATTGAATCAAGAAACAGGGAATTTTGTAATTAGTAGAGATGTGATTTTGAAGAAGAATCTAAGTGGGAATGGAATTCAGAAGTATCAAGAAGAATTGTTAATGAAACAACATTAGTAGAAGAAGAAGAAACAAGACCAATTGAAGTGATGGAAGAAAAAATTGAAAGAATTAAAGATGAAGAAATAATTGAAGATAGAGCAAGAACTGAAAGAATAGTACAGCAAGATACAAGACCAGCACGAAGTCGTAATACACCAGCTCGACTGAATGATTATGTTATTACCAGAGATGATGAAGAAGATGAAGAACTAATAAAATTTGCTTTCTTTGGTGATTGTGATCCAGTAGAATTTGTAGATGCCTCAAAGAATCAAGGTTGGAGACAAGCTATGGATGTTGAAATAGAAGCAATTAAAAAAATAATAATACAAGGAAGCTCACTCCTATTCCAAAAGGAATGAAAGCAATTGGTGTTAAGTGGGTTTATAAGACTAAATATAGACCAAATGGTGAAATAGAGCGTCTTAAAGCAAGACTAGTAGCTAAAGGCTATAAACAAAAACCTGGAATTGACAATTTTGAAGTGTTTGCGCCAGTAGAAAGGTTAGATACTATTAGAATGATCATTGCCTTAGCAGCAGAGAATTAGTGGAAGATTTATCAGAAGGATGTGAAATCAGGTTTTTTGAATGGAGAGTTAGAAGAGGAAGTCTACATTGATCAACCAGTTGGGTACATTAAAGAAGGAAAAGAAGATCAAGTTTACAAGTTGAATAAAGCATTGTATGGTTAAAGCAAGCACCACGGGCCTGGTACACAAGGATTGATACATATTTTCTTGAAAAAGGTTTTGAGAAGTGCCCATATGAACATACTTGGTATGTAAAGACAGATGCTCAGGGCAATCAAATTATAGCTTGTCTCTATGTTGATGATCTTATCTTCACTGGAAACAATACTAAGATGATTGATGAATTCAGGGAGGCCATGATAAGAGAATTTGAGATGACGTATATGGGTTTAATGACATATTACCTTGGATTTGAAGTTTTACAGTCTGATAAAGGAATTTTTCTATCACAACAAAGATATGCAAAGACTTTACTTGAACGTTTCAAGATGAACAACTGTAAAGAAATTAGAACTCCAGTAGAAGAAAGGTTGAAGTTACAAAAAGATGGAAATGGAGAATGTGTTAATCCCACATATTTCGAAAAACTTGTAGGAAGACTAAGATACTTAACTTCTACAAGACCTGGCATAGTTTATGGTGCAAGACTTTTTAGCAGGTTTTTGGAAACACCATTTCAATCACATCTGCAAGCAGCAAGAAGAATCTTAAGGTATGTAAAAGTAAAAATTAATATGGGAATTTTCTATAGTACTTCAAGGAATGCAGAATTGGTTGCATACACTAATAGTGTTTGGACTGGTGATACTGAAGAAAGAAAAAGCACTTCAAGGTTTGCTTTTCATATAAGATCAGGGTATTTTTCTTGGTCATCAAAAAAGCAACAAGTAGTTGCATTTTCAATAGTAGAAGCAGAATACATAGCTACAACATCTTGTGCCACTCAAGCTGTGTGGATAAGAAGAATGTTAAGTTTATTGAATCATGAGCAGATAAATCCAATAAGGATTGTATGTGATAACAAATCATCCATAGCACTCACAAGGAACCCTGTTTTTCATGGAAGAAGCAAGCACATTGATATAAAATATCATTATATTCGTGAGTTAGTTAACAATAGAGAAGTGATAGTGAGTTTTTGTCCAAGTTCTGAACAAGTTGCAGATATTTTTACAAAATCATTGAAGGCTGACATATTAGAGAATTTACGAGAAAGACTTGGAATGACTAGTTTACAATGTTGCTTGACAATCAAGCATTGAAGTTTCTAGAAGGTGTTTTGTTTAGGAATAACTTGAGTTTGAAGTTTACTTTGTTCTAAAAGTTTGTTTATTTTAGGAGTTTGAGTTTTATTAGGTATGTCTTATAATTTCCTGTTTTGAGAGCTCTCGGTGTTATTGATCTGTATAAATAGGATGTAAATCCATGAAACAAAGTACACTAGAATTATTAATTAAACTGAGTTTAGGAATTCTCTCTTGTTATGTTCCTTTCGTAAGTCTTTGTATATCAGATATCTACAGTTCCTTTAATTAATAAAGGTCATGGTCGTCTGATTTATCATGAATTCAAATAGTGTAGCATGTTTTATTTCAAATGCTTGTGTATTTCATAACTTGGAAGGAGCTTTAGTTATCTTGCTATCCAGGGTCCTCTTTTAAATGATATATGATTTTTAGTTACGCCGAAATGATATAGTGACCATGTCTTGTAATGAATTAGAAGATTAGACATACCATTGCGTTTTGTCTATACCTTCAAACTGATATCTAGAATCTCTTCTTAGTGGGTTCATGCTCAACTGGACAACTGGGGTCTTTGAAGTTTTATCCCCCTTGAAGGATTTTAGACTACAATTTTTTGGCAACCTGTATGTGGCTTAGCTTGTAATTCTCACTTGTTCTTTTCCCTGTTCTTTTGTAGATGGTATAATTGGTCTCTTTCGTGTCTTTTCTAGGAGGGAAGTTGTATCATTCCTATGGAATTTGTAAGTTGTAATTACCTTTGCATATGGTTTTCGTCCCTCCCTATAAAATCCCTTATTTGAGGATCAAAATTAAAACAAAATAAAGTTTTGCGCTGAACCACATGTCATGAATGTTGTGCTGAGATTGGTGGCTTAGCAGAAGATGGCAATCATACTGGGAGTATATTCTTAACAGTTAGAATGTTTTGCACTGCTACATCAAAAAGGCTGGAGTAGTGTGCCAACTACTCTAGTATGACATATCCCTTGATCAACCGGATGAAAAACACTGCTAAAAACATAAACGTTAGTTCATTCATGGTTAGGATTTAGTTCCTACAAAATATAGCAAAGCCTTTGTTTTAAGAATCTTCATTGGAATTTCGAGTTACTCATTCATAATATAACATAAACGTTAGTTAATTCATGGTTAGGAGTTAGGTCATACAAAATATAGCAAAGCCTTTGTTTTAAGCATCTTCATTGGAATTTCAAGTTAGTCGTTCATAATATAACACAAAATGGGCATCAAAGTCAAGTGTGGACGCATTTGAACGATGATGTAAAAATTAGCAACTTTACATATTGTCACACCTTAAAACACCCCATACAGTTTCCTGCGACATTATAGCCCAGCAGCACAGTGATTCTGTGAATAAAGCTTCACCCACCTGCACTTCTGCCTTATAAGTTTGCACCAATGCAAACAGCCAACTCTACTGAGTTATGCAACGGAAGTCTTTAGCCTTCTTTCTATTCTCTAAACTCTTCAAATTCACCCCATAATGCATTCAAACATTGGCATACTTTGTCAACAATAATCAGCCAACCAAGAACACTTAGAAAATGACACAATCAACTCTTTTTATTGCATCAAAGGGAAGGAATACAAAACTTTCCCACTTAGGGACTTAAACAGACTTGTTCACCTTGAACCAAGTCTTAGCCTTATAAAAACTCTCCTATTTTGAGTCTCACCCTCACCCATGTAAGCCTGCCGAAATTTCCATGCCTTAGGAATATTTATACAACAAATTTACTTGGTCAAAACCGTGCACAACCGTTGCACACGCAAGGGACAACCATCTATCCCATGTAGCAGTTCTATAACCGCCACTAACTGTGCTGACTAGCCAGTTCTCCTTCAACTCGCGCCAATCATCTAACACATATTCTCTTGCAGTTAAGAACCTTCTCTTACGCTTATAAACTCCCTTTATAAACTTTCTACTTTATCTCGCGTCATTGGCATGCTTGTGAAGCTCGTAACCAACTCGTAACCGTTACCTGAGATGTATTGCACATCTATTGTGCTTTACTGGACTTGGTCTTTGTATTGCGCCACTGTTGCGCTTTACTGAACTCTCCCATATTGCACAACTGTTGCGCTACAATCATCTCGCCACTTTATTAACTCAATCTAGTTATCTGGCGTCATATGCTTAACTTAACCAATTGTGTGACAATAGCAATGCCACTCTTGCATTACTAGCTTGTTTTCACTGTCCAAGCTTTGGCCAGCCTTGAACTAATTCCATAGACCAACTCTTGGTCTATTCTACCTTCTTACATCATCCTTGAGTTTGAGACAATATGCATGCGAAGAAATGCAAAGATCTGAATGTGCGACATCAAGAGGGATGGAAACAAAGAAAGAAAGATAAGAAGAAAATGGCGAGAGAAACTAAAGAAGAGAAAGAATTCCAAGTCTATATGGTAAAAGCAGCTGAAGGCAAGGGAATCCCCATCAAAATCCCTTAAAAGGAAGGAGATCCCATACACCAGATAGGGGAGCCGACACTGAATTTTACGGCTGAAGAACCTACAAAAGACGTCAATCTAGGAACAAAAAATGAGCCCAATATGATAAAAATAGGGACCACGATGGAGGAACAGGAAGATAAGAAGCTCATACTATTACTTAAAGACTATCAAGATGTCTCGCATGGAATATGGGTGAGATGCCTGGCATAGATCCTTCTCTCGCATGTCATAAATTAGCTATAAACCCAGCTGCGAAGCCAGTTAGACAAAGGATATGAAAGATAGCGACAGTATACCACGAGTAAATCGAGATTGAACTACAAAAAATGATTGATTCGGGAATTATTTGACCAGTGAAGTACGCATAATGGGTCGCAAACATGGTAATAGTCCCAAAGAAGAACAAGATTGATTTCACTGATCTAAACAAGGCATGCCCAAAGGATATATATCCGCTTCCAGATATCCACCCAAAGGCATGCCCAATCTCAAAGCGAGAACCATAACGAAGTAGACTCTTCCAACAGGATCTGTGGATAGCCCTTTCCGAAGAGTGATCCTTCCGACAGGCTCGGTAACAACTCTTTCCGAATAGTGACTTGAAAACCAAATAGGGCATCGAGTAACTGAGAGGAAATACCGCCATGCTTAGAAGACAGAAATACATCCACAAAGGTCCCCAATCATGGTGAAAATCCCTTGAAGACCCCTTGATCAGAACATTAAGATAAAATTTGGATCTGCAAAAGAAGAGAGCGCCGAAATAAGAAATAAAATCCCAAAGACAACAAGAAGAATACAAAATATGAAAAGATGAGGCAAAGACCTACCGAAAAAATAACACAACAGCAGCAAAAAAGAACACCCCACAGCCTACCATAGAAGTCAAGAAACTAAGGAAAGAGAGAAGAAGTCAAAACAAGACGGGAAGAAAGTGGGAAAAATATCCCTTTCCCCTTGGGGTATTTATTTAGAGAGCAATAAAGACACACCACGGGGAATCAAGAAAATCAATAACACGTGTAATGACGCGCGAAAAATATGGAAATACGTTGAACAAAGACATAATGAATACATAGCGATAAGTTCTCACATTATTCCACTTACAGAAGAACAACGCGAGAAGAGGCAAAATGTAGGGGCGAAATATCGCACAAAACTAACCCATAGCCTCGCCCTCACTAAGACAATTAATAGCACAAACGAAGAGAGAAATTAGGCGAAGAAATACAACGCGATAAAGGAGAAAAGCATGAGGAACACCCACGCGACGAGCATAGCATGAAGCAATGACGCGAGAGATAGCGTCATCTTCCCAAAGCCTGGCGAATAAGATGGAATGAACAGAGATAAGCTAGCAGAGATTTGCACGTGAACTTAGTTGTCTTCTACCATGACGATTGGCTATATAAGGATTCAAATAATGAAGAGAGAGGGGAGGTTGAAAAGAGTTCAGTCAAGAACAAGAGTTGAAAAGCACCACTAGAAAAGGAGAAACCACTAGAATTAGCTTTACTTATCATCATCCTCCTTATATGTATGAACCTTTGTGATACTAATAAGAACATCATATTCTCCTTACAAAACTTGTGTAAAGATCATATCTAGTGTCAAGGGGTGTATAGTATCATTAATATTTGAGTTTATCTTCATGACTTAGACTTAGTGTTCTTATCATTTCATTGGTGTAGTTGTGGGATTTTCCGCAACTACAATGTATTCTCACAGAACAAAGGTCAATTTAATCGCTTTCTTACTCTGTGTCACACTCACACCTTCTTCCGTCATCTTACTTGGAAACTACCAATCCCTTGCCATGTGCTGGTTGCATCCCTGATGAAGAGCGATCAAATTGTATTAGTGTCTAGAATGGATAGACTAACGCCGACTTTAACGGAGTTAATGTTTCTTTTATTCCAGCAATTCTCAATTTTGATGATCAAAGTCGGGAGTAGGTGTTTCGTCATAGATTACGCAATAGTACTTGGGCACGAATAACACTACAATAAAAGAAAAATTAAAATGAATTAAAATACTATATTAGGACAACTGTTGTTACTGTGGGCTGTGGCAGCAAAAATACAGAGTGGTTTGTGCGGTCCAAGTATCTTCCACGTTAAGTTATGCCAAACTGCCAATCAATCTCAATTTATTGTTCAATATCCCTCTTTGCACAAGAAACCATTTGTTAATTTAATAATCGATATAATATCAAGTTAACAAAAGCAACACGCTGTTGCATAGTCGGCTACACCCACCATATATATATATTCCTCCAACTCCTACCGTAATTTTATTTTCATTCAGCAGAAAAACAATTACCGGTTTCTTCAGCAGCTATAAAAATTTCTCATTCCTCCGACCAGAGTTTAACATCCATTCTTTTACAAAAACAAATGATGAGTAACAAGAGAGGTAGAGCAGAAATGGAAGACAGCATAGTAGTTACCATGGCGAAGTGTTTGATGTTATTATCACGTGACAAGGGAGGGATCGATTTTCAATCCGTGATTGATCAGCAACAAATGAGAACAACATCCAGTACTCAAGATCGCGTTTACGAGTGCAAAACATGTAATAAACAATTTCTATCATTTCAAGCTCTAGGAGGACATAGGGCGAGCCACAAGACACGTCCGGTAATGGACTTGTATTCATCGGATGATCAAAGAGTCAATGATAACCAAAAGCAAGCGAAGGAGGTAAAGATTCATGAGTGTTCTATTTGTGGTTTAAAGTTTGCAGCTGGACAAGCTTTGGGTGGTCATATGAGAAGACACAGATCTGCCATGATTGAATCTTCGACAACAATAGCAGGAACAGGATTGTCATCTGATATTGCTACCGCTGCTACTCACCAAGAAGAAGTGGTACCACAAGTTTCAGTATTGAAAAGATCACAAAACAGGAGAGTCTTGAGTTTGAATATGGATGTAGATTTGAGCTTATCTCTTCAACCCTTAGATAATAATGATCTTGAATTCTCCACTGATGTAAAAGCACCAGGGAAACATATTTCCACACCATCCATGATTTATGGTTTGATTTGATTAATATGTGATCAAAATGTAGCTAGATGTGATTTTATATAACTCATTTTGAGTGCATTAGCCCAGATCAATTCTCTCTATTTATTTTATGTCTCGGTAAGTAGGATAATATGATCCGACCAAGTCAAAGGCTCATTAGAAGAGGTTCGATTCAGAGGATTTCCGGTCGCATGCTGGTTGATTGGAAAGACGGGCGAAGACTTTAGGTAATAGGTATAAATTTATGTATATAGATGAAGGACGACAACAGACTCGAAAACTTCCCTTTGTTTAAATTTCTGATGTTATCCATTCCACAGTTTCTACAAAAGCTTTTTTTTTTTTTTTCTTTTTTCTGACCCATCTTATCTAAAAGCCAGGCTCCACCATTAAACAAAACAAAAAGCCGATCAATGGACATGAAAAATGCGTGTGCTTTGAAGGCCAAAAATCACATCATTAAAACACCATTACCTGTTCTTGAGAAAACAAAACAGAGTAACAGACGGTCAGACGCACATTATTATCTGCAGTGTAAGAAAAATACTACCATGAGTCCATGTCACCATTTATGGACTGTATCTTGCCGCAAGCTCGAGTACTAGTAGAATCGAACAATGTAAGTGTGCTTACTGCTGAGATAAGTGGTTTAGCAGAGAAGGCAATATGCCGACCAGAAAGTGTGACATTGAATTATGTTTATGTATCCTCTGCTCTCGATTTTGATTATTCATTTCCTATACATCCACAATAATATGAGCCGAATAATCTGAGACTAGTCTACACAAACGGGAAAAAAACCCTCGCGAAAAACATGAGCAATGAGTTTATTTAATTTAAGTCCTGCAGCATATTGCAATCGCAATACTGGTTATCTTGTTTCCGGCATGTTCGTTGGAACTCCTCATTAATTAGTAGGCCTCACTCCGCGTAGTTGTATATTGACCAAGTCCCAGACTCAGTCGTTTTTAGAATCTGAGTTGCCACCGGCCAGCACCAATTGAACCTCACTATAAGCTCTGAAAGACTGAAACCACGTTATTATGAATTTGATCATTTAAAACGTGAAATCGGTAGTTATTTAGCAGTGAGTCAATCCAGCAAAACTGCTGAATGATAGTTGAAGGCCGGCCGAGATTTAGTTTTGGTGGCGGTGGGGTACCAATAAAACTGCTACACGAAAGGATAATATATTAGGATTATTGTTGTTAAGTGGCAGAAAAAATACCGCGTCAAGTGGTGGTCCAACAGTATCTTCTATTCTATGTTAAGTTATGCTCTTTTTGTTTATTCACTTAAGCAGAAACAAAATATTGTGCAATCGAAGTTTCCAAGAATGGCTAGTTGGCTCTTTCTTACACTACTAATCCAATTTTGATCACTTTCCAGGAAAATCCCCAACTGAAATTCGTTCGAACCTTTTAGGAAACTTTGTTTAGTCATTCTCAGAGTCAACAAAGTAACACGTTGTTTTCATTCGCAAGTCACTACAAACCAAACACGTTATTATAGTTGGCCACACCATCCACTATATATATATATTCCTCCAACAACGGTTCCATTTTCATTCACAACAAATACAATTTCTTATTTCTTCAGCAGCAAAACAATTTCCGATTCCTCCAGCAAGAGTTTTTACTTCCATACATAATTTCAATCATCCATCACTTTTAGCACCACAAAAACATGATGAGTAACAAGAGAAGTAGAGGAGAAATGGAAGGGAGCATGGCAGCAACCATGACAAAGTGTTTAATGTTATTATCACGTGACAGCGGAGAGATTGATTATGGGTCCGTGATTGAGAAACAAAGGATGCCAACAAGCAGTCGAGGCCGTACTTATGAGTGCAAAACTTGTAATAAACGATTTCCGTCATTTCAAGCGCTAGGAGGACATAGGACGAGTCATAAGAAACCTCGGTTGATGGAACTCTATTCATCGGATAATCAAGCTATCAATGACAACCAACAGCAAGCGAAAAAACCAAAGATTCATGGGTGTTCGATTTGTGGTTTGAAGTTTCCGATTGGGCAAGCTTTAGGTGGGCATATGAGAAAACATAGAGCTGCCATGATTGAATCTTCTTCAACAACGGCAACAGCAGAAACAACAACAACAGGATTGTCATCCTCATCATCTGATAATACTAACATTAGTTTTCAAGAAAAAAGACTGCCACATGTGCCGGTATTAAAGAGATCAAGCAGTGGCAGGAGGGTGTTGAGTTTGAATTTGGATTTGAGCTTATCTCTTCTTCCTTGTGATAGTAATGATTTTAAATTCTCCACTATTGTAAATGCAGACAAACATATGTCATCTACCCCTTCAATGATTTATAGTTTTATTTGATTATATCGTATGATCAAAATGTAGCCAGATTTCAGATAGACATAGAATTTTATTTTTATGGTATTCTAAATTAATTCGATGTATATAATATTGAATGATGACATTTGACTCGTAAAGTTTCTCCAAGTTAAATCTCTGATTTTATTCCTTCCATACTTTTCAGCAATTATCTATTGTTTGTTTTCAGAAGTGTAGGATTTCCGAAAATAGGTTATTTATCCAAATATTTTTAAAACCTGGTTCAAATGGACGAGTAAAAATTAGTATTGGTGAAATGGACAAAAAAAAATACAAAGGATGAAACTGGATTCATCTTGACTTAAACTTAAAAAGATGCATTCTGATGTAAATTAAAAAAAAATATATATTTGAAAATGAGTAGAATGAAACTGTTTACATCTTGACTATTTTTGTATTTTTGTTCATTTTAACAATACCAAAATCTAGATGTCTTTTTCACCCAGGATTTGTTGATTTTGGTCTTTTTAACCAAATTTGTGTTTTTATATCCCTTTTGTTTAAAAAAGAGTACGCTTTAAGCTCAAAAAATCATACTCCCTCTGTCCGTTTTTATCTGTCCTAATTTCTACTCTGGTATGTCCATTTTTATCTGTCCGCTCTGTTTATAGACATACTTTTCTCTTAAACTATCAAATATACCTTTTATGTTTATAATCATAAAATCATTTTTAATATCCAAATCTTAAATAATATCACCATATTTATGGAAAAAAACTTACTCAATATCTTTGTATTAATTGTCATTCCTTTTTTAAAATAAAAATATTTATGAATAGTTATAAAATTCCTAATAAACTTCTACTTATTTTAACACTAATAATTTAGTTTTGCTAATAATATAACATTAAATAGGCTAGTCAAGGGCTAGCAATTTCGTTATTTAAAAAGGAAAACATAAGGAGATGACAATCTTTATATTTTAGTCACGATCATTTATCTTAATATCTTGACTTAAAAGATTAGTATTAAGATTTAATTAAGTTGATTAGTGTGATAATTTTGTTTAGGACTCTTAATTTAGGACGGAGGGACCATGATTGTGTTGTATCATTAACGCATCACCGCTCAAAATGAAGGAACCAATCCTTAAAAAATTTACCAAGTGGTCGATTTGGTTTTTAAAAAGGAAAACATAAGGAGATAAAAAGCGAGAGTTTCATCGACGTTCAACATCAGAGTTTATATTGTCCAAAGCTTTTAAATCTTTAGATATTTTAGTCACGATCATCAAGTATATACAAAGCAACGTGTTGTGCCGTTGTTGCATATAGTCGGCTACACCCACTATCTCTATATATTCCTCCAACTCCAACCATGACTTTATCTTCATTCACCAGGTCCACGAGTATAACATCAACCACTTTACAAAAGAAAAGATGAGTAACAAGAGAAGTAGAGAAGAAATGGAAAAGTGCGTACCAGTTTATATCCTTACATGAATGTTTATGTTATAATCACGTGACCGTGGAATGGTCGACTATAAACCCGTGATTGATCAGCAATAAACGAGAACATCAATCAGTACTCAAAACATGCATGCATTTACTTAATAAACAATTTCCGTCATTTAAAGACGTGTCCGGTAATGAACATGTATCTTGCCGCAGGCCCATTCAGCAACAAATGGCCGATCGAGCATTAGTTGAATCGAATAACAAAGACTAAATGTGCTGAGATTAGTGGTTTAGCAAAGACGGCAGATTTCTTATCAGAAAATATCACGTTGAATTTATATATATATATGTATCCTCTGCTATCAATTTGGTTTATTCAACATTTGAGATTGATCTACACGAACAAAAAACCACAGCTAAAAACATAAGCGATTAGTTCATTTACTCATCGAGTGTGAAACTTATAAGTGCATCTTCGGCAACGCATTTTAACGATTGAAAAACTAGCAACCCGAACGAAAATCATAAGGACCGGGAACTGATCATTCCTTGTAGTTATATGTTGACTGATCTGTGTTAGACTGAGTCGTTTTAAGACTCTGAGTTGCCACCGGAAAGCACTAATTGAACTTCATTTTAAGCTCTTAAACCACGTTCCAGGAATTTAATAATTTAAACTGTGAAATCCGTTGTTTTTTAGCAGCCAATCTAACAAAACTGCTGAATGATAGTTGAAGGGCGGGGTTTAGTTGACGGTGGGGTACCAATAACACTACTGTACAAAAGGATAATATTAGTGTTATTGTTGTCATACAGAAGTGTGGCAGAAAAAAATAACGCGTCAAGTGGTGGTGGTCCTCAGTATCTTCCATGTTAAGTTATGCGGCTACAAAGTAAGACAGGAGTACTATTCAGCAACCGAAGTTTCCAAGTACTAATCAATTTAATCACTTTCTAAGAAAATCCCCAACTGAAATTCGTACACTTCTTTACCACCAAGGGAAATATATTCTAGTCATACTGAAATTCTTAGGTCAGCAAACCAACACGTTTTCACTAAGTCGGCTACAGCCACTATATATATATATATCTCCAACAACAGTTCTAGTTTCATTCACAACAACATCAACTATTTCACAGTTCTTCAGAATCTGAACAATTTCCATTCCTCCAACCAGAGTTAGAGTTTTTATTTTCATTCACAACTTAAAACATCCATCCCTTTCAACACATCAATTAAAGTAATGATGAGTAACAAGAGAAGCAGAGGAGAAATTGAAGAGAGCATGGCAGCAACCATGGCGAAGTGTTTAATGATATTATCACGTGACCGTGGAGAGATCGATTATCAATCCATGATTCAGCAAAAGATAATGCCATCAAGTATTCAAGGCCGTGTTTACGAGTGCAAAACATGTGATAAGCAATTTCCATCGTTTCAAGCACTAGGAGGACATAGAGCAAGTCACAAGAAACCTCGGTTAATGGAACTATATTCATCAGGTGATCAAATTATCAATGAAAACCAACAGCAAGCGAAGAAACAAAAGGGTCATGAGTGTTCGATTTGTGGTTTAACGTTTGCGATTGGACAAGCTTTAGGTGGTCATATGAGAAAGCACAGAGCTGCCATGCTTGAATCTTCATCGACAACTGCAACAGCAGAAACAACAACAGGATTGTCAGCCTCATCATCTGATAACGCTAACACTAGTTTTCAAGAAGAAAGACTACAAGTGCAGGTACTAAAGAGACTAAACAGTAGCAGGAGAGTCCTGAGTTTGAATTTGGATTTGAGCTTATCTCTTCTCCCTTTAGATCATAACAATGATTTTGCATTCTCCACTATTGTAAATGCAGACAAACATACGCCATCTTCCCCATCCATTATTTATAGTTTTATTTGATTAATTGTATAGTATGATCAAAATGTAGCAAGATTTCACATAGGCATAGTTGTATCATTCTCAATTAGTTGATGTATATTATTAAATGATGACATTACTCGTAAAGTTTCCCATGTTTAAATCTGTGATTTTATTCCTTCTATACTTTTACCTATAAAAATATGTGCTTTGAACGCGCAAAGTCACATCATTAACGCACCACTGCAATTTACCAGTTATTGAAAAAAGAAATGACATAATTATTTGAGATCGATCTACACGATGAAAACCCACAGCTGGCATATTGTTGTCCTTGTGTTAAGCATACACCCCGGTATTCTCCTCATCAACCACGCAACTTACAGTGTCCACTGGAGATCATAAGTTCTTGATGCAAGAACATGTTGTTTTTGTCCCTTCATATATAGATCAGAAATTAAAGAGATGATTGATATATTCTAGATAATTACATAATATCGTCTCAATTAATTCATCTTATTTCGTAGATTTCCATGGTATGATATGGTTCTGAAGGATCGATAAACTGGATATGGATAGTTCCAATAAGATCTCATTCTTAAATCTTTTCATTTAGAGCTAATTTATTGTTAATTAATGCATTATACCAAGCCCATCTGAATTCGGTAGTCCAATTTATTTCATTCTTTACATTTCTTTCACATAAAATGACCAGCCAGAATCTAACTTCAATTTTTTTTGTGCGAATCTAAGCCCCCAAACACAAGTATACATGCTTTCCATGCATTGATTGATGTATAATGCAGATGCTACATATATATATATGACAACAAATTAGAAAAATAATTATGTATTACAGTATGTTTTTCTTTACATTAACCTTTCAATACATGCATACGTTGTCATGAAATGCCTGGATTTTTTTTTTAACCTTATAAAAATCCTATGGCAAAATCCGGATAGGACCCTGTTAGACTTAGAATCGGCTTTGTTCAGATTAGTTGTACGTTGACACAATCTCAGAAGGAGTCGTTTTTAGAGTCTGAGTCGCCACCAGCCACCATTAATTGAACGTGATTACAAGTTGTTAAACCACAAACACGAACATAGATCCTTCCCCTATTGCTTCCGAAAATATTACTGCTGAATGATAGTTGAAGGGCCAGAATTTTGTTTTGGTAGGGTACCAATATCACTACTACACAAAAGGATAATATTGGTACTATTGTTGTTATATAGAAGTGTGGCAACGAAGATACCGCGTCAAATGGTGGTGTCCATTCGAACACTATCTGCTATGTTAGGACCAGGTTATGCTCATTTATTTGATTCTGCGTCTCCTTTTGATTACACTTCTTGAAAAAAATAAAATAAATAGGAGTAATTTGGAAACCGAAGAAGTTTCCAGTGACTTCTTTTTCACACTACCAATCAAATTTAATCAATTCCAAGAAAATATCCCCCAACTGAAATTCGTTCAAACCTTTACGATCGAAGGAAATATTTTTTTAGTCAACTCTCAGGTTAACAAAACGACAAGTTTTCACTTAGCCGGCTACAGCCGGTATATATATTCCCTCCAGCAATGGTTCTAGTTAGAGGTGTAAATTGGTTGTGCCAAAGACGAGCATAGCCCAGCTCAAAGACGCTTAAAATTTGAAAGCGCCGGCCAAAGACGTGACTTGCCAAAGACGGCGACAAGACGTTAATTAAATGGGACGTCTTTGGGTTTGACTAATTGGCACATTAGCACAAAGACAAAGACGCGACACCGGATAAGCACGTGGCCCATCCCAAAGACAACACGTTAATAAAGCACGTCAAAACATGTTCAAATACACCATATAACAAGGCATAATACATGACATTTTTTGTATATTTCACAAAAGAGTCACTATTCAAGCTAGTTTTTAACATTTTATGTTGGCTTATTTATAACAACACATATAATACCTTAATATCTGGAAAATATATTTCAATATTGTTGTTATAATGTCGTCACCTATATTTGACTAGAACATTAATTTACATGACAATAATCAAATTCTATATTTGAAGGGGTATTTCTTTTTGTTGAATAAACTTGTTAATTTTACTTGAAATAATTTCAAATGATATGTTGTCTAATTAAATTCTTGTGATAATGTCCGACTAATATATACATTAAGTGATTTCAAATAGTTTATAACACATGTTCCAAATAGAGACAAAGACGTGCACAAAGACGACACGTTTATTCATGTGATGTGCCCGTGGCCGTGTTGTGCCTAGCTTTTGACTACTAAAGCACAAAGACGGCACATCACGTTTAAATCGTTGGCACAAAGACAACACGGCACATGGCACGTAAAGCACGCGACTTCGTGTGTCGGGAACATCTTGGGGCCAAGACGCTTTACACCTCTAGTTCTAGTTTCATTCACAACAACAGTAACAGTCATTGACGGAGGTTGGGTGGCTTACCTAGGCTGTAGCCCCCCAAATTTAGTGAAGGGAAAATTAGGGGGAGACCCAAAAAAAATAATATTCTCATTGTCAAGCCCACAATTAATTTTTGGTACGGTGACACCCATAATTATATAAAATTATTAATGAATCAATACATAACTCGTTATGCATACTATCTTTTCAGGCATAACTCGTTATGCAGCCTAATTTTCAGGGGGTATAATTGGAAGCGCAACTTGAACTAGGGCTGTCAATGGGTACCCATTACCCGGAACCGGAACCGGACCCGGTATACTTGGGTCCGGTTCCGGGTCCTAAAGTTGGACCCATTAACAACTTAGGACCCGACGGGTAATTACTCGATTGGACCCGAATCTAAACGGGTCCAAACGGGTAACCGTTAGGTACCAAGGGGTATCGGGTACCCGTTTATTCATACTTTTATTCATGTTTTTGCTAGTTTTAACTTTGATATTTTACTCTTTTTAAATTTTTCTCTTACATTTAATCTTTATTTAGTACATTAATAAGAAATAATAATAAATTTTTATAAAAATTATTTAAATCCAAGCCAAAAAAGAAAAATATTAAGTTTTTGAGGTTTTTTAATAGTTTTCTTAAGACCCAATGGGTAATTTTAACCGACGGGCACCGGATATTTAAAACGGGTCAGGTTTCCGGGTCCACAAGTTTAGGAACCGGACCCGGAACCGTTAGGACCCGGAACCGACCTTTATAAGTAGGGTCCGGGTCCGGGTCTAGTGATACCCGGGAGGACCCGGACCCGTTGACACCCCTAACTTGAACATAACATATCTAAAAATCCGCGCCTTAGAATTTTACAAATTTTATATCGTTGGAAATCTTTTTATAAGAGCTACGCAACGAATACAAACAAGAATATCAAATTTTTGTTTTTCACGAAAAAATCGGAGGTGATCCTCATTTTAGGGAAAATTTTCGAAAACTTCATACATAACCATTATGCGGTCACTAAAAACGATGCATAACACATTCTCGCAGACGCATAACGAATTATGCAACCATTTTCTCCACCGCATAACAAATTATGCATTTGGATAACAAAGTTATGCATCTATAACAAGTTATGTTACCATTGTTTTGGTTGATTTTAGTGCGTACATAAAAAAAATTGATGCATAATGCAGTATGCATCCATATTTACGGATGCATACCATGTTATGCATCTATTTTCTCGATGCATAAAAGATTGTTAAAGAATTTTCTCGATGCATAAAGCATTATACTGAGTCATATTTTCGGATGCCATTTTCTTGATCGCATAACATGTTATGCAAACTATTATTATAGGTGCATAACGTGTTATGCAACCTTTTTTGTTGGTTTCAATACTAACAAAAAGTAGCCGCATAACGTGTCATGCAACCATTCTTCATCTATCGCATAACAAGTTATGCAAACAAAAAAAGTTGCATAACTTGTCATGCACCTACAATAATAGCCGCATAACACGTGTTATGCAACCATTTTTCCTGACTGACATAACAAGTTATACAACAAATTTTGTAATGTGACAAATCTTGCATTGACTCGCAAGACTTAACATCAACCACTTTCCCTACACTTTCATTGAATCTCCTCGGCATCAATCCATTGAATCTCCATGGTTCACAATACATAGTTCATGCAAACTTCAAGTCAACTGCAGCTTCTTTGTTTCCTCCATCAGCCAAGAATCCAACGCCCATCACCACCGGCCACCGTCAGCAGTCTATTCCCTGACCATTTAAATCTCGGCCACAGCCATCAGAACCCATCCAATTCAATCCATCTCCATTCACGGCTGTTTGTAGTTGTAGTTGGAAAGATATTTAATTTCACCAACAAAGATATTTTTATTTAATTTATTTCCATCTCCCTATAACTTATTGCAGAAATCTCAGATGTGTTTTTTCTTTTAAAGAGGAAACAAATCCATTAATGGCTTCTTAAATTTTTCAGTCCAGAATCAATAAAATCTTTTCCTTCCTGAATTTCATTTATTGTTGTTATATCCCATCTGAGGAAAGTTGTGTTTTTGTTCTGCTGCTGGTGACTTTTCTTATTTGAGAAAAGATCTCAACAATTTCGTGATGGGTTCATTGATTCATCATGAATTCTGATGTCGGTTTTTGTTTTTAGTCAAAATAAGAGAGAATTTTTATTTATTTTTAATTTTGGGTGCAGATCTTGTTTAGGAAGGAGGAGAAGAAGAGGGGTACGATAAAATGGGTGGAGAAGAATTAATTGAGTTGAAATTTAGACTTGCTGATGGAAGTGATATTGGTCCAAATAAGTATAATCCAACTACAACTGTTGGATCTTTGAAAGAAATCATCATTTCTCAATGGCCTCGAGGTTGTATTCTTTGCCCCCTTTGTATTTTGCTTTGATTGAATTGGATTTTGGATTTCAATCCATCTCCATTCACGGCTGTTAAAAGAGAGAAGATGAAGGAAGAAAGAAATCACAAAAAATAAAAGAGAAACGAAGAGAAACGACTAATTTATAAAAATCTGGGTGTGGGAATAATTTTCACCCAGAAAATGGGTGTGCGCCTGTAGATTTTTGGGCGTGGGTTTCATAATAGGCAAGTTTGTGAGAATGGGTGTGGCTGTAGTTTCACTTTAGTGAAAACATGAGTGAAGCGTTGTAATTGGTGAATTTTTTTTTTATTTAGCCCAGGTAAGGTTTGGAGTTAGCCCATTAGTGACTATTACGAAAGCCCATACATCCGCTTCATAATGTGTATTGTGTATATGAATAGGCACAGGCCCAAAAAAATAATATTCTCATTGTCAGGCCCACAATTAATTTTTAATTCCGGGACACCCATAATTATATGAAATTATTAAAGATGTCTGCATGACGGATTATGCATCCGCATAACGGGTTATGCATCAGGGGTATAATTGGTAATGCAACTTGGATATAACATATCTAAAAATCCGCGCCTTGGAATTTTACCAATTTTATATCGTTGAAAATCTTTTTAAGAGAGCTACGCAACGAGTACAAACAAGAATATCAAATTTTTGTTTTTCACGAAAAAATCGGAGGTGATCATCATTTTAGGCAAAATTTTTGAAAACTTAATACATAACCATTATGAAGCCACCAAAAAAGATGCATAACACATTCTGCAGACGCATAACGAATTATGCAACCATTTTCTACACTGCATAACAAATTATGCATTTGGATAACAAAGTTATGCATCTATAACAAGTTATGTAATCATTGTTTTGGTTGATTTTAGTGCGTACATAAAAAAAAATTGATGCATAATGCAGTATGCATCCATATTTACGGATGCATATCAGGTTATGCATCTATTTTCTCGATGCATAAAAGATTCCGCAACAATTTTTCGATGCATAATGCATCATGCAGTCATATTTTCGGATGCATAACAGGTTATGCATCCATTTTCACGACTGCATAACATGTTATGTAGATATTATTGTAGGTGCATGACAAGTTATGTAGCCTTATTTTTTGTTGGTTTCAATACTAAGAAAAAAGTAGTTGCACAACGTGTTATGCAACCGTTTTCTTGACCGCATAACAACCAATTTCGAGAATGTAAAAAAAAAAAACAAAAAAACTGCAGAACGTGTTATGCAACCAATTTCGAGAATGCATAACAAGTTATGCAACAAATTTTGTAGATGCATAACCTGTTATGCATCACTATTCATACCTCCATTTTCTTTTAAATGCACGTTATGGTAATATCTCCTTAATTTATCGCGATAACTTGGTAGTAAGTTGACTCAAATAAATACTCTTCCCCATACCCTCTATCCACCAATGAAAAAGATACACTCCCTCTCCCTGTATGCATCCGGTATTTTGTTCAAGGCAACGGAGCGTTATTGTTTAGCAACATCACAACCTATGCCTGTGATTCTGCGATCCCGGTGCCAAGTCGGGAGGGGGAGGAAAAAGGGAAGGTTCGTATGGTCCACAAAGCTATAGCTGGTGGTGGTGGGTGGACAAAGATGATAAAATTATTGACATTATTATTTGAGAGGATTAACTTATATTTTAAGTTAACATCGAGCTACCTACAATGCTGCTTATATTTTAAGTTCCCATAATTAAGGACTAATAATTCATCTCCAATGGAAAGCTTTACCACCTTTTGAGATTCGACGAACGCATCTTGTCCCCTTCAAATTTGAAGATAAACTTCCATGACTTTGCTTCTGAGTTTGTCATTTAGGGGATCTCCATACACTCCGACCTTGATTTCTGCTGCATTATCTTGTATCTGTTGATTCTCCTTCTTATTCATTTCTGTCCCAAAAACAGTATCCAAGTAAGCTGTAGATGTTGTAGATGCCGAGCAATTACTCACTACAGCTCTTCTGCTGTTGTAATCATTAATCGAAGTCGAGCATATGATTCTCTTCTGCTTCTGCTTCTGCTTCTGCTGATTGAATTTGAGATGTTGATGATTCTGAAAATGAAGGCAAGTACAAGATGATGAAGATGATTCAATAGATGATTTCAGAATCGAGCCACCACATCTATTCCCAAATAAGAAGAAGAAGAAGAAAAAGCCATTTGATTCGATTGATTTTTTTTTCCCAGAAATCAATCAATCAATACAAAAAAAACCCCTAATTTCAATTTCGAATCTCTGGATTGGTTTGATGAAACCCTAAATCTCCACCTTTCTCTTTCGTCTTCTTGATTGAGTCGTTGTGGAATTCTGATATGAGGAGAAAGAGAAAGACCCCGATAAAACTTAATTTCAATAATTTTGGGTCTGAGAATAATTTTTTCTCGGAAAAATGGGTGCGCGTCTTTAGATTTATGGGCGTGGGTTTCACAGTGGGAGAAATCTGAAAAATGGGTGTGACTGTAGTTTTCACATATGAATACCTGTATAAGCAAAAACAAATCTTTATTAGTTTTATTTTTCCATTTCGTCTTTGTAGTTCTTAGGTTAATTACGGGACAAATCTTAAAGATGCAGTACAGGTATTATAGGTATTGGTCCAAATATTTCACAAATTCAAAATATTTTATGATTTAATAATTACTCCCTCAGTCCCTAATATATAGGCGGAGAAGGTGAAATCTCTTCATTTAAGAAATTCTTTAGTTTTCATAAATTTTCATGTTTTTCCTGTTTTTACCCTTTGTCTTATTCTCACTACAATTTCCCATACAACATAAATAAGGGCATATATGTCAAAAGCCTTCTTGGAATTAGAATTCCGCCTATTTAGTGGGACTAGAAAAATCCAATATTCCGCCTATATAATAGGGACGGAGGGAGTATTTCCATATTTTTGCAAACTAGAAAGTAGAAAGAATCTGAAAATAAATTGGGGGCCTATGGCCGCCTGGTTAAATTAAGGATATCATTTTCGATATACATATTTATCCCCTTTAATCTAAAGTTCTACTTGCTTCGCCCCTGCTTCTCATAAGAGAAAGACTGCATGCACACTTTAGTTATGTTACTGCATTTATTTTTATGATAGTTTAGAAGTATGAAATTGAAATCTATGAAAAAAAAAATTTAACCCATCCAGACACAAAATCCTGGTTCCGTCCCTGGTAACAATCCATTCATTTCTTTAGCAGCTGCAAAGAAAAATCTTCATTTCTATAGGAGACAAAGAAATTCCTTCATCCATACTTAAAAAATCCATCGTTTTTATAGAGAGACATGATGAGTAACAAGAGAAGTAGAGGAGAAATGGAAGATAGCAAGGCAGCAACCATGGCAAAGTATTTATTGTTATTATCACGTGACAGCGGAGAGATTGATTATGGATCCGTGATTGAGAAACAAAGGATGCCAACAAGTACTCGAGGCCGTTTGTACGAGTGCAAAACATGTAATAAACAGTTTCCATAGTTTCAAGCACTAGGAGGACATAGGGCGAGAAACCTCGGTTGATGGAACTGTATTCTAAATTAGATGATCGAACTGCCAGTGATGACCAAAACCAAGTAAATAAACAAAAGATTCATGAGTGTTCGATTTGTGGTTTGAAATTTGAGAGAGGAAATACACAAAATCGTGATCGAAATGTGTATTTTTTCCAAAAGTGTGACCGATTTGAAAATACTTCCAAAAGTGTGACCTGACTTTACCTAATACCCAAGGTACCCTTTATAGCCCGATGTCTACACATGGATAGCTTGATGTCCACATATTCATAGCTGATGTTGACACATTATAGCTGATGTCCACATATTTATAGCCTGATGTTCACATATTTTATGAATAGTGTCCGATGTCTAGATTTCGAAACATGAATGTCCACATATGATTACGCCTAGATTCTGGATGTCTACATATAATATATACACATCAGTAAAAAAATGATGGGGTATCAATGTGTTTATATGTACACATCCATGAAGGGGTGTCTACACATCCTTACCCGATGTGTACACATATGTTGTCGATATGTACACATCTGAGGACAAAATCCGGTATTTCCGTAAAAGATTAGGGCATACATGTCCGTTGACCGGTCATGGTCACACTTTTGGAAGAATTTTCAAATTGGTCACACTTTTGGAAGAAATGCACATTTTAGTCACACTTTTAGGTAAATTCCCGAGAGATTGGGCAAGCTTTGGGTAAGCATATGAGAAGACACAGAGCTGCCATGATTGAGTCTTCGTCAACAAGGGAAGAAACAGCACCAAGAACACCAGGTTTGGGTGGGCATATGCAACGATTGTCATCCTCATCATCTGATAATACTAACATTAGTTTTCAAGAAGAAATAGTACCACAAGTTCCAATATTGAAGAGATCAAACAGTAGCAGGAGAGTGTTGAGTTCGAATTTGGATTTGAGCTTATCTATTCTTGCTATATAACGATGATTTTGAATTCTCCACCATTGTAAATGCAGACAAACATGTTCCATCTACTCCAACCATGATTTATACTTTTATTTGATTAATTATTAGATCAAAATGTAGGTATCTCATAGACGAAATTCATTCTTGTATTTACTTGAACTGTTTAAGAACTGGGCTGTCTACAAAGGTCCTGCCTTGTCTAAATCGGTGTGGAAATGCTTGCCTGCTAGCATTTGGAGCATTTGGTGAGGAATGCGCGTTGTTTCAATGGGAAGAAGAGAGGGTTGGACGCTGTTATCACTGACGCTAAAGTGAGCGTTTTCCACTGGGCTGCAGTCAAGACGAAAACAACTAATCTCTATCTTCAGGATGTTATCTCAAACTGGAAGACTCTTATTTGATCCTCCTTAGATTGATTGTCTGGTTTGGTTGTAATCTTGGGTTTTTTCATTTGTTCTTTTCCCTTTTTTTCTCCCTGCTTGGTGGCTAGCTTTTGAGCTGTTATGTAATTCTGCCTTCTTTCTTAATATATCTTCAATTTACCGAGCAAAAAAAAAAAAAAAATACAAAATTACTCAACCCCTCTTAAAATGCCCTAAGGCTCCCTTTTATAAACACTTAGTGAAGCGGAGTACAACTCATTGTTACTTTGCTGATAATCACACAATTTACGTGATCCTTCCTTTTGCTTCGCTACATCAATATTCATTACAAAAGATATTATTTTGGTGATAACCCCGGTCTCCTTTATGTACGGCTGTCCTTATTTCTTGTCCAACAATATATCTTCGCTAGAAATCACTTCTCTTTGGTTCGGCACTCTTCGTTGGTTAGATCAAACAAATTACCTTCTTCGTTTGGTCCCTTTGTTCGTCTCGTTATTATTACTTCATCATTTTCTTCTCTTCGTGGCTGCCACTTCGTAACTTCCATTTTCATAAAAGTTTTGTTGCACTCTTCTGACAGTTGATTTGACCCTTTAAGCATCTTAATAAATGTTTATCTCGAATGTTGGTGATAATATCTTCTGAGCGAGATTCGATCGTTAATTTCACTTCTTCGCAGTCCTACACGTGGCGAGTATATTTTCTGTATCTATAACTTTGTGCAGTCTAAACTAGCGCTAATTAGATTCGAGCTAATAGGAACGGAGTAGGTTTCACTCCATGCAGTTGATTCAGACCGAGTGGTTTATATCCTTCAGAATTGCCGCCGGTCTTTGCAGGAAGAGAATAATATCTTTCACTGCTAGATATTGTGTATCGGTGGTGAGGAAACTTATATCCTTAGCTCTAACTTCTTTGACTAACTTATCTTCTAGAACTTAAGAAATACAAACTGAAAATAATTAAACATAGTTCTACATTTATCTACATAACTTTGAGAGCTCCATGCATGGAACGTTCAGCGGTTGTAGTTTTACTAGTTTAACGAGATTCAAACAGCCACTTCTGATTTTTTGTGTTTAACTTCAATCGCTCATTCTTGGACTTTCCTCCAAAAGAATTTCACTATTACAAGTTGTTGTTGTAATATACGTTACAACTTTAATTAGGAAGGCTGCTGATTGCTGAATGATAGTTGAAGGTCGGGATTTTGTTTTGGTGGGGTACAGGTAACAGTGAAAAAAAAAAAAGTTCAGTTATACTCCCTCCGTCCCTAATTAGATGAGCTACTTGTAGTTTGCACAAATTTTAAGGCAAAGAGGAAAGTGGAGTATATTTAAGTATTTTTTTACAATTATACCCTTATGGGCAATAATTAGTAAAATTTAGAAACGATTTATCTCTTAAACTATACCACGTCTGTTTATAAATTTTATACCGTTGAAAAATATTTTAAAACACTTGCGCAACAAATATAAACATGACTATCAAATTATACATATTTTTTATAGAAAAAATAATCAATTAAAAGGGTAGTCTTTGAAATATCCCCTTGGTTATTAAATAGCTCATCTATTTGTGGACAAAACTAAAAACCAAGTAGCTCATCTAATTAGGGACAGAGGGAGTACTATTTTTGTTGTGCAAAAGTTTGACAGCAAATATACCACGTCCCCCATGGTCGAGTGGTATGTATCTTCCATGTTAAGTTATGCCAATAAAGTCTTTGTTTATTCCACATCCACGGAATCTCTCTGTTTGTTTATGCATTTCCAACTCGCATAAAACTAAACCATTCCTTTTTTGGACATACTTCTAAAACCAAAAAACCAAATAGGAGTACTTTTTATGTAGCACTGGAAGTTTCCAAGCACGTCTAGTAGTTCTTTGTCACACGTACTACTAATCAAAGTTAATCACTTTCCAAGAAATCCCAAGGTGTTTTTTAGTCATTTCATTCTTACGTCAAGAAAGTAACACACGTCTCGTACTAGGTAGGCTGCAGGCTTACATCCACTATATATTCCTCCAAAAACCAGCAGCAAAAACCAGATCTTCATTTTTGTTGGAAACTAAGAATTTCATTCATTTATTCATAATCCATCGTTTTACAGAGAGACACGATGAGTAACAAGAGAAGCAGAGGAGAAATGGAAAAAAGCATGGCAGCAGCCATGGTAAAGTGTTTAAGCTTATTATCATGTGACAATGGAGATATCGATTATGATTCTGTGATTCAGCAACAGAGGATGCCAACAAGTATTCGAGGCCGTATTTACGAGTGCAAAACATGTAATAGACAATTTCCATCGTTTCAAGCGCTAGGAGGACATAGGGCCAGTCATAAGAAACCTCGGTTGATGGAACTGTACTCATTAGATAATCCAAGTATCAGTGATAACCAGCAGCAAGCGAAGAAACAAAAGATTCATGAGTGTTCGATTTGTGGTTTAAAGTTTGCGATTGGGCAAGCTTTAGGTGGTCATATGAGAAAGCACAGAGCTGCTATGATTGAATCTTCATCAACAACTACAACAGCAGAAACAACAACAGGATTGTCATCCTCATCATCTGATTATACTAACATTAGTTTTCAAGAAGACGTACTTCCACAAGTGCCGGTACTGAAGAGATCAAACAGTAGCAGGAGATTGTTCAGTTTGAACTTAGATTTGAGCTTAGCTCTTCTTCCTTTAGATAGAAATAATGATTTTGAATTCTCCACTATTGTAAAAGAAGACAGACATATGCCATCTACTCCACCCATGATTTATAGTTTTATTTGATTCTGATTATGATTAAAAATTTAACTAGACTTAACATTTTACACGGAATTCATACTTGTATTATTATTATTCAGAGTAATAACATTTTACATGGAATTTATAGAGTACATAAACAGATGATTTTATTTAAAGTAATTCTTGTTTTAATTATCGTCTAAAGTTATTGTGTTTTTTTTTTTTTAGAAAAAGGGCAAAAGGCAAATTCTTACAGGGGTTCTCAAACAAAATGAGCTTATTCAGAAAATGAAAAGACAACAAGATTATTTGAAATATTAGAAAACCTTAACAAACGGAAAAACTAATCAAAGAATAAAGTTGTTTAAATTCTAATTCTTATTCCTTAAAAGAATACAGAAATGTTATGAGAGTCTTTTCAAAATGCTAATCGGATAGAAAGGACATGCAAGAGAATTATTACGAGGGTCTTCCAATAATGCTAACGGATAGAAAGGCCATACAAGAAACTTTGACTCAATTGTTTTCCTTTTGATTAGTAAAGAAATTTAGTACTGACGAGTTTCAAATGTAGGTCATTGGTATAATTTCCTGTTGACTTTACGGTTGTACTAAAGTGATAACCACAAGAAAACTTGATTTTGCGGTGCCCTATAAGTAAGTGATCACTCGGATACTTCCGGATCGGATATATAAATAACCGAGTTAAACCTTCAAATGACTTGATATCTGACTCGGGCCAAATCAGACCCGAGCCAAATTTAGATCCCAAGTCATATCTAAACAAACAAGGTGTTAGGCCACCTTAGTTAGTGCCCGTTTGATGTTTTTAAGTACAAATACACACAAACGTTCGATCAGGAAAAATAAAATAAAAAAAGCAAGGTAATATAACTAATCAATTATCTAACTTGAGTCTCAAAGAGTTAACTTTCTTTTTCCTCGGCAAAGATAATAATTCATTAAAAAAAACTTACATGAAGTAAGCGAATAACAAAGATCCCAAATACAAAGAAGGCACTGAGAAACTCAAGCCAAACTCTTCCAAAAAAAAGAAAAAACAACCCAAAAAAGCTTACAACCCATTAACTTACAAAGAATTGAGACCAATTCGCGGTAACATTTTCTAGAGAGATTCTTTAAGAGGTTCTAAATTTCTACACCAATTATAAGCTTGAATCTTCACTTGATGGATCACTTGGTCTTCATCTGTTGTCGCATAGTTGAAGATAACATCATTTCTGTTGTTCCAAATGGTCCAAGTGATTGCCGTCGGTAGAACTTGCCAAAGTACTTCACCAATTGGGGACAAATTTTTGATTCTCCAACCCTTAATTATAATATCAGTGCAATTCGGCATTACCCAATCAATCCTTGCAAAAGACATAAAGTATTGCCATACTGGACTGTAAAAGAGTTCACTGCATCAACTTATTTGCTTGTTTACTTGACTGTAAAAGCTAACGAGTGTTCCGTGATTGGTGAATGAATTCACGGAAATTTCAGATTAATTTCACTTCCCTTTCGTCCTTTAGCAAGTCTTAATCAGTCACAAATTAAAATATCGTAAATATTGATTTCTTCCAAGACTTTCATGCTAAGGAGACACATCAATACATCATCATGTCAAGAGTATCAACAATCGAAAGGGATATGTTGATGCTAACTTGCTGATCGTATCGGTTAAGTTGTCGTGTTAATAGCGTGTGCCGTGTTGAGACAAAAAGAGACCACACTTTTTGTACTCAAGTCAAGACTCACGAGGATAGATTAATTATTTTCCCTGTCGAAACAAGAATAATTTGTTGCAACCAATACCGTGTGGTCCGAGTAGTAATATCTTCCGTGTTAAGTTATGCCAATCAAGTCTCTCTTCTTGTTTGTTTCCTTTAGTTTATTCAATAAAACTGCCCCCTTTCATACCACACAAACATTTTTCTAAAGAACATTTTAAGTTCGCTTCCACCTAGACAACTTCTCTACCACACTAGCTAGCTTACTAGTCAAATAAACTGCAATAAGCATTAACTAGCTAGGCTCTCTTACACTAGCTAGCTTACGTATACTTCGTCACTCACCAAGAAAATCACCCAACAACAAGTCTTATATAAACCTTGAACCGTAGGTTTTTTCATCATTCATTAGACAACAATTTTACACTTCATTAGTTGCGAAAACCAAAATATTTTTTCATAGAATCCTTTAAAACTTTAAAGACATGACGAGTAATAAGAGAAGTAGAGGAGAAATGGAAGACACCAGCATAGCAAGCATGGCAAAGTTTCTGATGTTATTATCAAGTGGCAGAGGAGAGGTCGATCCTCACCCTGTGGTTCAGACACAGGCGACATGGAGGAGTAGCCGAAGTCGTGTTTACCAGTGCAAAACTTGTAATAAGCAATTTCCATCTTTCCAAGCACTGGGAGGACACCGAGCCAGTCACAAGAAACCTAGATTAGTAAACCAAATATCGTCAGATAGTCCTAGTGGCCAAGAACAAATGACAAAACCAAAGACTCATGAATGTTCGATTTGCGGTCTAGAGTTTGCCGTTGGACAGGCTTTAGGTGGTCATATGAGAAAGCATAGAGCTACACTGATTGAAATTTCACCAACAACAGAAGCAGCCGCAGCAGCAACAACAGAATTGTCATCCTCTTCATCTGATATTACTAATAGTACTACTCATGAAAAGCAGACACTAATACCCGAAGTAAGAAAATCCAATAATAGGATATTGAGTTTGAACTTGGATTTGAACTTATCCGCTGTTCCTACCACCAGTATGGATAGTAATGATTTTGAGTTCTCCACTCTTGTAGCACCACACAAACAAACTTCTGTACCACTTACGATTTATAGTTTTATTTGATTGTATACTGTGAATCTATGATCAAAACCTAGATGTTACATACTCATCATTATGCATAATGTTGATACTGCGACTATTTTTTTTACCACTTCTTGAAACTTTTTCTTCATTGTTTATTTTGTTATCGTCCACCATTGTTCTCAGTCAAATAGATAACAGTCAAACTGATCTTTACAGACTTGAAATCTCACATGAATAGATAACCCCCTCATTTCATACTCTCCAAGAGACAACTAAGCATGCACTTACTGATAATAATGACTCAATTGTGCGTCGTACAAATGCGTGATATGTATGTATCATCATGTAGAAGATAAGCGATTGTCAGCCGAATTGACTTGACCTCCAATAACAATTCTTACACTCTCTTGTCACGAGAAGTACATGTACTGTATCTAGAATTCTTAGACTAATATGAAGTCGGTTAATACCTATCACTATCAGTGACTAAATCACATATACTGCGGTGCTTTCATCCTTTTTTCGTGTTAATTGTTTTCATTTTCGCATCTTTCTTCTACGCACTCACTTGAATGTCTGCAAAGATGCTTGAAACAAAATGCTTCCTTATTTGTTCACTTTGATCGATCAGAAATTTTATACTGTACAAAAAAAAATAAAAAAAAATCTTCGGGCATTTTATCTACACAAAATTGGTCAAAAAGACCAAAATCAACAATTTCTGGGTGAAAAAGACACTTAGGTTTTGATACTGTTTAAATAGCCAAAAATTAAAAAGATAATGTTTAAATGGACAAAAATTTAAAAATAGGCGGATGTAACCGGTTTCATCCCTGTCCATTTTCAAATATTTTTTTCTTATTTTTATTTTACAGGATGCATCCAGTTTCATCCTTGCTATTTTTAAGTATAAGCCGGGATGAATCCAGTTTCATCCTTGCTATTTTTTTTGGCTATTTCACCCGTCTTTTTTACTTGTCCATTTGAACCGTGTTTTAAATTTTTTTGGACAAATGACCCATTTTCTCTTTTATCTAAACGGCCAATTACTGGTCACATTTAATGCATCATTTGGCCATATCTGTATGCGTATTCCAATAAACAACAAACTTACACATTAATTTCGTTGGGTCTGGATGTTACGTTCCAGGGCTGCAACACGAGTAGCCCATATCTTTGACTATGATGATGACTTAAGAGTATACAATCAAATCCATCAATCTATGAAGAGTAAAGGGCGTGTACAAATTACGCATAAGAATAATCTTAACCAAGATAAAATTGTGATAGCAGATTTCCCTACAATCACACCCCAAAGAGTTTACACAATCACACCCCAAAGAGTTTACACAATTACTTACTCAAATTTCAAGAACAACCAACAAGTCTTTATTAATTTCTTTTATGAATCTTACAAGAATAATGAGAATACAAGGAAATAAGAATTATTCTGGACTTTCTCTCTGCTATTTGTTTTCTCTCCTCTCCCCCGAAAGATTCCCTTTCTCAAGTCTACTTGGTCCTTTATATAGGACATTACATAATGGATGACAGCTAAGCCAACCTTTATTTTCGGATCTGGATTGCGTCGTTCTCGCAAGCTTACAAAGGGTTTCTTCGCATATGTCCTTAAATCTCGCAAAGTCTTCACACTTTTCTCGTGATTAGGCTGATGTCATCTCGCTACGTCATTCCTCAAATAGTCTCAGATCTTGGTCTTTGCAAACATTGATCGGTTAAACTCTCGCTAAGACATTGTTGTTGCGAGATTATACTCCTACATCTTGCCTCTTCTCATGTCTTCTGCAAGAAGAAGAGAGATATGAGAACCTCTACTTCATAATGCCGCAACCGCTTATCTTTCTATCTTCTCCTATATAGACAAGAATCCGTGCTTTACTTGCAGAATGGACTACACGCGTCTCTTCAACCATCTATTTCTTGACACGTCTTTTATAACCGTCCTTTCTCACCCGGTCACGTCTTGTCTTCGTAATGAATTTATCTTTTCGAGATCTCCTTCTCTCTATGTATACAAGCATCTAACCCCGTGCATACGCAGCGGAAAAAATCGCAATATTGATAAATATAAAGCCTTGCAAATTGGCCATAACGTCCTGTATAAACCCAAAGCATTATTGGGTTAAGGGGTTTGAACTTATAACTATATGTTGCAAACAAAAAAAAGTGTCCTATATAACTTTTACTTGTGCATCTCCCCTGAAGAAGAAACATTTTACAATTAAGTCGGAAACTGAAATACAAACATCTCCCCTAATGTCCTATATAACTTTTACTTGTGCATCTCCCTGAAGAAGAAACATTTTACAATTAAGTCGGAAACTGAAATACAAACATCTGATTGTGGAACCAAGGCAGAGAACATTAGGTTAAGAAATAATAGTGATCCTAGTTTGCATAAAAAGGATTAGTCACATGTAATCAAATTGGTATTTGCAAATACCAACGTTCATAAAAAGATTAACACTTATAATGTGCATGAGCCACCTGCCACCTCTAGAATGTTATCTATATGTATTAATCTGGCAATATGAACCCACTTCCAAGTTGTGGCATTCATATACATCATCAGTGTTTTTGTAATCCTAACCGCATGCAAATCCTTACATCTAGTGGCCATATTTCATATTTATGATCAACATAACCCCATAATTCCTTTTTCTTTTAAATTTACATTCCTTGCTCTCTCCATTCTTTTATAGAAGTCCACAACTAAATGCCTTAATTCTAGAGAAAATGGGTCATTTGTCCAAAATAAATTAAAACATGGTTCAAATGGACTAGTAAAAATTATTATGAGTGAAATGGACACAAAAAAAAATAGCAAGGATGAAACCGGATTCATCCTGGCTTAAACTTAAAAAATAGCGAGGATGAAACTGGATGCATCCTGATGTAAATTAAAAATAAGAAAAAGAATTTGAGAATGGGTAGGTTGAAACTGGTTACATCCTGGCTATTTTTATATTTTTGTCCATTTAAACAGTTCAATATCTAAATGTCTTTTTCACCCAGGAATTATTGATTTTGGTCTTTTTAACCAATTTTTTTTTAATTCTATCATATGTGAATCGATATGAATCGAAAATAATTGACCAAATGAATAAGTAATAGATATGAATCGCAAGGGCTAACCCTAGTCGACCTATGATTAGAATTACCTTTAGCAACTGACCATCTGGAATAATAGAACGGTCCATCAAAACCTTGTCGTGTATTTCTTCTCTGTAGTGGCAATCATGTAACCTTTTTATTGTCTTCTCCAATTTCTAATTTCCACAGAAAAATTACGTACCAATAGAGGGAATTTACACACAATAATCTCACCCTTAAAAAAATAAATCACTTAACAGGAGGATCATGCATACATGACCCATCCAGATCACAGAAAGGGATAATGATAGTCCTTCATTTTGTAGTTTCCCCGAAAATCCTAAGCATTCCTTTCATTCCAAATTACACAATCACATATAGTTCAGATAAATTACCTTCCAAGAGATAAGATGACTGCATATGTGACTCGTCGTGGCCTCCATTCGTACTATTTGGTATCTTTCTGCCATTTTGTTTTGCATGTAGCCTAACCTTCATAACCACAGGATGTTAAGTTTTACAAAAGTTTGACTCATATTTATCCTGTATTTATATATGAAACTCCATCACCTTAATTCTCTAGTAATGTATCACTTGCAATCTGGTGTTAAATGTCAACAAAACATTCCAGTGAAGGAAAATGTGCACGTACCATGTACATTCTTGATTAGGCTGATGTTTCCAATGGTATGTGTTTGTGGTAGATTTTTAGATCTATCTGGTACTTCTTAAAGTATTATGGGTGTAGTGCAGCGTGCAAAGATCATTTTAGCAGTCTTCTTCATGACGTAGATAAATTTTTCTCTACCCGCGGAAGTTCTTGTTTTCTTTTCGGTCTTCATTGTGACATTGACAACAATTATAAGATGGACAGTGGAAGTGCGGAACCTCTTTTTGTTTTGTTTTCTCGACAGTGGAACATCCGAGTCCTTTTAAATATGGCATGTTGAAAAGATGCAAACTTCTTAGGAAGGATTATAATGCTACAGTCATATACCTTCCAACCCATTTTCGTACGAAAAATCATTTTCGAAGAGACGCATCACTTCATAAAGCGGTTTTAATTCTTAGAATAGTCAACACTGTACAGACGCATAGTTCCGTAAACTGTTGTGAAACTTATGTTGTTTCGTTTGGGTTGTAAAGTGGCTATTGATGACATGGAAATGACGTGTAAAGCAAATATGACGTGTCTTCACCGCAAATCAAAATGATTTTGGTGATGTCATGTGGCTTGTGTCATGTGTCTTCACAATCACAATGTGCAAATCAAAATCAAAATGTCATGTGTCTTCACAATCACATATAGTTCAGATAAATTACCTTCCAAGAGATAAGATGACTGCATATGTGACTCGTCGTGGCCTCCATTCGTACTATTTGGTATCTTTCTGCCATTTTGTTTTGCATGTAGCCTAACCTTCATAACCACAGGATGTTAAGTTTTACAAAAGTTTGACTCATATTTATCCTGTATTTATATATGAAACTCCATCACCTTAATTCTCTAGTAATGTATCACTTGCAATCTGGTGTTAAATGTCAACAAAACATTCCAGTGAAGGAAAATGTGCACGTACCATGTACATTCTTGATTAGGCTGATGTTTCCAATGGTATGTGTTTGTGGTAGATTTTTA
This sequence comes from Papaver armeniacum, assembly GCA_023531295.1. Taxonomy (NCBI): domain Eukaryota; kingdom Viridiplantae; phylum Streptophyta; class Magnoliopsida; order Ranunculales; family Papaveraceae; genus Papaver; species Papaver armeniacum. The sequence goes on from JAJJWW010000903.1 coordinate 126,220, forward strand.
GATCTATCTGGTACTTCTTAAAGTATTATGGGTGTAGTGCAGCGTGCAAAGATCATTTTAGCAGTCTTCTTCATGACGTAGATAAATTTTTTTCTCTACCCGCGGAAGTTCTTGTTTTCTTTTCGGTCTTCATTGTGACATTGACAACAATTATAAGATGGACAGTGGAAGTGCGGAACCTCTTTTTGTTTTGTTTTCTCGACAGTGGAACATCCGAGTCCTTTTAAATATGGCATGTTGAAAAGATGCAAACTTCTTAGGAAGGATTATAATGCTACAGTCATATACCTTCCAACCCATTTTCGTACGAAAAATCATTTTCGAAGAGACGCATCACTTCATAAAGCGGTTTTAATTCTTAGAATAGTCAACACTGTACAGACGCATAGTTCCGTAAACTGTTGTGAAACTTATGTTGTTTCGTTTGGGTTGTAAAGTGGCTATTGATGACATGGAAATGACGTGTAAAGCAAATATGACGTGTCTTCACCGCAAATCAAAATGATTTTGGTGATGTCATGTGGCTTGTTTGGGGTCTCTTATTATATAGAAAGATCCTTCTTAATCTTTCTCTTCTTTCTTTATGTTTTCCTTTCGTTCTCTCTGCAACTTTTCTTCAACATTCTTCCGCAAGTTCCGCTTCTGCTACTGCACTTTTTTGTTACTTCTCTTTTTAATCTTTACTTCTTCCACATTCTCATACTTAAAGATGCCTCCAAGTGGTCGTAGATATGAAAATTCTTTTGAAGAAATTCAAAATGATTTCAAAAACAGAGGTTTCACCTTATCCCCGTTCCTGATCAGAATTCTAAATCCATTCTTTCTTCTAGATTATTTTCTGATCATCATTGTAACAATGAAAAGATCATCATCTCGCTAGGTCAGCTTCTCGCTGGTCTTCCCATACCTCTTTATGACCCCAAACTTCCTTTATTTTACGAGATCATTTCTCATGCGAATTTTTCGTGAGCCATCTACAAATTGTGCGGAGACTGTATTCGCCTTATACGTGAATTTGCCAATCGCGGTGCGGGCTTGGGATCTCTTTATCTACCAGAACTTAGAGATCCTAAATTCGCTGGTCTAGAAATCATTCCTGAGCGATATACTGTGGATAGCTTCTTCGAAAATTACGAAGTAATCACCATGAAGAAAGAAAGTACTCATTGGGTCGTTAAACTTGAAGAGGAAAGAGAACGTTGCCGGTGACAAAATTCTCATGCAAGATATTGACGGCACTCTCGGTACTAATAAGACCCCTCGTCACTCTAAAGATGATAAATGGTGCATCTTTCCTTTGATTTTGAAGGGAACTTATATCTCTGGTTCTAATGTTTTTCCCGAAAATCTCGCTGCATACCAACCGTAGGTGTTCAACTGGCCTGAAAAAGAGACAGAGGTATGTTTCCAACTTTCGCTCATATTATAATTCTCTACTTATCCCCACTTCATTCATTTATGATCTTGCGAAATTTTTAGGTTGCAAAGTTGAGAAAGAACTACAACAAATTAAACTGGGAAGGCAAGCATCTTAACATCTCTACGTTCGATCACGGATGAAGTAAGAAATATTCTTTTTATTATTTTTAACAATATTGTTGCCTCTGTTTCTTATCTTTATCCGTGTGTGAAGGTTGATGATACGATTGTTGAAGAGAATGAAACCGATGAGCCTATCAAGGTTGCGAGGACTAAAGGCAAAAGCAAAGGTATTCGCAAGGAGAAGCATGTTGTCCTTCCTTCCTCTAAGAATTTTTAAAAAAAGCGGAAAATCATCTCTCCTTCTCCTTAGAATCCTCAGTGTTATGAAAGCAGTGATGATAATGATGAGACTTCTCTCGCGAAGGGAGACTCTTCACCTAAATCTTCCATGGCACAACTATCTAGTATTTTTTTCTGATTATCTGCAAGGAGTGGGCGACGTTCCTTTGGCTTGTACCTATAGAGATATTGCGAACATCTGTGTCTCCTCCCTTCTAGATGATGATGAATCCCTTCGCGGGGTTTCTAGATCAATAACCCAAAGTTTCCTAAATTCGCTCAGTGCTTTGGCTGGAAGAGCTTCTTAAGCAGTTGCTTCTGATCTAGTAAAGAGGTGTGAGCACTTTGCTAAAAAGAATTGCCAACTTATTGATCAACTGAACTCTAGTAATAAAGACGTGGATAAATTTCACATGAAGAACGAAGAACTAGAAGCTGAAGCTGTCGATCTTCGCAAGAAAAACAAACAGTTGGAACTTAATGCTTCTTCTCAACAAAACACAATATCTAGCCTTCAGAAGGCGAATGACCAACTGTACGGTATGTAAATTTTCTTCTCTCATTCTACTCCTTTTTCCCATTATTTTTCCTTAATTGATTAAACATTTTTGCAGACGTTTAGGGTCTTTCTGATGAAGCTACCCTTCTTCGCACCTTTCCCCATTTTATGGATGATGATACCCTTCTTGAGCGCCTTAATACTTCTTTAAACAGTTTTACAAATGACAAAACATAATCTCTTTCCTTAAATGAACTCAAATCTAAATTCCACCTTTTAGAAATTGATCATAGATCCAGCTTAAAATTAGCCAGCGACTTTAAACGCCACTATCTTGCTTCTAAGGATGAAATTAATGGATTAAGAGTCAAGATCAGCGATCTTATAGATGATAAAGATCGTATCACTAGTAAAGGTGCTCAAGCTTTAGAAAAATTCCATAAAACCCTTCTGGAGATCCAACTTGAGCGAGATGAAATTACCCGCGAAAATGCCATTCTTATCGAAAGAGAGAATCAAATTCGCTCCCGTCTCCTAGTGATGATGAATTTGCTTGGGCTGTGAAAGTATTAGACGATGCCAGAAATCACTTAGGTGTAAATATTAGCCTCCAAGTTGATCATTCGGCCTTGATTAGAGATATGATTTCTAACAAAGAAGGTTGTTACTTTTGCTTCCTTACTAATGGTTCTCTTTTATAAACTTCAATCAAGTTATTGACTTGTCATTATACCTTAACAGACACTAAAAAGGAATTTCGCAAGAGTATTGGAGAATTGGAAACTCAAATCAAAGATCCTGAAGATAATAAAATGCAACTCGCATGAGATTTATCTGTTCGCAATGATAAATGTCGCATGCTGAAGAATCAATTGAAGCTCACTGTCGCTAATTTTGAGAATGGTGTTCTTTACTTTCGCAATCATACTATTGCAAAGGTTTGCGATGACAACAACATTCCTCACTCTACATATTCCTGTCTCTTAGAAGAAATTCCGAAGAATATATCCCCTCCAGCCATTTCGGATAGTGATGATAGTGAAGAAGAATATGAAGAAGAAATGGAAGAAGAAGGTGAAAAAGAGAAAGAAACTGATGAAGAAAGAAAAAAAGAGAGTGATAGGGAAGAACAAGAAGATCAAACAAGACATAGTACTTGAATTTCATCCTTTTGTATAATACTTGAATATATGTTCTTTATCCTTTTGTATTTATGTCTTTATAATCTATTGTTGCGAATTCTTCAGCTTCCAAAATTTCTCAATATAAGCTCTATCTCTTTTATTTTACCTGCAAGTGTTAAAAAAGCAATTCTTTTTCGCAATAACAATTGATCAAAATCCAATCAATATTTACATACCATTTCCGATTTTTCAACATATGCGCAAATCTGTCAGGTGGGGGCAAATAACACACTTTGATATTTTCACATTCCCATACTTGCCTCTGTTATTTGTTTCCAAATGAAAGATTAAGCATTCTATCTCTTAGTGATAAAATCATCTATTATTTGGTTCCGTATTGTATATGTTTGCGTTAATTTCGTAACCACTTCTGCATTTATCTGCATAATTTCGCTGCCTTGTATGTTATCGTACATATCTTGGGATTTTCCAAAATTTCATTATCTATTGTTCTTTTATGTGGTTTTATTTTGCCTTCCTAAGTAAGGGTCTTATTTCTCCTCCCCTTGTCATTGCGACAAAATCGCAGGCCGTCTTTACACTTTCATGTAATGACCCATTGATCTTGCCTTATCATTTTCTTGTATTATTGCCTCAGCAGGATATTTTTCATGCGACAATATGACAAGCCTAAATATCCTTGTGAATACAAATCCCCATGACATTGCCGTCTTGCGACGAAATCGCAGGACGTCTTTACACTTTTGTGCACCGACCCATTGACCTCGTCTTATCTTTTTCTAGTATTGTTGCCTCTGCAGGATCATTGCACAAATATGACAAGTCTTAATACTCCCGTGAGTAAAAAGCCTCATGACATTTGCGTCTTTGACACTTATCAGCTCCCTAATGGAGGGTGCCATCCTTATCATCCCCATGGTTGCCCCTTCAATGAGGCGTACCTCTACTATACAAGGTTGGATTCTCCCATCCGGTATTAACAACAAACAGTTTTTTTCGCGGCCTCTTATCCCTTCGTCGATATGGCTCATGGTTACAAGACCGCACCCTAAGTGGGGTTTTCTTAGGACCGAGTGAATCATAGTCAAGAGTTGCCAAGAATGGCTAGTTACGCTCCAGACGCCCCAGGCACTCTTAACTCAACCGTGTACCTCGGTGCCTTGATCAAATTCTGCACTCCTTAGAAGAGACCTTATTCGTCCAACCTAAGTCATAAGCTTAGGTTGAAAATCCAAGACGATTCTCCTGGATGGGCTTTATTGACCCCAAATCTCCATGACCCAGGTTCCGGTGGCGGTATAGCCTTTCCCTGATCCATGCTATAGGTTATCCCCTTCTATGACGCACTTTAGGTCTTACATTTGCCTCTTGCGAGATTTTCTCGCGAACTAGGGTGTACGCCATAGTTGGGTGCCTCTTTATGTTGATTCTATTGCATTTTGTAATGCTCTATTGTAAATTCTCATTTTTGTTCTCTTTATTCAATAAAAATACTTTTCAAATTTATTCTTACAAATTTTGCCAATTTCATTCTCATTTCACATTTTAAGTTTCTTACCTTTGCTACCTTGTGCTTGTGCTTCTTTGAGTTATCGTATATTATTGATCATCTCTGCAGAATACTCTTTTCTTGTTCTGTACTATCATTACCACTTGCACTATATTTTCGCAGATACTTCTCATTATACACCGCAGTTTTCACATCTTCTAGCTCATATTTTCCATTCCCTAACATATTTGTTATCGTGTAAGGGCCTTCCCATTTGTTCGCAAAATCATCTTCGCCATTTCTCGGACAAATTGGTTGTAGACGTAACACCAGATCCCCTTTGCGAAATATTCGTTGATGTTCAGCAGACAATCTTTTCGCAACACTCCTTTTTCCTCCATGTTCTACTGCATCTACCATCAGTCTTTCACCCCTTTGTTTTTCTTTAATATTATGCTTCTAATTGTTCTTCTTGATTGCTCTTTCTTCATATTTTTCTACATCAATTTCATGACATTTTCGTCCCTCAACCTAATCTCCTCTTATGATTCCAACGCCACTATGATGAGGAAATTTTATGCATTGATGGAAGGTTGAAGCTACTCCCAGAATTCCATGCAACCAGGGTCGACCAATTAGTGCATTATATGGCGACTCTATGTCAACAACACAGAACAGAATTTCGGAAGATAATCCTTTAAGAGGAATTCGCATAGCAATTTCTCCCTTAGGTTTGTTCGCAATACCGTTAAAACCGTAAATCTTGTAATTCGAAGGTATCAAGTCCTCATCCTTTCCTCCCATAGTTTTGTAAGTATGATAAAATAGAATGTCTACAAAACTAAGTTCTCAGCTTCATCATCTTCATCATCACTAGGTTTCAGATTGATCTCCAATTTTACTACCAAAGGATTATCATGTATTTCTCCACCTTCAGGTATTTCTTCTGCTGTAAAGGAAATAGGTTGTTTCTGACATTCTTTTAGTGTTGAAATCTTTGCAATATTCATAATTTCTCTATCATCAACATCCCTTGCGAATACTCTGCTCAGAACGTTATCATGAAAATATTCAATTGTTTTGTACGAATGTATAATAGAATGACAAAATAGGTTCTTTTCTTTCGCTCCAACTTCAATTAGAAATATTTCTCCTCCCTTTGCTACGTTTGCTCTGCGATCTTCTGGTGGTGGTGGTAGTGGCAAAGGTCGTGGTTGTCTTATCAGAAAATGGTTCAATTTGCCTTGGTCTATCATTATAAAGATAATTCTCTTTACATTCCTGCAGTCATTTGTCGTGTGTCCATGGAAGTGGTGATATGAGCAGAATTCATGACTTCTGTGACTCGGGGGTGGCTCAGTTACCAAGTTCCAAGGTGCTGAGATGTTTTCCATCAAGATTATGACTTCCCATATTTTCTCCACACTAGCATTTAGAGGAGGCATCTTTATTTCTTCCCATACTACCTTCTTAGTTCCCTGTCCCCTATGATAATTGTGGTTCTGACCTCCATAAGTTTCTTGTGGATGGACCAATCTTTGAATCTTGCTATTTCCCCCACGGCTAAAGAATCTTCTTTCTCTCTCAAGCTCTTCTGGATCATGACTTCCCATTGTTACTAGCTTCTGTTGACTTTCGACCATCACCTTTCCCTATTGTTCCTGCGAAATGTTCGCCAATGCATTTGTTAACTTGGGTAGTAAGCTTGCATTCGTTACCTTTGAAATTGTGTTTGCAACTGGGTGTGACTCCATCTAATTCTGTTTTTCCTTAAGAGTGATATATTCTTCTTGATATTCTCGCAACTCAGTCATTATGATAGTATTCTTGACTCTAAAGATTTGGATATACAGCAAATTTGTTGCGAACATTACATTAATAAATGATAAAATAAGATATCTTTCATCCACACGGCCAACCCTATTGCTACACATCGTTTTCCACCTCAAAGTTAAGTGCTTCAAACTTTCGCCAACTCTTTGTTTTAATCTAAATACATCTTCAATGCCTGGACGTGATGAGTTGTTACTTATGTAAGCTCCTAAGAACACCGTTTGTAATTGATTGAAAGATGCTATGGTATCCTTTGGCAGACCTTCAAACCATTTTAACGCTTCTCCTGTCAAACTTGATGCAAAGTATTTGCACAACACGACGTCATGGCTTTCCCATTGTAACATGCACCTCACGTAAGCTTTGATATGTTGAGCGCATAAGTTATTAGTCAAAAATGCTAGGTAACGCATGCAAATTACATTTTTGGGGTATTCCCTCAGTTGTACTTCCTGTGTAAATGGTGTTTTGTGACTTCCTCATTGCTTAGTCAACTGTCTCTGCCTCCTTCTCTTGTTGTGAGCATCCCTCTCATTTCTGCCTATTCTCGTAAATTTGTTCATTCATGCCTGACTCTTGATCCATTGGTCTTTTTAATTTTTCTTCTCTTCTCATTCGCTCATGCCTATTTTGCCTTGCGAGATCTTGTATTTCCTCTTCATCATCCTCTTCTCGTCTTCCCCTGCGATATTCTATTTCATCCCTTATATTTGTTCGCACATGATTTCGCCTCTCATTTTCTCGCTATTCAATTCTTCGTTGTATTCTATCAACTTGTTCATTAATATTATCATTGTTGCGATATCGTTCACGCCTTCTCTCTCGGTTATCGTGATTGTTACGGCGTATAGCCTCCCGAAGATCTTATTCTTTAATTTACGCCCTCATCCTTTCTCTTTCGCCATCTATATGTGTTTGTGCGGCATTATGCCTCTCAATCTCATCCTCAATGGTTTGTTGATTCCTTTGCACTTATCTCCCATGTAATATTCTCCTTCCTTCCTCCCGGTTCTCTTCGCCACCTTGATTATCTCGTACGTAATGTTTTCGTTCCTCCGATCCCTATTGTTTTTCTCGTTATGATAATTTTTGCTATGTTGAATGTAACGATCTTTTACTACTTCTCTTTCTTCACGATATCCTTCACCAGGATTATGTATATCTTCTCGAATATCCTCCGCAACGTCTCTCATAGACGAATCTCGTCTCGCTTCTCCTCTAACTGATCTTGAGTTTGATCTTGTAATACTTCTCGAACTGATATTTTGTAATCTTATATTTTCCATCCTTAATTCATGATTTTGTCGTGTTAAGTTTGCACGTTCTTCTGTTTCTAATCTCCTTTCCTCGAACAACCTTTGTCTTAATGTCTCTAGCGTTTCATTATCCTGTTCTTCATGAATTGTTCCTTCTTCTACTTCTCCATCCCTCTCTATTCGTCTCAATTGTTGTGTTTATTCTACTCCCTCTGTTGAGTCCGTCTGCCAAGTGTGTACAATGACTCTATCATAATCAATGATTCCGTCTTGTACTGGTGCATTCTGAATTGGTGGTTAAACTCATTCTCCTCCATTGTTTCTTGCTCCAATTTCACCTCTCCTTCTTCCAGTGATTCTTCTACTCCTCTAGCTTGTTCTTTGGTTGTTCCAAAACACTTGTTTGTCTTACCATCTTTTCAATTTTAATAACTGTTAGAAATCATACAAACTCTTCACTATCGGTTTTAAACTTTTTCAAATCTCAATGACAATTCCTCCTGTTTCTAGCGCCAATAATGTGATTGCAGATTTCCCTACAATCACTCCCAAAGAGTTTATACACAATTACTTACTCAAATTTCAAGAACAACCAACAAGTCTTTATTAATTTCTTTTATGAATCTTACAAGAATAATGAGAATACAAGGAAATAAGAATTATTATGGACTTTCTCTCTCCTATTTGTTTTCTCTCCTCCCCCAAAAGATTCCCTTTCTCAAGTCTACTTGGTCCTTTATATAGGACATTACATAATGGATGACAACTAAGCCAACCTTTATTTTCGGATCTAGCTTGCGTCGTTCTCGCAAGCTTACAAAGAGTTTCTTCGCATATGTCCTTAAATCTCGCAAAGTCTTCACACTTTTCTCGTGATTAGGCTGATGTCATCTGCTACGTCATTCCTCAAATAGTCTGTACTGGTCTTCGCAAACATTGATCGGTTAAACTCTCGCTAAGACATTGTTGTTGCGAGATTATACACCTACAAAAAAAAAGTACTACTAATAAATACGGTCACATTTATTCGTCACTTGCCAAGAAAATTTCCTACATGACTTTTTCAGATTCTTCATAGATTGTGGTTGTGCTATAATTATATCCTAACTAGGGTTCAACAATATTTATATTTATTTTTTATCCACCACGATTGTTTTTAACGGACTTGAAATCTCACAAGATCAGATACGAAACCTGAAGTCTTTCTTTTTTCGAGAAGAAATCTGAAGTCATCGATGATGAGTCAATTAATCCTCTTAATCCTCTGTCGTCATACACATATACGTGATATGTGTGTATCATCATTAGTCATTAAGCAATTGTCATGCACACCTAATTGACTAATAGAAAGACTTCACCAGTTTGTAGTGCCGAGAAGTATATGTACAAGGAAAAATCAAGTTAGATTTCCTATCCAAACAAATTAGTAGATATATGTCTATCTCAGACTAATATGAAGTCAACCAATACCTGCCACTGCCAGTGACTATATATACTGCCGTGCTTATTCCTTTTAATTAGTATTATTTTCATTTTCCCGTCTTCCTACTAGCTAGTTATGCTCTTGAATGTCTGCAAAAGGTTTGAAACAAAATGTTCCCTTATCGTGAAATTAATTAAAATTCAGTAAAAGTGGAATCCTATCCCCTCTCAGCAGAAAATCTTTTATATTTCTGTTCCTATTACATATTTTTTGCACTGGGTCTGGATGTTTCGCTCTTGGGTTTAGCAAGAAAAAGGAACAAACAGCAGTCGTCCATATCTTTGACTATAATGATGACTTAAATCAAATCAAACTAGGCAGAGTAAATTAGTCCATGTACGACTACAAGAACAACTAACTAGACGGAAGAATAATCTTAACCAAGACAAAATAGTACTACTAATAAATACTGTCACATTCATTTCGTCACTTGCCAAGAAATCCCTACGTCACTGCTTGTTTTGATTCTTCAAAACTACAATGTTATTTCTTAGTCATTTACCAGACAACAAGTTGTAATGATCTGCTAACTCAAACTGTAATATATAAATGATACCAATACGGAATGTATTGAACCGAAAATTAATCACCCAAATTTTAGTTTTTCAGTAATATTAGTACGAAAAACTAACAGTAATCTGAAATTCACAAGAATTAAAAACAGAAACATCCATCCTTAGATTACATGATGAGTAGTAATAAAAGAAGTAGAGGAGAAATGGAAGTGATGAGCATAGAAAACATGGCGAAGTTTTTAATGCTATTATCAAGTGGCCGAGAAGAAGCCGATTATCAATCTGTAGTTCAGCCACTGACAACATCAACAATTAGACAAAATCGTGTTTACGAGTGCAAAACATGCAATAAACAATTTCCATCATTTCAAGCACTTGGAGGACACCGAGCAAGTCACAAGAAAACTAGATTAGAGGAATCTGTATTATCGGGTACCCAGAGCATTAACGACAACCAACAGCAAAAGAAGAAACCAAAGACTCATGAATGTTCTATTTGTGGTTCAGAGTTTTCTGTTGGACAAGCTTTAGGTGGTCATATGAGAAAACATAGGGCAGTAACGGCACCATGGGCAACACCAACGGCAACAACGGGATTATCATCCTCTTCATCTGATACTACTACTTACAAACAACAGCCGCTACAATTAGTGGAAATATCAAATAGTAGGAGACTACTGAGTTTGAATCTGGATTTGAACTTAACCTCTCTTCCTACCACTGCTATGGGGAGTAATGAGTTTGAATTCTCTACTCTTTTAGAACCACACAAACAGATTTCTGTACCACCCATGCTTTATTATTTTATTTGATTGTATATTTTATGATCAAAATCTAGATTTTAAACAGAATTAGTTCTTGTAGTATTTTTTTCTTATCATTTTGTATGCAAATATTCCAACTATTTTACCACATCTTGAACTTTTTTGTTCGGTTCTTATATTCCGTGAGCCTAACTATTTTGAAACTGGCTTACGCTACAAGAAAATTTAGCCATTGCTACACCATATATTGTCACATCTTCAATATAGGCTGCAAAAGAAAATTTCTAATCACAGTACTTTTCAGCTGCAGCTAAAAGCTATAATTTGCTGCTGCAAAATGAAACTTTTGCCACGCAACTGTAACAATATGAAAAGAGTGTGGAAAAAAAGTATAACCTCTTCTTGCAGCAATAAACTTCTTGCTACATAGGTTATCACGACATTAATAGTGGTTTTTGTCGCAACCATTGGGTGCTACGATATACAGTATTAAGTTTCTTGTAGTGTATAAATAGAAGGTTAGAATTACCCAATACATGTCCACTTCACGGTTCATAGAATCACATATCCTGGAAATCCAATGTAAGGCTATTCTCCACATTTTCGCTCACAGAAAATCGGGGACAAACAAGTTAGAAGACCCTTGCTATCTCAAACACAATTGTTCAACGGGCTAAACAATATCCACACACGGCATACCACGTCACCACTCACGGATACCAGGTTTATGTTTTAGCGACCGCGATTGTTCTCTACAGACTTGAAATCTCACATGAACAAACCTCCATTTCATAATCTCCAAGAGACAACCAAACCTGCCATCATTGATGATGACTCAATTATATATGCGTCATACATACATACGTAATATTTGTGTATCATCAATTAAAAAAGACGAGGGATTTTCATGCACACCTAATTGACTTGCTCTTCAATTGGAAGACTTAACTTTCTCAGTCTCAGTCTCTTGAGAAGTACATGCACAAGGACAAATCATGTTAAATTTCCAGTCCAAACAAATTAGTAGATACCTATCAGTAACTGAATCATATACATTTCCTTGCTTACGTCCTTTTAATTGGTATTGTTTTCATTTTCCCGTCATTCCACTAGGCACACACTAGCACTTCAATATCTGCAGAAAGTTTGAAATAAAATGCTTCCTTATATTTGTTGACATTGATCGAACCACTGGGTAGGATCACCGGAATTTTGATGTCCCCAAGTCGACGTAAAGTGAAATTAAGATCCAGTGGGATCCTCTCTCTTTTGTTTTTCTAGTCATATTATATATTTATTGCACTAGGTCTGGATGTTTCGTTCCAGAGTTTAAGCAAGCAAAAGGAACAAACAGCAGTCGCAACACGAGTAGACCATCGACTATAACGATGACTTAGATCAAATCAAACTAGGCAGAGTAAAGTCCGTATACGACTACAAGAACAACTAGATGGAAAAATAATCCTAACCAAGACAAAATAGTACTACTAATAAATACTTTAACATTTATTTCGTCACTGGCCGAGAATATCCCTACGTGACTTGACCTACAAACTCAAACTGCAATCATGATACCAATCATGGAATGTATATTGAATCTGAAATCGATCAGCTAAATTTTAGTTTTTCACTAATATTAATATGAAAAACTAATAGTAATCTGAAATTCAGAAGAATAGAAAACAGAATACAGTACAATATTATATAAACTCCTTTACGTACTTCCTTCATTTATTTTTGAAGACATAACTGATAGCATGTTGATGACTATAAGGTGTCTTTTCCCGAAGTCTGTTAGCTTTCGCCAATATCTCAAAGCATATCCTAGCGCTAGGAAGTAACATGGAAGCATACTAACCATGCTATTCATTTTCAATGCCTTCACCTATGATGCAATTAACAGAAGATTTATTGTTATTAAGTATGAGTAATAATTTAACAACCGGAAGAAATCCACTACTTCATTTCCTTTCCAATTAGAAAATCATAACTAGACTAGTACTACTTCTTAAATGCTCATCTTCTTGCAAATAAAAATTCCTCATTTAACGAATGTATGACTATGTTGATGTTTTAGCACCTCAGAATCAATAAAATATACCTCAAGACATAAAACTAAATCAATGTAAAACTTAGTACAAAATGAAATTTACAACTATATATATTCCAGGTTTGTAGTAGATCTCTATACCATGAAGATTAAGTGACTAACCTACTTTGGTAGAAACATTAAAAGTTGATGTTATCACGATCAAGAATGAGTGACTAACCTACTTGTGAACCACCAGCTTATACAATTGCCTAATTAGATTTGATCAAGTCAGCAGAAGACCAATTGGTATGGTCTTCTAGAAGAAGAGAAACCCACGAGTTTACGACTCATACTGATGTTTAGACAAAAGGCATATTGATGTTTAGGCCGGACAACTTTCCCGTACCTCGCCCATTCACAACCTAGCTGCAGCTACCCGTCCGAGGTAAGAAAAGGAAAAAAAAAACATCGGCGGGCCAATCAAACAAAGTCCAAGGATCAGAAAGCTGCACATATAAAAGAATTCCTCCTCAAACAGCAGCAGCAAAGAAAAAAATTGAAGTAAAGGAGAATAATACCATGACTTCAATGATGGTTCGTCATCGGTTTAGATGTTAGTGGTGCTGAAATACATGGGAATTTGGAGAACAAGGATCCTGCAATTTTGTTACCTAATCAGTCTGATGATATATCACATCTGGCTTTGGATATTGGAGGATCTCTGATAAAGTTAGTTTATTTCTCGAGACATGAAGAGGAGAATTATTTGGTAGATTCTAATAATCAAAAGAAAACTCCTCCGGATGAGGCACTGCATGCTTTTGCAGACCTCTTCAAAGAGAAGTTTTTTCTTGACAAGGAAGATGAAATGGATTGTCTAGTAGCTGGAGCCAACTTTTTGCTCAAGGCAATCCGGTATGAAGTTTTCACGCACATAGAAGGGATAAAAGAATTTGTACAGATTGACCAAGAGGATTTATTCCCTTATCTTCTTGTTAATATTGGTTCTGGTGTAAGCATTATTAAGGTGAATGGAGAGGGCTCTTTTGAGCGGGTTAACGGGTCACATCTAGGAGGTGGTACTTATTGTAGTATAGGAATGGCAATGACTGGTTGCGAAAGCTTTGATGATTTGATAGAACTTAGTAAGAGGGGAGATAATAAAACATTAGACTTGCTTGTTGGAGACATATATGGTGGTATGGACTATTCTAAGATCGGACTTTCCGCATCGACAATTGCTTCTAGCTTTTAATGTCTGGAAAGAAAAAGCCTAAAGACTGCAGACCTGAAGACATATCTCTGTCTCTGTTACGTATGATCTCATACAACATTGCCCAAATTGCCTACTTAACCGCACACAAATATGGAGTTAAGCGTATCTATTTTGGGGGATTTTTCATTAGGGGCAATGCTTATACAATGAACACGATATCATATGCTGTTCGATACTGGTCCAATGGTGCAGCAGATCACACTACAACAAAAAGTGCTATAGATCACACACTAAATATCACAAAGTACGAACACTTGTGGTCTTTTTAAGGCTAAAACTAAAAGACCATTAATATTATAGTGTTTGTGTTCTTTGATATAGTGACCTGCCCATACATCTCATACATTTTAAAAAGTGTGATCTTACAACTGAGCATTTGACAACTTTCAACATTATTTTGTGATCAAAAATCTGTCCATTAGGTTGTCCTGATAAATATTAAAGAACAAATTACATTGAGCGGGACTCGAACACGAGACCTTCAGGGAAAAAAAAAGCCCATTTAATTTTTAGGGGGTCCGATAGCAAAACCAACCTCAACTCCTCGAATTCTCAGTCTCTCTATTTTCATTTTCACTCTGAAAACTCTCTCTGTCTCTCTCCCTCCATCTCTCGAGTTTTGTTCAGAATTCAAGTGACGATCTCGAGTTTTCGTCGAAATGGTTAATTTTATTTAGATTCAGGTAGGATTCAACTTGTTCCCTTTCTTGTTTGGATTATATTTGGAGTCTGATTCGAAAATTGGAATTGAGATTTGAAATTAGGGTTGATTTTTTTAGTTGTTTTGATTTTTGATTTCAATGTCGTTTTTCTGCAGGCTTATGCGATCTAAACCTGGGGTGAGATTTTGTTTGGAAGATCGGTGAACTCGAATGTATCTCTCATTTGAGTTGATTTAGGTTTGCTTACATGTAAAACTTTTACTTGCGTGTTTGAGACTGATTTAAATTAGTTGTTTTTCTACTTTTACTTAGTAGATTGGTTAGTTTAAATAGATCGGTTTGATCTTTGGAGAAAAATTCTTGTGATATTTTGAGTTAGTTTAAAGATCCTGTAATTCATATGTTCATTGGTAGTTATTTCAAGCTCATGTTACTTTTACTCTCTTCATTCATATCATTTGAGTTAGTTTAAAATTGTAAGAGGTTACTGGAAGTTGTTGGTACTTGTGGAATCGTGAAATGTTGGTTCACTAACTTGGTTTTGTAGTGATTATAACTTGCTAGGTACTTTGGAAACTTGAGATTGCTGTTGTACTGAATTCAATGGTTTTAATTGCTTGTTCTGTGAATATGTATAGCTGATTATCGAAATACGTGTGTGCATTAGGTTGAAAGCAGTGGTAAAAAAATTATGTCTCTTCTTTAGCACCTTTACTATGGTTTATTTAAGATTGGTGTAAGCTGTACCCACATTAAGTTAAGCTTGGACTTAATCTATCAGCTCGGTGTGTTTATTTCTGGTGGTGGTTGTGTTTTACATTTGTTGTGTGTCACTGCCTTTCAGGTGGTTTGGCCATTCTCACCTTGTTCATTTGAGTTGTGTTAGACATCTTAAAAATGCATTATGCTCTTCCAAATCTCCATTCTCAGTTGTAGTTTCCATTCATCTGTATTGTATATGAAGTTTTCTAAATTGTGATATCTTTGTTTATGTTTGCAAGTTTGCAATTATGAGAAGGCCGTGGTATCCAAATGTTGTCCTTTTTATGGGGGTCGTCACTTGACCACCACACTTCTCCATTGTCACAGAATATTTCTCAAGGTCTTACTTTTCCTATATATTGTAAGGGCTCAAAATCTACTTGCCACTTAAATTAAAAAAATATCAGCTCATTGAAATATTTAGATGGTTTCCTTTTGAGTTGCAGAGGTAGAATACATAGGCTTTTTCATAAATCTGGTATAAGTTAGTAACAATCATGTTTGAAATACTTGATTCCTTGGATTCTCCTCATGTAAGTTGCTTCCTCAATTTCTACCATGTTTTCTCCACCCAAGTATAATGAGTCGACTACGATAATATACCGCACTTTGAAGTTTTACCAAAAAGGGTGTGGTATTCATCATTAACGATGTTAGTTTTCTTCCTTTTTTATCGAGTCCAGGCCTTCGTGGCAATACATGTGCTTGTTTGTATGCTCGTCATTTTCAAATGGCAGCCATCCTCAATTTTTCTTTTTCAAATCCTAAAAAGGTGTCTCCTTTTGAATCACTTTTTATCTTTAAGATAACCATCTTGTTCTAATTGAATGTTCCAAAATTGACGTGCACCCAAAACGGATGATACGTCTTTGGGAAATAGTGTTAGCATAATTGGTAGTGGAGTTAGGAAAGTAGATGATGATTATATGCAAGTTGATATTACATCTGTTTCCACACTTTGAGGACCTATCTACGACAATATTTTACTTATGAATTTGCTTCTTATTGGCATTAAACTTTTGGGATAGAATCCGTTTACACGGTTAAAATGACATTATAATCTTTTTTTAGTAATTTTTTTTTTGCTAGTAATTCTTTGTTCTCTTTTGACTACTCCGGGGCGGTATGGGTGAAAAAAACACAAAGAAAGCATTGGCCTTCCTACTTTTATTTTTCCGACGCAGACGCACGAGAGGTACACTTTCGTCTCCTTAAATATTTCTCGGCGGCTTAATCGGAAGTTCTATTGGGTTATCAGTGTAACATGGGATACTGTAATAAGGTCCAAGATCCAAGAGCAGATCTCATATTTTATGAAATCTATTCAGGATTTCATCTACCAATCAGAAAATCAGATAAAAACGGTGACATCCTTTCCTCATCATGTGAATGTGTATGAGAAATGCCATTGAATAAAAATTGGGTTCTGACTAATAATTAGAGAAGGAGAGGAAAGCAAAATAGATGAAGAAATGTAGAGTTTATTTACTGTATGCGAGTCTTACTAGATTGAAAATTTAAAACTAACCAGCTAGTTGATGTTTCAACTGAAGAGCTCCGAGGTCATGGAAAAGATTCAGAAGCTTTTCAGTGCAGGGATCGGTCAGATCAAGTACATGGTCAGAAATGGGAAGGGGTTAAGCTGAATCAGAGGAAATCCTTTCATTTCACGATGCCACTGGGTTGTAGCTACTTGTAGTTCTTCTGGAAATAGCCTAATGGAGCCTGTTCTTTGGTGAATTTCTCTCCCTTTTTTTTTTCTCCGTGTGATGTGTTACTTACACTTGTCCTTCTATCATTCTGATACAGTTGAACAGAAGCATATGAAGTTACTAGGAACTTTTTGCCTATACATTTTAGAAGTGTTAGTTACACTTTCCTCTTCTATCATTTCACTCTTATCTTTTGTATTACAACTGTGTATATGCTAATGGGTTTGAGTTTTTGTGTGTCATTGTGTGCTTCCTTGGTGAGTTTGAATTGATTTTTCTTTGCAATTTCGTTGTGTAAATCGATTTTTGTTACATGAGACTGAAGAGAGGAGAGATTGGATTACAATGTGATCAAATTTGCAGCAAAATCGATACGTTTTGAGTTGCATTTTTTTATGTTGACAGAAAGGTGTTTCTTTTTCTTTTTCTTATTCTTTTTCTTGCTCTTTGGTTTGCATCTATATCTATTCTGAGCAATTGATCCATTTTCTGAATACAGGGCAAATCTTGTATAATGTGCCTGGAAACTTCAGGTTGATCTATTGCTGTGGCTAAAGGAAAGGTCTTTCCTTCAAAGAGCTCTGATATGTTACACAACGTCCGTATTGGTAAAGGAAATGCGCGTGTGCTTGTAGAACACTAGTGGAAAATGGAAATTAAACCACTATCAGGACAAGAAGTAATATTGCTAAGAACAACTGTGTTCATCAGCTCTAATTTTGAAGTGGTTTTTCTCAAAACGACTGTTTCTGACACAGGTTGAATTCATTAAGAAAACCACTTTCTTTAACAGTCAGTCGGCAGGACTGATGGACACAGTAGTTTATGTTGATCATATTTTATAAAAAAAATGATATTGATTCAGCTGAATCTAAAAGATGATTCAATTGAACCTAAATCTAAAAGATGAATCACAATAAAATTATAATGACTTAAAAAATGAATTTAAGAAAATTAAATTGATAATGACTATAAAACTCAACTTGTATTGAAAAGTGTATTCCGTTTACAATTTTAACTATCTAAAATACAGCAAGTTCCAAGTCTGAAAAACTTCAAAAATGTGTTGGAAAACCTTAACCTATATTTCTATTACAAGCTTAACAACCAGAAAGCTTCAACACTATGTTGCAGGTAAGACTTCACCATCCATGCCTCCATTTTCCGACAAACTAGTTCAAATCAGTTCCATTACTCCAGCCTTAAGTTGAAGGTAAGACTTCACCATCCATGCCTCCCTTTTCTGACAAACTATCTCAAATCATGTCCATTACTCGAGCCCAAAGTGCAAACAAAAACCAAGAGTACATCAATTAGAAACAACAAAAATAGGAAACGATACAAAGAATCTACTCAACACCAGCTCAACCTATAACTACATATGCAAGTATCCACTCAAACTGCAATCTAAAGAAAATATATGAACTGTAACTCCATTTCATATGTAAAATATCCCGTCCATAGCTCATGAAGAAATTGAGATCTGATCCAAAACATACACAGTGAATTGATAGAAGTCTTAGGAGAAAATCCACAAAGTTCACCAATTGAGATTCTTACCCAGCAAACTTGCCAGTTAACACTTGTATCACGGATTAAAAGCAAGAAAGAACTTATGCCAATTATGTTTAAAGAGGAAGTAACTAACCAATATGTAAAACTTTGGTATAAAATTTAATTACTTAATGCCGCGTCACAATGATAAATAGTACGTCATTGATGACTTAATTACCTCATAATCCTCATGGTACTTTATATGATTGACAATATATTCTTCGAATTCCCTCCTCAGGAAGTCAAGACCACCGACATCTTCCCACTTGATATTGGGAATAGGTGAAAATCTTTCTCTTCTTAAAGATGGTTGAACCATTTTACATGCGTCCTGCATATTTACAAGAAAACTGATACATAAAATATTGCAGAGAATACAAAACCGGAAATATGACCTCTCAATAAACGAAAAAGAATTTGTAAATTTTGGCAGAGAGATGAAAAATAACAAAACAAAGCTAGAAACGTCATGAATCATATCACTGGCAGATATGCTTTTAATAAAGTAGCTACTTAAGTTAGTAGCTTCATAACCCTAGTAGAATTGGACAAGCTTGAATATATAGGTAGCGTACACAAAATGTTCACATTAAACACTACAAGGTTGTTCAAGTCAAGATTACCTAAAAATCAGTCATGCTAATGCCAAGTCCTTCCATTTCTCATGCTTCCAGCGGTTGCATCGACCAGTCTACACATTGGCAACTTCATTATTGCATTTTGTAATAGCAATTATCCTTTTATTTGCAATCTTACCAGCCTTTTTAACCAATTCTGACAAGTCAGCTCCAACAAAGCCGGGTGTAACTTTGGCAATTTTCGCTAAATTACAATCCTCCATAAGTTCCAGATTACATTCATTCCATCTGCCAAAAATTCAAACAAAATAAATTCAAAATAATAACACAAAACTTATACATAAACATTTCAACCATGTGAAGAAAATATAAGGACTTGTCGAAAAATTGATAACTGCGTCCTGTTCCTGATCCATTTTAAAGGCATGCTGCGAAAATTCATTGAATGTTAAAAATAAAGAAGGGTATGAACTATGCAATTAACGATCAAGCCATAAACCAACAAAATGAGGAATTTAGCTGCCCAACTAATCAAAATAATATACCTTCAATAAAAGTAAGTTTGGGCATTGGAAGTTCAATAACAAAGTTCTAACAGCGTAGTATGTCTAAATTTGTTTTTTGACCAGTTTAATATCAGCCCCAATTTATCGGTGTTGCCAGCAGACACAAGCCAAACACCAATTCTTACTTTTCCACAAAAGCTCAAGACTTGTTAAAAATTAAAGGAAACAGAAATCGACACGTGCTTGTTGAAGGAAGCAAAAATTCGCAACAAGACTACAATAATTCACAGCTAATGGATTACGTAAAAAGCAACACCTAGTCATTTAATTCAAACAAGGTAGATCAATGTAAAGTGACTATCCTATCCATTGAGATCAAAAAAAAGCTTACTGCAAGCCTGAAGGATGAAGTAAATGGACTTCCGTGACTGTCTAAACCATTACTTGGTGGAGGCGTTCGTGTATCAACCAAATGAGTCCAATTACTTGCATTTGTGGTAGGATTTGTAGTCCGGCAAGACCTGATGCTACTTCCAGGGCCCCTAGACATAGTTATCTAATAAAAAACCCATAATAAGAATCAATAAAAAAAAATTCAGCACTGCTTCTCAGTATCATAATAGAAAACCAACATATAAAAGATTGCTATAACACCAATATTATACATCTAAACAATGCAACAATGATCCTAAGCAGCTTACACAAGCCATATTAAGGACAAAATCTGCACATAATCTTTCTTCATATGCAACTGCAACCTAATTATAATAAATCATGATGGAATAAAGATGAAAGACAATATAAATTAGGTTCCTTCATGCTTGGGATCAAGAAGAACATCAAATGCAACATCTTGAATCTCTTGTGATATTCATCCGAAGCTATCACAGATTCACTATAATTCATACAAACCAAACAATTCTAAATTCATATAATATATCAAATCATACAAAATTCATTGCACGGGCTTAATACAAGCAGAAAGTGAATCTAGATGGCTACATGGTGTTAATAAAAAATTCTTCTAATTGCAGTTTATTCAGCAAATATTTAAATCTACCTACCCAAACACAAACATCAAAATAACATTTATACATCATTAGCCTTCTAGATTCATCAAATACCGATAATACAACACACAATTGTTTAACTTGGACACAACTACCTCAAAGTAGAGCGTGAATTTAATTATAATCTCAAAAGCCAAATTCAACTAGAGGGACATTGAAAATATTCTAATTCAAAAGTAAGAGCATCATGATTACACACAAAACAAAAATCAAAGCGAAGTATGAAAAGCTAGATCTGAAAAATCTCGAAGTACAGAAATCCCTAAAACAAAAATCAAACAAATACAATTTTTTTTTTTAAAATTTAGCATCATAAGAGAAACCCTTTTACAGAATAAAAATAAAATTGAGAACTTGAGTATCACCAACGAAATCTATAATCACAAAATAACACCAATAAAATCGAATCTAAGTGATGGAGAAGTTATACCTAAAGACAAATCCACTTGAAGCTCTTCTACATACAAAAATGAAAACAAAAATTTAATTAAAACCCTAACATCCAAGAAATTGAAGGAAAAAATAAATAAATTGTAAACCCACAAGTTTACCTGATGAAGATCGAAAACAGGGAAAAAATGGTTTTGAAGAAATGGGTTTTTAGAAAAGGGTCGATAGATTTGGAGAGAAATAATGGTTTTGAATCACTTCACTTCTAATTAAGGTTTGCTATTATGTGATCATGGCGATCTGTGTCTCTGATTTTGGTCTCTGAAATGGAGCTCTGAATTGGAGAGAAGAATTGTAATAATGGAAATGGATGTAAAAGAGAAAAAAAATATCTCGATGGAAATGAGGTTTCATCATTGCCGTCTAAATATTCCCTAAGTTACATCTAAACCTTGGTTCGAAATATGGGGCTATAGAAACTATCTCCCCTCACAGTGGTTTTGTTTCTTTTTGGAAATTGTGCCCACATTGGTCAAGGAGCCCTGATATTTACAAAAATACCGCCAGTATAACGACTGTGACAGACACATGTTTAATTTTTTATAAGAAAACCATTGTGTCTCACAGTACACATAATTATACTAGTCCAGGGTAGTCGTTCTTTCAAAGCCCAGGAAGTGGTTAAAAACTCATTCTCCACTAGTGGAAGTGGCATTAAAGCCAAGCTTTTGTCTTCCGATTCCTCCTAAAGGACAAGAGGAAATATTCCTTGTAGGAGAGGCGGAGAGATATCACGTTGCATGGCCTAAAAAGTTGGTGATAAAAGTAAGAAAGGCCAAAGAGTTCATGAAGCGTTAAAGGTACATACACTCCCTTTTGATAGTTGCATTATAATGTTATTTCATTACCCCATGACCTTGCAGGGTAACAAAGAACAATGGTAGTAGTTAATGGCAGTAGATCAAGACTTTTAGTGATATGTTTGTTTAAGATTATGGATTGTAAGCTCTTAGCTGAGAAAACTCGTTGATACCCATTTGCTTATTTGTCTCGGATTCTTAGTTGAGAAAACTGTAACCAATTGTTGATGGTGGTTTTTAGACAAGGGGTAAAATCGTAAAACCCCATGACCTAGTGTTACCCGCAACACATTAAATAAGAGCATTTAACTCAGGTGTAAATAATTAATAGGGGTATTTTTTCAAAATACCCAGATTAGGGTTTTCAATAAGAACCCTAATTCCAAAACTAAGCCGCACCTTGCGCACCATGGCAACAATGCCAAACCAAGCCGCATACTGCACACCATGGCAACAATGCCGAACCAAGCCGCATACTGCGCACCATGGCAACAATGCCAAGCCGCATCTGCGCACCATGGCAACAATGCCAAGCCAAGTCGCATATCTGCGCACCATGGCAACCATGCCAAACCAATCCGCACTCTGCGCACCATGGCAACCATGCCAAAACAAGCCGCATATCTGCGACCATGGCAACAATGCCAAACCAAGCCGCATATCGCGCACCATGGCAACAATGCCAAACCAAGCCGCAGATCTGCGCACCATGGCAACAATGCCAAACCAAGCCGCATACTGCGCACCATGGCAACAATGCCAAGCCGCACTCTGCGCACCATGGCAACCATGCCAAACCAAGCGCACCACTGCGCACCATGGCAACAATGCCAAACCAAGCGCACTCTGCGCACCATGGCAACCATGCCAAAACAAGCGACATCACAAGACCATGGCAACCATGCTGCTGCCAAGCCGCTCTGCGCACCATGGCAACCATGCCAAACCAAGCCGCACCCTCGCGCACCATGACAACAACGCCAAGTTCCAAGCCGCTATGCCTTTGGCCCACGCCCAACATAGCGCCCTAGGTTTGCAAGACTTGCAACTAGGTCATCATGGCTGCACGTGCCATTGGCACATGCCAAAACGTGTCGCAAGCCATATTTCCAAGTCGCTATGCCTTTGGCCCACGCCCAACATAGCGCCCAGGTTGCAAGACTTGCAACTAGGTCATCATGGCTGCACGTGCCATTGGCACATGCCAAAACGTGTCATAAGCCATATTTCCAAGTCGCTATGACTTTGACCCACGCCAACATAGCGCCCTAGGTTTGCAAGACTTGCAACTAGGTCAACATGGCTGCACGTGCCATTGGCACATGCCAAAACGTGTCGCAAGCCATATTTCCAAGTCGCTATGACTTTGGCCCACGCCAACATAGCGCCCTAGGTTTGCAAGACTTGCAACTAGGTCAACATGGCTGCACGTGCCATTGGCACATGCCAAAACGTGTCGCAAGCCATATTTCCAAGTCGTTATGACTTTGGCCCACGCCAACATAGCGCCCTAGGTTTGCAAGACTTGCAACTAGGTCAACATGGCTGCACGTGCCATTGGCACATGCCAAAACGTGTCGCAAGCCATATTTCCAAGTCGTTATGACTTTGGCCCACGCCCAACATAGCGCCCTAGGTTTGCAAGACTTGCAACTAGGTCAACATGGCTGCACGTGCCATTGGCACATGCCAAAAACGTATCGCAAGCCATATTTCCAAGTCGCTATGACTTTGGCCCACGCCTAACATAGCGCCCTAGGTTTGCAAGACTTGCAACTAGGTCAACATGGCTGCACGTGCCATTGGCACATGCCAAAACGTGTCGCAAGCCATATTTCAAGTCGCTATGACTTTGGCCCACGCCAAACATAGCGCCCTAGGCTTGCGAAACATGCAACTAGGTCAACGTCCATGCATGCCATTGGCACATGCCAACATGCTCGCTAGCTAGTTTCCCTAGCGAAATCACGACCCTAACGGCCATGCATGCCATTGGCACATGCCAACATGCTCGCTAGCTAGTTTCCCTATCAAGGTCACGGCCCTAACGGCCACGCATGCCATTGGCACATGCCAACATGCTCGCTAGCTAGTTTCCCTATCAAGGTCACGGCCCTAATGACCACGCATGCCATTGGCACATGCCAACATGCTCGCTAGCTAGTTTCCCTATCAAGGTCACGGCCTAACGGCCACGCATGCCATTGGCACATGCCAACATGCTCGCTAGCTAGTTTCCCTATCAAGGTCACGGCCCTAACGGCCACGCATGCCATTGGCACATGCCAACATGCTCGCTAGCTAGTTTCCCTATCAAGGTCACGGCCCTAATGGCCACGCATGCCATTGGCACACGCCAAACACACACGCTCGGTAGCCTAACTTTGCAAACCGTGCAACCTACCACCAAGGCATTCCGCACATGCCAAACACACACGCCATTTGGTATCCTAACTTGCAAACCGTGCAACTTACCACCAAGGCATTCCGCACATGCCATTGGCGCATGCCAAAACACACACGGTATCCTAACTTGCAAACCGTGCAACCTACCGCCAAGGCATTCCGCACATGCAATCGGCACATGCCAAGCACACACGCTGGTAGCCCAACTTGCAAACCGTGCAAACTACCACCAAGGCATTCCGCACATGCCATTGGCACATGCCACACGCGCCACTAGCAGCACCACTTGCACTCAAGATGCAACCAACACTCGAGACATCAACACAAATTGGGGATGCTTCTTTAGGGTTTTGGTTTGGCGGTCACAAGATGCGCGTACACTACGCTCACATTAAGAAAGCGTGAAAAGGAATAAAGCGGTCAAATAAAAGAGGAAATAATGGTGAAAAACGTTTTCGCCCATTAAACCATGCGGTTACCACCTCCTCCCATTATTTCACCCTTTACTCTCTTCCTTCATGAGGCCGTGGTACGTTTCAAACTCGACTTGTATAAATAGGTCTTACCTATTTCCACCGGACAACAAGTCTCGGTCGGAGAAATATACTACACTTACACTCTCGTAAAGGCAACTTTGCAAGCTCTCTCAAAGCTTCCATCTCTTGCAAGCTTCCTAAGCTTTCACTTTACGATACAAGTCGAGATACTACTCTCCTCAACACCTTTCTTTGCTTCCCTCCCCAAATCAACCCTTCTCCTCCACTTTGTGACCGAAGCAAGTCCTGGAACGGCCATTTCTTGGTTTAGGCCGGACTTGTACGGATCGATCTCTCGAACCTATAAAGTGCTCACGTGCGACACATTTGTTTAGGGTTTGAATCGGTTTCTCACTCACTCACCGAAATTACCGAAATCGGCGAAACGATTTTCACCCATAAACAATTGACGACCACGGCGGGAGGATTGATCTATCGGCTACAATATCAACTCCAACTCCCGATTTCGTTTCCCGAACGTCAAATCCCAACATGGTGGAACTCAAACCGGAGCGGCTGCAGAGAACATCAACGTATAACGCATTCCTGATGTTGGCGTCTCCCCCATAACATTGTTACTTCACCAGCTGACAACGGCAACATCGAATGCACTCTTTCAAGTGTAACACCGCCTATCACCAGGGCCGAGCCGCCGCCTCCTCTAGCGTCTCCGCACAACCCTCTAATCACGGCAACGAGAATATCACTTCGGTGTCACGCCCCCGGTCACCAGGGCTAGGGCCGCCACCGCGACCCCGAATGCTTCTTCCAAGATGGCGCCTCCGACAACTAAGGCTCCAATTACCCGCCCAGACGGGACGAGAGACCAGGAGGGACTAGAGGAAGTCGCCCTTACGTCACCATCGCCGATTTGATGGAACGACAGGAGACGCTTGCCAGAGACCAGACAGACATGGTTTCAACACAAAAGGAGGTGCTCACCTTTCTCAAAACCCTGACGGAGTGACTACCCCGTGAGTCGCATCCTCCAGAGACGCCTAGAAACATCTCCAATAATCCTGACGCTGGCACCTCGGCAGGCACGCCTCCACGGATGAAGAAACTCGCACTAGAGTCCCGTTGGAGAGAAATCAACCACCAAATTTCGTCACGAGAGAGGATTTGGAACAACTCCTACGTGACCGAATCAAGCATGATGAGTTCGATGTACATCATCACCAACCCCTTACCGTCCGAAATACGGAGAATCCCTCTCCCAAGGGGGTACTCTTCCCCTCAATTTACCCTGGCCCGTATGATGGTACGGGAATGCACACGAACATGTTTCTCGTTTCTGGAATCCTTGGGTGAACATGAATATAATCACATTCTTCGTTTAAGGGAATTTTCAAAATCACTTACCTGGAAGGGCGTATACATGGTACAACAAAGATCCCACCGAACGGCATTCCCAACGGAGTAGCATGGTCACCGCGTTTTACGGGAAGTATTTCATCGTGTCTCGAACAAGTTACCTTTTAGGACCTCGGGAGAATGTACCGGTGGGATAACGAACATCCGAATGATTTCGTCAAAAGGTTCGTGGTTCAAGAACTCGATTTGCCATGACCCAAACGTGACCGAGCAACAATTGGTAAACGCGTGCATCAATGGTATGGTCCCGATCTGCGCTTCTCGCTAGAAAACTTGCGTTTCCAAACATTCTCCGAACTCCATGAGGCCGCTGAGACGATCTGCAACAACAGACCAAGCATTCTTTGGAAAGGACTAGGCCAACTCTCGAATCGAAGACGACGCGAAACTCGCGGGAGTAGGCGCCTCATCAGCAAACAATTTAATGCGGCTCATCCTCCGTGAACATAGTGAACGAAAGAGGAAAAAGGAAAGCCGCAACTACGAGCCAAAAGCCGAAACGTGAAGCGCCGGCGCAACGGAGCCCTCGTAACGGAAGATCGCCACTAAAACTCTTGTGCAACATCGTGGGACCGAAGGAAATGTCCTTGATTTCCCATTCCCCATCGAGGAGGTGATTGACCTCTAGAAGCCACGGGTTCAAGATGATGTCATCGACCGCCACCGCCTAGACGTCCTGTTGTTGAGGCTGAGATGGCAAATCCCAAATACTGCCATTACCACGGGTTCGTTCACCACCCGACTAGCGATTGCAACAGTTAAAGCATATTTTCAAGGAAAAGATAGAAGCGGGAGAACTCCGGCTAGGAGACGAAAGAGTGCATCGAGACCCACTCCCAATAAGAAAGCTGCGGTTCCTCGGGGACTCCGTGCATGAGACTGTGCAATCCATGATGCAACATATATGCGAAATTCTCTATCTCTCCAAGGTTCGAGCGCCAAGATATTTTCGCAGCTCTCAATCGTGTTGTATCAAGCAAACGTCTTTTTCTCCCCTCGGAATCCACGCCAAGGGCCCAAGCTTCCCAAACAAGCGAAGTGGAGGGCGGGGACTGCTGACCACGTCCCGTTTAAGAGGTGCGAACTTGACGACACGCTCATCGACACGACCTCGACCACAACATCATCGCTTTCAAGACACTAAAGGCAATGGATTTACAAAGCAAGACGCTACCTATTTCCGTCTCGTGATTAAGAGCTTGAGAGGAGAGGCTTTGAACGCGCATGGCTACATCAACCTAGAGATCGACATAGGAGACGCTATAACGCACATAAATTCCACATCGTCAAAAAACTAGATCATGACATGATTTTGGGACGCTTATGGGCACTCGACAACAAGGCAAAGCGGGCGTACACCCTCTGCCGACATCCTCGCCAGAAGGGATTCCCAACAAATCGTCCACGGGTTATTACATCAACGAGCTATTGAAGGAACCCAAGCGTCCGAAGAGGACCCGTTGGCGCTATCCCATGATTTTCAAATGCAAGTAAGTCGACTGAGCAACCTTTTCGCAACCGACCTTTTCTTTCCCCATTCGTCATGGGGACTCGGCGCAACAACCGCACGAACGCATTTGTCAAAAAATGTGAATGGGAGCTGGACCATTCGAACACTTTGCAAGAAGCTTGGAAGCTTCGGCGAAACCAACGAAGCCAAGGCTCAAATGGTTACACGACGTCCTGAACCCGTTTTCAATAGGAGATATAGTGATTAAGGAAAGCTCGTTTCAAGTTGGGAGGATGACAAGTAAAGATGGATTTTCGAGGAAGGTGAAGGCGAGCTATACCTAGTTGCGGATACCCTTTTGGGAGGATATTGCAAGCTCATCAATACCGACACACCCGAAGGCGTGATAGTTCACTCGCGATGGCTCAAGGAATCCAATCCCTAAAATCTTGTATTTCCCAATCACTCCCCTTTTCGAGACTTCCTTTGAATCATTCCTCTTAATAGCTATACTTCCCCAGGATGAATACACCATTTGTATTTTTTCCCTGGAGATCTAACCTTTTGTCAAAAAATAAATAAATAAATAAATAAATATATCTCTTCCTGAGTGAATCCTTCAGATATCAGAGAAATATATCGGAAGAACCAGAAGAAAACCATTGCAGAGCCATCATACCACAACCCCTTTCAAAAATATATATATATGAAGCAAAAGGTTTTGCGATGAAGAAGAAGGGAAAGATGTGTTTACAAAAAAAAAAAAAGAGAAGGAAAAACATCAGGGGAACTAAACGACTAATGAAAAAAACAAAAGGAGGAACTAGCCCTCGAAGGACGGAGCGCAAGTCTCTTCGGGCAAAGCTATCTTCAAGCATTTCCCCAAAGCAATCCTTCGGGCAACAAAGGTTCCACTCGGCGGCTTTAGCGGCGGCAACCTTAACATCCCATCCCGGCGACCACAGCAGCAGCAGTGTCCTCCCGACAACTATTCCAGCATACGCCACCATGACGCCTCCAGTATCGTCAATAACACCTTTGGCATCAACTTCAAAGGTTGTCTCGCTCCTATCATACGCTCTTTCGAAAGTTTTCTCATTGACGCTTCGAAGAAAGTTTGTTGATTCATCCACATCAAAATCGAGAACCATGGCGTTCTCCTCCGCGTCCCACCGAACAAGGGGTCCGAACATGCACTTGTTCTTCGTGGGGATAGACGGGAGGGAGGTCCTTAATAATTTCGTTAGCTTCATGGAACAAAGATTCAACCCCGACCGATACCTCCTCAAGAGAAGAAGATCGATCTCCGCCGATTCAAGTCCTTTCCCAAAAGGTTAAAGGCACGGCCGTCTCGGGAAGATCCCATCATACACAACGCAAGAAATGGAAAAGATGATCAAATTCCATCCTGTCTACACGCATACAAAAAGAGGATGGCAAAAAAAGGGGAAGAAGAAGAAAACGCACCGAAGCAAAGCAAAGGAAAAGGGGAATCAACAAGAAGAACCCTTTTCTCAAACGAGGAGACGATGCTATTATTTTTGGATATGAATGCGGAACCTTAAAAAGGGAAAGGAAGCAATGAGAGACATAACGCTTCCAGATTTTAGCTTGAATAATGCCCTAATTGAAGCCGCACGTGAAGGAAAGCAAGATAAGGAAACTTTGCTATCGGAAGAAACTCCCTCCTTGTTTACATCGGTCTCCACCTGGCTAGCACACTCGGTTAGCCAAAGACACGCCATCGCCAAGTCACGCCTGCAAGCATGGTTTCCAAGATTGGACCGACCCCACCAATTGCGACTTCCCAATGCCGCCCAAGTCACGCCTGCAAGCATGGTTTCCAAGATGGACCGGCCCCACCAATTGCGACTTCCCAATGCCGCCAAGTCACGCGCGCAAGCATGGTTTCCAAGATTGGGCCGGCCCCACCAATTGCGCCGACCTCCCAATGCCGCCAAGTCACGCCTGCAAGCATGAACGGTTTTTACACTTGCGCCAGGTCCCACCAGCTAGCCCACTCGGTTCCCAACTCACGCCAACTTCCCGGCGTCGCCTAAGCCGCATCCGGCCCACTGGTGTGCTGCCCTCGACTTGTGCAAAACGACCGCAGGCAAGGATTCCAAATCCTATTTATAAAAGTTCGAACGAGCCTCCTTTCAATTTTCTTTACGGTTTCTTTGTTAATAGTTTGTCACCATCTTATGATTACCTCGCAACAAAGCCCCCTGCCCGAGCTAAGCGGGGACTTAATGTTGATGGTGGTTTTTAGACAAGGGGTAAAATCGTAAAACCCCATGACCTAGTGTTACCCGCAACACATTAAATAAGAGCATTTAACTCGGGTGTAAATAATTAATAGGGGTATTTTTTCAAAATACGAGATTAGGGTTTTCAACACGTAACCCTAATTCCAAAACTAAGCCGCACCACGCACCATGGCAACAATGCCAAACCAAGCCGCATATCTGCGCACCATGGCAACAATGCCAAACCAAGCCGCATCTGCGCACCATGGCAACAATGACAAACCAAGCCGCATCACGCGCACCATGGCAACAATGCCAAGCCGCCCTCTGCGCGCACCATGGCAATAATGCCAAACCAAGCCGCACCCTGCGCACCATGGCAACAATGCCAAACCAAGCCGCACACTGCGCACCATGGCAACCATGCCAAAACAAGCCGCATACTGCGCACCATGGCAACCATGCCAAGCCAAGCCGCACTCTGCGCACCATGGCAACCATGCGAAACCAAGCCGCACCCGCGCACCATGACAACAACGCCAAGTTCCAAGCCGCTATGCCTTTGGCCCACGCCAACATAGCGCCCTAGGTTTGCAAGACTTGCAACTAGGTCATCATGGCTGCACGTGCCATTGGCACATGCCAAAACGTGTCGCAAGCCATATTTCCAAGTCGCTATGACTTTGACCCACGCCCAACATAGCGCCCTAGGTTTGCAAGACTTGCAACTAGGTCAACATGGCTGCACGTGCCATTGGCACATGCCAAAAACGTGTCGCAAGCCATATTTCCAAGTCGCTATGACTTTGGCCCACGCCAACATAGCGCCCTAGGTTTGCAAGACTTGCAACTAGGTCAACATGGCTGCACGTGCCATTGGCACATGCCAAAACGTGTCGCAAGCCATATTTCCAAGTCGCTATGACTTTGGCCCACGCCAAACATAGCGCCCTAGGCTTGCGAAACATGCAACTAGGTCAACGGCCATGCATGCCATTGGCACATGCCAACATGCTCGCTAGCTAGTTTCCTAGCGAAATCACGACCCTAACGGCCATGCATGCCATTTGGCACATGCCAACATGCTCGCTAGCTAGTTTCCCTATCAAGGTCACGGCCCTAACGACCACGCATGCCATTGGCACATGCCAACATGCTCGCATTATCTAGTTTCCCTATCAAGGTCACGGCCCTAACGGTCACGCATGCCATTGGCACATGCCAACATGCTTGCTAGCTAGTTTCCCTATCAAGGTCACGGCCTTAACGTCCACGCATGCCATTGGCACATGCCAACATGCTCGCTAGCTAGTTTCCCTATCAAGGTCACGGCCCTAACGGCCACGCATGCCATTGGCACATGCCAACATGCTCGCTAGCTAGTTTCCCTATCAAGGTCACGGCCCTAATGGCCACGCATGCCATTGGCACATGCCAAACACACACGCTATGGTAGCCTAACTTGCAAACCGTGCAACCTACCACCAAGGCATTCCGCACATGCCATTGGCACATGCCAAACACACACATATTTGGTATCCTAACTTGCAAACCGTGCAACCTACCACCAAGGCATTCCGCACATGCCAAACACACACGCTGGTATCCTAACTTGCAAACCGTGCAACCTACCACCAAGGCATTACGCACATGCCATCGGACATGCCAAGCACACACGCCGGTAGCCCAACTTGCAAACCGTGCAAACTACCACCAAGGCATTCCGCACATGCCATTGGCACATGCCACACGCGCCACTAGCAGCACCACTTGCACTCAAGATGCAACCAACACTCGAGACATCAACACAAACCGGGGATGCTTCTTTAGGGTTTTGGTTTGGCGGTCTGACATGCGGCGTACACTACGCTCACATTAAGAAAGCGTGAAAAGGAATAAAGCGGTCAAATAAAAGAGGAAATAATGGTGAAAAACGTTTTCTCCCATTAA
Source organism: Papaver armeniacum (assembly GCA_023531295.1). Lineage (NCBI taxonomy): Eukaryota > Viridiplantae > Streptophyta > Magnoliopsida > Ranunculales > Papaveraceae > Papaver > Papaver armeniacum. The sequence goes on from JAJJWW010000903.1 coordinate 158,332, forward strand.
ACCATGCGGTTACCAACTCCTCCCATTATTTCACCCTTTACTCTCTTCCTTCATGAGGCTGTGGTACGTTTCAAACTCGACTTGTATAAATAGGTCTTACCTATTTCCACCAGACAACAGGTCTCGGTCAAGAGAAATATACTACACTTACACTCTCAGAAAGGCAACTTTGCAAGCTCTCTCAAAAGCTTCCATCTCTTGCAAGCTTCCTAAGCTTTCACTTTACGATACACAAGTCGAGATACTACTCTCCTCAACACCTTTCTTTGCTTCCCTCCCCAAATCAACCCTTCTCCTCCACTTTGTGACCGAAGCAAGTCCGGAACGGCCATTTCTTGGTTTAGGTAGGACTTGTACGGATCGATCTCTAGAACCTATAAAGTGCTCACGCAAAGACATTTGTTTAGGGTTTGAATCGTTTCTCACCGAAATTACCGAAATCGGCGAGAAACGATTTTCACCCATAAACACCAATGCATTTGTTTTTTCTAACCAATGCATATGAATCAATGGCACTAGCACATGCACGGTAGCTCACTGGCGGTAGATCAGGTCTTTTAACAAAGTCGAGTCAAGGGAGTGATTGGTTGTGATTTTAACGACCCAAATTCTCTTTCTGAGAGTGTAACTTCGTTTGCACATAGATTGTTCTTTGTAGCATCTCTAGTACTTAGGCCTTTGTAAGCCAGTTAATATGGTACTTGTCTGCCTGACTCCGGCTCAGTTCTTCAATACGTCCAATGTAGAGGTCCGTGTATGTTCTTACTTATTCTTATCAACTTTATTCCCAATGGGGTTACTTGTGCGAACTTGTTACTGTGGTAACCATGATTATGATTTTCAGTTTCAGGATAATGAAGGCTATCTTCAGAAGAAGGCGTCAAAGTCATCTTACATTAGTCTTGAGGTTGTTATGTATTCTGCAAGTCTTCGGCTGTTTAGATTTCACTTCATTCTACACTGATTTGAAGGTTGTAAAGTTTGAATCTGAGTAAGATAAATTAGAGCCAGAGTTGTTGAATATCTTGTCAGAACACTTTTCTTGCTCTTATGTAGGAATTGGGTCTGGTGTATAGTTATCTGACTTAAACAAGTAACTCAGCAAAATGTGTAATTTCGTATTTTTCTAATATTTTCTATTTTTCTAATATTTTCTGTTCAATGACATTATTTCCCATTTATGTATATAATTTTGGATTCAGTTTTGAATATGAATTACAAGTGCAGAAATGGAATGGAAGATAATGTTTGTATAGCGCAAATTTGGGTTGAAAACTCATTGGAAAGATCACAACTTTAAAAACTTTGTCTTTTAAAAACCTTGTCTTTAGATCTCAACTTCTCAAAACCTTGTGTTCTTTGCACAGGGTAGGATCACACTTTTCATTGCATAAGAGTTGTTATCCATAGATCACCCTTTAGATTATACCGGCAAAGATCACAAACATCCAGTATTTAGATCACACTTTTTAGGAATGATCCATCTATGTTTTTGTTGTAGTGAGAGGCTATGTTTTTGCGTCACGAGGGGTTTCTTGGAGCTTTGGGTGCATTCCTGAGTTATGAAAAGCATGGGGTTGATCACTTGTCTCATCAATTAGTAGAACGATCCCCGGTGGGCGCATGTTACATGGGAGAAGCTAATCATAGTCCTCAACTGGCAGGTTTCTGTGACAAGATGCAAACTACCGGAGCTGAGGTGCGATTGGAGTCCACCACCTTGACGTGGGTATGAGAGATCATTAAGCAGAAACGGTAAAGAAGCAGCGTGGTACTAGATTGTGATGATGATGATGAAAAGACCTTAAGAGTAGATGAACCTCTGACGAAGATAAGTAGTCCGGACTCCAAATAAGAATCTGTCTCGCCACATAGATCGTTGCGTCAGAGTACTTCTTGTGCATTTTCGACTTCTTTTTATTCTTGTTGATTTTTCTCCTAATTTATTGAATCAAAACTATTCATATGTTAAATTATTGCCGCAGTAAAGTACAAATTACCTCATTCACTAGGTTCCTTGTAACTTTTGTTTTCGGATGATAAAGAATGAGACTCTTTTCAGTAGACCGTATTAAAATTTCGCCACTCTTTGTAAGGTCTAATGGCCCAAACGGTTCCCCTTTCATACGCACGCCTACCTGAGTTATATTGTATTCCGGAAAAGAAGACCCTCCGCTGCCTCATGCAGACCACCCACAGAGTGGTGATTGTGAATACGAGCACAATATGGTTGATGGTGTTATAAACCAAATATCTATTTACTAAGATGCCCTTCGTGTCTAAGATTAGGGTTTACATATTTTGGGAACCAAGTCTTCTATCTATATAAAAAGAGGCTTAACCCATTGTAATTCTACACACATTAATAGAAATCTCCCTCTTCTTCCCTTACTTTGTATCTCCTTCTCTATTTTACAACAGATGGAGAGTTTTAATTTCCAATAATTTTCTTTCTTGCCTGTGGGTTTAGCTTTCAGATTAGTTGGTTCTTTCCTTGCCTGTGGTTTTTTAATTGTAAGCCGAGGCCCATAAATGTTTTCCCAACTGTCCAGTGTTCAAGCCCATATCTTGTTTTTCTGTTCTAACTTTCTCTCCTCCAATTTTGGAGATAAAACCGTAGAAGACCCGCAGGTTGTATTTAAATAAGAAAGTTTTTAAGATGGAGAATCTTGGGTCTGTTCCTGAGTAGACCTATCCCCCCTGGACCTTCCCCTGAGAAATTCCAGCCCCTGGTCTGAACTACATTTATAAAAAACCGTAAGCTGCTATGGGCATTTTTTTTTTTTTGGTTTGCTATGGGCATTCACCTCTAACCATCTCCAAAGGAAAAAATATGGGTTATGAGAGCACTAGCATCCCCTGACCACGATGTGGATCGAGCTTTCGTCAACTCTCGCAAGGAAAGAGGGCATACGAATTGTAGGAATTGCAATATAGACTAGACTCATATGCTGTCAACTTCTTTCCCCAGAGAAGAACGGTATATCATTCAAGCTAGCCTATCTGACCAACAGCAGTTATTTAGGTCAACCAATGAAACCCAAACACGTATGGATCTAGATTAGTATTATTCTATCTAAATATCTTTCACTATCCATCTTATTCTCCACTAATCACCAGGGTAACAACGTTAATTCAATAACAAAAATTAACCTTAGATATATTATCAATAATTTACGATTCGTACAGTAACTCACCGGGGAAACAATAACGTTAGATATTATGAATAATTTATCATTCGTACAATAACTAATCAAAGCTCATCTACCATGTATTACTAGTACGACCGTTGCCACGGTGGGAGGGCCGACCGAAAAAGAATCAGAACATGGGGTTCGTCTGCGATTACTTTCATCCCGTTTCTGAAAAAGTGATACTTTCGCCCTGTTTCCGAAAAAGTGATACTTTCGATCCATTTTGGAAAAAGTGATACTTTCACTTTTTCGGAAACCGGGCGAAAGTATCACTTTTTCCGAAACCGAGCGAAAGTATCACTTTTCCCGAAACGGAGCGAACGTTTCACTTTTCCTGAAACGGGTTGTGAAAATATCACTTTTACAGAAACGAAAAATTAGTCGATCCATAAACCAAAATATGGTTGCATGATGTGCTATGCATCCTTTGTGGTGGTTTGCATAATGGCTATGCATCCAATTTTCGAGAATTGTGCCTAAAATTAAAGTATCATTTTTCTTGAAACGGAGGGAGTACATCGCTTTATTAGTTGGAACGGAAAATTAGTTGATGCATAAACCAAAATTTTGCTACATAAAGTATTATGTATCTTTTGTGGTGGTTTGTATAATGAATATACATTTAATTTTTAAAATTGTGCCTAAAATGATAAATATCTCTAATTTTTCAGTAAAAGCTCTAAATTTGATATTGTTGTTTGTGCTCGTTCGATAGATTTTTTTATTAGCTTTCTAACAAGATAAAATTCATAAAATTCCAAGGCACGGATTTTTAGATATGTTATATTAAAGTTTGCTTTCCAATTATACCCCTAAAAAAATAGGATATATAAGGAGTTATAGTAATTGGACTAAAATAGAAGGATATTTTTGGTTTTTCAGCATGGACCATTCTCAATCTTTTTGTGGTAATTGATCACTTAGATTTAAAGTTTTTCAGCCGACCGAGCTAAGCGAGGGAGGACCCTTTATATGACCATTTTTTTATAAAATCTAAGTGATCAGTTACCACAAAAAGATTGTAAATGGTTAGGGCCGAAAAACCAAAAATGTCCCTCCCTTTTAGTCCAATTACTATAACTCCTTATGATATCTATATTTCAGGGGGTATAATTGGCAACCAAACTTAATATAACATATCTAAAAATCCGTGCCTTTGAATTTTACAAATTTTATCTCGTTGGAAAGGTTATAAAAACTCTACATAACGAGACAAATAACAATATTAAATTTAAAGTTTTTACGAAAAATTCGGAGGTATTTATCATTTTAGCATTTTAGAAAATTAAATGTATATCCATTATGCAAACCACCACAAAGGATACATAATACTTTATGTAGTAAAATTTGCTTTATGCATCAACTAATTTTCCGTTGCAATTAATAAAACGACGTACTCCTCCGCTTTTCAAGAAAAATGATACTTTCATTTGGCACAATTTCGAAAATTGAATGCATAGCCATTATGCAACTACTACAAAGGATGCATAACACATCATGCAACCATATTTTGATTTATGGATCGACTAATTTTCGCTTCTTAAAAAAGTGATACTTTCATATCCCGTTTTAGGAAAAGTGATACTTTCACTCTGTGTCGGGAAAAGTGATACTTTCGCTCCGTGATACTTTTTCTGAAATGGGATACTTTCTCCGTGATAATTTTTCGTATTGGGTGAGAAAAAGTGATACTTTTTCTGAAACGGGGCGGAAGTCTCACTTTTTCCGAAACGGGGAGAAAGTATATCACTTTTTCCGAAACGGGGCGAAAGTATCACTTTTTCTGAAACGAAGCGAAAGTATCACTTTTTCTGAAACGGGACGAAAGTAATCGTAGACAAACCCCATCTTCAAATTCTTCTTCGGTCGGCCTTTCCACCGTGGCAACGGTTTGTACTAGTAGTAACTGTTCGCCATTTTACATACATATAATCAGAAGATTAACTATAATTCACCAATTAAAAAAGGTTTGAATATACAAAGATCTTTCGTCTATTAGGTAAGCCTAGTTCCTCGAAACAAAACCGAAAAATAAAAATAAATGAACAAGTTGATGACTCCTGCCAAGAGCATTCAGTTAAGGATGGGTTAGTTTATTTGATCATTTAATTTGTTGATTTGCTAGTCAATGTTCAGTGTGTAGTGGACGAACGAAAGGTTTAGTTTATAATAATCGTGATTGCGCCCTTTTAACGGTGCCATTAATTAAAGCTAAACCATGCTTAATTAAGTTCAAAAGAATACATACAGTGCATAAAGAGATCAGTCTTAATCTGCTGTGTGAACCGGAAAGTAGCCTAGTGGTGGCCTGAAAGTAGCCTATGTAATGCTTACTCACGATAGCGAATCTCTAGGGTCTACCTATATGAACCGGAAAGTAGCCTAATGGTGGCCTGAATTAATTCTATTAGTCTACCTAAGCAAATCATTTACGGGTTAGGTTTACCTTTTTAAGTAACAATTAAACTTTGATTGAGATTTTTACGGAATAATTAAATTCTATTAGTCTTTAAATGTTTTGCGGACAAAATTCAATTCTTATATGTTTATGGAATAATTTAAGAGAAAGTTTTAATTAAAAAAAATCTACAGTACTAATTAGCCACTTAAACTGCATTATACTGGAGTTGTCCTATTTGTGGGTGTGGTTAAAGTGGTCGACCTTTATAATAAATGAGGCAGGGTTAGATGCGATCTCCCATTAAACCCTCAACCGATCAACCGGAAAAAACCTCCTAGGGTCGATTGGCGGGTGAGCCATGTCTGTGCGGGGTAAAAAATTCTTCTCTAAAAAAAAAGAATTGAGTTACTTTGAAAACAAAAAGAGAAAATGGGTCATTTGTCCAAAAAAATTTAAAACACGGTTCAAATGGACAAGTAAAAAAAAATACGGGTGAAATAGCCAAAAAAAATAGCAAAGATGGCGGATTCAAATGGCTTATACTTAAAAAATAGCAAGGATGAAACTGGATGCATCCTGTAAAATAAAAATAAAAAAAAATATTTGAAAATGGACGGGATGAAACTGGTTACATCCTGCCTATTTTTAAATTTTTGTCTATTTAAACAGTATCAAAACCTAAGTGTCTTTTTCACCCAGGTATTGTTGATTTTGGTCTTTTTGACCAATTTTGTGAAACAAAAACTAATCCAACACATTCTTCATCATCTATACAACCGACATGCAGGTGGGAGATCTCCCGGTCAAGGAAAATTGTGGCAGCCTTTTACGGTCAGAAAAATTAAAGCTTAACTTAACCCTTTTACACAGTCACACGACGGGTTGGGTTGGTTTGGGTTGGGTTAGGGTGAGTCAGTCATTACACATCGAGATTCGAGACACGAATGGTTTAGATCGAATACACATAGAGATACCATTGGCATTACATACGATACAATTATGATTTCAAAAAAATTCCAAGTTCGCGTTTTATAAACACTCATTGATCACTGCACGCAAATATAGCCCAGGCCATGATTGGTCAAGATAAAGTGTTGTATAAGCGTGGATTAATCATCATTCGAGAAAAGATCCATTTCAAGTCCCTTTCATAACTGATTGATTTTCCATTTTGTCCCACAGGCAAAAAGAATTTTTAAAACAAGAAAAGAGGTCGATATTAGGTTTAGAATGTACCTATTTTAGTGAGGTTGATTTGTTTATAGAATCCTTTATGAGAATATTCATAAAAGAAGAAAAGTCTCGCTTGTGGAGTATTCATCATTCATGGAGTGTTGGAAGATATAGTCATGATTTAGGGACCTATCTCAATTCACGAGGTGAATGATTATGGCACTTAACAAAACTTAATCATGATCATTCGTACTAATTATGATTTTTATTTGCAAACGTAGTATAGCTTTGATGATTTGATCATGACTGATCTAGTACGAACCGTATTATGATCCCTGTAAAGCTGGCTAAATAGAGCTTGCAATATATATATATAAGTGTTTGTACCCAAAATTACTTTTGGGCACGAAACACGATGAATGGGTAGTTTTGGTGAGTATTAGGGTTTGGAGACGGTTGGAAAGCAAATAAAGAGACACAGAGGTTTAACATGGTTGGCATTGTTTGCCTACGTCCACGGATCTAATCCCCTTGGGGAGAAATGTTTTATTGATTTTTGTATTACAAAGTATGTTTTCTCTCCTATTGGCTACCCCCTTCCCCGATTTCGCTCCCCCTATTTATACGAGTTTCGTATCTAAACATAAATTACATTAATCGCTCATTCAAGCCATCATCATCAATTACGCATGAAACTTGTTGTAGTTAATTCTTCGCATGTATGAAATCACGCCTTTAATCTTGCATGGTAAACTATTTGCCTTTAGTATCGCATGGGTCAAACTGCTTTGCGATTAGTGCCGCATGGTTAAAAGCTAACGCGATTAATCTTTTGCATGGAATTCAATGGATTAAACTGTTGGAATTCAAGTTCGCATAAATGATTCTTGGCGATATTGGTGGACACTTGTTTGGTGAACACCGACTGCATGGGCAAGGAATGGCTTGATGGTTGACAGGCGTGATGTTTGCGGCAAAAGATGGATGGAGGCCGGTTGTGACATGGTTGGAGAGCGGCCGTGGACATGATGGCCGGTAACGTGGATGGAGCATGGTTGGAGACTGGTTGGGGACTGGTTGGCAGTGCGGAAGAATTTTTGGCTAGGAATTGGTTAGCAGCATTGCTGGGTACAAGACTGAAAATTGGCTAGGGGGTGCGACCGACCCGATAGTTGACCAAGCGGTTGACTTTGACTATTGACCAGCCATTGACTTTGACCATTGACCTTGATGGACGTTGAACCGATAGTTGACCGACTTTGACAATTGGTAGTCAATGCGCACAGTGGGCTACCTTGGTTGATTTGGTTAGTGGGCTTGGATGAGGGCCAAAACATGATTCAAGTATCAATTTGGCCCATTAAGTGGTATTTTACTTATGGTACAAACATCGCCCTCTCTTAACCTCCAACATGTTGGGGGTTAAGAAAAAATTTTGTGTTCCTTAGTCAATGATAAATCTCGCCCCCAAGTGTGGACTATTGATATTGAGGTGATTGGAGAGCTTCCCTTGTTTTTTGCGGAAATCAAGACTCCCCCAAGAGTAAATTTATGTTCTTGAAGCGTAAATAGAAACGCCTTCGTTGATTGTGGAGATCGTAATCAAAAGTCGCCCCCAAGTGTTGTAAAAAACAAGATCGAAGTGATGCAACGAAGCTTGATAATGGAGCGAGTGGTGTTGGAAATGAGCGGTAACAACATTGAGTGAAATCGTTTCGCAGCTGTTGTGATCATTTGGAATGCGACAACAAAGAACGAAGTTATCTTCAGAAGCGAATTTGCGATCAGTGACTGCAGAATCGCGCGACATAGCGGGATATCATTTGTTATCAGAATTTGGATGCAAAAGAACGAACGGAAAAGGCTACACTCTAGCAGCTGCGATGGTGGATGCGAAGCGCAAGCATACCGATCGCATTTACTGGAATGCAAGAAGAACGAACAAAGTTCTGTTCATGATGTGACGATTAGCCTGATCAGAAAGTGAATCCGAGGGACTTGGTTTAAACATTTCGATAAACATAGGTGTAACGATTCTGAATAAAACTAGACAACATCGATTCGCCCAACCGAGTGCCACCAGGCGCATCGATTGCGTCCAACCGAGTCTGATCGTAAGTAAGCAAAGCGATTTGCATCAGTTGCGTCCAGCTCGAGTCAACTGCAGATTGCTTTTGAACCAAGTACAAAAATTCAATCAACATAATTATAACGGTTTAACATTACTTGAATGTAAAATTGCGTAAAAATATTAGGGTGTACGCTCGCCCCCTCTTAATCCTACAACTCGTTGGAGGACTAAGAAGTTTGGGTTACCTGAAGTTTCGATTTTCAGGAGCTTAACTGCAATTAGGTGCTATGTAACTTGCCCCCAAGCGTATGAAGTGTTACACGGCTTGCCCCAAAAGAGTAATTTTTAGACCACGAGGTGTTACATATCTCGCCCCCAAGTGATGGTCATCATGTGAAGTGATATGCAACTTGCCCCGGAAGATAGTAATTGTCATGTCTGCTCAATGCTTGCACAAGGGTGCACCGCCTTGCTGCATTTTGCTCGCACATGGGATTTTGAATATGTCGCTACCGAATTCGGCGGGGGCCAATCCCACTATTCCAAATGCGCGTGAGAATTGAAATGTGTGCATCCCTCGTTGAGAAGATGCTTGCCACATTAAAGGTGTCTTACCAAAAGTATGCATGAATATATGAAAAGATGCAAAAATATGTAAATTGTATACTTACCTTATTGAAAATGTTCTGCGACTTAAGCTTTCGAAATGATTAGGATGCCCACTGGCTATGTCGGTGCTTTTAGCGCGATGATTAATATAGTTGCCTTAGCGTCTCGTCTCGACTTAGTAATTGACTTGTCCAGACGGAATGCACCAATTAAGTCCAATTTGGATCGAAGGCAGTTTACTGAATCATATTTCAAGTTTTGTGATCACCGCTTTACCATGATTATGCGCAAAATCGGGACTAAATCGATTGAGAGGAAAACTGTATTTGAAACTTGATTTTCGTGAAAATCGAACTCTGATTAGTTCCCTCTTGGGTATAGGAATTAAAAAGGATCACATTGCTCGATCAACAGAGCCAACACATTGTTGCTTTGAAACTGGATTACAATAGTTCGATCAATCGATCGTAATAGTTATGTGGAAAAGGATCGCAGCAGTTCGATCAACTGGATCACGGTATTTTCGGTGGTGATTAAATGTGACCGTTTTTAAGATGCTGTCATTTCACATTTTAAAATTTTTTAACCTTCTCCGAAAATTGGAATGTTTCCTTCACGACCTTGGTAATTGACATACTATCTCATCGGGCCGACAATCACTCAGTTTGGATGTACGAAGAAGAAGTTATCGAGGAAACAAAATTGGTTGGTCAACGCCTTGCTCTAACATGTTGATGACGCGATTGTACCCAAAAAATATTATTCTCCAATCGCAAAATTTTACCTTCATGTCGTAGGATTTTGAAATGCGATCGCAACGAGCCAAAAATCATCCAATTCGGACGTGAGACGGAGAAGATATCAACGAAACAAATTTTTAGACCAAGCCCTAGTGGGGTGTACATATCCGCAAGGCAAGAGAAACGGAGGCGAATAATCCGAGGGCTACGGGATTAAGTTGCGCCGCGTTCCATTGGAACAAGGCTACGGGATTAAGTTGTACCGCGCCCCACCGAATTATACCCTCCGATTAATCGACGATTTTTTGCAGCACTCGATTGCCGCTTGCCAATGGCCGTCGCCGCCTTTCGCCTTTCGCCGCCGCCACCTCCGATCGCCGCCGCTGCTGCCGCCGCTCGCCGCCACGGCTCACCGCCGTACGCTGCCGCCGCTCGTGTTGGCCGCCGGCTCTGGCCGCCGGCTTTACAACAAATTTTTTTTTTTTTTCTAATTTGATTTTGATGTTTTAGAGAGCATCGAAAATTGATGTACCAGGGAGCATCAACGGTCTTGGGTTCAGCGTATCGAAGGTTGATGTACCACCATTGCATCGAACCATTGCTTATACTATAATTTTGATGTATTTCGGAGCATCGAAGTTTGATGTACCAAATAAAATCTACGTTGGTCATTTGCTGCGCATCGAACTTTGATGTAATCAGAAGCATCAAAGAACTCTGACGTGGGTGATGGACACCTTTGACGTGGGTGAGTGAAAAGAAAGTGGGTGAACGAAACTCCTAAAGAGGGTGAACAGATCTGAGACCGTTCGCTGCCGCCGCCGTGCCGCCGCTCGTGATGGCCGCCGGCTTCATTTTTTTTTTTTTTTTTGTTGCCACGCTTTTCACGAATTGTTGCCTTTTGTCTTTGAAATTTCTGCAACGGCTGTTGGTGGTGTTATCTTTTCTCTTTGACCTTTTGCAACAGTTTTCTGGGCTGTTGTCTTTTCTCTTTACAATTTCAGCAACAGGTTTGTTGGACTGTTACCGTTTCTCATGGAGTTTTCACCATGATTTTGCTGCACTTTTGTGGCCCTTTCTGGAATTTTCTGAGATGCTTTTCTGGAGGTTTTTCGTCGGGTATTCAGGCACCCTGAGATGTGGACAACTTGACAACTTTGCGATCATGACTGTATTGATTTTGTCATACAGAAAATCTGAACAGGTGGATAACGCGTTATTTGATAAGCAATTTTTTCGGACTCTGGACTTGAACATGCTGCGGATCGAACATCCTGACAACAACCTTGGTGATTTTCGCAGTGAATCAGCTTTGGTGGCTTCCGACTGCGATGCTGGGCTATAGTAATTGTGATTAACTGAACTGCAGCAGCTGCGATTAGCTGGACGGCAGTGATAGAAATCGAAACTGGATCCAGCCATGTCGTGGATCGAATATCCTAAAATAGTTTCGATGGTATTTCACTACATCTTTTTGCCGCGGACCGAGCGTCCCAGCAACACTATCATCAGATTTTGTAGTGATGCGATTTTCAGCGGTATCCGCAGGTAATAGCTTCAGCAAATCTGAAACGGAGAATCTTGATTGCAGCAGTTGCGATCATCTTGACTGTAATATCTGCGATTGATTAATATATTTTTCATTTTATTTTTATTTTATTTTTAATTTGATTAAACAGGCTCCACAAAAATGGGTTACAAGAGCACACTACTAACACTCTTACCAGGGGGAAAAAAAAAAAAACTTTCTTTTTTATCGTGAAAGGAGAATTTTATTAAGGAGAGAAGTAAAAATGATAATGCTAAAGGTACAAATTGTAAGTGTAAAACAGAATCAAAAAGAGATACAATCCTAATACTTAGGAAGTAAAAAGATAAAACAAACAGAGGTTGATGTCAGTGGAACATGCTTTCCCGGGGAAAATATGCACTCATCAAGCCTGAAGTTGAAATTCCTTTTAAAGGCGAGTTCCAAGCCAAGATCAATGCTTTGACCTCCACACTTATTTGAAAATCAGATAGATACTTTTCTTCGAAGATTCGGTTGTTTCGCTTGTTCCCGGATAGCCCATATAATAGCGCTGGAACCATGTCCCATATTTCCTTTGCCGGACCATTAATGTCTTTAAATGACCAAGATTGAGCGAGGTGGAGAATTGATGGTGGTGGAATCCAAGGGATATGGTCGGGGAGGATTAGAGTCCATACTGTTCGAGTGAATTGGCAGGACAGTAAAAGGTGTTGGGTTGATTCACACTCAGATTTGCGCAAGGGACAACGGCTCGCGAGATTGTAAGATCTATGCTGGAGGGAATCTTGAGTGGAAATTTTACATAGTGCTGCAGTCCAGTAAAAGAAACATACCTTTGTGGGGACATGTTTGTTCCAGATGGACTTGTAATGGAAATGAAGGGACGATGGATCTTGAGGGAACTCCAATAGTGATAAGTAGGTGGATTTGACACTAAAAGTGCCAGAATATGACGGAGTCCATGACCTTGAATCAGGCATGTTAGACAGAGATGGTGGAGGATGACCGATTAGTAACAGCATGGACATAAGTTGACTTACTTCAACTTTAAGGATTCTTTTGAAATGGAAGGACCAACAATTATTGTCTTCAGAAATGTGATTTCGAACTGAGCCATTCTTAACTCCATCAATCTTGAAAAGTGAAGGGAACATGTCTTTTAGGCACGAACTGCCTTTCCACTTGTCGAGCCAAAATGAAATTGTTGTGCCGTTTCCGAGTGAGAGATGCGAGAGCGAAATAACCAACTGAGCTTCAATTGTAATATCCTTCCACACCGAGAATCCATAAGCACAGGATGGGATTTGAGGAGCCCAAATGGACTGTGGACCATCATACTTATTTAGGATCATGTTGTGCCAAAGAGAATTAGATTCTTCGCCAAACCTCCACCCCCATTTTGCGAGAAGTGCCTTATTCATCAGTCTAAGATTCTTAATACCCATACCCCCGAGCTTGATAGGTTTAAGAAGCATATCGAACTTGACAAGATGCATTCTTTTAGATCCGCCGTTGTCCCATATAAAGTTCCGCATAATCTTTTCTAAAGATTTAATGACTGAAATGGGAGCTAGGTAGACGGAGAAATAGTAGACGACTAGGTTGGATAATACTGACTTTACAAGAGAAACTCTACCAGTTCTTGTGAGATGAATTTTCTTCCAGGACGGGAGCTTATTCTCAAACTTTTCTATAACAGGGTCACAGAGAGATTTGGCTTTGGATTTGGCCCCAAGAGGCATACCAAGATAGGAGAAGGGAAGTGCTTCTGTTAGACATCCTAGTCTCATTGCCCAATCATTTAAATCTGGAATCCGTCCCATACGATCTCGCAATGAAACAAAAGGAATACGATCTCCATACGATCACGCGTTGTCAACTTTTCTCCGGAAGAGAAGCGACAAGCCAATAAAAACAGTATCATAGACGAGCATATCGTACTCTCATTTCCAATGCGCACATGACAGGACCGATGAAGCGGAACTGGAAATGGTTTCTAGAAATATGGACCCACTCCTACAGCTATTTCGTTTGTCTGGATTCAGTTTACAAGTTTGCTTCAACCTCTGTTTGGCAATTTATCCCAGCAGCAGTAAGCTGGGTTGTTCGAAAGGAGCACAATACGAGAAATTTTGAATATAACAACCTGTATGAAGCTGATCTTGATTTGGGCATGGAGGCGCGAACACTAGTGTTGAAGTGAGCAAGGAGCTAGTCATCACATTAATTAACTTTTCTCAAACTTGTCTTGACTGTGGTTTCAGCTTACTTGTAATTTTATTGTTCTGTGTTCTCACATATGCTCTCGTTTAAGCTAGATCTCAGTACTGTATTTTTTTTTTTTTTTTTTTTTTTTTGTTTTTTTGAAGAAAAGGTTATGCTAAAAAGAAAAACACCTTTACAAAGTACAAAGGAAATCACTCGCTCATAAGATTTTCCCAATTGCTCCAAATGAGACTAGGGGTAACAAATTTGAAGGTATTGGTGTTGCAAGACCATAAGACTACAAGCTGTTTTACAAGATCAATAGTCTCCATTGTACATTTCTGACGACCACCAAACACTCTCCCATTTCTCTCCTTCCACAGGATCCAACAAATAGCATAGTGAGTAATCTTCCACACATCCTTACCTCTTCCATGCAACACATTCACCGACCACGCATCAAACAAATGGAGTAAAGTCCTCGGCATAGGCCACGATATCTTGAAAGCCTTAATAAAATAATCCCAGATTTTAAAAGAATAGGTACAGTGCATAAACATATGATCTGACGTCTCCTTCTCGACATTGCAAAGAACACATAAGTCACTTTCGATTTCCATGCCAAGATGAGCTAACATGTCCCTAGTTGGGAGAGAATCATGAAAACAAGCCCAAAGAATGAAGCTTACCTTGTTAGGCATATATCATTTCCAAAGGTTTTTGTCGAAATTACATGTATCATAGTTACCTGACAAAGCCTCATAGCACTTTTGTGCACTAAAGTCCTCCATAATAACCATCTCATCCTCCTCTGCTACCAACACCGGGATATGAGAGACATCACGTCGAAGCGAATCCCATTCCAGCTGTTCGTTCGCATTCAAAGCCCTCCTGAATTCACAACTCTAATTGTTGTTCACAATCATATCAGCGATGGTCGCATCCTTCCTTTTAGTAGCTTTATAAACAACTGGGAATAGATCTTGCAATGTCCCTATATCCAACCATTTATCCTTCCAGAACCTGATCCCTTTACCGTTTCTCACCGTAAATTGAGACATATTTTGACGGTGGGAACCATATTCACTACATTCTTCCATAAACTTCGCTTGTGGTTTGTTGTCAACATCCGACATTAATAAATTCGTGTTCCTCTTTAATTTCTGATTAACTATCTTCCTCCAAAGGCTATTTTTGTTCTTTGTGTACCTCCAAATCCACTTAACCTCTAACCCTTCATTCTCTTTAGGAATGCATATTTTTTTCCAACTAACCCAAACTAATTTCCTTCTACCTTCCGCAGCACCCAACAAAAAGTCGCGTATAATCCGCACCATCTTTTTATACACACTAACCAGAAGATGAAATAAAGACAAGTAGTAAATTAGTAAACTCACAAGACAACTCTTAATGATCATTAGTATACCTGCTTTATTCAATTTACTCTTCTTCCATGTCACCAATTTTCGCTACATTCTGATCAAAACATACTCCCACGCAGTAGTACTACGCCAATGTTCACTGATGGGAATACCTAGATAAGTGAAAGGCAATTTCTCCGTCTTGCACCCAAGATCCCTATACAATGTATCAATCACCTCGTCAGCTCCAACACTAATCATTGTACTTTTATCTAAATTCAGTTTCAACCCAGTAATGGTTTCAAACACAGCCAGAATGATCAAAAGTCTTCTCACTTCTTCCACGCTAGCATCAATAAAGATAAGCATATTATCAGCGAATTGAAGTTAGGATATAATTGAACCATTTTCAGCGACTTGAAACCCAGAAAGTTGATCCCTCTCCACTGCATCATTTATCACCTTAGAAAGAATCTCTACGACAAAAAGAAATAAATATGGAGATAAAGAGTCATAAGACCTTGCTGGGTTTAAACTTATCTGTCGAACTACCATTAACCAAAACAGATAAGTGAGATGAGGAAACACACCAACTGATCCATTGTATCCATTTAGAACCAAAATCATGCTTTTTCAAAATTGTAAATAGAGATTGCCAATTAACATTGTATCCATTTAGAACCAAAATCATGCTTTATCCATATCAATCATACAAAGAATACCGGGCTTCTTATCCTTTAATCTACTATCCACGCATTCATTAGTAATAAGAACTCCATCTAAAATTTGCTTGTCATGAATAAACGCTCCTTGAAAGTCAGAAATAAGATACGACATCACTTTCTTCAACCTTACCGATAGTAGTTTAGACAAATCTTGTATACAGTCCCAATAAGACTTAAAGGCCTGAAGTCTTTGGGAGTACAAGAGTCTTCCTTCTTCGGAATCAGAGTAATAAAAGAACAATTGAAACGCCAATCAATGGAACCGTACCTGTGGAATTCTCTAACAAGTTTCATGAATTCGTCTTTTATAACACTCCAGCAACTCTTGAAAAATTCAGTCGTAAAACCATCCGGACTCGGGGCCTTATTACTTCCCATCTTGTTAATTACCTCCCAAACCTCCTCCTCCGTAAACTCACGTTCAAGCCATATCTTATTTGTCTCTCCAATTTTTGGAAAGTATAAATTCTCCATACTCGAATACACCTCATCCCGTTGAGTGAAAAAAATAATATAAAATCTTATTAACTCTTCCCTGATAGTGATCGGATCAAAGCAATCTACCCCTCCAACTTGGAGCTTTACAATTGTATTACGCTTTTTTCTCGCACTTGCAATACTATGGAAGTAACGCGTGTTTGAATCCCCCCACCGGAAATCATTCTGCTTTGCTCTCAACTGCCATTTTCTTACCTCAATTGCTTCTATGTTCTTCAACTTTAACTTACATTTAGTTCTTTCCTCCAACTGATGGTGTTGCAATGCACCAGTTTCCTCTAAAATGTTAAACTCATGTATTCTTCCAGTGAGTTCAGCTTTATCCCTAGAAATATTACCAAACTCCTTCATTCTCCACGGCTTTATAAGATGCTTCAAATTCTGGAGCTTTAGAAAAAAATTGGAACTCACACTCCCATTCTAAATCATAACTCCCCACCACTATTGGACGTTCTTCGCAAAATCCTTATGCTCCACCCACACCCTATCAAACTTAAAATAAGGCTTAGAAGACATTGTCGGTTCTGAAATCATCAGAAGAGGATTATGATCCGAAATCGTTCAAGTTAGCATAACTTGTTAGGAATTAGGAAAGACCACCTCAAAATCTGAAAATGAAACGATCTAACCTGCTTAGAAGTGGATTAGCGTGAGTTTGTACCATTAGTAAAAATACCACATATCGGCATGGAATGTTTTCGGACCCTTTGTTCATTTGTCATCCAAGCCCGCTAACCGGCCAACCGAGGCAGTCCTGACCTTCCCAGCATTACATAAATTCAATGACCGGTAAATGGTCAAAGTCAATTCCCGGTCAATGGTCAAAGTCAACCGTTGGTCAACTGTCAAAGTCAGGTTGCACGTGCTGCCAGATGTGCTGTTAATCAGTTTACAGCCATGTCGCCAGATCTTATTTTGTCGACCGGCCTCCATCTAAATCGCCACCCATTATGCACATTTAACTATCAATCGATTCTGTCACAAAGCATGCAGGATTAATTCAGGAGGCATGCAAAGACATTTTCATGCGAATTAATTCACGAGGCATGCAAAGACAGTTTTATGCAGAATTTAACATGGGGGCATGAATGAGCAGTTTCATGCAGAATTAAACATGGAGGCATGAATGAGCAGTTTCATGCAGAATTAAATAGGGAGGCATGAATGAGCAGTTAATGCCATTTAAGTTTATATTGTAATTAGGTATTCAATTGTAGAAATAGAGAGAAGTTAATTCGGAACTGGGGGGAAAGGAAAAAGAGAGAAAAAATAGACCGTAATTCTATTATCAATAAAACACCACTCCCCAAGGGGATTCACCCGTGGATGTAGGCAAACCATGCCGAACCACGTAAAACCTGTGTCTCTTTTATTTTTTCTTCAATTCGTCTCCAACCCTAAATACACACCTCAATCTTGTTTCATGCCCAAAAGTAATTTTGGGTACAAACATTGGCTCCGACTAAGGGGATTTCGTGAAAAGAATCGTGTTTTGCCATTGAGAAAGGTGCAAAACAAATCGTGCACGAGTTCCATGCGAAAATCAGCAGCAAAAATATAATAATTTAGGGTTGAAGAAACCGTTGCGAACTTGCAGAAACCGTTACGAAGGTTGAAAAAACCGCTACAATGTTGAAGAAACCGTTACGAATCATTTGAAGAAACTGTGACAAAATAGTTGAAGAAACCGTTGCCATAGCATATCCAGAAATCGTTGCTAAATCTTTTTCATCCAGCCTCAGATCCAGCCAATCGCAATCGTCAGATTTACAAAATCTGGTCCATAGGACTGTCCGACCTCGAAAATACAACTCCGGCCCACACATGGTCCAACAGGTTCACACCGTCAAGATTGATCCATCTCGGTCAGACCGTTCGGGTCTAACCAATTTACATGTCAGCTTAGAAGAACCACTCAGCGTTTGACACCTCAGCGATCGTATTGCCACATCATCGTTTTAGGTCCAGTCAGCTGGTCGCCATGTCAGCACCGAGTGCCACATCAGCAACCCGTTTTTTCTTCTTCGAGTGGACCAATTGGAGACGCTGCCACGTCAGCACCTCTAGTCCAATCAGCAATGTCACGTCAGCTTTTATCTTCCATGTCAGCAAACTATCGCAGTCAGTAGTGCCACGTCATTCTTTTTGATCCAGTCAGCACTGCCACGTATGCAACAGCACACGTGCTTCGTTCAAACCATGTTTCATCAATAACTTCTCCGTGTTAAGTCCGAATTGAATGATTTTTGGCTCAGTAGAATCGTCTTTCAATTCCCTACAGTGTAGAAGCAAAAAAATTTGTGTTCGAGAAACTTTTATATGCACTTTAGGAAGCAACCTGATCGAGTTCGAGATGAGGATTGCATAGACCATTCAATATTTAGCCTTGCATCACTTCGCAAGCACCTAAAGCCTCACCTTTCACGTGAGCACATAATTCTTCCTTTTATCACAAGCATAAAATCTCATCTTGCACGCGAGTATGAAAGACTTGCATCTTGGCAAGCATAAAGTCTCTTCTGAACCACGAGCCCAATGCTTGATATTGGTCCAAAGACTCGTACTCAACACAAGCAACATCCAGCCTGCCCAAGATGCAAGCGCTACCCTTGTTACGTTGTGAGAAAAAGCCTTTCCCCAGCCACAATCACACACTACATTCTACTCAAGACTCGACTAGATATCGAGCATCACAAGTCCACTACGTGGCAAAAAGTCTCGCCTAGCACGTGAGCAAATTTTATTGCGAGGTTATCACAGTTGGGGGGCGTCTTTGTAATGTCTCTACTCACGCTTTGGAGACAATCGGCGAAAGTTACGTCATCGACGATCGCGAAGAAGGGAAAACAAAATTCTTAACCCCCAACAAGTTGGAGGTTAAGAGGGGGCAATGTTTGTATCGTGCATAAAATACACGGGAGGCCCGCAAATCAATAAAATGAGGCATGCAGGGCAGTTTAATGCCAGGATGCATGCAAGGCAAGTCAATAGGCATGGAGGAAGCTTCATGCAGAGTTAATTCAAGGAGGCATGCAGGAAGTTTCATGCATTTAATTCCAGGAGACATGCAGGGAGATTAATGTCATTTAAGTTTATCTCAAAATTAATTACTTACCTGTATAGATGGGGACACTCGGTAGAAGGAAGGGTGGTGGGGGTTTTAATCATAGAAAAACATTGTAATTCTTATCAATAAAATTTCTCTCCCTAAGGGGAATTTATCCGTGGATGTAGGCATCAATCGCCGAACCACGTTAAATATGTCTTCTTATTTCTGGGTACAAAAATCGAGTCAGCAATGCCAAGTTAGCAACCTGATCCAGTTGGTAATGCCACGTCAGCTACAATGGCCCACCGGTGGCTGCCACATCAACTCATTGTCCCAGTCAGCATGCCACATCAGCATGTTGCGTCATCAACAATATCCACTTAACGAAAGACACGTCAGCAAAGGTGCCAACCAGCAATTGCCACGTCAGCAGTTTGGTCCAGTTAGCATCTACCATGTCAGCTGCTGGTCTAGTCGGGCCAAAGATTCGCCACGCGTCGCCAGCTTTGGTCCGGTCAAGATCGCCACATAGGTTAATCAGTAGTTGCCACGTCAAAGAAAGGTGACACGTCAGCGTGCCACGTCATCTGCTTAGGCCAATTAGAAGTTGCCATGTCAGTAGCAATAACACAGTCATGCCTAGTACTTACTGACGTCATCATGACGACATTGGGAGACGTCAGCAACATATTCGGCACGGTGAAGTAGAGTTCTTGGCTGGCGTGCTTGCGTAACGCGACGGCTGCAAATCATGTTCACCCACTTCAGCATTTCCGTTCACCCAAGTCAAGTTCTGTTCACCCTTGTTAGCAGTTTGCTCACCCACATTAAGTTCCTATAAACCACCTTTTAGAGTTTCGTCCACCCACGTCAGAACTCGTTCATCCACTGTATAAGTGATCCTATGCTTCGCGACATAGCTTACTTCAGTAGCCCTCGGATTTGTACGCCCCACTCCGTTGGACTTTAGGATATTTATTTCCCACTTCATGGGCTTAGCCAACTACACTTATTCTTGGGCTTGGAGGAAAATTTTGTTTCTTTGATATCTCCTTCATATGACGTCCAAATTTGATGATTTTCGACTCGTTACGATCGCATGCCAATTTCCAACAACATGATGGCGCAATTTCAACGTTTAAAGAAAAATTATTTTTGAGATTGGAGCAGCGACATCGAAGAGGGGCGCATTTTGAATCACCATATGAAGCCATAACGAAATACTCAAAGATTGATGTTATGTCGATTTAAGTCACAACATGAAATGTTCGTGCTTGTTGTGTAGATTACAAATCTCAAGATACTTATGTTCGATGATGACCGTAACAGCTACAGTCCAGTTAATCGAACTGATGTAATCCAGTTTTCCTCGAAATTATTTCAAGCATGTTTTCCTCACAACTGCTTTCAAATTTTTTACTTATAATTCAAGACTAATCGATGTTTGAAATACGCTCCGTGGAAACTTTCAATCCAGTTTTGATTCAACTGGGTGCATTCGATCTGTGAAAAATCTAGTTGCCGAGTCAAGCCGAGACGCTAAAGCATCTGCACTAGTCATCGTCGCTGAAAAACATCAACATAGCCAGTGGACATCCTAACTACCACATATACACAGAGTCGCAATATTTTTGCATCATTTCATATCTCATAAGGTACGCATACAATTAAATATTTTTGCATCATTTCATATAATCATGCATACTTATGTTCAATGAGACACCTACAATGTGGCGAGCATTTTCTCATGAGGATATGCACACATTTCAATTCTGCACGCATCTGGAATAGTGGATTGGCCCCCCGAGCGAATTCCAGATAGCAGACACAGTCAACTTCATTCCATGCGCGAGCAAGATGCAGCAAGGAAGTGCACCCTTGTGCGAGCATTAAGTAGCATGATAAGAACTATCTTTTGGGGATGAGTTGCATATCACTTCAGTATGGATGACAATCACTTGGGGCGAGATATGTAACACTTCATGGTGTAAAATAATTCCTTTGGGGTGAGTTACATAACACCTAAATGCAATGAGAAATTCAGCTTCTGAAAATCGAAACAAAAGGTAACCCAAGCTTCTTAATCCTCCAACGAGTTACAGGATTAAGAGGGGGCGAACATACACCCTAATATTTTGACGCAATTATTAATATTAAACCGTTATAGTTAAGTTGTTCGAACTGTTGTACCCCAGTTCCTAAGCAACTGTTGCACTCAGTTAGACGCAACTGATGCAGTCCAGTTTTACGCATCAATTTTGTACTCAGTTGGACGCAACTGATGCAGTTTGGTTTTATTTATAACTGTTACACTCAAGTTTATCGAACTGTTTTAAATCAGTTCCTAAAGAATCGATGCAGTCTAGCGATCGAAACTACTGCACCATATATGTTTGCAGCCTCCTGCAGTCAGCCTGATCAGCCGCAGCTGCCGGCGTGCAACTTTGCTCGTTGCTGCCTTGTAGTTCATACGACGAAGCTACCGCAGTCCGGATATGTTCGCATCTCCCCTAATCCAACTGATCGCACCTGCAATGTATATTTGCTCGTTCTTTGCTTCATTCCAGCCTGATCGTGCTGCCCGGTCAGCTATGTTCGCATCTCTTGCAGATCCATTATGATCGCAGCCGGCAAAGTCATCTTTGCTATTTCTTCTTGTAATTCCGATGATTGAAGCTCTGGGAGTCCAGCCTATGTTAGCACCTCTATGATCAAACTCGATCGCAATCTTCTTGATCGTCTTTGCCGAAATCTTATGATCCACCTCGATCAAGCTGCTACGATCAAAGCTATGTTAAGTAACTCCGCATCAGTGACCAGCGAGCTTCTGCGCTGCGTCTTGCTCGTCTCGTCAGAGTAAATCTATGGTCGCAATTCTGCACTCCCGGTCACACATGTACTTTGCAATGCATCTGCTCACGTTGCCGCAGTCACTGATCTAAGCTGATCGTCACATTTATGTTCGCAACTCCCGCAGTCCAATGACCGCGGTGTTAAAGTGAAGTCATGCTTTCGTGGTACTGCCTCGCCGATCAGCCGGCTGGGTCAGCCTGGGGTTCGCAATTCTGCATTCCGATCGCCAGATCAACGTCGGCTGATCTTTGCATCGATGTTGACCAGCCTGATCGAAGCGATCCATTTATGTTCATAACTCCGCAGATTAGCCGACCGCAGCCTTCTGCGATGCGGTCTTGCTCGTCCGCCATCTGAGCATAGCTGATCGAAGCTGCTCTGATGAGCATGCAAGTGTGACGCATTTTCACCCATAAATACATTAGATGGGACTCATTTTATCACTAATAAACTTGTTTGTAGGTGCTTTTGGGCAATAAACAATTTTAGAAAAATCGGTTCGAAAAGTTGTTAAAGGCCCACTGGAGGACACATGCTATTCCTACTCCCATTTTGGTTAAGGGGCACTCCAGCTGTTAAGAGGCAACCGTTTTTATTTATGTTATGTGCACCCCACTGCTATGGGTAGCCAACAGTTGGATAAGGGCCACACTTTCTTCACGGTTTGAACAAAGAAAATGGCGGGAACAAAAACCAGCAGCTGCATATTTTCCTTGATCATTTTGAAGGAGTTTGAGTGAGATATTGTCGCGGACTCGATGATATTGGTTGGAAACACCCTGTCACGACTAAACAGGGATTGTATGTCTTTTAGATTCGAAGAAATGTGAGACTCTCACCGGTTTGGGATAAAACAGAAAACAAATTATTCTCAGATAGCTTCTGTTTTGGATATTTTCACGGGTTATTATGTCGAGATATTGTTGTTTCCTAATTAATAGGGATGCATACGTGTTTGTGAACCAAAAGAAATAAACAAATCTCGTTATATTTGGAGATATCATAAAACAGGGGAGAATATGTAAACATGGAAAGTAATCATGGGATTGTTTGTGTTAATGGGAATAATGAGTGTGTTTGTCTTCATAATGGATGATAAGAAACGTGTAGGAGTGAATCTATATACAATAGACGCGTAATGAAGTCGAGAATGGTAATTATTTCCCGTGAACTTCCGTGGAAAATAAACTCATTTAAAACAGATTATTCTCGAGTTATGGTGAAGATATTTTGTCTGTTGTGGCTATATAAAGGTATTTCGGGGTTCATAGAAGAGATCGAGAGTTTGGGGGAGAAAATCGAGAGTTGCATAGAAACTTCTCTGCTGCTGCAAAGAAGAAGAAGAAGAAGACAATAGTTGACGTCCACTGACTGTCGCATAGAACTTTCGTTTATAAACAGTACTGTGGATCGATTTAGTTGGCACGCTTAATTTAATTTTGCAAATGACTCTTGTAAGCGAGTGACTTTGGTAACGCCAAAAAACAGTTCTTGATTCATTGTATTATTAGTTTTCTTTAATAAAAACACCATTTGAGCTATGAATTATATTTTTGAGTCTGTTTTTATCATGAGAAACTAGACCCCTACACTGGGTCGACGGAGGAAGCCGAATTTCATACATGGGTGAATTTATTTTATTTTCTATTTGACTTTTGTACTAATTAAAATAGAATTATGATTTGAATTAATTGGTTGTCATTTAATTTGATGAAGTATGCTTAGCTTAATGTTTTGATACATCATGCTTAGGATTTACAACAATCTTTTGAGAATCTACTTTGGCAAAATAAGATTCGATGTTATTTTATTTATTGAGCAATAATTGTTGAAAATAAATAATTGAGCTTATGTTATGAATTCGGTGGAATCCTACACCCAATAACTCTCCCTTTAAATATTTAAATTTAATCTTCACAAGTCTTAGAGTTCGAATTCTTAATTGCTACTGCGACAAATCAATAATTTTATCATGTCATGATCCGTCTATGTTACTTAATTCTGGATCCAGTGACCAGTGAAATTTCTTTGTAGCGTCTTGATCGTTCTCGTCACTCATTTGATCGAAAGCTTCTTTGCGGTCGGTATGTTAAGTAATTTCGCAATCCAGTGATGATCGCAGCTCTGCAGTGCAGTCTTGGTCGTCGTCGCGCAGTCCTTTGCCGATCCACTGATCAGCTGCCCGATCCGGCTATGTTCGCAACTCTGCCGCAGATCGGTGACCGCAGTGCTGCAGTGAAACTATGTTCATCGCCGCATTTCATTGCCGATCGGGGTTGTTGTTGTCCGGTATGTTCGCAGCCTCCCGCGATCCGATTGATCGGAAGCGGCTTCTGCAGTCTCTCTCTATTCGCACTCCCGCAGATTCGGCGCATCGCATTCGCCGAGCACTGATTTTTTCAATGTTGTTACTACCAGCTTTTTCTCATTACGAGAGGAAAGTTTTTTGTGGCCGTCACGGTCAAGTTTAACGCAATCACTGTAATTCAGTTCCGCAGTAACTATTGTGATCTAGTCGACATCGTTGTTGCTATCCTGATTCATATAATTATTGAAGACTTATAAGGATCGATGTCAATCCAGTAGCACAACCAAGACTATTGGAGGCCCAAAAACACACAAAGTCTTTTACCATCTCAACAACTAAAGGGTCACACCCTTTCGCTCGCAACTACCGCGAGAATCAGTCTAGTTATTGACAGCAGCTTAATACCAACAGCTACAACAACCTAGTTTGGTCGGAAATTACTGACAGTCAGCAAATTAAAATTTCGTTTACAACAATAGCTCACACAGATTCCAGCCGAGTGACGTTAAATATAGCTCATCTTTTCCAAACAACAGTTACTAGTCAAATTCTATGCAACTACCACAGTTCAGTTTTACATCAATAATTACAAGCTCACTTTCAACACTCCACTCCAGCATCACGCTTCCATTGCAGACCATATCACCTTGAGTCATATTTGTTTTTCATACAACAATGGTTCAGACTCAATTGTTTCCCGCCGATCTTCCAAACACTATAGCCTCACTTGGGGGCGACTTCATTACGATTTTCAAAATCAACGAAGGCAGTTTTCTTTTCGCTTCAACAACAAAAATTTACTCTTGGGGGCGTCTTGACTTCCGCAAACAGAAAGACAAGTTTTCTAATCACTTTAGCAGCAATAATCCACACTTAAGGGAGAATTTTGTCATTAATCAAGGGAAACAAAATGTTTTAACCCCAAACAGTTGGAGGTTAAGAGGGGGGCGATGTTTGTACCATGAGTAAAAATACCACATATCGGGCGAATGTTGCTGGACCAATATTCATTCAATCATCCAATCCATCTAACCGGTCAACCGAGGTAGCCCACCACCTGCCCAAGTATTACATAAATTCAACGACCGGTCAATGGTCAAAATCAATGCCCGGTCAATGGTCAAAGTAAACCGTTGGTCAAGTGTCAAAGTCAGGTTGCACGTCGCACCTCCAAAGAAATTTTGATCTTGTTGCCAAAGCAGTTCTAACCAATTTCAGCCAAGTTCTCTGCGCAGATCGCCAACCAGATTTCTAGCCATCTTCGACATGTGTCTTTAATCGGTTTCGACCATGTTGCCGGATCGTTGTCATCCAGCCTCCATCCAAACTTCCAGCCCATTATGACTGTCAATAACGTAGCGAAAGCGTAATAATTTGGATCAAGGATCCAAAAGGTAGTGAAAACTGGTGTGAAATCAATAGATTCACAAAAGTTATAAGAAAACTAGAGAACAATAACTAAATAAAATATCTTTGATAAATCAAATAAGATAATAATGTTGAATGTGTATGAATTCTACAAGGCTAGGCCTTCTTATATAGGCTTCACTATTTCCTAAAAGTAATAAGACTAGAAAAGGAAATCATACCAAACTAGGAAACTAATATGTTCTAGAATAGTTCTAGAATAGGGAAATCATAAATTAGGAAATAATACTAGAAATAGAATATGGTTTGACACTAATGTCAAACAGGGGTGACTTTGTCTAGATGTTCTACATCAGGCCCCCCTTCTTGAAAAGAACTCGACCCCGAGTTTGGTGTTGGAAAGAGAAAACATCATCGCCAGGAAAGTAAGGAAAGATATCCTTAACATTGAATGTGGACGAAATGTTCATATTAGCTGGGAGGTCGACAACATATGCATTGTTGCTGATCTTCTTGAGAATGCGGATAGGACCAATCTTCTTATACTTCGTCTTGTTGTATGTACCGCTTCGGAAACGATCCTTGCTTAAGTACACCATAACCGGATCACTAACTTCATAGGATTGAAAATCACGTCGACGATCAGCATCTATCTTGTACTTGGAATTAGCGGCTTCCAAGTTTTTCTTTACCTTATCATGTAGCACTTGTAGGGACTCTATCATGTTGCCGCAAGATTGGAACTAGGAATGGATGGTAAAGAGACGAGATCCAATGTATGATTAGGAACCTTGGAATAAACAATCAAAAGGTGCATAACCGTAACAGATTAGGAACGAATTATAGGCGAACTCAACTTGAGCGAGAGATAGATCCCATTGTCTAGGCTTGTCTCGGATAAACAACGAATAAGATTCCCTAATGATCGGTTTACTACTTCGGTTTGCCCATCTTTTGTGGGTGAGTTGTGCTACTAAACTGCAGTTTGGTTTGTAGACGAGTCCAAAGTGTCTTCCAAAACCAACTTAAGAACTTAGTGTCTCGATCAGAAGTAATGGTTTTTGGAATACCATGTAAACGGACTATCTCACGAAAGAAAAGATTTGCCGTAGTCACAACATCCATAGTCTTCTTGCAAGGAATAAAATGTGCCATTTTTGAGAAGCGGTCAACAACCACAAAAATAGAATCATGAGCTCTTTGGGTTCTTGGTAAACCTAGCACAAAATCCATTGATATATCTTCCCAAGGAGCATCTGGAGCTGAAAGAGGAATGTATAATCCTGTATTTTGTGCATGACCCTTACTTCGTTGACAAACCATACAACGTCGCACAAAATCATGGACATCCTTTTTGAGAGAATTCCAAAAGTAACGAGCTTCGACTAGAGATATAGTCTTATCTACTCAAAATGGCCGAGAAGACCATCACTATGTAACTCCTTAATAAGGTGTTCACGAATGGAACCATCAGGAATGCAAAGCGGCTACCTTTAAAAAGAAACCCATTATGTAAAACAAAATTACCGTACCTTGTTGTGCGGAGGAACATTTCTGCCATAGTAAGGAAAAGTCTGGATCGTTAGGATATAACTCTTTAAAGGAGTCAAAGGCAATCACTTCAGCACGGATAGTAACAAGGAGTAATTCACGGACACTATGATTTGTGAAACGGCTTAGTGCATCCGCAACCTTGTTGTTCATACCAGACTTGTGCTGAATAGAGAACGTATATTCTTGCAAGGTAGAAATCCAACTTGCATGCATTCTATTGGATGGTGATTGATTCTGAATATACTTGAGGGCTTGGAGATCAATATACAAGACCAAATCCTTATGTATTAAGTGGTGTCTCCATTTTCGTAGTGCACGAATCACAGCATAGAACTCTAATTCATTGGTAGACCACTTTTGACGAGCTTCAGTGAGTTTTTCGCTAAGAAATTCAATGGGTTTACCTTCTTGGGATAAAATAGCACCAACTCCTAATATGGAAGCATCAGAATGTACTTCAAAAAGCTTGTTGAAATCAGGTAGTGCAAGCATAGGAGCAGGTATAAGTCTTTCTTTTTAGTAATTGAAAACTTGATTCAGCTTCATCTGTCCATAAGAACCTTTTATCCTTCCAACTGTCAGTAATAGGAGATGCGATAGAGCCGAAATCCCTTATAAATCGACGGTAAAAGGAAGCTAAACCATGAAAACTTCGAGCTTCAGATGCTTTCTTCGGAGTAGGCCAATCACGAATAGCTGTGATTTTGGAATCATCTACTTGAATACCATCAGCAGAAATAACGTAACCCAAAAAACAGAACCTTAGAAGTGAAAAATTGACACTTCTTTAGATTGATAAATAACTCATTCTCCTTGAGAGCGTTGAAAACAGCCCACAAATAAGAGCGATGTTCCTCTTCATATTTAGAATAGATAAGGATATCATCGAAATAAATCACAACAAACTTACCAATGAAAGGTTGTAGGACTTGATTCATAAGCCTCGTAAACGTACTTGGAGCATTAGACAAACCAAATGGCATAACAAGCCACTCGAAGAGACCATCCTTTGTCTTAAATGCAGTCTTCCATTCATCTCCAAGTCGAATTCGGATCTGATGATACCCACTTTTAAGATCAATCTTAGAAAATATTATGGAAGCGGAGAGCAAATCAAGCATATCATCTAATCTTGGAATTGGGAAACGATAGCGGATTGTGATCTTATTAACAGCTCCACTGTCGATACACATACGCCAAGTTCCATCTTTTTTGGCACAAGAAGAGATGGAACAAAGACAAGGGCTTAAACTAGGTTGTATGAAACCTTTAGACAGCAATTCATCCACTGTCCTCGAAGTATATCGTGCTCCTTAGGTCTCATACGGTAGTGTGTAAGATTAGGAAAACTTGCACCAGGCATGAGATCTATTTGGCGTTGAATATTTCGCATAGGTGGCAAAGAATCAGGCATATCAGATGGTAAAACGCATGCAAACTCATCTAGTAAGGATCGCACTTGAGTAGGAATAGTTGTAGGAAGGTCGAGTATAAGGTTGTACAACTAAGTCATAGATCGTACCTGATTCTTGTGCATCATCTAAGATGTCCGGGGAAACCAACATCGTAGTATCTTCTTGTTGTAGACTTGTCTTAGGTTTCGCATACGATGGTTGCAATATGATTCTGTTTCCATTGTACATGAATGAATACGTATTAGCTTTACCTCTATAAGTCACATCTACATCATATAGCCATGGATGTCCAAGTAATATGTGGCAAGAAGTAATATTCACAACATCACAAACCACTGTCTCGTTATATGCTCCAATTTTAAATGACACGAAATATTGAGCATCTACATTCTTCTTGTTGTTATCATCAATCCAACCAATGGAGTATGGTTTAGGATGTGGATGAGTAAATAATTACAGCTTTTCCACCAATATAGATGAAACAATATTTTGACAACTTCCACTTGTCAATGATCATATCACATATCTTGTCTTGCACACGACATTGAGTGCGGAATAGACGACACGGGTTGGATAGTCAACACGAGGAATGGACAATAGATTTGAATAACATAAGAGACATAATCCCTTTAATCTCCTTCCTCCGCATATGCTTGTATATCTTCGATATTTATATGAACATCTTCACTTTCTTCCTCATACACAGCAGACTCTTCTTCGGTCATCAATGTACGCCCACTTCTACATTGGTTTGATGTATGACTGGCTGCTTACACTTATAGCACTTGTTTTAGGTTGGGTATGCATAAGGGTTTTGAGGTTTTGGTCTAATGGGTAGAGCATTACTAGGGCTGGGGTGGAGGTGGAAGAGTCTTTATGGTAGGTGGGTTTTGGGAAGAAGATGGTTGGGTGGTAGTGGTAGTGGTAGTAGGAGAAGTACGGAATTTGGAATGGAGAAGGTTGTTGCCTATTAGGAAAATTTTGAAATGAAGGTTTTCTAGGGTATGAGAATGAGGATTTTGGGTATGGTTGTGGAGAAAGCATGAAAGATTCTATCTTTAAAGCATTATTAATGATGAGAATGAAGAGAAGTATATTGTTGAGTAGCTAACCTTTCTTGTATACTCCAATCAAGTCCATTGATGAACCCCAATTGTTTGATCAACTAGTCTCATTGTTGGTTCAGAGATAATGACGGGAAAATTCGTTACATACTCTTGTACCGTGCGATTGCCTTGGCTGACAGCTTTTTGTATGTGATGAACAAGGTTTGCATGTAGTCCGGAGGAAGAAATCTTCTCTTCAATAGTTGTTTCATGGCTGTCCAGGACTGAACTGGTCGCAATCCTTGATTGGCTCGTTCTATTTGAAGATGATCCCACCATGAGGAAGCTGGTCCAGTAAACTTGAAAGCAACAAGCTCTACTTGTTGATCTTCAGGTATGCACATATAAGCAAGGAAACGATCAACTGTACACAACCAATCTAAGAAATCTTCAATGTGTAAGAGTCCATCAAACGGGGTTATATCAGCTTTGGGGCGATAGTTTTGTGGATTTCCCATGTTCCTTGTCAGGCGGTTGTGGAGGATAATAATATGGCTCATAATCTTCAACATCAATGGCTTGTTGTTTTGTAGAAGATTTGAGCAAGTTTTGGGGAGTAGAGTAAAAGCTGAAATCTTCAAAGAATTCAAATTGTGGGGTTGTGTAAGGTGGACAAGAAGAGTATGTTTGGAGTGTATTGTAATGGATGATAATATGATTTATTTAGGGAGGCGTAATTGCTGGAAGAAGGTTGGGAAGAGGCTGGGGGGGTTTGAAGATGAGTAGTAGAGTTGGGAGGGGTGGAAGTATGGGGATGGATAATTTCATCTCGGGTCTTAGATTTTTCTCCAAGTACCTTCTTTCCTTCTTCTTTCTTTCCTTCTTCTCCCATGAATTTAATAAACATACTTTCGATTTTTTTTGTGATATCATCGAAACGTTCATCCATTACCGTGGTTAGCTTCTTTTCAATATTGATTCCCATTGCTTTCACATCAGCTTCTAGGTCTTTCCTCAAACTAGTTCTTAACTCTTCAATCTTCTTATCACCCATGTTAGTGGAGGCTCTCAATCGAGGCTCTGGTACCACTTAACGTATCGGAAGCGTAATAATTTGGATCAAGGATCCGAAAGGTAGTGAAAACTAGTGTGAAATCAATAGATTCACAAAAGTTATAAGAAAACTAGAAAACAATAACTAAATAAAATATCTTTGATAAATCAAATAACATAATAATGTTGAATGTGTAGGAATTCTACAAGGCTAGGCCTTCTTATATAGGCTTCACTATTTCCTAAAAGTAATAAGACTAGAAAAGGAAATCATACCAAACTAGGAAACTAATATGTTCTAGAATAGTTCTAGAATAGGGAAATCATAAATTAGGAAATAATACTAGAAATAGAATATGGTTTGACACTAATGTCAAACAGGGGTGACTTTGTCTAGATGTTCTACATCAGTCAACCATCAATCCAGTATGCCAGCATGCAGGATTAATTTAGGAGGCATGCAAAGATAGTTTCATGCGAATTAATTCAGGAGGCATGCAAAGACAGTTTCATGCAGAATTTAACATGGAGGCATGAATGAGCAGTTTCATGCAGAATTAAACATGGAGGCATGAATGAGCAGTTTCATGCAGAATTAAACATGGAGGCATGAATGAGCAGTTTCATGCAGAATTAAACATGGAGGCATGAATGAGCAGTTTCATGCAGAATTAAACAAGGAGGCATAAATGGGCAGTTAATACCATTTAAGTTTATATTGTAATTAGGTATTCAACTGTAGAAATAGAGAGAAGGTAATTCTGAACTGGGGGGAAGGAAAAAGAGAGGAAAAATAGACTGTAATTCTATTATCAATAAAACACCACTCTCCAAGGGGATTCACCCTTGGACGTAGGCAAACCATGCCGAACCACGTAAAACCTGTGTCTCTTTTATTTGTTCTTCAATTCGTCTCCAACCCTAAATACACACATCAATCATGTTTCGTGCCTTAAAGTTATTTTGGGTACAAACAGCATGATTATTCGACCACGTAAAAGATCCTCCTATTAAAGGTTGATCAATTAATTCGTGCTCCTAGATGTAATTATTCAACAAAGCCGTATTCCGTTTGTCCCCTTCTCCACGGTTCCTCTCATCACTGGAACGAACCGCATTCATATCCCCTGCAATGCAAATAGGGCCACTCCCAGTGACGGATGTGGGGGTGGCTTACCTAGGGACAAACCCCAAAAAAAAAAAAAAAAATCAGAATAGCTCACTTTCACCTTTGTAATTCCCCGGGAAAAAGGAAAAGCCCAGGTCTAAATTTGGATAGTCCATACAAAAGAAAATCAAACTTGACGTATCTTGAAGAAGATCTAACAAACGGAACATATATGTAGTTGTATGACTAAGATCTAGTGATATGCAAAGAGAGTGAGGATACATTTATATGCATGCATCCAAAGAATTAAATATCTTGCTTGTATGTGATTCAAAATCTTAAAATGCTGTGTATCCTTACGGCGACAAATATGATAAATTATAAATGTAACACTTAAAATGTTACTTATAGGGATAGACAGAAAAATGCTATATCTTATCATGATTATAAGCACAAATTTATTTTTTATTGATTTAGTAATTATTTTGCAAACCAAAGAGAGAATATAGAAGAAGCATAAATTTAAAATATTTGACACATTGATAAGTAATATCTTATTTGTGGAAACCAAAAAAATAATTTACAGAACCCCAAAAAAATTGGCAGCCTAAGGCCGCATTATCAAATCAAAGTTTCGTGTTAATTTATAGTTTTGTTTGTGTATCTCATACATAGCATAACGCAATTGTAAATATACTTTCTGTTAAATAAATTTGATTCAAAAAGTTTTGTGCTCTAAAAGATAACGTTGCCCAACTTATACTCTTTAAATATTTTCTTCGTATTTATTTTTATCGCAGTTGAGATGAATGTAAAATAGCCCACCTCAACACAAATTTCTGGATCCGCCGCTGGCCAGTCCACCGTCTTCTTGCTTCATCCATATCTTCCCAAAACTCAGTTCTAGAATTGTATTCGCATGGACTGTATACGTTAATTACAGCCCAATGAAACCCATTGATTCTAGTGGAAAAAACTGAAGTAATATTATTGTATCCAATTCTTTCATCTAATTTTTCAAACCTGGAACTATCCTCATCTAATTTTTCAAACCTGAAACTATCCCATATGGTCGGTAAACCACCACTGCTACCAACTGATGGGATATATGACCAACCAAAGTTGTCGTCATACCAAAGCTGTCGAACAAACCATTCAGACATCCACTGAATTTTGGTTTCTTTTGTTGTACACTTGTACAGTGTACGGATCTTAATATATTTCCCTTCTAATGGAAAACTAAAATGTCTAACCAGTGACACATGAAAACGTACGGATCAAAATAGATATTATTGTAGCTAAATATATTTCACCAACTATTTTATTCTCTACTAATCACCAGTTAAACAACGTTAATTCTATAACAATAGCCCTAGATATTATCAATAATTTATGATTCGTACAATAATTAATCGAAGCTCACCTACCATTATTTGGTGTATTATCAGTTATGTCGCATTTCCTTCAGTTCTCACCCCGGTTGGTGATTAAAATGATGTTTAACCACTGACTACTACTTAACTATGATCACCGTTCAAGAGAAAAAAAAATTATGTATCTTTTTAGATAAATTACTAAACGTATTCTCTTACGAACGCAGCGCACCACAATATGTAAGTAAAACACTATCTCGAGATGAAGTCTTTACGTGAAACACGCTCCTGGTCGCATGTAAACTTCCGCTTTCAACTTATCGTCACTCTTTGATCATTTTGCGTACATATAACAAGAAGATTAACTCTAATTACTTCGCCAATTAAAAATGGTTTAAATACACAAAGATCTTTGGTCGACAAGGAAATCGAAGTTCCTGGAAACAAAACCGTACGAGATTCCATTGCTGAAAATATATATAAATGAACAAGTAGATGAATCCTGCCAAGAGCATTCAGTTAAAGATGGAGTAGTTTATTTGATCATTAAATCATTAAATTTGTTGATTTGCTAGTCAATATTCAATAAGCATTGGACTGAAAGAAAGTTAATAATCGGGATTGCACCTTTTTAACGGTGCCATTAATTAAATTGATTTGCTATTAATTAATAATGGCACCTTTTTAACGGTGCCATTAATATGTGTTTAATTAACACAAAATTGGTTAAAAAGACCAAAATCAACAATTTCAGGGTGAAAAAGACATGTAAAATTTGATATGTTTAAATGGACGAGAATGTAAAAATAGCCGGGATGTAAACAGTTTCATCCTACCCATTTTCAAATACTTTTTCTTATTTTTAATTTACATCAGGATGCATCCAGTTTCATCCTCACTCTTTTTTTAAGTTTAAGCCAAGATGAATCGAGTTTCATTCTTGCTATTTTTTTGGTGTCCATTTCACCCATACTAATTTTTACTCGTCTATTAGAACCATGTTTTAAAAATATTTGGACAAATGACCCATTTTCCGTTTAATTAAATCCAAACACATACATTGCATAAAGACTAAAGAGATCAGTAGTCTTAATCTGTAATGTGAATCAAAACCAGTTATATCATGTTGCTTACCATTGGAAATCTCTAGGCTGTACCTATATGAACCGGAAAGTAGTCTAGGATGGTCTGAATTAGTTCCATTAGTCTGCCTAAACAAATTATTTACGGGTTATGTTTAACTAATAATTTATTTAAAGTTTAATTGTGACTTTCACTTAAGAGTCAAGCAGCCATTGACCACAAATTTCAACCTAGTTAAACCGGTGCTTAATAACCTTGACAACATAACAAAGGACTCCACGACTCGGGTAACGCATCTTCTTGAAAGAGAGCAGTTGGTCCGGAATGGGCATTTTGTAAGCTCTTTTATTTTTTCCTATTCGCAAAGGTAAAAGATTTTATAAAAGGCCTACCAGAGGTAAGCGAAGAGGGACTTTAAAGAGCAAACCCAAAAACTAGAGCTCAAAAAGAGATGCAAGAAAAGTTATAAAGAAGTTGTCCCAGTTGGCAAGTACATAATCTAAAGAAATCCCTTTCAGCTCTACAGAATTGATGCACCAAAAATACACTAGTATCTTGATATTTTTGGTGACTTAATCAGTAGTAATATGGGCGGTATCAAAAACTATAGAATTCCTCAACTTCCAAATGCACCGGCATATTGCAGCTGGGATTAAGGGTCATAATTTCATGCTGATAGGATGCATCAGTCTGAACTTTCAACTTTTAATGATTTTATCAATGCAATTAGGCATTGGCACCATAAGCGTTTATGAAGTAAAGTCATGCTTACGAACAGGTAAAGCTGTGGATTTTAAGTGAGGGGGTGCAAAAAAAAAAAGGCAAAGAAAAAAAATTGTACATTAAAGATTGGGTACCTTTTAAGTATGTTATTGACGATCACCGTCTCCATCATCGTAGTATATTAGTAACCTCCAGCAAATCAACCTGTTAGTCACAGAAACATACATTTTCCACCTTACAATATGATCGAACTTTATATATATGTAGTTTAAATTATAAGAGAATATAGAATCTGTATTCACCAACAACTACTTAAAGCAAAAAAAAATAAGATAGAACCACAAGATCTAAGAAAAATATATTTCATTATCATAACCCCCAAGTGTTCAGTAATAACAAAATATATAATATACACCACAAGAGGCACGTTAGATAGTTAATTCTAAAATTTCTGATAATTTCCTCTAAATTTATGTCTTTATGAATCATGTAGAAGTGCTTCAAATATCTAAAAAATTCCCAAAAAACTACCTTATATGCAGCATTTTTACCCAAAAGAACACCTTATATGTTTTACCAAAAAACCCAACCTTTACTATATTCAACAATGCCCACGACGTGGTGCCATATCTTGAAATCGTTTTCTAATTTTGTCGTTATTGATATTGCGAAAGACTTATCGTTCAATATATGTGAGCAAACAGTTATTCATATATTCATCACCAATACGACTTCGCAAACGATTCTTCACTATCTTCATAGCAGAAAACACTCGCTCAACGGTAGCTATAGCAACCGGCAATATCAAAGACAATGTAATCAACAAGTAAACAAGAGGATATACTATATGTCTTTTCGTTTCAACCATTTTCTTGGCAAGCCCACTGATTACAACCAGCTCAAAAAATCTGTAACTAGAAAGCACATCACGAAGAAAGGTGTCTAGTTGTCGTTCAAGAATCATGAGATCCATTTCAGAAAAATCAGATGGATATAGTTTAGCAAGACGAATTAACGCACCTTTGTCAAAAGATGAAAAATTCTTGGTTGGATTAAAATGCGACATGCAAAGAAGCAACTCGGTGTTCACTTCATCAAACCGGTCATTAAGGGCTGCAATTTGCATATCAATGACATTTTTGAACAAACCAACTTGAAAATGATGTAGATTTGTATCTTCTTGTAAATTGCGTCTACCTCGTCCAAGTGGTACATATGGAGACATCATTTCAGGAACTGCAATATTAGTTTTAGCACAAAAGCGAGAAATATCATTCATAAGACTATTCCACCCACGATCCCGCATGTTCTGTAGCTGGGCTTTAGAGATCTTCACCAAGTTCATAGCATTCACAATTTCTTGATCTTTTCGTTGCAATGCTTGCGATAATTCGTTAGTGACTCCTAATAAAGTGCTTACTAGAAATAAAGTAAAGACAAAATCAAATGTCGCCATCAAAATCAGAAAAGCGTATGCTTTTCCCCTCGCTTCACTAGCACCTTTTCGACTTACAATCTCCAACATTTCTAAAATTGATGGAAACATCGAAATTAAACTCAGCAACGTATTGTAATGTGTACCCCAACATGTGTCGGAAGGTCGTTTGAGGCTAGTTTCTTGATCAATCCCGAGCCACTTAAACGTTCACCTTTTTCAACTAGTTAAACCACTCTAGCAAGTTCTTTTTTTCGAAGAACATCTCTGCGTTTGCACGAGGAAGAAACAATTGTAACAACTTCGCTAACTATAGTAAAGAAAAATGCAACCTCGCCATGCTTCTGAGCAACAATCATTAATGCCAATTGAAGCTGATGAGAAAAAAAATGAACAACATAAGCTGAAGGGTTTTCTTTTAAAATGAGTGATTTAAGTCCGTTGTACTCACTTAGAAGCACCATCGTAACACTGCCCTCTCAATCTCATTATATTTAAATCATATTTAGAAAGTAATGCGTCAACTGAATTCTTCAATGAAATTGCCGTCGTTTCAAGGACATGAATGATGCCTATGAACCTTGCAATAATATATCCTTCCTTGTTGACATAATGATGTGATTTTGAAAGTTATAGTAAAGTGGTAAATAAGATGTCGTTCCTCTCAGACTTGTAAAGATTTAGTTTCGAGAAAACTCTAAAAACAAAGAAAATATATTTACAAGATGTCACAATATCGAGAGATTCTCGAGACTCGGGATTCCACCAATTCTTACATTCATGTGGTTCAACTAATAATTCTAGACATTTATAGCTCAAATTTATTGACTCTAATTCATTGCCGAAAGTAGATTTTGAAAGTAATGCCTTGTATATCTAAAGCATGAGACATCAAAACACTTAAGAAAGCATGACCCATCAATTGAAATCACAATCATTCAATAAAAATCATAAGATACGATTAAAAATCAATGCAATAATTCATAAAAGAATTAATAGAATTACACACGCATGAAAAATGGCTTCCTCCATCGTCCCAATGTGTTGGGGTTTAGCTCCTCATGTTATTCACGTGCTCAAAATAGGTGTTCATAGCTCAAAAGTGTGAAAAACAAGAGAAAGATAATAACTCGGGCAGTTTGCAACGCAAAAAGGCGTTACAAACGGTATTCTGAGAAGAATAAGTCTGCCTCTTAATCGATACTAAGAATCTCGTTTGTTGAATTTAAGACTTGCTCGGCGTTGGTGCAATGTTCTTCAATTAGGGTTCTTGAGAACGACAGGTTTTGTAGCGTCGTCTGCAACCCTTTCTCTTCTTCTTCACCTGCTTCTGCCAAATCGAGCTCTGCAGCTTCTCCGATCCTCCAGTATAGACCCCCAAATCCTCGACTGCCTCTCTAAGACTCGAACAACCCCTTATATACCCAACATGGCGACTAAATCCCGAGAATCTCACACCTTTCTTCGACCAAAAGTCTCGGCCTTTATTTTCTTCTCCTCCCTCTTGCTTTTTCGCCTCTTCCTGTGTAGTTTTAAACTCTATAAGTTGAACAGAGTATATTCTTTCCATTTTCTCCACGTACTTAGAGTTTTCTTCGTATTGATGAAACAAATCTTCACGAAAGATATTCTTCATAACTTCCGAGAATAAACCCGAGTTACTCTGTTTTGAGATAAATGTGTGGAAACTCGATCATTATCCGATTTGAAACCACGTACAGGCCCTGTTTTTTAAGTTAACAAGCCCAAACAAAATCGGACCCGTGATAAAATCCGATGTAAATCTCCCTCAAATCTCGTCTGCAAAATTCGCAGGCGAGAATATATTTCCCTCCACTTTCCATTTTCAAATGAGAAAGGTGGAGTCCCCCTAACAACTGGCGGTGTGTGAATAGCATTGTGTCCCCCTTGGGTGCCCCTTATCAACAGGGGTACCCCTTATCCATGTTGAGAGTCCGAATAGTAATTTTCTCCCACGAGCGCAAATACCACTTTTCGAGCCAATTTTCCCAAAAGTTTATTTCTCCAAAAACACCTACAAAGACATAAAATAGCAAAATAAGCGCAAAATCGAGTGCTAACATTACAGAGAATTGAGACTAATATAGACACATAAATGCGTACATCAAATACCCCAAACTTATTATTTGCTAGTCCTCGAGCAAATCAAAAGCTGAAAAGAAAATCCTAACTCATTTGTCATCGCAGGCATCGTCGATTGCATTTAGCGTATGCAATAAGCCTTTAAACCCCTAGGTGGCCCTAGTGGCCGAGTTATAGTCTCGGGAGGGTTTACCAGGAGGTGTACCCACAAAACCTTTATACTCAG
Organism: Papaver armeniacum; assembly: GCA_023531295.1. Taxonomy (NCBI): domain Eukaryota; kingdom Viridiplantae; phylum Streptophyta; class Magnoliopsida; order Ranunculales; family Papaveraceae; genus Papaver; species Papaver armeniacum. The sequence continues at coordinate 197,537 of JAJJWW010000903.1, forward strand.
GACCTAACTAATTACGAGAACCTTGGAAGGCACTAAAAAGTCTCCTTGGTTGGCATACTTATTGACTACGGGGAGGAAGTACCCCGATGCGAAATTCCAATTGTTGTACACGAGTTTGCACTCAAGCATACTAAAATTCATATATAAGTCACGAGCTCTACTCAGATAGTCACACTATGGACATCAATACCGGAGTCAAAACTAATCACATGGATAGATCAAGAAGATGGATACAGGGAAAAACATAGATGGTTTTGATGTTTACTAAGTGAAAGGTGTTTCCCATATCTGTCTGAAGGCCTCCGCCAAAACGAACCTATCCTAATGGACTGAGACACCGGTCTAACTAATATCAACACACTGGCACATACAAGGGAACCAGTGGTCGATAAACCTAATTCTAGGTCAACACAACTGGCATATACAAGGGTTCCAGTGGTCGACTTTATTGAATTTATTCCGGTTGGTCTAATGGTCTGGTCTCACTTTCTTTTTTTCTTTTTTTTAACTATTCTTTTTCACTTTCTTCACTTTTTTTTTTTTTACTTTTTTTTTTTTTAATTTTTTTTTTTTTTTTTTTTTTTTTTTTTTTTTCGTGGTATCTCAATCACTCTAATTCACCCTCGCATTGGTAACAACTTGAATCGTGCGCCCCACCTAATCACTTAGAGAAACATAGTTTAAAAACAAAATAAAAATAAAAACAGAAGTGAAAAGGACTCAACAGATTGGTGAAACTATCATGTTATTCCTAACAACGAGCTATGTGCTTTTATGAATAGACTCTTTAGATGTTTCCATCTAATCAGTTGGTTCCTCAACTCCTACAACCAAAATGCTTCCATCCACTTAGATTGGTTAGTGCCATCCTTAATAAGCATAAATTTCTAGGCTCTGGAGTTTAACAATGCAACTAAAACGTTTTTTCCCATACCCCCAAACTTAAATCTAACATTGTCCTCAATGTTCTAAAGATAAAATTAAAAGCATGAACAAGGAGAAACTGTTACCATTTGAAGTAAAAGAGTTAAGGAAAGATATTACCGTGTCGCATGAATGTTGGGTTACCTCCCAAGAAGTGCTAAGTTTAACGTCTTCAGCCGGACTAAGAAAGGATTAGTCACCTTATAGAATCATAAAGTAATAGCCGAAATTTCTGTGGGTCATCAAAACCAAATAGAGCTATCACAAATAAAAGGAATCTGCAACATGCCAAGAAAATTAACAAATGAAGCACACCCTTGTCTAGTTTCCTATTTAAGACAACTACATCTAGTTGTGGTTCAGGTTCAGGTTCTATAACTGGGTCCAAATAAAATATTTTCATGTGCTGGAATTCCTCAAAGCCAAGATCCGGTTCAGGTTTTAAAGTCTGTAAAAACTCAAATAAGAACTTAGAAACACATAATAATAACCTGAATAATTGCGGATCCTTAAAGTCAATCAGTTTTGACTCACACAATTGACCACGATGAAACTGGCGGTCAATCTTAAGCAAATGTGTCGTTTCTATTCTCCTAAAATAATTAGGTTTGGTCTCAGAACTTAATAACTGACACATTTTAAACTCATACATTCCCACAATTGGTTGAAAAATATTTGGTGGGAAAACAAAGTCAATCTAGGTATCATAGCCTGGATAAACCACATCAACCAGAGGATGGGTTTCTAACAACTGAACTTCTTCATGGACATTATTAGGTTCTGGAGAACTAGTATGAAGGCAATCTGGCTCAATGGTTGAGGCACATATATCAAGTCCCAAGTGAGGGATCTCTACAAGAGCTAAAGGTAAAGCACGGGGAGAATGATAATCACCCCCAAACTTAGAGTTTTGGGTGTCTCTAGATAGACTATCTACAATTTCCTAATTTCTAGATCATTGGAATCTAAAAATGGTCAATTGCTTCTTCTAAGTTATAATCGGAAGGTGCATCCTCACTCATCATATTTGAAAGCTCTACGAGTTCATCTTCTTTGTCTAAGACTAATGTTTCTAAATCGTTAGACTCTAAAACAATGTTCTCAGAAGAAACTCGTTCCTCTAAACCATAATCGGCTTCGTAATCATAAGGAAAATCTACATCGTCTAAAACGGTGGTATCTCTAGTCAAATCCTCGTCCTTTTGAATAGGTGAATAATTATTAAAATTATTTGGATTTGAACTAGAAATAATATTATCATTGTAAAGCTCAATTGGAGTAGCAAATTCCTGATCACTATGCCTAAATATTTCAGATTCTTCATCAACACTATCCTCATCATAATCATCGTTATAATAACATGAAAATGGTTGAACCTCATCTAAAGTAGTGTTAGCAATTCTAACCTCGTCATCTTGATTATGCAAATAACTATCTTCATTTTCAAAGGTGCTATTGGAAACACTATATTGGAAATTAAAACTATCTTGAGCATTTCTTTCCTGGGCCTCTAACAACATTTTCTGAGTCGATTCACATGAATTCCTGATTTTATCTAGGAAAGAAAGGTCACATGTTGTATTGTTTTCGTCCATAACTAAGTCATTCATCTCATCAGAACTATGTGTCGACTTAATTATCTTTTGTGCTGACTTAGCTAACTTACGTGCGGACTCTAATAGAGAGGAATTTTGCTCGTATGACCGGTGGGAATATGGATACTAATTGGGCTCACCATGGTATGGACCATAACCTTCAAAAGGCTGATCTTCCCAACCACTATTCACATTATGGTCAAAGTAGTAACGTCCAGTTTGAAACTTCGATCGGATATTCGTTGTATTGGCTATTATTATACCGGTTCGACATTCTATTCGCGGGGTGTCGGTTGTCACACAATAAAACCCACCGACGGGGATTCGTGGGTGGATAGAGTCTTACCTCCGTACCAGGACGGGCGATGAACCGTTGAAGTCGACTTAGGCCACCGACTCCGATGTCGGTGTACGAACCCGAGGGGCCGAGACAAGATCGTGTAATCGGCGTCCTTCCTCATAAGCAGTTTATATTTAATTTGTAAGCCTTCCTTAGGGTTTTAAAATAATGTCCAAGTCCAAAAATAAAATCCAAAAAGTGTCCAAAAATAAAAAAAAAATTACAAAAATACAACCCTATTTACAAATTCTAAAAATAAAAATAAATAAAATAACTATATACAAAATCTTCTTCTTCACTCCTTTGGATTCCTCTTTTATTTCCTTCTTTGCGATGCTTTCCTTTTATAGCCCTTTTTTCTTTCTTTGTAGCTTCACTCCAAATCTGAAAAGAATCGAAAAATACCAAAACGCGTAAAAAAGAACAAAAATAATAAAAATAAAACTAAAACTAAAACAAATCTAAATACAAGTCCGCGTCGGCGGCGCCAAAAATTGATGTGATTTTGAAAGTTGTAGTAAAGTGGTAAATAAGATGTCGTTCCTCTCAGACTTGTAAAGATTTAGTTTCAGAAAACTCTAAAAACAAAGAAAATATATTTACAAGATGTCACAATATCGAGAGATTCTTGTGACTCGTGGATTCCCACCAATTCTTACATTCATGTGGTTCAACTAATAATTCTAGACATTTATAGCTCAAATTTATTGACTCTAATTCATTGCCGAAAGTAGATTTTGAAAGTAATGACTGTATATCTAAAGCATGAGACATCAAAACACTTAAGAAAGCATGACCCATCAATTGAAATCACAATCATTCAATAAAAATCATAAGATACGATTAAAAATCAATGCAATAAGTCATAAAAGAATTAATAGAATTACCACACGCATGAAAAATGGCTTCCTCCATCGTCCCGGTGTTGGGGTTTAGCTCCTCATGTTATTCACGTGCTCAAAATAGGTGTTCATAGCTCAAAAGTGTGAAAAACAAGAGAAAGATAATAACTCGGGCAGTTTGCAACGCTGAAAACGCGTTACAAACGGTATTCTGAGAAGAATAAGTCGCCTCTTAAACGATACTAAGGTTCTCATTGTTGAATTTAAGGCGCTCGGGCGTGGTCCAATGTTCTTCAATTAGGGTTCTTGAGAACGACAGGTTTTGTAGCGTCGTCTGCAACCCTTTCTCTTCTTCTTTCACTGCTTGCTGCCAAATCGAGCTCTGCGGCTTCTCGATCCTCCTTATAGACCCCAAATCCTCGATGCCTCTCTCTAGGACTCGAACAACCCCTTATATACCCAACGGGCGACTAAATCCCGAGAATCTCACACCTTTCTTCGACCAAAAGTCTCGGCCTTTATTTTCTTCTCCTCCTCTTGCTTTTTCGCCTCTTCTGTGTAGTTTTAAACTCTATAAGTTCGAGCAGTATATTCTTTCCATTTTCTCCCGTCTTTCCGAGTTTTCTTCGTATTGATGGAAACAAATCTTCGGAAGATATTCTTCATAACTTCCGAGAATAAACAGGGAGTTACTCTGTTTTGAAATAAATGTGTGGAAACTTGATCATTATCCGATTTGAAACCACGTACGAATTTGTTTTTAAGTTAACAAGCCCAAACAAAATCGGACCAGTGATAAAATCCGGGTAAATCTCCCTCAAATCTCGTCTGCAAAATTTCGCAGGCGAGAAATATATTTCCCTCCACTTTCCATTTTCAAATGAGAAAGGTGGAGTCCCCTAACAACTGGCGGTGTGTGAATAGCATTGCGTCCCCCTTGGGTGCCCCTTATCAACAGGGTACCCCTTATCCATGTTGAGAGTCCGAATAGTAATTTTCTCCCACGAGCGCAAATACCACTTTTTGAGCCAATTTTCCCGCAAAAGCTTATTTCTCCAAAAACACCTACAAAGACATAAAATAGAAAAATAAGCGCAAAATCGAGTGCTAACATTACAGAGAATTGAGACTAATATAGACACATAAATGCGTCTATCACATAACGTTTACAAACTTCCATTTGCTCTCTAACAGAAACATCGCGAGACTCGTCAACCATAATAGAAAAAAGGGAATCACCAATGTCTTCACGGTTTACATCCATAGTTTCCATTGTAGCTGCACTCACTATTTGTTTTTGGATGTCTGGTGATGTTAACTTGTTGTTACAGAGCACTTTTTTAATTTCACTCTTAATACTATCATTATGGTCAGCTGTGTAATGAAGGAGTTCAAGAAAGTTACCTTGATTATTTGAAGTATCAAATTCATCATGGCCACGAGAAGCTAATCCTTGACATAATAGAAACCGAAGACAGTCAATTGATGCGTTCAAACGAATCATGTACCCCAAACTCTCTTGTGCTGTTTTATGTTTAACGATATTACGAATATGGTGTGACTCTTGTAGTAACTCGCGGCTTTTCATACAAGCATCATTGTGAACACTATTCTGGTTTCCAACATGTTTTTATAACTTATCAGGTTGACTCCAATTTGAAAAACCTGCATTTACAAAAGCATCACAAGCACCATTACCCTTAACACAACTTCTAAAAATATAACAAGGCAAGCAAAAGGCAGTATCTTTGGAAATCCTATATTATAGACAACTTCCATGTCTTAAGAACTAAGCTTCATTGAAACGTAGGTTTGATGGCTTCTTTTGTCCCATTAGCTTTTGTGGAAAAGGAAAATTCTTAGGTTGGCAAGGACCCCTTTCCATATAAGTTCTTCTGACTTTATCTTGATCATTTGGATGATAACTCGATTTCGGTTTTCTCATTGCAGTGTCTGTTGGAAGGTCCATCTCGATACCTCCTCATCTACAACTGTGGGAGCTGCTTGTGGACTAGGAACAAGGGCAGAAGGTACTTTTGGACCAAGAGCACTAGAAGATGAAGGTACTCGAGTACATGAAATTGAAGGTACTTGTTGTGGATCAGTTCCATCAGGAATAATAGAAGATGAAAGAAACTCTTCTGGAGTTCTCTTTCTCTTAATCACAAACAGAGCCGGCCCTGCTGTTAAAGCAAGATAAGCACGGCGTGAGGCCACAAAATGAAAGGGGCCACAATATTTTGATTTCTCTTAACACTAACAAAATGGTATCACATATATATATCTAGGAAATGATGTTATGCAATTATGGCTACACATGACCAATAGGTGTCATGTCCATACTTGAGCACCGATGGGATCCGTACATGCACCTTTGAGATAATCAGTTGTGCATGATTTATCTATTTTCATATACGTATACATACTTTATCTTTCTTATTGCGGCCATATACGTGTACATGGTATCTTGCGTATTCCCCACTTGGTATTATGTTCATCATACATTTTACATACAATATCATATTACACTCTTGGAAAAAATCTACACGTTTATGAAACATGTATAAAAGATCTCACATTTCCCTATTATCGGGCTATTAAAACCAAAGGACAGATCTGATTTTAGGTGTCACATGTTCCTTAATCCTTACTAAACTGTCTACTAACAGTCTACAAATGGAACTAATTTGGTGTGCTAAATTTTATTAAGTCATATAGAAAACCGTATTATGAGGCCACAAATTATTTTTTTGCTTGAGGCCACCAAAATGACAGGACCGGGCCTGATCACAAACTTGTCCATTCCTAAACAAAGATGAAGATTATTTAAAAAAATGAAATATAATTCTAACTATGGAAGTGAACTGAATACATATGATTAAAAGTAAAACACTAGATTAGAGCATCTCCAATGGTAACTTGGTGTGCATCTTTTGTGGAAGTTGCTTTTTCAAATGTAAAGAACCAATTTTCTTTAATTTGAGGAGATGAAAGAAAAATATCTCCAACCATAAATTGTTTTTCTTTAATTTTGAACTTTTAAACTGTTGATCCAAATTATATATCTGATCATAACCATTAATAATGATGATTAGGATGTTCACATCCTCTAAGAGAACCTCTAAAACTAGAGGATCGCTTTGAGGATGTCTACATAACTACCATACACATCATCTTTACATTCTCCTTCCACATTCTCATTGGAGATGATTTTTTAGTTAAATCCTTGAAAATCCTATGTGGCATTATATTTAGGATGTTTGCAATGTCTCATTGGAGATGCTCTTATAAGAAACAATAGATACCTAATATCTTAATTTTTCAAAACAAGACAAATTATACTAAAACCCCCAAAATTTAATATAAACCCCTTTTATTTATATCAAAATCTCCAAAATCAAATTGAAAAAATACATCAATTCAACATCAGTTAAAGAAGAAATAACAAATACCCAGTCTCTTAATTTACCATACATGACGAATTAAACTAAACACTAATTAAATTCAACATGAACCCTATTTTAAATTTCAAAACTAAAAACTTGGATTGAGAGAAGAAGGTACCTGGTAATTGAAACAATCTAATGATAAACAACACATCAAAATTACAACCCAAGCTCTTACCCTCGACGAGTCGTGATGATTGAGAAAATAAATTTTTTCTTAAGAGAAAAATGTATGAGAGACAGAAATAGAGTTACGTAAGCACTTACTGTGTTGTGAACGATTATTATGGGAGAAAGAAAGTCAGTTGGACTTTTCTTCTGGGCTTGCTTTAATTTGGCATTAGGGGTGCAAACTATGAGATTTCTGGGGGTGCAAACATTTTTTTTTTTTTGGGGCTTGAAAATGCTACGGGTTCTATTGATTTGGAAAATATGAGGGGTGCAACTGCACATGGTTGCAACATGTTGCCTCCTCCCCTGCTTACGAAGCAAATTTACGGTGGAAAAGAAGGTGAAAAACAGACTCTCCGGATTTGCATCAAAGAAGACAACCATTGACGACTAGCTTCCCTTTTTACGAAGAAGATCTATAGTTGCTAGGCTCTTGTAAAAAAAAAAAAAAACCTCACGATGAGGCCAGGATTTCGACAATATGCTATGCTAAGATATAAAATAGGAAGCTCGTGTTCCTTAGCGAGCTTAGCGTAGATGGACTTCACAAAATATCTCCTCTATTTATTAATACACCTCTTAATTAAACTGATCAAACTCCGTAGACAAACAAACAAAAAAGTTCTAATACGGTTATTAGATTACAAACTTCATTAACTTGAGCATCAATAAGTCTTCTCTCGATACCCAAGTCTTAAGAACCACCACCACTAATAAATTCGGCAACTTGGAATACAGTCTGATGCTTAAACCCTACATGGTTTTGACGGGTTGGAGGTTCAGTGTGTTGATAGCTTAACACTGACTAACTTCTTAAAAAGGTCGATTACTTAAACCCTGCTCACATATATGTCAACCCAGCTATAAATCTGGCTTGACTGGGGTAAACCCAAACTAATTGGGTATACCCAATTTTAAACGGAAACTTTTTGTGGGTTTTAGGGGGAGTCCGAATGGGTAAGTTACAAAACTGCCCTTACCCATTAATAATCTTAGTTACCCTAAATCAGATTTTATTCTCTTCATTTCATCTTCCTCTCTTCTTCTTCTCCTCCCCACCATACTGACCCCCACCACCACCACCATCAAAAAAACTCGACAATCAACTTGTTAAAATTGTCGATTCCCAAACTCCGATTAATCTTCATCAATGGATCCGCCGAGGGATAGTAAGATGAAGCAAACAAATAGAAAGCGCAATGAATTCAATCCGAAATTGCAAAAATAGTTCAACAAAAAGTGAAAAAAAAACCGTTGAAGAAGGAGAAATCGGCCGTCGAAAAAGAAGAAATGGTGCGATTAAGAAAGTAAGGGCCTGCTTAAACTCACTCTAGCACTTCGATTTCTTGTTTGCATGTCAAATTAGGTCGAAAATCCGAAATTTTGAATTGGCAGTTGTGACGCCGGCAAGGTATTTTGTTATCGACCTTGCCGGATTTTCATAGTTGGGGTTTTGCCGGCAAGTTATAAGGTTGAAGAACTTGCCGGATGTATAGTTTATGTAACTGCTACTAGCAGGGTCGGCAACTTTTTGTTTTTTACCCTGTCGGCTGCTTCTTTTGAATGTTTCCTGATGCCTATAGTTTTTTAATCCGGAAGGGTATTTGCATAAAACCATGTCGGCGGTTTGTCAGCCGGCAATATATGTGTAATGGACCTTGCCGACCTGTATAGTGAAAATTTATTGTTTCTACAGTGTACATTTTTGTTGGGAGCCGGAAGGCTATTTTAGTGATACCCTGCTGGCTGCGGCTTAGCCGGAATGCATGTTTTGGTAGACCCTTTCGGACATGTTTCCGCCGGATTGTCGACCATGCCGGCCTGTAATGTTTTTTTTTTTTGAATTGTTCTTGTTCAGGGTGGAGAAGGCAAAGAAGAAAGCTCTGAAAGCTATTAGTCCTCCTTCAAGACCTCCTCGTGTTGGTGGAAAACTCTTGACTTCACAACATCGGGGGTCGCCTAGGGGTTTAAAGGCTATAACTCGTCCACTAGGGTCGCCTAGGGGTTTAAAGGCTTGATGCACATGCTAAGTGCATTCGTTTTTATGTTTCAATCTATGTAATAACCAAAATTGCATGAATAAAGTGAATTACATCTTCCATATTTTCTGTTTTCTGTTTGGTATAAGTACAAGTCGGCAAGGTTATAAATCCTTAACATGCCTCAAGCTCGTCAGTCAATGCAGCAGTGTTAAAAACTATTTTCTTGCCGACCTTATGACCGCCGGCATTGTAGGAAAATTTTCCATGCCGACCGTAAAATTCTGGCCCAAGATAGTCGGCGTGTTGTGCAACTGAGACAATGCCGGACTAAACCTGGTCGGCAGCTTATTCAAAGTGGACCATGCAGGTTGAACATTGGTTGACAGGTTATTCAAAGTGGACCTTGCCGGCCAGAGGACAGCCGGCAGCTTATTCAAACCACGACCTTGCCGGCCTTGTGCATTTTCAAAACCAAATTTTTTTGATCGAAATCGAACTCATAAGACAGATGAAAGGTTTAATTTACTGAACTCATAATTTCAAAATTTAAATCTAAACTCAATTAATTAACCTAATCAGAATTTTAGTGTTAATTAACCAAGGGCATATTAGCCATTTAGAAAATACAAGGTTAAGGGATGGCTTGGCTTTACTTCATAATGACCTGATTTTGTCTTATTGGGTATACCCCAATTAATCGGGGTACCCCAATCTCACCAGGCTATAAATGGATAATTATTTTATTTTTTTGATAAAGCATAAAGGGGTACAAAATATAACTCAAAATACCTTTTTTATTTGAGAAATGATAAAGCTACCGAGCGTTCCACCCGACATTAAATCTCAACTGAGACAAAATCTCGTGGGGCTCAAACCCAGCCCCCTATTGTCTCCGTGGGCCCAGGGGCTGTGTGAGTACGTCGGGATTTGTCGGTAGAGAGTCGTCGGTTAGTGTATCATTATTACTCTTTTTATTTGCTAAACGTTGATGTACTGATCGTAAGTGAAATTCCGTAGTCTGTCCCGACCGAAAATGTGAGTGGGACTCCTTCTTGAGTGAATTGGGTATGATTTTACGGGTCAGAAAAATAAAACCCAACCTTAACCCTTTAAGGTAACTATCTGATAGGTTAGGCTCGGGTCGGAATCATCAGATATGCAGATTGAGTCGGCACGAATTATAACGACTTCATTTTGCTAGCATAGGTGGGATGAATTAAGGATATGATTACACACTTTGCATATTTATTTTGTAGGTGTTGATGGTGGTTTTTAGTTCAGAGCTAGATGTGTAAAACCTTACATTTAATGTGTAGTCACTCGGCAAAGGAATGGATCCATGTAAAAGTGATGAGTGTCAACCTCTCCACTGGCGCATTTATTGATCCGCTCAATATATTTGCATGAAATTTATCCAGACTGGCGCATGTAGCAACAATCACAGATACTCTGTAAATTTCAACACTTTGTTTATATTATTCACTAATGTAAGACCCTCTAAGTACTTTTCCTGTGCTATGTTTCCCGGCTGAACCCTTAATATTGGTATGGCATGACGGATTTGTGTTCACTCGCAGCAGAGTAGCACAAATTTCCAAGTACCAAGGTTAAGGTCCTTGCACAAAGTACTCAACCAGAAAACATACTGTTTTCTGTAAATAAAGAATTATGTGTCAACACATAGAATTCAATCAATTTGGTGATAATTCACAAAATTCATGAATTTCAACTAATTTGCAAAAATTAGGGTTTTTGCGCCCTGCGCAGTATATTAGGCCCCGTTGGTCGAAATTATGCTTAAGCAACTAAGCAATTGATCTTTCATGGATCAGTAAGTACGAAGATCTACCCAAAATCAGAAAACAGAGAATAACAGAGTCGCGGAGTAGGAGCAACAATGAGAGGGAGCGTGGCCATGCCACAGGCTAGCCGGCGCCACTTGTCCACGCCCTATGCTACCCAACCGGCCCTTATTCCTTTGTCGACCAATCAGATCGCTTTAAACCTGCCACACTTCCATGAGTTGTGGCTGGGACCATACTTGCTGGCCCTATTCCGCATCGATCAATTAGGTCGCATTAAACCTGCCACACTTCCTTGTGTTGTGGCTGGGCCCATACTTGCTGGCCCTATTCCCCATCGACCAATCAGGTCACATTTAAACCTGTCACGCGCACTAAAAGGGTGGCCACGCCCATGCTTGGCCGCCCCCTACTTTTATTGACCAATCAGGTTGCTCTAAACCTGCCACAGCTTTAAAAGAGGTGGAAGTTGTGTCAAGAGGTCGCCATACTAAGTTGGCTTCCCAAAAACCGCGCCAACATGCTAACGGCATGCTAAACATGCCAATACGAGCATGCCAGGCGCACATGCCAAATGCATATGTCAAATGTGCCACTTACCGCGGCAGTATGCCAACCCACTCTCTGCTAGTGACCAGCATCACAATAGACTTCAATTTGTCTATCCTAACCGTAAGCGCAACCATGTTCTGGGTGGTGGACCAAACCCTAATTTCTAGTCGTGGCACAAACTATGCCACTCCGGGGCCCTTGACATGCCACGAGTCGTGGAAACCCTAATAAAGGTATCACAACATGCCACTCGTGGAAATATTGACTCCTTGTGGCCATTTTCACATAACGGCCTGGCTATGGTTCTTTTGGCATGGCTCTAGCACCGTTTACATGAAACGCCGTTGTGCCATGGTCACATGCCACATACCGCATGCCGCATACCATATGCGCTAATTAGGTTTCGGCATACCAAACCCTAATTTAGGCAAAGTTCTACGCCAACCAAGCCAAATAATATTCCACGGAGCATTGGGATTGATGTGGTCAATGGCGATGTTTCCACACTACATTGGAGTCTGACGCCAATGTGCCAAAATCCAGTGACCGTGGCTACGCCTAGCGCTACTTGCACCACCGTGCCACTGGCATGCACAAACTATGCCAGCCATGCTGCAGTGCCAATGGCATGCGCTAAAAACGGCACTATGCCATTATCAGGCGCCAACAGGATGTGGCCATAATCAATGGCTACCCTTCCTCACGAGATGCAATCTCAGCCGTCCAAGTTCGCCACCAAACTGACAGGCTTGTAGCAAGTTTTAGGCGACCAGCCTAAATAGCACCACATGTTATTTTCCTGCTGCAAGTCTCTTGATTTTGACTTGCCACACGTAGAAAACTGCTATATGTTTTCCACGAAAACACTCGAGGCATCAAACATGTCAGAAACTGGGGGACACTCATCAGGGTATTGGTATGGCGGTTTACATCGTGCGGCGTGCAATACGCCCATTATAAGAAAGTGTCAGGAAGCGGTATAGTTAGTGGCGGAAAGAAAGTAATGGGTGTAAACGGATCCGCTTCCTTCATCGTGGATGCACGGTTTCTAACGGTTATACGTTACTCCACTATTCCATCACTCAATCGTTCCCACTTCCTATGAGACCAGGGTACGTTTAAATTATGACTTGTATAAATAGGTTTCACCTATTTCCACCAAACAACAAGTTTTGGTCAGAGAACAACACAGTATCAGAAATCACTAAAGAGCTGATAGCTTTTCATTCTGCAAGCCAGTTCCACTTTCGGATACAAGTCATAAAATAACCACACCTTCAGAATTAACCATCATGGTCTCAACACCTTCTTCGCTTCCCTCCCTAAGACCGACCCTTCTCCTTCACATTGTGACCGAAGCAAACTGGAATGGCCATTTCTTGGTTTAGGCCAGGATTTATCAGTTGATCTCTAGAATCAAAAGTACTCTCGTGCAGTGCATTATTTAGGGTTTAGATTTGTTTCTCATCCACACACACCCAAAATTACCAAAACCAGCAGAAATAGTTTTCACCCACAAACAATTGGCGACCATAGTGGGATATTAATCTCTCGGTTGCAATATCAATTTCTAATTTCCAAGTCCATTTTTCAATCCCGCCTCAAAATGGTAGAACTCAGGTCCGGATCAGCAACAAACCCTGAAAATACTAGCGCATAAATCATACTTGGTATTAACGTTCCCTCCAATTGTATTAATACGCCCCCTGTCAACACCAGCGACGCGGAAAATGTTCCTTCAGGCATTACACCTCCGATCACCAGAGCCAGAGTCGCTGCCGTCACCCCCAACGTTTCTTCAAGTGTGACACCTCCAACCCTCACTAGCGGCGCTACTACTCCACCATCAGGACGAGAGACTGGGTAGCCAGAGGAAGCCGATCCCATGTTACCATTGCTGATTTGATGGAATGACATGAAGTTCTTGCTAGAGCTCAGACGGACATGGCTTCGACTCAGAAGGAGGTACTTATTTTCCTTAATACACTGACGGATCTACTACCACAGGAATCACGCCAACCAGAGCCAATGAGGAACACCGTTACTCCTGGCGCCGATACCTCAGCAGGGCGTACCTTTGTAAATGAAGAGACTCATTTAGGAGCCACAACGGAGAGGAATCAACCAACCAATTTTGTCACACGAGAAGATTTGGAACGACTTCTTCGAAACCGAGACAAAAGCGATTCTGCGGACATGCATCAGCATCAACTCCCATATCCTCCTGAAGTACAACGAATTCCTCTTCCGAGAGGGTACTTTTCTCCTCAATTCTCCCTATATGACGGCACCAGTAATGCGCGTGAACATTCCTCTCTATTTTTGGAATCGTTGGCGAAAACGAATACAATCATGTTCCCCATTTGAAGGAGTTTTCGAAGTCACCTTAGGAAGAGCATACACCCGATACTGTGACATTGCACCAAACAACATATCCAACTGGTGTGACATGGTTACGACTTTCTACAAGAAGTACTTTTTTGTTTCAGAGCAAATTACCTTCTCAGATTTAGGATGGATGTTTCAACAAAACAATGAACATCCAAATGATTATGTCAAAAGATTCGAGAATTCAAGCGCTGGATTGTCACGACCCAAATGTGACCGAACAAAAATTGGTGGATTCTTGCATCAATGGCATGGTTCCCATCTATCGTGACTTACTGGAGAATCTGCGATTCCATACATTCTCTGAACTTCATGAAGCTACTAAATGGTCAGCCACAACAGCACCAGCATTGTTGGAAAGAACCAGCCCAGCTAAGGTTGAAGACACACGCGAAACTCGAGGAAATAGACGCCTCATCAACAAGCAATATAACACTGGACCTCTCGTGAGCGTGGTAGCGAATGAGGAAAAGTAACGCTCAACGGGCAGTAACGACAATCCAAGCGCGTAGCACATCAGGTGGATCCACAGTGGAAGACTGCAACTAAAGGTCTGTGCAACACCGAGAAGCCAGAGAAAAGCCTTAGATTTCCCGTTCCCAATCGAGGAAGTAATTGAACTCTTGGAGGCATGGATCCAAGATGACGCCATCAAGCTGCCTCCTATCAGGCGCTCACCAACTGTAGAGGAAATGGCAAATCCCAAGTATTGCCGCTACCACAGTTTTGTCCATCACCCTACCAGTGACTACAATAGATTAAAGCGTACCTTCAAAGAAAAGGTGGAGGCAGGAGAACTTCAACTGGGAAATGAGGGAGTTCACAGAGATCCTCTTTCAGTCAAGAGTTGCATGCTCTCTGGGGACTCTGTTCACAAAACTGTGAAATCCATGATGCAACATGTATGCGAAATTCTCTATTTCTACAAGGCGCAGCTCAAGATATATTTACAGCCTTTAATAGCGTTGTGTCGGGAAAGCGACTCTTTCCTATTGAAGAAGCCACGCCGGAATTCCAAGCTCTCTCAGGAAGTAGTGTTGGAAAATACAACTGGGGACTGCTCACCACGGTTTGTTTGAAGAATGTCGAGTTTGATAGCGCTTTAATCGACGCAGCCTCTCACTTCAACATTGTTACCGTTAAGATTTTGGGAGCCGCAGGAATTTCGAAGCAGGAGGCTACACATCCCCAATCATGGTCAAAAATCCGGAAAGAGAAGCAACGAGCGCGTACGGCTACATTAACCTCGAGATCAAGGTGGGAGATGCTCTAACACATGGAAAATTCCACATCGTCAAAGAATTCCGAAATTATGACATGATTCTAGGGCGCTCGTGGGTACATGGCAATAAAGCAAAATTAGGAGTATGTGCTCTGCCAGTGTCCATACCTGAAAGAGTCTCCAACAAGCCGTCCAATCCCGAAGATTACTTATTGCCATAACGACAGCTCGAAATGTGACACGACTAACTAAGGAGAGCGTATCGACGTACATACGTAGATTCCGAGCGCAAGTAAGTCTTATTGAACAACCCTTTCTGCAATCAACCACTTCTTCTCTCGTCCAGGCTTGGGTACTTGATCCGATCCTCAACCCGGGCGCCACTAAGAGATGTGAATGGGGTTCCGGGCCCTTCAAGTGTTTTTTCAAAAGTCTAGAGGATGTCTTAGCCTAGAATAATGGATTCGGAGATCAAGTAGCCACGCAGCCTCAAAACCCCTTCCAAGTCGGAGATATAGTAGTGAAAATTTCCGCTCATCCTCCTTCGTCTAATCCCGCAGGCGAACCATACCTAGTAGGAGAAGTCATTTCAGGAGGCTACTGCAAGATCATCAATGCCGACAAGTTGGAAGGCGTAATAATACATGACCGCTGGCTCAAACCCTTTTAAAACTTGAAAGTGTTACACCGCCTATTGTCTCAAAATTCTCCTTATTATTTCCTTCAGCAATTCCCCTTTCGTTCAATGTTTGTAATTCCTCCAAAGTGACTGCACTGCTTGTATTCATAGTTATGGTTTCGATTTTAATTAAAATCATCTTCCCTTCAAAATAAGCTTTCTGGATTACTTGAAGGAAAATATCGAGTAAATCCAAACCTCACAAAACCATTGTTCATCAATTCGAAACCGTGAAAAAGTCAAACCCAACAAGGAATACCTTATTCGAAAACACCGAAGAAGAGAATATGCAAGAAAGAGGATCATCAAGTGGCTGAACAAATATCTTCTTCAAGAATTTCGGCTTCAATTCTCATATGACGTTCCTCTGTTTCTCGTGATGTGTGACAATTGTACCACTACAAGGGAGATCCAAGAAACAAGTCGGTCAAACCTTTAACCATTATTATTATTTCCCCTGTTTTGAGTTGCTATGTATGATGTCGACACTCGGAGGTGTTGGCTGCGAAAATAGAATGGTGGTCAGTGCATGTGGCAATTTCATCCACGCTATTTTTGTACAATGTCTTTTCATTTGATGGATGGCCTAGGAGAATGGAGGAACTTGTTTTCGCAAGAGGGGTTTTTGGATTCTTTTTAGTTGGAAGATTTTGTTAATTCATTCAATTAAAGACGTGAAACTATCAAATCTTAATAAAAGAATATTACTTGGCGAATCTCTAGCCCCGTCATATGAATGAGAGAATGAAAATTAAATCCATGAAGTATTAAAAACGGCTATAAGTCAAGAAGAAATAGCAAAAGTGGAAAAACTAGTTGTAATTGACAAACACCTTAGTCAATGATGCCTCCATCAGAGCTTTTTCAATCACGTGATCCCGCACCCTCTCTGATAGAAAGCATCCTATCCGAAGTGCGTTTCAGCGGCCGGCGTCGGCATCCTATCCGAAGCCATTTCAGCGGCTTGACATCCCATCCGGAAGCCATTTGGCGGCGGTTCCGAGATATGATTCCACAGTTTCTCCAACGGCTCTAACATATGCTTCCACCGCCTCCCCATCTGCCTTGACAGCATCCTCAGTGGTCGCTCCAACTTCCTAAACAACAGTTTCGTCGTCCACTCTAGAAGCTGCTTCAGTCTCGCAAACCGCGTCGACATCCTGCAACTTTTCCAACAACCTCTTGAGGATGCTCTAGTTCGTCCACATCAGAATCAAGGATTAAGATACCATTATGGACAGGGTAATTAAACTGGATATCGCCTAGAAATTTCTTGGGCTCAGTCCTTCGCCATTTCAATCAAGAGGCGAATCGTTCAGCCCTGACACTGGGTTGTGGAGAAGATTCATAACATTGAGATTTACCGACGCACTGGGATGCTTCATCATGTCTCCACTTTTCCTCCATGTCCATCGAAGCCATGAAAGCTCGAGCATGCATCCGCACGATGCGTAGATGGGTGAGAGACATGCCTTGTATAATCTGGCCGGCTTCCCGAAACAAAGGGTTGATTTTGTGTAATACCTCCTCATGTGAAGAAAACTTGGGTTTGTCAACTTCAAAATTTTTCTCCGAAGAGTCATAGGTATGATCATCACCGAAAGATCCCATTATATGCTACAAAAAAAAATTATTATGTCTGCATCGGCAATCTACATGATGAAGAAGACAAAATGGAGAACTATGAGGAGAGACAAGAGACGGTACCTATGAATATGATGGACGCAGTTCTATGATGATCTATATGAAAGAAAGGTTCAAGATTGCCTCTTATATTAAGCATATTGGTGAAACCTGAGAAAGAAAAACTCAATTTCCAACCCTGTATTAAGGCTCCGAATGCGGTATATCAGCTGGATTAGATACTTGTTTATACAAGATAATTGGATCACCTGGACTATGATGTGATTTTTATGTTGTTGTAGAAAGTGGTAGTAAAGGTTGTCGTTCACTCAGACTTGTAAAGATTTGGTTTCAGAAAATACTAAAAACAAAGAAAATATGTACACAAGTTTTGTCACAAATATGAGAGAAAGCGGGACTTGATTCCACCATAAAATTCATTCATGCGATTCATATATTTATTCTAGACAATTATAGCTCAAATAATAATAAAATATTGACTCTATGTTTTGCCAAGGTAGATTTTTGAAAAGCAACATTTGTATATCTAAAGCATGGGATATCGAAAGACTTAACCTAAGTATAACCCATCAATTGAAATCACAACCATTCAATAAAAACCATAAAAAAAATTAACAATCCGTGCAAAAAGTCATGAAAGAATTAAATATAATTACCACACGCATGAAATATGGCTTCCTCTGTCGTCCAGTGTTGGGGTTTAGCTCTTCAATAAAACACGCACAAAATAATAATCCATAGCTCAAAAAGGTGTTTTATTGAAGAAATTATATAAAGCAAGAGATTTGTA
Organism: Papaver armeniacum; assembly: GCA_023531295.1. Classification (NCBI taxonomy): domain Eukaryota; kingdom Viridiplantae; phylum Streptophyta; class Magnoliopsida; order Ranunculales; family Papaveraceae; genus Papaver; species Papaver armeniacum. The sequence goes on from JAJJWW010000903.1 coordinate 215,914, forward strand.
TTTATTTGTAATGGTGTTACGGCGTCAACTATTCTGATTTCTAAAGATTTGTTGAACAACGATACTTGTTTGTCTCATCGTTGTTTAAAGGCCGCTCATACGCGACAGCTCTGTTGGTTCAATGTTCTTGATGTTCTTGAGTTTTGCGTGAAGCAGAGAACTTTCTCACGAAACTCTTACATTGATCTCGTAGCTCCTCAAACCCTGCTCGGCCCAAAACTATCCCCAAGTCTCGACTCCTTATTTTGGACTCGAACCCCTATATTTATACACTGACTTCCTCAAGTTTGAATAAATCCTTTTTTCTTCCCAAAAGTCACGGGATTATATTCCTTTAATTTCTTCTACGCGTTTCCTTTGTTTAGTTAAAGCGCCTTTTCTTGATAAGCCCGAGATTCGAAGAACATATCCACTAGCCCATTCTCCATGTACTTCCCAATTATAGCTCAAAAAAATTTCCAGTAAATATATCTCCATGTTTACGTATACCTTCCCTGCATTTTCCGATTACGCCACGAGTAACAATCCTGTTGTGTTGGAACATCAAATACCACATCCAAGCGTCGAGAAAATCCAACAAAAAGTCGACCAAATCTTGCCCGAGAAATTCACGCAATTCCAGAGACATATCCTCACTACTACATTCACCGAGAGAACCATGGAATCCTCTTTTTATTTGACTCTTGAGCACACACTTATCTGTTTTAGCATAACGGGATATTAACAATTCTAATCCAAGCAAAACCCGGACTAAATCTCTCCCAAATGATTCACGACAACCTTCGCGAGATGATAACTCAGTTTTCGCCAAAGCAGGGATTTGAATGAAGAGGATGGGTTGCCCCTTAACCGTATGTGGGGTGCGAATAGCGGTTACCTTTGGTGGTTATCCTTATCATCCTGGGTGCCCCTTATCCAAAATGGGGGGTCCGAATAGTAATTTTCTCCCACGAGCGCAAATTCCACTTTTCGAGCCAATTTTCCCACAAAAGCTCATTTCTCTAAAAACACCTATAAAGACACAAAAAGCCATAATAAATACAAAATCGAGCACTAACAAAATATACAATTGAGATTAAATCAGACACAAAAATGTGTCTATCAAATACCCCCAAACTTATTATTTGCTAGTCCTCGAGCAAAATAAAATAAATTAAAATCCTAACTCACTGTCGCAGGCATCGACGATTGCATTTAGCGTATGCAATAAGCCTTTAAACCCCTAGGTGGCCCTAGTGGCCGAGTTATAGTCTCGGGAGGGTTTGCTGAGGTGTACCCACAAAACCTTTTACTCCGGACCCTAACTATCTACACGGAACCTTGGAAGGCACTAAAGAATCTCCTTGGTTGGCATACTTATTGACTACAGAGGAAGTACCCCGATGCGAAATTCCAATTCTTTGTACACGAGTTTGCACTCAAGCATACTAAAATTCATATGTAAGTCACGAGCTCTACTCGAGATAGTCGCACTATGGACATCAATATCCAGGAGTCAAAACTAATCACATGGATAGATCAAGAAGATGGATATAGAGAAAAATATAGATGGCTTTGATGTTTACTAAGTGAAAAGTGTTTCCCATATACATGCAGAAGGCCTCCTCCTAAATGAACCTATCCTAATGGTGAGATACTAGTCCGACTAATATCAACACATTTTGGCATATACAAGGGAACCGGTGGTCGATAAACCTAACTCTAGGTCAACACTGGCGCATATACAAGGGTTCCAGTGGTCGACTTTATTGAATTTATTAGGTTGGTCTAATGGTCTACGGTCTCACTTTTTTTTTCTTTTTCTTTTTCAACTTTTTTTTTTTTTTTGTGTATCTCAATCACTCTAATTCACCCTAGCATCGGTAACAACTTGATTCGTGGGCCCCACCTAATCACTTAGAGAAACATAGTTTAAAAACAAAATAAAAATAAAAACAAAAGTGAAAAGGACTCAACGAGATATGGTGAAACTATCATGTTATCTCTAACACCTGAGCTCGTGCTTTTATGAATAGACTCTTTAGATGTTGCCATCTAATCAGATTGGTTCCTCAACTCCTACAACCAAAATGCTTCCATCCACTTAGATTGGTTAGTGCCATCCTTAATAAGCATAAATTTCTAGGCTCTGGAGTTTAACAATGCAACAAAAATGTTTCTCCTATACCCCCAAACTTAAATCTAACATTGTCCTCAATTTTCTAAAGATAAAATTAAAAGCATGAACAAGGAGAAGCGTACCATTTGAAGTAAAAGAGATAAGGAAATATATTACTTAGTGTCGCATGAATATTGGGTTACCTCCCAAGAAGTGCTAAGTTTAAAGTCTTCGACGGACTAAGAAAGTATTAGTCACCTCATAAAATCATAAAGTAATAGTAGGAATTTACGTAGGGTCATCAAAACCAAATAGAGCTATCACAAGAAAAAAGGAATCTACAACATGCCAAGAAAATTAACAAATAAAGGACACCCTTGTCTAGTTTCTGTTTAAGACAACTACATCTAGTTGTGGTTCGAGTTCGAGTTCTAGGCGGGGTGAGATAAAATATTTTCATGGGTTGGATTTCCTCGTAGCTAAGATCCGGCTCGGGTTGTAAAGTACGTAAAAACTCGAATAACAACTTAGAAGCACATAATAATAACTCGAATAATTGCGGATCTGAAAGTCGATCGGTTTGACTCACACAATTGACCACGATGAAAGCGGCGGTCAATCATAAGAAAATGTGTCGATACTAATTTCTAAAGTACTTAGGTTTAGTCTCAAAACTAAATAATTGACACATACGAAACTTATACGTTCCCACAATTGGTTGAAAAATATTTGGTGGGAAAACAAAGTCAATACTGGGTATCATAGCTTTGGGCTAACCACATCAACCCGAGAGGATGGGTTTCTAACTGCTTGAACTTCCCTATGGACATCACTAGGTTGAAAACGTATATGAAGATAATCTTTTAAAATGGTTGAGGCACATATGTCAAGTCCCAAGTGAGGGACCTTTCTAAGAGTTAAAGCACATGGAGGATGATAATCACCCCCAAACTTAGAGTTTTCAAAGTGTCTCTAGAAAGACTAGTCACAACTTCCCTAATTTCAAGGTCACTTTGATTCCACGAAAATGGTCAATTGATTCTTCTAAGTCAGGTTCATCCTCACTCATCTCTGAGTTCATTTTCTTTGTCTAAGACTAATGTTTCTAAATCGTTAGACTCTAAAACAATATTCTCGAGAAGAAACTCGTTCCTCTAAACCATCATCCGCCGTAATCATTAGGGAATACTACATCGTCTAAAACGGGGGTATCTCTAGTCAAATCCTCGTCCTTTTGAATAGGTGAATAATTGTTAAATTATTTGGATTTGAACTGGAAACATTATCATTATTAAGCTCAATTGGAGTAACAAATTCCTGATCACTATGCCTACTTATTTCAAATTCTTCGTCAACACTATCCTCATCATAATCATCGTAATAGCATGAAAATGGTTGAACCTCATCTAAAGTCGTGTTACTAATTCTAACCTCGTCATCTTGATTATGCAAATAACTATCCTCATTTTCAAGGGTACTATTGGGAACACTATGTTGGAAATTAAGATTATTTCGAGCCAATTTTTCTACAATCCTATTTGTACTCTCAGTATATTGCTTAAGAGTTTCTTCTAAAGACATCTTTGTTGATTGCTAAATGGGAAGAATGTTACGGGTTTCTTTCACAAATAGGGTATAACTCTTGAGAGCCTCTTCTAGAGAAATAGAGGGATTGTTTTGCTCGTATGAACCGTGCGTGTGTGGATAGTAATTGGGCTCATCATGGTATGAGCCATAACCTTGAAAAGGCTGATGTTCCCAACCACTATTCACACTATGGTCAAAGTAGTAACGTCCATTTTGAAACTCGGTCGGATATTCGTTGTATTGGCTATTGTAATACCGATTCGACATTCTATTTGCGAAGTGTGAGTTGTCACACAGAATAAAACCAGCGACGGGGGATTCGTGGGTGGATAGAGTCTTACCTCCCGTGCAGACGGGCGATGAACCGTTGAAGTTGACTCGGGCCACCGACTCCGATGTCGATTAATGTACGAACCCGAGGGGCCGAGACAGTATCGTGAATCGTCCTTCCTCCTGCGCTTTATATTTAAATTTTAACCCTTCCTTAGGGTTTTAAAAATAATGTCCGGTCCAAAAGAAAAATAAAGTCCAAAAGTGTCCAAAAATAAAAAGAAAGATTACAAAAATACAACCCTATTTACAGTTTCTAAAAACAAAACAAAATAGAACAACTATGTACAAAATCTTCTTCACTCCTTGGACTCCTCTTTTCTTTCCTTCTTTGGCGATGCTTTCCTTTTATAGCACTTTTTCTTTCCTTGTAGCTTCGCTCCAAATCTGAAAAGAATCGAAAAATACCAAAGGCGTAAAAAGGAACAAAAAATAATAAAAATAAACCTAAAACAAATCTAAATACAAGTCTGCGTCGGCGGCGCCAAAAATTGATGTGATTTTTATGTTGTTGTAGAAAGTGGTAGTAAAGGTTGTCGTTCACTCAGACTTGTAAAGATTTGGTTTCAGAAAATACTAAAAACAACGAAAATATGTACACAAGTTTTGTCACAAATATCGAGAGAACTGGGACTTCGGATTCCACCATAAAATTCATTCATGCGATTCATATATTTATTCTAGACAATTATAGCTCAAATAATAATAAAATATTGACTCTATGTTTTTCCAAGGTAGATTTTTGAAAAGCAAATTTGTATATCTAAAGCATGGGATATCGAAAGACTTAACCTAAGTATAACCCATCAATTGAAATCACAACCATTCAATAAAAACCATAAAACAATTAACAATCCGTGCAAAAAGTCATGAAAGAATTAAATATAATTACCACACGCATGAAATATGGCTTCCTCTGTCGTCCCAGTGTTGGGGTTTAGCTCCTCATATCAAAAACACGCACAAAATAATAATCCATAGCTCAAAAAGGTGTTTTATTGAAGAAATTATATAAAGCAGAGATTTGTAAAAATGGTGTTCTGAGACGTCATCATTCTGATTTCTAAGGCTGTTGAACAACGATACTTGTTTGACTCTGTCGTTGTTTCGAGACTTCACGACCGCTCTGTTGGTTCAATGTTCTTGATGTTCTTGAGTTTTGCAGAAATGAGAGAACTTTCTCTGAAACTCCTTCTGTTGATCTCTGTAGCTCCTCCAAACCCTCTGCTCGGCCCCCAAAACTATCCCCAAGTCTCGACTCCTTATTTTGGACTCGAACCCCTATATTTATACACCACAGCTTCCTCTAGGTTCGAATAAATCCTTTTTTTCTTCCTGCAAAAGTCACGGGATTATATTCCCTTTAATTTCTTTACGCGTTTCCCTGTTTAGTTAAAACCTGCCTTTTCTTGATAGAATCAATTAGAAGAACATATACACTAGCCCATTCTCCACGTACTTCCAATTATAGCTCAAAAAAATTTCCCGTAAATATATCTCCATGTTTATGTATACCTTCCTGTTTTCCGATTCCTTACGAGTAACAATCTGTTGTGTTGGAACATCTAATACCACATCCAACCTGTCGAGAAAATCCAACAAAAGTCGACCAAATCTTGCCCGAGAAATTCACGCAATTCCCGACATCTCCTCACTACTCTCATTCACCGAGAGAACCATGGAATCCTATTTTTATTTGACTCTTGAGCACACACTTATCCTGTTTTAGCATAACGGGATATTAACAATTCTAATCCAAGCAAAACCGGACTAAATCTCTCCCAAATGATTCACAACAACCTTCGCAGATGATAACTCGAGTTTCCCCGCCAAACCGGGTTTGAATGAAGAGGATGGGTTGCCTTAACCGTATGTGGGGGTGCGAATAGCGATTACGGGTGGTTATCCCTTATCATCTGGGGTGCCCCTTATCCAAAATGGGGGTCCGAATAGTAATTTTCTCCCCACGAGCGCAAATTCCACTTTTCGAGCCAATTTTCCCTGCAAAAGCTTATTTCTCTAAAAACACCTACAAAGACACAAAAAGCCATAATAAATACAAAATCGAGCACTAACAAAATATACAATTGAGATTAAATCAGACACAAAAATGTGTCTGTCCAGGACTCACGGTGCAAAGAGGCTTGACGCTACAAAGATAAATCCAACGATACAAAAAATAAAAGGGTGGGCAACGCCTTCTGCATACATCATATTTTGGAGTTCGAGTAGAAGAAGGTTTCCTCTTTCGGGCCATATACAAAATAAGGCAACCAGGCTCGCAAATCCAGCCAGGCGCCCTTCCTGCCATTCCGTGACCTAGCCAAAGGAGCGTCATCTTCACCGCTCATAGCAGCGCAATCTCCCGTGCGATCCACGAACCAGAGCCATCCACATTCTCATGTCATTCCGTGACCTAGCCAAGGAGCGCCACCATCGCTCAAAGCGGCGCCATCTCCGCCCGCTCCACATCCTAGCAAGCGGCGCCATGACTCCGGCCTCTGTGATCAAATCCGCACTATCTCTTCGCCCATTTCTCGCGACCCAGCTGGCTCCATCCTCACTTTGTTTGGTAGCCAAAGTTCCAAGTGCCCTTTTTACCATTCCCCGGATGAAGCCGATTTCACCATTCCGCTGATCGAAGACAGTTCCACCATTCCATGGGATGAATCCATTTTTCAAAGCATTCGCTGATCAAGCGTTCCACCATTCCATGAGTTGAAGCCGTTTCCACCATTCCTGATCGAAGCCGATTTCCACCATTCCACGGACTGAAGCCAGTTTCCATCATTCCACGGACTGAAGCCAAGTGCCATCTCCATACGTTCTGTGACCTAGATAGCTAGCTCCATCCACCGATTCACGGACCAAATCGTAGCGCCATATCTGCCGATCAGTAGCCAGAATTCCAGCGCCAACGCAAGCACCCTATAGCCAAGCCAGAATTACGCAAAGTTGCCAATACAAGGATCACAGATTCCTCATGCCTTACGCCAAATGTCAATCAAATTTTTCTCGTCAATCTCTTCATGACTTGTTATTTTGATTTTATCCTTGTATGTCACCATCTCATGCTTACCCCGCAACAATGCCACTGTTACGGCCTAAGCAGGGGACTTAATGTTGATGGTGGTTTTTAGTTCAGGGCTAAATTTGTAAAACCTTACATTTAATGGGCCGTCACTCGATAAAGGAACAGAGCCATGTAAAAACCTTACATTTAATGGGCCGTCACTCGATAAGTGATGAGAGACAACCTCTCAACTGGCGCATTTATTGAGCCGCTCAATATATTTGCATGAAATTTATCCAGACTGGCGCATGTAGCAACAATCCCAGATACTCTGTAAATTTCAACAACTTTCTTATATTATTCACTAATGTAAGACCCTATAAGTACTTTTCTTGTGCTATGCTCCCCGGTTGAACCCTTAATATTAGTATGGCATGATGGATTTGTGTTCACTTGTAGCAGAGTGGCACAAATTTACAAGTACCAAGGTTAAGGTCCTTGCACAAAGTACTCAAACTTAAAACATACACGCTTTACGTAAATAAAGAATTTCGTGTCAACACATAGAATTCAATCAATTTTGTGATAATTCACAAAATTCATGAATTTAAAATAATTTTCAAAAATTAGGATTTTTGTGTCTCTTGTGATATATTAGGCCCCGTTGGTCGAAATTATGCCTAAGCAACTTAGCAATTGATCTGTCTTGGATCAATGAGGTGAGAAGTTCTACCCAAAATCGAAAAGCAGAGAATAACGGAGTGAGGAGTAGGAGTAGCAATGAGAGGGAGCGTGGCCATGCCACAGGCTAGCCGGCGCCACTTGGCCACGCCCTATGCTACCCAACCGTCCCTTATTCCTTTGTCGACCAATCATATCGCTTTAAAACTGCCACACTTCCATGAGTTGTGGCTGGGCCCATACTTGCTGTCCCTATTCCCCATCGACCAATCAGGTCGCATTAAACATGTCACCGCACCAAAAGGGTGGTCACGCCGTCTTGGCCGGCCTCTACTTTTATTGACCAATCAAGTTGCTCTAAAACCGCTTTTACAACTTTTAAAGAGGTGGAAGTTGTGTCATGAGGTCGCCATATTAAGTTGGCTTCCCAAATACCGCGCCAACATGCTAACGGCATGCTAAACATGCCAAAACGAGCATGCCAGGCGCACATTCAAAACGGGCATGCCAAATGCACATGCAAAATGTGTCACTTACCGCGGAAGCATGCCAACCCACTCTCTGCTCGTTACCATCATCACAACAGACTTCAATTTGGCTATTCTAACCGTAAGCGCGACCATCCTCTAGTGGCATTGGATGAAACCTAATTTCTAGTCGTGGAAAAAACTATGCCACTCGGGGCCCACTGACATGCCACCACAGCCGTGGAAACCTAATAAAGGCATCACAACATGCCACTCGTGGAAATATTGACTCCTGTGGCCATTTTCACATAACGGCCTCGCCTATGGTTCTTTTGGCATGTCTTTGGCACCTTTTACATGAAACGCCGCTGTGCCATGGTCACATGCCGCATGCCGCATAACATATCCTCTAATTAGGGTTTTGGCATGCCAAACCCTACTTTAGGCAAAGTTGCTACGCTAACCAAGCCAAATAATGTTCCACATAGCATTGGGATTGTTGTGACCACTGAAACTGATGTTGCCACACTGATGTGACTCAATAATGTTGTAGTAATAAGGGTAGTAAGGTTGTCGTTCACTCGGACTTGATGAAATCGATCTTAGGATTTAATAAAGAAAAATAATAAAAATACAGAATATATACAATTTATGTCACAAGATGGAGAGAGTTACCGGGACTCAGGATTCCACCAATTCTCACATTCATGGGGTTCATCTATTAATTCCGGACAATTAAAGCTCATAAAATAGCAAACTTCAACTCTAATTCTTTGCTAAGGTAGATTTTATAAAGAATTATATGTAACTCACAAGCATGGCGCATCTAAAGTACCTAAGACTAAGCATGCGACATCTAACGAATTCACAAATAATCAAGAAAAATCATAAATCAATTATAGTAGTGCAAATAGTCATAAAGGAATTAATTAGAATTACCACATGGGTGCAAAGCAGAGTTTCCTCCTTCGTCCAAAAGTGATGGGTTCTAGCTCATCATGTTGGAAACACGCTCAAAATTCATTATTATTGCTCAAAGGGTGTTTACAAAGATGAAAAGGGAGAAAAATTTATAAAACCGGGTTTGTAACAATTATATTTGTTACAAACCAATCTGTTACAGAGAACGATACAATGAGAGTGTCGTTGTCACTGTTGCTTTAAGTCTCGCTTATGGACTACGACCCAAAAACGACGGTCGGCGATGCGTTGAATGTTCTTCGTGTTCTTCAATGGAAGCAGCAGCAGCAAAATTCTCCAATCGACTTTTATTGCTCTGTGGTCGCTCCCAACTCTCCCAAACTCTCCGTTACCCTTGCCTTCGACCCGAGCTACCTATTTATACACTTTTGGACCAAGAATCACTCCTCATTAATCCAAGATATCTTCCCATCACTCGGCAGAAAAGATATTATACTCGGGCTATATTCTTTCCATTTTTTGTAGCAGCATGCATCTGTTGCAATCCAATTCACTCCAAACTATCCCTGTTTAACTCAATCATGCTCCACAAGTCTTTCAAACACGAGCGAAGACACGTCAAAGCACTGTTTGTAATCCCGTGAAAGACTCTTCTCGTGCACAGCTCTTTGTCTTCTCCTAGCGAGTTATCTATCCAAATTTAGGTCACTAATCGACCCACACCAACCCTGTTAGGCTCTAACAAGTCATCCCATGAAGTTTCAGCCATTGAATCGTATTAAAACTCCTCCAAAAGATGAACTGAAAATCTGTCAAAGTAGAGTATTTATTTCCCGCCAAAACGTTTTTTTGAATGAAGAAGATAGTGTCCCCATATCCTGTTCTGGGGTGCGAATAGTAGGTGGCTCCTTGGGGGTGCCCTTATCCAAAATGAGGGTGCCTTTATCACTTTTCTCCCGGGGTCCAAATAACACTTTTTGAGCGACTTTTTCCACACAAGTGTATTTCTCCAAAAACACCTATACACACATAAAAAACACCAAAATTAGTACAAAAATCGAGACTAACAATAAAGACAAAGAGGACAATTCAGACACAACAATGTGTCTATCAAATACCCCCAAACTTATTATTTGCTAGTCCTCGAGCAAATTTATTCTAGAAAATAAAATCATTTGAACCCCCAGTGGCCCTAGTGCGGAGTGTTGTCTCCGGAGGGTTTACCATAGGTGTACCCACAAAACCTTTACTCTGGACCCTAGCTATCTACGCAGAACCTTGGAAGGCACTAAAGAATCTCCTTGCTTGGCATACTTATGACTACAGGAGGAAGTACCACGATGCGAAAATTCCAATTGATGTACACGAGTTTGCACTCAAGCATACTAAAATTCATATAAATAAAGTGACAGAGCTCTACTCAGATAGTTTCCCGGACATCATAAACCTGAGTCAACCAATCACATGGAAAGATTAAGAAGATGGATGTAGAAAAACATGGATGATGTTGACTAAGGTGAACCTATCCTAATGGATCGAGATATCGGTTCGGAATAATATCAACACACTTGGCATATACAAGGGAACCATGGTCGATAATCCTAACTCTAGGTCAACACAACCGGCATATACAAGGGTTCAGTGGTCGACTTTATTGAATTTATTAGGTTGGTCATGATGGTCTGGTCTCAAATATATTTTTTTTTATTTTTTATCTCGCCTACTCTATTTTTCACCCTAGAAATGGTAAAAGAAAAGAAAAAGAAGTGATCAGATTCTTTCGATGTTTCCATCACGAGGATATGGCGAAACTATCATGTTTTCTTTCTAACACCCGAGCTCAAGGCTTTTTGAATAGACTCTTCTAGACGTTTCCATCTAATCGGATTGGTTCCTCAACTCCTACAACCAAGATGTTCCCATCCACTTAGATTAGTTAGTGCCAACCTTAATAAGCATAAATTTCTAGTCTCTCGGAGTTTATTTATTGCAACTAAAAAGTTTCTCCCATACCCCCAAACTTAAATCTAACATTGTCCTCAATGTTCTAAAGATGAAATTAAAAGCATGAACAATAAGAAACTGTCACCACTTGAAGAAAGGAGTAAGGAAAGATATTACCGTGTTGCGAGAGCATGGGTTACCTCCCAAGAAGTGCTAAGTTTAAAGTCTTGACCAGGACATTGGAAAGGATCAGTCACCTCAAGAATCATATAGCAAGCTTTTAATAATCTGGGTCATCTGGATCAAAAAGTGCTAACCACAAGAAGAGGAAACGCCAGAGACCAGAAGATATCCAACACACCCTTATATATTGTTTTGTTTAAGACAACTACATCTAGTTGTGGTTGGGTTAGGAGCTCAATAAAAGGGTCTAAATAAAATGTTTTCATGGGATGGACTTCCTCAAAAGAAGGATTCTTAAGATCGGGTTGGCAGAGTGGAAATACTCAATTAAGAACTTAGAAGCACATAACAATAACCCGAATAATCGGGGATCCTTTAAGTCAATCGGACTTGACTTATTACGATTGACCAGATGAGTGGTCATTCTTAATCAAATATGTCGACCCTAATCTCCTAAAGTAATTAGGTTTAGCCTCAAAACTCAATAATTGACATAACCGAAAACTTATATGTTCCCACAATTGGTTGAAAAATATTTGGTGGGAAAACAAAATCAATCGTGGTATCATAGCCACAGGTTAACCACATCAACCGAGAGGATGGGTTCTTAACAACCGAACTTCTTTATGGACACAACTAGGTTCGTGAAAAGTGTATGAAGATAATCTTTTAAAATGGTTGAGGCACGTATGTCAAGTCCCAAGTTAGGGACTTTTCTAAGAGTTAAAGCACATGGAGAATGATAATCACTCCCAAACTTAGAATTTTCAAAGTGTCTCTAGAAAGACTAGTCACAACTTCCCTAATTTCAAGGTCATCCGATTCTCGAAAATGGTCAATTGATTCTTCTAAGTCGCACATCCTCACTCATCTCTACGAGTTCATTTTCTTTTTCTAAGTCTATTGTTTCTAAATCGCTAGACTCAAAATATACTCGTTCCTCTAAACCATCATTGGCTTCGTAATCAAAAGAAAATACCGCATCGTCTAAAACGGGGTATCTCTAGTCAAATCCTCATCCTTTTGAATAGGTGAATAATTATTAAAATTATTTGGATTTGAACTAGAAATATTATCATCATTAAGCTCAATTGGAGTAACAAATTCCGATCACTATGCCTCCGATTTCAAATTCTTCATCAACACTATCCTCATCATAATCATAACATGAAAAATGGTTGAACCTCATCTAAATTAGTGTTACCAAATCTAACCTCATCATCTTGATTATAAATATCCTCATGTTCATGGGTATTATCGAAACATCTTGTATTGGGAATTAAGATTATTTCGAGCAAGTTTTTCGACAATCCAATTTGTACTTTCAGTAAATTGCTTAAGAGTCTCTTCTAAAGTCATCCTAGTTGATTGCTCTAGGGACTCATCTGGGATATTTAAGGTTTCCTTCACAAATAAGGAATGACTCTTGAAAGCCTCTTCTAGAGAAATAGATGAATTGTTTTGCTCATAAGACCAATGCACGTGTGGATAGTAATTGGGCTCACCATGGTATGACCCATAACCTTCAAAAGGTTGGCGTTCCCAACCACTATTCACACTATGGTCATAGTAGTAATGTCCATATTGTTCAGTTGGATATTCGTTGTATTGGCTATACCAGTTTGACATCCTAACTGCAAGGGAATTCTACACAAACACAAACAAGGTGACTCGACCAAAACAAACCTACCGATTTCAGCAAACAAAAAGCATGATGGCTCCACTTAGATTGTTTCTAGATCAGACTTCTAATCTTTCGAAAAGGAACTCGTTATAACCGAGCAAACCTCTGAATCAATCCGAGTTTAAGTAAGTTGAATAGAGGCGAGGGAAGTTGCGTGGAGCTTTGATACCCAAGGCCTCACCGCATTACAAGGCGGCGCAGATCACGCATTCAACTCACGTAAACCATCATGAACTTCAAGTATGCTTAATAGAGTAACCAATATTTTTCGAACGACTTTCCTATTAAGCTCGTTACCCTATCGGTCTCGTTCTATTCAAAATTTTAGGCTTAGGTTCGTGTTTGGTTTCGTTTTCCTAAGGCGGGCAAGAAGAGAACGGTGATGAAATCCGAACTCTTATCTTGTATGGCGAGTCCTTGCCCTTTACTAGGAAATTAAAGAAACCAGATTCAATTCCTCGACATATATTCACGAAATCATCCAATAAACCCTTTGACAGGATTCGGGTGTTTAGAATTATTACCTCCGTTCCAGATTTGGGATGAACCGTTGAAGTCGACTCGGTCCACGACTCCTATGTCGTGTACGAACCCGAGGGGCCGAGGTGATATCGTAATCACCGTCCTTCCCTGTGCAGTTTATATTTAAATTACCCTCCCTTAGGGTTTAAAATAATGTCCAAAAGTCCAAAAATAAAGTCCAAAAAGAAAAAAGTCCAAAAATAAAAAAAATTACAAAAAAAATTACCTAATTACAGTTTCTAAAAAAATAAAAATAATAATTACACTATATACAAAATATTTATCTTTACTCCGTTCGGATCTCTATTTTCTTTCGTATTTGGATTTGCTTTTCTTTTCAGCACTTTCTCTTTCGCTCCACTCCAAATCTGAAAGAAAACAGAAATACCAAAACGCGCGTAAAAAAGAACAAAAATAATAAAAATAAAAATAAAACCTAAAAACAAATCTATACACAAGTCCGCGTCCGCGGCGCCAAAAATTGATGTGACTCAATAATGTTGTAGTAATAAGGGTAGTAAGGTTGTCGTTCACTCGGACTTGATGAAATCGATCTTAGGATTTAATAAAGAGAAATAATAAAAATCTGAGAATATATACAATTTATGTCACAAGATGGAGAGAGTTCTGGGACTCGGATTCCACCAATTCTCACATTCATGGGGTTCATCTATTAATTCCGGACAATTAAAGCTCATAAAATAGCAAACTTCGACTCTAATTCTTTGCTAAGGTAGATTTTATAAAGAATTATATGTAACTCACAAGCATGGCGCATCTAAAGTACCTAAGACTAAGCATGCGACATCTAACGAATTCACAAATAATCAAGAAAAATCATAAATCAATTATAGTAGTGCAAATAGTCATAAAGCAATTAATTAGAATTACCACATGGGTGCAAAACAGCTTCCTCCTTCGTCCCAGTGATGGGTTCTAGCTCATCACTCCAAACTATCCCTATACACACCTATACACACATAAAAAACACCAAAATTAGTACTATACTCGGGCTATATTCTTTCCATTTTTTGTAGCAGCATGCATCTGTTGCAATCCAATTCACTCCAAACTATCCCTGTTTAACTCAATCACGCTCCACAAGTCTTTCAAACACGAGCAACACACGTCAAAGCACGCTGTAATCCCGTGAAAGACTCTTCTCGTGCACAGCTCTTTGTCTTCTCCTAGCGAGTTATCTAGCCAAATTTAGGTCACTAATAGACCCACACCAACCCTGTTAGGCTCTAACAAGTCATCCCATGAAGTTTCAGCCATTGAATCGTATTAAACTCCTCCAAAAGATGAACTGAAAATCACAAAGTAGAGTATTTATTTCCCGCCAAAACTTTTTTGAATGAAGAAGATGGTGTCCCCATATCCTGCAGGGTGCGAATAGCAGGTGGCTCCTTGGGGGTGCCCTTATCCAAAATGAGGGTGCCTTTATTACTTTTCTCCCGGGGGTCCAAATAACACTTTTTGAGCGACTTTTTCCACATAAGTGTATTTCTCCAAAAACACCTATACACACATAAAAAACACCAAAATTAGTACAAAAATCGAGACTAACAATAAAGACAAAGAGGACAATTCAGACACAACAATGTGTCTATCACACACCACATTGGAGTCTAACGCCAATGTGCCAAAATCCAGTCATCATGGCTACGCCAGGCGCTACTTGCACCACCGTTCCACTGGCATGCACGAACTATGCCAGCCATGCCATGATGCCTTGAGCATGCGCTAAAAACGCCATTATGCCATTATCGGCGCCAACAGGATGTGGCCATAATCAATGGCTACCCTTCCTCACGAGATGAAATCTCAGCCGTCCAAGTTCGACACCAAACTGACAGTCGTGTGGCAAGTTTTAGGTGACTAGCTGAGATAAGCCTAAATAGCACCACATGTTATTTTCCCGCGGCAAGTCTCTTGATTTTGACTTGCCACACATATCAAACTGCTATATGTTTTCCACGAAAACACTCGAGACATCAAACATGTCACAAACTGGGGGATACTTATCGGGGTATTGGTGGCGGTTTACATCATGCACGTGCTGACGCCCGTTATAAGAAAGTTTCAGGAAGCGGGACAGTTAGTGGCGGAAAGAAAGTAATGGGTGTAAACGGATCCGCTTCCTTCATTGTGGAAGCACGATTTCTGACGGTTACACATTACTCCACTCTTCCATCACTTAAATTATGACTTGTATAAATAGGTTTCACCTATTTCCACCAAACAATAAATTTTGGTCAGAGAACAACACAGTATCAGAAAACACCAAAGAGCTGATAGCTTTTCATTACGCAACCCGTTCCACTTTACGATACAAGTCATAAAACAACTGCACCTTGAGAATTAACCATTCTAGTCTCAACACCTTTCGCTTCCTCCCTAAGACCAACCCTTCTCCTTCAAATGTGAACGAAGCAATCATGGAACGACCATTTCTTGGTTTAGGCCAGGATTTTACAGATTGATCTCTAGAATCAAAAGTACTCTCGTGCAGTGCATTGTTTAGGGTTTAGATTTGCTTCTCATCCACATACACCCAAAATTACCAAAACCGTGAGAAACTTGATTTTCAGAAAAACAATAGGCTCTTAGTAAAAGTGCATGAGTCTAAAATACTAATCATCCATCGAACTAATACCACTTTTTGTATCGTCTATAAAATAGACGGAAAGCCCACAAAAATGAGGATTCTAGAAGTTTCCAGAAGTCTTCTTGCCCAAGTTGCTTGCATATCAAGTTTGTATCGGAATTAGGGTTACATAAACTATATAAATACATGTATCATAAACCCTATGAGGATATGGAATTCTATGTTAGATAACCCGAAGATTGTATTATGATCATCAATAAAATATCTCCTTATAGATTCATTCGTGGATGTAGGCATCACTCGCCGAACCACGTTAAATTATTGTCATCTTAATTTTTTTCTATAGTAATTCGCATCATCATCACCAATCAATCGTGTTTAATGCCTAAAAGTAATTTTGTGTACAAACAACCACCTCTACTCCGGGAGACGAGACATTATCATTTTTTTCCATTTTAGCCCAAAATATAGGTTAAATCGAAAAAATGGTAGTATCTCTTTTCCATTAATGAAGGAAGTATTAAATTTCAAAATGAGTCATTTTAACGTCGAAATAATATTAAATTTCAAAACATGTCATTTCAAACTGGTGTAGGATTTTAAGAATCAAGACCTGTGTTCCCCTACCATTGCTTGCACAATAGGAAAACACAAGGTATAGAAAGATTTACTTGAATTAGGAGCTAGGGTGAACTTACTTTCGTACCATGTGTACTTACATCTAGGACTTGGTGAATAGATACCTACCAAGATAACACCGGAGTTAGCCGACAGGTCTCGTTAAAATTCTTCGTGGTTTGATAGAGAATGTCCTTATTGAGGTCGACAAGATTATTTATCCCGTGGATTTCGTTGTCATACATACACATCCTGTCCCTGACCCAGAGAATCTAATATCGGTGAATTTAGGTCGCCCATTTTTATCCATGTCTAATGTTTGTTATCAATCGTATGAATAGGACTTATGAACATATCGTTTGGTAATATGACCACTGAACTAAATGTCTTTAATGTTACTAGACAACCTTCCGATGATTTAGAGGGAGTGAATATGATTAGCACTTTAGTTCAGGATAATTGGGACGAAAATTTGTTTGGTGATTCTTTAGATGAATTTGATGAGACAATTCTCTTAGGTCAGATAAATGACCAGACTTTAGAACTAAGAAGCTCTCGAATATTTTAAGGACTCTACATACCTGCAAATTCAGGCAATATTGTTAGGTCTTTTTGAGAGTAATGATGACCCTAAGTTTTGGGGTAGAGAACTAAAATAAGCTCTTGAGCATTTTAAAGACTCTAAGGATCCATAAATTCAAGCAATAGTTAGAAGATTGTATGAGAGTAGTGATTACCCTAAGTTTTGGTGTATTTATGGTTCTAATGATCATCAAGTATCCCAATTAGAATTTTCTAACTTGGGACTCGAGCCTAATGTATCTAAGGTATTGCTTGAGTTTATTCCGACTCCACAACCCGATCCTCCCGATATTGTCCAAGAGGAAATCCAGCTATTAAAGACATGTTATTGAGATGAATGCGTTTTGTCAAGACACTCATATGAAGCGGTGGGCACCATTTGAAAAATTCAGTTGTCTTACAAGAAACTTTCGTTAGGGCTAAGCTCTGTCTATTTATTTTTCTAATCATGTGCAAAGTTATATCATTTTAGTGGGAGTTTTATTTGGTTTTGATGATCCAAGTGCGTAATGTATCGTTGATGAATTTAAACTTAGCATTTCTTGGGAGGTAATCCATGCTCGTGCAATATGGTATTATCTTTCATTATTTCCTTTTCTTTAAGTGGTAACAGTTTTTCCTTGTTCATGCTTTTAATTTTATCTTTAGAACATTGATGATAATGTTAGATTTAAGTTTGGGGGTATGGGAGAAACTTTTTAGTTGCATTATTAAACTCTAGAACCTAGAAGTTTATGCATATTAAGGATAACACTAACCAATCTAAGTGGATGGAAGCATCTTGGTTGGAGGAGTTGAGGAACCAATCTAAGTAGATGGAAGCATCTAAAAATAGTCTATTCATAAAAGCACCGAGCTCAGGTGTTAGAAATAACATGTTAGTTTCGCAATATCTCGTTGAGTCCTTTTCTCCTTATATTTTTATTTTATTTTCTTTCTCTAAGTGATTTGGTAGGGCACACTTATCGAGTTGTTACCACCGCTGGGATGAAGTCGGGTGATTGAGTCACTTTATTAAAAAAAAATGTTGAAAAATAAAAATAAAATAAAATTTAGACCAGACCATTAGACCAACTGGAATAAATTGTTCAATAAAATCGACAACTGGTTCCCTTGTATATGCCTGCTGAGTTGATTTAGAATTAGGATTATTTACCACTGGTTCCCTTATATATGCTAGTTGTGTTGATATTGGTCAGACCAGTATCTCAGTCCATTAGGATAGGTTCATCTTGGCAGTTACCTTCAGAAAGATATGGGAAACACCGTTCACCTTAGTCAACATCAAAACCATCTATGTTTTTATCTATATCCATCTTCTTAATCTATTCATGTGATTTGTGGATTAGGATATTGATGTCTATAGTACGACTATCTGCGTAGATCTCTGTCACTATATATGAATTTTAGTAGAGCTCTGTCACTTATATCTGAGTAGAGCTCTATCACTTATCTGAGTAGTCCAACTCGTCTACAGCAATTGAAATTTCGCATCAGGGTACTTCCTCCTGTATTCAATGAGAGTAAGCCAACCACGGAGATTATTTAGTGCCTTCTAAGGTTATGCGTAGATAGTTAGGGTCTGGAGTAAAGGATTTACGGGTACACCTCTGGTAAAACCCTCCCGAGACTATAACTCGGGTACTAGGGCCACCTATGGGCTTAAAGGCATGTTGCACAAGCTAAGTGCAATCGCGATGCCTGCGACAGTGAGTTAGGATTTTATTTTTTATATTAGATTTACTCGAGAACTATCAAATAATAAGTTTGGGGGTATATAATAGACATATTTTTGTGTCTAATTTGATCTCAATACTATACATTGTTGGCACTTGATTTTGTACTTATTATGGTGTTTTATTTGTGTATGTATTTTTGGCTAATAAATATTTTTGGAAAAATAGGCTCGAAAAGTAGTTACTATTGGCACTCACTTTGGATAATGGTCACCAAAATTACTATTGGCACCCCAACAGCAGGATAAGGGGCACCTTCTTTTCAAATTCAAATTCCAAAAAAAGGCGGGTAAATGTGTTCTTCACGTACAAAAATTAGGGTTGAGATTTTGATCGAGTTTTAGAAAGACTAAAAGGATGAAATCGATTGGATTTACTTCTTAGGCCTAAAATGACACAGTATAGTCGTTTGATTGAACCCAAATTATCTAGAACTCGAGTTGGAGCAAAACAAAAGTGGAAAATGTTCACTGGTCCTGTTTGATTAATTTTGGAAATTTAGAGAGATTAAAGGGCTAAAAATACTTTCCTAAGAAACTTATATACCTAATAAATAGTTTGGAAAGATTTGAGAGGCCATAAACGCGTAAAGAAGACTTGGAGAGGAAATTTCGTACCTAGGCAGCAAAGAAAAAAATAGAGTTTTAATCGGGTTTTAGAGGTTTTGGAGGTGTATAAAAGGTGTGCTAGAGTTCGAGAGATGGAGATCGAGATCTTGGGGTTAGTTGCGAGAGGATTTCGAGCACCACATAAGCTAGGAAAAATATCCAGGGAAGTTGCAGAGTCGCAGCAGAGAAGGAAGGAAGAAGAACAAGAACATAACTGTCACCATTTCTTTCGAATTTGTAACAGTTATGCAACAATTATTTCAGTTAGGGTTTTCTCTGTAACAGTAGGCTCTGTAACAATTATATATGTTACAAACTCGCTTCTTTACATATTGTCTCTCTTTCAATCAACTTTTGAGCTATGAATCAATATACTGAGCAAGTGATTAATATAAGAGCTAAACCCCATTGCTAAGGCGACGGAGGAAGCCATTTTCCCACTTATTATGTGGTAATTTCTATTTAAATTAATTTTTTCAACTCTTTTATGATTATTTTGATTGAAATTGGATAAATGATTCGATTAAGTGGTTGTGATTTCGATTGATGGATCATTTTTCCTTCTTCTGAAGGAAGTATTTTCCCTCAAATTTTTCCTTTTTTTCTTCAAATTCTTGGTAGTTTATGGGAAGTATATTATGAATTTTAATTATCCAACTTAGATTAAGTCTTTCGATGGTCCATGCTTCCGATTTATAGCTATTGTTTTGAGAATCTACTTGTCTATGCAATATTTAAGAATCAAATTGAATGTATGAGTTGCATAATTATTGTTATTGATTGAATAAGCGATAATTAGTTAACGGTGGAATCCATAGTCTCAATTTTCTCTACAATCTTGTTTGAGTTTCTATTTTAATTTAAGTCTAAAGCAAATATTCACAAGTCTAAATCGAACCATTTTTCTTATCACTTGAAAAACTACATCAACTTTGGATATGGGTTTTCAATTTTTGAAGTGATGTTGATGCTGTTTTTGCTAATCCATCTATTAGTTCATCTTCTATTTTCAATCAACATCATTTTAAAATCACTGACTTCTTCATGCTATGGTACTTGTTTATTGAAGAAAAAAGTGGCAGTGATCTTGTAATGGTGGTTGGTTGGGGAAGATGATGTGCTTACCGGAATGGATTTTACACTGGCAGGGGTCTGGTCAGAAAGCGACAAAATTAGGGTTCAGTTGACTTGAGGATTTCCTAAATCTTTAGATCCTTGTTAGGTCTAGGGTTTATAAGGGTTTTTCATTGGGCCATCAACTTGTTTGATGGGTGTTATTTTCTTGGATGTTCCTTGTAAAAATTATGAAAGTTTGTAATTGGGTTTCTACGCGGACTTTTCTCCTGTATGAAAGTTGTAACTGGGTTTCTATGTGTATTTTATCCTGCGTGTGAATTGCGGGCATCTCAATATTGTCTGTAATAATTCTTTATTATTATTATATTTAAAATTAAAACTATCTTTACCGATTAAAAAAAAAATAAGTCAGCTATCCAAACGAGTGATTTCCCATTTTCCTACTAGTAAAAGAAACAATTTAAAACAAGAAAAGAGGTCATATATCGGGTTAGAATGTACCTATCTTATCGAGGTTGACTAGTTAATTATAGAATCCTTTATGGAAATATATATCATAAAAGAAAAGACTCAACTCACATATATGGAGTATTGGAAGATATTGATCATGGGCTCACGTAGAGGTGTAAGCGTCTTCAAGCCCAAGATGACCAAGACCTAAATCGCGTGCTTCACGTGCCATGTGCCGTCTTTGTCTTTGGCCAACGATTTAAACGCGTCTGCCGTCTTTTACTTTACTAGTCAAAAGCTAGGCACAAAGATACCCACGAAAGCACAAAGACACGAATAAACGTGTCGTCTTTGTGCCGTCTTGCACACACGATGCTATAAACAATTTGAATCACTTAATGTATACATTAAGTCGGACATTATCACAAGAATTTAATTAGACAACATATCATTTGAAATTATTTCAAGTAAAATTAACAGGTTTATTCAATAAAAATAAATAGCCCATCAAATATAAAATTGTATTATTATCATGTAAATTAATGTTCTAGTTAAATATAGGTGACGATATTATAACAAGAATATTGAAATATATTTTCCAAATATTAAGGTATTAGTATATGTGTTGTTATAAATAAGTCAACATAAAATGTTAAAAACTAGCTAGAATAGTGACTCTTTTGTGAAATATACAAAAAATGTGATGTATTATGCCTTGTTATATGGTGTATTTGTACATGTTATGGCGTGCTCTCTTAACGTCTTTGTCTTGGGCGGAGCCACGTACTTATCCGTGCAGCGTCTTTGTCTTTGTGCTACACGTGCCAATTAGTCAAACAAAGACGTCCCATTTAACTAACGTCTTTGTCTGCCGTCTTTGAGCTAAGTCACGTGTTGGGTGGGTTTGTGCTCAAATTTTAGCGTCTTTGTCTTTGGGTGTCTTCGTCTTTGTACCCAATTTACACCTCTAGGCTCACGGCACAAAGTTCTTAATTTTATGCAATTTAGGGACCTATCTCAATTATGTGGTGAATGATTATGGGGCTCAACAAAACTTATTCATGATGATTCACAATTAACTACTAATTATGATTTTCGTTTGCAAACGTAATTCATTGAAGCTTCGCTGATTTGACTAATCTAATCACCAAACATATTATGAATAAAGCTAGCTGAATAAGCTTGCCATATAGCACTTTTACGCGCCGCTATATGGATTATGTTTAATGGATACTTGAAAGCTTAATACAAACTTAAACTACCGTCAGAGATTTTGGCTCGGTATTTTGGAAATATCTATCAAATATAATCCAACTTTTTTAGATAACTGGATGCTAATATTCTTACTCTTCCACGAATTTGTTGTCAATCAATTATTTCCAGCTCTTTGTGTAGAGAAGATGCAACCTAGTGGCACGGTAGTGTGTAAGCACAATCTTCCAACACTAGATTTGGATATTGTCATACTGACCAAGTTGTTATTTGTTAGTATGTTTAGCTGATTAAGCAGCCTCCACCAAAAGTTATCAACACTGTTGCAAGTGAGAATTCACGATGTTAGTTTTTCTCTTCCTATATGTCATACAATTCAAGCGTCACCTGAGTTATTTTGTATTTTAAATTTCAGCATATCAATTGACGCTTCAAAAAATAAATTAAAAATAAATAGACATTAGCTTAAAAAAAATTCATAACTCCTAGACCCACCTTGAATCTACCACCATGGACGATCCATATGGGCCCTTCTGCCCCATAGCTAAGATTAGTAGGGGATGTTTTTTTTTACGCGGAAGTTACTCTACTGTGCATGCAATAAACGGATTGATTCATTTGGAAACTCGAGATCCAAATTTGTATTGCATTAAAATGCAGAGGTGTTTTGTTTTAATACGTCCTTTCAAGATAAAGGTCATCTATTGAATCCCAGATCTTAGTCTCAATGTATTAGAATTTAGAAGTCTTATCTGTATAGTTAGTTGTGTTTGGCCGTTTGCAATGTGATTATATATACGTAACCATTGGCCCCGTTTTTGGATCAATTTTTTATTGCAATGTCACCTTAGGGTGAGGTTTGGATTAACATTTCGTAAGAGAAAAGAATTTACGGATTCATGCAAATTATGCAATTACGCTACAAAAGTTCTGAATAGATAACCAATAAAATCCACCAAAACGGATTTGGGAAGACTGTTTACGATAGGTTTAGACGTGTTTCCAGCACAATGCAAAAATCGAGAGATAATATAATACAGCTTCAACTTGGTCTGATAACTTAGGTGGTTAATTTTCATCCACATTTCTTTTCTTGGAGAAACCATAAAAAAGTACACCACTTGTCAGTCATGACGACCCGATGCTTGCCTTTTTTTTATGTTTGATTTGCGGACAGGCTTGCACCTTATCTCGGCGGCCAAAGGCTGCCTAATGTCATTTGAGTTTACATCCTAATCAACCAGATACAATTTAGAAAAATATTTGAAATTTTTTGTCAGTGGAGGGAAGGCTATCGACTATTCATAGTAATTTATAAGAAAAATGGATTCAGGAACACTTTTCAAAAGAGGAGATTTGATCTTCGCCACTTGCCAACCTAACACGCACTGCATTTGAGCATGACAAGCTTCATGATATTCCTGAGTTCTTCCTGCCAATACTTACTTCAGTTCGAAGCTGGTAGACATCGGACAAAAGGGATGGTACATATATATGAGACAAGAGGTGACGCCTCTCCCAACTGTAGGTTAGCAGAGGGTGCTTTTCCACTTCAGTTTCCTTATTTCCACCGGATCTTACTTTGAAGTATAAAATAAACATGTTTTAACTTAAAATAGTAAATATTAAATACCACGCACACTTCCCTGTTAAAAGCCTAATGAGTGCATGGCAGTAAAAATGTCGGCGGCATTAATCAATAGCAGGCCGTTGGCATGCCTTGTGAGTGAAACAATCGAAGTAGCTAAGCTAGCATTATCCTGCCGGTTAAAAGACGGATGCAAGAAAGGTCCATTATGAGAGCACTAATCACCAGCATATATGTTATGTACTTCATCTGACAGCCACATTAGATGGGAAGTTACATTATTTAAGTCCTAAAAAGGGGTGTGTACTACTAGTTACTAGACTGGTAGTCATGATTCAAGTCACATCCTTTGCATTAAAATTCTGAAATTTCGGCTCAACTTACAAGTACCATCATCATCATTTACCTTCTTAATCACGATTCTCGACGGTTAAATTTTTCTTCTTAAATGCATAACCTCATTGGCATATCCTATCCTCCCCAATATATCTCCTTTTTATACCGAAAAAAGGAGATAGATTTTTTTTGTTCTGTATCTCTTGATACGTGCGCACATTTTAATACTCCATGGCATGCAGGGTTGATACACACAAGAAAATGGGGAAAAAGAAAATAGCTTGAGCGCCGACTAAGGGGATCGAACCCTTGACCACGGGATTAAAAGTCACGCGCTCTACCACTGAGCTAAGTCGGCTACATCTGACAGTTTATTTCTATTAATTGATTCTCCTCGGGTGTTTCAAAAATTCAAAGAATTAAGTTAGATTACCAACAAATACCCACCAAATGCATCATTTGATTATTTCAAGAGTGTATATATAATACTCTTCATCTGCTGATTATGTCACGCTTTCATGTGCTGGATCGATTAGAGGTTCTCTAATTTCAAACCTAAAACATGGGTTTCCATGTCGACAGATTACATTTCTCGCCACTATTGTGAGTTATTCGTTTGTTCCAAACTTGCAAAAAAAGAAAATTACCTAGTGTTTTCGTAGTTCTGTGTACAAATATGGTGATTTTCCACCTACAATAAGCTGGGAAAATGGATACAGCGTGAGCGTACACTTCCCATCTCTCTCCACCCCCATATATGGTGCCCCCTCAAACAAACAGAATGACTTTTTTTACTTTCCGATAAAGCCTGCAAATAGATAACATCTTCAAATTTTATCCTTTTCATTGATGCACTGAAAGAAACTTATTGGCGTATCAAAGATATCATTCATGCCCCATGCATTTTAAAAGAAAATGCACCTCACTGACTGACCTCACCTCACTAACAATGAAACAAGCCACTTGCCATTTTTTCACATTAACATAACTTATCATTTCGTACAGCAACCTTAGATATTATCAATAACTTATCATTCGTTCAATTAACTGGTGTATCATTGGATGTCTCATTTCCTTCAGTTCTTACTCCCGTTGGTGATTAGTGAATTATGATCATATAGAATGTATCTTTCTAGAGTAATTAGTAAACGTAATCTCTTACGAACGCAGGGCACCACAATATCTAAGTAAAACACTAAACTGAAAAGGAAGTCTTGACGTAGCTCTTGTTCGCATGTAAACATTTGCTGTCAACTTATCGTCACCGTTTGATCAATTTACCTACATATAGTATGAAAATTAATTACAATTCGTCAATTCAAAAGGGTTTAAATATACAAAGATCTTTCATTCCGTACGAGATTCCTTTCCAAAAAATAAAATAAATGAACAAGTTGATGAATCCTACCAAGAGCTCAATCCTCAATAATTTGGATGCAATATTCCTGTTAGTTTTTTTATTTTTCTTTCTCTCTACCTTGGTAGAACTCTTGTGATCTTTTATACATCCAGGCTATCCAGCCATCCAGGACCCTGATAAACTTCTTCTCTTCTGGTAAAAAAAATAAATCAAAATCCTCCCAAGAGCATTCAGTTAAGGATGAATTATTTTATTTGATCATTTTATTAATTTGTTGATTTGTTAGTCAATATTCAATAACTACTGGACGAACAAAAGAATGTTTATATTAATCAGGATTGATGGTGCCATTAGTTAGAGTTAATCCGTTCTTAATGAAGCTTGAAATATTATATCTCTAGGCTCATGTTCAGTCTTAATTTGCAATGTTTATATTAATCAGGATTGGTGGCCTTACTAGTATTACATAAAGAGATCAGTCTTAATTTGCAATGGTAACCAAAACTGGCATCATGTTCAGTTACGATAGAAAATCTCTAGGCTCTACCTATATGTACCGGAAAGTAGTCTAGTGGTGGCCTGAATTAATTCTATTTGTCTGCCTACGCAAATCATTTACGGGTTAGGTTTAACTGATAAATTAAACTTTGATTGAGATTATCACTTACAATCGAGCAGACAACCAAGATGTTTAATAACCTAAACCAACCATTTCGTCGTAAAAGATTCACGAGAGAATGGAGCAGGTGATCCGGAGGATGTAAACTTCCGAGTTATCATTCGCCATATAGTGAAATGTTACCACGCAAAATAGATCATATAGTGAAATAGACCCCAAATAGTATTGGTTGTGTTTGTACCATGAGTAAAAATATCACATATCGAAGTCGAATGTTGCCTGGATCTTGTTCAGCTGTCATCCAAGCGCGCTAACCCGATCAACCGGCAGCCCACCGGTCTGCCGGTATTACATAAATTCAATGACCGGTCAATGATCAAAGTCAATGCCCGGTCAATGGTCAAAGTCAACCTTTGGTCAATCTGTCATAGTCGGGTTGCACGTCGCACCTCCAAAGAAATTTTGATCTTGTTGCCAGCGGTGCTTCTAACCAATTTCCGGCCAAGTTTCTGCGCACTTGCCAACAGTTTCTAATCATCTCGCCAGATGTCTGCTAATCGATTTCCAACCATGTTGTCGAGATGCGTTGTCGACCCGGCCTCCATCCAAACTGAGCGCCCATTATACTGTCAACCATCAATCGATTCACAAAGCATGCATGATTAATTGGGAGGCATGCAAGAAGTGTTTCATGCGAATTAATTCGGGAGGCATGCGAAGCGATTTCATGCAATTTAACATGGAGGCATGAATGAGCAGTTTTAAAAATGGAGGCATGAATGAGCAGTTTCATGCGGAATTAAACAGGAGGCATGAAGGAGAAGTTAATGCCATTTAATTTTATATTGTAATTAGGTATTCAATTGTATAAATAGAGAGAATGTAATTACGGGCTCGGAGGGGAGGGAGGAAAAAGAGAGGAAAAAAAAATAGACTGTAATTCTATTATCAATAAAAACACCACCCCCAAGGGGTTTCACCCGTGGATGTAGGAAAACCATGCTGAACCACGTAAAACCTGTGTCTCTTTTATTTGTTCTTCAATTTGTCTCCAACCCTAAATACACACCTCAATTGTGTTTCGTGCCCAAAAGTAATTTTGGGTACAAACATTGGCGCCGACTAAGGGGAATTACGAGAAAAGGAATCGTGTTTTCCCATTGAGAAAAGTAGTATAGAAAGCTTCAAAATCGTGTTCATGTGAAAGGGTTTGAATTGTCAAAAATTACTATCACTGGTCCCAATTGATCAAAACATTGCGATTCAGTTTTGGTCTCATTGCTTTGTAGTCCAGTGATCGCGCGTGCCAAAAACCATATAATCCTTCGAACATTACTGATCAGGATTGATCGTAACCGTTCCTTTGGCGGTCGAGCGAAGCCGACTAACCTTGACCAGTCATCTATACTCCAGTGTATCGCGACGCATGTTAATACCGTGCTTCTCGGAGCAAGTTAAACTCGTGGCCCCTGGATGTTTACACCCCGATCGTTTACACTGGCGGATGGTTACGCCCACCTAGTTGAACCGAGCCGGCTCGCCGAGTTGAGCCGTTTGCTCAATGATATTTCAGCCCATCGTCATTAGGCTTGTGGATATTTCTACCCCAATTCATGGGCTTAGCCACCTACAACCATTTCTTGGGCTTGGTTTTCAAGTTTGTTTCTTTGATATCTTCTTCATCCCGCATCCGAATTGGGTGATTTTGGATAATTGCGATCGTATTTCAATATCCTACATCATGAAGTTAATGTTTTTACATTTGGAGAAGAATATTTTTGGAGCAATCACATCATCAACATTTTTAGAGCAAGGCGCTCACCGACCAAAATCATTGAAAATTGGATCACGTCATCAGCATGTTAATACCGCGTCGTCAACCGGGTACCACGTCAGCTGACTTCTTGCCATACAAATTGCCACATTAGCAAATTTCCATCTTATTAGTAGAAGTTGCGCCACATCAGCTGCTCCTGCCCCGACAACAATCTATTTCTCGACTTACTCCACATGCAAATTTGTTTGTTAAATAACTTATTCAACGTAGGTCCGAATTGAGTTATTTTCGTCTCGTTGCGATCGCATGTTAATTTCAACAACATGAGGGCGCGATTTCTACGTTTAAAGAAAAATTATTTTTTGAGATTGTGAGCGCGACGTCGAAGAGGGGCGCATTTTAAATCACCATATGAAGCCATAACGAAATCCTCAAAGATTGATGTTGTAAGGTTTAAGTCCACAACATGAAAAGTTCGTGCTTATTGTGTAGATTTTTAAATCTCAAGACACTTATGTTCGGTGATGATCATAATCTGCTATAGTCCGATTGATCGAGCTGATGTAGTCCGAGTTCCGGCAAATATTATGGTCCGGTTGATCAATCACTGCGCTCTTTTTCACATAATTATTACGATCTAGTTGATCGAGCTGGCGTAGTCAGCTTCCTCATCAAATACCTGCGGTCCAGCTTGATCGAAGCGTAGCAGTCTTTTTTTGTATAATTACCTGATCCAGTTGATCGAACTGTCATAGTTTTTTTTCGTATAATTACCACGGTCCAAGTTGATCAAACTGCCAGAATCAAGTTTTCCTCAAACCGCATTAGTAAAGTTTCCCCACAAATCGCTTTATTCCAATATGATCAACTCTCGTAGTTGAATTTCTCATCAATCGCCGGTCCAGCTTTTACTTATAATCAGTATAGCCTGTTAATTTGATATAACCATCAAATAAGTTCCATGACAACTATCTTCAATCCAGTTTTGATTCAACTGGTGAATTCCAGTCCGGCAGAAAAATCTAGTTGCAGAGTCAAGCCGATACGTTAAGGCAACTACACTAGTCATCGTCGCTGGAAAACATCAACATAGCCAGTGGACATCCTAATCACCTCGTAAACGAAGTCGCAATACCACGACTCATAAGGTACGAATACAATTAAATATATTTTTGCATCATTTCATATAATCATGCATACTTTTGTTCACTGGGACACCTGCAATGTGGCGAGCGTTCTCATATGCCAAGGCATGTGAAGATGCACACATCGCAATTCTGTGCGACTCTGTAATAGTGGGATTGGCCCCTTGCGCGAATTCCATAACAAAAAATCTTTCAACATCATTCCATGCGCGAGCAAGATGCAGCAAGGCTGTGCACCCTTGTGCGAGCATTGAGCAGCATGATGATCACTGTCTTATGGGGGTGAGTTGCATATCACTTCAACAGTCATGACCATCACTTGGGGGCGAGATATGTAACACCTCATGGTCTAAAATAATTCTCTTGGGGCGAGCAGCGTAACACTCCATACGCTTGGGGGTAGTTACAAAGCACCTAAATGCAATGCGGAATTGATTTTTCAAAATCGAAACAAAGGTAATCAAACTTTTTAATCCTCCAAACGAGTTACGTGGATGAAGAGGGGAGAGCATACACCCTAATATTTTGACACAATTATTGCAATCAGTAATGTTAAACTGCTACAGCTAAGTTGATCGAACTGCTGTAATCCATTCCTAAGCAATCAAGACTCGATTGGACGCAACTAATGCGATCCAGGTTTTATCATCCATTTTGTACTCGGTTGGACGCACAGATGCAAATCGGTTTTATTTATAATCGTTACATAGGGGATTTATCGAATCGATTAAGTCTAATCCCTCAACATTGCTAGCCATGATCCGGATCGAAGCCGTTGCAGCCTAGCTCGCTTGTCGCCTCCGCAGTCTTAGCTTATCGCAGCATTACTATGATAGTACGTTTACTCCTCTCGCAGCTCGGCTGACTCAGTGTGCAGTGCGGTCTTGCTCATCATCGCTACAACACAGCCTGATCGAAGCTGCATGCCGGTCAACTATGTTCGCATTCTGCGCATTCAATGCGATCGCATGCTAGCGTGCGGCTTGCTCGCATTATCGCCGATCGGAGATGATCAGCTTCGTCTGAGTCCGTCTATGTTCGCAACTCCGTGATCCGAAACTGATCTGAATTCGCATACATAGTGACACTTGCTCGTCGTTGCTACATCTCGACAGATCGAAGCTGCTACGGATCCAGATCTATGTTCGTAATTCCTGCGATCCAGCGATCGCAGCCATTGCGCTAGTAGTCGTTGCTCGCACGGGTCAATCAGTCGATTAGGCGTGAATCAGCTATGTTAGCGACTCCTCGATCCTGGTCGAACTGATCATAAATTGGGCTTGCAGTTGAAACTTTGCTCGCTGCTTCGCATTTTAGCCGATCGAAGTTGTTGTAGTCCAGCTATGTTCGCAGCTCTGCGGTCGGAAATGGAGCTAGCTGCGCAGATAGCTCTATTCGTGCTCCCGCAATCCAAATGATCAATTCTTCAGCAGACTGGCTTTGCTCAATGTTGCATTACTACCGGCTTTGCTCATTACCGCAGAGGACAATTTTTTGTGGCGTCACAGTCAAGTTTACCACAATCACTGCAATCCAGTCCTCAACAACTATTGTGATCTAGTCGACATCGTTGCTGCTATCCTGATTCATACTACTATTGAAGATATATAAGGATCGATGTCAATCCAGTAGCACAACCAAGACCATTGGAGGACCAACAACACACAAAGTCTGTTACCATCTCAACTACTTAAGGGTCACACCCTTTCGCTCGCAACTACCGCGGCTCAGTCCGTAATTGACAGTAGCTTAATACTAACAACTACTATTACCTAGTTTGGTCGGAAGTTACTGACAGACATCAAATTCAAATTTCGTTTACAACAACATCTCACACAGATTCCAGCCGAGTGACGTCAAATATAGCTCATCTTTTCCAAAAACATTTACTAGTCAAGTTCTATGCAACTAATATATTCAGCTTTTTACATCAACAATTACAACTCACTTTCAACACTCCGCCCAAAGATCATGCTTCCATTCTGACTCGATCACCTTCAAGTCCGCTTTTGTTTTTGATACAAAAATGGTTCACACTCAACCGTTTCCCACCGATCTTCCAATCACAATAGCCTCACTTTGGGGCGACTTCATTACGATTTCCACAATCAACGAAGGCGCAGTTTCGTTCAATAAATAAATTTACTCGGGGCGTCTCGACTTCCGCAACAAAGAAGAGAAGGTTGACAATCATTTTAGCCAATAATCCACACTTAAAGGCTAATTTTGTCATTAATCAAGGGAAATAAAATGTTCTTAACCCCCAACTAGTTGGAGGTTAAGAGGGGCGATGTTTGTACCATAAGTAAAAATACGCATATCGGGTCGAATGTTGCACGGACCTTGTTCACCGTCATCCAAGCCCGCTAACCATTCAACCGAGGCGACCCACCCTGCCGGTATTACATAAATTCAGTGATCGGCCAATGGTCAAAGTCAATGCCGGGTCAATGGTCAAAGTCAACCGTTGGTCAACTTTGTCAAAGTCATGTTGCACGTCACCTCCAAGAAATTTTCGTCTTGTTGCTAGCGAGGCATTTAACCTATTTCCAGCCAAGTTCTTCGCCGCACCGCCAACGGGTTTCGAGCCATGCCGGGGGATGTGCGCTAATCGTTTCAACCATGTTGCCGATGCGTTGTCACCATCTCCATCCAAATCAAGTAGCCCATTATGCTGTCAACCATCAATCAGTCTCAAAGACGGTGATTAATTCAGGAGGCATGCAAATACGGTTTCATGCGACTTATGGGAGGCATGCAAACACAGTTTCATGCGAATTTAACATGGAGGCATGAATGAGAGTTTTCATGCAAAATTAAACAGGGAGGCATGAAGGAGCAGTTAATGCCATTTAAGTTTATATTGTAATTAGGTATTCAATTGTATAAATAGAGAGAATGTAGTTCTAATTGGAGGGCGAGGGAGGAAAAAGAGAGAAAAAAAAATAGACTGTAATTATATTATCAATAAAACACCACCCCCAAGGGGATTCAATCGTGGATGTAGGAAAACCATGTCGAACCACGTAAAACCTGTGTCTCTTTTATTTGTTCTCAATTCGTCTCCAACCCTAAATACACACCTCAATCATGTTTCGTGCCCAAAAATAATTTTGGGTACAAACAGTCTGGTTCGGGGTTCAGTGTGGTGATGCTAACCCGATTCATATATTAATAAGGTCGATTAATTTGATCCTACTCAGAAATAGGTCAACCCCTGCGAAGGTTATATAATGCAGTATAAGTGTCCGATTAGTTTGCGGGAATAACATTGCCTAGTCCCCGAAGTCACATGTTGCATGTCGTGTTGTGCCATGCCAGAGATTCAGACATGAATGTATTGCACTAGACGGCCTGAGGTCTTCGGAGAGACTAATCTTTCGACAAGCCAAATATTAAATCCTAAGACGAGCATTTCTCATACCTGAGGTTTAGAAAAACTCTCGCATATTCTGTTATAGCTGGATACATTTATAGCATTAAACACTCTAAGTTTAGGTTTTATAAACACCCAGTGATCGCTGCACTCAAATGTAGCCCATGATTAGTGAGGAAAAAAAAAAGTCATAAAGCATGGATTAATCATCATTTGAAAAAATTAAAATAAAATAAATATCCATTTCAAGTAGCTTTCCTAACTGATTCATCTTCCCATTCCCCTGCCGAAATATAAGAAGAAATTTTGAACAAGAAAAGAGGTCAGTTTTTGGTTTAAAACGTTCCTATTTTATCAAAGCTGATTAGTTATAGGAATATCAGGATCCTTTATGAGACTATTCATAAAAGAAAAGTCTCACATGGAGTATTCATAGAGTGTTGGAAGATATTGATCATAGCACCCAAGTTCTTATGTAGAATCAACAGCAATTTAGGGTCCTATCTCAATTATGGGGTGAATGATTATGGCACTCAATAAAACTTAATCATGATGATTCGTACTAATTATGACTTTCTTTTGCAAACGTAACTAATTATCACTTAGCTGATATGATTAATCTAATCACCAATTCACCATATAAACCTGATTAAGTAGTGCTGGCCATATAACACTTTTAGGCGCCGCTTCATTAATTATATTAGTTGCTACTTATGGTGTGAGGATTATATTTAAGGGACGCTTAAAAGTTCGATACAAAGATGAAAGAACTATCAGATCATAACCACTGTGGCACTGAAAATGAACTATGGAAAAGAGTCAGACATGCGAGATTTGCTAGGCAATCGTGGAGATATTACCAGTATATTTGAATATATTCATCAAAATTCTTTTTCTTTTTTTTTTAATTATTTGAATGCAATATATTATTCGAACTCTTCTTCAAATTTGTTGTTTAATCAATTATTTCCGTCTCTTTTTGTAGAGAAAATGTAATCTAGTTGGTTGTCTTACAAGTCATGGAAGGTGTGTAAGCACAAGTTTCATTAGCACTAGACTTCGAATAATTGTTTGACTACTTAAAAGCACAAGTTGTGATTGATTAGTAGTTTAATTTGATTGATTAAACTGCCACCACAAAATTAACACTGTTGTTGTTGCAAGTGACAATTCACGGTTTTTTTTCTTTCTTTTTGGGGTCCTTCTTTTTGTACATCTTATCCGTCTGGCGTCACTTAGATTATCTTGTATTTTGATTTCACCATCAACTAAATACTTAAGAAAAATAATTTGGCAAACACATTTTTCCATCAACTGAAATATAACTTAAAAAAGTAATCCGGCAAACCGCACACATTCTGGATCACCATATGGTATCTCTAGTACGTTGGTGGCTGTTGTTTTGAGGCATTAATAGGGTGGTATCTCATCTCTTCGATCTGTACTTTCCTTTGGTCTAACAAATTCTCCCTTTTAATCTAGAAAAATAATAAAATTGTCATATACTCACATGTGTATTTTTTTTTTTTTAAATAAAGAAACCAGGATCAACCCCGGAGATACATTTCATTGTCTGTATCTCTACCTTCCTGTTGGAACAATTGCTGAAATTTGCCTGCAAAACAATCATAAACCAAACAAATAAAAAATGTTACTGCTGAGAGTCACGACCAAGTCGCTCTCTTTAAGACGTTTAGCGGCTTCTCTGTCCAAGATTGCGCGGTTCTTCCATGTCGCATGTCGTCCCAGGATAAAACAAATAGTAAATCTCTTTCACAATCACTCTTGCACTTTGAGAGTATGTGATACTTGTACACTTCTATTCTTGCTCAAAAATTAAACTTGTAGAAAACAAGTGATGATCACACACCAGTTTTTCTTTCTCTCAAAAAATTCTTATTTTTGTTTTAGAACTCCGAAAACATTGAAATTGAAAACTCTCTTCTTTTAGTTTCCAACCAAAAATCTGTTTTTGGATTCAAGAGTTTCAATTGACTTTAATGAAAACATTTATATGGTTTAATAAAACCCATTTACTCTTGTAACATGAAACGGTCAAGGAATTTATAACAAAAATTAAATTTCTTTTTATGAAGATCATTAAGACTATTAAAAGCAGATTTAACAAAAATAATAAATGGAAATAAATTATCTTTTTAAAACATATATTTCCAACAATCCCCACTTATATTTTTAAAACATTGAGCAAGATCTATGTAGTGATGTGCATACGTAAAGGTATCTTTCGATTTTGAACCTTTACATAGTGTTAGGCTCTCGAAAAATCTGACCATAGAGTGAACATAAGTCTTTGAACTCTAGGAGATAAGAAGATTGTCTACACACACAAAACTATACTAGTGTAAAGTCTAAAGCTTTGTACATTACGCTACCTGTGCTTGAATCCTAGGTTTAATGAATGATCTCAGAGGCCCATATTTTCATAGAAATCGCCACAATTTCACATCCATATAGGTGATTCTATCAAGAGTACTCCTGTAGCTAAGTACCCGACTCTAAATAGAGATATAGACATCATAAAGAGTTTTAGAAAAAAAAAAAAAAAAAAACTCAACCTTAACTCGCTTCTTGATATCATGCGTGGGATGAATTCTCAAAAGCATGATTCTGTGTCTACATATTATCCGTGACTTAGCCTCATTTGAACCTACATTTTGGAATCTCCATTCATAGGTAGGGATTACCTTTTGAACCTACTTATGGAATCTTGAGTTATAGGTTGAGTGTCCATCACTTAACAACTATGTCCATATCATTTGTGAATCGTTATTCCCTTTGAACCTATTTCTAGGTTGGTATCCATCACAAATGACTCAATTCTTAATGGGCATCAACATCATCCCATAAGATGTATTAACACCTTCTTATTAATCCTTTCGTCAAAGGATCAACGATAACTCTTTTTTTTCAGACCATATATAATCCACTCTCATAGCATCAAAGATGCCTTTCTATCACTATATATGAGCTCTACCGTTGTAATTAACGGTTTTTAATTCTTGCAACCCCTCATGTACTATCGCATTGGATTAATATGTTTGTTCTTCCTCTAACTAGTAGAGGACTAAATCACTCCATCCCATAGAGGATTCATCCGAAGTATTTCAATCAGCTTCACAATATCCATAAAGGATTTAGGTAAACATTTAGATAGTGTTTTTCTAGGTGTAAGATGTGTTTGAAACACCTCATAACCTTCTCAATATTTTACCAATTTTCCATACTAGGATTGGCAAATCTGAATATAAAACCCCCACTATGGAAGAAATATATTGAACCCCCACTACATAAATATATATATATATAGTCAATAACGTAGCAAAGAAACATACCAAGCTACCATACTCATGTCTAGTGCAATCACACACAATCTCAAAAACATTGGCACTAAATCAAATGAGTGAAAACTAGTTTACAGTTAGACTATATATATTTCTATTTCTTTTCATTGTATTGAATATATTCAAAGAAGAACAAATTCAATTCAAGCATATACACTATCTTCCCCAAGTCTTTCATGTCAAATAGTAAACTAAGCATGTTCTCATTTTTATTAACATCATATAAGTTAGAATTTAAATTCCACAAATCACTTATGCATATACAACAACGAGCGTTATGCATTTCATTTTTCAAAAATTCTCAAATTATTCAAGCTAATCAAAAAATTAATTTTGTCTCATTCAATTGTTTCAAAATTTGTTTCCGAATATATATGATGAAGACTTATCTAACTTATATCCATTATGTTCTTGTAGAAACTACACAATTTTCATGCTTGGTCTACACAGATTCTCATCTTTAATACATTCCATATATTTTTCTACATATGATACACAACAAATCACGATCGAGAAACAACATCACCAATCAAGAATGTAAATCCAGCAACATGAAAGCAAGTATTAAAATTAATTACACTTTCTCTACTTTTCAAACTAAAATATTTGGTTCTTAAAACTTTTTTTTTTCAAAGATTAAAATATGAGGAGCTAAGTATCTCAAACAAGATAACAATTATGACTAAAGTTCGTTTTAGTCTTACTACTTACACATCAATTCTTAATGATCTTGTGGTCTCCATTTCTAGTTAGCTCTTTAATCTAAGTTTAGCATTCAAACATACATAGGGTAGAGAACCCCCTATTTCTCGACCAAAGGAAACTTCAAATCAACACCAAAATATAAAATTGAGAAGTTACTTATGCACATTGCATTGCTAGACACGTTCATTCAAAAGTTTCTATAGACTTCGTTAGACGTCAGATTTTGGTGTTTAATACCAATTCAAATACTAGAAAGTTTCTTCATCCATACAAAAATTAGAAATAATTTATTTAAGAGAAAATAATTTTTCTAAATTCATATTTGACGCGCTATATGTTCTTGCTCATTAATAATAAAGTAATTATCCAATTTCAAAATCCTTTTGGCACAATATAGAGGACGACCAAACAAACATTTTTCATGAAGACATCATTTCATTATCCACTACTCAAATGATCAATTTTAGTCACCAAGTTAGACTTCGTAAAAAAACAAAAATATCTTATAAAATTCTCAAACATTTTAGTTCATCCGATGCTTTTGTAAACTAGTAAGATTGGGAGTCTACATGCTTTGAAGACTTGGGTAAAATTTGATACATGTCACTTAAAAAATTCTTAGAAAGTTTAGAGGAAAACACAGCATGCTCACTAACCAAAAAATTTCATAGAAGCAAGTTAAAATCACATATTTCAAGCACTTCAAAGCTTCAGTCATATCATATAAATAATACAATATTTGGTTCAAACATTCCATTGATAACATATTTATTATAGTAGTGCAATGATCAAGTTCAACAAAAATTTGAATCTCAATTTTGTTAAAAACAAGATAGGCGGAAACTAGATTCTTTCTCATTTTGGTGGTATGAACATCTTTAACAAGATAGTTCTACCGGAAGCAAACTTTCAGACTCATACCAATGCCAAGAATCCTAAAGATGTGAGTATAACTCAACATCACTTTCTTTCAAACGATGTCGTTCAACTTTTGAACCATAACCTATCAAAACAAACATGGTGTAAAATACCAATATATACCAACCTCTCACCGTATCCACAATTCACATTAACTTAGCATGAAAAACATTGTTAATAATATTTTATATTATTGCAATGCCGTGTCGTAAGACTTGGTTTAATGCAAGCGTAGCAAATAACTTCATAATTAAAATTATGTTCATTTCTTAGTGAGATTTGGTATTCATATTTGTTTTGACTAGGTTTCTTATTCTTTCGGTTTTGGTTTGGTATCAAGTTCTATCTCATAAGTTCCAAACTTGTACGAGTCACTCATTTATTGTCATAGACAATAATTCTCAATATCTAGTTTCCGTACAACTCATTCTAACATTGAAGGATCAATTCATTTTCAATGCAGAATGGAATTATTTGATCACTACAATAGCTACAACAAAGAAATCAGCAACCTCATTGCTCCACACATCGATTAATCTCCTGCAATTTTTATATCATTAGAAAATAAAAACTTGCTCAGGTAAGTGAAATTGCACCTGTCACAATCATGTACATGTGAGCATTTGAAACCAAAAAATAAGTAAGGTATGCACTTACATAATTACTTGAAAATCAAATAAAACATAGCACTCCATGTTTCTCTTATCAAATAAAAATTCAAAGTTATATAGTTATAACATCATAGATATATAGTTAAAACTTTCTACTAAGCATATTATCAACATTAGTTTGATTTCTAACTATGATCTTCTTTTTCATTCCAAAACAAGAGTATGATGTAATCAAAATCAAAATCAAAACTTGAATTTTAATTTTTTTATTACATCTCAATCTCTAATCTCTAATGTCAAGTATCATCTCCTATTTTGGACAAACATACACAATGATTTCCAAATCACCACATCTCTCAATCTAAAAATCCAAACGGAAATTTCAAAAAATGGATTTCGAAGATAAGTTCATGATTTAAAATTTTCATGTTACACACAAACCCAAAATATCAGCACAGAGATCAAAAAAACTAAATTAATCAATGTAAAATTTCTAATCGTCAGAAATTTTCAGCAACATTATTCAGTTTTGTAAAATACTCTAAAACTACTTTTAGGACTCCAAAAATTATGAAATTTGGAGGAGATTATCCTCATGATGTATTATATATATGGTTAAAACTTCAAAGCCCAATTCACTTCCTTGTAGGATACAAAAATAAAACTCTACAACATGTTAAAAACCATTTTTATAACATCAACAATATTTTTTATGTTAGATATTCATGATGAAAAATATTATCCTTGTTACAATCCTAGTCCATCAAAATAAGGCATAAAATTTAATTTAAGTATCAAGTAACCTATTCCAAGCATCATGGTTTATCGCAAAAGTAAAATTATACCGTTATATAATAAAATAAAACAAATTGGACAATGATACTTATCGTGTTTTAGCAATCGTTTCTTTTGATATCCATGGCAGAATATAACGTCTTAAAATTGTTGGAACAATTGCTGAAATCCGCCTTCAAAACAATCATAAACCAAACAAATAAAAAATGTTATGGCTGAGTCACGACCAGGTCGCTCTCTTTAAGACGTTTCATGCTCTGCCCAAGATTGTGCAAGCAGTTCTTCCATGTCGCGTTGTC
Organism: Papaver armeniacum; assembly: GCA_023531295.1. Lineage (NCBI taxonomy): Eukaryota > Viridiplantae > Streptophyta > Magnoliopsida > Ranunculales > Papaveraceae > Papaver > Papaver armeniacum. The sequence goes on from JAJJWW010000903.1 coordinate 255,129, forward strand.
CTAGGATAAAACGGTGAGTAAATCTCTTTCAAAATCACTCTTGCACTTTGAGAGTATGTGATACTTGTGCACTTCTATTCTTGCTCAAAATCAAACTTGTAGAAAACAGGTGATGATCACACACCAGTTTTCTTTCTCTCAAAAAATTCTTATTTTTATTTTAGAACTCCAAAAACATTGAAAATGAAAACTCTCTTATTTTAGTTTCCAACCAAAAATCTGTTTTTGTATTCAAGAGTTTCAATTGACTTTAATGAAAACATTTATATGGTTTAATAAAAACCATTTACTCTTGTAACATGAAATGGTCAAGGAATTTATAACAAATATTAAATTTCTTTTATGAAGATCATTAAGACTATTAAAAATAGATTTAACAAAAATAATAAATGGAAATAAATTATATTTTTAAAACATATATTTCCAACACTTCTTGCAGAAGAATTACCAAAAGAGAGTTAATAAGTGGCTCATCCCACTACGAATTGAGATTACGCTCAAGACAAACTTCGGCTAACTTTCTTGCCATGAAGTTTTCAGACTCTGGAATGAGATTGAGTTCCCTAAGACTTCTAATACATAAAATAAATTTGGGTTATTTTGTTTTTGGTACTCAAGTTTTGTCCAAATTTTGAGTTTGGTCTAACTTTTGTCCAGCTTGGTGTTTGGTACTTGGAAAAAGCGTTGACTCAAATTGACCGTTAATGACCAAACTTTAATTAATTTTAAGAAATAAAATAATTTAAATTACTGAGTTTACAAGTATACCTCGAAGTGGGTTTTTGATCCAACGGGTGTAATAAAACAGTTAGCCTAATTTGCCTTGATGTAATATGTCAAGTAACCCTAAAACTCTACTTTTTCTTCCTTATATTTTTCATCGATCCACAATAACTCCAAGCAGCAGCAATTTTTTAAATCTTTCTCTTTTTAGATCTACGAACAAAGAAGAAAAACAAGGTTATATATAGTATACACCTCTTTAAGCTCACCCTTTGTTCACTGATCTATATACCTCGATCATACTCCCAAGCATATCATGTCTTATTATACAGAAGGTAACTAATATTGAAAATGAAAAAATCCATTAATGAAAAACAAATTAGACAAAAAGATTCTTCCTTCCCATTCCAAATCTCCAACATTTTTTCTTCCTTAGTATCGTCATATCCACCGCCAGTGTAACGACAATCATCCGTGACAAGCACACCACTTCAAAAAAAAAAAAAAAAAAAAAAAAAAAAACAGAAATTGGTTCCCATTTAGTGAAATTAGGATTTTGATTCAGTAAAAGTTAGGGTTTTGATTCAGAAACTGGGTTTTTGATTTGATTTAGTAAATAAGGTGTTGCTTTAATCGGAGAAGAAGAATGTGTTGCTTCAATTGGTTTTTCTATAATGATTGATGGCAGAAGCTGTGGTAAGAAACGATTCGTCTCCGTTAGGGGGAGATACAATTTTGGTAGAGGAAACAATAAAAAGGGTTTATCGTGAGAAAAATAATTGGATTGTGGAGCCGCTTCTTCAAATGGGTTTTTTGTTGAATATATTCATGGGGTTAGAAGAGAGGAAGAAGAATTGATTGGATTTGGGGAAGAAATTGATTAGATTTAGGGGAGCTGCTTCTTCAATAGGGATTTTATTTGAATCGGTTTGTGGGGTTATACCTATTAGTTGAACTTGTTCATGGGATTATTATTTAGAGAATAGAGAAATTGATTGGATATTGATAGAGCTGATTTTTAACTTAGTTTTTGGTTGATGGGGTTATGCAGAGCTTCAGTGTCTGTGGACCGAGTGTGGAGGCGGAAGAGACGAAGCGGAAAATCAATTTAGGGTGTTGGGAAGACCTTTTCGTTGAAGTACAAGGGTATGACAGTAAATTAAAGTAGTAAATAAATTTATTTATTTATTTATTTTTAATAATTATCAAACGGAAGTCAAACTTTAACCAAGTCAACCCGGGTCAACGTTATTTCCAAGTACCAAACTCCAAGCTGGACAAATGTTAGACCAAACTCAAAAATTGGACAAAACCTTAGTACCAAAAACAAAATAACCCAATAAATTTTTATTTCTTCCTTCCTGCATTGAATGTATGTTCTTTGCCGCTTCTCCTAGCCGGTTTCTGACAGCTTCAAGGACTTTCACGTTGTCACCTTCAACCTCTACCTGCGGGTGGTTTAGTTGATGTGCCCATTGGATCGTCATGGAAGCTGCCTCCTCCTCTAGTTATTCCTCTGTACTTGCTTCAACTGTTCTACATCTTGCCTTGGTGATGTTTCCTGCATGATTAAACACCATTAAACCTATTCTCGCTCCATCTTTGGTACTACTAACCTTTAGAGCTATGTTTATCTTAGCGGCTAATAAGTTTGTATTTATGGGGCTTACTGATTTTCTCTAATTTGAACACCGGGTTTAAATTTTCCTCCCTCCTACTCCTTCGATCGCAACTTACCATCTTGATAATATTAAAACCTATTCTCCGAGGGGTTAGGTTTTATCTTTCCAATACTACATCACAAATCGAACTTCCATATTTCCTGAAAGTAATTGCCAAGATGTCTCGCCCTTTCTGTGTCCCCTATTTTATCCATTATATCTCTATTGAACCAGTCCTGGAGCCAACAATGAAAATCAATTTGGTTGTTAGTATAGACAGCGAGTCTAATACCCATATGACTCGGAACTTTAAGAATGAACTCACATTTTAAGAAAATATGGGTTTGGGTTTCATCATGATTTCCACACATTAGACACCTCTTATTGATGTAGGGTAGAATTCTTGCCACTCTTTCATTCAGAGGAAGAATGGAATGGATGCACTTCCAAACAAATGTCTTCACTCTTGGGATTGTATTCATGATCCAAATCTTTTTCCAAAATTGTTTCAATCCCATACCTTCCTGTTGACCTCTAAGCATGATTCTGTTGTATAAGGACTTAATTGTGAATTTTCCATTTTTCTCCAATTTCCACCTTGTCTCATCCCTTTTGTTTCGCTGATCTTAATCCTTTTAATCCCGATGCCTTACCTAAGGGTCAAGATTCCCTGTCCATCTTCGATCATCCCCGGGATACACGGATAGGTGGGGTACGACCAAGGATACTCGTGTTATGGTAGTGTGAATATATAAATTAATGAATATATTTGTTTGAATGGCGGTGCCCATACCGAGGATACACGGATAGGGGACGTACGACTCAAGGATACTCGTGCAAGTGAGGTTGGCGGTCCCGTGCCGAGGATACACGGATAGGCGGGGAACGAACCGAGGATACTCGTGCATTTAAGAGGAGTTGATACATTGTGACTATAGTTGATAGACATAAATATAATTAAATCCTTGAAGGTGCACCATATACTCTTATTGTACACATTTGGTTTGATTAGTTGACATGTTTTGATATATTTTGATAAAGGGAATGCATTCTATTGAGTTCTCATCTCACCCCAATTGACATTCCTTGCAGATTTATGGAAGTTGGAAGTGGAAGCTAGAAATGAGTAGCTTAATGATTGCATTGTTTTCTTGTATTGTTTGAAGCTTAAATTGAATTAAAAAAATGTCTAGTTGAAAATGTTTTGAACGATGTTTAATGTATTTCATATGCTTAAATTAATGTATAAAAGTTTCAATTATGTTTGGTGTAAAAGTAAATTAGCAACAATAAATATATGCATGAGTCTCTTCCCGACCCGTAACGCTTCGAGTTCGGATCTCCATATGGGTTTTGACACTGGTCCGGAACTCGGGGTGTTACAAAAATAAAACCCAAACTTAACCCTTTAAGGTATCTATATGACAGGTTAGGCTCGGATCGGAATCATCGGATATTCATATTGAGTCGGCGCGAATTATAACGGCTTCATTTACTAGCATAGGTGGGACAAATTAAGGATATGATTACACACTTTGCATATGTATTTTGTAGGCTGTCATAAAAGTGCATGAATCTAAAAGACTAATTATCCATCGAACTAATACCACTTTTTGTACCGTCAATCAAATAGACGAAAATCCTGTTAATCAATCCCGTCCAGCCCGTAAAAAAGAAGATTCCAGAAGTTTTCTTGCCCAAGTTGCTTGCATATCAAGTTTGTATCAGAATTAGGATTACATTAACTATATAAATACATGTATCATAAAACCTATGAGGATATGGAATTCTAGGTTAGCTAACCCGAAGATTGTATTATGATCATCAATAAAATATCTCCCTACAGATTCATCCGTGGATGTAGGCATCACTCGCCGAATCATGTTAAATTATTTTCCTCTTAATTATTTTTTGTCGTAATTTCGCATCATCATCACCAATCAATCGTGTTTAGTTCCTAAAAGTAATAATGGGTACAAACAACCACCTCGGCTCTGGGAGAGGATCACATTACCATTTTTTCCATTTTAGACCAAAATATAGGTTAAATCGGAAAAATGGTAGTATCCTTTACCATAAATGGAGGGAGTATTAAATTTCAAAATAAGTCATTTGAACGTCGAACTAATATTAAATTTCAAAATGTGTTATTTCAAAACTGGTGTAGGATTCAAATATAAAGACCCAGGTGCCCCTACCATTGCTTGCACAGTAGGAAAACACAGGGTAGGAAAGATTTACTTGAATTATGAGCTAGGATGAACTTAGTTCCGTACCATGTGAACTTACATCTGGGACTTGGTGAAATTGATACCTTCTAAGATAATACTGGAGTTAGATGATAGGTCAATTAAAATTCCTTGTGGTGTGATAGAGAATGTTATTATTGAGGTCGACAAGTTTATTTATCCCGTGGATTTCCTTGCCCTAGATACACAACCTGTCCCTGACCCAGAGAATCAAATATCGGTGATTTTAGGTCGCCAATTTTTAGCCACGTCTAATGTTGTTATCAACTGTAGGACCGGACTTATGAACGTAACCTTTGGTAATATGACCACTGAACTAAATATCTTTAATGTTACTAGAATACCTTCCGATGATTTAGAGGAAGTGAATATGATTAGCACTTTAGTTCAGGATAATTGGGACAAAAATTTGTTTGGCGATTCTACAGATGAATTTGATGAGACAATTCTCTTAGGTCAGATAGATGACCAGACTTTAGAACTAGAAGAAGCTCTCAAATATTTTAAGGAATCTACAGACCCAGAAATTCAGGCAATATTGTTAGGTCTTTCTGAGAGTAATGATGAACCTAAGTTTGGGGGTAGAGAACTAAAATAATCTCTTGAGCATTTTAAAGACTCTAAGGATCCAGAAATCCAAGCAATAGTTAGAAGATGGTCTGAGAGTAGTGATTACCCTAAGTTTGGGAGTAGTGATGGTTCTGATGATCATCAAGTATCCCCATTCTAATTTTCTAACTTGGGACTCGAGCCTAGTGCATCCAAGGTATTGCTTGAGTTTAATCAAGCTCCACAACCCGATCATCCCGATATTTTCCAAGAGGAAATCCAGCTATTAGAGACATGTTATTCGGATGAATCTGTTTGTCAAGACACTCATATGGAACCTAAGCGGGCACCGCCGAAAAATTTAATTGTCTTGCAAGAAACTTTCGTTAGGGCTAAGCTATGTGTATTCATTTTTCTAATCATATGCAATTGTCTCATTTTAGTGGTAGTTTTATTTGGTTTTGATGATCCACGGTTGTTTCGAATATTGATATATGATTTGAAAAGTAATTAGCCATTTTATGGGTATGTAATGTATGGATGATGATTTTAAACTTAGCACTTCTTGGGAGGTAATCCATGCTCGTGCAATACAATATTATTTTTCCTTATTTCGTTTTCTTCAGGTGGTAACAGTTTTTCCTTGTTCATGCTTTTATTTTATCTTTAGAACATTGAGGACAATGTTAGATTAAGTATGGGGGTATGGGAGAAACTTTTTAGTTGCATTATTAAACTCCAGAGCCTAGAAGTTTATGCCTATTAAGGATAGCACTAACCAATCTAAGTGGATGGAAGCATCTTGGTTGTAGGAGTTGTGGAACCAATCTGAGTAGATGGAAGCATCTAAAAATAGTTTATTCATAAAAGCATAGAGCTCGGGTGTTAGAAATAACATGGTAGTTTCGCCATATCTCGTTGAGTCTTTTTCTCCTTCTATTTTTATTTTATTTTCTTTCTATAAATGATTTGGTAGGGCACACGTATCGAGTTGTTACCACCGCCGGGATGAAGTAGAGTGATTGAGTTACTTTATTAAAAAATAAATGTTGAAAAATAAAAATAAAAATAAAATTTAGATCAGATCATCAGACCAATCGGAATATATTGTTCAATAACATTGACCACTGGTTCCCTTGTATATGCATGCTGAGTTGATCTAGAATTAGGATTGTTGACCACTGGTTCCCTTATATATGTCAGTTGTGTTGATATTAGTCAGACCAGTATCTCAGTCCATTAGGATAGGTTCATCTTGGCAGTGTCCTTCAAAAAGATATAGGAAACACCGTTCACCTTAGTCAACATAAAAACCATCTACGTTTTTATCTATATCCATCTTTTTAATCTGTTCATATGATTTGTGGATTCCAAATATTGATGTCCATAGAGCGACTATCTGAGTAGAGCTCTGTCACTTATATATGAATTTTAGTAGAGCTATGTCACTTATATGAGTAGTCACTACACCATTTTCAGGGATTAGCAATGGAGCCTGGCCGTTGCTGACTGGGTTCGCAATGGCAGATCTCCGTTTCAAAACACGGTGTTGAATTTTTTTGCAACGAAATAAGCTCCGTTGCGACTCTTAGTCAGCAATGGAGATTCATAACGTACTGTGCCGTTGCGACGTTGTTTATTCGCAACCAAGGTATTCCGTTGCGAAGCTGTTTCTAATTACAGGAATACCCCTAACCGGAACTAAAATGTTATTGGTTCTGGTTCTTATTTACTGGTTCTGGTTCTAATTTAGCAACAGATAAAAGACGTTGCTAATATTTTGCAACATAAAAAAAAAAGGTCAAGTCTTCATTGACCTGGTCAAAATCCATTCTCCCTGCAGTTACCTAGTTCCCAATATTCATCATTTCCTACATATATACAAACTGTCATTGATTCATTCAACATACAAAACTGTATCATATTATGAAAAATGGATTCTTCAATTGATGTTAACAAAAAGTATGAGTATTTGATACAAATGTATACTAAGTATCACAACAAACTAGTGTACACATAAAAACTTAGTTGCTAAGTTCAGTTCATAGAAAGTTTCGAAATTCCTAAGTTGCGTTGAATCTAATTCTAATGAGAAATTAGATTCATTCCTTTAAGTCCACTGACCTTAGCATCTCTGATAAGAAAAGTTTCATAGATCCACTTGTGATTTATGTTTGCTCAGCAAAGGAAGCTTGTTGTCTCCAGACCTGAGATGGCCCGGTTTGTATCTGCTCATCATTGGAACTAAACTCAGAGATCGTCTTTTTCTGAGCTACAGAAGATCTTTTGGGTACCGCTTTCTTCTTTGCTGGTGTTGTTGCTTCCTTCTCAGTTTCTACATAAATGGGAATAAAACAGATGAAATTAAGGATGGATCAAAAGAAATATGGGAATCAGATGATGGTGAGATACGCTAAAAGGCTGTGACAAGATTATCTTTATCTGGAGGAGAATCAAGGTTAGACGCAGAAAGACGGTCTGCAAGTGAGGGTACTTCATCCTCCTCATCAGTGTACATACAGAAAAAACAAAAAGAAATGTTATTTTACAAAATAATGGTAAACTGAATGATATGGAGCATTCTGACAAAAACATACCTTCGCATGAGCTTTTCTGGGACCTACTCTACCGTTGGTCACCTCAATTATATCATCTCCATAAGAAAAAAAATATTAACTATCCACAAGGACCTCATTTCAAGAGCAATTCACCACAAAAGTGAAGCGTAGCATCCACAGGGTAGTCTGACATAATTGACCCACAATTAAAAAGTGGCAATAAACCATGAATGTGACCCTGAGGCCTGACTTTTATAGCACTGGCATCTCAACAGAGCACTGAGAGAGCAAAAACACTATCAAATTAATTTTTTACCTGGTCCTAGAAAATGATTTTTCCTTCTCAGCTTCTAAGTCATTCATTTTGGCTTCAACTTATCTCTTCCGTACCAAGCCTTTGCCCAATTCCAACTTGACTTCCTGATCAAGAACATAGAAACAATAGTAATCAGAGATGAGGCAACTGCATATAAATGAATTGTGTTTTCGCTGTAAAAAAAAAAGGACTTTAAAGGTGACATTGATGAAGGCATAAGAATAATGTAAAGTTAATATTCTCTATTGTGGTTACACTACTAGAATATGTGAGCATGGGATATCTATATCTAACTTCTGTATAAGTAAATATATTATGTAGTAAACTATTTTTTTAAACTGATTTCTACAGAACTCGGGAGGAGATGAATTAAAGTTAAGTAAGGTTTTCTCATGGTTAATCCTTAATGAGTAGTGTGGTCATCGAGCATTCTCGGTTTATAAGGACTTCAACAGACTAGAAGTGGGTCATGGCATGATTTTATATTGTCTACATAAGCTTTATATTATACGATCAATCGGTTTAAGTGCGAAAATAGTCCTTAGAACATAAAAGAAGGATCAGTATAGATAAAGTCATATGACTCTTAACTCGCACACTTTATTATTTTCTCTTACCACCACTGATCAAATAACAGGTATAAAAATTGTTGCAAACGAACTCTTTGAGAAAAATTGTAAATATATAAGTCATGTGAAAGTGATAATGAGTAAATTTATCAAAAATAAAAAATGAGCAACTTCGAAGCAAAGCAGTCTAAAGTGTAACTATGGAGTACCTTTGGCTTTTCTTCTCCTTTTGCTAATTTTGCAACCTCCTCCTTAGATAAACGTCTTCCTGAAGCTATATCAAAAGATACATATGCATAAGATTGCACATAAGGTAATTAACAGATTGTTGAAGGAGTCATTCCAGGTACAATGTTAACTTCTATAATCAATACCTGCATTTTATATTATCAACCATGAAAAATGTTTTACAGTATGCATTTCTAAGCAGCAGAAGAGAAAAGGTTGCAAATAAGGTTTGAATAATATTAATTCCTTAATGAAGACAGGGAAGAGAAAGCAATTCCTTTGGGTAGGGAAAGAAGTACAACGGTGCAGATCATACAAACTAGTATATTTTTTTTTAAACCATTAAGCACCAATGGGTGAAAGTTGGGTCTTGAATTCTGATTCCACACATCTCGAATGAAACATTTTTTTTTATGGTTTTAATTTAAAAATGATTGGCCCAATATAATTTCATTTTTGTAAAGTAAACAGAAGGATATTTGAAACATGAATTCAGAGGAAAAAGATCAAATTGAAGAAAGTAGACTTGTACTTGTTAATCAGCAAAGAGAACGGAGGAAGTTTTCCAGGATGATTATTAGACAACGTACCTATCCACTGTCTACATTAACAAATGTGTCAATACGCAAAAATTCTTCTAATTAGAGAGTATTAGCAATGATTTCAATACACCGTTTACATTTCTCCAACGCCTCTTCACTGTTTAGAAAAGAAAAGATTACAGGATGTTAGCGGCTCTTTAAAAGATAAGGCATGGTTCAACCATTATGAGAGAAATGGAAGATTGGAACAATCTTTGATGGGAGTAGCGTAATTTTGTTAAACTGTTGCAGTTTTCCTCTGCTGAGCGTATACATGTAACTTCATATCAAGAGAAAAACATTGTATGAAGAACGAGGTACTAATGTTCCAAGGTATGAGGTCTCTCGAACAAACCTAATTATTGAAGATGGTGGTGGAGTGAGATTGATGCCAGTTCCACCTGTTTAAAGACAAAATGATCAGTATCTATACTACGACCACAACTCCAACAGTAATTTCAACCTATCTACTACGACCTTCCCATAACAAGCTATTTGAATTTTCTTTACTGGATTTTGAAGAGAAAATGATGGGATCTATCTCATAAAAGGTTCAAATATTAACTGTTCAGGAGGGGGGTTTGGCATCTCAATTACTCCATGTGCCTGTGAATGAAAACAAGCTTCAGTATCTAAATTGACCACTGACTAGTCATTTCACATGTATGAAACAGCTTCAGAACACAGATAATTGTACAGTAGAAAAACAGCGCTACTAAATGAAAGTACTCCGAAATCAAGATGACAAGAAAATACTAAAATAACTGTCCACACCTTGGAAAAACTGTTGGAAGGAAGACATGGAAAGGAGTTGTGCAATGCATTGGCATAGACTGCCAGTAACTCTATACAACTACACAAATATCAAAACATCAGCACATAACTTAAAAGTACTTGATACTAAAGGTGAAGTTTGGATATTAATATACCATAATCTCGCAACTCCAGTGGAGCATCCACCTTGACCTGGTTTCACACATAAGGTTTCATAATTAAGCTTTGTGGTCAAATCATGCCAAACACCATTGATTGGCATATTTACTAGCTCCTCTTTGCACTCCCCAATTTTCTAGCTACACATTAGAATCAATAGATCATAAGCACTAATGATGTTTAACAAGAAGGATGCCAAAATAAATAAATAACAATAACAATAAAAAACAAAAGAAGAAGAAAAACCCATGTGAAAAAAGCTATGGTCTATCTCAAGGAACATGACACATATTATCTTATATTGCAAACAACCAGAGAAGTTTCCACTTTATCCATACAAGTTCTTGATGCTATTCACCAGGACCTGCAACATATAAAGTTGAAAAATATCATTATAGGGCTTGGCTATAACTAGCAGCATAACATAAACAGTTTTAGAACAAGCGAAAACCTATACGGAACTCCTTCGAACTCTAACAACCTTTGGAGAGTACCATCCTCGCCAATACCTCTATGAACTGAAAATAGCAGCAGTAAAAATTAGTTAGAGAGGATATGATATAAAATAGCAACACAAGTAATATGCTTTAGAAATCAACCTGCAATGAAGACTGTTGCTTCAACTTCCTTAGCAAGTTTAATCCATTGCTCCAGCGAATATTTAGTAGGATGCACATCAGAAATGTCAAACCCCATAAACACGCTTTGATTTCTCAGACCTTCCATTAGATCCGTAATCACTTTATTTCGCAGGTGAGCTGTCAATGCAGCTCTACTTGTTTCAATTTCTTCCAAACATGTGTCTAGAACTTCTTCAGGTCCATTTCAGTTCTCCCTGACTATCTTTATCAATCACAGCAGATTCAATTCCATTTCCCAAACCTTCTTTGTTCATCTCAGTGCCTGAATCTGATGGAAACCCTAAACAATGGCAAATTTGACCGAACCCAGCTTGTAATTCTCTTCATAACTTCAAATTTAACAAATAACAATAGCTAATCCTTTAATTCCACCAGCAGAACAACCAAAAACCCTAATTGAAAAGATTAACAGAATTAATCAAGAGATCAAAGATAAGACTTATACCCTTTTCTCTACACCTTCTACAACCACACCATCAGAAGCATCATCTTAATTGTTATTTTCAACATCCACTTCACCACCTTCCTACAAATATAACAAATCCAATTGCAATCACAATCAATAAAATCAAAAAAATTGTACCAAAAACAAAACAAAAAAAATGATCGATCCACTTACCATAACGTCCTCAAATGGTTCATCCTTGTATTTGTGAGTTCAAAAAACAATTCGAAAATCTCAAAATTGCAGAAAATTGGAAATCCTAATTGAAAACTTTGGAGAAAATTAATCGATAAAAAAAGAATAAAAATAGAGATTTACCCAATATCACCCTAATCATCTTGATCATCGTCATCCATTGATGATGATGTTTGAAGAGGATACCGTTTTCTGGGTTTAGGGTTTCTTCGTCACTTCAAACAAACAAGATGAATCATAAAAAAAAAAAAAATCAAAACCTAACAATAGTAAGAACGCGGTACCGATGATAGAGTTCTACACGATGATAGAATTCAGAGATTGAGAAGAGAATAAAGAACTCAGCTGAGCAGATAGAGATAGAGATGGAGATGGAGAGGAGAGAGTGAGTGACTCTTTTCTTGTGGCGGAGAAAGAATGAAGACCTAAATCGATTAAGGGAAAGATATAGCTAGATTGGGATTAAGGGTGGAAAAAACAAACGAAGGCTTGACCAAAGTTTGACTGGGACGTGTTTATGAGTTCTAGTGTTCCCGACCACACACGTGCTTCACATGCTTGAACCCAGCACAGTTGCAATTCGCAACCTTACCTGTGAGGTTGCAAAATTTGCAACGAATTCTAGAAGTTACGAAAAATTAGCAACGAGGATTTGCAATGGCATTAGTGCCGTTGCAAATCTAGCTTGCAAATCCCTTAAAATTGTGTAGTGAGTGAAAACTCGGGTACAAAAATTGGAATTTCGCATCACGGTACTTCCTACTTTGGAATTTTGCAGAGGGATTTCGAGCACCACATAAGCCCGGAAAAATATCCAGGGAAGCTGCAGAGTCGCAGCAGAGGAAGTGATTAATATGAGGAGCTAAACCCCATTGATGAGGCGACGGAGGAAGCCATTTTTCCAATTATTATGTGGTGATTTCTATTGAACTTTATTTTTGCAATTATTTTATGATTATTTGCACTATATTGAAATTGAATAGATGATTCTGATTAAGTGGTTGTGATTTCGGTTTAGGTTAAGTCTTTTGATGGTCTATGCTTTCGATTTATAGCTATTGTTCTGAGAATCTACTTGTCTATGCAATATTTAAGAATCAAAATGAATGTATGAGTTGCATAATTATTATTGTTGATTAAATCACTGATAATTAGTTAATGGTAGAATCCATAGTCTCAATTTTCTCTACAATCTTGAAATCGACTTTATTTGAGTTTTTATATATTTTAATTTAAGTCTAAAACAAATCTTCACAAGTCTTAATCGAACCATTTTACTTATCACTTAAAAAACTACATCAGCTTTGAATATGGGTTTTCAATTTTTGAAGTGATGTTGATGTTGTTTTTGCTAATCCATCTATAGGTTCATCTTCAATTTTCAATCAACATCATTTCAAAATCATTGATTTCATCATGCTATGGTACATGTTTATTAAAGAAAAAAGTGGCGGCGGTCTTGTAATGGTGGTTGTTTGGGGAAGATGTTGTGCTTGCCGGAATGGACTTTGCACTGGCAGGGGTCTGGTCAGAAAGGCGACAAAATTAGGGTTCAATTGACTTGAGGATTTCTTAAATCTTAAGCTCCTTGTTAGGGCTAGGGTTTATATGGGTTTTTCATTGGGCCATCAACTTGTATGATGAGTGTTATTTTCTTGGGTGTTCCTTTCAAAAATTATGAAAGTTTGTAATTGGGTTTCTATGTGAGCTCTTCTCCTGTATGAAAATTGTAACTGGGTTTCTATGTGTATTTTATCCTGCGTGTGGGTTGTGGGCATCTCAATATTGTTTGTAACATTTCTTTATTATTATTATATATAAAACTATCTTTACCGATAAATTTTTTTTTTAAGTCGTTATCCCAACCGAGTGATTTCCCATTTTCCTACGAGTAAAAGAAACAATTTAAACAAGAAAAGAGGTCAAATATCGGGCTAGAATAAACCTATCTTATTGAGGTTAGACTACTTAATTTAGAACGCGCGATCGGAGGATATAAAAACTAATTGGGGGATAGAGGAAAAAGGACAAAACGGGATATAAATAGTAAATCAGGGTCACCCCTTATCTATGTATTTTAAGTAATTCCTAATCTACCCCTCACTAATCAGGATTAGTGATTAATTATAATTAGGAAAAATCTTAAGTATTTGTTAAAGATTAGCGTGTTTTTTTATTTGTATTTGGGTGAGTGAGGTGAGAGTGGAAGGAGGGAAAAAATATTTGAGAGGAACTTTTTTGGTAAAAATGGAAGATGATTGTGGAGAGAAAATTGATGCTAAGAGGTGAAAATTTGATTTTTTTTTTTTTTTGTTTGAATCCACCATTTTTGCAGCTGAAAAAGCTCGGTGCCGGCATAGAAGTGGTATGAATACAATGCCGGAAGCAGCCATACCAGCATGGTATTCATACTAAGTCCATGCCGTCCACTCGATATCCGGCATGGTATTCAACCAAAAAACTATGCCACTTGATCATTCCACTGCCGACATTGATAGGATGTTCTCGAACATGCCGGCACCATTTTCCGGCATACTATGTTGCTTAAATTTGTCGGCACATGACATAAAGTATCCCAAAAATGAAAAAAAATTTCACTTGACTGCCGGCATTGATAGATTTCTATCGAGCATGCCGGCATTTAGTTACGGCATTGAATGTTAGTTACCAAGCATGTCGGCACCACTTTCCGGCATGGTCTTCATCAATTCCGGCGATGTAAAAAAATATTTCTGATATGGACTTCATCACTTCCGACATGGTCTTCATCTATATCGGCATGGTCTTCATCACTTCCGGCATGTCTTCATCATTTCCGGCATGGTCTTCATCACTTCCGGCATGGTCTTCATCACTACTGATTTGGTCTTCATCACTTCCGAATGTAAAAAAAGTAAATCGTTTTCAAAGTGAGGAGCCGGCAGAGAAGGAGAAGAGAATTTGAAAGGGAGTGGGGAAAATTTAGAATTTGAAACACAAAATTGGTTAAAAAGACCAAAATCAAAATTTTCTGGGTGAAAAGGACAGTCAGATTTAGATACTGTTTAAATGGACAAAATTTTAAAAATAGGCAGGATGTAACCAGTTTCATCCCGTCCATTTTTAAATATTTTTTCTTATTTTTATTTTACACAGGATGCATCCAGTTTCATCCTTGCTATTTTTTAAGTTTAAGCCAGGATGAATCTAGTTTCATCCTTGCTATTTTTTTTTGTCCATTTCACCCATAAAATTTTTTACTCGTCCATTTGAACCGTGTTTTAAATTTTTTTGGACAAATGACCCATTTTCCGAATTTGAAAGGGAGTAGGGAATATTTAGGTTTCAAAGTCCTAACCCTAAAAGAGATTAATAAGAAGTGGTGATGGAAATGGGGATATGATTTTGTTTTTTTATTTTTATTTTGAGGGAAGGGTATTTTAGTATTTTTGTCCCCAAAAACACCCCTTAGCAGACACTATTGGTTGGAAAGTAATTTATATCCCCCGATTAGTTTTTATATCCCTAATCGTGCGTTCATAATTTACAGAATCCTTCATGGAAATATCTATTACTATTATAGAGGGAACACCCCTTAGTACTGTTCATCTACAGTAAAATGAAGCTGCAAATTTTGGAAGTCCAAATTTACCCATAGTTTCATAACTGTATTAAATATACCACCTAAATTAAATGAGGGTAAAAAGGTAAAAATGAAAAAAGAAATAACAAATCGGGAGAGAATAACGAGTAGAGACCAGAGACAAGAGAGAAGGTCAGGTCCCATGAGAGGGTAAAAGGAAAGCACGTGCGAAGCGCGTGCCGAAATACTTGTATATCAAAAGACTCAACTCACATATATGGAGTATTGGAAGATATTGATCATGGGCTCTCATGGCACTAAGTTCTTAATTTTATGCAATTTAGGGACCTATCTCAATTATGTGGTGAATGATTATGGGGATCAACAAAACTTATTCATGATGATTCACAATTAACTACTAATTATGATTTTCGTTTGCAAACGTAATTCATTGACGCTTCGCTGATTTGACTAATCTAATCACCAAACATATTATGAATAAAGCTAGCTGAATAAGCTTGCCATATACCACTTTTACGCGCCGCTATATGGATTATGTTTAATGGATACTTGAAAGCTTAATACAAACTTAAACTACCGTCAGAGATTTTGGCTCGGTATTTTGGAAATATCTATCAAATATAATCCAACTTTTTTAGATAACTGGATGCTAATTAATATTCTTACTCTTCCCCGAATTTGTTGTCAATCAATTATTTCCAGCTCTTTGTGTAGAGAAGATGCAACCTAGTGGCATGGTAGTGTGTAAGCACAATCTTCAACACTAGATTTGGATATTGTCATACAGACCAAGTTGTTATTTGTTAATAAGTTTAGCTGATTAAGCCGCCTCCACCAAAAGTTATCAACACTGTCGCAAGTGAGAATTCACGATGTTAGTTTTTCTCTTGCCGTATGTCATACCATTCTAGCGTCACTTGAGTTATTTTGTATTTTAAATTTCAGCATATCAACTGACGCTTCAAAAAATAAATTAAAAATCTGAATCGTTTACTCTCTTATCTTTTTTTTTTTTTATCATCTTTACTGTTCAGCTCTCCCTTGTCTCAATATTTCTTAAACCTTTGGTCTTATAATATGTTTATAATCATGGGTTTGTGATTTTATTTGCAGGTTCTCCCGATTTTGCTAATGGATTTCTCCCTATATTGGGTCTCGGTGCACATCATTTCTTTGATTCTCACGACGGTATTGTCAACATCGGCTATATTGCCTACTACAGTTCCACCTTACAATGCTATATTGCATACTCATTGTGTTTCAGCTCTGAGTGCATTTCAATATGAAAACCATTATTCTCCCCCGATTCAAATTTTTGAAGCCATGATTCAAGTTGAATCATTCAACATACTTGTTCTTTCACCAACTCACCGATCCAGATTCAAAAAATTCAAAAACCAAACCTTCCCCCTTTTTCTTCCCGTATAATATGGAATTATCATATTTTATCGGATCTCATGAAACAGAAATATAACAAGAATAATTCTTTTAATCCTCGAAATCTTTCTGCTCTCTTTTTTAGGAAACAGAATATTTGGTACATATCCTTTCTTGGAAATCCTTTAACTATAACGCTTGGTAGACTAGGTAACCGATACTTACCCAAAAAACACCTAAACCCTAGCATAGAATTCTTCCAAAGAACAATGGAGAAAGATAACAATGGTGTTAAAACAATCACTGCGAAGTTGAAGAGCACATCCATCATTACTGAAAGGAGAGCTATTGGTTCTGCCAAAAATCTGAATGAAGCAGCAAACTCTTGGTCTAGCAGTCTTATTGGGAAGTTAATAACAAAGAATGATGAAATAGAAACAGCTGATATAAAAGAAGAATTGAATACTCTGTGGAAAAACTACAAGAAGAGAGAAATTATGGTTGTTGGAAAATACCTCTTTGTGTTTAAGTTCAACTCTGACAAGGATAAGAATGACGTCTTGAAGAAATCACCATGGAATATTCAGGGATGCTTACTTGCTCTACAAGACTATACAACTGGCGTTGCGTACACAGATTATGTATTCAGAAAACAAGCATGGAGTGTACAATTTAAGGGATTGTTACTTGAGCATCACCATGTTGCGGTGGTCGATGAAGCTATTGAGGATCTGGGTAAAAAAATATCTACTGACCCACCGAATTGTAGACCAAGATCAGGGAGTATGATCACTGCTAGAGTGGAAATCGATTTAACAGAGCCATTAAAAAGAGGGGAATGGTGGAATTCAAATCATGGTGAGCCAGTTTGGATTAGATACCATTGGTTAAAACATCCTCATAGTCTTTGTAATAAGTGTTATATCATTGACCATGATGATGATATTTGTGGAGAAGTAGCTGAATTACTAAAAGAATGAGCCATGACTATTGAGGAATATGAAGAGCATTGCAGAAATAAGGAAAAAGCTGGTATTGAGATAATTAGTGAAGAAGGGAATAATGAAGCTGAAGGTGTTGATATGACGGATGCGGAGGATAAGAGAACCGCCAAAAGAGCTAGAAACCAAGTTATGCAAGATAATGGTTCCAACCCATCTATAATAGGACCCATTCTAGCAAATCATGGTGGGGCTATAAATGGTGGTAACAATAATCTGAGTACTGAAACCATTTTGGTGGTGGAAACTGGAGAAAATGAGAAGAATGCTGACAGCACAAAGAAAAATCATGTGCAGAATATGGAGGACCATGCATTTGAGGTGACAAAACTTTTTAACTTGCACTCTATTTACTTTTATTTAGTTTCTTGCAAACAATCTATTGACTGGATTTTTCTGAGTCATTTCAACAGTAGATTTCCTTTGAGTCTTAATAGAATTCATATTAGTTTCTGGAATTCAAACATGAGGATCATTGCTTGGAATTGCCAAGGTTTTGTTAGTAAAAAAACTAGAGACCATCTCAAAGACCTTATTAAAAGATATGACCCTGATATAGTTTTCATCTCAGAAGCAAAAATAGGTGAAGATAAGATGCAAAAATTAATTAGGCCATACAGATATCCAAATCATAAATTGATTTCCTCAATAGGATTAGAAGGAGGTCTTATTTTACTATGGAAAGATGGGTTTAATTTCAGACTTGTCAATTGGGATTCTTGGATTATTAACTGTATGGTGCAGGATGACCCATCTAAGCCAGAGTGGATACTTACTTGTATGTATGGTTCCTCATACCCTAACAACAAAGAGAAACAATGGTCTTATATAAGGAATTCAAGTACTTCTATTCAACAACCATGGGTAGTAATGGGAGATCTGAATTTGGTTTTTCAAAATGAAGATAGAAGTACTTCTAATACTATTGGCAGGGTCTCAAATAATTCTTCTTCTTCAGTGAGTTCTTCTTCAAGGGATGCTCCTTTTATCAATCTTATTCATGAAGCTGGATTGGAAGATATGGGATATACTGGAAGATCTTTTACATGGTCTTCAAATGTGCATGGTACTGGCATTCGACGTTCTCGTCTTGATAGAGCACTTACAAATGCAGAATGGAATATCCATTTCCCAGATGCAAATCTGATGCATTTGCCGCAACTTGGATCGGATCATTGTCCTATAATGCTTGATACTTCTTACAAGGTGGGAGATAAGAAAAGAAATTGGAAATATTTCCAATGTTATGAAAGAGATGATTCTTTAAAGCCTGAAATTCAAGCTGCTTGGAATCACCAGATAAATGGTTCTAATGCTTATAAGTTATCTCAGAGACTTATTATTGCTAGAAAATACATCTCTAAATGGAATAGAGAAAAGTTTGGAGACATTGAAAGCAATATCTTCTTACTTCATCAGCAAATTGAAGCAATTCAAGATGGAAGCCAGGATATTAATGCAACTCAGCAAGTACAACAACTAGAATCCCAAGTTGAACATTGGCAACAAGTACAAAATGACTATTGGGGGCAAAAAGCAAGAGATGAGTATTACTTGGAAATGGATAGAAATACTAAACATCATCATGCAGTGGCAAACAAGAGGTGTTCAAGAAATAATATTATAGCTTTGAAAGATGGCAATGGACACTGGTGCACATCAAGATTGGAACTAGAAAAGTTACTTACTGACCATTATGCTTCCCTTCATACAACAAGCTCACCAGTGAAGAACGAGCAATTATTACAGTGCATTCCAAATACCATAACTTCAGCTGACAATATGGAGCTAATGCGTATGCCAGATGAGACAGAAATCTTCAAAGATTTGAAGAGTATGAAATCTTGGAAAGCGCCTGGACCTGATGGATTTCCGCCAGGATTTTTCAAATCCCAATTGGATATAGTTGGACAAGACGTCACTGACATGGTACAGCAGTTCTTCCAGACTGGCTACATTCTCAAGAGTTTGAATGCAACAAATATTGCCTTCATCCCAAAGATAAAAAAACAAGCAGTTTCCGTCTGATCTAAGGCTGATAGCTCTATGTAATACATCTTACAAAATAATATCCAAAATTATGTAAGACAGAATGAAGAAATCGACGAGTAAAGTGATTTCACCATTACCAGCCGCGTATGTACCAGGAAGACAGATTACGGATAATATTCAGCTTGCACATGAAATAATACATTCAATGAAAGATAAGAAGAGAGAAGACAAGTATCTAGCTCTAAAATTGGACATGTCCAAAGCCTTTGATAGGCTGGAATGGTCCTTTATTAAAGATGTAATGTTACAGATGGGATTTTGCGAAGATTGGTGTAATCTCATCATGCAGTGCATCACAACTACCAGAATATCCATCATATTAAATGGATCACCATGTACTGCTTATCAACCTTCAAGAGGAATACGTCAAGGTGACCCATTATCACCTTATTTATTCATCATCGCAATGGAAGCCTTCTCTAGACAGTTACATCAAGCTGAGCAACAACAAAGTATAATCGGGATCAAGATAGCACCTTCATCTCCACCTATTTCCCACCTCTTCTTCGCGGATGACTGTCTCTTATTCGTGAAAGCTGATCTCCCCAATGTTAATAGGGTTCTTAAGATTATTTCAGAATTTGGAGCTGCGTCAGGCCAGTTAGTGAACTTTAACAAATCAAGCGTGCATTTCAGTACACAGATGCCGCAGAGGTTTTGTAGATTACTAACAAGGAGATTAAAAGTTCCAAAAATGCAATCAGAAGAACGTTATCTGGGCATACCCCTTACGATGGGAAAGAAGAAAAAGGAGAACTTCTCACATATACTGCACAGGGTTATTAATCGTCTCAATGCTTGGGATGGTAAAAAAATGTCGCAAAGTGGTAAATCTCTAATGGTAAGGCACGTTACCAATACAATTCCTTCCTACACAATGAGTTGTTTTCAAATTCCAACTGATACTCTCAACAAGATTGAAGCAGTTCAAAGAGATTTCTGGTGGGGTTTTGGTGAAAATAAAAAAGGTACTTATGTTACTTCATGGAAGGCACTGGGTTTACACAAGAATTGCGGAGGCCAAGGTTTTAGAAATTTGAAAATTCTAAATAAGGCGTTGTTGGTTCGTGCAGCTTGGAGGATATGCACAAACACAGAACTACAGTGGGGCAAAGCTATACAGGCCAAGTATTTTCCCTACACCAGTCTCCTGCATACAACCACAAGAACAAGCTGCTCCTATTTCTGGAATGGAATACAGAAGCAAATAAATTTTATAAAACAAAATAGTCAGTGGAGATTGGGTAAGGGGACGAGGATTAAAATCTGGGTGGATAATTGGGTGGTGGGTCTTGATCAACCCCCTACACCAAGAGATATAATTGCAGATAGTGAGTCGTTTGTTTGGGTCCATGAGCTATTTCTTGATGGTAGACAACTATGGAACGCTGAACTAGTACGCTATCTGTTTGAAGACTCGACTGCTGACAAAATATTAGCAATGAGAATACCAAATTCTGCAGAAGATAAATTGGTATGGAAGTTGACAAAGAATGGAAATTTCACCCTTAAGTATGCCTACAATAAGTTATTTGAAGATAGTTTGGGCTCAATTCAGGTTTCACTATATATACATGGCACAACCATTCGTTGGAAAGATTTCTGGAGCTTAAATATTTAGCCAAGGGTTAAACATTTCTTTTGGAAATGCTTGATAGACATAATGCCCACAAAGGAGAGGTTGTCAAGACAATGCCAGTACATCAACAGACTTTGTCCACTTTGCAACCAATATGATGAAGAAACAATGCATGTTTTATTCACATGCCACTTTTCTAGAGCAGTCTGGATGCTCATCCCAGGGCCAGGAGGGTCATCTGTGTTATCTGGAGTGCATAATGACATGGGCGCACTGTTTGAAGTTTGGATGCAACAGTCTCAACAACAAAATCTCCTAATAATTGGCTCATCACAGCAATGGTTGTTACATGGACAATATGGAATACTCGATGTGAAGTGAATTTCAGAACCTCGAAGGCCGATCCACAATCGGTTGCAAAGAAGGCTCGAGCTTCTCTATATACCTAGAAAATCTTTATAGTAAACCACATCATCACAAGTTCTACATTGTCTAATGTCTTGCCTAAGGAACTACATTGGAGACCACCTGCTGCCCCTTGTTTAAAAGTTAATTGCGATGCTTCTTATGATACTAATACGGGACTAACTTGGAATTGCCTTGATTCTCGCGTGATTTTACGGGAACTTGGAGAGGATGTTTCTCAAAATGCTATGCGGGAGTGAGAGACTCGGAGCAAAGCGGAATGTTTAGCTTTCTATGAGGCGGTCATCCGGAGCATTGCATTACGAGATCACACACATTATTGTGGGCAGGACCTACAAAGCATTGAAGGCTATATGAACAAGGCTACTCAAGGAATATCCTGGGAAAGTGAAACAATTTGTTGGACGCAATCGATAAGTTTAGTTTTTTTGAAAGTTGGGAGTGTTCATTTGTCCAGTAGTCTATAATAAACCTGCTGATACTCTTGCAAAGCATAGTAGGAAATTTAGTGTTAACAGGGAATGGCTAACTAGTCCCCCTGAATTTATCGAGTCAGAATTATTGTCTGATAACTCCTATTCCTAATCAATAAAGCTCTTTATCCTTGCATCAAAATAAAAAAAAAAAAAAAAAAAAAATAACTGACATTAGCTTAAAAATATTCATAACTCCTAGACCCACCTTGAGTCTACCACCATGGACGATCTATATGGGCCCTTCTGCCCCATAGCTAATATTAGTAGGGGATGTCTTTTTTTACGCGGAAGTTATTATGCATGCATAAACGGATTGTTTCATTTGGAAACTCGAGATCCAAATTCTTATATTGTATTAAAATGCAGAGGAGTTTTGTTTTAATACGTCCTTTCAAGATAAAGGTCATCTATTGAATCCCAGATCTTGGTCTTAATGTATTAGAGGTCTTATTTGGGTAATAATTTTGGATTTTTATTTCCAAAAATATTTGGAATTTTAGACTAATTTAAACTCGTCCATCTTAGAGCTTCTCCAATGGTGTTGTGTGTGTTTCCTAGGTGAAACCACAAACAAGACATCCTCATCCCAATGTTGACTTCAATTTAGGGTGAAAAAATAATTCATCTCCAATAGTGTTGGTTGTGACTTTTTTTTAATTAAATGTAGATTTTATTTTTAGTAATTTTAAGATTTTATTTGAGCTAAGAATGGTTATTTAGCATATTGGAATTTATTTTACGGAAAATGGGTCATTTGTCCAAAAAAAATTAAAACACGGTTCAAATGGACGAGTAAAAAATTTTATGGGTGAAATGGACAAAAAAAAATAGCAAGGATGAAACTAGATTCATCTTGGCTTAAACTTAAAAAATAACAAGGATGAAACTGGATGCATCCTGTGTAAAATAAAAATAAGAAAAAATATTTGAAAATGGACAGATGAAACTCGGTTACATCCGCCTATTTTTAAATTTTTGTCCATTTAAATGATATCTAAATCATTTGTCTTTTTCACCCAGGAAATGTTGTTTTTGATCTTTTTAACCAATTTTGTGTTTATTTTAGTTAAGAAAGGCTTACTAGGATAGCTTGGCATTGTTAAGATGAATGTCTAAAACTTGACATTCAGCTTGACAATGTCTAACAAAAATTAAGCCATGTTATCTTCACATTAATTTAAGAAATTGAGTTGGAGAAGAAGTTTATGGAAAATGAATATCTATCATATGTGGACTTAGACATTTATCTTCACATACATTTCATTGGAGAAACTCTAAGATCGAGTCTCTTGAGAATGCTACATTATCTCCAAAAGAACTACTGATCCACTTAACCTACTCCAAACAACCTAAATGTAGCCAAGATGGGCTTAAGCATATCTACATTCTACTGGTATAGAATTGAAAACTACTAGTATATCTGTATAGTGAGTTGTGTTTGGCTGTTTGCAATGCGAATGCGATTATGTATACGTAACCATTGGCCCCGTTTTTGGATCAACTTTTTATTGCAATGTCACCTTAGGGTGAGGTTTGGATTAACATTTCGTAAGAGAAAAAAGAATTTACGGATTCATGCCATTACGCTACAAAAGTCGTAAATTGATAACCAATAAACTCCACCAAAACGGATTTGGGAAGACTGTTTACGATAGGTTTAGACGTGTTTCCAGCAAAATGCAAAAATCTAAAGATAATATAATACAGCTTCAACTTGGTTTGATAATTCAGTGGTTAATTTTCATCCACATTTCTTTCTCGTAGAAACCATAAAAAAGTACACCACTTGTCAGTCATGACGACCTAATGCTAGCCTTTTTTTATGTTTGATTTACATCCTAATCAACCAGATACAATTTAGAAAAATATTTGAAATTTTTGGTCAGTGAAGGGAAGGCTATGGCTATTCATAGTAATTTATAAGAAAAGTGGATTCAGGAACGCTTTTCAAAAGAGGAGATTTGATCTTCGCCACTTGCCAACCTAACACGCACTGCATTTGAGCATGACAAGCTTCATGATGTTCCTGAGTTCTTCCTGCCAATACTAACTTCAGTTCGAAGCTGGTAGACATCGGACAAAAGGTTAAGGGATGGTACATATATATGGGACAAGAGGTGACGCCTCTCCCAACTGTAGGTTAGCAGAGGGTGTTTTCCCACTTCAGTTTCCTTGTTTCCACCAGAGCTTACTTTGTATAAAATAAACATGTTTTAACTTAAAATAGTAAAAATTAAATACCGAGCACACTTCGGTGCATGGCAGAAAAATGTCGGCGGCATTAATCAATAGCAGGCCGTTGGCATGCCTTATGAGTGGAACAATCAAAGTAGCTAAGCTAGCATTATCCTGCCGGTTAAAAGACGGATGCAAGAAAGGTCCATTATGAGAGCACTAATCACTAGCATATATGTTATGTACTTCATCTGGGGTGTGTACTACTAGTTATTTAAGTCCTAGTAGACTTTAAGTCATGATTCAAGTCACATGTGTACTACTAGTTACTAGACTGGTAGTCATGATTCAAGTCACATCCATTGCATTAAAATTCTGAAATTTCGGCTCAACTTACAAGTACCATAATCATCATTTACCTTCTTAATCACGATTCTCGACGGTTAAATTTCTGCGTTTGTCTTCTTAAATACATAACCTCATTGGCATATCCTCCTAAATATATCTCAGTTTTTGGAGTACGAAAAAAGGATTTAGATTTTTTTGTTCTGTATCTCTTGATACGTGAGCACATTTTAATACTCCATGCAGGGTTGATACCCACAAGAAAATGGGAAAAAAAAATAGCTTCAGCGCCGACTAAGGGGATCGGACCCTTGACCACGGGATTAAAAGTCAAGCGCTCTACCACTGAGCTAAGTCGGCTACATCTAACAGTTTTGTTTCTATTAACTAGTAACACCATATGTGCGATGCACATGCTTGAATTGGATTCTTTTAACAATACCAAATTTGATAATAATGGAAAAAAAAAATCTTAAAAAAAATTATTAATATCCTTGTTTGTACTCATTACGTAGATAATTCAAAAAGCTTTCCAAATATATTAATTTTGCAAAAATTCAATGTGTATTTTTAAAGATATCTAAATTTTATTTTTTTTGATATATTTTTAAACAATGATATTCCTGTAAATATACAAATATTAACTAAAAACTTAGTTATTGAGGGTATTATTGTCATGTGAAAAGGCTTCACCGAACAATTACCTCTTTTCTTTATATTAGTAAGATAAGATTGATTCTCCTCGGGTGTTTCAAAAATTCAAAGAATTAAGTTATATTACCAACTAATACCCACCAAATGCATCATTTGATTATTTCAAGAGTGTATATATAATACTCTTCATCTGCTGATTATGTCACGCTTTCATGTGCTGGATCGATTAGAGGTTCTCTAATTTCAAACCTAAAACATGGGTTTCCATGTCGACAGATTACATTTCTCGCCACTATTGTGAGTTATTCGTTTGTTCCAAACTTGCAAAAAAGAAAATTACCTAGTGTTTTCGTAGTTCTGTGTACAAATATGGTGATTTTCCACCTACAATAAGCTGGGAAAATGGATACAGCGTGAGCGTACACTTCCCATCTCTCTCCACCCCCATATATGATGCCCCCTCAAACAAACAGAATGACTTTTTTTACTTTCCGATAAAGCCTGCAAATAGATAACATCTTCAAATTTTATCCTTTTCATTGATGCACTGAAAGAAACTTATTGGCGTATCAAAGATATCATTCATGCCCCATGCATTTTAAAAGAAAATGCACCTCACTGACTGACCTCACCTCACTAACAATGAAACAAGCCACTTGCCATTTTTTCACATTAACATAACTTATCATTTCGTACAGCAACCTTAGATATTATCAATAACTTATCATTCGTGCAATAACTAACCAATGCTCACCTACAATTAACTGGTGTATTATTGGATGTCTCATTTCCTTCAGTTCTTACTCCCGTTGGTGATTAGTGAATTATGATCATATAGAGGACAAAATTTTATGTATCTTTCTAGAGTAATTAGTAAACGTAATCTCTTACGAACGCAGCGCACCACGATATCTAAGTAAAACACTAAACTGAAAAGGAAGTCTTGACGTAGCTCTTGTTCGCATGTAAACATTTGCTGTCAACTTATCGTCACCGTTTGATCAATTTACCTACATATAGTATGAAAATTAATTACAATTCGTCAATTCAAAAGGGTTTAAATATACAAAGATCTTTCATTCCGTACGAGATTCCTTTCCAAAAAATAAAATAAATGAACAAGTTGATGAATCCTACCAAGAGCTCAATCCTCAATAATTTGGATGCAATATTCCTGTTATTTTTTTTATTTTTCTTTCTCTCTACCTTGGTAGAACTCTTGTGATCTTTTTATACATCCAGGCTATCCAGCCATCCAGGACCCTGATAAACTTCTTCTCTTCTGGTAAAAAAATAAAACAAAATCCTCCCAAGAGCATTCAGTTAAGGATGAATTATTTTATTTGATCATTTTATTAATTTGTTGATTTGTTAATCAATATTCAATAACTACTGGACGAACAAAAGAATGTTTATATTAATCAGGATTGATGGTGCCATTAGTTAGAGTTAATCCGTTCTTAATGAAGCTTGAAATATTATATCTCTAGGCTCATGTTCAGTCTTAATTTGCAATGTTTATATTAATCAGGATTGGTGGCCTTACTAGTATTACATAAAGAGATCAGTCTTAATTTGCAATGGTAACCAAAACTGGCATCATGTTCAGTTACGATAGCAAATCTCTAGGCTCTACCTATATGTACCGGAAAGTAGTCTAGTGGTGGCCTGAATTAATTCTATTTGTCTGCCTACGCAAATCATTTACGGGTTAGGTTTAACTGATAAATTAAACTTTGATTGAGATTATCACTTACAATCGAGCAGACAACCAAGATGTTTAATAACCTAAACCAACCATTTCGTCGTAAAAGATTCACGAGAGAATGGAGCAGGTGATCCGGAGGATGGAAACTTCTGAGTTATCATTTGCCATATAGTGAAATTTTACCATGCAAAATAGATCATAAGGGGGCAACGGTTCACCCGCAAATTGACCCAGATAGTTTTGGCGGGTTGAGCAGTTCAGTGTGGTGATTGCTAACCTTGATTCATATATTAAAAAGGTCGATTAATTTGTTCCTACTCACAAATAGGTCAACCCCTGTGAAGGTTTTTTTTTTTTTTTGAGAAAGGAAGGATATATTAAAGGAAAAAAGATATTTACAGGATATTTACAAAAGGAAGTTATGAAACTTCCAAACCAAGAAAGCTCACAAAAGAATTATCTCCCCTGTGAAGGTTATATAATGCAATATAAGTGTCTAATTAGTTTGCAGGCTTAACATTTCCCAGTCTCCGAAGTCACGTGTTCAACGTCCTGCATGTCGTGTTGTGACGTGCCGGAGATTCAGACATGATTATATTACACAAGACGGCCTGAGTTTTTCGGAGAGACTAATCTTTCGACAAGCCAAATATTAAATCCTAAAACGAGCATTTGTCAGGCCTGACGGTTTGGAAAAACTCTCGAATATTCATATAGCTGCATACATTTATAGTATTAAACACTCTAAGTTTAGGTTTTATAAACACCCAGTGATCGCTGCACTCAAGTGTGGCCCATGATTAGCGAGGAAAAAAGAAGTCACAAAGCATGGATTAATCATTATTCAAGATTATGGGGGTGAAAGGGGTTTGCATCTGAATGTTGCAAAGACGGAACTGTTTTGGCCCTCTCCAGATCCTAGATCTCTGGTACCAGGTGTTTTCCCTCCAAATATCAGTAGGCCTTCTAAGGGTGTGAAGCTGTTGGGAGGGGCGGTCAGCCTTGATGCTCAATTTAATAAAGATTTGGTTGTTAGTAGGGTGCGCAAAACTATAGCCCTCATTGATGCTGTAGAAAAATTAGAAGACCCTCAAGGTGAATTGCTTTTGTTTCGGAATTGCACTGGGGTTTCGAGACTTTATTTTGCCTTGAGAACAACCAAGCCTGATTTTTTACAGGAAGCTCAAGACTTATTTGACGACCGTCTATTTCAGTTCCTTAGGCACATCATTTCTGGTGATGGCCCCGGATACAGACTCCTGCAGCAAAGGCTCTCCACGTTGCCTTTCAAGCATGGAGGTATGGGTGTGTATACCATTCAAGATACCAAGCATTATTGTTTCCTTGCATCTTGTTTCTGAGACCCTAGAGTTGCGTCTACGATTTTGAGAAGTGCTAGCATCGTAGTAATGGCCCTCTCTTGCAAGCTTTGGACTCCTTCAACTCACCGTGTGTTTGCTCAAGTAATCTTGCCTTGACTTTCTCCTCTTTGCTCAAGTAATCTTGCCACCCATTCCATGAACTCCTTGGCAAATATTTACTTTGATGCTGTGAAGGAAAACATACCCACCAGTTATGTTATGTCGGAGCGTGATTCTGTTTTATGGCAATGCAATCAAACAAAACATGCCTGGGACTTTTTGATGGCAATTCCTATTGTGGGCCTTAACCAAACTATTGGCGCTAGGCAATTCAGCGCAATTCTCCGATCTGATTTGGGATTCCTCTTTTCGAGGAGAATGGTTCTTGCCCCTTCTACAAAAGAGATATGGATATTTTTGGTGATCATGCCTTGCATTGTGCGAATGAAGTTGGGATTAAATTTAGACATGATTTGGTGCGAGACACTGTTGCAGATATGTGTTACCGTGCGGGTTTGCCAGCTAGGAAGGAGGTTGATTTGGGTCTTCTTGCGAATAATGGCACTGCTTTGAGACCAGCTGACATACTTGTTCTCAATTGGGATAATGGTCGTGATGTGTGTTTAGATGTGACTGGTGTTTCGCCTTTCACCGGTGGTGGAGTTCGTACCTTTGCTTCCGGTCTCGCCATTAAGAATGCTGTTACTCGCAAGAAGGCTAAATATTTAGAAAAATGCACGTCTCATGGCTTTGGTTTTGGGACACTTGCCTTTACCACCTTAGGGGAATTGGGTGATGATTTCATAGACTTTCTGAAGCGCTTGCTTAATTATATGGCTAGTCATGATGCTAATGTTCGCGTCGGAGAATTCCTTTTTCATAGGATAGGGGTAGTTGTTCAAAAAGGTGTTGGAGCACAGCTTGTTGTTAGGCTTCCGACCAATTTCTTACCGGATGATTGTCTTTTCGAGTTGTAACTCTTTCTATTATCAATGAAAATCATCATTTGAAAAAATTAAAATAAAATAAATATCCATTTCAAGTAGCTTTCCTAACTGATTGATCTTCCCATTCCCCTACCACAACATAAGAAGAAATTTTAAACGAGAAAAGAGGTCGGTATTTGGTTTAAAACGTACCTATTTTATCAAAGTTGATTAGTTTATAGGAATATCAGGATCCTTTATGAGAATATTCATAAAAAAAAAAAAAGTCTCACATGGAGTATTCATAGAGTGTTGGAAGATATTGATCACAGCACCCAAGTTCTTATGTAGGATCAACAGCAATTTAGGGTCCTATCTCAATTATGGGGTGAATGATTATGGCACTCAATAAAACTTAATCATGATGATTCGTACTAATTATGATTTTCGTTCGCAAAGGTAATAATTATCGCTTAGCTGATATGACTAATCTAATCACCAATTCACCATATAAACCTGATTAAGTAGTGCTGGCCATATATAGCACTTTAGGCGCCGCTTCATTATATTAGTTGCTGCTTATGGTGCAAGGATTATATTAAAGGGACGCTTAAAAGTTCGATACAAAGAACTAACAGATCATAACCAGGGGCGGAGCCAAGAATCATGAGAAGGGGGTGCAAAAATTTACTATGGGTGCAAACAAAAATTCTAGGAGATGCAAAAGTGCAAAAATGGGTTTGTTTGCTAAAAAAAAATTCTTATAAGGCCTAAAATGGGCTTTGGAGCCAGCTGGGCAGGGGTGCAAGTGCAACCCCTTGCAATGGGCTGGCTCCGCCCCTGATCATAACCACTGTGGCACTGAAAATGAACTATGAAAAAGAGTCGGACATGCGAGATTTGCTAGGCAATCGAGGAGATTTTGCACCAGCAAATTTGAATATATGCATCAAAAAAAAAAAAAAAAAATTATTAATTGAATGCAATATATTATTCGGACTCTTCTTCAAATTTGTTGTTTAATCAATTATTTCCGTCTTACAAGTCATGGAAGGTGTGTAAGCACAAGTTTCATTAGCACTAGACTTCGAATAATTGTTTGACTACTTAAAGCACAAGTTGTTATTGATTAGTAGTTTAATTTGATTGATTAAACTGCCACCACAAAATTAACACTGTTGCTGTTGCAAGTGACAATTCACGGTTTTTTTTCTTTCTTTTTGTACATCTTATCCGTCTGGCGTCAGTTAGATTATCTTGTATTTTGATTTCACCATTGTAGGAGTGGAATATCACACGTATAAATGAATATGCGAAGTAAAGATTATCTAACGTGAGCGAAGACTATCGCACATAGTAAAATTTGGATGACGTATTGGATGATGTCAGAAAAGTCACGAGTATAGTGTGATGATCTATGCGAAGTACAAACTGTGCGAGAATGAGTGAGTGTACATGAGCGAATGTAATGCACAGTGATTCCGAAAATAGTGGATCTCTTAGTTGTCATCCACTATGTAGAATCCTATATAAGGGGAAGAAGTTATCACATAGAGGAGAGATCTTTTAGTGTGTGTTAGTCAAGAAAATAGGAGAGAGAAAGTTTATTTGGAGAGTAAGTAAAGTCATTGTAACATCTTGTAACCAATTATGAATCTTGATAAATAATAATATAATTCCATTATGATTACTTAGAACCTTGTCTTAATATATTGGGGGTGTGGTTGTAGGATTTCCTGCAACTACAACCATCAACTAAATACTTAAGAAAAATAATTTGGCAAACATTTCAAGTAATCCGGCAAACCGCAAACATATTGCGGATCACTATACGGTACCTCTAGTAGGTTGGTGGCTGTTGTTTTGAGGCATTAAGAGCAACTGCAGTGGCGCGAATATTACCAAAGATCAAAGACCAAAAAAAAAAAGACCAAAATTTTGTTTGGTCCGTAGTGTGACGCAGTGGGTGGCGACTAAATTTGGTGGGCGGAACATATAAGTTCGCCTGGTGTGGGGCGAACATTTTATCCCCGCCCGACCAAAAAAAAAAAAAAAAAAAAAAAAGGGGCGAACATATAATGTCCGCTTTGGTGTGGGAGAACATATAATGTTCGCCCACACCAAGGCGAACATTATATGTTCGCCTCAAAAAAAAAAAAAAAAAAAAAAGTGGGGCGAACATTTTATCCCCGCTTGGTGTGGGGCGTAAACTATATCGCCGCCGGGAGTGGGGCGTAAACTTTAAGTTCGCCTGGTTTTGGGGCGAACATTTTATGAACGCTCGACTATATTTGGGTTTAGTCTTTGGTCCCGACCAAATATAATCGCCCACTGTTCATTTAGTCTGGTATTTGGTCGATGGTCCGTCGCTACGCACGGTTGGAGACCAAATAAATGGGTTTAGTCTCCCATCAGTTGCTCTAAGAGGGTGGTATCTCATTTCTTCAATCTGTACATTCCTTTGGTCTAATAAATAATAAAATTATCACATACTCACATGTATATCAATACATACTCACGGACGTTTTTTCGAAAAACGGCCGTAAAAAATCACACTCATATATCGTGGCTGTGAGGGTCCCCGAATCCCGTGCCTATAGAAAACTGATAAATAGGAAATAACAAAAACGGCCGTAAAAACGGCCACACTCATATATCGTGGCCGTGAGGGTCCCCGAACCCTTTGCCTATAGAAAAACCGATAAATAGGAAATAACCACAGTTTTTTAGGACCGTTTTTCCGTTTTCATACACGTTATAACTGTTTTTCTAAAATTGAATTTTACGTTTTTTTGCTTCTAAATAACATTTTAATGCGAGTTTTTTAGACCATTTTTCCGTTTTCACGCCAGTTATAACCATTTTATAAAGAAAAAAATTTAAAAATATTTTTGAACAATTCTGTATTTTTTAAATTAAAGATTAAAAAATTACAATAAAAACTTTGAAAATAAAAGAATAAAATAACATTATATAAAAAATGTTTTAAAAACGTTATTAGACCCGTTATAACTGTTTTCTCGCATGTTATAACCGTTAGATAGGAATTTGGGATCATAATTCTTTTTTATTTTCTATTTAACCGTTATAACGCCCGTTATTTTAAAATAACCTATAAAAAATACGCTTTTTCCTAAATAACATGTTTTTTTCCCCGAAACATGTTCTCACCTGATAAAACTTGTTATAATGGTCACGCCTAGTGACCGTGACTTGAGGCGTGACCCGCTTTTCAAACCTTGATACATAGGATTAGAAAAATTCTAAAAGTTTCCGTTTTAGAATTGTTATCTCAAAAGCAAATGCAATCTTTACTTAATAATTTAGCAATAAATTCAGTTGACTTGCGAATGAAATGACATAAAATTGGCAAAATGTGGCTGCTGCATTATCTCCAAAAGTACTACTACTAATCAACTTGGCCTGTACTGCAACCAGCTAAATGAAGCAAAAGGTAGGTGCATCTATCTGCACCACACATACGACCAGTTATTGAGTGGGTGTCTTAGCAACAAAAGATGTAACACTATTGGTTGGACGGAGGTTTTTAATTAAGTCAGAAGGACTAACCACGCAACTACAAATTTTTGTTCATTATTTGAGTGGCACGTCTTTGTAGTACTAGGATATGATCTGTATACGGTATTGGATTAGTTGTGTTTGGCAGTTTTCACTCAAAATCCCGATGTGATTATCGGATTATGGATGCTATAATATTATTTAATTTACGATGATTAATCACATACGTAATCATCCAATAAATACATTTGAATTAACAACCAAAACCGATTGGCCCTGTTAGGATTAACATTTTGTAAACGAAAAAAGAAATAAGAAGAATTTATGGATTAATGTTGTTACGCTATGCTTAGACGCGTTTCCAGCTCAATGCGAAATCAAGAGACAGTATACGACATATAATACGCTTGAATGGCTTCAACTTGCTTGGAAGATTCAGGTGGTTCATTTTCATCCACATTTCTTTCTTTCCAAAACCATTAAAAAATAGGCAACTTGTTCATTTTTTTATATGTTTCGTTTTTGGTGATTTGAGGATCAGAAAATATAGATACACGGAAGAAGTGCAGCACCGTGTGAGAGGGTGGTGGGGCACACTCATGTCTCACCCCTATCCCAATACAGAGAGGGTGATATTGAGGCCGTCCATCCCCTCTCAGTGCACATCACGGGGCTGTTGTTCGGTGGGTATATCATCACTCTATGAGGATGGGAGGATGGGAGGATGGGGAAGGAAGCACCTTACTCAGCGGGCTATACAGGCTAATGTCATTTGAGTTGACATCTTTATCAACCAGATAAAATTAAGAAATATATAGTACTGTATTTGAAATTTTGGTCAGTGGGAAACTGGGAGTAAAGATAGTCTATTCATAGTAACTAATAAGAATAACGTATACTGGTTGAAAGTAAATCGAGAAGAAAAAAAACAGTAAAAAGAGGAGATTTGATCTTCTTCACTCCCCAACCTAACACGTACTTGTGCATGACAACATGATCCTGAGTTTCTGACAGTACTTGTTTCCTCCAGAGCCGTCTGCTATGACTAAGAGTCATACTGACTACTTACCAGCTGCTTTTACACTTCTACAGTTCAAAATAAACATGTTTAACTTAAAATAGTAAAATAGAATAGCTGTTCCACGAAGAGATAGATTTATACTTTTAATTAGCAGATGAGTAGATTGACATTAAATCTTCCGTAAATAGTGAAGTCTACTCTACACTTCTCTGTTAAAAAATTGGAAAGCTGTGCATAATCATGAGTGCATGGCAGCACATACACAAACAACACTTAAGTGTTGGCGGCATTAATCAATTGTAGTAGGGCGTTGTAGTAGGGCGTTGGCTTCTTTAGGGTGGTGAAGCCATGCAGTCTAGCATTATCCTGCAGGTTAAAAGATCGCAAGAAAGGTCTATAATGATGAATAATCACTAGCATATATGTAGTTATGTACTACACGTCTGACGGCCAATAAGATGGGATGGGATGGGATGTTAGATTATTTATGTCCGAAAGAAGGAAAGTACTACTACTTCGTAGACTAATAGCAATGATTTAGGTCACATCCCTTTGCGTTAAAAATCTGAAAATTTCGGCTCAACTTACAAGTACCATCATCATATCTGTCATCTTAATCACGGTTTTCGACAGTTATGTTTCTGTATTTGTCTTCTTAAATACATAACCCCATAAGAATGTCCTCGAGAAAAAAAAAAAAATTGCCCCAAAAAAGAGACGGATTCTGTGTTTTGATATTTGCTTCACATTTTGATATTCCACGAGTCCATAAACAAATGCGATAAAAACACACCCACTTATTATTATTATTACTAGATCACCGCTGCCACGGTGGGGTGGGCCGACCGAAGAAAATCGAAACACCAATATGCATAATGGTGTTATAGGGCTAAAATTGATATGCATTCAATTTATGGTAGTTTAGATAAATTTCCTCCATTTTTTGTACATCTTTTGTGATGGTTTGCATCAATTTATCCCATGTCTTTATGTTTCCTTTGTGGTGGTTTGCACCAATATCCCCATGTATTATGCATCCTTTGTGGTGCTTTGCATAATGGCTATGCAATATATTTTAAAAGTCACTATCGAATTTTTCGTAAAAACACTAAATTTTATATTGTTGTTTGTAATCGTTGGGTAGATTTTTTTAAATCCTTTCCAATGATATAAAATTTGTAAAATTCTAAGGCACGGATTTTTTAATATGTTATATTAAAGTTTGGTTTCCAATTATACCCCTGAAAAAATATGATGTATAAGGAGTCATAATAATTAAATTTAAAAGGAGGGATATTTTAGGCTTTTCATGTCCCAAAGACTACCACCAAAATCAATCTTTTTTACTCCCTCCGTTCTTAAATAATAGGCTGGTTTCTATAAATAGATGTTACAAAAAAATATTTGGTTTCTGGTGGGAAAGTCAAATGTTCTTTATTTTTAAGGACCATTTTTCTTTTAACAACTTTTGATGACAAGTGTCATGGGACCATTTCACTTTACTTCTTTTCTTGACAAGTGTCATGGGGACCATTTCACTTCACTTCTTTTATTGACAAGTATCATGAGGACCACTTTCAATGATTGACTCTCTTAATTTCCTTAATTTTCTCTAAAAACAAAACCAGCCTATTAAAAAAGAACAGAGGGAGTATGAAATTGCAATTTTGTGTTAGGTTTCATTTGACAAAAAAATGGCCATAAAAGGGACTCCCTCCCACTGTTCCTTCAGGCCTCATCGGCCCAATTATTTTTCAGTAAAATGTTAAATTAAACATAAAGCTTTAGGGCATCCACCGACGAAGGGGAACGTCGAACCCTTGACCATGGGATTCAAAGTCACACGCTCTACCACTGAGCTAAGTCGGCAACATCTGGTAATGCATTTCTATTAGTTAATTTTCTCGATGTTTTCTTAAAATTAAACACTAGATTACCAAATAATACCCACTAATAGCCACCAATGCACCACCATTTGATTTGAATATCTTTATAGCCTTAGGAGTGTATTGTGAACATCTGATAAGCTGATATGAAGTAATCCATTTTCGTAACTCTGCTGATGATTATGTCACGCTTTCTCTAATTTCAAACCTAGCTAGAATATGGGTTTTCCAAGTTGACAGCCAAAACGGTCACATTCCCACCAATTGTGGTTTTAGTTTTCTCCGACTTCCAAACGTATGAAGAAAATTCTATGTGGTGTTTTCGTAGTTCTGTTTAGATATAAAGGATAGTCTAGACACTTTGGGTGCTCTACATTTTGGGCCAGTACGAAACTGAATTAAAACGAAATTGTACGAAAGGAAAGGAAAGTTTGAATTGAGTTGAACTTGAACACATGAGTAGGGTCAGCTAGATCCGCAAATCGGTTGAAAGGAACAAACCATGTTTTGTTGACAAGATTATTTTTTTTTTGGTCCCCAAAGAATTTGATGCTGAAAAGCTATAGCTTAACTTAAGTCACAGGTAACAATAACATCTCTTAATGATTTTACTTTTTATTTATTTTTGGTTATTTATTAATTTACTTATTTATTTAATGAAAGGTATATAATAATAGCAATAATTAAACAAGAGGAGGATCCATGGACACTCTTAGATGGACAAGGTCGGACAAGATTTGCGCCATTTTCCCGCAAAACCCAAACGATAATGAATTTATGTCTAATATTTTGATGATATCTTTCTTCGTATAAGACTCTACATTCCTACGAAAAATGAGCACATTGAGATGTATAAAACCACCATCTACCCCTTTGAATATCAGCCGTTCAAAATTAACGTTTGAAATTAAGATCAGTAGATGGTCAGGTTTGCTATCTCGAATTGCATTCATTTTTGGTAGAAATATAAATTCTTATAGTAGGAACATATTATTAAAATAATAGACTTAAATTCATTGTCGTTTGAGTTTGCCGGAGAAAATGGTGCAAATCTTGTCCGAGGTTTTGGTTGGTAACCTAGCAACAAGCTGGGCTCCAACACCTTTTTGAATAACAACTCTAATCTATGAAAAATAAAATTTCCAAAACCACTACTAGCGTCATTGCTAACTAAAGAATTTTTCAGACGCTTGAAAAAACACAAAATATCTTCACCAAGTCCCCTAAAATAGAAAAAGCTAGGACACCCAAACCATGGCCATGTGAAACACACTTATCCAAATATTTAGTGTGTTTACGTGAAACATCACTAGATATATCCTTTCTAGGACAAAGATCTAACACCTCGCTTGGTGAAGGGTGATACTCCTGTGACATCCATACAAACATCTTGTCCATTCTCCCAGTTGAGCACGAGAATATCAACAGGCTTCAAATCTTTGTCATCATCTGTTAGGAAACCAAGAGGAACCTCCTTGCGCGCAGGCACACCCGCTTTGTAACAAATGTCAACAACAACATCACGAACAATATCGTGTCGGAACTTAGGCCCAACATCTTTAGCACAATGAAGTGCGTGATCCCCAAAGATGTCCATGGATTTGTTGCAACTTGGGCATAAGCCATTCTCAACAAACAGTGGGATACCGAGGCGATAGCAAAGCATAGATCTGAATTCTCTAGGACAAATGCACTGATTAAGCCCACTAATGGGTACATCCAATAAATAATCATGTGCATGCTTGACACGATTGCACTGCCACAAAATAGAATCTCTTGCAGACATAGGAAGCGGTTGGGGATTTGCTTCTTAAGCGCATCAAAGTAAGTGGCTGTCGGGAGTGCATGGAAGGGGGCGATAACATGGACACAATAAGTAGAAGGTAATCCACATACTGGATAAAATTAAGAGCAAAATGATAAGCAGATCCCTTGTCTGTTGAGAATGAATCACCAAGGATCACCTTTTGCACCGAACTAGTCTGACTATGAGTAGCAAGATAACAATAGGTGATGGTATCATCCATGGTGTAAATTCCAAGTCCACCATCTTTGATATGCAAGGTAGCTAAACAGCTCGCTGTAAAGGACCAAACCCGCACCATCGTCGGTAATAAGTAGTCTCAAATACTTAAGTAAATGATCATCGAAAAGGGAAGTGGCTACTTGCAGGCTGCATGATTGGTAGTACGCATTGCAAAATATAGTCTAGATACGCTAGTGCAATTGAGAAGTAATAACATCTCACTTTGGGGGTCTTTGAGTTTTTTTATTGCAGTCATTAGTTGAACAATCTAATTCACCCTTCTCAACACCATATCGCTAATAAAGTTCATATCCAAACTCACTGGTCCACCCAAAAATTTTACACCATTAGACGGTCTACCAATACCAGCAGGGAAAACACCCTCATCTGAACTTACGAGATCAATAGAAGGCTAAAAGACTTCCATCTTCTTTATATTTAGATGTAAACCCCTGCATGGTCCTTCTCCTTGTTTCGATTATTTATTTTATTTTATTTTTATGTATTGGAAATATATTAAAGAAGGCTAATACGAGGGGTTAGCAACACTGTTTACACAAAGAGTAGAGCCATTTAATGAAGATGCAGTGAGTGTCTTCCTTACATTAGATTTATCTACATCTAAAGCATTGGAAATGCAAGAGGGGGTAATAAGATCCCAATTTAAATTACATGAAAGTGTTTTGCTTCTTTTGCCAAAATATCTGCTATATTATTTGTCGTTCTAGGGAGCAGGGAAGTGCCTAGAAAATTTTGGCAGTCACCGACTACCAATTTTGTTTCTTCCATAGTTGTTAGGTTTTTCGAGGAGATGGATGACTAGGATATCATTGAGAAGGTCGAAAAGATTCTTGCCATCGCCTTATATGTTGTAGTTAGAAAGATTTAACTCCTTTGCCTATTTTGTTGCTTGTAGAAGACCTACTGCTTCTGCTTCTTCCGGGGATGTTGTTCTTGATGGTCCTGCTCTTCCTTGTACTACATTTGTATCAAAAAAAAAAAAAAAAAAAAAAAAAAACAGGCCTTGGTTCAGGAGCGATACCACATCCCATGGGTTGAATCCCACGTGTTGTCTCGACATAGAGAATAGGTGGGAGCCGTTTCTGACCCGGCAGTTTAGAAAGGGGTGGGTTTAGGATGAGACCCCCACTTTCTCAGCCGGGACAATCCGCGGGACATAAATTGTTTCCGCTTTAAGTATGGGCGTCAAGTCATTAATGGTTCCATATCGCTCTTCATTTCCACCGGAGGCTTCCTTAGATGAAATGTTAGCTAGTAGTCACTTATTGCTACCTAGTTGTCAAACTAGGTGGTATGGTAATACAGTGATTCTCTACGGACAGCCCTTTTAAACAAGGGCAAAACCGCTCACACACAAAATTTGTGGGCCACACCACCCCAAAAGCAAACAAGGGGTCCCATCTTTTGGTTTATGTGAGGGAATGGTTTTGTCTTTGTTTAAAAGGGCGGTTCATACGGTTCATACGGACTTTTTGATTGTAATATAGCTAGATGATGCTTTGAGTTGGAGTCCAACAGGATGTTCAGAAAATTCGATATACAATTTTATATTTGCTATAAAAACAAAAGCATCGTATTCAAGTGCGTGGAAATCCAACTTAAAACCAGTTGAAAATGAGTGGAGCGGCTCTTCTATTTGTTTTTAAGTTCGGAATCCGGGACGTGGGACTATTCCTTTCACACATCAATAAAACTGTCATTATTTCTTACTTCTGAGAAGCAAATTGATTTCGCAAAGTAACATTGGGTATGATTTTTGATAGTGATAATTTTGAGATATCTATAATCTCAATGATATAGGCTACCCCTACAAAAACAAAATGACTTTAAATCTTTTAGATAAAGCCTGCCAATAGATAACTTGATGAAATTTCAACTTGATGCACTGAAAAAATGAGAGTAAATTATTGGCGTATCTAGGATGTCATTCATGCCCCATTGTAAAAGAAAATGCACCTCACCAACAATGAAACAACCACTTGCCATTTTAAACACAAACATAAAACCAGACTCATTTTCTAAGGCTTCCCTCTTAATCTTCTCCACATAAATTCTTTCATTCATCCCCTTCTACACTCTCTCTTCTTAACTGCTCTGTCCATTTCACAAAACCGTTGATTTTTCTCTGTTTTTCTTAGTCTTTGAACTGCACCTACAGGAAAAGTACACAAAAAAGGACAACAAAAAAACAGAGATCAGAAAGGCTAAAACAACAGAATTTTCAAACTTACTTTTCTATTTCAGTTTCATGATTTCCTTGTGTGTCTCTCCAATTCCATGTAAATTTCATCTTATCATTCTCTTTACATCCTTTCTTTCCTCTGTATTGCATCAATCATACAGTATTCCTCCATTTTTTTTCCTCTGTTTTTTTTTCTCTCTCTGTTTTTTCTCTGTTTGATTGAAGAAACCCCAGTACTTGAAAAACCTTTGATAATTACTCGAAGTTAAAAGAAAAAAACCCAACAAATCAAAAAATTTGAAATATCTTTTAAACTAATTTTATATTATTAATATCAAATATTATCTTTTGCTGTCAAATTCCCAACAACTGCAAGTATTTTGTAATTAAATACTCCAAATCTTGATATTTTTTACTGTTTTCAAAACAGAGACAGGAATTAATTGTTTATTGCAAACTCGGTTTTTTTTACTTGCATTGTTTCCGGGCTTACTTATACTCGTTCAATTTTAACGTTGTACAAAGAAGAAGAAGAAGAAGAAGAAGAAGGAAGTGGGATCTTCTTCTCTAAAAAACAGAGAAATCAAGACCTCTCTCTGTTTCTGATATTCCGATTACAAAATTTCAGCAATGAGAACAGAGCCTTCTTCTGGTAATACTATGAATTACAAGGTATGAAATTTCTTCACTTTGAGTGATTCAATTTTGCTCATTTCTTGAAGAAATTGTCACTCAATTGGGGGTTTTCTTATTGTTCATCTGGGTCTTGTTGTAGTCATCCTGGCCAAAGCAGGTTGTGAGGAAATGGTTAAACATTCAGAGTGGAGCTAAAGAGTTTCATTCTGATTATAAAGTTTCAGGTAATTCTTGGGTCTGAAAACTTTAACTGATTAAAGTTGTGCAATGAAAAAAACCGTGAAAGTCTGTGCTAATTTATGAAATTGGGTTTTGAATCTTTGTTTTGTAGAAATGGGTGGAACAAATTTAGTGGAAGATCATTATGGTTTCTTAAGTGAAGAAGAATCACCAGGTAATTAAGAAAATCGTTTGGTTCACTCATTTTGATGATTATCACTGCCTATGATCGAGAGCTGGTGGTGTTACACTTCTGATTTCATCAACAGATGAATGATGATGGGTGTTGGTCAGTTACCACCAAAATGGGTTCACTAAATTGTTCAAAATCTTGATAATTACATGCTAATTTTTCTTCTAATTAGTTGTCTTAATCTCATGATGATTCAGAAAAATGGCTCACTGAGAGTTTAAAACGTCCAAGGATTGAATCAGACTCACCGCCACCGGTTTCAGACCCCCTAAATCAAAGGTACCCTTCAGTCAATGAAAGTCAGTCTTTGTTGACTAGCTGATTTTTTTGTGTGTTTTGTTTTGTTTGGTTCTGTTTTGTTCCTTCCTGTTGTTCTTCCAAACTTGGCAAATTTTTTCTACAAAGACTGAATCAAAATTCTAACAGTAGCCATCAAGGCATTTGAAATTAAGAGCCATTTACTTGAAAAAATTGCAGCCATGTCTACCTAATTTTCAAGAATCGGCAAATTAGGAGTTTTTGCTGTAATGGAAAATTTTCTAAAAATTACCGGTTATTGATGATAGATATGGATTGCAAAATTTGTTGCTTTGTGGACCTGAGTTGTTGCATCATGAAATAAATTGATCTACTACTTTTGCAAATTAAATGTCAGAACCCACCGCCCACGCGGTGGATTGCGACTTGATTAGGACAGCTTCACAAAGTTAGTCATGGGTTTGCAATCTGATAAGGAACTGACAGTGAAGCAGCCGTGTGCCAACTTGCATTTTTTCTGTTTGAATTTGCTCACCAACTTCTGTTTTGGCTTGCTTGGAGTGCAGGATGTTTGTGGGTACATGGAATGTTGGAGGAAAATGTCCCCACGAAGGGTTGAATTTAAAGGATTGGCTACTAACCCCAGTTCCTGCAGACATTTATGTTCTTGGGTAATTTTCGGCGACCAATGACAAATTGTGCTTTTCAACGTGCGAATTCCATAAATAGGATAAGTTTGAATACTTATCCGGTTCGTCTGTTTTTCCATTTGCCAGGTTTCAAGAAATTGTACCACTGAATGCAGGGAATGTATTAGGCGCAGAGGACTATGCCCCCGCCTTAAAGTGGCTTTCACTTATACGCCAAGCTCTGAATAATACTGATAAGAATATGGAATTCGCCCAAAATCCTCCGAGGCGCAAAGAAAATAAGAATTTCAAAACTAGAATTAGCTTCTCTGATCTGATATCATCAGAGGATGAATTGGATAAAGATGATTTAGAGAGACATTCAACTTCGAGTCCAAACTCAGACATAGAGGATGAAACCTCTAATTTTTCGATGAGGCGTAAATCTCCAAAGAATAGTACTAGTAGTCGTTACAGCTTAGCTGCAAGTAAGCAAATGGTAGGCATCTTTCTGTGTGTGTGGGTTCGAACTGATCTTAACCAACATGTTACCAATTTGAAAGTCTCATGTGTTGGAAGAGGCATCATGGGTTATCTTGGAAATAAGGTCAGTCATGACGCTAATGAAATGAAAGTTTTCGAATCAGAGCATTTTACTGTTAACATTTTCGAGTAAATACTAATAATATGAGTGATGGGGTATATTTTTTGCAGGGTTCGGTTTCAATCAGTATGACATTGCATCAAACAAGCTTTTGCTATGTATGCACCCATTTAACTTCTGGTGAGAAAGAAGGTGACGAGGTTCGGAGAAATTCTGACGTTATTGAGATATTGAAGAAAACAAAGTTCTCTCAGTTTCAGAGAGTATCTGGACAACCATTCACACCTTCCCCTGTTAGCATTTTAGAACATGAGTAAGTGTCTATTCAGATTTTGGTCATTTTGTTGGGGAAATAACACGATGAATATCTGAGATTCCCTTTCTTTGATGATTTGCAGTCATACTATTTGGCTTGGAGACTTGAATTACCGACTCGCCTTTCCTGGTGGCGACACAGATGAACTTCTGAAAAATAAAGATTGGGAAACCCTTCTCAAGAAAGACCAGGTGAGTGATTTATAACTTAGAAAAGTTAGAATAAAATAAAGATGTGGCACACTTTTTTGTTGTTGTGCGACATTAGATTTTTAGTGTTTTTCGATTAATTGGTTAGAAATGGTGTGTGCAGCTCATGATAGAACAAAGAGCTGGCCGGGTGTTCAAAGGATGGGAAGAAGGAAGCATAAGTTTTGCCCCAACATACAAATACCTTGATAACTCTGACCAGTACGTTGCCCAAAACCAACCATCCAAATCAAAAGAGAAGAGGAGAACACCTGCCTGGTAAAATTCTTCTTCTTTTTCATTCTGCAGACTTGTTCACGTGTTTCAAACACAAGGCGTGTAAAAAATCTGATCTAGTTAGTTGCATAATGGTTGTTTCGAGGAAGTTGATCTTTGTTGGCTGGGCAATGCAGGTGTGACAGAATACTGTGGAAAGGCAAAGGAATGAAGCAGATGTGGTATGTAAGAGGCGAGAACAAATTTTCAGACCATAGGCCTGTCTACTCCTTGTTCTCAATACAGCTCGATTCCCCAATTGACAGAAACAAAGTACAGAAATCAACCAGCAGTACCACAACCAGCTCCTCATCTTCTGCTATAACGACCACAACAACGACTCCTACTTCTTTTTCTTTGAAAAGTACAACTTCTACAGCTTCTACTACATCTACAAAGGGAATGCATTTTCCAACAGCATGTGTTGCCAAAATCCAAGCTGAAGAGCTGTTGGTACTACCTAATATTACAACAGATGCTTCCAGTTCAGGTTTCTGAACATCCCATGACTAAAATCCGTACTCGAAACATGATTCAGTTATAACGGGAGGTAAATTTGTAATTATATGTTGTGCTGAATATGTCTGCATCACTCACTGGATAAGTATCTATAAAGAGTATCTACTAGACCCCAAAGAGATTGCGATGAAAAACAATGAGAGGCTTGTAGGGTATGATGCTGCCAAGACTTGAGTGGAAAAGCAATTTTCATGACCTATTGGAGGGCGTGAAGACATCAAGCATGCTTCATGTGGTGTATAACTAATTTTGATGTCAAGAAAAATGCTTCTGGAGAAGCTTTAGTTTTAATATTTTTTTTATCATAATTTTGCTGCTAAAAGCCTAAAAGAAAATGAAAGGCTTAGGAAAAGGATTAATGTAAAGAGTCTAAAATCAATATAACTAATTACAGAAGATCAATTACTAGTACTTTGCCAAGTTCATATCCTTGCAAGCTTTTGCATTGCATATCATGTAACCGTTGAATTCCCTT
This sequence comes from Papaver armeniacum, assembly GCA_023531295.1. NCBI lineage: Eukaryota > Viridiplantae > Streptophyta > Magnoliopsida > Ranunculales > Papaveraceae > Papaver > Papaver armeniacum. Next base: position 299,408 of record JAJJWW010000903.1, read on the forward strand.
CCTTTGATATCATCAGTGCCTTTGGATATCAGAAGCAGAAGTCTGGCTTCCCAAAAATTTGGTTTTCTTTTTTCTAGAATTGTCTTGAAAAACCCAACATTCTTTTCCTCCTTTCATTCTGCACTACTTATACTTTATATTGAAATCTAGGCCAACTTGCCAGGATTTGTTGGAGAGTAATTAAACAATGCTATAAGACCTATAAGAAAAAGGAAAGGAGAATCCGAGACAAAATGGAGAAGTTCGAGAAACTGCATTCTTAGTACCCTTATTTAAGATTCTCAGTACCCTTATTCAAGAAATTCTCCTAATGAGGTCTTCAACCTTTGCTTAGTGAGATATTACCGGAACTACTTGCTAAAGACAGTGAACGCGATATTTTGAACTGCTAGTGTTTGATGTAATTCGCGATAACCAACACGCATGATATCTCCAAGGTTGCTGCTAAGCTCGTTCCTTTGTGTCCATTTTGGCCCTGGACATATTCTCTTTCTCAGAATGCTCTAGAGAATCAGCTCATATTCTCATAGAAAGCTTCCCCACTTCCTCATCCAGATAGGTGAGTTCCATCAAGAGTGTTTACTTCTTCACCCCACTTAAATCTTAAATTGAAACTATAGAACCCATTAAGAATTATTTAAAAGTCATCCTCCACATGCGGTATCACCATCACGTCTACACCATAGGAGAGGGAAAGAGAATGAAATTCTCTGATAGTGTTTACCTTTACCCACCACAAATTAGTTGTCTCATTCGAAACCTTGATTTTGGGATCTCCAGTCAGCAAGGTTGAGTATCCTTCATGGCAAGTTTAATTTATGAGCTTCAGCTCCATCCCCTTCGATGCATATTACTGACTATCTCTTTGGACAAATCTTTCTTCAAAGGGTCTGCGATATTCTCCTTGGACTTTATCCAATCAATGGAAATTACGTCTGTTGAGATTAGTTATTTGCTTTTATCTTTAGATATTACAGCTTGGCTAACACAATGTATAGATATAGCTGGAACATGCCTATGCCAGAGAGGAATGTCTACTAAAAAGCATCTTAGGCACTCGGCCCCATCTTGTGCTTTATCTAATGTAATACTCTCAGATTCCATAATGAATTGAAAAATATATGTTTGTTTGGAAATCTTCCAAAAACAAACGCTCATGCTAGAGTGAAAACATATCCACTCGTAAAGACTCCTCTAAGTCAGCTATCCAGTTTGCATGACAAAGTCCCTCAAGGACAGCATGATAATTTTTATATTTCAAACAAAAAGTTATAGAGTACTTTAGGTACTGTAATACTTTATTAAGTGAATCCCAATGCTCCTTCTCTGGATTACAAGTATACCTACTTAACTTACTCACACTATAGGCAATGCTTGGACTCTTACAGTTCATTAAATTCATCAGACATCCTATAACTCTTGAGTATTCAAGTTGTGATAATCCATACCTTTATTTATCTTGAGTCTAGTACGAAGATCGTACGGAGTACAAGCAGGCTTGTGATCAAATTGGTCGTATCTTTTAAGCACATATTCAACATAATAAGAACAACTAAGACTATAACCATTAGAATACCTTTTAATGATCATCCCTAAGATCACCTAAACCGGGCCTTAGTATTTTAAGTCAAAGTTCTTAATAAACATGATTTTAGTGGAATTAATCACATCTATGTTTGTATCAAGTATAAGCATATCATCAACATACAAGCATACAATCACGCAAGCATCTTAACAAGTTTGCTGTAAATACAGTACTAGTCAGATTCATTAACTTAAATCCACTACTCATTATCATATGATCAAGTTTTTCATGTCACTATTTATGTTCTTATTTAAAACCATACAAAGATTTGTTCAAATTACAAACTTTGTCTTCATAACCTTTCAATACAAAGTCCCCAGGTTGGTCTATGTGAATTTCTTTATCTAACTCACGGTTTTAGAAAGTTTTCGTAACATCCATCTGATGTATCTCTAAGTTTTTTATGACAACAATAACAGTAAGCATTTTAATGGAAGTAATTCTCATCACACCTGAATAAGAATCAAGAAAATTTACACCTTCTTTTAGTTTATAGCCTTTAGCTACCAACCTAGCCTTATATTTTTCCACAGTTCAATCTACCTTAAGTTTCCTCTTAAAGACTCATTTACATCCTCTCTCTCACTCCTTGAAGGTAAACAAGCAATCTCCCAAGTCTGGTTCTGACGGACTAAGTCCATTTCACTAAATGAAGCTTCTTACCAGAATGGGATTTCAGTAGATTTTATGGATTTTTTACGAATCTGGAGTCAGACTAAGCTAGGCATATTATGATGTGAGGTCTATCAGAAATCTCAGTTCTAATCCTTTTACTTATCCTAGGATCAACTCTACTTCATCTTCCATTGAAGGTAAATTCTAACTAGTTAAAAAGACATTTATGGGATCGTCAACACATCCCTAAGAACAAACATGTATCAAATAAATATGTTCAAAGAAGTCAGCATCCCTAGACTCCATAAAAGTATTCACACTAATGTCAGAAAAAACAGAACTCACAACCAAAAAATATATGCAGAAGGATACTCAGGATACCCTATGAAGACACAGTGAACAGTTCTGGGTCCTATCTTAGTTCTCTTAGGAGGAGGAATAACTACCTTATCCAAATACCCCCACACTTTGACGTATGTACAAGAAGCTTTTTTTATCTTTCCATACTCATATGGAGTTTTATATGTTCCTTTAAAGGTTACTCTATTCAGGACGTAAAAAATCTAGAAGAAGGACCTCCCCCACAGGTTTACGATTATTCCTTTAATCAGCATAGAAATATCATCTCCTTAATGGTTTTGTTCTTACGTTCAACTATACCATTAGACTATGGTATATAAGGAGGTATGATATCTTAAATAATGCCATTTAACAAGTATAGTTCGCCTATATGAATTTAATACTCGCCATCACATTCAAACCCATTCCTTTAGTGGTAACATATACTTGGTTTTTAATTTCAAGTTTATAATTTTAAGGCTTCTAAGGCATCATACTTACACCTAAGCAAGTATACAAGATAGTTCCTCGTACAATCATCTACAAAAATTATGAACCACTTTTTACCACTTTAGTTTGGGTTGAATTCATGTTAACTAGGTATAACTGAATTAATTATGAACATGTTTTCTAAAAGGTTTTATAGCATATTTTGATTCTACCGAAATTTCACTTTTGTGTTCAAAATCCAAACTAAATTTGGGTACGCGGCCTATGTTATCTAGTTTATGGATTGACATATAAGTTTACGATTCCAAGTCTACCATGCAAAATATTTAAAGAAACACAAAAGAAAGCACATGAATAATTTATGTTCACTTCATCGGATTTTCCTTTAAGCTTATAAAGATCCTAAGTCTTATAATTGTTGCCTAAAAAATCACTGCCCTTACTTGTAACAGGTTTTCCAGATTCAATTAATATCTTAAATCTTTTACCACATACAACAGAACAAGATACAAGATTCTTGCATATGCCCGGGACATGAAAACTTCATTCAATATGAGAATATTACAGATATTATCTTCTGCTCGACCTTTCTCTTTTATGAAACCTCTATCGTAGATGAGTTACTCATTTAGATTTACTCGACATCCCCTATCCTCTGATAGGAACATGTTTCTGTTTCAACAAACATGATTGGTAGCTCCAAAGTCTACCTACTAGTCTCTCACATTGGTTATTAAAATAACTTCTGATATCATGCCATTGAACTCGTTCTAATTTGTTTCAAATAAATTAGCATTAACTCTCTACTTATTAAGGTTTTCAAGTTGTCTACAATTTACTGTCGTATGGCCAGGAATTTTACGAACAATCACCCTTAATTAAAGTAATGCTAGATTCAGGTTTGCAAAACATACCTTTCTTATGAGAACTATGCTTAGAGTTGTGTTTGACGTTCTCATCTTTGCCAACTTTATATGGGTAACTATCAGGATGTCCATTACATTAGGTCAAAAGGGTGCATCGAGATTTCTTCTAGGTTAAGAGATAAACTCGAAACTCTACAACTGACCAAAAATTCGTTTTTTGTTTTTCAATCCATGATTCACAAACCAATCAACCATTTTCAATTATTACAAACGCTAATGTCTTAAGATTGTTGGGTGCAATAATCAAGAACAACAAAAAGTAAAATAAACAAAAGTTGTTGATACTTAGCTCCTTTGTAATGGAAGTGTTGGATATGACAAAACAAGCGAGCCCTCAGATCTTCGCAACAGAAACACGGTAAAACTTTGGAAAAACAGAGTAAATCACGTGTTCAACACGGTGTCCTTAAAACATTAGCACCCAAATACATCCAAAATTAATGTTATAGCCTCCACAGGGCGGATTCCTCAAGGATAAAACACCATACTACACCTACTATTAGTAAATGTAGTAAATGCTCAACTTGAGCTTCGCAACACCGAAAAACCCTTAAGAAAAATCGCAAACGATTAATAAAAACTTGTTTATATAATTGATTAATACAACTTTAGAAGCGGAACTCCCTGATGTGGACTAATAATATTTTCATTCACAAAAGAAAACAAGAATTGTTTTGTTGTTTTCCAACATTTTTCATAAGGGGCAATGTTTATACAATGAACATGATATCATTTGTCATTCCGTACTGGTCCAGTGGCCGCACGAGGGAATTTTAGGATCTTTTGGTGCATTCTTGAGTTATGAAAAGCGTTGATGACTTAATGTTCCCGAAAATTAGTAGAGCGATTCACTGTGAGCTCATCTCATGAAGGAGGAACTAATCATAGTTCTCAACTGGCAGGTTTCTGTGACAAGGTTGTTGGAAATAGTAAACCAAGACTATATTTAGAAGTCGAGTTAACTTGATAAACAAGTTGTTTTGGTTCTAGAAGAGTCTTAGAAGGGTTCTATTTTATTTAGAGTTTAATTTTATTAGGAAGTGCTTTGAGTGGTCATCAAGTTTTTTAAACTATAAATAGGCTATTGAGCCATGAGAGTTTATACACCGAATTTGATTATCAATGTAGTCTTTTATTTGCTTCCGTGTGTGCTCTCCTCTCTCTTGCTCCATCGTGACGGTAGGATTGTGATAGAATTAGAACACATTCAAAGTGTAATAGTCTCATCAAGCATGATGGAAGTTTTGTGAGACGTAGGTGGAAGACGGGGTGTTGAAGATTGTTCAGGAAACTGTTTAGAATCTATGGAACAGGTTCGGTATGACGCATACTTTGATCAAAATGAAAGTAGATGTCTCGGGTAGAGAGTTAAAATTCCAAAGTTTGACCGGGAGTGTGTGAAGCAAGTTCAACCCAGATGCTCGTCGTTATTCGAGGTGTTGAAAATGGCTAGGGAGTCCGTTCGAATCGTTTGGTTTTCGTGTTGAGTAGGCATGTATGTCTATCAATAGAGTTTAATACTCGTGGTGACAGTGCCAGTCAAGCAAGTTCAACCAGATGCTCGAAGTGACAGATGTATAAACTAAATGCTCACACATCTAGTTTATGGGAAAATCAAGAGAAGAAAGGTTTGTGAACTGAAGAATATCAGTTGTAGCAAACATCACAACATTGAGGTTGTGACTCTTGTGTTAGTGGAGTTATGAGTTCCAAATAAAATAAGATGAGCAACAATGCTCAGTTGATACAAATTATGAGTGAAGCAAGTTTGTATGAAAATCCTACAAGTGAAGTGGAAAAGGGAGAAAAGCTTTTGGCTAGCAAATTGATAGAGCACAAAAATAGTGTTTCTAGTTTGTTAAGGAGTCTTGGTTTAAGGGAGGATGTTGGAAATAGTAAACCAAGACTATATTTGGAAGTCGAGTTAACTTGAGAAACAAGTTGTTTTGGTTCTAGAAGAGTCTTAGAAGAGTTCTATTTTATTTAGAGTTTAATTTTATTAGGAAAGTGATTTGAGTGGTCATCAAGTTTGTTAAACTATAAATGGCTATTGAGCCATGAGAGTTTATACACCGAATATGATTATCAATGTAGTCTTTTATTTGCTTCCGTGTGTGCTCTCCTCTCTCTTGCTCGATCCTACAAAGGTGCAAACTACCGGAGCTGAGGTTGTTGGAGTCCACCACCTCAACGATGGGTCTGAGAGACCATAAAACAAGAGGCATAAAAGAAGCAGTGTAATATTAGATTGTGACGATGACGACGACGACGACGACAAACACCTCAAGAGTTAAAGAACCTCTGACGAAGATAAGTAGGTCATTGATATGAAAACTACTGACATCATGGTACTTAAATTTTTTATATGTACCGAGATCATGGTACGCAGCGGTATGATAACTACCGAGATGTTGTACGTCGTGTTTATCGTGATCCGGGAGGTTCCTTTGCTATTTCCACTGCCAACGCTTAATCTAAACCGAGGCCCATAAATGTTCAGGTCCGAAATCTTAGGGGCCCTTAAATTTGTGATTTTCGCGCATATGCTAGTTTTGATTTTCAAAACTAAATGCTATTTCACCCAAAAGTTACTTCCAATATAATCTAAAATCTCTTTTTTAGAAACGTTTTTTGGGGACCATGTTTTTTTTTTGGGACCATGGTTTTTTTGGGGACTGGTTAGTTCGGTTAGGAAATATTTTTTACGACATAACTGAACTAAGGTTCGGTTGAGAAATATTTTTTGCGACGTAACCGAACTATTGTTCGTTGGTAAATGTTTTTTGCAACTAACCGAACTATTGTTCGGTTGGGAAATGTTTTTTGCAACTAACCGAACTTATGTGGGAAACATTTTTTGCAACTAACTGAACTTATTGTTCGGTTGGGAAATGTTTTTGTGACGTAACCGAACTAGGAACTAAAAAATCATGGTCCCCAAAAAAAACCATGGTCCCAAAAAAAAAAAAAAATTCCTTTTTTATGGCATCTAGAATCCAAGTTCAAGCCTTATAAGGATCATCCAAGTTCAAGCCTTATAAAGATCATTTTTATTGCAACCTCCCAGGTAGGGGTGTACAGAATGCCCGGAAGCCTGCGACCTGCCATATACCGCCCGGGTCCGAAGGAGCCCATGGGCGCCCGAAAGCCTATCATGGGCTAGCCCTGGTCTGCCCAATAATTATAAGTGGGCGGACCCAGGTTTTTGTTTAAATATTGGAGTCCATCCTGTTAGCCTGCCCGGTAGCCTATTTAGTTACCCGGCCTGCCTGACTGCCAATAGCCTCGAATAAAGTTTTCTACTAGTGTGATGGATTTCTCAAGAACTTAAATTTCATGTGGACAATTTATTGGGGTTAGAAAAAATTATGAATTACATTTCACAATAATGAATATGAATTGCTTGAACTATCATTTGAACGAGTTACAAATATATCATCATTCATCAAGCCAAAAAAAACAAACATATATACTTTAAAATTTTGAATTATCTCTTGGGCCGAGACCCGCCCCGACCTCGCCCGGCTTCGTATTGTTTCACGGGTATGGATGGGCCATGGGCATTAAATTTTGTTATTGCCTGCCCGGCCTGGCCTGTTAAACTTAATGGGTAGTAAGGACTACAAGCCCGTCCGGCCCGACCTGTGCTATAATCGGGCTTGGGCTGGCCTGCCCGGTCCGATGTACACCCCTACTCCCAGGGCCCCCAAATAATTTTCTACTTAGACCGTATCCCCATGTTATTAAAGCTCCACTGCCGTTCCTGCAAGGAAAATCAAATTTCGTCCTCTCTCACATGCAAATAACAGCCAATGCCCAGTGAACAAATGGAGTGAAAATGGTCTCCGGGTTGAGCCAGATATTAAAACGGCAAATTCCATGGATCAGGGGCTAACCAAATTTGGATGCACCTTGGTAGTTATTCGGGTAAACCAACAAAATGTAGACACGTATAGATCTAAATCAATATTATTGTATCTAAATATCTTTCACTAACTATATATCTTACTATCCACTAATCAGCAATTAAACAACGTTAATTAATAATTCAATAAAAATAACCTTAGATATTATCAATAGTCGTAACCAAAGCTCAACTACCATTAATCAGTGCATTATTAGTTCTGTCGCTTTTGTTGGTGATGATTATAACATATACGTACAACCGAGTTTCAAAAAAAAAAAAAAAAATACTAGTACAACCGTTGCTACGGTGGGGCCAGGGACGGGCCTAGTAAAGGGTTAACCTGGGTTATAGCCCGTCCCTAAATCTGGCCCAAGAAAAATGTTGAACTGAAATTTGTTGAAAATTCTGTTTTAGCCCATTAGTGTAAGGTGTTTCAACTCCTTAGATGTATTTTTAGCCCACTGATAAGATAATATTTAGCCCACTTGATATAAATTTTAATCTATGGGTAACCAGAATAACTTTCTCTCAATATAATTGTATCTCGTTTCCCTTCCGTAAAATAAACTTTTCAATCCGTGATCACTTCTTGTTAATGATTTTGATCGTTTTAATTTCTAATATCTATCTATCTATTTAGTATTTCATTTGTGGTGTAAACTGCATACTAGCTATTAGTGATAATCCATCCCTAATAGCAAAAAATTTGCCGCGGCCTCCGACCGCCCTGTAAATTAGTGATAATCCATCCCTACCCTAAGAAAAATCCTGGGTTCGTCCTTGGGTGGGGCTGACCGGAGAAGAATCTAAAGATGGGATTTGTTTGCGATTATTTTCGCTCTGTTTACGGAAAAGTGATACTTTCGCTCCATTTCGGAAAAAATTGATACTTTCTCCTAAGGGTGCACACGGTACGGTTAGGCTCGGTTCTTGACAAGACCGGAAAACCTCACCTCCTAGCCTCGGTTCCAAAATTTTGGACCGTGCACTGCACCTTGTACCTCGGTTAGGTTCCATTAGTTACCAGTGCAGTGCAGTGCGATGCGATAGGTTCCACTCGGTTCTTTTCGAGACGAAATATGTCTTTTTCTCTTAACAATCTAAGTACTGTTTTTACTGTTTTCAATATATTAAGTAATACTAATATCTCAAATTCTCATTCAAAGCAACAACTAATAGTAGCACTCAAACCGACAAACACACACATTAAAGTCTTGAAAATCCGAAAAAGAACAAGTAGCAGTGAGCGAAAAACACACACACTAAGTCTTGAAAATGAGAAAATCTCGAAAAAGAACAACTAGCGGTGCGGCTAGTGCCATGATGAGTCTTGAATCTTTCCATGTCGATGTCGGCAAAGACTTGCGTGTCAATGGTGTTGATAGGCCAAGTAATTCGCAAAAAAAATAATAGTATAAAGGGTGGATGAGGCATAGCACAAGACAAAACCTTATTTCTTTGCTTCCAGTAAAGAGTACAAAAGACCAAACCCTATAGTATAAAGGACAAATTAAAGGACAAATTAAAGAAAATCATTAATAAAGGGTGGACGGGGGCATAGCAAGAGTAAACTAAAGTACCAAACCGCTCTAAGCCTCTAACAAGAGCTATTAATAAACAAATGAATGCAAGTTTAAGGCATACTGGAATTGCAAAGAATACATACAGATACAATGCATGATAGATTTAGATGAAAAAGATTTAGAAACCCCAGAAAGAGCACAAAGACCACAATGCATACCAAACCCCCGTAAAGAGCACAACAAAGAAACCCTATAGTCTAAACTAACAGACCCCACCCTATAGTCTAAAGGACAAATTGCCTTCTCATCCCATTAATGCATACCAAACCCCGTAAAGAGCACAGCACCACAATGCAAATTGTCTTCTCATTCCCATTAAAACATACACGGATACACCAATAGTCCTGCTCTATGATGATTCTTGGAAATAAGCGCATAAACTAGTGAATAATCCATATTTAGTCCAAGATTCCAAATTGGCAAACAAACCCACAATCCAAAGAATCATCAAATTCACATTGACACACGCTCTACAATATCCCCCTAATTTCTAACACCCTAATTTCTCAAAATACAAACACCCTAATTTCATTAATGAAATAATGAAAAATCAAAAGAAAAGATTAAGAAGAATAGAAGATAGAATTATTACCAAATCCAAATCCAAGCCAAATCAATCAACTCTTGCAAATCATGAACAATTAATAATTACAAATCTGAAAAATCAAAAGATTAAAGGTAAAATTATTAGATTCAAGAGATTCAAAATTATTACAATTCTTAAAATAGAGAATGAATAAGAATTACCGTTTGAATCAACACTTACCCTAGTTTCATAAGAGAAGATTGTCGTCAGCTCGTCTCCGTTAATGAAGATCCATTAAAAAAATTAATTCGTCTCGTTACAAATTTTAATTACAAAACCCTAGTTTCAAAATATCTAAATAGGAGAACCGATTAATCGAATCAACACTTACCCTTTGAATCAACACTTGTAATGGAGAAGAGAAGATTTTGCTCGTCTGTCGTCTCGTTAATGAAGATCTTGATTGATTCGCCTCTTCTCCTTCTCAGACGAGAGAGGAGACTAAAAAAAGAAGAAGAAAATGAGAAGAGAAACCGAGAAACTCTATAATGTTTGCTTATATACCCCCTCTAATCTAATGGCTAATACTATCCCTTATCCCTAAATCTAACGGCTCTAATAATTGTTTTTTGGTCCAGACGCTGCACGGTACCATCTCTGGACCGTGTACCTGCACCCTGCACCTCGGTTCCTGTTTTTGGTACGAAGACTGTGACCTTTACCTCTGTTCGGTCCAAAACCAGGACGGTTCCACCTGGGTTCGGATTCGGTCCGTAGGTATCCTCGCTCTGTTCTGTGCACCTCACTTTCTCCCGTTTTTTGAAAAAGTGATATTTTCTCCCCGTCTCCGAAAAAGTGATACTCTCGCTCCGTTTCAGAAAAAGTGATACTCTCGCTCCGTCCCAGAAAAAGTATCACTTTTCCCGAAATGGAGTGAAATTATCACTTTTCCTAAATGATTAAAAATATCACTTTTCCCTAATAACAGTGAAAGTATCACTTTTCCTGAAACGGAATGTGAAAGGATGACTTTTTCTAAAAACGAAAAATTCGTCGATCCATAAATCAAAATATGGTTGCATGATGTGTTATGCGTCCTTTGTGGTGGTTTGCATAATAGTTATGCATTCAATTTGAAAAATTGTGTCTAAAATAAAAGTATCGCTTTTCTTGAAACAAAGGGAGTACATCGTTTTATTAGTTGCAAAGGAAAATTAGTTGATGCATAAACCAAAATATGGCTACATAAAGTATTACTCCCTATGTCCTAAAATTTCCGTCCTCTATTCTATTTTTGTCTATCCTAAAATACTGTCCAACTTCTATTTATAGTTATATTTTTTAGTCAAACTCTCACATATATCCTTCAAACTTTTACAAGTATAAAATTATTTTAAATATCACCAATCTAAATATTAAATGATATCTTCCTTAATAGGAAACAAATCTACTAAATCAACTCATAAAGATTTTTATTTTTATCTTGTATTTAAATATTTCTATAAATATTATAATTACCAATGTATTTTTCTTACATACTCCATATACTCCTTTTAACTTTAGTAATAATATATCATTTAATAGGGATAGTTTTGTACACTCCTCCGGTCTCCTTAATATCTTGACTTAGTCAAAGCGGATTAATAATTTAGGACGGAGGGAGTATCAATTATGCATCCTTTGTGGTGGTTTGCATAATGGATATACATTTAATTTTCTAAAATTGTGCCTAAAATGATAAATACCTCCAAATTTTCCATAAAAACTCTAAATTTGATATTGTTGTTTATACTCATTGCGTAGCTTTTTTTATTACCTTTCCAACAAGATAAAATTTGTAAAATTCAAAGACACGAATTTTTAGATATGTTATATTAAAATTTGATTTGCTAGTCAATATTCAATAAGTATTGGACCCAAAGAAAGAAGGTTCACAATAATTGGGATTGCGCCTTTTTAACGGTGCCATTCATTAAAGTTAAACCGTGTTTAATTAAGTTCAAAAGTATGCATCGCATAAAGAGATCAGTCTTAATCTGCAATGTGAACATGAACCAATATCATGCTTACTTACGATAGCAAATCTCTAGGCTCTACCTATATGAACCCGAAAGTAGTCTAGTGGAGGCCTGAGTTAATTCTATTAGTCTGCTAGATCAAATCATTTGAGGGTTAGGTTTAACTAATGGAGATTTCACTTAGAATCGAGCAGCCCTTGAGCACCAATTGCAACCTAACCAATTCCTGGTGCGCGCTTAATAAGCCCGACAACCCATTTTGTCATTCCACGAGAATTCCAGTTAAAGAGGGAGCAGTTGGTCCGACAAATGGAGACTCGTCCGGAAATCGACCTTGGATATGGTTTTGGCGTGGTGTGGTGTGGGTTCACTGTTCAGTGTTGTGATCGCTAACCCTGACTCGCCCTTTATTAAAAAGGTCGACCACTTTATCCCCGCCCAAAGATAAGTCAACTCCAGTAAAAGTTGTAAGTGGCTAATTTATTCAAAACTTTTTCTTTAAGTGGGAATTTGTATTTGACAATTGACACTTTGATTAATAGATAAACATTAGAATTCAAATACTTAAAAACAAAAATTAATTCAACAATGTCAGGGCAGATTGGGTATGATTTCATGGGTCAGAAAAATCAAATCCTAACTTTCCATTTTTAGGACCTGGTTAGCCATATCGGGTACGATATCCGCCGTATGAGGTATCTGTATTGATTATGGCCTTCATGAATCCAGGTACAATACGATCCTATCAGTGATGCTGACCAAGGTTCGTAGTGTATCTGGTATCGATGTGGTATCGTTCCTTACAGATACGTATATGATACTGGAGCTCTAGTGATACTAAATGAAACAGACCATACCGAGAATTGTTGTCTAATTAAAGTATTGTCATCCTCCATAACTGTGATGTCTCAATTACATTATCTGCTTATCTAATAGGGTTACAACATAAACTTAAAGCATCAAAATTTAGATTATCGGTTTTGAAAGTCATAATTGCATAAGCAATCCAAGGTGCTAAACCTAAACACTCTGATATTTATAAATGAAAATTTGTCAAGTGATCTAAATAAAATAGTGTATTGCTTAACTATTTATTAAATAGAAAATACATGCATAAAAGATATACAATATTTGTAACATTAATAAATGTTTAAGCCATGGAAATGGAAGCCGTCCCATGCACCATTTTTTTTGGTAACCGAAAAACTGATGTGAAAACGAGTGAGCACATCATCCTAAAGGGGTGCTCATTGCAGATATACATATCTTCCAAGAAATAACCAACATTTTATTAACAAACAAATAATTAAAGTACAAAAGTAAAAGAAAACAATAAACACATTTTGCATCCAACAATACGCACATTACACAAACAACCGACATAACGTGCATACGAGTAGTTCCCCCAGATATACATATTGTATGTATAATATTGCCAATACCGCTAATAATAATATTGCCAATATCGCTCATATCTTATAGATAACATCATATGGCCTCCCATGCTATTTAATAATATTACAAATCCCGTTAATAAGACTTAGCGAGTAGTTATGGAGAAATCACAGACACTGCTCGTGGGAAAACTATACCACACACATCACATCCTCCGTAATCATCTCAGCCATAACACAGCCACTCCACCATCATTCCTAGAAGGCCATCAACACCACTAGTTCTACTATCACCACCACTATACCTAAATCCTATATCTTTATTATTGTTTCAATTCCACACAACACTACCACTTCCGTTTCAGTTCTTCGATTATAACCCAAGTTAAGGCTACCATCATCAGTTATACTACTTCTTCAGATATTCTTCCCTACAATAGATTAGCATTCATCTAACTCTGTTAATTCAATATTCAACAACAATTCCATTATTTCCTCCTTCATGTGGTTTTGACACAACCCTAAACTACAATTACCTATACCATTTCAATCCCATTTCATTTAACATCACATAAACTCAACAATTTGAACAATTTAATTCAAATTACCACAATTCCTTACAAGAAAAATATACATCTACAATTGGAATTTTACAAATCTTTGCTAAACATCGTAGAAAGTCCTATGTTTTACAACTGGTTTCAAAGGAAGAGTTGTCGTATATCATCACTACCAACCCTTAGGACCAAGGGGTTGCGCTAAGAAAACAAACGACAACTCTTTAAGCAAAAGAGTTGTGACGACATTAAGCTATAACAACTTTGTTCCATAAAGGCAGTGACTTAGACTATCACAATTCTCACAAGAGTTGTTGAAGAACACCAAAATATGATAATTAAAAATAGTGTTAGAGGGGAAATTCAAACATGAACCTATTGCATGGAAGTCTAGCTCATCAACCATCCTTACGATTCACAAGTTTTGATTTTTTTGTGTTTTTTTTAATAAAAAGCTATAACATCACTTATAAGAGTCGTTGAAGTAAAAATATAGAATGTTGGAAAATGAGGTTGGGGGAATTTGATCCTCAGCCTTCTGCATGGAAGTCTACACCACTAACCATACCTACACTATCACAAGTTTTGTCAAGTTTGTGGTTCTTTAATATACTAACTTTATGACAACCCTTTATAAGAGTTGTAAAACAAAATATAATGTTCAAAAAAATGCTCAGGTGAGTGTGAAGCCTTCTCTGTAAACAATCACATACATTCTAAAATGACAATGCACTTCTGTAAAAAATTTGTAATGGATGGTTAAATTTTATTCACTTCTGCTAAAAAAAATTTACTTTTGCAAAATTTATTCACTTCTGTTAAATTTTATTCACTTCTACTAAATTTTTCTCTATTTTGCTAAAAACTAGTTTGGTATTATTTATGTATTCTGATAAAAACTATTTTCTACAACCCCCCTTCTGCAACTTAATTTTATACACTTCTGCTAATAGTTTTATGCACTTCTGCTAAATTATTTATGTATTCTGATAAAAACTATTTTCTACAACCCCCTTTCGTAACTTTTAATAAAGGTCATCGTAGGGTTACGACAAAAAATTTCAAGCCAGGTTCAGTATCGAAATTGACGAAAAGGGGTGTGTTTAAGGCTTCGGGGAATATTCCGATGGTATCTTACTTGTATATGGGTGGATTCATCGTTCTTACAAAGTTTTCAAATTATAAGAGTCCACTCACGGCCAGGTTTTGAGATCGGATCCAGGTTCAATATCGAAGTTGACGAAACAGGGTGTATTTAAGGCTTCAGGGAATATTACGATGGAATCTTACCTATATATTGGTGGATTCATTGTTCTTACGAAGTTTTCGACTTATAGGAGTCCACTCGCGGCCATGTTTCGAGCTCGGAGCCAGGTTCAATATCGAAGTTGACGAAATAGGATGTGTTTAAGGTTTTGGGGAATATTACGATGGAATCTTACCTGTACATGGGTGGATTCAATGTTCTTACGAAGTTTCCAACTTATAGTAGTGCACTCGCGGCCAGGTTTCGAACTCGAGCAAAGTTCGGCATCGAAGTTGACGAAAATGGGTGTGTTTTAGGTTTTAGAGAATATTTCGATGGAATCTTACTGTAGATGGGTGGCTTCATCGTTCTTACGAAGTTTCCGACTAAAAGTAGTCCACTCGCGGCCAGGTTTTGAGCTCGGAGCCAGGTTCGGTATCGAAGTTGACGAAAAGGGATGTGTTTAAGGTTTCGGGGAACATTACGGTGGATTCTTACTTGTAGATGGGTGGATTCATCGTTCTTACAAAGTTTCCAACTAATAATAGTCCACTCGCGACCAGGTTTCGATCTCTGAGACGGGTTCAATATCGAAGTTGACGAAAAGGGGTGTGTTTAAGGTTTCTGGGAATATTTCGATGGAATTTTACCTATAGATGGGTGGATTCATCGTTCTTACAAAGTTTTCGACTTGTAGTAGTCTACTCGCGGCTAGGTTTGAATCTCGGAGCCAGGTTCAGTATCGAAGTTGACGAAAATGGGTGTGTTTAATTAAGGTTTGGGGGAATATTCCTATGTAATATTACCTATAAATGGATGGATTCATCGTTCTTACCAAGTTTCTGGCTTATCGTGGTCCACTCATGGCAAGTTTCGATATGGGAGCCAAGTGTTATACCCTCAAGTTGCCAGAATAAGGTTTGTTTAAGGTTTCAGAGAATATTTCGACGGAATCTTACATGTTAATGGATGGATTCATTATTTTTACCAAGTTTTCGGCTTATAGTGGTTCACTCACGGGCAAGTTTCAACCTCGGAGCCAGGTTATGCCTCGAATTTGCCAAAAGTGTTTAAGGTTTCGAAGAATATTCTGATGGAATCATACCTGTAAATGGATGAATTCATCGTTCTTACCAAGTTTCCAGTTTATAGTGGTCCACTCACGACCAGGTTTCGATCCCGGAGCCAGGTTATGCCTCGAAGTTGCCAGAAGAGGGTTTATTTAAGGTTCGGAGAATATTCCGACGGAATCTTACCTTTAAATGGATAGATTCATCGTTCTTACCAAGTTTGAAGTCAGAACCCTCTCAGAGCTTCGTGGTTCACAGATTGTATGCCATTATACTAAATTTGAAGTTCGAATCGACATCGAGCTTCATATTTATCGATTTTGATGATGTATCATGCTAATTAAGTTTGAAGTCAGAACCCTCTCAGAGCTTCTTGGTTCATTGTTTGTAAGTCGTTATACCGAATTTCAAGTTCGAATCGACACTGAGCTTCATATTCATCGATTTTAATGATATATCATGCTAAGTTTACAGTCAAAACCCTCTAAGAACTTCATGGTTCATAGATTGTATGTCATTATATTGAATTTGAAGTTCGAATCGACATCGAGCTTCATATTTATCGATTTTTATAATGTATCATGCTAAGTTTGAAGTCAGAACCCTCTCAGAGCTTCTTGGTTCATAGTTTGTATGTCGTTACACCGAATTTGAAGTTTGAATCGACATTAAGCTCCATACTTATCGATTTCGATGATGTATCCTGATAAGTTTGAAGTCGGAACCCATCCGGAGCTTCTTGGTTCATAGTTTGTATGTTGTTATACCATATTTGAAGTTTGAATCGACACTGAGCTTCATATTTATCTATTTCGATGATGTATCCTTCTAATTTTGAAGTCGGAATCCACCCGAAGCTTCTTGGTTTATATTTTGTACTTCGTTATACCACATTTGAAGTTCATGACCTGTATGACTAGTCAAAATTGCCTCAAGACCTATGTGACTAGTCGAAATTTAAACCGTAAGCACAAAGAGAAAGCACAAAAGCACAAAGAGAAAGCACAAAGATAACACACTTTCTTATTTTTTTGCTTCATTCCCATATATTTTTGGATTTTTTTTTTTTTTATAACTGAAGGTCGATAATAATATCTTAAATTTATTGATATAATTTTTGGATTTTTTTCATATCGAAAGTTGATAATAAAATCGAATACACGAGTCTTTGTACAACAAATTGATCAGGAGAGGCCACAACACAGATAGGGAAGAAGAAAAAAGATGGGCAAAAATATGGAATATGCAGGTGATACCAAGAATAAAGACATTCATTTGGAAATATGTTAATTCCGTCTTATCTTTGAATGAAAGAATGTCAAGAAAAATCCACTACATCGATAAAACATGCCCCAATTGTGAGAAGCAGGAAGAAACTCTAATCCATTTTTCCTTCAATGTGATTTTACAGTCTTAGTTTTAAATTCCTTAAATCTGAATTGCCATTTGAATGCTCAGCTTGATTTTCATAGTTGGTTGTTTAGTTGGTTCACTAGCAGAAGCTCCATAAACGATCATACCGATTGGCCTTAAGTCCGGGTCAACATTTGGTGGGAATTTGGAAAACTAGATGTGAGAATATGTTCAAGAGGAATAAGCCTAATGTAAATAGCCGGGTTGATAGGATAGTATCAATGATAAAAAACAATAGAAATATGAACTCTTATAATAGTCTGGATAATAGAACTGAAATTTTTGAGTCTAGATTGTTACTAGGATAAAAAAGTTTACTATTAAAACGAATATTGTTGTGTCCTTTTCAAACTGTAATCATTATGCAGTTGTGGTTCTAATGGATTCTAATGATACAAGGGCTTGGCTCAGGGCGTCTTCCATGAACATAGTAGACGGCAGCGGAGCAACAATTGAGAGTCAGGTGGCTTCTAGTACGATCCAGTGCCTAAAGTAGTTGAATCACCCAAAAGTTTTAATTGAAGCGGACAACAGGAAAGTGCTGGAAACAATCTCCCTCGAGCTAACAGAGTACAAGCAGGATAGGTTCAAGTTGCACTCAGGAAACTCAAAAAATTTCATTAGTAGTAACAAAAACTTAAAGTCTGTAACCTTAATATCTCAGGAAAAAAACTATCTAGCTGATAGCCTAGCAAATTATAGTCAGAATCTTTCTGCCTTCAAAGAATCGGATGCCCAATCCCTTTCTTTCATTTTGGCTACTTTTGCAAGACAGAAAGAACTTGGCTCTATAAAAAATGTAACCTCAGGAATGTAACTTCAGGTTTATAACCCGTTTTATCTATTAAAAAAATGTGTTATCTTATGGCAACCTGATATTGTGATACTCGCCTTTTATATGTTTCTGTTTGGTGATTTGCGGACGGGATATATGCACCTTATCTCGGCATATAGGCTGCCTATACTGTACGTCATTTGAATTTACATCCTTATCTACAAGATAAAATATGAGTAATATTGTAATTTTGTAGTCAGGGGTGTAAAGATAGTCGACTCATATACAGTAAATACATATGAGTGACAGTGACTCCACAAACTAAAAGTAAAAAGAGGAGATTTAATTAATCTTCACTCCTTCCCAACCTAACACGTACTTGAGCACAAGCTTCATCCCGAATTCCTGCATGACAGATTGACAGTACTTGCTTCAGTTGTTTCCACCAGGGCAGTCTGAGGCTCTGAGCAGCTATGCGAAAAATGTGGCGGCATCAGGTAAAGTAAAGTCGGTCTACTGACTACTTACTAGCTGCTTTTACAAGTCGGGACTTCTCGACTTCAAAATAAACATGTTTCACTTGAAATAAAAGCCAAAAAAAATTCATAGAAGAACAGCTGCCCGTAGATGCTTTTAGTAAGCATTAGATCTTCTTCACTCTTCTGTAAATACCACACTTCCCTGTTAAAAGCCTGTCCATATACAAAAACAAACAGTAATGCTTTATATCATGGAAGACAATCACGAGATTGCTACCGTAACTCAGAGAGAGCGGGCCCACTTCTGCCCGCTTATGATCCCGATGCTAGAGAGCATTGCTCTCGGTCGTCCGATCCCTTCACGGGAATTTTCACAGTTTCTTTGGGAGTCAACCTAGCATCACTCATGACCAACACATAAGCATTAACCAGAAGTAGGCCTTTGGCTTCATTGGGGGTGGAGCATGCAGTCCGAAAATGATATACATCCCCACTCTTTACCCCACTAGGTGGCACTGTTTTTAACCCTTGGATTCAATAATAATGGGACCCTTGTTAATCTCAATCCAAGGATCAAGGGTTAAGAACAATGCCACCTAATGGGGGAAGAGAGTGGGGTAAAGAGTGGGGGAAGTGTAGCAGCTTGGCAGTCCGTCGGTGTAGTTAGCTTCTATCATTATCTTGCAGGTAAAGGATGATCGCAAGAAAGATGCATAACTAATGATGAATGATCACTATAATCACTAGCATTTATAGTTCTGTACCTAGTTAGCAATTCAGGATTCGGCAAACGTACGGAACGACAAACGTACGAGTATTATACAGTTTCGTAAAACCCAAATCCGGTCCAAAATTCGGTCAATGGGACGTGATTCGTCAGTAATTCGGAACGGCATACATACGTGTATAATTCGATTTATAAATGTGAGTTCGGCTCAAAATTCTAGTATCTATTATAATAAATATTTATTATTTATAAGAACATAGACTAATTTTTATGCATATTTGAGAGTTATTTAAAGAAAAAATAAAATTAATATGATGATATTAATAATATATATAATATTAGTCATCCAAGAGGACGTGGTATAGTGGTTTAGATGCACCTTCAAATCTCTTGATCATTTTTGTTTCATAAAAGTTACAATAATGTCTAATATTGGCAATATGTATGCTCGGGAGGCGAAGAAAGCCCAAAAGTGGGGCCTTTAAAAACGTAAAAGCTAAAGAATTTCTCGGGCGAATTAGCGGACGTATTATTCGGGATAACGTAAAGTTCGTGAACGATTCGCGAATAATCCTAGAATGCCATATAATACGCGTCTTGGGTTTCGAGTTGCAAACGTGACGAAATAAGATCAAAATTTGTGATACGGAAAAATTCGCGAACTTACTAACTAGGGTTCTGTACTACACCTGACAGCCACATTAGATGGGATAGGGAGTTTGCATTATTTGAGACTTAAAAAGGAGAGTAATACTACTTACCACTAGACTAGTAGTCATGTAACAATTAAGTACATCTCCTGGCGTTAAATTTGAGAATTTCGGCTCAAGTTACAAATACCATCATCGTACCCTTATCTTCTTGATCTGGATTTTTCGACGGTTAAGTTTCTGTTTTTTTCTTGTTAAGTACACAACGGGCATGTTCTCCGAAAGTATATCTCATTTTTGTGAATGATTCTACGTTGACACAAATAAAACCGGGAAAATCCCTCGAAGAGATCGAGGGAAAAGTTCTTTGCATTGGGAAAATCCAGGAAAAATCGCTTGAAGAGGGAAAAGTTCTTAACATTGGAATTATAAATAAGTAGAAGTGGGTCTAAGCAGCTGTGAGCCACGATAGATATTCCACGATTTCCTCTAGGGATGTAAAGCACTTTCGTCATTTTTATACAAAAATGCTATTCCCCGTTCCATTCATAGAACTACTTACCACTCAGATCCACATGTCCACACAGTACTGGTCAAGATTGTTCAGTCATGACCCACCCGCTCATCAAAAGGGTTTCTCACTCCCCAAATCTAGGGTCTAGATGTGATCGAGTAGTAAGTAGTGATGTGAATGGAGTGGGGAATAGCAGCTCCGATTTTTATACCCAAAAAAAGGAGGAAGAAAGAGCTGGATTTTGCTTTTTGATACCTCAGCTTTACATTATGAGAGCATCTCCAATGCAAGGGGTAGAGGTCTTAAATTAGCATGACACATAGGATTTAATACTTTTTTCACCAAAGTTTCATCTCCAATGCAAAGGTGAGGGTCATAGGTAAGATGACATGGCTAAAGTTGGGAGTAAAGGAGAAAGTCTAAATAAGACTTTTCTTCATGACCTCGTCGTAAGTCACATCATCTTTTGTGTCTGCAGATTTAGATAAAAGTGTAAGATAGGACCTTGGGGATTGGAGATGGATTTTAGGTAATGAGCCTTTCTCTTTATTAGTTTTTGTCTTATAGTAAATGACCCGCAACCAAAAGATATAAATAAGACATCCATATAGGATGATCTTGACCTCTAGCATTGGAGATGTTCGGATAGTCACTGGGGGCCTTAACATAAAAGTCCACAAACATATGCCACCTATTGAAAAATGAAATAAGCTTCCCTACCGCCGACCAAGGGGACCAAACACTCGAGTCTATGGATTTTTCGTTTTACGTGTCACGGAAAATCTCTCGACTTTATAAGTCACGTGCTCTACCAAAGAGCTAACTCTGGAATATCTGCAGATGTATTTGGATCAACAGCGGTTGTCTTTTGATTTTTGCTGGGATAAAACACCAAATGACCGACTAAGACCCACTAATACACCACCATTTGATTATCTTAATTACTCCCTCCGTCCCTATTATATAGGCGCAGTTTTGAAAATTTGTAGTCCCATTAGATAGGCGGAGTTTCAAATTCAAGATGGAGTTTTCCATATATTACCCTTATTTATTATAGGTAGTTATCACAACAATTAAGTTAATGTTTCTAACCTTGGAAATTGTATAAGGGGTAAAACAGGAAAAAGAGTGCATATGTATGAAATCTAAAAAGTTTCTTATTCTAAGAGAAACCTACTTCTCCGCCTATATATTGGGGACGGAGGGAGTAGTAAGTTTAAGAGTCGTACTCTTCTTCGTTGATAACATCGTCACGCTTTCACGCGCTTCTCTCGGATTTCAAACCTAAAACATGGGTTTTGATGTTGATGCCTTGATACACATGTACACCCCTCACCAATTACTCCCTCCGTCCTAAATTAACAATCCTAATTAACTTTGTCAAGATATTAAGGAAATCCTATAAATGTCATGACTAGCCCTTGACTAGCCTATTTAATATTATATTATTACGAAAATTAAAATTATTAGTGTTAAAAATTATAAATTGGATAGTATTATTATTTTATGAAATATTTTAAGAAAAATAAAGGCAAACTTATATTGCTTTTATTATGTAATTCACAATTTAAGAATTTTTTTTTTCCACCATTTGATTTTAGGAAATAAATGTTTTTATTTAAAAATGGAATGCCAATGAATACAAAAATATTGAATAAGTTTTTTTCTTTATATATGATGATAATATTTAAGATTTTGAATTAAGTTTATATTAAAAATGATTTTTATGATTATTGAAAATAAATGATATATTTGATAGTTTAAGGAAAAAGTATGTCTCATAAACGAGCGCGGATAGAAAAAACTAGACTAAAAGTAGAAATCCATAGGTTTATTAAAGAAGAGCATAACCCACCTTCGACGAACAAAGGAATACCAAGACGATAACAAACTACAGCTCTGAACTGACGGGGACCAAGGCATTGGTCTAGCCCACTGATAGGGACAGCCAAAAGATAATCCTGAGCATGTTTGATCTGGTTGCACTTCCACAACATAGAATCTCTCGCAGATAAAGTAAATTGGACAGGATTCGCTTCTTGAGAGTGTATGGAAGGGGGGCCAAAATAAGTGACCGCCAAAGAGTGCATGGAAGGGGGCAAGATCATCAACGCAATAAGTAGAAGGCAAACCACATACCTGAATAAAATTCTGAAGAGATAACTGGTAGGCAGCACCATTATCCAGTGAGAATAAACTACCAAGTATCACCTTCCTCACCGAGGCAGTCTGACTCTGAGAGGCAAGATAACAGTAGGTGCGAGTGTCTGACATAGTGTATATACCAAGGCCACCATCTTTGATAGGTAGTAGCCAGCCTCTCTGTTAAAGGACCAAAACCAGCTCCATCACCCGGTGATCGGAGTCTTAAATATTTGAGTAAGTGATCGTCAAAGAGGTCGGTGGCTTGTTGTATAGCAAACAGGATTAGTGGTGCGCATAGCAAAATATAATCTAGAAACACCGACACAACTGAAGCAACAACATCTCACTGAGGATCCCGAGTTTTTGATAGCAGAGCATTAGGTGAATAGTCTTGTTCACCCTACCCAAAACCATATCGCTCATGAAATCCATGTCCAAACTCGCAGCCACCCCAGCAGCTTAACACCTTTGCTAGGCCTCCCAATGTCTTTGGGGAAAACACCCTCTTCCGTGTCATGTGGATCGAGTGTAGGCCAAAATACCTCGGTTTTCTTGATATTGAGATGCAAGCCCTTACTCGGCCCTTCGCATTCTATAATATTCAAGGCCTTGGCAACCTCCAAAGTGTCGCCAACAATAGTGCCATCATCAAGATACCACGCATGTAAATCCAGCTTGCAACGAGAAGCAATGGACTTCACTAGAGGGTGAAGTGTTAGAGCAAACAGAAGGGGACCGAGAGGATCACCTTGCTGAACACCAAGCGCTTGAAGGCAGGATGTACGCGATCATAGAAGAGTTTAGCTAGCCTGGCATAATGATAATTCAACCCAATGAGAAATACCTGGACAATGAAGCCGAACCTCTCTAATGAGATGAGACCTGCACACCATATTGAAGGCATTCGAAAAGTCAATGAGCAGCATCGACATCTTATCTGAGTGCCCTCTCAACTCCAACAAACCATTAACAGCATGAAGTATACTTTCTCCTCCAACTGGCACACCGACCCCAAACTGGTGATCCCCTAAGTAAGGTGACATGGCCTTATCGACAGAGAAGGAGACCTTAGAAACCAAACGACGCCAGATAGTGCCAACCGCAATAGGCCTCAGACCACCTCCAGGTTTGAGCAAAGGCGTAAGAGGTGCACTAGCAATGAGCTCCCCCAAAACCTTAGGACACTTTCCCGCCAACCAAAGGTTGACCACCCCCGTAATCGAAGCCAACAAGTCATCTGCCACTGCCGCCGCTGCACCACTCAAAGCGTCAATCAGATGTTGAGCACGCAAGCCATCACGACCACAGGAAGTTCCTCTTGGAAAACTCCTGATAGCACCACGGACATTTTCGGTGATCATGCACTTCATTGTGCTAAGGATGTTGGAATTAAGTTTCGACATGACTTAGTTCGAGACGGGGCTACAAACATCTGTACAAGGCAGGCGTTCCTGCACGCAAAGAAGCGACTCTGGGTATTCTATCGAATGACAACAAGGACTTACGCCCAGCAGATATCCTTGTTCTTAATTGGGAAAAAGGCCAAGATGTGTGTATGGATATTCACGGTGTCTCACCCTTCACCGGCGATGGGGTTCGTTCCTTCATTCCAGGCCAAAGCTAGTTCGAGAGCAATTTCACGCAAACGTACTAAATACTTATCTGAATGTGTTTCTCATGGTTATGGGTTGGGTGTTTTAGCTTTTACTACTTTATGGGAACTTAGTGAGGATTTTATTTGTTTTTTCAAACGTCTTAAGAAGTGTTTAGTAAACAATGATGCGGGCAGTGGTTTAGGTAGTTTTATTTTTCATTGGTTGGGTGTTGTTATTCAGAAAGGGGTTGGTGCTCAGCTTGTTGCTCGGCTGCCAACCAAAAACTCTGTAATTTGAGTATTTTCTTAAGATTTTTAATAATTCAAATATAAATATATATAATATTAAGTAGAAATTAGGACAGATAAAAAAAGACATGGGGAGTATAAATTTTTCCAAGAATAATTTTCCGTGAAATATTTTAGATATAACTTTTCTAGCATTTCCATTATAAAAGACTGGACTCTAATTCTAAAGTTTATCCACTCTCCCACTCGGGATAATACCCGAAATTTATTCATGTCGACTACTTTCATTTCTCACGAGTCTAAGTATTTGATCTTTTTCGAAATTTTCTTTAGAGATGAGGTCATTCAGACACTTTTCGTGGGCGTTGTTTGTTATACGGACCTACAGCCCCACCCAAATTTCGTACCTGAAAAAGAAGTTGGAACACACGAGTGGGGTTCGATACATCAACTCCCGCCATCTTCAAACATCCATCTTCATCTTGCCTCACAAACCGGTGACAGCAATGAATTTTTTTTTGCTCCCGCACTATGTTGAACTAGCAGCTAGAAATCCGCTAGATTTGCTAGATATGACATAAGCAAACGGGGTAAATCCACAAGAATTAACTGTGAATTAAACACCGTTTGCTTATGTCATATCTGGTAACTCTAGCGGTTTTCCAACTGTTAGTTCTAGTGCGGGAGCAAATTTTTTTCCTAAGCAAACAAATTTTCATTTTTAGTATGTAAAGAAATTCTTATGAGATGAAAGATTCATTTTTTCAATAATTTTTGAGGGATCAGACGAAAAATATATGAGAAACCGAACTCTCTTGTGAGAATTTATATGGAATGCCTCGAAACATTTTTCCTTGGCTTAGCAGGGGTTGGTTTTAGAGTTACTGTGTGAGAATTTATTTTCTCCTGCAATAATTTTAGACAACAAGTTAATCATTTTTGTTTCTAAAATTGATGTCACATCAAAATTTGAACTAAAGGGCCGAGCCTTTATCAGTTAACTAATCCAAAGTGTCAAGTGACTTGATATCGGATTAGAAAGTTTTCTTTCAACTTAGAACCGTAGAAATTAGCCATTTCTACCAGACAATTTCTAAATTGAACGGTCAAAAACATCACTCATTTCTCTCGCACAGTTAAACGACTTCACGAGTCACTTAACTTTTCAGATTATAATCCAAAATATATTTTACCAATGGGGTTTGTTCTAAAACATTTTGTAGTGAAAATTTTATGTGAATGTATCAAAATAGTGGTGAAGATTATTTTTTTTATATGAATTTAATAACCTTGTGTAATTTAGTAACTTATGCAGCAGTTATATGTAGTTTTACTAACGTCTTTTTACTATATTCATTCAAGGCTTTCTTGGAAAAATCTTCAGCCAGAAAACCGTACTACTAATTTAAACTAATCTTTTTATTTACGTCTTTTATACGTCGTCAAGTGCCGACTTAGGTTGTCGACCTTAAATCTAAAATCTCAAACACATGATGCAATGTGCTGCCCATTAATCAACAAAATAACTTTTGGTACTGAAAAAAGGTGAGGAAATTATTGGCATATCAAAGATGGATATGATTCATGCCCCATTTTAAGCACAAACATAAAAACATGATGCACCTCCCCAACAATGAAACAGTGACTTCCCTTTTTTAACCACAAACATAAAAAACCAAACTCTCATTTTCACAAAAACTCACATTCATCCCCTTCTACACTTTCTCTATAACGTTGATGTTTTCAGTCCATTTTACTCATCTGTCTATTTTAGTATTTTGTTGGTCTTTAAACGGCAGTATTTTGTGTTTCTCCATTTCAATGTAAGTTTCATCATACTATCCCCTTTCACATCCTCCATTTCCCTCTGTCTTTTCTCTGCTTTTGTCAATTTTGAAACGCCAGAAAACCTTTGATACTTACTCCGTACTTAGTTAAAGAATTAAAAACCTAAAATTTGAAATATCTTTTAAACTATTTTATATCATTAATATCAAATATTATCTTTCTCCTGTCAAATTCAAACAACTTGCTAATATTAAAAACAGTTTCCTGATATTATTTTTACTTTATCGAAACAGAGATAGAAACTAATTGTTTATTGCAAAATCGGTTTGTTTTTACTTGCATTGTTTCCGCGCCTACTTATACTTCTTTAATTTTAACGTTGTACCATAAAAAAGAAGAAGAAGAAGAAGAAATTACAATATCTTTCTCTCTCTCTGATATTTCACATACAGTTTGAGCAATGAGAACAGAGTCTTCTTCTGGTGATACCATGAATTACAAGGTATAAAATTCTTCAACTTTCAGAGACTCAATTTACTTTACCTCATGTGATGCAGAAAATTGCAACTCACTTGGGCTTGTTTTCTTGTAGTCTTCTTGGCCGATGCAAGTTGTGAGGAAATGGTTAAACATTCAGGGTGGAGCTGAAGAGTTTCAATCTGATTATAGAGTTTCTGGTAATTTCTTGGGTCTGAAACTTTTACCATATGTTTATTGACCTAGACTGTAAAACTTCAATAAATTAATACTCCCTCCGTTACACTTTACTTGATGTTTTAGGGTTTATTTTCTGTTCCAAAATAGATGAGAGTTTTAGTATTTTTCCTAAATTCTCTCTAATTTACCTTGCTTTAGAATCACACCAAAGCATAAATTGTCATCGTAATCAACACAAAAACAATTACTCCAATTTTTATATATTTCTATGGAAGATATTTACTCTGATCTTTAAAATTTTGGTACATCCCAGGTAAATTACAATGGGATTGGTAACTTTTCCTATAATTTAGAAACTCAAAACTAGGTCATTTAATTTTTTTACAAAGGTATTAATATGGGTAGAATTGGAAAATTTAACTCTCTCTGATGTTTCTTAATTTGCGTGAAAAATGGAACGGAGGGAGTATAGTTTTTACGGCTAGTTATATATCAAGATTATTAGTTTGCTGAATTGGGTTTTGGGATGGATTTTTGTGTCGTAGAAATGGCTGGAACAAATTCAGTGATAAATCATTATGATTTCTTAGAAGAATCACCACCAGGTATGAGAAAATGAAAGAGGAAAATATGAAACTCACTTGGTTCACTCATTTTGGTGGTAGCAATTGAGCTCGACGCCCATTTCATCTATGGATGGATGATGATTGGGGTTGGTCAGTTACCACCAAAATGGGTTCACCAAATTGCTGATAATTTGACAGTTACATGCAATTTTTTCTTCTAACCGGATGTCTTAAACTCATGATGATGATTCAGAAAAATGGCTGACTAAGGCTGCCCCAGAGAGTTTAACACGTCCAAGGATTGAATCAGACTCACCTGCATCTGTTTCAGACCCCTTAAACAAAAGGTACCCTACTATTGCAGGATCCCTTCAGCTGCAGTCAATGAAATTCGGTCTTTGTTGACTGTTTGACTTTTTTTTATATACTAGTTTCCGGCATGTGCATACGCACGTGCAAGCTTGATCCAGGTGAAAGAGTGAGTGGGTGTGTTAAAAAGAAAAAAAAACTTAAATTACGATTAGACCCTCGTTTTTATTTATATCACACAAATTAGGTGCACATTATATAAGGGCAATTTTGGGATTTCAAAATTTACAGCTTCAGACACTGTTCATGAACAGTGCCTAATGGGTCTTCGCTTTATATAATAACTGGATCGTTGGCACTTACATACGCACGTGCAAGTGGGGGACTGGGACCTAATTAATTTTAGATACTTAAATTACCATTATGCCCTCAAATAACTTTTTTGTGGAAAATATATATGATATTAAAACACGTGTAAATTTGGAATACCAAATTTTACAGCTTCAGCCACTGTTCATGTGGCTAAGGGGAGTTCCCTTTATATATAGGTATAGATATAGATTTTGTTTTGTTGTGTTTTGTTCTGTTCCTGTTGTTCTTTCAAACTTGGCAAATTTTTTCTACAAAGACTGAATCAAAATTCTAACAGTAGCCATCAATACATTTGAAATTAAGAGCCTTTAACTTGAAAAAATTGCAGCTACATCTTACCTAATTTTACTGATGATGACATATAACTTTGGTTAGGACAGCCTCACAAAATTAAGATCCTTTAATCGAACCCACTAGGCCACCACGCCGATAGCGACGGAACTGACAGGCAAGCAACCGTGTGCCAACTTGCATGTTTCTGTATTGAATTTAGTAACTTACCAACTTCTGTTTTGGCTTGCTTGGAGTGCAGGATGTTTGTGGGTACATGGAATGCTGGAGGAAAGTGTCCCCACGGAGGGTTGAATTTAAAGGATTGGCTACTAACTCCAGTTCCTGCAGACATTTATGTACTTGGGTAACTTTCAGCCACCCATGACAAGTTGTGCTCTTCAACGTGCGAATTCGATAAATAGGATAAGTTTATATCCAAAGAATTAATACTTATCTGATATGTCTGCTTTTCCATGTGCCAGGTTTCAGGAAATTGTACCACTGAATGCAGGGAATGTATTAGGTGCAGAGGACGATGCTCCCGCCTTAAAGTGGCTTCAACTTATACGCCAGGCTCTTAATAATACTGAAAAGAGTACAGAGTTGACTCAAATTCAACACCGGCGCAAAGAACATAAGAATTTAAAAACTAGGATTAGCTTCTCTGATCTGATATCATTAGTGGATGAATTCGATAAGGAGGATGTAGAAAGACATTCAACTTCGAGTCCAAACTCAGACATAGAGGATCAGCCCTCTAATTTTTCGATGAGGCGTAAATCTCCAAAGAATAGTACTAGTAGTCGTTACAGCTTAGCTGCAAGTAAGCAAATGGTAGGCATCTTTTTGTGTGTGTGGGTCCGAACTGATCTTAACCAACACGTCAGCAATTTGAAGGTCTCGTGTGTTGGAACAGGCATCATGGGTTATCTTGGAAATAAGGTTAGACATGACGCTAATGAAATGAAAGTTGACGAAGCATTTTACTATAAATGTTCATAAAATCAGAAACACTAATTCAAACCGAATATATTTTTGCAGGGTTCTGTATCGATCAGTATGACTTTGCATCAAACAACCTTTTGCTTCGTGTGCACCCATTTAGCTTCTGGTGAGAAAGAAGGTTACGAGGTTAGAAGAAATTTTGATGTTATTGAGATATTGAAGAAAACGAAGTTCTCTCAGTCTCAGAGAGTATCTGGACAACAATTCACACCTTCCCCTGTTAGCATTTTAGAACATGAGTAAGTGTCTATTCAAATTTAGTTCATTTTGCATGTGGAGGACAATGACATGGGGAATATCTGAGCTTCCCTTTCTTTAATAATTTTCAGCCATACTGTTTGGATAGGGGATTTGAATTATCGACTCGCATTTCCTGGTGGCGACACGGATGAACTTTTGAAAAATAACGATTGGGAAACACTTCTCAAGAAAGACCAGGTGAGAGGCCAATATGACAAAATTTAAAATAGAGTAAAGTTGTGTAGTTCACATTTTTGCTGTTGTGTGACATTAGAATTGGTGTGCAGCTCATGATAGAACAAAGTGCTGGCCGCGTGTTCAAAGGATGGGAAGAAGGAAGCATAAGTTTTGCCCCAACTTACAAATACCTTGATAATTCTGACCAGTACGTTGACCAAAACCAAACATCCAAGTCCAAAGAGAAGCGAAGAATACCTGCCTGGTAAAATTCTTCTCCTCCTTTTCATTCGGCACTACTTGGTCTATGCGTTTCAAGGAAATCCGCTCAAGTTAGTTGCATAATGGTTCTTTCAAGGAAATTCATCTTTGTTGATTGGGGAATGCAGGTGTGACAGAATACTATGGAAAGGCAAAGGAATGAAGCAAGTGTGGTATGTAAGAGGCGAGAACAAATTTTCGGACCATAGGCCTGTCTACTCCTTGTTCTCAGTACAACTCGACTCCCCAATTGACGGAAACAAAGTACAGAAGTCCACCCCCACAACCACAACCACCTCTTCATCCTCATCACCTACAATTGCAACCACAACAACTTCTACTTCTACAAAGGGAATGCATTTCCCAACAGAAAGTGCTGCCACAATCAGAGCTGATGGGTTGTGTAGTAGTGGAAAGTCAATAAATATGCGAAGTGAAGATTATCTAACGTACTATCGCACATAGAAAATCGAGATGACGTATTGGATGATGTCAGCAAAGTCACGAGTATAGTGTGATGATCTATGCGAAGTATAAACTGTGCGAGAATGAGTGAGTGTACATGAGCGAATGTAACGCACGGTGATTCCGAAAATAATGGATCTCTTAGCTGTTATCCACTATGTAGAACCCTATATAAGGGGAAAGAGTTCTCACATAGAGAGAGATCTCTTAGTGTGTGTTAGACAAGAAATTAGGAGAGAAAAAGTTTATTTGGAGAGCAAGTAAAGTCATTGTAATATCTTGTAACCAATTATAAATCTTGATAAATAATAAGAGAATTCCATTATGATCACTTAGAATCTTGTCTAAACATAGTGGGGTGTAGTTGTAGGATTTCCTGCAACTACATTTTTGGCGCTAAAAACTGCTTTGGGTGACAAATCCTGGTAGTAAATTCATAAAATCTTGAAAAGAGTAAGATCTAGAAATTGTGGAGAAATCTTTTTAATCCTTTATCAATATAGGAAGTTGAAGATGGTGAGACTTGGATCTACTGTTGAACAAGGAACAACAACTAGAAGGACTAATAGAATTGCTGAAAGAAGAAGAGGTACAAATTCGGAACAACAAGAAGAAAGAGTAAGAGAAAATCAAAGGAATGAAATTCCAATTGGACCTCAACATGAACAAGAGCGCACAATGATATTGATTATGATAGAGTGAGTATTCATACTACACAAACAAATTCTACTCAAGAGGAGGAACAAAGGACTGGGAATACAAGATTAATTGAAGAAAACGAAGAGAACATGGCAATTCAAGAACTCAGGCAAAGACTACTAACAGAACGAATGAGAGAGGAAGAAGAACGTGCGAATCTGGTACGTCAGAATGATGATTTAAGAGAAGAGAATCTTAGATTGCAAGAACAGAGGTCAAGAAGTGCTACACGATCAAGGTCGAGATCAAGCAGGAGTTCATCAAGACAAAGTCAATCTAATCAAAGAGTTGCTATGCGAAGACAACGCATGGAAACTATCGAAGAAACCTGCAAGTAGATGACAATTTACAAGACCGACAAGAGAGACGACGTGTAGCTCAAGATCTGGGAACTAATCGATACGAGCATCCGCGTGAACTTCTTCGTCGCACACATCATAATTTTGAAAGAGAAGAAGAGGACCCAAGGCAAGGACAGATGATATTAAATGGAAGAGAAATATTAAAAGAAGAATGCGAGCGTGAAAGGGAAATTATACGTGCGAGATATAAAAGAGATAGACAAATAAGAAGGGAAGAAATTGAAGAGAGAGCATTGCAAGAAGCATTGCATCAAAACAATTATAATAATCGAGTAAGGCAGCGCGAACGTTATCGCATGGATAATACAGAACAAGGAAGGATTGAACCACAAGAAAGAGAAATGTTAAGACATCGACATGATCGCACAGACGAAGAAGAAAGGTATAATAGAGCACAGATTGATTTAAACACTGAAAGGCGTAGGAGAAGAAGAGAAGAAGTTGAAGAATATGAGATACAAGAAACTGTACGTCAGAATAATCATAAGAATAGATTGAGGCAATCAAGATTAAAAAGACCTGTGCGAGAGGATTTAGATCAAACTTTAAGTGAAGAAATTCTTAAAGAAATGGCGGAAATAAGAGAAATGATGATTGCGAAAAGAAATAGTGGAAGGAGGCAACTAGAAGAAGTAGTGGAGGAAGCTGGGAAAACTCCCTTTACAAGGCAAATTCAAATGACAGTGATACCGCCCAAGTGCAATTTACCAGTGGTCACTAGCATATTTGATGGAAGCGCATGTGCCATACAACATGTGAAAGCTTACACTCGATCATTATTACAGTGGGAAAAGAATGATGCAGTGATGTGTGAATATTTTGCTGTGAGCCTGGCGGGGGAAGCTCGGAAATGGTTTGAAGGGCTACCAATAGAAACCATTGGATCGTTTCATCATTTACATAACGTCTTTTTAGGACAATATATCAGCAATAATATGCCAAGACCAGGAATTGAAACGGCATTTGGACTTCGCAGAAGAGTAAATGAGAGTTTGCGTCATCTAACAACACGCTGGAGAACCATGTTTAGTGAAATGAAAAGACGAGTGGATGAGCGATACCTTATTCTGGCATTTATTAATGCTCTTTTCCCTACAGATTTATTATATACACAAATCTTCAGAATAAAGGTTACAATAACAATGTCAGAGTTGCGCGAATTTCAAGAGGAATAATACATAGCACTGGAAGAGAAGTAAAGAGATATGGAGTCCTATCCAGTGGCGGTACCTGATACGAAGAGCAGAAATGCAAGTTTATTCCCAAGAATGACAAATGCTGTTGCGAGTACCTCGTAGGGGAATCAAGGAAAGAACATTATGGAGAGGAACAAAAGCTAGTAGCCATGGGTAGTGCAGATCAAGAAGAATTTGAAAAGGAATATAGAGAAAAACAACTTCAAAATCGTGGAGGTAATAATAAGATTCAGAGAATGGACAATCCACCAGAAGGATCTGGAGGTCAGCAACCATATTATAATAAGAGACAAGGAACTGGTAGGATAGTATGGGAACAAATAAATTTGCCAAAGTTGAACACTACAGTAGATAAAGTATGTGAAGCTGCCATCCTAATGGACGAAATTCCTGAACCACATAATGTAGGAGATGAGCCACCACTAGGAAGAATGAGTAAAGAATATTGTGTATATCATCGCTTTCGTGGTCACACAACAAATAATTGCAGAAATGTGAGGAAAATCATATTGCGAAGGGAAGTTGGATCATTTCTTAGCACAACAACCAAAGAATTTACCACCACCACCACCACCAGGAGGAAATGCATATGGAACGGAGAAAGGAAAGAATACATATGTAATTGAAGTAGGTGCGAAAGAAAAAAACTTTTATCGTAATTCAATTATACATTCATTCAAAAACATAGAAGACTTCCATGACAATATCTTGAGTAGGGTGTATGCGAGGGATGCTGACGGAAGGGAAATTCTCAACCTTCCAAAAGTATTACCATTAAAAGACTGGCAAAAACAGATTATTTCATTCAGTGCGGAAGAAACACCAGGAGGAGGGGAATCGCACGAATATCCATTAGTAGTGAGATTAGTAATTAATCCGAAACCAAAAGTAGAGGATGATGAAGAAGATGAAACAAACACATGTGAAATAAATAGAATACTTATAGATCCTGGAAGTTCTGTTGACATTCTATTTTATCCTACATACAAAATTATGGGTGGACGAGATGACGAGTTAATTCCTTCAACATATAAAATTTATGGCTTCAATGGAACTGCGAACAAGCGAGAAAGGAGAGGTGACAATGAGGATTCTTCTTGAATTTACCAACGGAAATTGTATTCTGTGTCGTGGATGTCGAATCACCTTATAACGCTCTGATTGGAAGGCCATGGTTGCATAGCATCTTGGGCGTGGCTTCCATATTTCACCAGTGCATAAAATTTCCTTTACCTCAAGTTGTCAAGAAATCGATATTGATAACTGCGAAGAAAGAGAAGGTAAACGAAGAAATTGGAAAAAGCATGCTGCAGACAGTCAAAGAGCTGAGAGATTGATGGTGGACAATGTAGTTGCAGGAAATCCCACACTACACCCCTCACAAGAATTCACACAATCAAGTCATTTTAAGATGAACAATCATAATCTTTTTTGATTAATCTCACAAATGTTACCAGATGAAAAGGAAATAAACTAAAGAATTAACAACCACTCTGAACTTTCTCTCTCCTAATGACTTGCTCAACACTCGAAAAAGATCTCCCCCTCTCTTAAGCCTGTTCAGCTCTTTATATAGGGCATTACATAGTGGATGACAACTAAGCTATCCTTTATTTTCAGATCTGGTTTGCGACATTATCGCAAGTGTATAAATGCTAAATCTCGCAACACTCCTAAATCTCACTAGGTCTTCACATCTTTCTCGTGTTCAGGTTGTCGTCATCCGTTGCGTCATTTTTGTTACCAATCTGCGATATCTTCATAGTGTGTCGTTCATGGATTTCGCAAGGGTATTGGTGTTGCGATATTCTGATCCTACATCTTGCATCTTCTCATGTCTTGTCTGCAAATGAGAGAATGTCATGAGAACTAGTCCTTTCAAAATGCCGCAGCTGCTCATTTTATCATATTTTTCTGTATTGACAGGATTCTGTACTTTTATGCAGAATTTATTACACGTATCTCTTCTTCCATCCATTTCTTGACACGTCTTTTTAAACCATTATTTCTCAACCGTTCATGTCTATTATTTGCATTAAATGTGTTTGCCTTTTCGAGAAACCTTCTCTCTATATATATTTTTCTTACTCCTCTCTTCTTCTTTTTTACTTTCCTTCTTGTTTTCTCTGCAATTTTTCTTCAACATCTCTCCGTAATTTAAAACCACTCTTGTAAATCTTCTTCTTTTCACTTCTTTTGATCTTCAATTTTCTATTCATTCCCATACTCTGAAAATGCCTCCAGTTGGTCTTAAATATGAAACTTCTCTGGAAAAGGTTCAGAAAGATTTCGAAGAGAAAGGTTTCATATTAACCACCATTCCCAATCAAGAATCTAAATCCATTCTTTCTGCCAAACTGTTTTCTGATCATCATTGTGATGATAAGGAAATCATAATTTCGCTAGGTCAGATTCTCGTTGGCCTTCCCATTTCTCTCTTTGATCCTGATCTTCCCTTATTTTATGAAATTCTTTCTCATGCGAAATTCTCGCGAGCCATCTACCAATTAAGTGGAGATTGTATCCGCTTAATGCTTGAGTTCGCCAACCGTGGTGCTGGTAAAGGGTCTCTTTACCCAAAAGAAGTCAGAGATCCTAAATTTGAGGACTTAGAGATATTCGCCGAAAAATATAAAGTGGAAAGCTTCTTCGAAAACTATGAAGTAATAAACATGAAGAATGATAGAATTCGCTGGGGTGCTCGCCTGAAGAGAAGAGAAAATGTTGCCAACGATAAAATACTTATGCAGGTGTTGATGGTGGTTTTTAAACAAGGGGTAAAATCGTAAAACCCCATGACCTAGTGTTACCCGCAACACATTAACTAAGAGCATTTAACTCAGGTGTAAATAATTAATAGGGGTATTTTTCAAAATACCAGATTAGGTTTTCGACACAGTAACCCTAATTCCAAAACCAAGCCGCACACTGCGCACCATGGCAACAATGCCAAACCAAGCCGCACACTGCGCACCATGGCAACAATGCCAAAC
Source organism: Papaver armeniacum (assembly GCA_023531295.1). Classification (NCBI taxonomy): domain Eukaryota; kingdom Viridiplantae; phylum Streptophyta; class Magnoliopsida; order Ranunculales; family Papaveraceae; genus Papaver; species Papaver armeniacum. The sequence continues at coordinate 335,533 of JAJJWW010000903.1, forward strand.
CAAGCCGCATACTGCGCACCATGGAAACAATGCCAAACCAAGCCGCATACTGCGCACCATGTCAACGATGCCAAAACCAAGCCGCACACTGCGCACCATGGCAACGACGCCAAAACCAAGCCGCACACTGCGCACCATGGCAACGACGCCAAAACCAAGCCGCACATGCGCACCATGGCAACGATGCCAAACCAAGCCGCATATCGCGCACCATGGCAACGACGCCAAAACCAAGTCGCGACATGCGCACCATGGCAACGATGCCAAACCAAGCCGCATCATCGCGCACCATGGCAACGACGCCAAAACCAAGCCGCTGCTGCGCACCATGGCAACGATGCCAAACCAAGCCGCACACTGCGCACCGTGGCAACGACGCCAAAACTAAGCCGCACTGCTGCGCACCCATAGCGGCGCGCCAAAACCAAACTACATATCGCACTCATTGGCAACCATGTCAAACTAAGCCGCTATGCCATTGGCACATGCCAAATATGGCGCCCTAGGCTTGCAAAACGTGCAACTAGGTCAACATGGCCGTACGTGCCATTGGCACATGCCAACACGTACCACAAGCCATATTTCCAAGCCGCTATGCCATTGGCACATGCCAAATATAGCGCCCTAGGCTTGCAAAACGTGCAACTAGGACAAGTCGGCCACGCATGCCATTGGCACATGCCAACATGCTCGCTGGTAGCTTTTCCTACCAAGGCCCACGGCCTAACGGCCACGCATGCCATTGGCACATGCCAACATGCTCATTTGGTAGCTTTTCCTACCAAGGTCACGGCCCTAACGGCCACGCATGCCATTGGCACATGCCAACATGCTCGCTGGTAGCTTTTCCTACCAAGGCCACGGCCCTAACGGCTACGCATGCCATGGGCACATGCCAACATGCTCATTGGTAGCTTTTCCTACCAAGGACACGGCTCTAACTGGCCACGCATGCCATTGGCACATGCCAACACGCTCGTGGTAGCCTTCATCACCTAGCCGTGGCCCTAATGCGCTGTTGGTAGCCTAACTTGCAAAACAGTGCAACCTAGGCCAATTCGACCGTACGCGCCACTGGCACATGCCAAAACCCACGCTGGTAGCCTAATTTGCAAACCATGCAACCTACCACCAAGGCATTCCGCACATGCCACACACGCCACTAGCAGCTCTGGCATTGCCACTTACACTCAACTTACAATCTACCACCAAGGCATTCCGCACATGCCAATGACACATGCCACACGCGCCACTAGCAGCGCCACTTGCACTCAAGGTGCAACCAACACTCGAGATATCAACACAAACTGGGGGATGGTTTCCGGGGTTTTGGTTTGGCGGTCCTGACTTGCAGCGTACACTCCGCTCACATTAAGAAAGCGTGAAAAGGAATAAAGCGGTCAAATAAATGAGGAATGGTGAAAACGTTTTCACCCATTAACACCATGCGGTTACCACCTCCTCCCATTATTTCACCCTTTACTCTCTTCCTTCATGAGGCCAGGGTACGTTTCAATCTCGACTTGTATAAATAGGTCTTACCTATTTCCACCAGACAACAAGTCTCGGTCAGGAGAAAATACTACACTCTCAGAAAAGGCAACTTTGCAAGCTCTCCAAAAAGCTTTCATCTCTTGCAAGCTTCCGAAGCTTTCACTTTCTGATACAAGTCGAGACACTACTCTCCTGCACTATTTGGTCTCAACACCTTTCTTTGCTTCCCTCCCCAAATCAACCCTTCTCCTCCACTTTGTGATCGAAGCAAGTCTGGAACGGCCATTTCTTGGTTTAGGCCGGACTTGTACAGATTGATCTCTCGAATCTATAAAGTGCTCACGTGCAGCACATTTGTTTAGGGTTTGAACCAGTTTCTCACTCACCTACCGAATTTACCAAAATCGGCAGAAACGATTTTTACCCATAAACAATTGGCGACCACAGCGGGAGGATTGATCTATCGGCTACAATGTCGGACTATCGATCTCGTCCTTCGACCCGGATGTCAGGATGGTATGGGAAGGCGACTCAATCCGACGCAACTACCAGATGACCCAGTTACTAGTTGTAAAAACTACATGAGAAAACTGGGGACTCGCCGAAGATGCTACCAGCGATTGGGGACTTGCTGGCGATGCTACCAGCAAAACCGCCTTTACATGGAGAGGGGCATGTTCGCAAAAACCTATGAAGTGAGTAAATTCAGACTGCGCAAGATATACAATCTGTTTTTAGGTTCTTAATAAAACCGTCATACTATTGCGTCTTGTGCCTATTGCTAGCACACACTTTCATAAAAGCAATATTCCTTTCCCAAAACATAATCAGAGTTATATTATCAAAACCATTCATCCCAGAAATAATCCAATATCCTCAAAAGCTAACATTTATCTATCAGCCCAAGAAATCCAGGAAGACAGAAACCATAAACCAGGCGCTTTGTTTGCCTTTCAAAGGAGAAAAAAAAAATTCACCTACCCGTACATACCTACTTTGCACAATATAATTACCTGTCACTATTAGCAGACGTTACTACAGTGACATTTGAAGAATTATTTATGATGAAGTATTTCCACAAGTTTACGAAAGGCATACCTATGGCTACGGTTTACACCAGTGATAGGTGTAGAATACACCTAATTTACTATCTAGTAGTTTATGCTTTCTTTGCTATTTTTTCTTGTAAATTATGTATTTTACGCTTGTTTTGAGTTTTATAGCTACTTTGGAGTCGCACGGAGGAAAAGAAGAAGAAAGCACCCAATTTGAGCCAAAAGGGCAAAGAGGTCATTTTATTGTGCGATTGATATACGGAGCTGTAGTGGTTAAGGGGCTCTCATTCAGGGTTCCCCTTATCAATCAGCAGTGGGTGTTATTAACACTGGGTAGCCCTTATCCAGAGGATGGTCATGCTGGGTAGCATCCAGTTGGGTCGGTCCTAACCGCACCCGGATCCAAACCCGACCCGGATCCGTGTCATTAAAACCTATTTGAAATCGAGAGAACCATCTCTCAATCATTCATTCACCTGAAGAAGCAGCCATGGCTGCTGTTAATTTGTCAAAGAAATTGAGAAGAAATCAAGAACAGAGTGAACAGAGAGGATGAATCAATGATGGGCTTATAGCTAAAGTGTTTCTGAAGCTGCTGTAGATCGATCGAGAGGATTAAGAGATGGGTTTCGATCTCAAATCGCTGATGTTGGTCCGAGAGCAGAATCGAGGGATTTCTTTGTTTTTGAGGTCGAGAAATTGGATCCAAGTAAGAATTGGTGCTTGGGTGTAGAGCAAATTCAAGTTCTGAGTTGTTGATTGAAGCTCAGAGAAATGGGAATTTTCCATGGTGAATCAGGGGGGTTGCTCTGATAGTCGATTGAAGCGGGAAATGGAGAGCGGCTATAATTGATTGGATGGGGGTTTGAGTTGGATTTGAACCAAGAGAAGAACAAGAGATGGAAGAAATAAGGGTTGGTCTTTGTTGAAAGTGATTGATTGAGTCGATGGATTTGACATTGAGTGATTAAGACACTGTGATGGGTCAGTGTTGGATGGTGGAGCTGTGAGGATTTATTTGTAGTGCTGGCTGTGAAATTGCACTGGATGGGAGCTAGAGCTGGAATGTGAAGCTCAGGTGGCCATGGGAAGAACAATGCTTGGTTGTACAGGCAATATGGTTCAAGTTGAGAAGCTAGGTTCTATGGTAATTTTGCTGTATGGACTGAGTAGGGATTGGAGCTGTTGTTGCTGTTACCATGGGAAGGTAGAGAATGGCAGGCTAGGTTAAGGGCATAGTTTGAAATTGGAGGAAATGTTGTAGCCTGGCAATGCGGAGTTTGCAGGATGAGGTGAGTGCAATCTGGTGAAGATGGTTGCAATGCAACAGCTGGTGCAGGATTGGAAGAGATGGCCTGGGGAAGCAATACAGGTTATTAAAAGGCAAAGGTTCTAGTGGAGATTTGACTGTGCAAATTCAGGTGATGGAGCATTAGAGTTCGGGGTTGTATTGCGAGAAGAGCATTGAGTCGAGGTGGTCTTTGTTCTTGCTGTAGCCATGAAAGGGTCAAGATGAGAGCCAAGAGTTATGGGATTGCAGCTGTGTGTTTGTAATGGATCTGAGCTGCATTACAGGGCTTTGAATGGCACTTGAAGTTAAAGCTGCAAATGTTAGTGAAGCAGTGCTATGGCTTTGTGCAAATGGCAGGTGTGCACTGGTTCTGCTGGTGATTGTTGTTTAGCAAAGGCAAGAACAGCAATGGGTTCTGAGCTGCATAGTGTTGCTGTGTTGGTTATGCTCGGATGGCAAGTTCGAGTGTGAGACATTGAACTCGGGAAGAGAGTTGTACGAGATGGTGCTTCATTTGTGGGTATTTGGGCGGTGGTTTGGTGGGTGGCTCCCGGTGGAGTTGCGGGAGGTCCGAGCCGCTAAAGAGATGGGTTGTGACATTTCTTGCTATGAGTGAAGCAAGACTAGTATGACACCACAAAGCTTGAAGCAAGAATGAGCGGGTGGCATTGGCACGAGAATGATGGAATTGCCGGGGCCATGATGGTTGGCTAAGGCACCGGGATTGCACAAGGATTGTGCAACACAAAGACAAGCTTGTGCAATGGCCCGGCAAGGTGGCAAAGACCCCGACTTCGGTCGATTTGACCCGTTGACTGCCTAAACTCTCTTTTCTCCTTGACCCGTTGACTAACGTTGTGACGTTTGACCTGTTTGTCGTTAGTCCTAACGGTGGGTGACGGAATATTCCGTCGAATATTCTCTCGACGGAGAAATTTCCGAGGTGGCCGCGGCGGCGTTTCGGCCAAATTAGGCCATAATCCCAGTTGTCCGGCGAGCAAAATTCCAGAACTTTCTATGGACTTCTCTCATGGGTGTGAAGACTTGGGCTAGGAATTGGATGGAGAATTGGACTCAAATTTGGAAAGAGAAGGTGGAAGAGAAGAAAAAGACTTGAATTTGGAAATTGAATTGCAAAAGGAAAAGGATTCTAATCCTTAGAAGATTTGGAGAATAATGAAGCCTATAAATAGAGAAGTTTTCTACAACTTCTACACATCTTTCTCTACACCTTTCTACACACACAATTCTTTTCTTTTCTTATTCTTTGTGTGAACTCTTTTAACATGAGTAGTTAATTTTATTGATTTAGTTCTTAATATGATTTGAGTTTTTGTTTTAATTCTATCTTGAGGTTTTTCACATGATTATCGTTTGTTTTTACTAATAGGAGTGATCTCAAAGACATTCATGATTGATTGATAGATTGTTTGGAGTGCACGCTAAATTGATTTGTTAATTCGATCTAAAGCTAGTGAAAGTTAGGGGATAAGTAATCGTTCTTTGACTCTTTACATAAGTAGCAAACACGAGACCTTGCGGAGGGATTCCGTGGAGCAATTGTGTGTAGAAACAACGTTAGCAAGTAGACCTTGAGCTAAGAGTCTAACTACTAATATCAACCTAAGAAATTCACAAAACTTAATGCATGAGCCAAGTTACATCTAGGTTGAGCTAATTCTAGGTGGCTTGGTGATTAGAATCCGGTGAGTCGAGAACTTCCGTGTCCGGTGATACAAGGGATTTAGGGGTTTAGCACTGAGCTAGCTGCTTTACCTACGGTTGGTGATAATTTGTGACTAATAACAAGTAGAAGAGAACATAACTTGATTCATTGTTTCGTAACGAAGAAGGATTCCTTGATCTTCTCTCTCTTATTGCTTTCAACTTTACCTTTTAATTGTTTTGTTTATTTTTATTTTGCTTTTTTACACCCCCTTTCGTGACAACTTTTACAACTAGAATCTCGTGCTCCTCGTGGGATCGACCTTGACTGCCCTATATTACTTGTTAATTAGGTAGTAAAGTATTAATTAATTTGTTGTGGTACGACACGCATCAAATTTTGGCGCCGTTGTCGGGAACAGCGGATGATTTTAGTTGTTTTTATTTTTCTTTTGCTTTATTCTTGCTTTGTTGGATTCTATTCCGTATCTAACTTGGTTTTTGAATCTTATTTCGGGTATCGGTTTTCCATGTATGGTGGACAAGAGCAAGCATATTACAACAATCAATACGGTTTTCAACCTCAACATTATGACAAATTCCAACCATCCTTAGGATACAATCAAAACCAATATTTTGGCTATGATAAATTTTCTACGAGAACCTTATGGATATTCTCATACATATCAACAACCTTATGACGGGTATGTAAGTGGACAATCACATGGATGGAAGGATAGTTATGCATCTAACAATTTGTTTTCTAGTAATGTGCGGACAGAGAATTTGGAATATACTCCTCTTCATCGTGTTTTTCCTTCACTTTTTCCAAAAGAGGAGATGCCGTCTAACGGTGGTAAGCGTGTGAACGTCGAGAAACTTGCACGAGTAAATTATACAAATTGGAGGATGATGGAGACTCGGAAGAGCTTGTCGCGAGAAATTAGTAGGACCATTCATATGGAACTTAAACGACGTCGGGATAAAGGTTATGAAACCGATGAAGATTCTTATTATGGTGAGTCCGAAAATGAAGATGATTGTGTTGAAAAGGACCAACCTTTAGAGACTTTTGATGACGCTAGTGTAGATTACTCAAGCCTTGATCTTAATAATGATCAATCACCTATTCAAAAGGAAGAGCTTGAGGAAGATGCATTTATTGCTTGGCAAAAATTTCTTAAGGAAAGATGGGAGTCCGCGGAAGTGTATGAGTGTTCCGACAATGAGGAAGTTATTCCAACTCCGGATCATAATAACGATCCTTCACCTATTCAAAAGGAGGAGATTGGGTGTGACTTACCTATTGTTGTAAACGGTGTAACACCCGCACATGAAGATTTTACAATCTATACCGATGAGAATCATTTTTGTGAATGGCCCGATTCCGATGATGAGAATGTTGAAGAGATGATTATAGAGGATGAAACCACATTCATTGATTTTGTGGAAGACCCAATTGAACTTGCGAATGATTTTAATGATACCGAGACTATGGTTAAGGTAGAAAACGACGAAGAATGGTTGCAAGGTTTAATAGAGGACCACGATATACAAGAGGTAAGTAATTCACTTGAATTTTTTAAGGATGAAGAGGATTCTATAATACAAGAATTTTGAAAGGTTTGTCTAACCCTTCGTCTATTGATTCTTCTCCTTTACCTCTTATTGGTTTGAATGTATGTGCTTCGAAAGTATTTTTGGATGATTTTGTTTCTAGATATCCACCATTGGAAACACTTGATGCTAACACTATGCAGGTTTGCCAAGAGGAATACATGGAAGTTCCCGAATTCTATGTTCTTTATACACTTCCGAGTGTGGACGAGAATAAGTGTGGGGGAAATTTCTATCGAGCGATAATTTCACTATTGTTTTCTTGTGCTAATATTTGTATGGAGTTATTGTTTGCAAAAAACAGTATTATGGGTGGATCCTCAAATTTTCCGATTGTTAGTATATGGGGAATGAATCATGCAAGAGCCAAGTCGGGCCGTCGACTTTAAAACAAGCGCTTAATGGGAGGCAACCCATCGGTTTTGTATTTCTTATCATTTTGTTTTTCGTTATTTCTTTTTCTTGTTTCTTATCATGTTAAAATTTCCCACCTTGACTTTACTAGGAGGATTCAATTACATTGAGGACAATGTAAGGTTTAAGTGTGGGGAAGTGGTTAAGCATGTTTTTAAAACAAAAAAATTACAAAAAAATGAAAAAATTTGAAAAAAACAAAAAAAGAGTTTTACTTAAAAATTCCAACTTTTAAAGATTTTAGAGTCCCTAGCATATTTCTAGGTATGTTTACATAGAGTTTTTGACCGACATAATTGAACTTAGAAATGTTAGAGAACTACATTCGGATTTCTTGTTTGTTTGAGTGTTAAATAATGGATTTAATCATGCCGGTGATGCGAATTTGGTGCAGGGAGAAGTGCGTTATTAGAGTTGCTGATCAATCATTAGTGGAGACTACCCGTATTCATATCATGAGAGGCACCGACCAGAAATTTTCCATCTACTAAAGAGCTTCTTTTGAGTGTGTGTCACCGTACGTTAATTCCGGGTAGAATGGTGAGCTACCCAAATTCCCACCACTAAAAGCACTACTCTTTGATCTCTTGAGTGCTAATTTTGTCAATCATGAGGGTGACGTCCATGGATGAAAGCTTCCTTCTTGTAGTTCGATTTGCAGTTAGCACCATTTTCTCTCTCGACAACAACGGATCCATAGAAACACATTCATCATCAACAAGGGGCGACATCAAAATCTACAAGGAAAGTTGAAAAAGTTTAAGGTTTATAAGCAACGGAACGAGAAAAAGAGCAAATTTCAAATACAAGTAAAAGCAACATACAAAGAGCGGATTTTTACATATATGTTGAAGACTTACACTACAATGAGGTAATTTTATATTCAAGTATGAAGACTTATTCATGAAAGCGAAGAAAATTAAAAGGTGAGAATTTTTGAAGTTTATGATTTCAAGACGATACAAGTTGTGAAGAATCAAGCGGTAAAATACTTCTCCCACGGCCATGGTTTATTTTTGTAATTAATTTCTCTTGTTATTATCAAAAAAAAAAAAAAAAAAAAAAAAAAAAAAAAAAAAAAAAAAAAAACAAGAGAAATATTTGTTTTGTGAATGAGCCGTGGGGAAGGAAAATATATAAGGAAGTTTCAAGCGACAAGGATTTTTAAGGTAAAAGAGTTACAAATTGTTAAGGATTTATGAAATTCAAGGGTTTATCATCAATAGTTGAAACCGAAGACGGAGATCAAGACGAGGAGCGGAAGACGTTTCTATTGGATTCCGTGAGAGTGGTGTTATCATAATTGGCGATCGGATGTGAAGGTAAGTAAGTAATCTCATCCTCGATAATAATGGTTGATTTCCTTTCTTAGAGATCGTCAGAAAAATGGTTTTTCAAAATATTAAAAGATGTGGGTTTTTCAAAATTTCGGAAGTTATCCTTCCCACCATTCAACGTGTCGCAGGATTTCTCTCTTCATTCCTACCTGCACACATGTGAGAACCATAAAAAAAAGCTGTCTTTTGAGTGCAATTATCATAAAATCTTATTTGGTGAGGCAGAAGTCGAGGCGAAATGCTTATTGATTGTTTCTCAAACACGCATTCTCTCATTATGGTGTGGTTATTTCTCACTCAACATTTAAGAATGAGAATATGTTCTTTGGTATTTCTAACTTCTCATTACTAGCATGCAGAAATTCTATGTCTTCATAACTTTTTGGATGCTTGGGACGCTAGAACGCTTTGAAGTTGTGAGTTTTTAGTTTGATTTGCTCGAGGACTAGCAAAGTCTAAGTGTGGGGGAATTTGATAGGTGTAGAATACACCTAATTTACTATCTAGTAGTTTATGCTTTCTTTGCTATTTTTCTTGTAAATTATGTATTTTACGCTTGTTTTGAGTTTTATAGCTACTTTGGAGTCGCACGGAGGAAAAGAAGAAGAAAGCACCCAATTTGAGCCAAAAGGGCAAAGAGGTCATTTTACAGGCGATTGATATACGGAGCCCAGTAGTGGTTAAGGGGCTCTCATTCAGGGTACCCCTTATCAATCAGCGATGGGTGTTATTAACACTTTGGGTAGCCCTTATCCAGGAGGATGGTCATGCGGGTAGCATCCATTGGGTCGGTCCTAACCGCACTAGGATCCAAACCCGACCCGGATCCGTGTCATTAAAACCTATTTGAAATCGAGAGAACCATCTCTCAATCATTCATTCACCTGAAGAAGCAGCCATGGCTGCTGTTAATTTGTCAAAGAAATTGAGAAGAAATCAAGAACAGAGTGAACAGAGAGGATGAATCAATGATGGGCTTATAGCTAAAGTGTTTCTGAAGCTGCTGTAGATCGATCGAGAGGATTAAGAGATGGGTTTCGATCTGAAATCGTTGATGTTGGTCCGAGAGAAGAATCGAGGGATTTGCTGTTTTGAGGTCGAGAAATTGGATCTGAAGTAAGAATTGGTGCTTGGGTGTAGAGCAAATTCAAGTTCTGAGTTGTTGATTGAAGCTCAGAGAAATGGGAATTTTCCATGGTGAATCAGGGGGGTTGCTCTGATAGTCGATTGAAGCAGGAAATGGAGCAGCTATAATTGATTGGATGGGGGTTTGAGTTGGATTTGAACCAAGAGAAGAACAAGAGATGGAAGAAATAAGGGTTGGCTGCTGTTGAAAGTGATTGATTGAGTCGATGGATTTGACATTGAGTGATTAAGACACAGCTGATGGGTTAGTGTTGGATGGTGGAGCTGTGAGGATTTATTTGTAGTGCTGGCTGTGAAATTGCACTGGATGGGAGCTAGAGCTGGAATGTGAAGCTCAGGTGGCCATGGGAAGAACAATGCTTGGTTGTACAGGCAATATGGTTCAAGTTGAGAAGCTAGGTTCTATGGTAATTTTGCTGTATGGACTGAGTAGGGATTGGAGCTGTTGTTGCTGTTACCATGGGAAGGTAGAGAATGGCAGGCTAGGTTAAGGGCATAGTTTGAGCTGGAGGAAATGTTGTAGCCTGGCAATGCAGCTGCAGGATGAGCTGAGTGCAATCTGGTGAAGATGGTTGCAATGCAACAGCTGGTGCAGGATTGGAAGAGATGGCCTGGGGAAGCAATACAGGTTATTAAAAGGCAAAGGTTCTAGTGGAGATTTGACTGTGCAAATTCAGGTGATGGAGCTGTTAGAGTTGCAGGGGTTGTATTGCAGAGAAGAGCATTGAGCTGAGGTGGTGCTGTTGATGCCAGGCCATGAAAGGGTCAAGATGAGAGCCAAGAGTTATGGGATTGCAGCTGTGTGTTTGTAATGGATGACTGAGCTGCATTACAGGGCTTTGAATGGCACTTGAAGTTAAAAAGTTTGCAAATGTTAGTGAAGCGATGCTATGGCTTTGTGCAAATGGCGGGTGTGCACTGGTTCTGCTGGTGATTGTTGTTTAGCAAAGGCAAGAACAGCAATGGGTTCTGAGCTGCATAGTGTTGCTGTGTTGGTTATGCTCAGATGGCAAGTTCGGGTGTGAGACATTGAACTCAGGAAGAGAGTTGTACAGATGGTGCTTCTGTTGTGGGTATTTGGGCAGTGGTTTTCACTGGCCGGCTCGGTGGAGTTGCAGGAGGTCCGAGTCGCTAAAGAGATGGGTTGTGACATTCTTTGCTATGAGTGAAGCAAGACTAGTATGACACCACAAAGGCTTGAAGCAAGAATGAGCCGGTGGCATTGGCCCGAGAATGATGGAATTGCAGGCCATGATGGTTGGCTAAGACCGGATTGCACAAGGATTGTGCAACACAAAGACAAGCTTTGTGCAATGGCCTGGCAAGGTGGCAAAGACCCTGACTCGGTCGATTTGACCCGATTTGACTCAGCTAAACTCTCTTTTCTCCTTGACCCGTTGACTAACGTTGACTGACGTTTGACCTGTTTGACCGTTAGTCCTAACGGTGGACTGACGGAATATTCCGTCGAATATTCTCTCGACGGAGAAATTTCAGTGGCCCGGGCGACGTTTCCTACCAAATTAGGCCATAATCCCGGCTTTTCCCACAGCAAAATTCAGTAACTTTCTATGGACTTCTCTCATGGGTGTGAAGACTTGGGCTAGGAATTGGATGGAGAATTGGACTCAAATTTGGAAAGAGAAGGTGGAAGAGAAGAAAAAGACTTGAATTTGGAAATTGAATTGCAAAAGGAAAAGGATTCTAATCCTTAGAAGATTTGGAGAATAATGAAGCCTATAAATAGAGAAGTTTTCTACAACTTCTACACATCTTTCTCTACATCTCTCTACACCTTTCTACACACACAATTCTTTTCTTTTCTTATTCTTTGTGTGAACTCTTTTAACATGAGTAGTTAATTTTATTGATTGAGGATGAATTCCTAGTTCTTAACATGATTTGAGTTTTTGTTTTAATTCTATCTTGAGGTTTTTCACATGATTATCGTTTGTTTTTACTAATAGGAGTGATCTCAAAGACATTCATGATTGATTGATAGATTGTTTGGAGTGCACGCTAAATTGATTTGTTAATTCGATCTAAAGCTAGTGAAAGTTAGGGGATAAGTAATCGTTCTTTGACTCTTTACATAAGTAGCAAACACGAGACCTTGCGGAGGGATTCCGTGGAGCAATTGTGTGTAGAAACAACGTTAGCAAGTAGACCTTGAGCTAAGAGTCTAACTACTAATATCAACCTAAGAAATTCACAAAACTTAATGCATGAGCCAAGTTACATCTAGTTGAGCTAATTCTAGGTGGCTTGGTGATTAGAATCCGGTAGTCGAGAACTTCCGTGTCCGGTGATACAAGGGATTTAGGGGTTTAGCACTGAGCTAGCTGCTTTACCTACGGTTGGTGATAATTTGTGACTAATAACAAGTAGAAGAGAACATAACTTGATTCATTGTTTCAGAACGAAGAAGGATTCCTTGATCTTCTCTCTTATTGCTTTCAACTTTACCTTTTAATTGTTTTGTTTATTTTTATTTTGCTTTTTACACCCCCTTTCGTGACAACTTTTACAACTAGAATCTCGTGCTCCTCGTGGGATCGACCTTGACTGCCCTATATTACTTGTTAATTAGGTAGTAAAGTATTAATTAATTTGTTGTGGTACGACACGCATCAACCAGCACAAGAAAACAATAAAAAAAATTGAAAGAGAAACACTGGAGTACATAGCTGGGATATGCTTGCCCACTTTGTCACTACCGTGCTACGCTAACACCATGACGTGATAACAAAGATACGAGGTAAAAAGGGGAGCCAACCCATTTCATAAGCATAACACTTTTTGAATTTGAATAAGGAAAGGATTTCCTGTTTGAGCTACGTATGGGAAGAGGCAATCGGGCCGCAGGGGAACAAGTCCAAGCCACGCCAAGCCAAAGACCGTGCCAAGCCAATGGTCCACACCATACCTAAATCCAAGCCGCCGTCCACACCAAGTCAGCGCCCATTCCAAGACGATCCAGCGCCTACCGTGACGCGTTTCCCGGATGCGCTTACCCGACGCGCTTGCTGAGGAAGCGCATGCCGGCGCTTGCCGGAAAGCGCTTGCCAGACGCGCTTACTGTGCACACATGCCGCACGCGCATGCCAGCCGCAGTACCACACTTTGTGCTAACAGTTTGCATCCTTCCGGCGCTAACATCTTGCGCCCTTCAAAGACCATCCTCGCCCTTCAAACAGCGCCATGGCTCCAAAGACTTCGTGATCAAAACCATGTCATCTCTCGCACGATACACCTACGATCACCGTAACCATAGCCACTTCCGCCACCCCAACGGTTCTTCAAGCATGAAAGCTCCAACCGTCACCGAGACGCTACTCCACCATCGGGGCAAGATACTTTGGAAGATCGGAAGAAGCCGACCTCCTTTAGCTTGTTGATTCGATGAAAAGACGAAAGATACTTCAAATAGGACACGCGTTATAGATGAAGAGGCTCGCGTTGCTCTTGAACGCCTAGTAGAAGGGGATAAGCAATCCATTTCGTCACACGTGAAGATCGGGGAAGGACTTCTCCAAAATCGAAAGCAATGGAAATCAACAACTCTCCTGAGTTCACGGAGACCATTCTTCTGTCGGGACCCTCATAATTGGAACTTCGTCCACAAAGTCGCATACGATCTATGATGAAACAATTATGTGAGATTCTATATTTCTCCAAGGCATAGCATCAAGACATATTTGCATCTCTCAACCGCACCGCATCGGAAAGCGGGCGTTTCAAATGGGAAGTCGTTCCCAAACCCCAACCTCTCCTAGAAAGCACGATCGACGGATGTAACGGGGACTCCTAACCTCTTTTCTCTTGAGGGATGTCGAGTTTGACAGAACGTGACGCGGCCTCCGACTTCAAAATGGTAGCCGTCAAGGCTCTGAGAGTTGCAAGATGTCGTTTCAACGTTCTCTCCAGAAGTAGGTCCACATCAACGTTCTCTCCAGAAGTATCTACGCATCAACGTTCTCTCCAGTAGCTACATATCAACGTTCTCCAGCAGTGGCTTCGCTTCAACGTTCACTTCAATGCCATTCCTCCCTGCAAATGGTCGTGCCGCCACACTCCACATATCAAGGAACATAGTCACAGCCAGCCAATCTTCGTAGTCATGGACACCTTTTAATCCATCTCGCCAAAACTCGTGATCATGGACAGTTTGCTCGCTTACGCATCCGCCAATCCTTTTACGTCCACGGAAGCCCATAGAATATCAGCCAACCTACTTTGTTACCACGACAATGTAGTTTCTCCGATTACATCTCCTACCAAGAACTGTTTCCCCTCATTCGTTGATACCCAGCCGAGCTTCACCTGCAGCAAAGCAATTACTACAAAGATGGAAACACGTAAACCATACTTGAGAACGGAAGATATACACGGATCCCTTCACCGTCAAAGCTACGAAGAACAGTCCACCAAAAATCCGTACCCACAACAAGGTCCTCTACTCTTCAAGGGTGCGGCGCAAGAACATCATCACCTCTCTGTCTAGAAGACGCCTTCAACACTTTACGAGGCCGCGGAGGATCCCGAGCCTGCACTATCCAGAATATGTCATCATGTAATTTCTGAGCATCCCAGTGTCACATCCAGAAGAGTACGATAAACTTATATCAAATCCCGTGGAGGGGGGATTCAAGGCGATATAATGAAAGTTTTACGAGCCGCGGGAATTTCTCAACATGAATCCGTACATGTGCACCGAAAAATCCAAAAGCACGCCAGAAGGTTACATTCACGTATTCATCCATTCCATCATATCAAACCGAAGTATGACCGGGAACTTCTCGCTGCATCCCATTTCGTAAGATAGATCCCTAAATCAGCGTCCTCCAAGTCTGCAGCAGTCAATAAGGACGGATTCGAAGGAAGGGTAACGACTAGGTCATCCTCGTCGATAATAGTGACGCATGCTCTAACAGGATATCTCTGCACAAAAGGGAAATTTTACATTTATACAACAAGCGGCGGTAAAGTGTACGACAGTCCGCCAAAGAAGAAGAAAACATATCGGTATGATTTTCTTAACCCGAATAACCTTTGTTGGGATGCTCATGCAAGAGTCAGACCTCGCGCCTTCATCTGGAGAACCTGACTGGTTAGAAGATGATTCGAATCTGCGTGACATGACAAAGAGAGAAATTCAACAAGAAGAACCTTTTCTCAAACGAGGGAGATGATGCAGTTGCGTTGGGTTTGAATACAGAACCTTTAAAAAGGAAAGGAAGCAATGAGGGACATGACGCTTCCAGATTTTTTGGCATGAACGATGCCCTAATCGAAGCCGCGCGTGAAGGAAAGGCAAAATAAGGAAACTTTGCTATCGTAGAAACACCTACTCCCTCCTTGTTCACACCGATCCCATCAAGTCACGTCGCCAAGCATGCACAGCTTCCCTACCTTGCGCCCAGGTCCCACCAGCCTAGCACGCCGGTTTTCCCAACTCACGCCAACTTCCCAATGACCGCCCAAGTCACGTCAACAAGCACGCACAGCTTCCACACCTTGCGCCGGTCCCACCAGCTAGCACACTCAGTTTCCCAACTCACGCCAACTTCCCAACGTCGCCCTGCTGCACCGGCCCCACCAATTGTGCCAGCCTCCCGATTTGTGTAAAAATACCAGAGGCAAGGATTCCAAATCCTATTTATAAAAGGTCAGACAAGCCTCCTCAATTCTCTTTACGGTTTGTTGTTGATAGTTTGTCACCATCTTATGCTTACCTCGCAACAAAGCCCCTATTCCGAGCTAAGCGTGGGACTTAATGTTGATGGTGGTTTTTAAACAAGGGGTAAAATCGTAAAACCCCATGACCTAGTGTTACCCGCAACACATTAACTAAGAGCATTTAACTCGGGTGTAAATAATTAATAGGGGTATTTTTTCAAAATACCAGATTAGGGTTTTCGACCACAGTAACCCTAATTCCAAAACCAAGCCGCATACTGCGCACCATGGCAACAATGCCAAACCAAGCCGCACACTGCGCACCATGGCAACAATGCCAAACCAAGCCGCATACTGCGCACCATGGCAACAATGCCAAACCAAGCCGCATACTGCGCACCATGTTAACGATGCCAAAACCAAGCCGCACACTGCGCACCATGGCAACGACACCAAAACCAAGCCGCATACTGCGCACCATGGCAACAACGCCAAAACCAAGCCGCACACTGCGTACCATGGCAACGATGCCAAACCAAGCCGCACACTGCGCACCATGGCAACGACGCCAAAACCAAGTCGCACATTGCACACCATGGCAACGATGCCAAACCAAGCCGCATACTGCGCACCATGGCAACGACGCCAAAACCAAGCCGCACACTGCGCACCATGGCAACGATGCCAAACCAAGCCGCACACTGCGCACCGTGGCAACGACGCCAAAACTGAGCCGCATACTGCGCACCATGGCAGCGACGCCAAAACCAAACTACATATCGCACTCATTGGCAACCATGTCAAACTAAGCCGCTATGCCATTGGCACATGCCAAATATGGCGCCCTAGGCTTGCAAAACGTGTAACTAGGTCAACATTGCCGTACGTGCCATTGGCACATGCCAACACGTACCACAAGCCATATTTCCAAGCCGCTATGCCATTGGAACATGCCAAATATAGCGCCCTAGGCTTGCAAAACGTGCAACTAGGTCAAGTCGGCCACGCATGCCATTGGCACATGCCAACATGCTCGCTGATAGCTTTTCCTACCAAGGCCACGGCCCTAACGGCCACGCATGCCATTGGCACATGCCAACATGCTCGCTGGTAGCTTTTCCTACCAAGGCCACGGCCCTAACGGCCACGCATGCCATTGGACATGCCAACATGCTCGCTGGTAGCTTTTCCTACCAAGGCCACGGCCCTAACATCCACGCATGCCATTGGCACATGCCAACATGCTCGCTGGTAGCTTTTCCTACCAAGGCCACGGCTCTAACGGCCACGCATGCCATTGGCATATGCCAACACGCTCGCTGATAGCCTTCATCACCTAGCCGTGGCCCTAATGCGTCTTTGGTAGCCTAACTTGCAAACCGTGCAACCTAGGCCAATTCGACCGACACGCGCCATCGGCACATGCCAAAACCCACGCTGGTAGCCTAATTTGCAAACCATGCAACCTACCACCAAGGCATTCAGCACATGCCATTGGCACATGCCACACACGCCACTAGCAGCTCTGGTATTGCCACTTACACTCAACGTACAACCTACCACCAAGGCATTCCACACATGCCAATGGCACATGCCACACGCACCACTAGCAGCGCCACTTGCACTCAAGGTGCAACCAACACTCGACATATCAACACAAACCGGGGATGCTTTCTAGGGTTTTGGTTTGGCGGTCCACTGACTTGCACTTACACTACGCTCACATTAAGAAAGCGTGAAAAGGAATAAAGCGGTCAAATAAATGAGGAAATAATGGTGAAAACGTTTTCACCCATTAACACCATGCGGTTACCACCTCTTCCCATTATTTCACCCTTTACTCTCTTCCTTCATGAGGCCGTGGTACGTTTCAATCTCGACTTGTATAAATAGGTCTTACCTATTTCCACCGAGACAACAAGTCTCGGTCGGAGAAAAATACTACACTCTCGAGAAAAGGCAACTTTGCAAGCTCTCCAAAAAGCTTTCATCTCTTGCAAGCTTCCGAAGCTTTCACTTTCTCGATACAAGTCGAGACACTACTCTCCTGCACTATTCGGTCTCAACACCTTTCTTTGCTTCCCTCCCCAAATCAACCCTTCTCCTCCACTTTGTGACCGAAGCAAGTCTGGAACGGCCATTTCTTGGTTTAGGCCGGACTTGTACAGATTGATCTCTCGAATCTATAAAGTGCTCACGTGCAGCACATTTGCTTAGGGTTTGAACCAGTTTCTCACTCACCTACCGAATTTACCGAAATCGGCAGAAACGATTTTTACCCATAAAAAGCAGGATATCGACTGGCATTCTGGCAAGAACAATATTCCTCGTCACTCTAAAGACGAAAGATGGTGCGTCTTTCCATTGGTTTTGAAAGGACCTTACATTTCAGGTTCAAATGTTCTTCCTGCGAATCTCGCCAATTATCAACCTTGGGTATTTAATTGGCCCGAGAAAGCGAAAGAGGTATTTTTCTTAAATTTCGCTCAGTTTATAATCTTCACCCCTTTTTATATCTTTTAATCTTGCGAAATTTTCAGGTTACCAAGTTAAGAAAAAGCTACAAAAGGACTGCTAAGGCAAGTACCCTTGCGGCGCTCCATTCGATCACGGATGAAGTAAGAAATATTTTTTATTATTATTTTTAACAATATTGTTGCCTCTGTTTCTTATCTTCATACGTGTGCGAAGGTGGGTGTTGAAGTTGTTGAAGAAGAAGAAAGTTCTAAGATTGCGAAGACTAAAGGCAAGGGTAAATGTCCTCTTCGCGGGGAGAAGTCCACTGCCCCACCTTCAAAGAAACGAGAGATTCACTCTCCCTCTCCTTCAAATCTTCAATCCAGCAAAAGTTCTGATGATGAAGATAATAATGATGTTGATACTTCTCTCGCAAAGGAGGATTTTCCAACTGAATCTTCTATGGCACAACTGTCCAGCATCTTCTCTGACTCTGTACAAGGGATTGGAGATGATCGTCTCTCTAGTACGTGCAAAGCTCTCGCGAATATCTGCGATGCTCCTTTACTAGAGGGTGATGATTCTCTTCATGGGGTCTCCAGATCAGTGACTCCCAGCTTTCTAAATTCGCTTGGTGTCTTGGTATGTCTTTGTTCCCTTATTTCTTCATAATTTTGATTTTAAGTTATATCCTGATAATTTCTTCACTTTCCTTTACAGACCAGGAGAGCTTCTTTCGATGTTGCCTCAGATCTTGAGAAAAGGCGCAGTATTCTTGAAAAGAAGAATCTTCAACTTCGCAAGAGGAATGAAGAACTGGAAGCTGAAGCTGCTACTTTTCGCGAGAAGACTAAGCAATTAGAAACTGATTCTTCCGCTCAGAAAAATAAGATATATAGTCTTCAAAGTGCCAACCAACAACTTTATGGTATGAGACTTTTCTCTTTTCCTTTGTTTTGTTCTCTCATTATCTTCCCTCATCTGATTTACCATTTTCGCAGACGTCTATAACCTTTCTGATGAAGCCATTCTTCTTCACTCATTCCCTGACCCTATGGATAAAAATGCCCTTCTTGATCACCTCAACAATTCTTTGAATAGTTTTTCAAATGACAAGATTAAATCTCTTCCTCTAAACGAACTTCAATCCAAATTTCGCCTCTTAGAAATTGATCATAGATCTAGTTTAGGCTTAGCCAACCAATTTAAGCGTATCTATCTTAATTCTAAAGAGAAAATTAATACTTTAAGAACCAAAAGCAGTGATCTCATAAATGATAAAGATCGCATCGCTAAACAAGGTGCTCAAGCATTAGCGAAATTCTAAAAGACTCTTCTTGAGGTTCAAATTAAACGAGATGAATCTATCCGCAAAAATGCTATACTTAGCGAAGGAGAGAATCAAATTCGCTCCCTTCTTCTCATAAATAATGACGATGAATTTGCTTGGGATGCGAAAGTTCTAGATGACGCCAGAAATAATTTAGGTGTTAACGTTAGTCTTCAAGCTGAGCATACGGCCTTGGTTAGGGATATGATTTTTGACAGAGAAGGTGATAGGTGCAATATTTGCACTAGTTAGGTACTCAAATGCTTTGCCTTCTTGGTAGTTTTTATATCATTATGCTTTGATTTTGTTTGTTTTGAGTTTCCTAGGTGTTCGAGGATATCTTGACCAAAAGGAAGTGGAACTTGCTCAAATATGAGATTTCTTCGCATCACCTTGAAGAGGACGAAAAGACGAGGAGAACGACAAAAGAATGGAGTCATTCTGACCTCGTATGAAAAAGTTATGCGCGATTGAAGCAAGCCGAATTTGTGGAAGTTTGAGAATGCACATAATTGATAAGGGGCATCCATTCTGTTATGGGCCAGCCATGTTTCATAGGAACTACTAAGGGACGGTCCAGTATTTTACTTGGGGGAAACTTGGATTTTACAACTGAGTTACGTTCATGGCCTGTGGTTAATAACCAAGGTTTGATGGCTGTTGTTGGAAACTGAAAAAGAGATGTTGCTGCATTTGCGATGGCTTAGTATTCAGTGGTTGAGAGTTAGCAAGTCAGGGATGTGGTTCCATGGTGATGACAAACGATGATACTCGATAAGGTGAACATGAAAGAGCTCGAGTTTGGCTGAACCATCAGTAATGGAGTTGAGTTTGCTGGTAACGCTAGTGGAGGTTGACGAACGGTGTTGTTGTTCGCTGAGCTGAGAAGACGAGAATGAGAGTCAAACTGTGGTCATTGCTGATTTCGGTGATGGCAGAGAAGTACTGGAGTCAAATTGGTTCGCTGTCATTGATGACAACGGAGTTGTGCAGCAATGGAGAAGATCAGGGGGTTCTGGGTTTGCAGCGTCTGATGGTGATAGTTACCGTTGGCAGTGAGATTACGAAGATGCAGATATCTTGAGCCTGGAATGGAGAAGACGAAGAACATGGCAGTGATCTATGATGAGACTGCTGCGAACACTGCCAGTGAAGAAGGAGGTCACGGTGGATCTGTGGTGGTTGATTGTGGCTGTAGGTCAACGAGCTGAGGTTGCAGTGATAAACTCAGGGAGAATATTGTAGTCGAATTTGGGTTTTGCAGCGAGACTATTGAATGGTGTTGGAAGATATGACAGTAGCAGCTGCCGATGAAGACTGAGGTTGCTGATAATGAACTGATGGAGTTCGGTTTAGATTAGTAACGATGGAGTATGGGAGAGACGATGATTGAAGCTCGAGATGAAAGCTGAAAGCAGAAGTTGATGAGATTCATGGAAGTGATGGTGAAGTGAATCCGGAGATATGCAGTCGCTGTTATGAAGAGTAAAAGAAACTCATAGAAGTGGATTTGTCACGGAGGGCCTGGTATGCGTGAATTCATGACCGAAAAAAAGTAAACTCAGGTGTTTTGGATTTTCACCGAGGGATGAGTCACCGTGAAAGTTGGTCGAACAAAAGAAAATCCAGGGACTTTTAAAACTCACGGAGTGATGTGTGGTCGTGACTCCGGCGGTGGAAAATAATTCTCATGGAGATGCAAGTGTCCGCGGGTTCGAAGAAATATGAATTCTATTGTCAGTTGAATGCTGGACTTCTCAATTTTCTGGTCAAGCCCGATGGAACTGTTAACATTAGTATACACGGCCAGGTTCTTTGAAGTGACTTATTGAGAAGTTTGGAAAGTTTTGGCAATCAGTTCCGCATAGTATTTGGTGCACGGGGACAATAAAGAGAGGATTGAGATCTTTTATCAGGGGATATCTTGGAGGGGATACTTGGAGAGAAGGGAAGAACGGGAGCTAGGGTTTGGAGTTGGAGATTTTTCTACAACCTAGGGTTTGCTTTACCTATTCTCTTTTATTATTTTTCATGGGTTTTAAGAAATCCATGAGCAGCTAATCACCTCATATTGGTTAAGGATGTAGTTGGATATCATAAACATGCTACTAAATTAATATATTGGTTTTGTTATTATCTCAATCAAATTGTTATTGTCTTGTTCTACCATTTATTATCGTTTATGATTGTATGATTGTTTGTTTAGGAGCGCTACTAAATAACCATGAGTGCATATCTAAAGCTAGGCTAGGGTTTTGAGATACGTAATTGTTGATAACCCTTGTCATAAGTAGCATATTGTGATTACCAATTGTATTCAAAACCTTTGTGTGATTGCAAGTAGAAGCTTGACCTATGTTAAATAGTTTACTCGTAGTATTTCTATTGCATGGATTAGTCTAATTCTTAGAACTTAAAGCACTTGTAGGATTAAACCTAATAGCACGTTGCATTAGGTTGTTCGCTAAGTAGTATTCATATATTCATCGTTATGGTATGTGATGACATAAGGAATTTACCGGAGTATGCTCTCGCTGGGGTACTTTAGGACTCTTGATAATGAATGATTAAGTGACAAAAACAGTTATTAGTCGAAGTGCATGTCTTATGATTGATGATGAACCCTTAACCAAGTATTCTCAACTTATTGATTCTCTTTATTCATTCTTTGCTTTTATTATTAGTTTAATTATTTTAAAACCTAAATCAAAAATATCCCCCAAAGTTACTTAAGTTTTCAGATTACAAATAACAACCCATATCTCCTTGTGGAACGAATCATTCTTACTACTATACTATTATTTATAATTGTGAAGTGAAAGAACTTAAAATTATTTTTCGTTACCGACAACCTAGGCCAAATTTTGGCGCCGCTGCCGGGAGGTATAGCGGATTGTTATTTTATTGTTGATTTCTTATTTTTAGTTTTTAATTTCTTTTTTTTTTTGAGAACCTTGTTTGTGTACTTAATCTCTACGGCACCCAAGCGTTGGGATTACCAAAGGTGCGGAATTTACTTCGTAGAGGAACAATACTACAAGAGCCTTAATTCACAACAAGAAGAGATGGTTGGCGGAACGAATAACCAAAACACCGGGTAACTAAGGAAACCAAGGGAACCAGGGGAAATGATGGCGCTCCACCACCTCCAACTCCCAAGAGGACACTCAAAGATCTGACATCCCCATCGTTTGATCAACAAAAGTTATGTGTCAACTTGGAAGATTCAATTGAGCTCAAATCTCAGTTGATTCATTGGTTACGGAAGTTCAAAGGGCTTCCAGGAGATAATCCAAATCGTCATTTACTATTGTTTCAACATAGGTTGACAAGTTTTAAGCCAACTAGAACTGATCAAGGTAGAGCTTTACTGACAGCTTTTCCTTTCTCTTTGATTGATTCTGCAGAAGAATGGTTTTATAGTCTTCCACCTGGAAGTATCACAACGTGGAATGAGATGCAGAAAGCATTTTTAGAAAAGTATTTTCCCGCCTCTAAAGCAGCAACTATTCGTAAAGCAATTAGTGGGATTGAACAAATTACTGGTGAAACTCTTTACGACTATTGGGAACGGTACAAGAAGTTGCTAGCGAGCTGCCCACATCATCAAATCTCTGAGCAACCACTAGTGGAAAACAAAAGTTCCGCGACCGTCAGGACAAGTCATATATACGAGTTATACGACTAATTTTAACCGTCTCTGTTGGGGTCTCTGATAAAGCGTAGCTGTTTTGTACGACCCTTGACCGTGTGTCTCAAAATAACGACGGATTTTAAAGGTAACGAGGTGCTGCACCTAAGCCGTGAGTCTTAGATTTAAATTATAATATAAAAAAAAAATATTTATTCATATTTGGTGAAATGCCTGAATGTCTAAATCTGAAATAATTTGACTACATCAAGGTCAAGTCAAGCCAAATGGAAGTCAAGCCAAAGTCAACTCAAATGGAACTCAAGTCAAAGTCAAGTCAAATAGAACTCAAATTAAACCGAAACTAAAATACAAATTTAAACTCAAACTTGAGAATTCCACATTCATTCATTCATTTTATCCATTGGGTTTAAAATTACACAATTCCACATTCATTCATGCATTCATTCATTTTATCCATTGGGTTTAAAATTACAAAAAACGGATGAAATTTTAGTTCAAGACAATACATGTCCAAGCTAGCTAGTAAGTTCTAACAACAAGATGCTAAACTAATAGACAATAAGCTAAAAACAACATGTTAAACAACAAAACAATAAGCTCCTCCGATGACGATGAACTTAGCCAATACTTCATAAATGATATCAAGTAGAGCATCCATGTGTTGTGTCCCCGGGTTCACATACAACAAAGAACGTCATTCCCGCAAAGCAAATCAACAAAAGCGCAATGACTTTGTTTCTGCGTCTTTTTCAACAACATGTCCAAGCGAGCTAGTAAGTTCAAAACAATACATGTCCAAGCTAGCTAGTAAGTTCTAACAACAACATGCTAAACTAATAGACGATGTCCGACAATGTGTGATAGGCAAGAATCGAAATGTTAAAGATGCAGAGCTGATGCCAAACCAAAAGAAACATATAAAAAATTCCTTGAGACTACCATGCCTCTCACTATGGTGTAAGCTCCAAAGTAACCAGGATATCAAGAGAACCTAGTTATCAAAACACAACAATTCAAAAGGGATAGGTAATGAGTCTGAATAATACAAGATGCAAAGATGAACATTCTGAATAATACAACTGCAAAGATGAACAACTTACTATCAAAGAAGCACATGACAGCTCACTCTGCAGTTGAGAAAACAACCTCGCAACCCTTGTCACCACTTTCCATGACGAACCTCAGTACATCACTGCAGGCCCCAAGCACATAAACTTCATTAGTGATGCATAAAGAGCTTTATGGATCCACAGTGTAAGCACCTTTCAATAGACCATTCGAAAGTCGGATCAGCCATTCTGTTGACAAAAATATTTACCTAAAAAACACCAGACACCGAATGTTTTGGATAGGAGGACATGCTCACGTGTCAGTCCACCTTCCTCTGAGATGGCATGCCAATCACACTACATACTTTGGATATCTCATCCTCTTCACTGCATAATTAAAGACGATGAGAAAGATACTTTATGAGACGAAAGATATAACTAAACAAATTCAACCACATAGTTTGTGGTCCAAAATCCCACACATCTCGTTTGAGGCACTTGAGATAAAAAATATCCAAAGACATCACCAATTCACAACTGATGGGATATGACGGGTCCTTCCTGATTTAGCATTTTATCTTGACTCTTTAGTCTCTAGTCTCTACTGGTAAGTGAGAGAGATTCCCAACATTCGAACCACTTCAACTAATACTCTATCACTAACTTTTGAAATCCTTAGTTAATAAGAGGGACGACACCGACAGTATATGTGTAAATCTAGCATATCCACTCTTTGTATTAGGAAATTTGTTTGCAATTTTGATCGTTAATGCAAAGCTTTTCAAAAAATAATCAGATAGAAACGTATAGTACTCCTGCGAAACCTTTTATTCTGTATAACCTAGCGTCCCAAGTTGTGCAGTCACATAGAAACACCACCATAGATAGGAATAAATTTGACTATGTTCTATCATCCTATAAAAAACTAAAACTTCAACAAGATAAAGACAGAATGAGATTAAAGCATGTCTTTGGATGCTCAGGTGCCAGTACCTTAAGCCTCTGCCTTATTCCTTGAAGACTCTCCAACAAATTTTTACATCCTTGTGTACCACTCGCCAATCTGTGTGTGCTCCACCATATCTTTCCCCGATGTCGTATCGATGTGTAACACCCCGCAAAGAAACAATGTTTTATTAACGAAACTATTTCAAATTTGTTTTTCCATGACTAAACTCGAAATGTATCTCAAGCTACTAGCAATAATTTGAAATGAAACTGTACGAACCTAGAAAGGCATGCCCTTCGAGCCTCCACCCATGTGTTTGCGGCTTCATATAGCGTTGCACGCTCGTCGCTGATGTTATGTTTCTTTTTCAGTTTCTTTGACACAAAATACATGGTTGCTGCTCCAGCATACTTCGCAACTTTTCTTTCCATGAAGCCAAAGTTACCTGCAGTTGAAAAGAGTTCAAGATAACCAGTTAACAGATTGCAATCTGAGGTATGTTGACTTCTGAAAACCTCCGAAGGGTCTTCCATACACAAATCTAAAAACAAACAAACAGGAATATAATAGGTGCACATAAAAATGAAATTCCTAGATAAACAAGCCCATGTTTCTCATAAACATTTGTAGTTTTGAGTCTTTTGACTAACAAAATAAACGAAAGATTAAAAAGCAACGCACAAATTAGGTACCTCATAATTTTACTGTCAAAGTCCAAGCTCATTTTCCAATGACATTCTTTTTTTCGACGAGAACATTAATTCTTTTTGTTGCACCTGACTTTCGGTCACAAGATGCAAACCCCAGTTTCTGAAATCAGGAATTAAGCGTTGAAGATTATTGATACTAAAAAGGTTAGTTTCCAATTTTATGAACTTCAAACAGTACATTTCCAAGTAGAGGAGGTTAACAAAATAAAAATGAAAACGTGCATAATGATTAATCCATGATAGATACATATAGTACATATATGATAGATAAAAATAGTACATGAATCACTAATTATGATAGATACATATAGTACATGAATCACTAATCATCAGTGTCTACTCAAAACATGTTGGTAGATAAAAATCAATATCCTTAACTAAAGCATCGAAATGAACATCATGTGGATTAACTGATAAATGAAGCCTCAACCGTTCAAAACATACACACATAAAATGCAACAAAAATAAAGTATCTAACTAGGAAAATAAATCGATATAATGGAAAAATTTGGTAATATTGGTATCTGCATACTAATGGAACTTAGAATCCCAATGGAATCCATTTTGGACTCTACTAAGATCTCCATTCGTAAGACAACTTCATAGCTATTTTTTTCTTCAACATCATAAAAATGGAACAACTTCTAAGACACATTGCTCTGAACTTTTAATAAGTTTGAAGCTCTAATAATACGGCAACAATAATTAAAGGGTTCAAGGAGCATAAGCACTCAAACTATACTTAATCATAAAAGTTGGAACTGCATTACCAAGCATTCACGTTTAAGGCCATGAATCCAAAGAGGGTCCACTCACCAACATAAAAATCCATCTATAAAATAGACAAGTTTTCTAGCTATTATAGAAATCCAAAAAGAAGAAAATTAAACTACTACATCATTGATGTGTATCACATACTACTGTACTTATTACTACTTGTTCATTACTCATTCAACACAAGCTTGTTCTCGTTGACCTTCCATCATATAATTTCAAGGCAATGTAATATACATAAGTCACTTTTCGTCATGCTGCATAAACCTATCTACTTATTAAACTTTCTCAGTAGAATTTGACTTACATAAGTATCATCTGGCAGAATGGTATCACATTGCACATCGTTAAAAAAAAAAAATAATGTTCGAAACATTAACATCTCTTGGAACATTAACAAAGGGTACAATAATTAAATCACGATGTTAGGCTAAAAAAAAAATTCTGCAAGTTTGTAAAACTACATCTACTCCCTTAAGCTGTAAACAAAATCCCAACTGCAGGAATTAATATCTTGGAGCTAAGCAAATCCCTTGTAATAGTCCATATCAGAAAGTTATTTGGTTAAACAATAATCACAATAAGTGAACTTCTCCAACCTACACTTTAACAATTTCATGAAATTGAATAACCGAAATCTATTGACAAAGAGAAAACGGATCAAAACACACAAACCTTGATTTTCTGAGAGTGTAATTGCAATATGATGACAATTATAAGCCTTGAATATGACTTTGGATTATCAATTCTGCTGGTGTAGGATACCCTGAAACAAAAAAAAAATGTCAAATATGAGAGCAAATCATAAGCAATCATCTAACATCACCAGTAATACCAATATGGTAAAATAACTATTGAATCATGAAACTAATACCTTTCTATGATGGGGGTTAAATTCTTCTTTTGCAAAGTTCCCAAAAGACTAAAAAAAAAAAAAATCGAATTGTTAGCTAGGGTTAAAGATCAAAATAAAATTAAGAATTAGAGTTAGGGGTTTTGATTCATACACCAGGAGAAGATCTTCTGCCCCTGGATGAGTTCTCTTGAAAGGAAAAATAAAAAAGGAAACACCTTACGCAAAAGCGAGAGAAAATCAAAAGAAATTAAATCATTTACAATACTAAAAATTTATCAAATTTACGAAACAAAAAACAAGATTGATATTACCTTGATGATTTCAAGAGTAAAATAACTAGATCTAGTGTTATAGAGTTTTATCTTGATTTCTTCTGTACATGGGTTTTGATTTTGAGATATGGGTTAGGTTAAAACTTTGATTTCTAACATAGTAAATTTCAATTTGTGAAGTGAGAAAGGATAAAAAAAAATTGTATACCAGGGTTATTGTGAGTTTCGATGATTTTGAGGAAACGAATTAAATTAGTGGAGAAGATGAAGAGAAAGGTGTTGCTGTGGTGATGGAAGTAGTTGATGGAGATTCTGTTGTCTGTGGTGGTGAATGGTGAATGAAGAAAAAAGGTCGGAGGGAGCGGATAGAGAGGAGGTGTTCTGTGGTGTGAAAAGATAATGGAAGAAAAAAGAGAGAGAGATGATTGATAAAAACGAAGAGAATATTCTTATAATCCAACCGTTCTTTTCAGCTAGCAAATCGTGACCATAGAAAGTGTAGGGCCCAGACTAAATCATCAGTTCTACATCGCAGGTTAAGGGTCGTTGAACTGGTAATTTTATGAGGGCAAAATGGTAAATAATTTTTCCAATTCAGAGACGGCTTATTAAGCTCTCGGAATTTTTCCATGTTTTTACCATATCATAGACGGCCGTGTTTGGTCAACGTACCGGCTACCATCATTGAGGGTCTCCGATGTGGGTCATAGAAACCCCATTTTCCACTGGTGAACTCAGAGTGCAATATTTTTACGATGGTTTGCTCCAATCCGAGAGAAATCTTATTGATGCGCTAGTGGTGGTGCTTTGACAAACAAAACCATTGACGGCGGACGAAATTGATCGATAATATGGCTGCAAACACGCAGCAATTCATCACAAGAGGTGTGTCATTGAGTCGAAGGGTTAATGAGGTTACTTCTTCACCACACTTATAACATA
Organism: Papaver armeniacum; assembly: GCA_023531295.1. Classification (NCBI taxonomy): domain Eukaryota; kingdom Viridiplantae; phylum Streptophyta; class Magnoliopsida; order Ranunculales; family Papaveraceae; genus Papaver; species Papaver armeniacum. Next base: position 364,225 of record JAJJWW010000903.1, read on the forward strand.
GGATTGGTAATATGGAGAAGATGATGCAACAAATGGCCGCAGTAATCATTCCCTCTTATGCGGAAGAAGCTGAACAAGTCAATGCGGTGTTCCCGAATCAGCAGAGACAAAGGTATGATCCCTATTCTAACACTTACAATCCAGGATGGAGAGATCATCCTAATTTCAGCTATGCGAATACGCAAGCGACAGATCCAGTCCGGTTTTAATCGCCCTAGTGGTTTCCAACAACAACCACAACCGGCGCAAGAACTCGAATCATCAGAGATGCTTGCTATGATGAAGAATCTAACCACAATGGTGCAAAAAAATCAGAAAACGACTGATGGTGCAATCAAGGAGTTGCAGATACAAATGAGCACCATGGCAGCACTACGGGAAAATTAGTAATCTACAACTGTAGATTGACAACTCGTAAATTAAAAGTTGTAAAATGTAGTATGTTTTACAACTTTTTCCAACAAAAGCGTTGTCAAAGTAAAATATGTCCAACTCTTAGGACCAACGAGTTCCTAAGAGTAGTGACGAGAATCAGAACCACAACTTGTTATGTGAAAAGGGTTGTAGAGAGAAGTGACCACCTTTAGAATTTACAACTCACATCCTAAAGGTAGTGAATGATTTTAAAACAACACTAATAAGAGTCGTTGAAGATAAGAAAGAAAAAAAAATTGAAAAATGTTCTTGTAGAGAATCGAACCCAAGCTTACTAGGTGTTAGTACAAGACGTCAACCATCCCGCCGGATTCACAACACCGGTAGATTTGTGCTTTTCTTTTAATCAACATTCACAACCTTTACAAGAGTTGTAAATGATAAATTGACTTTGAAAAAAAAAGGAGGCTAAGGTGAATCGAACTGAACCTCCTCTGTCTAAGACTTGGATTTCAACCACCCTTCCACATTTACATGCATGTCTCCGCTTATATTTTACATTTAGTTTTATAAAAAAGTGATAAGGAAAAAAACATGTTAAGGAAAAGAAATAAATGGACTGGTTATGATGTAAATGGATGGTTATGATGGGAGATGGAAAAGATAAGAAGAAAAAGGATAAATAGACCTTCTACAACCCCTTAAGAGTCGTCGTAAAGGTATAAACACTTCGCTAAATTTTTCACTTCGCAAAAAAATTCCCACTTCGCTAAATTTTATTCACTTCGCAAAAAACTTCTCACTTCGCTAAATTTTTCTCACTTCGCTAAATTTGCTTTTCATCGCTATTGACAACCTTTATAAGAGTTGTCGTTGAGGTATAAACACTTATGCTAAATTTTTCTCACTTATGCTAAATTTTATTCACTTCTGCTAAGAATATTCCCATGGAATCTTACCCGTAAATGGGTGGACTCATCGTCTTTCCGAACTTTCCGACTTATAGTGGTCCGCTCATGGCCAAGTTTTGATCCCGGTGCAAGTTTCTTTCTCGAAGTTGATGAATTTGTATGTGTTTAAGGTTTATGAGAATATTCCCATGCAATCTTACCCATAAATGGTTGGATTCATCGTCCTTGCAAACTTTCAGACTTATAGTAGTCCGCTCATGGCCACGTTTCGATCCCGAGCCGTTTCTTTCTCAAAGTTGACGAATTTGTGTGTGTTTAAGGTTTCGAGAATATTCCATGGAATCTTACCTCAGTATATAGTTGGATTCATCGTCTTTGCGAACTTTTAGACTTATATTAGTCCGCTCATGGCCGTGTTTCGATCTCGGCCGCTTTCTTTCTCGAAGTTGATGAATTCGTGTGTGTTTAAGGTTTCTGAGAATATTCCATGGAATCTTACCCGTAAATGGTTGTTTTCGTCGTTCTTACGAACTCTCAGACTTATACTAGTCCGTTCCTGGTCAGGTTTCAATCTCGGAGCCAGGGTTTGCATACAATATGCTAGAATAGGGTTGGTTTAATGTTCTCTGGAATATTCCAAAAGAATATTACTTGTAAATTGATGGATTCATCGTTCTTACGAAATTTCCAACTTAAAGTAGTCCTTTGTCGGCCGTGTTTCTATCTCGGAGCCGTGGTTTGCATACAATATGCCGTAATAGGGTTGGTTTAATGTTCTCGGAATATTCCAAAGGAATCTTAGGTAAATGGATGTATTCATCGTTCTTACGAAGTTTTGGACTTAGAGTAGTCTAATCACGGCCGAGTTTCGATCTCGGAGCCGGGGTATGCGTACAATATGCCGAGAATATGACTTGTTTAAGGTTTCGGGGAATATTTCGAAGGAATCTTACCTCAGTAAATGGATGTATTCATCGTTCTTACGAAGTTTCGGACTTAGAGTAGTCTAATCACGGTCGTGTTTCGATCTCGGAGCCGGGGTATGCGTACATTATGCCGTAATATGGTTTGTTTAAGGTTTCGGGGAATATTTGAAGGAATTAATCTTACTGTAAATGGATGTATTCATCGTTCTTACGAAGTTTCGACTTAGAGTAGTCCAATCACGGCCGGGTTTCGATCTCGGAGCCAATATACGCATACAATATCCCATAATAGGGTTTGTTTAAGGTTTCGGGAATATTCGAAGGAATCTTACGTGTAAATGGATGGATTCATCGTTCTTACCAAGTTTCCGACTTATAGTAGTCCACTCCCGACCGGAGTTTCGATCTCGGAGCCAAAGTACGCATACAATATGCCGAGAATATGGTTCGTTTAAGGTTTCGTGGAATATTTCGAAGGAATCTTACCCTGTAAATGGATGTATTCATCGTTCTTACGAAGTTTCGGACTTAGAGTAGTCTAATCACGGCGAGGTTTCGATCTCGGAGCCGGGGTATGCGTACATTATGCCGAAGAATATGGTTTGTTTAAGGTTTGGGAATATTTCAAGGAATCTTACCCGTAAATGGATGGATTCATCGTTCTTACGAAGTTTCGGACTTAGAGTATTCTAATCACGGCCAGGTTTCGATCTCGGAACCAGGGTATGCGTACATTATGCCAGAGTATGGTTTGTTTAAGGTTTGGGGAATATTTCGAAGGAATCTTACCGTAAATGGATGTATTCATCGTTCTTACGAAGTTTCGACTTTAGAGTAGTCCAATCACGGCCGGTTTCGATCTCGGAGCCAAGATACGCATACAATATCCCATAATAGGGTTTGTTTAAGGTTTCGGGGAATATTAGGAAGGAATCTTACGTGTAAATGGATGGATTCATCGTTCTTACCAAGTTTCCGACTTATAGTAGTCCACTCCCGACCGTGTTTCGATCTCGGAGCCAAAGTACGCATACAATATGCCAGAATATGGTTTGTTTAAGGTTTCAGGGAATATTTCGAAGGAATCTTACCTGTAAATGGATGTATTCATCGTTCTTACGAAGTTTCGGACTTAGAGTAGTCTAATCACGGCCAGGTTTCGATCTCGGAGCCAGGGTATGCGTACATTATGCCAGAATATGGTTTGTTTAAGGTTTCGGGGAATATTCCAAAGGAATCTTACCTGTAAATGGATGGATTCATCGTTCTTACGAAGTTTCGGACTTAGAGTATTCTAATCACGGCCAGGTTTCGATCTCGGAACCAGGGTATGCGTACATTATGCCAGAATATGACTTGTTTAAGGTTTCAGGGAATATTTCGAAGGAATCTTACCTGTAAATGGATGGATTCATCGTTCTTACGAAGTTTCGACTTAGAGTAGTCCAATCACGGCGGGTTTCGATCTCGGAGCCAAGATACGCATACAATATCCCATAATAGGGTTTGTTTAAGGTTTGGGAATATTCCAAAGGAATCTTACCTCGTAAATGGATGGATTCATCGTTCTTACGAAGTTTCGGACTTAGAGTATTCTAATCACGGCCGGGTTTCGATCTCGGAACCGGGGTATGCGTACATTATGCCGAGAATATGACTTGTTTAAGGTTTGGGGAATATTTCGAAGGAATCTTACTCGTAAATGGATGGATTCATCGTTCTTACGAAGTTTCGACTTAGAGTAGTCCAATCACGGCCGTGTTTCGATCTCGGAGCCAAGATACGCATACAATATCCCATAATAGGGTTTGTTTAAGGTTTCGGGGGAATATTCCAAAGGAATCTTACAGTAAATGGATGGATTCATCGTTCTTACGGTTTCGGACTTAGAGTATTCTAATCACGGCCGGGTTTCGATCTCGGAACCAGGGTATGCGTACATTATGCCCGAATATGACTTGTTTAAGGTTTCGGGGAATATTTGAAGGAATCTTACGTAAATGGATGGATTCATCGTTCTTACGAAGTTTCGACTTAGAGTAGTCCAATCACGGCCGGGTTTCGATCTCGGAGCCAAGATACGCATACAATATCCCATAATAGGGTTTGTTTAAGGTTTCGGGAATATTAGAAGGAATCTTACGTGTAAATGGATGGATTCATCGTTCTTACCAAGTTTCCGGCTTATAGTAGTCCACTCCAGACGTGTTTCGATCTCGGAGCCAAAGTACGCATACAATATGCCAGAATATGGTTTGTTTAAGGTTTCAGGGAATATTTCGAAGGAATCTTACCCGTAAATGGATGTATTCATCGTTCTTACGAAGTTTCGGACTTAGAGTAGTCTAATCACGGCTAGGTTTCGATCTCGGAGCCAGGGTATGCGTACATTATGCCAGAATATGGTTTGTTTAAGGTTTCGGGGAATATTCCAAAGGAATCTTACCTGTAAATGGATGGATTCATCGTTCTTACGAAGTTTCCGACTTATAGTAGGCCACTCACGGACAGGTTTCGATCTCGGATCCAGGGTTTGCATACTATATGCCGTTATACCATATTTAAAGTTCGAATAGACACTGAGCTTCATATTTATCGATTTCAATGATGTATCCTTCTAAGTTTGAAGTCATAAACCCTCCCGAGCTTCTTGGTTCACAGTTTGTATGACGTTATACCACATTTGAAGTTCGAATCAACACTGAGCTTCATATTTATCGATTTCAATGATGTATCCTTCTACGTTTGAAGTCAGAACCCTCCCGAAGTTCATAATTTCTATGTCTTTATACCACATTTGAAGTTCGAATCAACACTGATTTTCATATTTATCGATTTCGATGATGTATCCTTCTACGTTTGAAGTCAGAACCCTCCCGAAGCTTCTTGGTTCATAATTTCTATGTCGTTATACCACATTTGAAGTTCGAATCAACACTGAGCTTCATATTTATCGATTTTGATGATGTATCCAGCTAAGTTTGAAGTCAGAACCATCCTGAATTTTTTGGTCCATCTCTAGTAATCTTATAACCTGAGTTTTACCAGTGTGAACTAAAGATACTTCATGACCTATGCGACTAGTCAAAATTCAAACCGGAAGCACAAAGAGAAAGCACAAAAACACAAAGAGAAAACACAAAGAAACACACCAATTATCGAATTCATTTTTCATTTTCCCGATTCATTCTTATACATTTTTTGGATTTTTTTATATCAGAATGTCGATAACAATGTCCTAAATTTATTAATATTTTTTTTGGATTTTTTTTCATGTCGAAGGTTGATAATTAAACCGAAAACATGAGTTCGTATTAACACAAATAGAAAGCACAAAGAAAACACACTTTGCCTTGATCCGTATGACACTCTTAACTTAAATCTATACCGTCCAAAAGAGCTTCATAATCCGTATGACCCCATCCTACCACATCTTATCCGTTGAAATTCTTTTAGATAAAACGAAATTCTTTTTCTCTCACTTATCTTCATTCACTCACTTTTCTCTCGCCTCTCATCTTCCCCTCCCTCACAAAAAAAAAAAAAACCTAACCCAAGTTTCGTTAGCTTCAAATCTTCATCACAGAACTCGATTCTTCAATCTCTATATTTGGTAAAACTCATCTCTAATCATTCTGTCGCTAATTGAAAAATCAAGAGATGGGATTTGGTTGATTAGGGTTTTGGTTCAAATCTGGATCGGCGATGGTTTGTGTTTGATCTAAGAGATGAAATTTAGGGTTTAATTACCGAGAATCGAGAGATGATTGAGAAGAATTAGGTGATGGGTTTGTGGTTGTTCTTCAAGGGTGATAAGACTAAGAACGGGTGTTGTTTTGATGGGGTTAATAAAGAACCGAAAGTGTTGAGAAAGAGAAACGGTTGGAGATGCGAGAAATTCGTGGGAAATCAGAGGTAGAGAGATCGGGAAGATGATGTTATTGATCGAGTAAATGGGTGTGTTGATTATATGTACTAATTTGGTACTAATTTCACCATTTTTCGAATTTTATATGTTTTACTTTGCTAGAATTGTGTTGTTATCTCAATTGGAATGTTGATTATGTTTCTTATGTTAAATGTATTTTGAATTGGAATGTTGATTATGTTTCTTATTTATCGTAAAACCACAATTTATGTATTGTACTTTTTATTTGTGTTATGATAGAACTGGTCGCCAAAACTTCCTTAGACGTGGTAGTAGCCTCAAACCCGTTCTTCTATTCTTAGACTTTTAGCCAGATTCAATTCAACTCAACACTTTGAACAATTCTTAGATGATTTCTAAAGCTCATCCCAATGGAAATCTATTAGTGAACCCCAACTCTGTCCATCACTGGTAAAAAACGGCATTATTTCTATAAATTTTCCCCTGATGTGGCCACTAATCTAAGATTTTTTTGGTGTTAATTAGAGCAAGAAAAGACCAAAGTTCTTTTGGATAGCGAATGGCGCCTCGATTTAGATTATCCCGGAAGTCTCCTCGTTTATTTCACCCATGCGAGAAACACGGTGTTCAAGTGGTCGGTTCTCCATTTCTTTCTCTCTTTCAGGAATCTAATCATCATCATCACTTTCTCTCTTAACCTTTTTAATTATGGGTCCACTTGACTTGATAATGGTCCATTTTCGCACATATTGGACGGTTGTTATTGGTAGGGACTAGTGAGATGATTTTATGTCATTCATGATAAATAAAGTTTTTTGATCCCCAGTTTCACATTTCACAAAGCCTTTGATGCCTATCCATGGAGTGAAAATATTTAACACAAGACTCGATTTTTAACCGGTATTGCTTCATTAGAAACTCTAGCAGGATTAGCTATCTTCCCGATTGCGAGAGGTGGAGCAAGACATGGAATATAAGTGTGCCGATCGGGAAATTCGGGTAACCAATTTGGAATATTTCATGTCTAAGTGATGTTTAATTCAAACTTCTATTCCTTTGAGTTTGTGAAAAGGCGATATTCTTTTTCTCTTTCAACGGGGCATTGCATCATTAGCATGAGCTCGATATCACATCACTGAAAGCATGTCATACGGGGACATTAAGCGAGAGAATCTCTTGATTGGAGCTCAGTTGCTATTATGCTTTAAATGATTTTTTCTTACGGTTGGTCGACGCAGTGCCCATGTACTAATTCTCGTATGTGTTTAATTTCTATTGCAGGATGAAATCAAAATTGTTGATTTTGGTTGGTCGGGTTAAACGTTCAACCGTAGGCGGACCATGTGTGGCATATTGGATTACCCGCCACCTTAAGTGGGTATGTATTCAAGATTGTCTCGTGAACAATGTAGATTTTGATCAAGAATTTTGTTTAATGAACTACAACCAAGTCTAAATCCTAGTTGTGTTCACAAAGTTGAAAGTGTAGAGCATGATGCTAATGTGGACATTTGGATCCTAGGTGTCCTATGCTATGACTCCATTTGAGGCTAAGGAGCATTTGGATACATACGAGAAGGTAATTTAAAGCTTCCTGGTGATTAATGTGGTTCATTTCATGCTAAGGAGCATAGGGATACTTAATCGAATCCGCACAAATTTCATTTCATTTGCCTTGGAATATTACTATGGGAAATTCTAATAATTTACAATTGGAAATGAAATCTGTCTACCAAATCATGCATATTACAAATGTAGTTGGTTTGATAAGAATTCTTTACAACTTCAAGTCAGTAGATGTTATTAATATTCTATTGCACATTGGTAAGAGAAACTAAAAACTTATTCTTCCATGTAAGTAGATAGCTCTTTTTTTTTTTTTTTAGCTAGGTCATCAATGTAAGTACGTAAATCACCGTATGTAGTCTCCACTTCTTTTCCACTATGAATGTTCACCGTGTCTTACTTTGGTTAGTGGCCCGAAACACTATCATTCGAAACTTGTGCATGAAAACAAACTCTCCATGCCAAGTTCGTAGATCTTGGTTAATTTTTTTTGCCTCATTGTTTTTATGTGTGTCCATGCATTAAAACAAATGTCATTTTCCTGCAACTTTCAAGCAGGGCACTTTCTCCCAGACGAGGATGACAAGTTTCTTGAGCGGGTCCGGGCAGCAGTAGAGGAAGAGGAAGAGGAGCGCCAAGCTACTAGGGCAGATTAATACTCATGCCGCTAAGGATGCCATTGCAACAAAGTGAGGAATATAGAAAATCCATCCGAAGTGTTGGGCCCGAGCTAAAAGATGGCAGTCATAATATCGATGGAGTTGTTGCGAGAGGAGTTCACGAAGACCGAAAATGATGGTATCTCCAATGTAGCTGCAAAGGCAAGTAAGAAAGGTTAACAAAATGATTACATTGTAAATTGTTGATTGTGAGAATGATCACATTGTAAATTGTTGATGAATGTATTTTTCACAAGGAAGAACGGTTATATTAATTTGCGGTCTCCAAATATAAGATTGGTTCGGGTGTTAGAATCTTTGTCACATTGATGATGGGTGACATTTGAATGAATGCCGGTATATTTTGAATGCCGTGACCAATTTCGTTTTTTTTTTGGCAAATGAAAAATAACCACAACTCGCTATGAAAAGTTGCAAGTGGATTGTAATACAACAAGTAAAAAAGGTTGCAATAAATATTTTCGCTACACATAGCTTGGTTGTCAAAGAAATGACATACAACTCATACCATAGTTGATAAAGAAATGACGTACAACTTTAACCATAGTTGTCAAAGAAATTTCTACAACTCCAACAAATGTAGTGTAGGAGTTATTTTCACAACCCATGTATGAGTTGTGTTAGACATTAAGAGGAAATTTGAAAGACATTCACAACTGAAAAAAGCGTGGTATATAATGGAACGACAACCGTGTTTACGACTATTATTGACGAGTTGCAAAGAATTGAAGACTTTCTACAACCCCCTTGTGCAACCTATAGATAAACGTCGTCTTATATCGTACGACAACTGTTTTCCGGGGTAGTTAATCGATGTTTTTCCCGTAGTGCAGGTAGATTAAACCTTTTGGAAACACAGAATAGTGGGAAACTCCCTTCTCAAACTATTAATCCTAGAGAAACTGTGAATGCTGTGACATTGAGAAGTGGTACACGAACTGTGCAACCAAAAATGCTGAGAAAAGCAAAAACCCCAAGGGGCGGTTTTGAGAAAGAGATTACCGACTCTTCCCAAACCGAAGAGGTACCTAAAACAAACTCTAAACCTCTTGTTTCAACTTATGTTCCTCCTTTACCGTTTCCAGGCAGGTTTGCTAACAAAAATGTGGAACAAGACAAAGAGATTTTAGATGTACTCAAAAGATTCATGTGAATATTAATGATAGATGCAATTAGGCAAAGTTCCTAAGTACGCAAGAGTTTTGAAAGACCTATGCACCAAGAAGAAACGACTAGCTGGTAATGAGGTGATGAGTGTGGGGAGAACGTTTCGCTATCCTCCAAAAGAAACTCCCACCTAAATGCAAGGATCCCGTAGTTTCGATATATACTGTTGTGATTGGTAATAAAAGGTTTGGAAAATCCATGCTTGATTTAGGAGCATCTCGTTAATGTTATGCCCGCATCTATTTATGAGTCTTTGAATTTGGGTCCTTTGAAAGAGACCCGTATTGTTCTTGAACTATTTGATCGTTCTAATGTTTATCCTAGAGGTATTATTGAAGATGTGCTTGTGCGGGTGAATCAACTCGTATTTCGCTGATTTCATTGTATTGGAAATGGATAGCGGGTCTGATGCATCTATACCACTGTTATTGGGGAGACATTTCATGAAAACGGCCAAAACCGTTATTGATGTTGACAAAGGAACGCTCACCATGGAATTTGATGATGAAAAGATTCGCTTCAATATTTTTGGAGCAATGCGGTATCCTAGCGATGTTCATTCGGATGTTCATGCTAAGGTCGTAGACGCGGGCTAAGGAGTAGCCAAAGAGTCTGATCGAGCTAAAGACGTTAAACTAAGCGCTTTATGGGAGGCAACTCATAGGTTTTGTATCTTAAACCCTTTTACTTTTTGTTTTTATTGTTTTCATATCATATTTTCATCCCCATGTTTAATTTCATTGAGTCCGGAATCTATTTTAGAAGAAAATCATGACGAATACCTTTTCGTCAGAAAAATTCAGACTGCGCGTAGTTCAGTTCAGAGACCATAACTGTCATACCGTTTATCCAAACACTTTTCCCTTTTGACACTGTGTATAAAAGACGTAGACGAACAACTTTTGTGAAATAGTGTTTTTCCAAATTCCTTACCAATTTGTACAGTTTTCGTGTTTTATCTGCTGCTACGTCAGAATTAAGAATTTTCAGTTTTGCACATTAAGGACAATGTGAAGTTTAACTGTGGGGGAGTATTTTGCATATAGAGTTTTTAGCTTTTTGCCTAGATTTTTCAAACTTTTGTATTTATTTGCATAAAAAATAAAAAACAAACTCCAACTTTTAGAGATTTTAGAGTCACTAGCATCCTTCTAGGTATGTTTACATAGAGATTCTGACCGACATAACTGAATTTGGAAGTGTTAGGGAAATACGTTCAGATTTCTTGCTTGTTAGAGTGTTAAATAATGGATTTAATCATGCCAGTGATGCAGATTAGGAGAAGAGGGAAATGCATTATTCGAGTTGCTGATCAATCATTAGTGGAGACTACCTATTTTCAAATCAACAAAGGCACCAGACCAAATTCTTTTTTGTAGTTAACTAAAGATTTTTCTTTTGAGTGTGTGTCACCGTACGTTAATTACGGGTAGAATGGTGAGCTAACCAACCTCCCACCAATAGAAGCACTATTTTTGATCTCTTGAGTGCTAATTTTGTCAATCATGAGGGTGACGTCTATAGATGAAAACCACCTTCTTGTAGTTTGATTTGCTTGATTAGCACCATTCTCTCTCTCTCGCAAACAACAGGTCCATAGAAATACAACCATCATCAACAAGGGAGCGACATCCAAATCTACAAGGAAAGTTGAAGACGTTTGAGGTTTACAAGCAATAGTACAAGGAAGAGCAAATTTCATATCCAAGTAAAGCAACATAAAATGGGCCGACTTTTATATACATGTTGAAAACTTACACATAAGGAGCGGAATTCTATATTCAAGTTGAAGACTTATTTACAAGAGCGAAGAAAATCAAAAGATGAGAATTATATTGAAGTTTATGAGACGAAGACAATACAAGTTGTGAAGAATCAAACGGTAAAGTACTTATCCCCTGGTCATAACAATTTCATTGTTTGTTTTATTTTCAGTTTGTAGTTATTTCTCTTGTCAATAAAAAAAAAAAAAAAAAAAAAAAAAAAAAGTGAAGAGAAAAATTTAATAAATCCATGGGAAGAAGAAAAATTTATGAAGAAGTTTCAAGCAACAAGAAATTGAAGAAAAAGAGTTACAAATTGTCAAAGTTCTACGAAGTTCAAGAATTTATCATCAACAGTTGAAAACCGAAGACAAAGACCAAGAAGATGAAGAAGACGAGCCGAATGAAGACTACGTTTCTATTGGATCTTTGAGAGTGGTGTTATCATCATTGCAATCGGATGTGAAGGTGGTAAGTACTCTCATCCTCTATTTTTAATAATAATGGTTTATTTCCTTTCTAAGAGATCATCATAAAAAGTCTTTTAATTTCCACGATTTTGTGGAGTCTCCGAAATAATTCGGAAGGTTTCCTTCCCACCATTCAACGTGTGTAGGATTCTCTCTTCATTCCTACCTTTTTGCACACATGTGAGACCCATAAAAGCCGTCTTATTGAGTGCAATTATCATAAAATCCTTTTAAGTGAGGCATAAGTCGAGGCGAAATGCTTATTGATCGCTCTCAAACACGCGTTCTCTCATTATGGTGTGGTTATTTCTCACTCAACATTTAAGAATGAGAATATGTTCTTTGGTATTTCTAACTTCTTATTACTAGCATGCAGAAACTCTATGTCCTCATATATCTTTGGATTCTTGGGAAGCCGGAACGCTTTGAAGTTGGAGTAGGTTTTGTGGCTATACCTATTATAAGCCCTAACGAGACTATAACTCGTCCACTAGGGACACCTAGGGGTTTAAAGGCTTGTTGCATATGCTAAATGCAACCGTGTCCTCGGCGATAGAGAGTTGTTGTACTTCATTTTATTTTTGTAGTTTTCTCGAGGACTAGCAAAAGGCAAGTGTGGGGGAATTTGATAGGTGCAATATTTGCACTAGTTAGGTACTCAAATGCTTTGCCTTCTTGGTAGTTTTTATATCATTATGCTTTCATTTTGTTTGTTTTGAGTTTCCTAGGTGTTCGAGGCTATATTGACCAAAAGGAAATGGAACTTTCTCAAATATGAGATTTCTTCGCATCACCTTGAAGAGGACGAAAAGACGAGGACAACGGAGAAAGAATGGAGTCATTCTGACCTCGTATGAAAAAGTTATGCGCGATTGAAGCAAGCCGAATTTGTGCAAGTTTGAGAATGCACATAATTGATAAGGGGCATCCATTCTGTTATGGGCCAGCCATGTTTCATAAGAACTACTAAGGGACGGTCCGGTATTTTACTTGGGGGAAACTTGGATTTTATAACTGAGTTACGTTCATGGCCTGTGGTTAATAACCAAGGTTTGATGGCTGCTGTTGGAAACTGAAAAAAAGATGTTGCTGCATCTGCGATGGCTTAGTATTCAGTGGTTGAGAGTTAGCAAGTCAGGGACGTGGTTCCATGGTGATGACAAACGATGATACTCGAGAAGGTGAACAGGAAAGAGCTCGAGTTTGGCTGAACCATCAGTAATGGAGTTGAGTTTGCTGGTAACGCTGGTAGAGGTTGACGAACGGAGTTGTTGTTCGCTGAGCTGAGAACATGAGAATGAGAGTCAAACTATGGTCATTGCTGATTTCGGTGATGGTAGAGAAGCACTGGAGTTCAAATTGGTTCGCTTCCATTGATGACAATGGAGTTGTGCAGCAATGGAGAAGATCATGGGGTTCTGGGTTTGCAGCGTCTGATGGTGATAGTTACCGTTGGCAGTGAGATTACGAAGATGCAGATATCTTGAGCCTGGAATGGAGAAGACGAAGAACATGGAAGTGATCTATGATGAGGCTGCTGCGAACACTGCCAGTGAAGGAGGAGGTCACGGTGGTTCTGTGGTGGTTGATTGTGGCTGTAGGTGAACGAGCTGAGGTTGCAGTGATAAACTTAGGGAGAATATTGTAGTCGAATTTGGGTTTTGCAGCGAGACTATTGAATGGTGTTGGAAGATATGACAGTAGCAGATGCCGATGAAGACTAAGGCTGTTGATAATGAACTGATGGAGTTCGGTTTATATTAGTAACGATGGAGCATGGGAGAGACGATGATTGAAGCTCGAGATGAAAGCTGAAAGCAGAAGTTGATGAGATTCATGGCAGTGATGGTGAAGTGAATCCGGAGATATGCAGTCGCTGTTATGAAGAGTAAAAGAAACTCAGAGAAGTGGATTTGTCACGGAGGGCCTGGTATGCGTGAATTCATGACCGAAAAAAAGTAAACTCAGGTGTTTTGGATTTTCACCGAGGGATGAGTCACCGTGAAAGTTGGTCGAACAAAAAAAAATCCAGGGACTTTTAAAACTCACGGAGTGATGTGTGGTCGTGACTCCGGCGGAGGAAAAATCAAAATCCAGGGAGAAATAATTCTCACGGAGATGCGAGTGACTGCGGGTTCGAAGAAATATGAATTCTATTGTCAGTTGAATGCTGGACTTCTCAATTTTCTGGGCAAGCCCAATGGAACTGTTAACATTAGTATACACGGCCAGGTTCTTGGAAGTGACTTATTGAGAAGTTTGGAAAGTTTTGGCAATCGATTCCGCACAGGATTTGGTGCACGGGAACAATAAAGAGAGGATTGAGATCTTTTATCGGGGGATATCTTGGAGGGGATACTTGGAGAGAAGGGAAGAACGGGAGCTAGGGTTTGGAGTTGGAGATTTTTCTACAACATAGGGTTTGCTTTACCTATTCTCTTTTATTATTTTTCATGGGTTTTAAGAAATCCATGAGCAGCTAATCACCTCATATTGGTTAAGGATGTAGTTGGATATCATAAACATGCTACTAAATTAATATATTGGTTTTGTTATTATCTCAATCAAATTGTTATTGTCTTGTTCTACCATTTATTATCGTTTATGATTGTATGATTGTTTGTTTAGGAGCGCTACTAAATAACCATGAGTGCATATCTAAAGCTAGGCTAGGGGTTTTGAGATACGTAATTGTTGATAACCCTTGTCATAAGTAGCATATTGTGATTACCAATTGTATTCAAAACCTTTGTGTGATTGCAAGTAGAAGCTTGACCTATGTTAAATAGTTTACTCGTAGTATTTCTATTGCATGGATTAGTCTAATTCTTAGAACTTAAAGCACTTGTAGGATTAAACCTAATAGCACGTTGCATTAGGTTGTTCGCTAAGTAGTATTCATATATTCATCGTTATGGTATGTGATGACATAAGGAATTTACCGGAGTATGCTCTCGATGGGGTACTTTAGGACTCTTGATAATGAATGATTGAGTGACAAAACCAGTTATTAGTCGAAGTGCATGTCTTATGATTGATGATGAACCCTTAACCAGTATTCTCAACTTATTGATTCTCTTTATTCATTCTTTGCTTTTATTATTAGTTTAATTATTTTAAAACCTAAATCAAAAATATCCCCGAGGTTACTTAAGTTTTCGATTACAAATAACAACCCATATCTCCTTGTGGAACGAAACATTCTTACTACTATACTATTATTTATAATTGTGAAGTGAAAGAACTTAAAATTATTTTTAGTTTGACCGACAACCGGCCAAATTTTGGCGCCGCTGCCGGGGAGGTATAGCGGATTGTTATTTTATTGTTGATTTCTTATTTTTAGTTTTTAATTTCTTTCTTTTTTTGAGAACCTTGTTTCAGGTACTTAATCTCTGGCACCCAAGCGTTGGGATTACCAAAGGTGCGGAATTTCAGCTCGTAGAGGAACAATACTACAAGAGCCTCAGAATTCACAACAAGAAGAGATGGTTGGCGGAACGAATAACCAAAACACTGGTAACTAAGGAAACCAAGGGAACCAGGGAAATGATGGCGCTCCACCACCTCCAACTCCCAAGAGGACACTCAAAGATCTGACATCCCCATCGTTTGATCAACAAAAGTTATGTGTCAACTTGGAAGATTCAATTGAGCTCAAATCTCAGTTGATTCATTGGTTACGGAAGTTCAAAGGGCTTCCAGGAGACAATCCAAATCGTCATTTACTATTGTTTCAACATAGGTTGACAAGTTTTAAGCCAACTGGAACTGATCAAGGTAGAGCTTTACTGACAGCTTTTCCTTTCTCTTTGATTGATTCTGCAGAAAAATGGTTTTATAGTCTTCCACCTGGAAGTATCACAACGTGGAATGAGATGCAGAAAGCATTTTTAGAAAAGTATTTTCCCGCCTCTAAAGCAAAGAACTATTCGTAAAGCAATTAGTGGGATTGAACAAATTACTGGTGAAACTCTTTACGACTATTGGGAACGGTACAAGAAGTTGCTAGCGAGCTACCCACATCATCAAATCTCTGAGCAACCACTAGTGGAAAACAGAAGTTCCGCGACCGTCAGGACAAGTCATATATACGAGTTATACGACTAATTTTAACCGTCTCTGTTGGGGTCTACGATAAAGCGTAAGTTTGTTTTGTACGACCCTTAACCGTGTGTCTCAAAATAACGACTGATTTTAAAGGTAACGAGGTACATACCCTAAGCCGTGAGTCTTAGATTTAAATTATAATATAAAAAAAAATATTTATTCAGATTTGGTGAAATGCCTGAATGTCTAAATCTGAAATAATTTGACTACATCAAGGTCAAGTCAAGCTAAATGGAAGTCAAGCCAAAGTCAACTCGAATGGAACTCAAGTCAAAGTCAAGTCAAATAGAACTCAAATTAAACCGAAACTAAAATTCAAATTTAAACTCAAACTTGAGAATTCCACATTCATTCATTCATTTTATCCATTGGGTTTAAAATTACACAATTCCACATTCATTCATGCATTCATTCATTTTATCCATTGGGTTTAAAATTACAAAAAACGGATGAAATTCTAGTTCAAGACAATACATGTCCAAGCTAGCTAGTAAGTTCTAACAACAAGATGCTAAACTAATAGACAATAAGCTAAAAACAACATGTTAAACAACAAAACAATAAGCTCCTCCGATGACGATGAACTTAGCCAATACTTCATAAATGATATCAAGTAGAGCATCCATGTGTTGTGTCCCTGGTTCACATACAACAAAGAACGTCATTCCTGCAAAGCAAATCAACAAAAGCGCAATGACTTTGTTCTGCGTCTTTTTTTCAACAACATGTCCAAGCGAGCTAGTAAGTTCAAAACAATACATGTCCAAGATAGCTAGTAAGTTCTAACAACAACATGCTAAACTAATAGACGATGTTCCGAAAATGTGTGATAGGCAAGAATCGAAATGTTAAAGATGCAGAGCTGATGCCAAACCAAAAGAAACATATAAAAAATTCCTTGAGACTACCATGCCTCTCACTATGGTGTAAGCTCCAAAGTAACCAGGATATCAAGAGAACCTACTTATCAAAACACGACAATTCAAAAGGGATAGGTAACAGTCCTGAATAATACAAGATGCAAAGATGAAGAGTCCTGAATAATACAATCTGCAAAGATGAACAACTTACTATCAAAGAAGCACATGACAGCTCACTCTGCAGTTGAGAAAACAACCTCGCAATCCTTGTCACCACTTTCCATGACGAACCTCAGTACATCACTGCAGGCCCTAAGCACATAAACTTCATTAGTGATGCATAAAGAGCTTTATGGATCCACAGTGTAAGCACCTTTCAATAGACCATTCGAAAGTCGGATCGCCCATTCCGTTGACAAAAATATTTACCTAAAAATACCGGACACCGAATGTTTTGGCTAGGAGGACATGCTCACGTGTCAGTCCACCTTCCTCTGAGATGGCATGCCAATCACATTACATACTTTGGATATCTCATCCTCTTCACTGCATAATTAAAGACGATGAGAAAGATACTTTATGAGACGAAAGATATAATTAAACAAATTCAACCACATAGTTTGTGGTCCAAAATCCCACACATCTCGTTTGAGGCACTTGACATAAAAAATACCCAAAGACATCACCAATTCACAACTGATGGGATATGACGGGTCCTTCCTGATTTAGCATTTTATCTTGCCTCTTTAGTCTCTAGTCTCTACAGTTGGCAGAGAGATTCCCAACATTAGAACCACTTCAACTAATACTCTATCACTAACTTTTGAAATCCTTAGTTAATAAGAGGGACGACACCGACAGTATATGTGTAAATCTAGCATATCCACTACTGTATTAGGAAATTTGTTTGCAATTTTGATCGTTAATGCAGGCTTTTCAAAAACTAACAGATAGAAACGTATAGTACTCGCGCGAAACCTTTTATTATGTACAACCTAGCATCCCAAGTTGTGCAGTCACATAGAAACACCACCACAGATAGGAATAAATTTGACTATGTTCTATCATCCCATAAAAAACTAAAACTTCAACAAGATAAAGAGAATGAGATTAAAGCATGTCTTTGGATGCTCAAAGTGCGCACCTTAAGCCTCGCCTTATTCCTTGAAGACTCTCCAACAAATTTTTACATCCTTGTGTACCACTCGCCAACTGTGTGTGCTCCACCATATCTTTCCCCGATGTCGTATCCGATGTGTAACACCCCCTGCAAAGAAACAATGTTTTATTAACGAAACTGTTCAAATTTGTTTTTCCATGACTAAACTGAAATGTATCTCAAGCTACTAGCAATAATTTGAAATGAAATTGTACGAACCTAGAAAGGCATGCCCTTTCAGAGCCTCCACCCATGTGTTTGTAGCTTCATATAGCGTTGCACGCTCGTCGGTGATGTTATGTTTCTTTGACACAAAATACATGGTTCTTTGCTCCAAAGATACTTCGCAAATTTTCTTTCCATGAAGCCAAAGTTACCTGCAGTTGAAAAGAGTTCAAGATAACCAAGTTAACAGATTGCAATCTGAGGTATGTTGACTTCTGAAAACCTCCGAAGGGTCTTCCATACCACTACACCAAATTCCCGGATTCGTAACAGCAATTCGTAACGGCTTATGAGCCGTTACGAATTTCCCATTACAAAAAATTCGTAACTTGATCACAAAGCGTTACTAATTTTTTAAAAATTCGTAACAGGGTGAAGCCGTTACTTAATTTTTTTTTAGGCGTGCCGATCCCACACGCTTGGTCACACCGGGGTGGTCACACTTGCAATTTTGGGTGTGTCATTCACATGCGTGCCATTATTTTTTCCACCCAAGATGAGTAAAACTAGGGATATTTCCTCCCCGCGTGTGTCATTCACATGCATGCCTCTCTTCATCTCATGCCTTAATGAAAATCGACAAATCGATTTTTCAGGTTTTCCTCTCTTCCTTTTCCTCGCTCCCCGCGGTCTTGCTCTCTTCTTTGAAACCCTAATGAAACTTCATCTTCAAAAATCGACAATGAGAGAAACCCATCACGAAACCTCTCAATAATCTTTCAATCATCGACTTATTAACTTCTCATTTTTCATTTTCTTTTCTCTCTTTTTCTCCTCCCGCCTCTCCTTCTCTTCCTCTCGAGATTTTAGGGTTTCGATTGGGTTATTCATATGTTTGATTGGGTTAACAGATCTTCAATCAATCATCGATTCGATTGGGTAAGTGTTTTATCATCATCACTTCCTCAGTTTCGATTGCTTTTTTCATCATATGTTTTTAGGGTTTCATTTGTGATTCCGTTTTTTCTAATAAGATTTCGATTTCATCATCTACTAATCGAGTTTAGGGTTTGGATTTCATAATCTGTAAGTCTTTCATCATCTATTTTAGGTTTGAGTTTTTCGATTTTAGGGTTTTTAATCAGATTTTATGGTTTGTTGTTCAGTTTGAGGGAGTTTCACGTGTAATTATAGTTTTGATTAATTTGATAAAACGAATACTGCATAGGAATCGGTTTGTTTCAACCATGAAGATAACAAATATGCTTGATTACCCATTTATGGTGGCTTCTGAGCCACTTGTTCCAGATATAGAGCCAGATGCTAAACCAGCTAAGAAAACAAATATTCCAATCACTCTATCTGTTCACACCGGCTTTTCATTCCTATCGTGCATCTCCTTACAAGCCGATTCGTGTGGCAATTGTTACTCCGCTCCCAGATGATGGCTCACGGATTGGTAAACTTGGTGAAGACAGAGGTTGGTGTTAATGGGGATCCAGAAAATGCAAAGGCCAAAGTGTAAAATCTAACCCAGGGATCCTTGTATTCTTGAGACACAAGAGCTACTTCAAGATTTAGTCTCGAATGGTATTGAAAATGTTTTCATCTAAGATAGCATCTTTGGGGGAGAGCATTTGTGGTTTAAGAAAAAACTACAAAAGGCTGTTCTGGATTGGCCTGATTTTACCTCGCTAGCTCTTTGAGACCAGGACATAGTGGAAGAGGAGACCTTTCGAGGCTTGGGGTCTTCCTCATTAGGTACTTGTGAAGTTGGTTGATTCATTTGCTAACTGGTTGAAAAGTGGTCAAGAAATCCTGCAGCAAACTGGAAGTCTACCTCCACCTCACCTCCTATGGCTCTGATGCAACCCATTTTGAATGAAAAGGAAAGGTTTAGGGACTAAGAGCTCGGAGAAGAGTCTCACAACCGATAGGATAGGCCCATTCGAAGAAGTGAGGGTGTATTTTCGGCGGGAGGAAGTGCTAAGAATTTTAGTGCTCGATGGTGCCCTTTTCTTCGCCTTCGATGGTAAGAAAATCGTTGCTCCACCGAGGAGTGGTGGTAAACCAACGTCAAAGGTTGGAGATCACTTTATGCTTAAAATTGATCGGCATGTCACGAAAAATGTATTGTGAGAGATGCAATCGGTAGACTGCACGGAGGTATTGGCACAAGAGCAGATGTTTGCACCCTAATACGAGACTCACAAGTATATATTGTTGAAGATGTTGGTGATGCACAAGTTAACTGTGTCGTTAGTGGAGCGTTGTATGTCTCTCTGCGTTATGAACACGATCCTTGTGTATTGGGGTTGTGAGAGATAGGAAGTTATGGGTGTATATGCATAGAAATAGGGAAGAAGAAGACTTTGATTACGATGGTACCACGTCTAGGAAGAAGTGGAAAAGGCGAATAAACGATCCTGCAGATCAATCGAATTAGGAGTCAGACTGCTGCTTTTTCTTGGTGAGAGAGCAAAACAAACTTGGTTCGGGTCTCAATATCGAGGCATAGTCCATGAGTTTAGATGATAGAATGGAAGTCATGTATAGTATAGATTTGAGGCCATCGGTGTTGAGAAGTCCGAGTCATTTGTTCTCTCGAGATCAAATTGGCCATCGAGTTAACCAGTGGCTTGGGGTTTGAATCTTCTACAATAAAATGGCGTGTCAAGAAAACACAACAAACGAGGTGTTGGATGACAATACATTTAACGAGAGAAAGGATCTCGGTGGGCTCATAAGTGCAAGCTTATTATGAGTACTTGTTGAGGAATACATGATTTAGGAGGAAGCATCATGCGTTATTTTTCCAGGTACCCTTTTATTTCCCTTGTGCTTATTAATTTTACTTGAACGGCTATCCTTTTTGTTGCAGACGTATGAACATATAATAATACTCCCTCAATATCTTCTCGTTTTATAATTGTATCTCATTGACATATTTACAAACTTTTTGCAAAATGCTTTTTAGGAGGTTGCGCTTAGGCGCCTCTCATCTTGTACTTCCTTTTTCTTTTTTTAATAAAATTTTAACCTTTTAAGAGAAAACAAAATGCCTTTTTAAGAAACACAATAGCTCTAGAAAATACGATACTTCTCTATGGGTTATTGTAATTGTATTTGACAAACTTTCGTATATTGTAGTGCTTTCCTCGAACTTTTAATATATCTTCGTGTCATATGTGGATTGTTAAAGCTTAAAGTGTCTCCACTCTAAGTTTATCACTCCGATTGAAAACTTAAAGCTATTCTTCTTGCCATCGATGATATATCCGGGTTATTAGATCATTGGGAACTTACTTTTGATGCATGAAGTTCAAACATCTGTCATTATCTGTATCTTGTTTTAAACCCCGACATAGACAAAAAAATCCACCAAAACACTAGTTTCGGTAATGTAAAAGGCTTTAGGATCAGTCCTTTACTCATTTTTAGCTTAAGGAAGTGAGAGGCAACAATGATTTGCATCCAGTGCACTTAAATCAAAAAATAAAGTACTGAGGAGTATATGTTATCCTTTTTTACATTAATTTTAAATGTTGAAATCTTGTCTTGCCGTAACGCTGATATGAACTGATATGATTCTATGCATATCGAAAGAAGGATTCTATGAGATTTAGACAATCTAATTCAATTCTATGCATATCACGGATTCTCGAGATTTAGACAATCTAATTCAATTCTTCTTTAGCACCGATATTTGGCTCACACTCGAAACAGGTCTTGCTATTTTTGGAGCATCAATGGTCGGCTTTTTTTTTTTTGGTTTCCTTGTGCACAACAGGTATATGGCATCCATATTTATGGGTGATACAGGGTCCCTGGCCCTAGGTGGGGCATTAGTTGCAATGAATGACTTGTACAAAAATGTTCTTTCCCTTGCTCATTTCACTGAGTCTTCGTCAATGAAGCTTCGTCAGTGATAATGCAAGTAAGTTGTTTCTTTTATATCTCTTGATTTCTACATATAGATGATACTGACACTTCCTCTTCCACATTTATGCATCAAATATATCTCTAGGATTAGTTGCAGACTGGCAGTTGCTTTGTACATGATAATTACATCATCTGCGTCAAACTACACTAACTAGTCCACTGGAAAGATTAAGTTGGATTTAAGAGAGTCATACTTAACTTATCTTCTTCCTTTTCATCCATTCTTATATCTATTTGGGTTGTTTCTCGATCGGTTTCTAAGGGTTCATGATACATGGGCATGATAACCCAGGGTATAAGTGATTTGATTTAGTGAATGGAAGAGTTCACCGGTGGCGCAATCTTCAGGTTGGCTTTCTAGTTTCTACATATACTATGAAGAAGACTTATATTCCATTACGGATCAAGGAAATCTGCTGGATACTTTTTTTCAAGCATTAAGTGTGTATTTGCATTTGAATAGGTTGAGTGGGATGAATCTGCTGCTGGGGAGTGTCCAAGGCGAGTTTCCATTTGGGACATTGAATCAGTTGCAACTCCTTTCTACGTATGCCCACCCCCATCTTCTGAAACCTATATGTTTTTTGTTTCAGTTCATTGCAATATGTTGGTGACGGTCCATATGCTCCTTTGCAATTATCATCCGGTGTTAAATGCGGTTTCCCGAGCTTGAATTTGTTGTGCTGAGAATGAATGTAAAAGAGTGTTTAGGTACTTATTAGAATTTGATACTTAACTCGATTTTTTGGTACTTAGAAGAATTTGTGTTCTTTCATTGATTTATTGTTGATGTGAAGTGAATGAATGTTGATATGAATTGATTGAAGTATTGTTGAATGTGGATGAGATGAAAGATTTATGCAGATAAATTTTTTTTTTTAATTCGCTTATTTATTTTGAATATGAATCGCAAAGTCAATATTGACCGGGTCAAAATTGGTAGGTGTTGACTAATTTTGACCTGGTCAATATTGACTGGCAGTAATTTTTTTGCTGTTACAAAAAAGTTCGTAACGGCTCTAAGCTGTTACTATCTGCGTTGTTACAAAAAAAATTCGTAACGGCCCGGAGCTGTTTAACGTGGCAAATTAAGTAACGGTCGCGAGTGTTACGAGGGCCGTTACAACCAAAATTCAGTGATCGGCCACAAAGCCGTTACAAAAAAAATGTAACACCCACTTTTGCAACAGGCAAGAGCCGTTACAACCCGTTTTAGTAACGGCTTAGTTCTGTTTCTAATCCCAAAATTTGGTGTAGTGTACACAAATCTAAAAACAAACAAACAGGAATATAATAGGTGCACATAAAAATGAAAATTCCTAGATAAACAAGCCCATGTTTCTCATAAACATTTGTAGTTTTGAGTCTTTTGACTAACAAAATAAACGAAATATTAAAAAGCAACGCACAAGTTAGGTACCTCATAATTTTACCGTCAAAGTCCAAGCTCATTTTCCAATGACATTCTTTTTTTCGACGAGAACATTAATTCTTTTTGTTGCACCTGACTTTGGTCACAAGATGCAAACCCCAGTTCGAAATCGAATTAAGCGTTGAGGATTATTGATACTAAAAAGGTTAGTTTCCAATTTTATGAACTTCAAACAGTACATTTCCAAGTAGAGGAGGTTAACAAAATAAAATTGAAAACGTGCATAATGATTAATCCATGAATCACTAATTATGATAGATACATATAGTACATGAATCACTAATCATCAGTGTCTACTCAAAACATGTTGGTAGATAAAAATCAATATCCTTAACTAAAGCATCGAAATGAACATCACGTGGATTAACTGATAAATGAAGCCTCAACCGTTCAAAACATACACACATAAAATGCAACAAAAATAAAGTATCTAACTAGGAAAATAAATCGATATAATGGAAAAATTTGGTAATATTGGTATCTGCATACTAATGGAACTTAGAATCCCAATGGAATCCATTTTGGACTCTACTAAGATCTCCATTCGTAAGACAACTTCATAGCTATTTTTTTCTTCAACATCATAAAAGTGGAACAACTTCTAAGACACATTGCTCTGAACTTTTAATAAGTTTGAAGCTCTAATAATACTGCAACAATAATTAAAGGGTTCAAGGAGCATAAGCACTCAAACTATACTTAATCATAAAAGTTGGAACTGCATTACCAAGCATTCACGTTTAAGGCCATGAATCCAAAGAGGGTCCACTCACCAACATAAAAATCCATCTATAAAATAGACAAGTTTTCTAGCTATTATAGAAATCCAAAAAGAAGAAAATTAAACTACTACATCATTGATGTGTATCACATACTACTGTACTTATTACTACTTGTTCATTACTCATTCAACACAAGCTTGTTCTCATTGACCTTCCATCATATAATTTCAAGGCAATGTAATATACATAAGTCACTTTTCGTCATGCCGCATAAACCTATCTACTTATTAAACTTTCTCGGTAGAATTTTACTTACATAAGTATCATCCGCGTAATGGTATCACATTGCACATCGTTAAAAAAAAAAAATAATGTTCGAAACATTAACATCTCTTGGAACATTAACAAAGGGTACAATAATTAAATCACGATGTTAGGCTAAAAAAAAAAATTCTGCAAGTTTGTAAAACTACATCTACTCCCTTAAGCTGTAAACAAAATCCCAACTGCAGGAATTAATATCTTGGAGCTAAGCAAATCCCTTGTAATAGTCCATATCAGAAAGTTATTTGGTTAAACAATAATCACAATAAGTGAACTTCTCCAACCTACACTTTAACAATTTCATGAAATTGAATAACCGAAATCTATTGACAAAGAGAAAACGGATCAAAACACACAAACCTTGATTTTCTGAGAGTGTAATTGCAATATGATGACAATTATAAGCCTTGAATATGACTTTGGATTATCAATTCTGCTGGTGTAGGATACCCTGAAACCAAAAAAAACAAAAAAAAAATGTCAAATATGAGAGCAAATCATAATACCAGTAATACCAATATGGTAAAATAACTATTGAATCATGAAACTAATACCTTTCTATGATGGGGGTTAAATTCTTCTTTTGCTAAGTTCTCGAAAGACTAAAAAAAATAAATCGAATTGTTATCTAGGGTTAAAGATCAAAATAAAATTAAGAATTAGAGTTAGGGGTTTTGATTCATACACCAGGAGAAGATCTTCTCGCCCTCGGATGAGTTCTCTTGAAAGGAAAAATAAAAAAGGAAACACCTTACGCAAAAGCGAGAGAAAATCAAAGAAATTAAATCATTTACAATACTAAAAATTTATCAAATTTACGAAACAAAAAACAAGATTGATATTACCCTGATGATTTCAAGAGTAAAATAACTAGATCTAGTGTTATAGAGTTTTATCTTGATTTCTTCTGTACATGGGTTTTGATTTTGAGATATGGGTTAGGTTAAAACTTTGATTTCTAACATAGTAAATTTCAATTTGTGAAGTGAGAAAGGATAAAACAAATTTGTATACGGGGGGTTATTGTGAGTTTCGATGATTTTGAGGAAACGAATTAAATTAGTGGAGAAGATGAAGAGAAAGGTGTTGTTGTGGTGATGGAAGTAGTTGATGGAGATTCTGTTGTCTGTGGTGGTGAATGGTGAATGAAGAAAAAAGGTCGGAGGGAGCGGATAGAGAGGAGGTGTTCTGTGGTGTGAAAAGATAATGGAAGAAAAAAGAGAGAGAGATGATTGATAAACTTATAATCCAACCGTTCTTTTCAGCTAGCAAATCGTGACCATAGAAAGTGTAGGGCCCAGACTAAATCATCAGTTCTACATCGCAGGTTAAGGGTCGTTGAACTGGTAATTTGATGAGGGCAAAATGGTAAATAATTTTTCCAATTCAGAGACGGCTTATTAAGCTCTCGGAATTTTTCCATGTTTTTACCATATCAGAGACGGCCGTGTTTGGTCAACGTACCGGCTACCATCATTGTGGGTCTCCGATGTGGGTCATAGAAACCCCATTTTCCACTGGTGAACTCATAGTGCAATATTTTTACGATGGTTTGCTCCAATCCGAGAGAAATCTTATTGATGCAGCTAGTGGTGGTGCTTTGACAAACAAAACCATTGACGAAGCGACATAATTGATCGAGAATATGGCTGCAAACACGCATCAATTCATCACAAGAGGTGTGTCATTGAGTCGAAGGGTTAATGAGGTTACTTCTTTACCACACTTATAACATAGGATTGGTAATATGGAGAAGATGATTCAACAAATGGCCGCAGTAATCATTCCCTCTTATGCGGAAGAAGTTTGAACAAGTCAATGCGGTGTTCCGAATCGGCAGAGACAAAGGTATGATCCCTATTCTAACACTTACAATCCAGGATGGAGAGATCACCCAATTTCAGCTATGCGAATACGCAAGCAGCAGATCCAGGGCCGGTTTTTAATCGCCCTAGTGGTTTCCAACAACAACCACAACCAGCGCAGAACTCAGAATCATCAGAGATTCTTGCTATGATGAAGAATCTAACCACAATGGTGCAAAAAAATCAGCAAACGACTGATGGTGCAATCAAGGAGTTGCAGATACAAATGAGCACCATGGCAGGTAGATTAAACCTTTTGGAAACACAGAATAGTGGGAAACTCCCTTCTCAAACTATTAATCCTAGAGAAACTGTGAATGCTGTGACATTGAGAAGTGGTACACGAACTGTGCAACCAAAAATGCTGAGAAAAGCAAAAACCCCAAGGGGCCGGTTTTTGAGAAAGAGATTACCGACTCTTCCCAAACTGAAGAGGTACCTAAAACAAACTCTAAACCTCTTGTTTCAACTTATGTTCCTCCTTTACCGTTTCCAGGCAGGTTTGCTAACAAAAATGTGGAACAAGACAAAGAGATTTTAGATGTACTCAAAAAGATTCATGTGAATATTCCGCTGATAGATGCAATTAGGCAGGTTCCTAAGTACGCAAGAGTTTTGAAAGACCTATGCACCAAGAAGAAACGACTAACCGGTAATGAGGTGATGAGTGTGGGGGAGAACGTTTCTGCTATCCTCCAAAAGAAACTCCCACCTAAATGCAAGGATCCCGGTAGTTTCGATATACCTGTTGTGATTGGTAATAAAAGGTTTGGAAAATCCATGCTTGATTTAGGAGCATCTGTTAATGTTATGCCCGCATCTATTTATGAGTCTTTGAATTTGGGTCCTTTGAAAGAGACCCGTATTGTTCTTGAACTAGCTGATCGTTCTAATGTTTATCCTAGAGGTATTATTGAAGATGTGCTTGTGCAGGTGAATCAACTCGTATTTCCAGCTGATTTCGTTGTATTGGAAATGGATAGCGGGTCTGATGCATCTATACCGCTGTTATTGGGGAGACCTTTCATGAAAACGGCCAAAACCGTTATTGATGTTGACAAAGGAACGCTCACCATGGAATTTGATGATGAAAAGATTCGCTTCAATATTTTTGGAGCAATGCGGTATCCTAGCGATGTTCATTCGGATGTTCATGCTAAGGTCGTAGACGCGGGCTAAGGAGTAGCCAAAGAGTCTACAGTCGAGCTAAAGACGTTAAACTAAGCGCTTTATGGGAGGCAACCCATAGGTTTTGTATCTTAAACCCTTTTACTTTTTGTTTTTATTGTTTTCATATCATATTTTCATCCCCATGTTTAATTTCATTGAGTCCGGAATCTATTTTAGAAGAAAATCATGACGAATACCTTTTCGTCAGAAAAATTCAGACTGCGCGTAGTTCAGTTCAGAGACCATAACTGTCATACCGTTTATCCAAACACTTTTCCCTTTTGACACTGTGTATAAAAGACGTAGACGAACAACTTTTGTGAAATAGTGTTTTTCCAAATTCCTTACCAATTTGTACAGTTTTCGTGTTTTATCTGCTGCTACGTCAGAATTAAGAATTTTCAGTTTTGCACATTAAGGACAATGTGAAGTTTAATTGTGGGGGAGTATTTTGCATATAGAGTTTTTAGCTTTTTGCCTAGATTTTTCAAACTTTTGTATTTATTTGCATAAAAAATAAAAAACAAACTCCAACTTTTAGAGATTTTAGAGTCACTAGCATCCTTCTAGGTATGTTTACATAGAGATTCTGACCGACATAACTGAACTTGGAAGTGTTAGGGAAATACGTTCAGATTTCTTGCTTGTTAGAGTGTTAAATAATGGATTTAATCATGCCAGTGATGCAGATTAGGAGCAGAGGGAAATGCATTATTCGAGTTGCTGATCAATCATTAGTGGAGACTACCTATTTTCAAATCAACAAAGGCACCAGACCAAATTCTTTTTTGTAGTTAACTAAAGAGCTTTCTTTTGAGTGTGTGTCACCGTACGTTAATTCCGGGTAGAATGGTGAGCTACCCAACCTCCCACCAATAGAAGAACTATTTTTGATCTCTTGAGTGCTAATTTTGTCAATCATGAGGGTGACGTCTATAGATGAAAACCACCTTCTTGTAGTTTGATTTGCAGTTAGCACCATTCTCTCTCTCGCAAACAACAGGTCCATAGAAATACAACCATCATCAACAAGGGAGCGACATCAAAATCTACAAGGAAAGTTGAAGACGTTTGAGGTTTACAAGCAATAGTACAAGGAAGAGCAAATTTCATATCCAAGTAAAGCAACATAAAATGGGCCGACTTTTATATACATGTTGAAAACTTACACATAAGGAGCGGAATTCTATATTCAAGTTGAATACTTATTTACAAGAGCGAAGAAAATCAAAAGATGAGAATTATATTGAAGTTTATGAGACGAAGACAATACAAGTTGTGAAGAATCAAACGGTAAAGTACTTATCCCCTGGCCATAACAATTTCATTGTTTGTTTTATTTTCAGTTTGTAGTTATTTCTCTTGTCAATAAAAAAAAAAAGTGAAAAAAAAAAAAAGTGAAGAGAAAAATTTAATAAATCCATGGGAAGAAGAAAAATTTATGAAGAAGTTTCAAGCAACAAGAAATTGAAGAAAAAGAGTTACAAATTGTCAAAGTTCTACGAAGTTCAAGAATTTATCATCAACAGTTGAAAACCGAAGACGAAGACCAAGAAGATGAAGAAGACGAGCCGAATGAAGACTACGTTTCTATTGGATGCTGTGAGAGTGGTGTTATCATCATTGCAATCAGATGTGAAGGTGGTAAGTACTCTCATCCTCTATTTTTAATAATAATGGTTTATTTCCTTTCTAAGAGATCATCATAAAAAGTCTTTTAATTTCCACGATTTTGTGGAGTCTCCAGAAATAATTCGGAAGGTTTCCTTCCCACCATTCAACGTGTGTAGGATTCTCTCTTCATTCCTACCTGCACACATGTGAGACCCATAAAAAGCCGTCTTATTGAGTGCAATTATCATAAAATCCTTTTAAGTGAGGCATAAGTCGAGGCGAAATGCTTATTGATCGCTCTCAAACACGCGTTCTCTCATTATGGTGTGGTTATTTCTCACTCAACATTTAAGAATGAGAATATGTTCTTTGGTATTTCTAACTTCTTATTACTAGCATGCAGAAACTCTATGTCCTCATATATCTTTGGATTCTTGGGAAGCTGGAACGCTTTGAAGTTGGAGTAGGTTTTGTGGGTATACCTCTTGTAAGCCCTAACGAGACTATAACTCGTCCACTAGGGACACCTAGGGGTTTAAAGGCTTGTTGCATATGCTAAATGCAACCGTGTCCTCGGCGATAGAGAGTTGTTGTACTTCATTTTATTTTTGTAGTTTGCTCGAGGACTAGCAAAAGGCAAGTGTGGGGGAATTTGATAGGTGCAATATTTGCACTAGTTAGGTACTCAAATGCTTTGCCTTCTTGGTAGTTTTTATATCATTATGCTTTGATTTTGTTTGTTTTGAGTTTCCTAGGTGTTCGAGGCTATATTGACCAAAAGGAAATGGAACTTTCTCAAATATGAGATTTCTTCGCATCACCTTGAAGAGGACGAAAAGGCGAGGACAACGGAGAAAGAATGGAGTCATTCTGACCTCGTATGAAAAAGTTATGCGCGATTGAAGCAAGCCGAATTTGTGCAAGTTTGAGAATGCACATAATTGATAAGGGGCATCCATTCTGTTATGGGCCAGCCATGTTTCATAAGAACTACTAAGGGACGGTCCGGTATTTTACTTGGGGGAAACTTGGATTTTATAACTGAGTTACGTTCATGGCCTGTGGTTAATAACCAAGGTTTGATGGCTGCTGTTGGAAACTGAAAAAAAGATGTTGCTGCATCTGCGATGGCTTAGTATTCAGTGGTTGAGAGTTAGCAAGTCAGGGATGTGGTTCCATGGTGATGACAAACGATGATACTCGAGAAGGTGAACAGGAAAGAGCTCGAGTTTGGCTGAACCATCAGTAATGGAGTTGAGTTTGCTAGTAACGCTGGTAGAGGTTGACGAACGGAGTTGTTGTTCGCTGAGCTGAGAACATGAGAATGAGAGTCAAACTATGGTCATTGCTGATTTCGGTGATGGTAGAGAAGCACTGGAGTTCAAATTGGTTCGCTTCCATTGATGACAATGGAGTTGTGCAGCAATGGAGAAGATCAGGGGGTTCTGGGTTTGCAGCGTCTGATGGTGATAGTTACCGTTGGCAGTGAGATTACGAAGATGCAGATATCTTGAGCTTGGAATGGAGAAGACGAAGAACATGACAGTGATCTATGATGAGGCTGCTGCGAACACTGCCAGTGAAGGAGGAGGTCACGGTGGTTCTGTGGTGGTTGATTGTTGCTGTAGGTGAACGAGCTGAGGTTGCAGTGATAAACTTAGGGAGAATATTGTAGTCGAATTTGGGTTTTGCAGCGAGACTATTGAATGGTGTTGGAAGATATGACAGTAGCAGATGCCGATGAAGACTAAGGCTGTTGATAATGAACTGATGGAGTTCGGTTTAGATTAGTAACGATGGAGCATGGGAGAGACGATGATTGAAGCTCGAGATGAAAGCTGAAAGCAGAAGTTGATGAGATTCATGGCAGTGATGGTGAAGTGAATCCGGAGATATGCAGTCGCTGTTATGAAGAGTAAAAGAAACTCAGAGAAGTGGATTTGTCACGGAGGGCCTGGTATGCGTGAATTCATGACCGAAAAAAAGTAAACTCAGGTGTTTTGGATTTTCACCGAGGGATGAGTCACCGTGAAAGTTGGTCGAACAAAAAAAAATCCAGGGACTTTTAAAACTCACGGAGTGATGTGTGGTCGTGACTCCGGCGGAGGAAAAATCAAAATCCAGGGAGAAATAATTCTCACGGAGATGCGAGTGACTGCAGGTTCGAAGAAATATGAATTCTATTGTCAGTTGAATGCTGGACTTCTCAATTTTCTGGGCAAGCCCAATGGAACTGTTAACATTAGTATACACGGCCAGGTTCTTGGAAGTGACTTATTGAGAAGTTTGGAAAGTTTTGGCAATCGATTCCGCACAGGATTTGGTGCACGGGAACAATAAAGAGAGGATTGAGATCTTTTATCGGGGGATATCTTGGAGGGGATACTTGGAGAGAAGGGAAGAACGGGAGCTAGGGTTTGGAGTTGGAGATTTTTCTACAACATAGGGTTTGCTTTACCTATTCTCTTTTATTATTTTTCATGGGTTTTAAGAAATCCATGAGTAGCTAATCACCTCATATTGGTTAAGGATGTAGTCGGATTTCATAAACATGCTACTAAATTAATATATTGGTTTTGTTATTATCTCAATCAAATTGTTATTGTCTTGTTCTACCATTTATTATCGTTTATGATTGTATGATTGTTTGTTTAGGAGCGCTACTAAATAACCATGAGTGCATATCTAAAGCTAGGCTAGGGTTTTGAGATACGTAATTGTTGATAACCCTTGTCATAAGTAGCATATTGTGATTACCAATTGTATTCAAAACCTTTGTGTGATTGCAAGTAGAAGCTTGACCTATGTTAAATAGTTTACTCGTAGTATTTCTATTACATGGATTAGTCTAATTCTTAGAACTTAAAGCACTTGTAGGATTAAACCTAATAGCACGTTGCATTAGGTTGTTCGCTAAGTAGTATTCATATATTCATCGTTATGGTATGTGATGACATAAGGAATTTACCGGAGTATGCTCTCGATGGGGTACTTTAGGACTCTTGATAATGAATGATTGAGTGACAAAACCAGTTATTAGTCGAAGTGCATGTCTTATGATTGATGATGAACCCTTAACCAGTATTCTCAACTTATTGATTCTCTTTATTCATTCTTTGCTTTTATTATTAGTTTAATTATTTTAAAACCTAAATCAAAAATATCCCCCCAGGTTACTTAAGTTTTCAGTTACAAATAACAACCCATATTTCCTTGTGGAACGAATCTGTTCTTACTACTATACTATTATTTATAATTGTGAAGTGAAAGAACTTAAAATTATTTTTACGTCGGCTGACAACCGGCCAGAAGGTTGTTAATTGTTCTTATTTATTTAATTATTTGTCTTTCATGAAATTGTCGTTAAGTTGCTGATTCATTGTCACATGTTCGCAGGAGCTGAAGAGAGATTCCGTAAAAGAATTGAAGAACTTGAGTCTGAGAAGGAGCAGCTCGCAAAGAACCTTTCTTCTCGGGATGATAAATATTCTATATTGAAGAGGCAACTTCAGATTACTGTTGCGAATTTTAAGAATGATGCTAATCTCTTTCGCAATCAGACTATTAAGATGATCTGTGACGACAACAGTATCCCTCATTCTGCATATCCTTGCCTTCTTGAAGAAATCCCCAAGAATGTACCTTCTCTAGATATCTCCGACAGCGATGCTAGTGAAGAAGAGGAATCTGATGGAGATGAAGAAGTAGAAGAATCTGATGAAGATGATGAAGAAAAAGAATCAAACGAGAAATAATTATGTTTTCTTCTTTCTCCTTTTGTAATATTTGTACATTCATTCTTCTAATCTTCTATTTTTGTAATCTTTTGCTGCGAATTTCTTGGATCTTCAAATACAAGATCTACCTTTGTTGTTCCTTTCTGCACATGTTAAAAGAGCAATTCTTTTTTGAAATATAATTAATCAATATATTATCAACCTTTCATTTTATGAGTGCGTAAATCTATCATATGAAGACAAATAACATGTTTTTATTCTATACATTCCCATACTTGCCTCTGGTATTTGTATTCAGATGAAAGATTAAGCAAGCTACTTTCAAATAGCGGTATGTGTTCATGCCTCAATCTCGCAACTGTTTCTATTGAATGTTCACAAGTAGGTATTTCTTGGTTACTTCCAAGATTTTATTTTATTTTTTTCTCTTATGTGGTCTTATTTTGCCTTCCTAGTTAAAGGTCTTATTGCGCCACCTCTTGTCATTGCGACAAAATCGCAGGACGTCTTTACATTTGCATGCAAAAACCCATTGATCTTGCCTTAACTCTTTCTTTGAAATTTTTGTTGCTACAATATGACAGGCCTAAAAATTCTTGCAAAAATAAAGCCCCATGACATTGCCGTCTTGCGACGAAATCGCAGGACGTCCTTACACTTTCATGTACTGACCCATTGACCTCGTCTTATCTTTGTCTTTTGTATTATTGCCTCTTCAGGATTGTCGCACAAATATGACAAGCCTAAATTTTCTTGCGAAAATAAATCCTCATGACATTTGCGTCTTAAGACACTTGTCAGCTCCCTAATGGAGGGTGCCGCCCTTATCTTCCCCATGGTTGCCCCTTCAAGGAGGCGTACCTCTACCATACAAGGTTGGCTCCTCCCATCCGGTCTTAAAAACAACCAGTTGTTTTCGCAGCCTCTTATCCCTTTTAAATATAGGGCTTATGGTTATGAGACTGCACCCTAAGTGGGGTTTTCTTCGGGCCGAGTGCAACATACGTCAAGACTTGCCAAGAATGGCCGAGACACTTTAAATGCCCCAGGCACTCTTGGCTCAACCATATACCTCTGCGCCTTGATCAGATGCTGACTCTTTAGAAGAAACCCTCATCAGTCGTCCAACCTAAGTCATAAGCTTAGGTTGAAAATCCGAGGTACCTCTCCTGGATGGGCTTTATTGACCCCAAATATCCATGACTCAGGTTCTAGGGGCGATGTAGCCTTTTCCCTGAGCCATGTCAACAGGTACCCCCTTTTATGACGTAATTTAGGTATTACATTTGCCTCTTGCGAAATTTTGATTTCGCGAACTAGGGTGTACGCCATAGCAGGTTCGCCCCCTTTCTGATTGTTTTCTTTTTTTCTTCTGCATATTAGCTCTTTTGTAATTTCGCAATCTCATCTTTGTAATTCATAAAAGATATTCTCTTCTTTTGCATATCGGTTCTTTTGAAATTTCGTAATCTCATCTTTGCAACTCTTTTGTAATTCAAATTTTTTTTTCAACCATATATCTTTCCTTCTTCTCAGTCATAAAATCAACAAATACATTCACTCTTTAAGTCTCTTACTTCTGCTCCTCTCTGCCTCTGCATTTTTGAATTTTTCTGTCATTTTCTTGTCTGTTGTGAAGCCTTCGCCACTTCTTATCTTCATCATATGTTGGTTTCGCAGCGTTTCTTGTTCTCTCTGTTCTATTACATCTACCATCAATCTTTCACCTTTTTGTTTTTCTTTGATGTTGTGTTTCCAATTCTTCTTCTTCGCAGCTCTTTCTTCGCAAGATTCTATATCAATTTCATAACACTTCTTTCCTTCAATCCAATCTCCTTTTATGATGCCAATACCAGTGGGATGAGGGAACTTGATACATTGATGGAAAGTCGATGCCACACCTAAAATCTCATGTAACCAAGGTCGTCCAATCAATCCGTTGTATGGTGATTCCACATCAACTACACAGAATAAAATTTTAGAGGACAATCCTTTCAGTGGAATTCGCATATGAGCTTCTCCTTTAGGCTTATTTGCAGTACCGTTAAAACCATAGATTTTGTAAGTTGAAGGTATTAGATCTTCATCTTTCCCTCCCATAGTTTTATAAGTATGATAAAAAATAATATTCACTGAACTTCCAGTATCGATCAAAATTCCGTTGATTGCCCATGAATTCTCAGCTTCATCATCTTTATCCTCGCTAGGTTTTGGGTTAATCCCCAATCTTACCACTAATGGGTTGTCATGCATTTTTCCACCCTCGGTACTTCTTCAGTAAAAGAGATAGTCTTCTTTTGCCATTCTTCCAAAGGGGGCGATGTCTTCGCAATGTTCATTATTTCTCTATTATCAGCATCTCTTGCGAAAACCCTACTGAGAGTGTTATCATGAAAATCTTCAATTGTCTTGTACGAATGTACGACAGAGTTACAAAATAGATTCTTTGCCTTTGCTCCAACTTCTATTACAAATGTCTCTCCTCCTTTTGTTGTATTTACTCTGCGAATTTCTGGCGGTGGTGGTAATGGTTGAGACTGAGATTGGTTTTTAGAATATGATTTAGTTTCCCTTGGTCTATCATTCTGAGGATGATTCTTTTTATATTTCTGCAATCATTTGTTGAGTGTCCATGTAAATGGTGATAAGAAAAAATTCATGACTTATGTCGCTCGGAGGTGGTTCACTTCGCATGTTCCATGGCGCGGGTAGGTTTTCCATCAAAATTACAGCTTCCCATATTTTCTCCACACTAGCATTCAGTGGCGGCATATTGATTTCTTCCCATATTATCATGTGATTTCGCTGTCCTCTATGATAGTTTTGCCTCTAACCTCCATAAGCTTCTTGTGGCTGATCAAGTCTTTGAATTTTGTTATTTCCACCACGGCTATAGAAGTTTATTTCTCTCTCGAATTCTTCTTGATCATGACTTCCCATAGCTACTAGTTTCTGCTGGCTATCTATCATTATCCTTTCTTGTTGTCCTTGCGTAACAGGCTTGCGTTCGCTGCTTTTGAACTTGTGTTCGCAACCGGGTATGATTCCATCTCATTTTGCTTTTCCTCAAGAGCAATATACTCCTCCTGAAGTTCTCGCAACTCAGTCATTGTGATCGTATTCTTGATTCTGAAAATTTGAATGTATAATGATTGGTTGCGAACATAGCGTTAATGAATGACGAGAATGAGATATCTTTTGTCCACACGACCAGCCATATCACTACACATTGTCTTCCACCTCACGGTTAGATGCTTCAAGCTTTCGCCAACCCTTTGCTTTAACCCAAATACATCTTCAATGCCAGGTCGCGAGGAATTGTTACTTATATACGCCCCTAAAAGTATAGAATGCAAATGGTTGAAAGACGTTATAGTATTCTTTGGCAAACCTTCAAACCATTTTAAGGCCTCTCCTATTAAACTTGATGCAAAATATTTGCACAATATAGCATCATGGTTCTCCCATTGTAGCATACATCTCACATAAGCTTTGATGTGTTGTACTGCACAAGTTTTTCCATCAAAAATGCTGGTTAACGCATGTAAATTGCACTTTGGGGGTATTCCTCCTAATTGTACTTCTTGTATGAATGGGTTTTTCTCTATGGCTTCATCCAGTTGTCTCTTACCTCCTTCTTTTTTATTATTTAACATTCCTCTCATTTCCGCTAGCTCTTTCAAAATTTGTTCATTTACACCAGAATTTGGATCCATTGGTCTTTTTAACTCCGCCTCTCTTCTTCTACGTTCATATCTGTTTTGCGTTTCCTGTTCATCATTTTCTTCTCGTCTTTCTATACGATCTTCTGTTTCATTTCTTTCATGAATTCACACACCATTATATTTCTCATTTTCTCTTCTTTGCCGCCTTTCAGCTCTCCTTTGTACTCTATCATATTCTTCATTGATATTACCATTATTGTGATTTTGTTCACGCCTTCTTTCTTGATTATCATGATTGTTCTGCCGAATTGCCTCTTGCAGCTCCCGTTCTTCCACTTATGCTCTCAATCTTTCCCTCTCGCAAGCTAGACGTGCTTGTTCAGCGTAGTGTCTTTCAATTTCTTCTTCAATCATTTGTCGGTTTCTTTAAACTTCTCTCCCATGTAATATTCTCCTTCCTTCTTCCTGATTTTCTTCGCCATCTTGATTATTTCGCCCCTGACGTTGTCTATTTCCCTGATTTATATCGCTTTGCCCATTTTGAAGAGTTTCAGCACGTTGGATATAACGATCTTCCATTATTTCTCTTCCTTCGCGACGTTCTTCGCCTGGATTTTGTATTCCCTCTCGAGTTTCTTCATTAGCATTTTCTATAGGCAAATTTTATCTTATTTCTTCTCTAACTGATCTTGAACTTGACCTTGTAGTGCTTCTTGACCTTCAATTTTGTAATCTTATGTTTTCCATCCTCAACTCATGATTTTACCTTGTCAGATTTTCACGTTCTTCTGCTTCTAATCGCCTTTCTTCATGTATTGTTTGCCTCAATGCCTCTAACGCTGCAATCTCTTCATTTCCATGAACTATTGCTCCAATTACTTCTTGGTCTCTCTCCTCTCGTCCATTGCTTCCTAATTGCTGCTCTTCTCCCATTTCATCTACAGAATCTGATCGCCAAGTATGTACACTCACTCTGTCATAATCCACAATTCTATTTTGTATTGGTGTACGTTGAATTGGCGGTTGAACTTGATTTTCTCCATTTTTCCTTGTGTTCATTCTTGAAGATTCCTCAATTTCGTCTCTCCCTTGTCCAGCAAGTCTCCTACTCCTTCTAACAGTTGTTGGTTGTTTTGATGCACGTCTTCTTCTAGCCATTTTTCAATCTTAGTGAATTGTTGAAAATTATATGAAATTCTTTTCCTATTACTCCAAATTCTTTCAAATCACAATATCAATCTTCAATCAATCCCTGTTTCTAGCGCCATATGTAGTTGCACGAAATCCCACACTACACCCCTCACAAGAATTCACATAATCAAGTCATTTTAAGATGAACAATCATAATCTTTATTGATTAATCTCAAAAATGTTACCAGATGAAAAGGAAATAAACTAAAGAATTAACAACCGCTCTGAACTTTCTCTCTCCTAATGACTTGCTCAACACTCGAAAAAGATCTCTCCCTCTCTTAAGCCTGTTCGGCTCTTTATATAGGGCATTACATAGTGGATGACAGCTAAGCTGTCCTTTATTTTCGGATCTGGCTTGCGACATTATCGCAAGTGTACAAATGCTAAATCTCGCAACACTCCTAAATCTCGCTAGGTCTTCACATCTTTCTCGTGTTCAGGTTTGTCGTCATCCGTTGCGTCATTTTTATTACCAATCTGCAATATCTTCGTAGTGTGTCGTTCATGGATTTCGCAAGGGTATTGGTGTTGCGATATTCTGATCCTACAGACGAAGTGTATAAAGTTGGAAAAACAGATAAGCAGAATACTGAGGCAGAACCTTCTGCGAATAATAGTACTAAACGAGCCAGAGATATTACTTCTACAGAAAGAGGAGGAATACAGAGGCAGAAGTCATGTTCTCGAGATAAAAGTGAAAGGTGCGATGGTTCTCGCGCAGAGGAGATTAAAGAAGCTATGCGAAATAATGTTCTGGAAAGCATCTGCGAGATTAAGGAAATACAAAAAGTTAAAGGGACAAATGAGTAGTATGGAGAATACACATGTCTTTTCTTCATGAGAAAGAAATTAATAAGATTTTTATGTACTAGAGTTTTATAAACTCAAAAGATTGAGAATGGAATGACAAATTCTAATTTCATATGGTGATACCGTATCAAGAAAAGGAAAATTGACACCTTTATAATAAGACCTTAATAA
This sequence comes from Papaver armeniacum, assembly GCA_023531295.1. Lineage (NCBI taxonomy): Eukaryota > Viridiplantae > Streptophyta > Magnoliopsida > Ranunculales > Papaveraceae > Papaver > Papaver armeniacum. The sequence continues at coordinate 402,912 of JAJJWW010000903.1, forward strand.
AAGGCACCAGAAATGAAAATTTTAATCAGATAGACTAGGAATCCGAATGTGGCGTGCAAACTAGTTCGCATACATGCAAGAGGAAAAAAGTAAGACCTGTCGCACGTCATAATCGGAGATAACCTAGAAATCATGACTCAAGGGAAAGCTACACCGACCCTGGAACTTGAGTCATGGAGATTAGGGGTGAGAAAAAACGAAAAAGCCCATCCAGGAGAGGTGCCTTAAATTTTCAGTCTAAGTTCATAATCTTAGATTGGAAGACCAAGGTGAGAAAGTCTCTCCTAAGGAGTGCAGAAACTCGATCAGGGCGCCGAGGTACACAGTTGAATCAAGAATGTGGGGGGCGTTGGAGCCTACCTTACCATTCTTGACAAGTCCTGACTATGATGCACTCGGTCCGAAGATACCCCACTTAGGGTGCAGTCTCGTAACATAAACCTAATCGGTGAAGGGATAAGAGATTGCGAAATCAACTGGTTATTGTATTACCGGATGAGAGGAGCCAACCTTAACCCGGTAGAGGTAAGCTTCCTTGAAGGGGAAACCAGGGGGAAGATAAGGACGTCACCCTCAATTAGGGATCTGAATTGTGTCAAAAGACGTAAATGTCATAAGGATTTTTACTCATGGGAGTATTAAGACTTGTAATATTTATGCAATAAAAACCTAAACAGGTAATAGTACAAGAAAAAGATAAGACAAGATCAATGGGTCGATACATTACAATGTAAATACCTCCTACGATCTCGTCGCACCAAATACAAGACAAATTAAGGCAAGATAAGACCTTTACATAGGAAGGCAACATAAGACCTCATGAGAAAAATTATATATAAACTAATGTTTGTTTCGCAGGAATTTACAGAGAAACAAGGATATTACAAATTCATTCGCAACAAATACATCGAGCAGTTTAAAATAACAGAGAATGGGAATAACAGAGGCAAATAACAAGGGTATTAATTATACTATCACGATGCGCCAAATAACAGAGGCAAGAATGGGAATGTAGAGGGAATGTTACTTGCCCAATTTTATAGTTTCATATACATGCGAGAAGGAATGATATTTCAAATACGAATGCGAATAAAAGGAAGTTTATATTAAAGAAGTGAAGATTAATTCTTAAAAGATGAAAATTTTCAAGATTACATGACAAGTGGAAATGATTAATCTTCATTTTTCTTCATCTCGATCAGCCTCAGAGCCGCTTACTTCTTCTTCAGATTCTTCATCTTCTCCCTCACTATCCAAAATGTCAGGGATAGGTTCATTGCCAGGAACTTCCGGAAATTTATACTTTGAAATAGGAATGTTATTCTCAATGCTGACTTTCTTAACAGTAGCTTCACGAGCACCATTAGCATCATTACTATTATTTGAAACCATAGTGATGAAATTCTTCTTCAATTGCTGATACTTGGAGTTGCGAGCAGATAACTCTTTTTCTTCAGAAGATAAGCGACTTTCTAATTCTTTAATTTTTTGAAGATAATCCTTCTCCTTTTCTGCGAAATATGAATAAGCAAGTTAGGAAGAAAGAAAATGTTATTCTCAAAGAAAAGACCAGTATTAAAAGAGCGACATATGACCTTCATAATTGGAAACAATGTATTTAACCAGTACGGAATGTTCAGTTTGAAGGCTCACGTCTACAGCTAAATTCTTCCTAGCATCGTTCAGAACACTAGCGGCCCAACTAAATTCAGCTTCACTTTCTATGAGAAGTTGAGAGCGAATTAAATTTCTTTGCTCAACAAGTACATTCTTTTTGCTCAAAGCTAAATCACGTTCTTTCTGAACTTTAATAATAGATTCTTGGAATTTTCTAGTGCTTTAGCACCCTTAAGAGCAATCTCATCTTTATCACTAATAAGCTTATTCTTCTTCGTCTCCAAGACTTGAATTGTTTCTTTACTCTTCTGAAGGCGGTGCTTAAAGTTGTTAAATGTAGTCAATAAACTTCTTTGTTTTTTTTCCTAAGAGCAGCATATTTCAGTCTTAACTCTTCCAAACTCAGATTCTCAAATCCCTGGGTAGGGTAGTTATTTAAAGAAGAGTTAAGATGTTCTAAAAGGGTTTTATCATATGGGAGATTGGATGCCTCATCCGACAAGTTATAAAGGTCTGCGAATATAACAAAATAGAAGAATGGGAAAAGTAAAGACTACATACCAATGAGCTCATCATTTCTTTCTCGGGCTCTGCGAATCAGTCCAGAATTGGTTGAGTTCTCGGTTTTAAGTCTGATATTTTCTGTTTCCAGCATAAGAAGTTTCCTCTGATAATCTGAAGAGATTACATAAGACAAACGGGCTCCCTGCGAGAACACAAAGGAAATATTATAGATAAGAGTAAAAAAAAAAAAAAAAAAAGTTGCAAATGTTACCAAGGAGCTAATTGTATATTGGAGATTTGTATTTATCGCAGAGGCAAATCCGCGAAGAGATGGATCATCCAAAGTAGGAGAATCGCAGACCCTTGAGATCATTTTAAAAGCACGATTTAATTCTTCATTATTAACAGCAGTCAGAAGATCCCCAGCAAAAATATTAGATGACTCTTTCAGAGAGGAGGAGACTGATGAATCTTCAGGGGCAAGACTGTTGTCATCACTAGATTCTGAACTTGAGGAAGAATCGTATCTTTTACGCTTCCTGGAAAGGTCATCCATTGAAGAAGTCGTTTTGGATGCAGGTTTCTTAGGAAGATTCTTGCCTTTACCCGAAGTCTTAGCACCCAAAGATTTTACCTACGCGAATAATCAAGATAAGAAACAGAGGCAACAATATTGTTAAAGATAAAAAGAGAATATTTCTTACTTTCTTATTCTGCGAAGATGATACATTGTGTGAAGCATTGGCTCTCTTAGCAGTCTGCATAGAAAGGAGTAGGGAAATAAGAAAAAAATCTCGGATAGTTCAAATTATGCGAGATTAAGAGTACTTATGTAAAGATCACATACCACTTTCTTTTTCTCAATTTCGGACATGCAAAAATTTCCAAGGTTGATAAGAAGAAAGTTTCTCGGGAAGAGGAAGATCAGAGCCATCCTCAGCTTTATCAGAAACATAAGGACCTTCTAGAATGGAAGGGAAATTAAGCCAGCTTGAGTCATTAGATCTGCGAGCATTGCTATTGGATTTGTCATTCCAGTCAACATCTCGCATGATCTTCTTATCTTTAGTAATACCGTCTTTTCTTCTTAAGCGAACGGCCCATTTGGTTGAATTACTTTTCATAATTCCAACATAGTAATTTTTGAAGAAGTTATCAAGAGTGTATTCGGTAGAGTCGATGATATTATCACGATACGATTTGTTTCGCACTTCATAAGAATAAGAGGTCTCTAATCCGGCTGCGTGGCAAGAATATTCCAATACTATTCTAATCGCATCACCACTTAGTTGGAATATTCCCCATGAGAATCGGTCATCAGCAAGAATTTCATTTAATAAGGGAATTTCTGAGTTATACAAGGGAATTGGAAGACTATTCAGAAGTTGTCCTAATGAGACAATAACTTTTTGATTGTTCCATTGTTCAGAGTTGATCAAATAAAGATTGAGTTTGGATGAATAATCAGATGATGAAGTAAGAGAAAGTGAATAACCTCTTGAATTGAGTTCTTCCTTTAACCTAATGAATTCTGTCTCCATCTTTTGACCAGCTGGAGCCGTTGAAGAATGGGAATGAAGAAGAGTGAAGGTTATTAGATAAAGATCGAGATCAATGAAATCAATAGCAGAGAAGACGAAGTAAGAAAGTAAGAAGTAAAAAGAAGAAAGAAGAAGACGAAGGAAGATATATAGTAAAAGTAAGTCTCATTTTTCAAGATTTCATTTCATTAATGCGAAGAATGAGTGGATGAAAAATAGGCGGTTAAAAGAACGTGTCAAATAATGAATGGCTAAGAAGACACGCGTAAATAAGGAAAGCTGGGATTCCGGAAGGGTGTCGGCAGAATAGAATACGAAAAGATACGCATGTGCGATATTATAGGATAGAAATTTCTCATATCGCTCACTCTTTAGAGTAAACGAAATGAGAAGAGGCAAAATGTAGGAGTGTAATATCGCACATATAATAAGTATGCGAAGTGAAGAATATCTAACGTAAGCGAGGACTATCGCACAAAGCAAAGTTGAGATGACGTATTGAATGATGTCAGCAAAGTCACGAGTAAAATGTAGTGATCTATGCGAAATATAAGCTGTGCGAGAATGAGTGAGTGTACATGAGCGAATGTATCACACGGTGATTCCGAAAATAGTGGATCTCTTAGCTGTCATCCACTATGTAGAACCTTATATAAGGGGAAAGAGTTATCACATAGAGAGCGATCTCTTAGTGTGTGTTAGACAAGAAATTAGGAGAGAGAAAGTTTATTTGGAGAGCAAGTAAAGTCATTGTAATATCTTGAAACCAATTATAAATCTTGATAAATAATAAGAGAATTCCATTATGATCACTTAGAATCTTGTCTAAACATAGTGGGGTGTAGTTGTAGGATTTCCTGCAACTACAACACCTGACAGCCACATTAGATGGGATGAGAAGTTGCATTATGTGAGACTTAGAATAGAGAGTGATCTTACTTACCAGACCATTAGTCATGATTCAATTAGGTCACACCTCTTGGAATTATCTGAGACTTCAATTAAGTCACACCCCAGCCACCTTCGGCTCAACTTACGTGTTCTCTAAAATATATCTCATCTTTGCACCCAAAAAAAGCATGGTTGTTAATAGGGGTACCATTTTGCTTGGGATGCACCATTTGTAAGATGTTTTGTCTTATATGGAATTTGGTATACCAGGTAAATCGGAATTTATATCAGTAATTTTGTAAAAAATAAATATTAAAAAGAATAGAAAAAAGGAGATTTTTTTTTTTTTTTGAAGGGGGAACAACAGAAAAACAAACACAAGGAAAATTACAGATTAGGAGAATGCTCACTCTCAATGAGTTGAGCAATACAAGAAGGAGGGGAAGTCATCCACTCATTTGAAGAGTGGTTTGTCGCAGCTAAGGCTGTAAAATTATGTGCCACATTATTAGCATTTTTCTTAATGAAGCTGAATTCCACTGATCTGAAGTACTGAATTTCATTCCTTATCTTGTTGATTATGTTTTGCAGTCTCCAGTAGGGTTTATACTGAGCATACCTGAGTGCATTTATAGCCATTAGAGAATCTCCTTCCAAAATAATATCTCTAAATCCCTTCCTTCTAGCCAGATCTACAGCCAACAAAGCTCCCATACCCTCAGCCTCCAGTGCCTTGCAATGATTTAAATTCTTGTTCGATGCCTCACACCAATCTTGCATCGCAGATCTCGCCACACTCCACAGCAAAACCCCTTGGTCCCGCCGCACCATCAAAGTTTATCTGGCGGCACCCAAGTATCATTCTGGCATTCCAACAAGTCTTTTTCATCAGGTATCTTATCCAAGTCTTCAGAATGGGTTTCCATGTTAAACCAGTATAGGGCCTCTTTAATAACTGAATTTATGTTCAGTTTATCTCTGTTAAACACTACAACATTTCTAGCTTTCCATATGGACCACCACAGACAAGCTCCCATTCTCAGTCTCACATTGTCTTCTCCTTCATGGATCCATTGGATCACATAATCATGAATTGATAGCTAAGGTTGTTCACTAGTCCTTAGCCCAAGAGGAGAGGCAAATAAAATTGCTTGTGTGGCTTGACAGTGTAAAAATAAATGCTCAGTTGTCTCAATATTCCTATCACAAAGTCTGCAGTCATCATTTATTTCCTTTACATGTCTCTTTATGCTCTGAGCCACTGGCAACCCATTTTTTAGTAATCTCCACAAAAATATCTGAATTTTGGGAGTTATACGTTTTATGCTCCAAAATTTCTTCCATGGGAACTCATTTATGCTTGAGGAAGACGGCTTGCTATCGTTCATTGAATTTAAGAAGGATTTTGAAGAGAATTCACCTTTAGGATGAGGGGTCCATATCAGTTTATCTGTGCAGTTGTCTTCAGTCACTTCAGGTAGATGGATCTCCATTATATTCGCCACTTCAGAAGGGTGGAACAGCTGCTGCAGCTTGTATTCGTCCCATCTGTGTTCTTCCTGTATAATTAGTTCCTCCACTTTAGTGATTCCTTGGTCACCTTCTTATCTTCTATCAGGTTTGTTGTTTTGGATTCCTGGAATCCAAGGATCATCCCATATTTTAATATTCTCTCCATTCACTACACTCCAACAACATCTTTCTCTCATTTCTTCTCTGACAGTTAGCATAGCCTTCCAAGTTGCAGAGCTTCTAGTAGGTTTTTTAACCTCCCAAAAATTTCCTTTTTTAACATACTTTGCCTTCATAATTCTACCCCATATGCAATCTTCATCCTCTAAAAACTTCCACACCAACTTTGCTATCATATCCTTGTTCAATTGCTGAAGTGATATGATTCCCAGACCTCCATTCTCCTTTTCAAGTTCAAATTGTTCCCAATTGATAAAATGAATCTTCTTTACCTCCTTGTCGTGACCCCACCAGAAGTTCCTTATTACTCTAGTCAGCTTGTTGAGAGTTTTCTTTGGTATCAGGGAAGTAGCCATGTAAAAAGGTGGTATCAGACCTAATTCAGTCTTGATTAGCATTGTCCTGCCAGCATGTGTTAAATAAATCCTCTTCTACCCTGCAGTTTTAGAATCAAATTTTTCTTCAAGGAACTGCTGCGACTCTGCATGAGCTGCTTTGAGAAGTTTGTAACCCAAATATTTGTCTGTACTCTCCATCTGCTTCACCCCCCAGGATACCTGCGACTTCTATTCTTATGTGAATTTCGACTCCTTTACTGAAATAGACAGGTGACTTCTGCATGTTTGCACTCTGTCCCGACCATGCTGCATAAGTAGCTAATATTTGTAAAAGGGTTTGAATTGTCCTATTGTCCAGTGTGCCGAGGATAAGCAGATCATCTGCAAACATGAGGTGGGACACCACTGGTGCATTTCTACAAGCTCTATATCCATTGTACAATGCATTCTCCTCTATTTTCCTCATCAACCAAGAAAATCCTTGTGAACATAGAAAGAACAAATATGGCGATAAGGGGCATCCTTGTCTCAACCCCCTTTCGCTTACAAAATAACCCTCAGCTTGACCATTAACAACTATAGAGAAGCTAGCTGTGCTTATACAATGCATTATCAGATCATGAGTGTGTCCTACAATTCCAAATATTATGAGGCAATGGCTTAGAAATCTCCAACTTATTCTATCATAAGCCTTACTTATGTCTATTTTTAATGCAAAGGCTCCTAGGATGGATTTGGATTTTGATATGGAATGGATTATCTCTTTTGCTGTCACAATATTGTCTATGATTTGCCTACTTGGGATGAATGCAGACTGAGATTTATCAACTAACTTATCTAGATGCACTTTTATCCTCTGAGCTATTACTTTAGTTATTACTTTATACATTATATTGGTGAGAGCTAGAGGTTAAAATCAGAAGGAAGAGTGGGGTTTTTTACCTTTGGCACCAGCACTAAATTTGTATGGTTTAGTCCCCGTGGAAGAGTTGCAGAAGCAAAGCAGTACTGGATCGTTTTTGTGATGTCATCTCCAATAGTTTCCCAACAGCTCTTGTAGAAGATAGCAGGCATTCCATCAGGTCCAGGGGCTTTCAGGATTTTCATCCTTTTAAGAGTACTCCAAATCTCCTCCTTAGCTGGTACCATTGAAATACTTGTATTACTCCTATTATCAATTCTTGTCTCAGCTTGGAATTGGATTTGGTGTCTTTCTTCAGCATCATCCTTCTTGAATAAATTATTGAAGTGGTTCACCAGGTACTGAATAATGTCATTAGCTTCCGTCACCCAATTGCCATATGGTAGATGTAAAGCATCAATCTGGTTCTTGTTTTTCCTCTGCATTACAGATAGGTGGAAAGCTCTTGTATTTTTATCCATGTTAGGGATCCATTTCACCTTACTTCTCTGCTCATAGTACTTCTGTTGAAGTACATTAAGTTTCTCAATTTCCTCACAAATCGTCTTCTCTTCCATTCTAGTATCCCTTAGGTGGGCCTCCATTTGCACCTTCAACAATTTTTCTTTATACTCTTCCACAACTTTGAATATGTTTCCAAATGTCTTCCTTCCCCACTCATTTAGCCTCTGCCCAACATCCAGAATCTTACTAACAGTATCTTGTTGACTTCCATTCCACACATTGTGTACCACATCTTTAAATCCAGGGTGCTCAATCCAATAATACTCAAATTTATTTGCATGTTTTCTTCTTCTCTTGTTGGTTCTATGAGTATTCACTAGAATTGGCGCATGGTCACTACTGATTCTTGGAAGATGAAGAACCCCATTGTCTGGAAACATAAATAACCAGTCAGTGTTACAAACTGCTCTGTCAAGCCTTTCAAAGATTGGCTTTTGATGTGATATTAACAAGTTGTAGAAAAGTGGTAGTAAAGTTCGTTCAACTCAGACTTGTAAAGACTCGATTTAAGAAAATACTAAAAACAAAGAAAATATTTACACAAGTTTGTCACAAATATCGAGAGAACTGGGACTTGTGATTCCACCATAAAATTCATTCATGCGATTCATATATTTATTCTAGACAATTATAGCTCAAATAATAATGAAATATTGACTGTTTCTTTGCCAAGGTAGATTTTTGAAAAGCAACGATCAGTATATCTAAAGCATGGGATATCAAAAGACTTAACCTAAGTATAACCCATCAATTGAAATCACAACCATTCAATAAAAACCATAAACAATTAACAATCCATGCAAAAAGTCATGAAAGAATTAAATATAATTACCACATGCATGAAATATGGCTTTCTCCGTCGTCCCAGTGTTGGGGTTTAGCTCTCATATCAAAAACACGCACAAAATAATAATCCATAGCTCAAAAAGGTGTTTTATTGAAGAAATTATATAAAACAGTAGATTTGTAACGCCGTAATGGTGTTACGTACGTCCACGTCATTCTGCATTTCGAGACTCGTTGAACAACGATACTTGTTTGTCTCTGTCGTTGTTTCGAGACTGCCGCGACCGCTCCCGTTGGTTCAATGTTCTTGATGTTCTTGAGTTTTGCGGCAGAGAACTTTCTCGAAACTCTTTCGTTGATCTCGTAGCTCCTCCAAACCCTCGATCGGCCCCAAAACTATCCCCAAGTCTCCACCTCCTCTGCTCGACCTCCCAGCTGCTCTTTTATACACAACCGGTGCGATAATAACTCATGAATCTCTTTCTTTTCTTTCACGGAACTTTCCCTTCAAGTCACGGGAATATCTCCCTCTATCTTCTACGCGGCTTCTCTAGCCGAAAACTACCAGGACTGGATAGATGCAAATCGTACAAGAATATCTTCCCTTCTCTGTCACGTTAGTTCCACATATAACTCGGAAAATACCCGATATAATTCCAACTCCCTGTATTATCGTGAACAATGATTTCCTTCCCTTTTTCACGTAACCAATTCTATTACCAACCCCTGTTTATTCGTGCCAGGTAAATCCAAACCCAAATCCGAGTAGAACTCCGACTAAAACTCGTGCAAACCAATTCCGTGAAGTCATCGTTGCAGCCTTTTATTTCCCCGTATTGTCGAGATCCGATTATCAAGCCCAATCTACGCCATTAAATCACTTGTACCAGCCCCGTTAAGACCAAACAGGTCCATTGAAATCAATTCTGGCGATTGAATCGTCTCCAAAATCTTCAAAAATTCAAACCATAATCTGCCAGGGAAGAATCATTTTTTCCCGCCAAATCTCAATATTCAAAAGTAGGGGATGACCTCCCTTAACCAGACCCGGTGTGCCAATAGTAGTTGCCCTTTGGGGTTACCCCTTATCATCTGGGTGCCCCTTATCCATTTACGGGGTGCGAATAGTAATTTTCTCCCACGAGCGCAAATACCACTTTTCGAGCCAATTTTTCCGCAAAAACTTATTTCTCCAAAAACACCTACAAAAACATAAAAAGCCATAATAAATACAAAATCGAACACTAACAATATATACAATTGAGATTATATCAGACACAAAAATGTGTCTATCAAATACCCCCAAACTTATTATTTGCTAGTCCCGAAAAACCGAAATAAATAAAATCCTAACTCACCTGTCGCAGGCATCGTCGATTGCATTTAGCGTATGCAATAAGCCTTTAAACCCCTAGGTGGCCCTAGTGGCCGAGTTATAGTCTCGGGAGGGTTTACCGAGGTGTACCCACAAAACCTTTATACCCAGGACCCTAACTATCTACGCAGAACCTTGGAAAGCACTAAAGAATCTCCTTGGTTGGCATACTTATTGACTACGGGAGGAAGTACCTGATGCGAAATTCCAATTCTTTGTACACGAGTTTGCACTCAAGCATACTAAAATTCATATATAAGTCACAAAGCTCTACTCGAGATAGTCACACTATGGACATCAATACCCGGAGTCAAAACTAATCACATGGATAGATCAAGAAGATGGATATAGAGAAAAACATAGATGGTTTTGATGTTTACTAAGTGATCGATGTTTCCCATATCTCCAAGGCCATCGCCAAAATGAACCTATCCCGATGGTGAGATACGGGTCTCGACTAATATCAACACAACCGGCATATACAAGGGAACCGGTGGTCGACAATCCTAATTCTAGATCAACACGTCTAGCATATACAAGGGAACCAATGGTCGATTTATTCACCGAACATTAATATTTTTTTTTTTTTTTTTTTTTTAACCGCATGATTAGATCTTTTGGATCCAAGCGCATGCTTCTTGTCACAGATTACATGATAGTTCCCGTGGATCCCGCATTCCACGCTTGTTTAGGCGACGGAGACAGGGAAAACACACACATATTGCTATTCCCAAGTGTTAATTTTATTCCGTTTGGTCTAATTGGTCTAGTCTCACTTTTCTTTTTTCACTTTTTTTTTTTTTTTTTTTTTTTTTTTTTTTCACTTTTTTTTTCACTTTTTTTTTTTCACTTTTTTTTTTTAGTATCTCAATCACTCTAATTCACCCTAGCATTGGTAACAACTTGATTCGTGGGCCCCACCTAATCACTTAGAGAAACATAGTTTAAAAACAAAACAAAATGAAAACAGAAGTGAAAAGGACTCAACGAGATTGGTGAAACTATCATGTTATTTCTAACACCTGAACTCTGTGCTTTTATGAATAGACTCTTTAGATGTTGCCATCTAATCAGATTGGTTCCTCAACTCCTACAACCAAAATGCTTCCATCCACTTAGATTGGTTAGTGCCATCCTTAATAAGCATAAATTTCTAGGCTCGGAGTTTAATAATGCAAATCGCAACTAAAAAGTTCTACCATACCCCCAAACTTAAATCTAACATTGTCCTCAATGTTCTAAAGATAAAATTAAAAGCATGAACAAGGAGAAACTGTTACCATTTGAAGTAAAAGAGTTAAGGAAAGATATTACCGTGTCGCATGAATATTGGGTTACCTCCCAAGAAGTGCTAAGTTTAAAGTCTTCAGCCAGACTCACAAAGGATTAGTCACCTCATAAAATCATAAAGTAATAGCCGGAATTTCTGTGGGTCATCGAAACCAAATAGAGCTATCACAAGTAAAAAGGAATCCGCAACATGCCAAGAATATCAACAAATAAAGCACTCCCTTGTCTAGTTTCTGTTTAAGACAACTACATCTAGCCGTGGTTGAGTTGGGTTCTATAACTTCGGGTCCAAATAAAATATTTTCATGTGTTGGAATTTCTCAAAGCTAAGATCCGATTCAGGTATTAGAGTACGGAAAAACTCAAATAAGAACTTAGAAGCACATAATAATAACCTAAATAATTGCGGATCCTTAAAGTCAATCGGTTTTGACTCACACAATTGACCACGATGAAATCGGCGGTCAATCTTAAGCAAATGTGTCGTTTTCTATTCTCCTAAAATAATTAGGTTTGGTCTTTAACTTAATAATCGACACATTTTAAACTCATACATTCCCACAATTGGTTGAAAAATATTTGGTGGGAAAACAAAATCAACTGGGTATCAAAGCCTGGGCTAACCACATGTTGGAGGATGGGTTTCTAACAACTGAACTTCCCTATGGACATCACTAGGTTCAGGAAAACGTGTATGAAGATAATATTTTAAAATTGTTGAGGCACATATGTCAAGTCCCAAGTGAGGGACCTTTCTAAGAGTTAAGGCACATGGAGAATGATAATCACCCCCAAACTTAGAGTTTTCAGTGTCTCTAGAAAGACTAGTCACAACTTCCCTAATTTCAAGGTCATCGATTCCCGAAAATGGTCAATTGATTCTTCTAAGTCTGGTTCATCCTCACTCATATCTACGAGTTCATTTTCTTTGTCTAAGACTAAGGTTTCTAAATCGCTAGACTCTAAAACAATATTCTCAGAATAAACTCGTTCCTCAAAAGTATCATCGGCTTCAGTAATCATAAGGAATACTACATCGTCTAAAACGGGGGTATCTCTAGTCAAATCCTCGTCCTTTTGAATAGGTGAATAATTTTTAAAATTATTTGGATTTGAACTAGAAACATTATCATTATTAAGCTCGATTGGAGTAACAAGTTCCTGATCACTAAGCCTACTTATTTCAAATTCTTCATCAACACTATCCTCATCATAATCATCATTATAATAACATGAAAATGGTTGAACCTCATCTAAGGTAGTGTTACCAATTCTAACCTCGTCATCTTGATTATGCAAATAACTATCCTCATTTTTAAAGGTACTATTGGAAACACTATATTGGAAATTAAGATTATCTTGAGCAGTTCCTTCCTGGGCCTCTAACAGCATTTTCTGAGTCGACTCACATGACTTCCTGATTTGATCTAGGAAAGAAGGTTCACACGTTGCATTGCTTTCGTCCATAACTAAGTTATTCATCTCGTCTGAACTACGTGTTGACTCAAGTAACTTTTGTGTTGACTCAGCTAACTTACATGCGGACTCTAGTAGAGAGGAATTTTGCTCATATGACCGGTGGGCGTATGGATAGTGATTGGGCTCATCATGGTATGAGCCATAACCTTGAAAAGGCTGATGTTCCCAATCACTATTCACATTATGGTCAAAGTAGTAACGTCCATTTTGAAACTCAGTCGGATATTCGTTGTATTGGCTATTGTAATACCGATTCGACATTCTATTCGCAGGGTGTGAGTTGTCACACAAAATTAAAACCACCGACGGTGGGATTCGTGGGTGGATAGAGTCTTACCTCCGTACAGACGGGCGATGAACCGTTGAAGTCGACTCGGGCCACCGACTCCTATGTCGATGTACGAACCCGAGGGGCCGAGAAAGATCGTAGCTGTGGTCCTTCCCGCAAAACTTGATTTATATTTAATCTTAACCCTTCCTTAGGGTTTTAAAATAATGTCCAGTCCAAAAAAATAAAGTCCAAAAAAAGTGTCCGAAAATAAAAAGAAAAATTACAAAAATACAACCCTATTTACAGTTTCTAAAAAAAAATAAAATAAAACAAAATAACTATATACAAAATCTTCTTCTTCACTCCTTTCAGATTCCTCTTTTCTTTCCTTCTTTGGCGATACTTTCCTTTTATAGCACTTTTTCTTTCCTCGTAGCTTCGCTCCAAATCTGAAAAGAATCGAAAATACCAAAGGCGTAAAAAGAACAAAAAAAATAATAAAAAAAAAAGAAACCTAAAACAAATCTAAATACAAGTCCCGCGTCGGCGGCATAAAATTGATGTGATATTAACAAGTTGTAGAAAAGTGGTAGTAAAGTTCGTTCAACTCAGACTTGTAAAGACTCGATTTAAGAAAATACTAAAAACAAAGAAAATATTTACACAAGTTTGTCACAAATATCGAGAGAACTGGGACTTGTGATTCCACCATAAAATTCATTCATGCGATTCATATATTTATTCTAGACAATTATAGCTCAAATAATAATGAAATATTGACTCTGTTTCTTTGCCAAGGTAGATTTTTGAAAAGCAACGACTGTATATCTAAAGCATGGGATATCAAAAGACTTAACCTAAGTATAACCCATCAATTGAAATCACAACCATTCAATAAAAACCATAAACAATTAACAATCCATGCAAAAAGTCATGAAAGAATTAAATATAATTACCACACGCATGAAATATGGCTTTCTCCGTCGTCCCAGTGTTGGGGTTTAGCTCCTCATATCAAAAACACGCACAAAATAATAATCCATAGCTCAAAAAGGTGTTTTATTGAAGAAATTATATAAAACAGAGATTTGTAATTTGTAATGGTGTTCTGCCGACGTCACATATTCTGCATTTCTCGAGCTTGTTGAACAACGATACTTGTTTGTCTCTCGTCGTTGTTTCGAGGGCTCTGCGACCGCTCTGTTGGTTCAATGTTCTTGATGTTCTTGAGTTTTGCAGCAGCAGAGAACTTTCTGAAACTCTTCGTTGATCTCTCGTAGCTCCTCCAAACCCTCCGTCGGCCCCCAAAACTATCCCCAAGTCTCGACATCCTCTGCTCGACCTCCCAGCTGCTCTTTTATACACAACCGGTGCGATAATAACTCATGAATCTCTTTCTTTTCTTTCACAGAACTTTCCCTTCAAGTCACGGGAATATCTCCCTCTATCTTCTACGCGGCTTCTCTAGCCGAAAACTACCAGGACTGGATAGATGCAAATCGTACAAGAATATCTTCCCTTCTCTGTCACGTTAGTTCCACATATAACTCGGAAAATACCCGATATAATTCCAACTCCAGTATTATCGTGAACAATGATTTCCTTCCCTTTTTCACGTAACCAATTCTATTACCAACCCCTGTTTCTTCGTGCCAGGTAAATCCAAACCCAAATCCGAGTAGAAATCCGACTAAAACTCGTGCAAACCAATTCCAGGAAGTCACGCTGTTGCAGCTTTTATTTCCCGTATTGTCGAGATCCGATTATCAAGCCCAATCTACGCCATTAAATCACTTGTACCAGCCCCGTTAAGACCAAATGGGTCCATTGAAATCAATTTCAAGCGATTGAATCGTCTCCAAAATCTTCAAAAATTCAAACCATAATGCCGGGGAAGAATCATTTTTTCCGCCAAATCTCAATATTCAAAAGTAGGGATGACCTCCCCTTAACTGCACCCAGTGTGCCAATAGTAGTTGCCCTTTGGGGTTACCCTTATCATCCGGGGGTGCCCCTTATCCATTTACGGGGTGCGAATAGTAATTTTCTCCCACGAGCGCAAATACCACTTTTCGAGCCAATTTTTCCGCAAAAACTTATTTCTCCAAAAACACCTACAAAAACATAAAAAGCCATAATAAATACAAAATCGAACACTAACAATATATACAATTGAGATTATATCAGACACAAAAATGTGTCTATCAGCTTTTCCACAATAGCCCCATTTGACCATGTGAAAGCAGGACCAGTATAGCCCAAATCTATTCAAGCTCTGTCTTTGATAAAATTACAAAACTCAGTATTCTCCTTACTCATTTCTTGTCTCCCTCCGTGCTTCTCATGAATGGAATTTATAGCATTGAGATCACCTACTAAGCACAAAGGGTTGTTTAACTGAGCAGCACAATTTGATAAACCCCTCCAGAAATTATTTCTTAAATGACTCTGAGGAGGACCATACACACATAGCAGGTCCTATTCTTGACCAAACAAAGGTTTAATTCTACAATGAATCACGTTTTTATCAGCTCTGACTACTACTAAATTCACATTATTCCTCCATAGCACTACACTACCACCACTTCTCCCAATAGCAGGGACATCTATATAATTTTCAAAACCAAGAGAATTGAACAGATTATTGGATTTTGACTCACCAATCAAAGTTTCCGATAAGAATACAATTTGAGGTTTACAAGCCCTGAGAAACTCCTTCAGATTGCGAACTGTCGATTTGTTTCTCAATGATCGACAGTTCCATGAGAAGATCAGCATTTTCCTTGTGGCTGATTTTGGGCAGCCACCACACCCATTTGATTATTAGGATTATGTGCAGTCTTCTTTGCAGGAATATCAATTTCCATCGGACCAGCTGCTCTTTTTGATCCACTAGAACATTCTTCATTATTGTCTTCACTTTGGTGCTTTCTAATTGATCTTGCTGATCTCTTCCAACCAGATTTCTTCTTCTTTGTACTATTCTCTTCTATTGCCGAAAATGAAGTTGAGGTATGTTCTTCTGAGTATTGCTTGGTATTGATAGAGTTAGGTTGAGATAAGTTAACATTTAGGTCTAAATTTGAGAACTCTATCTGGTTGGGTAAAATCATCGGGTTTTTAATGGGTTTTCCTGGTTTGGATCCGAAAGAGCTACCCAGAATTTGTGTATCTTTAATTTGTGGTTTACCCACTTTCAGGATATGTGTACAATACCCTCCTTCTGACACATTAGATGTGGTATTCACTTTATTCTCTTTTCCCATCGACAATTTCTGCTTCACCTTCTGATTTACCATCAGAATGTTGTTATTGATATCAGGTAAATTTCTTGGATCTGCTACCGTCATGTTGCCAGAATTTTTGGTAGTACACGTCTCAGAAACAACCCCCTTGACAACATCATTTTTTGTTTTGTTCCTTTTTTCATCGTCTTTTCAAGGAAAAAGCGCTACCCCGTAATTTATGATGTACCATGGACCATGGATCTTCTCGTATTCACTTTATTCCTCCCCTCCTGTTTCCACCGTTGGATCCCTCCATCCTTAGTTCCCTCAGATCAAGGTGTAGGTGTTGTGTGTCATCCATCTCACCTTTCATGTTATCTTCATTTATCAACGACTCTTGAACATTCACCTTCAACCTTCGCATAGCTTCTGTGCATTGACTGATGTTTATGGTCCCAGTATCATTTGATTTATAATAAGCTCTAATTTCTTCATTGTATCTAGCTAAAGATTTGTCGTTCATTCTTCCCATTATCTCTTCAGCACTTAGAGTTAAATATTCCTCTAATTTCTTTGATAAGATTGGACATTGTTTCATTTGGTGACCAAAGAATCCACAGTAAAAACATAGTCTGAGTAGTTTTTCATACCTGAATGTGATCTTTATCTTCTTTTTTGACTTTAGGGTGACCTCCATGTCTTTTGGTAAAGGCTTTGTTATGTTCAATCTAACCCTTACTTTGGCAAATCTTCCTCATTTCTTCACCATTTGCTAGTCAATTGGTTCTGGTTCCCCAATAATCTTTGCAATATCAAGCACCTTTCTGGCATTCATCATACTAAATGGTAAACCATATATGTGGATTCCAAAAACAACAGACTTAAAATCATAATCTTGTAGTAAAAACCCCTCAACTCCCTTCTCCATTAACATTAAATCTTCTTTTACAGACCACGGCGACCCCTGCATAACAGCAGCTAGATCACATAGTATACCAAATCACGCATTGTAATGACCTTTACCTAGTTCAGTTATTGATATCACTCCAGATGGTTTCCATACTTTTGACAGAACTTCACTGAGTATACTTGTGTTGTATTCTCTTCCTAAGATGAATTTGAATACTATATCCTTATTGTGTTCAATACCAGCTTCATTATCCTCCTCTGTTTCTTCATAAACATAAGTTTGAGGTTCCTCTATGTACCTACTTCCCTCTCCCTCTGCTACAATCTCTTCATCATTACTTCTTGAGCGTACTTCCATTTTTCGCAAATCTTACACAAACAGTCTTCCAAACCCTGCACCCAGATCCACTGAAGAGTCTACTAAATACTAACAAACGGAGAAAAAACCACTCAAAAGGACACTTTAGGAAATTAATAGCCTCACAGATTTGTGATAGTTATCAAACACCCATAAACAGGGGAGAAAAATTATCAATGACGATGAAGAGAGTTCGCATCTTGACTAGGTCAAAATAGCGACGGCCAATATTGACCGAAAAAACCCACGTATCTTCAACCAAACATTCCATTTATGTGTTCATTTTCATCAAAGTAATAGAAAAAAGGAGATGGATTTTGCTTTTTGACACCTGAGCTTTAACACTTTGATAATCTTTGGGGGTTTAACAGTCTAGAAACATGCCACCTATTGAAAAATGAAAGAAGCTTCCCTGCCGCCGACCAAGGGGACCAAACACTCGAGTCTATGGATTTTTCGTTTTACGTGTCACGGAAAATCTCTCGACTTTATAAGTCACGTGCTCTACCAAAGTGCTAACTCGGGAATATCTGCAGATGTATTTGGATCAACAGTGGTTGTCTTTTGATTTTTGTTAGGATTAAACACCAAATGACCGACTAATACCCACTAATACATCACCATTTGATTATCTTAATTAAGTTTAAGTGTCATACTCTTCGTAGATAACATCGTCACTCTTTCATTGATGCAGCCGTACACCCCTCACCAATTATAAATTTTTTCAAAGGTAATTTTCCGTGAAATATCTCAGATATAATCCACTATCCACTCGCATAGTACCCGAAATTTATTCATGTCGATTATTTTCGTTTCTCACGAGTCTAAGTATTTGATCTTTTTGGTTTCTTTAGAGATAAGGTCATTCAGACACTTTTCGTGGGCGTTGTTTGGACCTACAGCCCCACCCAAATTTCGTACCTGAAAAAGAAGTTGAACACACGAGTGGGGTTCGATTCATCAACTCCCGCCATCGCCAAACATCCATCCTCATCTTGCCTCACAAACCGGTGAATGCAAGGAAAAAATTATGCTCTCGCACTATGTTGAACTAGCAGCTGGAAATCCGTTAGATATGACATAAGCAAAGGGGGGTAAATCCACAAGAATTAACTGTGAATTTAACCTCCGTTTGCTTATGTCATATCTAGTAAATCTAGCGGTTTTCCAGCTGCTAGTTCTACATATGCTCTAGCACTGCAAGAGCAATTTTTTTTCCTAAGAAAACAAATTTTCATTTTTAGTATGCAAAGAAATTCTTATGAGACGAAAGATTCATTTTTTCAATAATTCTTAAGGGATCGTACGAAAAATTATAAGAAAACCGACTCTCATATGGAATGCTTCCAAACATTTTTCCTTGGCTCAGCAGGTGTTGGTTTTAGAGTTACTGTGTGAGAATTTATTTTCTCCTACATTAATTTTAGATAGCCAGTTAATCATTTTTATTTCTAAAATTGATGTCACATCAAAATTTGAACTAAATGGTCGAGCCTTTATAAGTTAACTAATCCAAAGTGTCAAGTTACTTGATACCGGATAGAAAGTTTGATCTTTCAACTTAGAACCGTAGAAATGTACCAGACAATTTCTCTCGCACAGTTAAACGACTTCATGAGTCACTTAACTTTTCGGATTATAATCCAAAATATATTTTACCAATGGGGTTTGTTCTAAAACATTTTGGAGTGAAATTTTATGTGAATTTATCAACATAGTGGTGAGGATTATTTTGTTTTAAATGAATTTAATAGCCTTTTGTAATTTAGTAACTTATGCAGCAGTTATACGTAGTTTTACTACTAACACAAAATTGGTTAAAAAGACCAAAATCAACAAATCCTGGGTGAAAAAGACATCTAGATTTTGATACTGTTTAAATGGACAAAAGACATCTAGATTTTGATACTGTTCTAAAACATTTAGTAATACAAAAATAGCCAGGATGTAAACAGTTTCATCTTGCCCATTTTCAAATACTTTTTTCTTATTTTTAATTTACATCACGATGCATTCAGTTTCATCTTTACTATTTTTTAAGTTTAAGTCGGGATGAATCCAGTTTCATCCTTGCTAAATTTTTTTTGTCCATTTCACCCATACTAATTTTTACTCGTCCATTTGAACCAAGTTTTAAAAATATTTGGACAAAGGACCCATTTTCCCTTTTACTAACGTCTTGTTACTATATTCATTCAAGGCTTTCTTCGAAAAATCTTCAGCCAGAAAACCATACCACTCAAGCGTCAAGTGCCGACTTAGGTTGTCGACCTTAAATCTAAAATCTCAAACACATGATGCAATGTGCTGCCCATTAATCAACAAAATAACTTTTGGTACTGAAACAAGGTGAGGAAATTATTGGATATGATTCATGCTCCATTTTAAGCACAAACATGATGCACCTCCCCAACAATGAAACAGTGACTTGCTTCCCTTTTTTAAGCACAAACATAAAAACCAAACTCTCATTTTCACAAAAACTCACATTCATCCCCTTCTCTATAACGTTGATGTTTTCAGTCCATTTTACTCATCTGTCTATTTTACTGATTTTCCAGTATTTTGTTGGTCTTTAAACGGCAGTATTTTGTGTTTCTCCATTTCAATACATGTAAGTTTCATCTTATCATCCTCCATTTCCCTCTGTCTTTGCTCTGTTTTTGTCAATTTTGAAACGCCAGAAAAACCTAACAAATCAAAAATTTTGAAATATCTTTTAAACTATTTTATATCATTAATATCAAATATTATCTTTCTCCTGTCAAATTCCAACAACTTGCTAATATTAAAAACAGTTTCCTGATATTATTTTTACTTTATCAAAACACAGACAGAAACTAATTGTTTATTGCAAAATCGGTTTGTTTTTACTTGCATTGTTTCCGCGCTTACTTATACTTCTTTAATTTTAACGTTGTACCATAAAGAAGAAGAAGAAGAAGAAGAAATTACAATATCTTTCTCTCTCTCTCTCTGATATTTCACATACAGTTTGAGCAATGAGACCAGAGTCTTCTTCTGGTGATACCATGAATTACAAGGTATAAAATTCTTCAACTTTCAGCGACTCAATTTACTTTACCTCATGTGATGCAGAAAATTGCAACTCACTTGGGTTTATTTTCTTATTGTTCTGGGTGTTGTTGTAGTCTTCTTGGCCGAAGCAAGTTGCGAGGAAATGGTTAAACTTTCAGGGTGGAGCTAAAGAGTTTAATTCTGATTATAGAGTTTCTGGTAATTTCTTGGGTCTGAAATTTTTACCACATGTTTATTGGCCTAGACAGTAAAATCTCCATAAATTAATATAGTTTTTACGGCTGGTTATCGAGATTATTAGTTTGCTGAATCGGGTTCTGAATCGTATTGGATGGATTTTTGTTTTGTAGAAATGGCTGGAACAAATTCAGTGGTCTTAGAAGAATCACCACCAGGTATGAGAAAATGAAATATGAAACTCACTTGGTTCACTCATTTTGGTGGTAGCGATCGAGCTCCACGCCCATTTCATCTATGGATGGTGTTGGTCAGTTACCACCAAAATGGGTTGACCAAATTTTTAAAAATTTGATTGCTAATTACATGCAAATTTTTCTTCTAATTGGATGTCTTAATCTCATGATGATTCAGAAAAATGGCTGACTGAGACTCCCCCAGAGAGTTTAAAACGTCCAAGGATTGAATCAGACTCACCATCACCTGTTTCAGACCCCTTAAACCAAAGGTACCCTACTAGACTCCTATTGCAGAATCCCTTCAGCTTCGGTCAATGAAAGTCAGTCTTTGTTGACTGGCCGATATTTTTATTTTTTGTGTTTTGTTTTGTTGTGTTTCTTTCAAACTTGGCAATTTTTTTCTACAAAGACTGAATCAAAATTCTAACAGTAGCCATCGATACCCTAGTTAGTAAGTTCGCGAATGAATTTTTCCGTATCACCTTGAATTTTTGGACAAATCTTTTCGTTTTTTTTTGTGTTTTGCGCACGTTTCTTTCAAACTTAACTCAAAGGCGAATCAAAATTCTAACAGTAGCCATCGATACCTTATTACATGGCATTTTCCGGATTATTCGCGAATCGTTTTCACGAACTTTACGTATCCCGAATACGTTCCGAACTTTAATAATACGTCAGAAATTCTAGCTTTTACATTTTTAAAGACCCTACTTTTTGGGCTTTACTGCCTCCCGAGCATACACAGCCCAATATTAGACATTGTTGTAACTTTTATGAAACAAAAATGACTGAAGAGATTTGAAGGTGTATCTAAACCACTATACCACGTCCTCTTGAATGACTAATATTGTATATATTATTAATATCATCATATTAAGTTTATTTTTTCTTTAAATAACTCTTAAAAATGCCTAAAAATTAGTCTATGTCCTTATTATAAATAATAATTATTTATTATAATAGATCAGAATTTTAGAGCGAACTCACATTTATAAATCGAATTATACACGTACATTATGCCGTTCGAATTCATCGACGAATCACGTCCCGTTGACCGAATTTTGGACTGAATTTGGGTTTTACAAAACCGTATAATACTCGTACGTTTGCCGTTCCGTACATTTGCCGAATCCCGAATTGCTAACTAGGATCAATACATTTGAAATTAAGAGCCTATTACTTGAAAAAATTGCAACTATATATCTACCTAAATTATTGATTGTTTCTTCAATTTGTCCTAAAAAATCGGCAAATTCAGTAGCAACTAGGAGTATTAACTGCAATGGAAAATTTTCTAAAATTACTTGTTGTTGATGATGCATATAGACTGCAAAATTAGTTGCTTTGTGGATCTGAGTTATTGCCTCATGTTACAATTTGAGCTACTAATTTTTCCAATTGAATATCGGACCCACCATGCCACCACGCGACTTGATTAGGACAGCCTCAGAAAATTACTCATGGGTCAAATGTTGGTTTGCAATCTGACAAGGAACTGACAGTGAAGCAGCCGTGTGCTAACTTGCGTTTTTCTGTATTGAATTTATTATCTTACTTCTGTTTTGGCTTGCTTGGACTGCAGGATGTTTGTGGGTACATGGAATGCTGGAGGAAAATGTCCCCACGAAGGGTTGAATTTAAAGGATTGGCTACTAACTCCAGTTCCTGCAGACATTTATGTTCTTGGGTAACTTTCCACCACCCATGACAAGTTGTGCTTTTCAACGTGCAATTCGATAAATAGGATAAGTTTATATCCAAAGAATTAATACTTATCTGATATGTCTGGGTTTCCATGTGCCAGGTTTCAGGAAATTGTACCACTGAATGCAGGGAATGTATTAGGTGCAGAGGACGATGCTCCCGCCTTGAAGTGGCTTTCATTTATACGCCAAGCTCTGAATAATACTGAATTACCCCAAAATCCTCCAAGGCGCAAAGAACATAAAAATTTCAAAACTAGAATTAGCTTTTCTGATCTGATATCATTAGAGGATGAATTGGATAAAGAGCATTTAGAAGGACATTCAACTTCGAGTCCAAACTCAGACATTGAGGATGAACCCTCTAATTTTTCTATGAGGCGTAAATCTCAGAAGAGTACTAGTAGTCGTTACAGCTTAGCTGCCAGTAAGCAAATGGTAGGCATCTTTTTGTGTGTGTGGGTTCGAACTGATCTTAACCAACATGTCAGCAATTTGAAAGTCTCGTGTGTTGGAAGAGGCATCATGGGATATCTTGGAAATAAGGTTAGACATGACGCTAATGAAATGAAAGTTGACGAAGCATTTTACTATTAATGTTCATAAAGTCAGAAAAACTAATTCAAGCGGAATGTATTTTTGCAGGGTTCTGTATCGATCAGTATGACATTGAATCAAACAACCTTTTGCTTTGTGTGCACCCATTTAGCTTCTGGTGAGAAAGAAGGTGACGAGGTTCGGAGAAATTTTGATGTTATTGAGATATTGAAGAAAACGAAGTTCTCTCAGTCTCAGAAAGCATCTGGGCAACCATTTACACCTTCCCCTGTTAGCATTTTAGAACATGAGTAAGTGTCTATGCAAATTTAGTTCATTTTTTGGAGGAGAATGACATGGAGAATATCTGATCACATTCCCTTTATTTAATAATTTTCAGTCATACTGTTTGGCTAGGGGATTTGAATTATCGACTCGCATTTCCTGGTGGCGACACGGATGAACTTCTGAGGAATAAAGATTGGGAAACACTTCTCAAGAAAGACCAGGTGAGTGGCCAATATCACAAATTTTAAAAAAGAGTAAAGTTGTGTAGATCACATTTTTGCTGTTGTGTGACATTAGAATTGGTGTGCAGCTCATGATAGAACAAAGTGCTGGCCGCGTGTTCAAAGGATGGGAAGAAGGAAGCATAAGTTTTGCCCCTACTTACAAATACCTTGATAATTCTGACCAGTACGTTGCCCAGAACCAAACATCTAAATCAAAAGAGAAGCGGAGAACACCTGCCTGGTAAAATTCTTCTTCTTTTTTCATTCTGCACTACTTGGTCTACGTGTTTCGAACACAAGTGAAAAAAGCGCTCTAGTTAGTTGCATAATGGTTGTTTCAAGGAAATTGATCTTTGTTGATTGGGCAATGCAGGTGTGACAGAATACTATGGAAAGGCAAAGGAATGAAGCAGATGTGGTATGTAAGAGGCGAGAACAAATTTTCGGACCATAGGCCTGTCTACTCCTTGTTCTCAGTACAACTCGACTCCCCAATTGACGGAAACAAAGTACAGAAGTCCACCCCCACAACCACAACCACCTCTTCATCCTCATCACCTACAATTGCAACCACAACAACTTCTACTTCTACAAAGGGAATGCATTTCCCAACAGAAAGTGCTGCCACAATCAGAGCTGAAGGGTTGTTAGTCAGGTCATCACACAACCAGATGATTCAAATATACAAGAACAAGAGAAACCCACTAGTTTATGAATCGGCCGAGAATAATTAAACAATATTATAACACCCATAGGCCATAGATAAACCGAAAGGAGTGTCCGAGACAAAGATGTTATGATAGCAAAACAAAAAAAAAGAGTAAAAGGTGAATAGTACAACATCTTCCATGATGGTTCATCGTTGGTGTAGTTCTGTGCTGCCCCAGTTAGATGTAAGTAGTGCTGCAATTTTCGGACAAGGATCCTGCAACTTTGTTACCTAATTAGTCTGACAATATATATATCACATCTGGCTTTGGATATTGGTGGATCTAACATCTGCAATACATGGCTTTAGTAGATAATAAGCAAAAAAACTACTCCAGATGAGACACTGCAAGGAGTTTCTAATGATAACATAAATGAGCAGCTGTCCTATTCCATGAAGTTTGAATCTTGGAAGATGAGTTCTAACAATGTATCCAATCCAAGCAGCTTCAGCGTAGTGATTTCACCGGAATAATTTGTACAGATTGACCAAAAGGATTTATTCCTTTATCTTCTTGTTAATGTGGGTTCTGGTGTTAGTGTTATTGTTAGCTGATCCAATGGTCACGATCTTTTATCACAGATACCTTGCCAGCTTGTCTCAGCTGTACGGACAATTCATTTATTGTTCTGTTGATTTTACTACTTAGAGTCACATGTACTCTGTGTTGGTCATTGTCCTGTCTATATAAAGGACTAAATACTTTGGCCTTGGAGTGGTCGTGCATTGTTGGTACTGCTGGCTTGTCATGTATTGTTGGTACTACTGGCTTGACATGCATTCCACTACCAGACTCTACATGCATACCAGAAAGCGTTTCTTCATCACGATCTATTTTCACCACCTGGCAATTCAGATTTTTAGAGAAATTCAAATCAATACCATCTTGGTATCTAGAAATTCTACTAAAACTAGTCGTAAACTTTACTATCAACACCCGAAACCAAAACCTATCACAAATTACCCAAAAACTCTTACCTGGCTCATGCACATCAAACCGGGACTTCTTTAAAGTGTGGCTCTTCACCGCACCTCGATTAGTAGACATCACGGCTGATCAAAGTGGTCAAATAATCCATGTATGCTTGATCTCGTTTCGACATTCCGTAGTCTCGGAAATTGATAGGTAAAAACGGAGAAAATGGGAAGGGGAGATTCTGAGAGTTGTTAAATAGGAAAAATTTAAGCCACTCTTCTCTTTTCAAGGCACTAGGAATGAGAAGACCAACATTAATGCATCACACCGTCATCTCCTCCCCTAGAGATCAAAGTTGTGGATATCTCAGGAGAACTCCATACCTAGTCATCCCGGGAAGAGACCTATAGAACGCAAGCCCAAACTATTGGCAATGCGGGGGGCGGCATCATACACTTGGCAACAAGTTGGAATTTGGTCTTTCGGTTCGGACTGCCCCGGCCCTTGAGCCGGAACCGCTTACCGAACCGCGAATACCGACCCTAAACCATCACCGAAGGGTGCACAGAGAGTTGGAGCAAGGGTTTGCAAATACACATGCCCATGTATCAGGTATGGTAAAATATTTGGTTCCAACAGTGTAAAGATGCATAATCCTCTCCTCTTTTGTTCATAATACACTGTGCAATCCAAAAATACAAGAATCTTAAAGTACATCTCTTATATCATCTCCTTGAAGAAGTCCATTAGGTTGACCTATCTTAGGATGAACACCCCACATCTCACACACAAAATCAATCACCCAAACATAAAACAAACCAAATGGAATATTAGCCTGACACAAAGCATAGATCACTATCCCGTCTTAGAGTACACCTCCACTACACCCACGACCTGTAAGGATAAAAATTTGACAAAGCTCAAGCCTATCGAAACTAGATATCAAGGTTGCACAATTCACTCTTTACATTGTCATTTATTACTTGTATCACGGAATTGGTATTGGTGTAGCACATTTCTACGAACTATGCTCCCTCCCAGATGGCTAGTAGTTCAAAGCAACATCAACCTCAACAACAATGGATGGGTTCCTCTTGGTTTGTCAACCACGGATATATGCCCTGGTCACTATCTTATAACACGGACTATACTAGGTCCATCTTTCCTCATTATAACCACTGCAACAAAAAAACAAATTGTACTATCTCGCAAAATGTCAAAATTCAATTCAAAATTCAAATTAAAGCCGATCAAAGACTTTCAACCACAATAAAACCCAAAGCCACACTCTATATCAGACTTCTTTTACAAACAACCCCATAACAAATCAGTCTATACAATTCCATGGCTTTATTCCTCAGGAACCAAAACCTCTCGAAAGTATTGAAAACCTTGTTAAACAAATGAACACATCTTCAAACATGCCAGAAGACTTATTCCCAAAGTGTTTGTCAATAAGGCTAACATCCTACCAAAGAATAAGATAGATTGGCTTAAATGGGTATACATTGGGAGATTAATGTGAAAAAAATATCATATATGAAACAAGAGAAATATCAAGATTCATCAACAACAACTGGGAATTACAAAGAAATGTTAAATTTCTCTATGGAAAAAAAGAAGAAATTACTATCAAATCGGGTTAACTAGCAATGAAGATTATAAGGTTTTTCGGAAAGGGGGTACAAAGAGGAATTTTCTGACAAGCTCATTGTCTTAAGCCGAGGTACCACAAGCAGGACCAGATTTCATTGATGAAGCAAACTTCTACAAAGTCTGCATCTGGGTTCTAGTCAAAAGAATCCCAACCCACATCATTCCACATAAGAAACTTGATTGGACCAAAGAGGAATCTATCAAGGATCTAAGAAAGCGTATGGAAGAGATGATGATGAGAAAAATCTGGAAGTTCAAATCACTATCGATGTTACTAAGGCTCTAAAGTATGGTATTGATGCCCATGAAGATGAAAATACCTCTCACTGTCTTGAATTAGCTTATGCTCTGAATGGTATTGCCTTCTGTAAAATTTGCAGAATCCTTGACCATCCTGGTCCAATGTGCACTGAAGAAAAAGGAAAATCTCAGCCAACTTCAACTTCAACTAATAAGTATAATTCTATTTCTGGAAACTTTCTCTCCTCTCATACCACCACTCCCTCTCCATCCAACGAAGTTCTCACTCCATCCACAACCCCCAAAAAACCACACACCATCCTCTATTACTCTGATAAAACTGGAGAACAAGAATTTGCTTTTAAGATGAGGGAAGCGCAGCAGCAGACTCTTCTTAGAAACCATTGTGAAGAATTGGATGACCCCAATAACTGATTTTCCAAGACGGTTTAGACAAATCTATCGAAGGAAACATTCCAAATACCAATCCTGAAGCCATAGCCTGCCAGAAAAAACACAAGAAGCTTCTAGAGAACCACAGGAGCAAAACTACACAAGGAAAAAAGAAAAATATCAAAGATGCTGCTAGAAAGAGCTTCAAAAGAGTGCTAATCTCTCCGGAACTAGAGGAAACTTTAGATCCCACAGTCTTCTTCCCAAAAATTGATAAAAAGCTCCAATACCAAATTGCTGATACTGAACTCCAAAACATTACCTCACTAGCTGACATACAAACACAGATGAGGGAAGAACACAACAAACAGAAAAAACTCTTATGGGAAAGGAGAAGAAGTGAGAGGAACTTAAAAGCCGTCGATACTGATCATCATCCTCAGCTGGTTGATCCAAAACGGAAAATTTACAGTCTGTCTAACCAGTCAGGATACCAGGAGATGAAATGGAATGAGCACCAGTCTGCTAAGAGGAGCAATATCCAACACTCCCCAATGGATGAAGAGCAAATGCCAGACAACACTACTAGTAATCTAGAGGGAGATAACACAGCCGAAAATAACAGGTAATATCTATAAAGCTTTATATTAAATTTCATATTCATGTCACCATAATTATGAGGATCGAATGCAAAACTTTAGAGAACCATAAAGATAGGATAACATCCTTAAGTTTAGGATACATAATCATTACATTCACTTACCCTATTATTTCATATTTCTGGCAATTCTACTCAATTATAGCTTGGAACTGTCAAGGATTAGGACAAGCTGACACTACTAGGTATCTAAACAACATGCTAAATAAACATAACCCTGAGATCCTCTTTCTCTCTGAGACCAAACAACAATCTAGAAACCTAAAGAAAATCCTAGGAAACATAGGAGTCACAAATTTTTGGTTTGTTGAACCAAAAGGCAAAGCCAAGACTGCTGGGGGTCTTGTTCTGGCTTGGAAGACCAACCTAGATGTCACTATTGAAGACTTCTCTGATTATCACATTAATGCAATCATTAAACCTCAGCATGAAGATCCTTGGCTTTTTACTGGTTATTATGGCAGCCCTTTTACTACTAATGATAAACTGTATTCCTGGAACATGATTGAAAATACTCATGCTGCTAACACTCTACCTTGGTTGATCATGGGGGATTGTAACTTTGTTCTGCATGAACATGAGAAATTTAGTCAACATCCGATTAATCAAACTAAAGATGATATTTTCCTGAACAAGATTGAAGAAGCTAATCTCTCCGATCCGAGATACACGAATGTCCCTTTACCTGGACAAACAAAAGAACTGGTCATCAACTCACAGAACAAAGATTGGACAGAGGTCTTGCGAATGAAGCTTGGCTAGACAACCAACCCTATACCACCATCTCAAACCTTACGGCCATTGGTTCTGACCACAACCCAATCATCCTCAATACCAATCCCAATTGGAAACATGGTCAAATCCCCTTCAGATTTTTTGGCCCATGGCTCAATCATGAAGATTGCAAGAACATTATAGCTGACTGCTGGAAAACAACTCATAAAGGCTCCTTAGCCATAAAAATAGCAAGGAAGTTAAGGGACATAAAAGTCAGGATGAAGAAATGGAACAAAGATGTTTATGGCAACATTAAGACTAATCTAGAAAAAAGAATAAAACATCTAGATTGGTTAACTAAAAACCAGTTTAAACCAAATAGAGGTACTGAGCTCAAAGCAGCAAGACAGGGGTTGAACATTCAACATGTTCAAGAAGCCTTTTGGAAGACTAAAAGCAGAGATCAACACATCGGAGATCGGGAGATAGAAATACGGGATACTTCCACATTCCGCTAAGAAAAGATCTGAGAAGAAATAAGATAGATTCCATACAAAAGGGGATGGCTCTTGGATACAAGACAATGCAGTAAATTACAAACATTTTCACCAGTCACTTTTCGATATGGCTACCTTTGAACCCATTCACATTAATCCGTCCATCCTTCAACTCATTCCCACCACCATTCTTTGCCGGAAAATCATACTCTTATCGTAACCCCCGAACCGTTGAAATCAAGAACGTTCTCTTCAAGATGGATGGAGATAAAGCACAGGCCCCAATGGATTCCCCCAAACTTCTTCCAAGCCAACTGGAACATTGTTGGGGAAGATATTATTCACATGGTCCAGAGCTTCTTCACAATCGGACATCTACTCAAGGAGATGAACTCAACCTTCATATCCCTCATTCCCAAGACTGAAAAACCTACCACACCAGACTCAATTCAGACTCCATCTCCCTCTGTAATACAACCTATAAGATCATTTCTAAAATTATTGCCCAGAGACTAAAACCCCTCCTACCCAAGATAATATCCCCATTTCAATCGGCCTTTATCCCCGGAAGACAAATCTCGATAATATAGCTATAGCCCATGAAATCATTCACCATATGAATACTAGAAGGGGGAAGAAAGGAGACAATGGAATAATGGGCATAAAGATAGATATGGAAAAAGCCTTTGTGATTAGAAGGAATTTCTCCTAAAAAGTTCTATCCCAAATGGATTCAGTTCTCATTGGTGCAACCTAATTCATCAATGCATCTCCACCACTAGCATGGATGTTCTAGTCAATGGATCTCCAGGAAATTTCTTCAAACCTTCTAGAGGCCTAAGGCAAGGATACCCTATATCCCCATATTTATTTCTCTTCTGCATAGAAGCTCTCTCCAGATATCTGACACATGCTGAGTCCCAACAACAACTCAATGGAGTTAAAATTTGTAAGGATGCTCCAGCTATTAATCATCTCCTCTTTGCGGATGACTGCATGATATTCTGCAAAGCAAATATACAGGAATGCAACAATCTCATACATATCTTCAAAGAGTTTGGAAAGCCTTCAGGCCAACTAATAAACTTCTCAAAATCTGGCATCTTCTTCAGCAAAAACACTGCCCCAGATATTGCTTACAATATAAGTAATACTATGAAGGTTCAAAGGATTAACACATCTGACAGATACCTTGGATCTCCGCTCTTCACTACCAGGAGTAAGATCCAAGCTTTCAAACCATGTGTGGACAAACTTAAATTCAGATTGGCTGGATGGAAAACAAATCTCTCAACTGCTAGGAAGATGACAATAATACAGATGGTAACCTCCACAACTAGCGTATATCGGATGGCGCTTCAAAATCCCAAAGGCTACTTGCAAGGAGATCAATGCAATTCAAAGAGACTTCTTATGGAATAAAGAAATGGGATAAATCGAAAGGAGTTTATTATTTTGCTTGGGATGTTGTTAACAAACCCAAAGAGCCGGGAGGTTTGGGTTTCAAGAATATGGAAATTTTCAACATGGCCATGCTTACTAAGATTGCTTGGAGACTAGTCTGCAACGATTCTCTATAGAGCAAGACTCATGAAGGCTTCCCATTATCCCAACACTGAAGTCATAAGATTAGAAACCAAACCAAAAAGCACTGACTCTTGGATCTGGAAAGGAATACTGGAAGGAATAGCAATGCTTCAACAGTACTACATTTGGAAGGTGGGCAATGGCTCGAAAATTCACATTTGGAATGACAGATGGATTAACAATTTCTCTGGAAGTCTCATGAAACCTACCCTTTGCCCAAACAACCTCAACAATGTAAACCAAGTTTTCAACCCCAATGGATATTGGGACACTTCTATCCTAAACCAATGGTTCACACCTGAAACTCAAGCCCTCATCCTTCAAACTCCTCATTACCATACTGAGCAGGATCAAGTCGAATGGTCCCTCACCACCAACAATTTTTTTTCTGTCAAATCCTTATATGATAAGCAGATACAATAGAAATATGCTATGGATATTCAAATAGCCCCCTGGAGTAAAATCTGGGGTCTTGATACCAACCTAGCAATCCATCTATTCATCTGGAAATGTGCTCTGATATTCTCCCCACCAATGCCAAAACAGCTAGCATCCTGAATTACATTGATCCAATATGCTCACATTGCAAGAATGGAGTAGAAGATATAACACATGTCCTAATATCCTGCCCTGCTGCCTCTGAAGTTTGGATAAGGCTGTTTGGAGAACACCATAACCTATTCACCACCTTACACTCTTTCCATGATTGGCTAAACTTTAGTTAAAAGGCAGGACAACAATAACACTAGCCGGAACGACATATGCCACCATATGCTGGTTCATATGGAAAGCAAGATGTGATCGGGTCTTCAGAAAGATTACCCCAAAAGCAAATGCTACTGCTCAAGAGAGTACACAACACTTATGCAACCATTCCACGATTCACCACAAACCAGAGCATATCATGAATAATCTCTATTACCAGTTCAACAATACCAATTACTCTCAAGAGAACCATAGTCAACATGACATATATCTGATAAATTTGGAATCACTATTAGCATGCATATTGATCCAGCTGATCTCTACCAGGCTAATAGTGAAACACATTCTTTTACTAACTATTCTCTTGTTGCTATGTCCTATTCAGGTAAATGTATGGGAACCAGAAACTACAAGGACTTTGCTAAATCGGAATCAGCAGAGAAGAACGGTCAGGCAGAGGAGCTGAACTAGCACTCTCATGGGGAAAAACAATGCAGCAAGCCAACATCACCTTTGCTGCTGAGTCTGAAGACACTCTACAAATCATCAAAGCACATTACCAATGGGAAGTTCAGCAAAGATTCACAGGTCAAAGTACTCATCAACCAGGCAGCAACACCAAAAGCCAACCAATTACTTTTGTTCTAGGGAAGCTCACTAGAGTTACTACTCAACAAAACTATGCAGCAATTAACTTAGCCAAATTGGCCAGACAGTCATCTTTCTTCACTGACTCTATATGGAGAGGAGAGAACTTATCTACTATCATGCATGCTTTACAAATTCCTCAAAATCAGTTTGATTTGAATTTCTGTAAAAACATTACTTCTATTTTGAGAATTGATCTTGTTGCTAGAGTTAGCCAGGTATCACAACGGATGTAACCGGAGGTAGGCATTCCTTCTAGGTGCCGATGCTCTCTTTTTCGTATAAAAAAAAAAGTTTATATAAAGGACTAAATACTGTACTTGTTCTTTAATATTTACAATCAATACAATCCCTTTTATTACATGGTATCACACACTACAAGAAACTCTAGTTATTGTTATACCATATATTGCCACACCTTCAATATAGGTATTGTAAAAGCAAATTTCTAGTCACAAGTGCTTTTCTGACTAAAAGCTATAATTAACTATTTTGCAAAATGAAACTTTTGCCGCATTAAATCAGAGTACAACAATTTGAAAAGATTGTGGAAAAAAAGTATAATCTCTTGCTGCAGCAATAAAGATTGGGTACAGCAATAGACTTCTTGCTACATAGGTTATCGCAACACTAGTAAGGGTTTATGCCATAACCATTGGATGCTGCAATATATTAAGTTTCTTGTAGTGAGATACCAAAGGGAATCATCAACTTCCTTGATCCTTTCAAACGCCATTAAACCTGCATGACTACCTTTTCACAATGACAAGAATAAAACAAGTTCAACACGCATCTTTGTTGTACCACAACAACATCAGTTACGGAATCATACTGTTTTTCCACTTTTACTTTCTCCACAACCATCATCTTCATCTCCACAACCTTCTCAACCACTATCATCACCTATTACTACTCAAAGATCTCATTCATTTCTTTATCACACCAATACAAATTTGGTGAAATACAGATGTACCCCTGTTTTTTGTGCGCATACAGATGTACCCCGGTTTTTTCACTTTTACAGATGTACCCCTGTTTTGACCGTTTTTTTTTGAAAAAACGGCTAATGGAAAGTTATCCTCCATGTGTACAGTTAAGTCTACTAAAAAGACTGTTGAGTCATTCACATCACTGAGTTCATTCGTTCATTATCAGTACAACTCACCGATTTCATTCGTTAACTTAAATCTTTCCGTCTCCTAACTTTGATATATACCAACATCAGACCCAATAAGCTCAACTAAAGCTCCATCCGCAGTAACAATCCGTTCAATCCGTCTCAAACTTGGTCACAGCAACACCTTCCATCTTAAGAAGCATCTCAACCAACACCACTGGCATTTGAGAAAGAGACAAGGATCGCTGATAGGGTGTAGAATACATCCTATTTACTATCTATTGTTTATGCTTTCTTTGCTATTTTTCTTGTAAATTATGTATTTTACGCTTGTTTTGAGTTTTGTAGCTACTTTGGAGTCGCACGGAGAAAAGAAGAAATCACCCAATTTGAGCCAAAAGGGCAAAAAGGTCATTTTGGGGCGATTGATATATGGAGCTCGATTAATGTTAAGGGGCAACTCTTTTGGGAGGATCACTACAGACAGGTCGATCAAGGTTAAGGGCTGGAAACTTGGCTAACCCTTATCAGCGACCACGATATAGGCACCCCCATCAGGTGGTTCTTACGTTGGGAATCTTAATCCCAAATCATTACACAACCCTAAACTCGAGAGGCGTTTCTCTAAATCATTACTCCAGCTGAAATTGAGAGGAACAATGGATCCGAGTTCCCTTGCTATTGAGATCGAGAACAGTGAATCGAGAGATGAAATTAAGGGGAAAGAAAGAATCTGTGTTATGAGGAAGTCAGTGAAGTCGATTCATAAATGAATCTGTGGTAAATCAAGGTTTCGATTTGAAGAGGAATCAGTGATAAAGATGGGTTTGCTGATGAATTGAAAGAAGAGATCGAGAGTAAGCTGCTGACAGAGATTGAGACGGTGATGATTAAGGGTTATGAAGAACAAAAGGAAATTGGTGGTTGAGATCCGAGTTCCTGCTGCTATGGGTCTGTGATTGAGTTGAGATGTAATCAGAGATGGGTTTGTGAGATCGACTCAGTGAGAAGAAATGAGGGTGTAAGAGATGAAGGTGGTTCTGTTGTTTGGAGAAGGAACTTAGGGTTCGCTGGAATTGATTGGCTGGGTGTGGTCTGCAATGTTACGGCTTTTGAGTTCAAAGGAATTGGGGGTTTGCTTTAGTTGTTGATTTTCATGGGTATGAGGATGAATTTCAAGAATCAGGAGATGGGCTCGACTTGTTTATGGGATTGTGGATCGATTTGAAGAGAGGAATCAAGATGATGTGCTGCTGAGTAACGAGTAAAGCACTGAAAGGAAGAATGGGTTTGAGAAATTGATATTGCTATTCGAAGTGAACTCAGTGGATAGAAGAGATGGAATTGAATCTCATAGTTGCTGACAAGAACAAGAAGATGGATTTGTTTGAATTGAAAAGCAGGACAACGAGATGATGTTGCTGGTGCAGCTTTGGCTAATTATCAGTGGAGAAGCTGATAAGGAAGAAGGAGCAGACAATGGTGAATTGCTTGAATAGATGAATATTTAGGACTGCAGGAATGGAGCTAAAAATGGCCTGAATGTGGCCTGGAAATCCTATAAACGAACAGAACTCGGCCGGTTTTCTGCACCGACGAGTCAACACGGCGATGACCGATCCAGACGGTCCAACTCGTGAGTTAGATCAATCAACCGAGTTAGATGCTGACTCGGTGTCTGAATCCCTGAGCACTTGACCAGCTGACTAACGGAGACCGTTATCCTGACCGTTAACTCTGACGGATCAGTGACGGAATATTCCTTTGACGGAGAAGAAGATTCCGGCGACTATTCCGGCCGGATTCCGGCCATAATACCAGTTTTCCGGCGAGCCAAAAATTCCAGAATTTTCTGTGGACTTCTCTCATGGGTGTGAAGACTTGGATTTGGAAATTGGATGAAGAATTCTCTAGAATCATCTAAACTCATGGGTTTGTGGAATTGGGTTCAAATTTGGAAAGAGAAGATGGAAGAGTTAAGAAAGGCTTGGTTTTGGAAATTGAATTGCTAAAGGAAAGGGGTTCTATTCCTTGGAAGATTTGGAGAATATTGAAGCCTATAAATAGAGAAGTTTTCTCCCTCCGTTACTTTTTAATAGGCCAGTTTCTATAAATAAATGTTACAAAAAAAAATAGGCTGGTTTCCCAATTGGGAAAGTCAAATGTTACTTTAATTTTTGGGACCACTTTTCTTTTAACTTCTTTTAATGACAAGTGTTATGTGGACCATTTCAATTATTTCTTTGGCTGACAAGTGTCATGGGGACCATCTCACTTCACTTCTTTTATTGACAAGTGTCTAGAGGACCACTTTCAATGATTAGTTCTCATAATTTCCTTAATTTTCTCAAAAAATGAAACTGGCCTATTAAAAAGTAACGGAGGGAGTACATCTTTTACACACCTCTCTACACACACAACACTTGTGTTTTTGCTAGCTTTTGAAAATTCTTCTTTTTAATTATTTGTGTGAACTTGAAAATTCTCCTTTTAATTATTATTTGTGTGAATTTCAAAAACATGAGTAGCTAACTTTATTATTTATTAAGGATGAATTCCTAGTTCTTAATATATGATTTGAGTTTTGTTTCAATTCTATCTTGAAGTTTTTCACATGATTATCGTTTGTTTTTACGAATAAGAATGTTTATTCATTCATGATTGATTGATAGATTGTTTAGAGTGCACGCTAAATTGATTTGTTAATTTGATCTAAAGCTAGTAAAAGTTAGGAGATAAGTAATCGTTTCTTGACTCTTTGCATAAGTAGCAAACACGAGACCTTGCGGAGGGATTCCGTGGAGCAATTGTGTGTGAAAACAACGTTAGCAAGTAGACCTTGATCTAAGAGTCTAACTACTAATATTGACCTAATAAGTTCATGAATCTTAATGCGTTTATTTAAATTACATCTAGAGTGATCTACTACTAGGTGGTTTGGTAAATAGAATCCGGTAGTCGAGAACTTCCGTGTCCGGTAATACAAGGGATTTAGGGGTTTAGCACTGATCTAGCTGCTTTACCTACGGTTGGTGATAATTTGTGACTAATAACAAGTAGAAAAGAACATAACTTGATTCATTATTTCGGAACGAAGAAGG
The DNA here is from genome assembly GCA_023531295.1 of Papaver armeniacum. Classification (NCBI taxonomy): domain Eukaryota; kingdom Viridiplantae; phylum Streptophyta; class Magnoliopsida; order Ranunculales; family Papaveraceae; genus Papaver; species Papaver armeniacum. Next base: position 439,767 of record JAJJWW010000903.1, read on the forward strand.
ATTCCTTGGTCTTGTCTCTCTTATTGCTTTCAACTTTATCTTTTAATTGCTTTGTTTATTTTCTTTTGATTTATACATTCCCCCTTTTGTGACAATTTTTACAACTAGAATCTCTTGCTCCTCGTGGGAAACGAACTTGACTTCCATTATATTATTTTTAATTGAGTGGAAATAAGATATTAATTTGATTGCACCTACGACACGCATCAAATTTTGCGCCCTTCACGGGAGCAAGCGGACGATTTTAGTTGTTTTTATTTTTCTTTTGCTATATTCTTGCTTTGTTAGATTTTATACCGTGTCTAACTTAGTTTTTGAGAATCTTGTTTCAGGTGTTATACCTTTGGTGAATGTAAGAAGGGCGCAGACCGAGTCCAATACGTCTTCGATCAAGCACTCAACTAAAGGATTTCATTCGAGCGGTTAACACTCCACTTCCTCCTTCTTCATCAAGTGATTTCAGATTCGGACAAAGAGGAAGAAACGATGGCTGATCGTACACTCAAGGACCTAGCTTCTCACGGTGCTTGATACACAACAATGGTGTATCCAAACTAACTCAACCTTCGAGATCAAGCCGGGGTTGATTAGAGAGTTACCAAAGTTCCATGGCATGGTGAATGAGGACCCAAACAAACATCTTATGGACTTCTATACCATAGTTATGGCTATGCTTCCACCGGAGACTAATGCGGATGGAGCAATGTTGAAAGCTTTCCCGTTTTCTTTGGCGGGCAATGCTAAGGAATGGTTATATTATTTGCCTTCCGGAAGTATCACAACATGGAATAGGATGAAGAAACTTTTCCTCGAGAGATATTTTCCCGCATCCAAAGCTACTCAAATTCGCAAGGAGATTTTTGGATTGAAACAACATGTGGGAGAGTCATTGTATGAATGTTGGGAGCGATACAAGAGGTTGGTGGCAAGCTGTCCACACCATCAATTTAGTGACATTATGATACTCCAATACTTCTACGAAGCTCTCAACCCAAGTGATAGGTCTCTTCTTGACGCCTTGGGTGGTGGTGCACTAGTGAACAAGACGGTGACCCAAGCTACCGAGTTGATTGAAAGTATGGTTGCGAACTCGCAACAATTCTACACAAGAGATGAGCCAATGGTTAGGCGAGTACATGAAGTTAGTGATTCATCATCACATCTTGATCAAAGGATGAGTAACATGGAGATAATGATGCAAAGGATGGCCGCGGTAATTATTCCGGATGGTGAGACCGAACAAGTGAATGCTTTATATCCAAATCAAAGGCCAAGGTACGATCCATACTCCAATACCTATAATCCCGGTTGGAAAGATCATCCTAACTTTAGTTATGCAAATAAGCAAGCGGCGGCTCCTAATCCATATGCACAACAAGGTGGTTTCCAACAATCACGTTTCCAACCTCAACAACAAAGTGGTTCTCAACAATTCCAACCACAACAAGTCAAGGAGCGTGATTATTTGAATGATGACAAGCTTAATGCATTAATGCAAGGTGTGCAAGGTCTTACTTCTATGTTCCAACAAAGCCAACAAAAGACCGATTCGGCAATCAAGGATTTACAAACTCAAATGGGACAATTGGCGACCGATGTGAACCTATTGAAATCTCAAGCATCCACAAAACTTCCTTCACAACCATTTGTGAATCCAAGAGAGAATGTTAATGCGGTTACTCTAAGAAGTGGAAGACAAGTGGAGGGTCCAAGTCATCATGAAGAAGCTATTGAAGAGGTAGTCAAAAACAAGGAGGAAGCCGCACCAAAGGAGAATTCAACACCAACCGACCAATCCAAGGAACCGGCTCCTACTTTCACTACTCCACCTCCTTTTCCTAGTCGTTTTGCTGAATCCAAGAAAGAAGCTCAAGACAAGGCACTTATGGATATCTTCAAGAATATTGAAATCAACATCCCATTCATTGAGGCCATCAAGACAATTCCAAGGTATGCCAAGTTCATGAAGGAATTATGCATCAAGAAGGATAGGTTGCTTGATAATGAAATTACTAAAGTTGGCTAGAGTGCGTCGGCTATGTTATTAAAGAAGATGCCTACAAAGTGCACGGATCCCGGCGGTTTCACGGTACCAATTACTATTGGTAAGAAAAGGTTTGAACATGCTTTACTTGATTTGGGAGCCTCCATTAGTGTGATGTCGGCCGAAATATATGACTCTTTGAATCTTGGACCTTTGAAAGAGACAAGAGTTATTATCCAATTGGCAAACAAGTCTAACATATATCCTAAGGGGCTTGTAGAACACGTTCTAGTGCAAGTAAATGAGCTTATTTTTCCGGTGGATTTCTTCGTGGTGGATATGGACAACAATGAGAACCGATCATCTACTTCTTTACTTCTTGGGAGGCCGTTTATGAAGACCGCAAAGACGAAGATTGATGTTGATAAGGGTACATTCACTATGGAATTCGACAAGGAGATAATACACTTTAACATATTTGAAGCCATGCGCTACCCAAGTGATGTGCATTCCGTTTACTCCATTGATGTGGTTGATTCATTAGTGCAACAAATGGTGGAATTGAACCAAGAGGATGAACTTGGTGTGGTGTTGCAAAAGAGCATTGAATTGGATGTCCATGGCTTGTCTAACTTGGATGTTGAAATCTCTAAGGAATTGGTGGAGATGTGTGGTGCGTTGGCGACATTGCAAGAAGCTAAAAAGGGTAATGTTTCATATATTTCTCTACCCGTGAATGATGAAATACTTGTACCATCTATTGTGGAGGCGCCCAAGCTAGAATTGAAGCCACTTCCGGACCATTTGAAGTATGCTTTCTTGGCAGATGGAGATGAGCTTCCGGTGATTATTGCAAATAACCTCACACCGGTACAAGAAGAACGTTTGCTTAGAGTCTTAAGAGAGCACAAAACGGCTATTGGGTGGACAATTGCGGACATCAAAGGCATTAGTCCATCCATGTGCATGCATAGGATTCTAATGGAAGAAAACGTGAAGCCGGTACGTGATGCTCAACGTCGGCTCAATCATCCCATGATGGAGGTTGTGAAGAAAGAGATACTCAAATTGCTAAGTGTGGGGGGTAATCTACCCAATTTCCGATAGCAAGTGGGTTAGTCGGTACAAGTGGTACCAAAGAAGTCCTAGAGTCACGGTTGTTCGAAATCAATACGATGAACTTGTTCCTACAAGAGTTAAAACCGGTTGGAGAGTGTGCATTTACTATAGAAAGCTTAATACTGCAACCGGAAGGATCACTTTCCTTTACCTTTCATTGATCAAATGTTGGAGCGGTTAGCGGGGCATTCTTATTATTGTTTCTTGGATGGTTATTCGGGATACAACCAAATTGTTATTGCACCGGAGGACCAAGAGAAGACCACTTTCACTTGTCCGTTTGGAACGTTTTCATATAGACGGATGCCGTTTGGCCTTTGCAATGCGCCGGCTACTTTTCAAAGATGCATGGTAAGTATATTCTCGGATTATGTGGAGCGCATCATCGAGGTATTTATGGATGAATTTAGTGTTTATGGCAATTCTTTTGATGGTTGTTTAAACCACCTTGAACTAGTTCTTAAACGATGTATAGACACAAACCTTGTCCTTAATTGGGAGAAATGTCACTTTATGGTAAACCACGACATAGTACTTGGTCACATTGTGTCCTCTCGAGGGCTCGAAGTGGACAAGTCAAAGATAGATTTAATAAGAAACTTACAATATCCCACTTCGGTGAGGGAGATACGTTCTTTTCTTGGCCATGCAGGTTTCTATAGGCGGTTTATCAAGGATTTCTCCAAAATCTCCATGCCGATGTGCAAGTTATTACAAAAGGAGGTACCTTTCGAATTCAACAAGGAATGCAAGGATGCTTTTGACAAATTGAAAGAAATGTTGACAAGTGCGCCAATTATCAAATCACCGGATTGGAATCTTCCATTTGAATTGATGTGTGATGCTAGTGATTATGCGGTTGGAGCCGTTTTGGGTCAAAGAGTGGACAAGTTGTCCCATGTTATCTATTATGCATCTAGGACCCTTAATGATGCACAAATCAATTATTCTACCACGGAAAAGGAGTTGTTGGCTATAGTTTTTGCATTGGAAAAATTTCGATCATATTTGGTGGGTACAAAGGTTATTGTGTATTCCGATCATGCCGCACTAAGACACTTAATAAAGAAAAAAGAAGCTAAGCCAAGATTAATCCGGTGGATCCTATTGTTACAAGAGTTCGACATAGAAATTCGTGATAAGAGGGGTGTGGAGAATACCGTTGCGGATCATCTTAGTAGACTTGTTATGTCTCAAGAGGAACTTCCATTACATGACCGCTTTCCGGACGAACAACTTTTCTCCATGGAAGAATCAATACCTTGGTATGCGGATATAGTGAATTACTTGGTGACAAGGAAAGTACCTAATACAATGTCTAATTTCCAAAAGATGAAACTTAAGAAGGTAGCTAAGCAATATGTGTGGGATGAACCATACTTATGGAAATATGGCGTTGATCAAATAATGCGAAGGTGCGTACCTAACTCCGAATTTCAATCCATCCTCTCCTTTGGCCACTTTGGTTCTAAACGTACCACTCTCAAAGTTCTCGAGAGTGGATTTTATTGGCCCACCTTGTTTGAAGATTCATATGCCTTTTGGAAATCGTGTGATAGATGTCAACGAATGGGCAATCTAGGTGCTCGAAATCAAATGCCACTCACACCAATTCTCGCCGTTGAGATTTTTGATGTGTGGGGTATTGATTTTATGGGCCCTTTTGTCAATTCGAATGGAAAATTTCATATACTTCTTGCCGTAGATTATGTTTCGAAATGGGTGGAAGCTAGAGCCACCAAAACTAATGACTCTCAAGTTGTTTGTGATTTTGTAAGGGAAAACATATTCAATAGGCATGAAACACCAAGAGTGGTGATAAGCGATGGAGGCTCACATTTCAAGAAGGCTTTCCACGCTCTTCTCAAGAAGTACAACATAACACACAAAATTGGTACGCCTTACCATCCACAAACTAGTGGACAAGCGGAAATTTCAAATCGTGAGATCAAGTCCATTCTTGAGAAAACGGTGAATACCACAAGGAAAGATTGGAGCTTTAAGCTCAAAGATGCACTTTGGGCGTATAGAACGGCGTATAAGACACCGATTGGTATGTCTCCATATCGGTTAGTTTATGGCAAGGCTTGTCATCTTCCGGTTGAACTTGAACATAATTGGGCGATAAAGAAATTCAACATGGAGTATGATGAAGCGGGGAAACAAAGGAAGTTACAACTAAATGAGTTAGAGGAGATACGTAATGATGCTTACGAGAGTGCCCGGATTTACAAGGAAAAGACCAAGCTTTTTCATGACAAGATGATTTCTCGTAAAGCTTCATCGTGGGACAAAAAGTCCTTTTATATCATTCTCGCCTTAAACTATTTCTGGAAAGTTAAGGTCCCGTTGGATTGGACCATATGTTTTTACTAATGTTTTCCTCATGGTGCAAAGTTGAAATTACTAGTCTTAGAGACAATTCGGTTTCCAAAGTCAACGGCCATAGATTGAAGCTATACTATGAGTACATCGCTTATGTGAATGTGGATGAACTTTCATTTGGAGATTCACTCCCTCTGGAGGAGTAATGTGCCGCAAGAGCTAAGTCGGGCCGTCGACTTTAAAACAAGCGCTTAATGGGAGGCAACCCATAGGTTTTGTATTTCTTATCCTTTTGCTTTTTGTTATTTCTTTTTCTTGTTCCATAACATGTTAAAATTTCCCACCTTGACTTTACTAGGACGATTCAATTACATTTAGGACAATGTAAGGTTTAAGTGTGGGGGAGTGGTTAAGCATGTATTTAAAAAATTAAAAAAAAAAAAAAAAATTAAAAAAAAAAAAAAAAGTTTTACATAAAACCTCCAACTTTTAGAGATTTTAGAGTCACTAGCATATTTCTAGGTATGTTTACATAGAGATTTTGACCGACATAATTGAACTTGGAAATGTTAGAGAATTACATTCGGATTTCTTGCTTGTTAGAGTGTTAAATGATGGATTTAATCATGCCGGTGATGCAAATTTGGTGCAGGGAGAAATGCATTATTAGAGTTGCTGATCAAACATTAGTGGAGACTACCCGTATTCATATCATGTGAGGCACCGACCAGAAATTTTCCATCTACTAAAGAGCTTCTTTTGAGTGTGTGTCACCGTACGTTAATTCCGGGTAGAATGGTGAGCTACCCAACCTCCCACCAATAGAATCACTACTCTTTTATCTCTTGAGTGCTAATTTTGTCAATCATGTAGGGTGACGTCTATAGATGAAAGCTTCCTTATTGTAGTTCGATTTGCAGTTAGCACCATTCTCTCTCGACAACAACGGATCCATAGAAACACCATCATCATCAACAAGGAGCGACATCAAAATCTACAAGGAAAGTTGGAAAAGTTCAAGGTTTGCAAGCAACGGAACGAGAAAAAGAGCAAATTTCAAATTCAAGTAAAGCAACATACAAAGAGCATATTTTTACATATATGTTGAGGACTTACAATACAATGAGGTAATTCTATATCCAAGTATGAAGACTTATTCATGAAAGCAAAGAAAATCAAAAGGTGAGAATTTTTGAAGTTTATGATTTTGAGACGATATAAGTTGTGAAGAATCAAGTGGTAAAATATTTCTCCCACGGCCACGGTTTGTTTTTGTATTTTCTTTCTCTTGTTTTCTCAAAAAAAAAAAAAGACAAGAGAAATATTTGTTTTGTTAATAAGCCGTGGGGAAGGAAAATCTATAAGGAAGTTTCAAGCGACAAGGATTTTTAAGGTAAAGGTTACAAATTGTCAAGGGTTTATGAAATTCGAGAGTTTATCACCAATAGTTGAAACCGAAGACCAAAGAGAGTATCAAGACGAGGAGCGGAAGACGTTTCTACTGGATGCCGTGAGAGTGGTGTTATCATAATTGGCGATCGGATGTGAAGGTGAGTAAGTAATCTCATCCTTGATAATAATGGTTGATTTCCTTTCGTAGAGATCGTCAGAAAAATGGTTTTTCAAAATGTTAAAAGATGTGGGTTTTAAAAATATTTCGGAAGTTGTCCTTCCCACCATTCAACGTGTTGCAGGATTTCTCTCTTCATTCCTACCTGCACACATGTGAGAACCATAAAAAAAAAAAGCCGTCTTTTTGAGTGCAATTATCATAAAATCCTTTTTGGTGAGGCAGAAGTCGAGGCGAAATGCTTATTGATCGTTTCTCAAACACGCGTTCTCTCATTATGGTGTGGTTATTTCTCAGTCAACATTTAAGAACGAGAATATGTTCTTTAGTATTTCTAACTTCTTATTACTAGAATGCGTAAACTCTATGTCCTCATAACTCTTTGGATGCTTGGGGACGCTTGAACGCTTTGAAGTTGTGAGTTTTTAGTTTGATTTGCTCGAGGACTAGCAAAGTCTAAGTGTGGGGGAATTTGATAGGGTGTAGAATACATCCTATTTACTATCTATTGTTTATGCTTTCTTTGCTATTTTTTCTTGTAAATTATGTATTTTACGCTTGTTTTGAGTTTTGTAGCTACTTTGGAGTCACACGGAGGAAAAGAAGAAGAAATCACCCAATTTGAGCCAAAAGGGCAAAAAGGTCATTTACAGGCGATTGATATATGGAGCTCGATTAATGTTAAGGGGCAACTCTTTTGGGAGGATCACTACGAGGCATGTGTCGAGTCAAGGTTAAGGGGCTGGAAACTTGGCTAGCCCTTATCAAAGTGACCACCTGATATAGGCACCCATCAGGGGTGGTTCTTACGTTGGGAATCTTAATCCCAAATCATTACACAACCCTAAACACGAGAGGCGTTTCTCTAAATCATTACTCCAGCTGAAATTGAGAGGAACAATGGATGCGCACCAGCTGCTGCTATTGAGATCGAGAACAGAGTGAACTGAGAGATGAAATTAAAGGGGAAAGAAAGAATCTGTGTTATGAGGAAATCAGTGAAGTCGATTCATAAATGAATCTGTAGTAAATCAAGGTTTCGATTTGAAGAGGAATCAGTGATAAATAAGGGTTTGCTGATGAATTGAAAGAAGAGATCGAGAGTAAGTCTTTGACAGAGATTGAGACGGTGATGATTAAGGGTTATGAAGAACAAAAGGAAATTGGTGGTTGAGATCCGAGTTCTATTTGCTATGGGTCTGTGATTGAGTTGAGATGTAATCAGAGATGGGTTTGTGAGATCGACTCAGTGAGAAGAAATGAGGGTGTTAGAGATGAAGGTGGTTCTGTTGTTTGGAGAAGGAACTTAGGTTTCGCTGGAATCGATTGGCTGGGTGTGGTCTGCAATGTTACGGCTTTTGAGTTCAAAGGAATTGGGGGTTTGCTTTAGTTGTTGATTTTCATGGGTATGAGGATGAATTTCAAGACTCAGGAGATGGGCTCGAATTGTTTATGGGATTGTGGATCGATTTGAAGAGAGGAATCAAGATGATGTGCTGCTGAGTAACGAGTAAAGCACTGAAAGGAAGAATGGGTTTGAGAAATTGATATTGCTATTCGAAGTGAACTCAGTGGATAGAAGAGATGGAATTGAATCTCATAGTTGCTAACAAGAACAATAAGATGGATTTGTTTGAATTAAAAAGCAGGACAACGAGATGATGTTGCTGGTGCAGCTTTGGCTAATTGTCAGTGGAGAAGCTGATAAGGAAGAAGGAGCAGACAATGGTGAATTGCTTGAATAGATGAATGTTTAGGACTGCAGGAATGGAGCTAAGAATGGCCTGAATGTGGCCTGGAAATCCTATAAACGAACAGAACTCGGCCGGTTTTCTGCACCGGCGAGTCAACTCGGCGATGACCGATCCAGACGGTCCAACTCGTGAGTTAGATCAATCACCTGAAAGTTAGATCTTCGGTGTCCGAATCCCCGAGCACTTGACCGAGTTGACTAACTGAGACCGTTATCCGACCGTTAACTCGATACAGATCAGTGACGGAATATTCCTTTGACGGAGAAGAAGATTCCGGCGACTATTAGGACGGATTCCGGCCATAATACCAGCTTTCAGGCGAGCCAAAAATTCCAAAATTTTCTGTGGACTTCTCTCATGGGTGTGAAGACTTGGATTTGGAAATTGGATGAAGAATTCTCTAGAATCATCTAAACTCATGGGTTTGTTGAATTGGGTTCAAATTTGGAAAGAGAAGATGGAAGAGTTGAGAAAGGCTTGGTTTTGGAAATTGAATTGCTAAAGGAAAGGGGTTATATTCCTTGGAAGATTTGGAGAATATTGAAGCCTATAAATAGAGAAGTTTTCTACATCTTTTACACACCTCTCTACACACACAACACTTGTGTTTTTGCTAGCTTTTGAAAATTCTTCTTTTTAATTATTTGTGTGAACTTCAAAACTCTCCTTTTAATTATTATTTGTGTGAATTTCAAAAACATGAGTAGCTAATTTTCTTATTGATTAAGGATGAATTCCTAGTTCTTAATATATGATTTGAGTTTTGTTTCAATTCTATCTTGAAGTTTTTCACATGATTATCGTTTGTTTTTACTAATAGGAATGTTTATTCATTCATGATTGATTGATAGATTGTTTAGAGTGCACGCTAAATTGATTTGTTAATTTGATCTAAAGCTAGTGAAAGTTAGGAGATAAGTAATCGTTTCTTGACTCTTTGCATAAGTAGCAAACACGAGACCTTGCGGAGGGATTCCGTGGAGCAATTGTGTGTGAAAACAACGTTAGCAAGTAGACCTTGATCTAAGAGTCTAACTACTAATATTGACCTAATAAGTTCATGAATCTTAATGCGTTTATTTAAATTACATCTAGAGTGATCTACTACTAGGTGGTTTGGTAAATAGAATCCGGTAGTCGAGAACTTCCGTGTCCCAGAATACAAGGGATTTAGGGGGTTTAGCACTCGATCTAGCTGCTTTACCTACGGTTGGTGATAATTTGTGACTAATAACAAGTAGAAAAGAACATAACTTGATTCATTATTTCGGAACGAAGAAGGATTCCTTGGTCTTGTCTCTCTTATTGCTTTCAACTTTATCTTTTAATTGCTTTGTTTATTTTCTTTTGATTTATACATTCCCCCTTTTGTGACAATTTTTACAACTAGAATCTCTTGCTCCTCGTGGGAACGAACTTGACTTCCATTATATTATTTTTAATTGAGTGGAAATAAGATATTAATTTGATTGCACCTACGACACGCATCAATCGCCTCTTTGGATGAAGAATTGAAAGTTGTAAAAGGATATTTTAGATTCTGAACTGGAAGCTATGTCCTTGGGATTGAATTTAGCGAACATGGAAAAAGAGGTGATGCAAGATGACTTATGCAGTATGGTAAGATTTTTAGGTTCTTTCTCTGATTTTATAAACTATATTATGTTCATTAGTTCGTAAATGCATAATCATCCAAGTAGTTAACACATTTATTTTATTGCAGAGAGATAGATTGTAACAAAATGGAAATAACTATCAGCCTAATGTTAAAAGAAAGGGTTGGCAAGTTAAGAATTTCAATGCATACAGGTGTTTATGGGTAAAAATCGTTTCCGCCGATTTCGGTAAATTCGGTAGGTGAGTGAGAAACTGGTTTAAACCATAAACAAATGTGCTGCACATGAGCACTTTATAGATTCGAGAGATCAATTTGTACAAGTCCGGCCTAAACCAAGAAATGGCCATTCCAGACTTGCTTCGGTCACAAAGTGGAGGAAAAGGGTTGATTTGGGGAGGGAAGCAAAGAAAGGTGTTGAGACCGAATAGTGCGGGAGAGTAGTGTCTCGACTTGTATCAGAAAGTGAAATCTTCGGAAGCTTGCAAGAGATGAAAGCTTTTTGGAGAGCTTGCAAAGTTGCCTTTTCTGAGAGTGTTGTATTTTTCTCCTGACCGAGACTTGTTGTCTGGTGGAAATAGGTAAGACCTATTTATACAAGTCGAGGCTGATACGTACCCTGGCCTCATGAAGGAAGAGAGTAAAGGGTGAAATAATGGGAGGAGGTGGTAACCGCAAGGTGTTTATGGGTGAAAACGTTTTCACCATTATTTCCTCATTTATTTGACCGCTTTATTCCTATTCACGCTTTCTTAATGTGAGCGTAGTGTACGTACGCATGCGTGTCCGCCAAACCAAAACCCTAGAAAGCATCCCCCAGTTTGTGTTGATATATCAAGTGTTGGTTGCACCTTGAGTGCAAGTGGCGCTGCTAGAGGCGCGCGTGGCATGTGCCACTAGCATGTGCGGAATGCCTTTGTTGCGGGTTGCACCTTGAGTGCAAGTGGCAATGCCGAGCTTCTAAAGGCGTGTGTGGCATGTGCCAATGGCATGTGCGGAATGCTTTGGTGGTAGGTTGTACGTTGAGTGTAAGTGGCAATGCCAGAGCTGCTAGTGGCGTGTATGGCAAGTGCCAATGGCGTGTGCGGAATGCCTTGATGGTAGGTTGCACGGTTTGCAAGTTAGGCTACCAACGTGCGTGTTTGGCATGTGTCAATGGCACGTATGGCCATTAGGGCTATGTCATGGTAAGAAAAGCTACCAACGATGCATGCTGGCATGTGCCAATGGCATGCGTGGCCAACTTGGGTCATGACCTGGTAGGAAAAGCTACCAGCGAGCGTGTTGGCATGTGCCAATGGCATGCGTGGCCAATTTGGGTCGCGCCCTGATAGGAAAAGCTACCAGCGAGCGTGTTGGCATGTGCCAATGGCATGCGTGGCCAATTTGGGTCGCGCCCTGGTAGGAAAAGCTACCAGCGAGCGTGTTGGCATGTGCCAATGGCATGCGTGGCCAATTTGGGTCGCGCCTTGGTAGAAAAAGCTACCAGCGAGCGTGTTGGCATGTGCCAATGGCATGTGTGGCCAATTTGGGTCGCGCCCTGGTAGAAAAAGCTACCATGAGCATGTTGGCATGTGCCAATGGCATGCGTGGCCAATTTGGGTCGCGTCCTGGTAGGAAAAGCTACCAGCGAGCGTGTTGGCATGTTCCAATGGCATGTGTGGCCAATTTTGGTCGCTACTGGTAGAAAAAGCTACCGGCGGCGTGTTGGCATGTGCCAATGGCATGCGTGGCCAATTTGGGTTGCGCCCTGGTAGGAAAAGCTACCCGGAGAGCGTGTTGGCATGTGCCAATGGCATGCGTGGCCAATTTGGGTCGCGCCTGGTAGAAAAAGCTACCGGCGAGCGTGTTGGCATGTGCCAATGGCATGCGTGGCCAATTTGCGTCGCGCCCGGTGAAAAAGCTACCGAGAGCGTGTTGGCATGTGCCAATGGCATGCGTGGCCAATTTGGGACGCCCAGTAGGAAAAGCTACCGGCGAGCGTGTTGGCATGTGCCAATGGCATGTGTGGCCAATTTGGGTCGCGCCCGGTGAAAAAGCTACCGGCGAGCGTGTTGGCATGTGCCAATGGCACGCGTGGCCAATTTGGCCTAGGTTGCATGGTTTGCAAGCCTAGGTGCGGGCGCTACTTTGGCATGGCGGAGCTAGGGCCAAGGTAAGGGTGTTTGGCTTGGCGTGGCGTTACCGGGCGTAGCTAGGGCCAAGGCGAGTGTGTTTGGCATGGTGCGGCTAGCATGGTTGGCATGCTTTGGCGCGTTTGGTGTGACTAGCATAGCTAGGGCCAAGGCAGAGTGTGTTTGGCATGGCGCGGCTAGGTTGGGCTAGGTGTGGCTGGCATGTTTTTACATTGGCACGGAGGTGCGGCTAGCATGGTTGGCATGCTTTGGCGCGTTTGGTGTGACTAGCATAGCTAGGGCCAAGGCGAGTGCTTTTGGCATGGCTAGCGGGCTAGCTTGGGCTAGGTGTGGCTGGCATGTTTTGCCATTGGCACGGAGGTGCGGCTAGTATGGTTGGCATGCTTTGGCGCGTTTGGTGTGACTAGCATAGCTAGGGCCAAGGCAGTGCGTTTGGCATGGCGTGGATAGCTTGGGCTAGGTGTGGCTGGCATGTTTTTCCATTGGCACGGAGGTGCGGCTAGCATGGTTGGCATGCTTTTGGCGCGTTTGGTGTGACTAGCATAGCTAGGGCCAAGGCATAGTGCGTTTGGCATGGGCGGCTAGCTTGGCTAGGTGTGGTGGCATGTTTTGCCATTGGCACGGAGGGGAATTAGGGTTTTGTTCGTTGTAACCCTAATTTGAAAAAATAACCCCTATTAATTATCTGACTACATGCATTAAATGTCCTAATAAATGTGTCACCGGTGACATTAGGTTATTTGGGGTTTTACGATTTTACCCTTTGTTTAAAAACCACCATCAACATTAAGTCCCCTGCTTAGGTCGGAACAGGAGCTTTGTTGCGAGGTAAGCATAAGATGGTGACAAATTATCAAAAACAAATCATAAAGAGAATTGAGGAGGCTTGTCTGACCTTTTTTATAAATAGGATTTGGAATCCTTGCCTCTGGCAGTTTTGCGCAAATCGGGAGGCTGGCACAATTGGGAAGTTAGCGTCGTGAGAGACAGGAAGCTGGGCGGCATTGAGAAGTTGTCGCGAGTTGGGAAACTGAGCGTGCTAGCTGGCGGGACCAGCTCAAAGTGGGAAGCTGATCTTGCTAGCTGGCAGGACCGGCGCAAGATGGGGAAGCTAAGCGTGCTAGCTGGCGGGACTTGGGAGGTTGTTGGGAAGTTTGGGGAGACTGGCGCGATCTTGATGGGACCGGTGAAAACAAGGAGGGAGTAAGTGTTTCTACAGATAGCAAAGTTTCCTTATTTTGCCTTCCTTCACGCGCGGCTTCAATCAGGGCATCATCCATGCCAAAAAATTTGGAAGCGTTATGTCCATCATTACTTCCTTTCCTTCTTTAAGGTTCCGTATTCATACCCAAAGTAATTTCATCATCTCCCTCGTTTGAGAAAGGGTTCTTCTAGTTAAGTTTCTATCTTTGTCATGTTGCACGAGAGACGAATCATCTTATAACCGGCCCAGATTCTCCAAGTGAAGGCGCGAGGTCGACTCTTGCAGAGCATCCCAACAAAGGTTATTCGGGTTAAGAAAATCATACCGGTATGTTTTCTTCTTCTTGATGGACCGACGTACGCTTCACCGCTTGTTTGATGAATGGAAAATTTCCCTTTCGTGCGGAGATATCTCGTTGGAGCATGCATTCATCGTTATCGACGAGGATGAACTAGTCGTTCCCCTCCCTTCAAATCCAAACTCGTTGACTGCTGCAGACTTGGAGAACGCTGATTTAGGGCTCTCTTGTTATGAATACCCCTATTCATAATTGTCATTCGGGACTCGTATGAGGTGTCTCTCCTCCAATTATCGGAATGTTGGCGGTTTTCAAAAGTGCGGAAAGAATTTGTGGTCCTTTATACGAGGATATGGAAGACATACGGCCATATCGCTACCCGGGAGCGTAGTGAAGTGTTGTTCGTCCGCCTTGGTTTCCGTAGTGAACTGTATTTTGCCAATGATTGCCGAGATGGAGAATATGTCCATCCGTCTTTCCGCAGAGTCACCATTCAAAGATGGGAGAACATGGTGTCCACTGTGAATCCTTGGAGTTTAATATCAGCTGGTTGCGGCATCGTCTCAATATTGTGAAGGTCGACAGAGCTGGTATTCTTGCTGGTGTGTTTCCTGCCAGAAAAGCCATGCTGGAAGAGGAGAAAGCTTTGGCCCTAGAGTCTCGGAGGATTGAAGAGTTAACTCGAGACTTGAAGAGTAGGACTGAAAGATATCATGGTCGGTTGAAGATGATATTTTGTAGGGATTATAATTTACTAGATGGGCTTTTCTGATTTGTATCACAAGATTTGAAGGCTCCTCTTTTTTTTTTTTTTTTTTGAAGAAATAAAGAAATTCCATTAATCTGTTGGATTGTATTGAAATTCGATAATTGGCAAGAAATAAAGTAAAAGCAGAGATGTACGGACGTTCACATTTTTGATGTAGCATGTTGCAGGGAAGTGATTAGGCGTAATATGCCTTAAGCCACTTTCCGTTGATGACCGCCTCTAGCTTTCCCCATCTTTTTTGATAATCTAGTAGTAACCACTGTCGTACGCTTTAGTGATTATGTACGGCCCTTCCCATTTGGGAGAAAACTTCGGTGCCGATGCATCTTGCTGGATGTGTTTGGCGGTTTTTAGCACCGGATCTCCTTTCTTGAAAACCCTGGATTTTACATGGTCATGTTGTACGCCCGGAAATCCCTGTTTTCGTATGCTTGTGCATGTTCCTCTCGCCCGGATCTTCCGGAGTCCATAGTATCTTGTTCCGCGATTCGGCATTGAGTGATTCGGCTTCATTCCACCGAGGTCCACTCGCTGCGGCGATTCCGGCAGACGGGATCTTGATTTCGCCGGGAGAATCACGTGCATGCAGTAGACAAGGGAGTAGGGAGACATGCCGGTGGAGCTTCTAGGGGATGTTCTTTACGCCCAGAGAGCCATCGACAATTTCTCGTGCCAGGTCCTGGGATTGTCGTGTACTGTTCGGCTGAGGATTCGGATCAGAGTCTTGTTGGTACTTTCGGCTTGCCCATTCCCCTGGGGATAATAGATAGTAGAGAAGACTTGTTTAATTCCCTACCTCTCAAGTAGTTTCTGCACTTGCTTGTTAGCAAAAGGTGTGCCGTTGTCGGTGATGACGTGTTTAGGTACGCCAAAACGGCAGATGATGTGTTCCTTGACGAATGCCGCGATCGTGGCTCCAAGTGGTTCCTTTCACGGGACAGCTTCAACCCACTTGGTAAAGTACTCGGTCGCGGTTATTATGCATTCATGCTGTTTTTAGGATGGCGGGTTGATCTTCCCAATGATGTCGAGTCCCCAGCTATAAAAGGGCCACGGGCTACTTATCGAGTGTAAAGATGTTGGAGGCGCGTGGATGAGGTTTCCGTGAATCTGGCATTCTCGGCATTTCTGAACGAAAGTAGCTGCGTCGTCTTCCATGGTCAGCCAAGTAGTACCTCTTGTGTATCTCAGAACAGTTTTGTTTCCCTTGGTGTTCGCCTTCGTGCGTTTCTCTTAACATAACTGGGATTTCTGTACCGCCCAAACACCACAGTATACTTCCTCCGAAACTCTTGCGATATAAAACCCCATCATGGAACACGAATCTTTTGGACTTGTGTTTTAGCTTGGACGCATCCTCTTTGTCAGTAGGAAGAATGCCGTCGCGAAGGAAACCGATGTACGGCTCCCTCCAGTCCCAAGTGTGACTGATGTTGAGGACTTCTGTCTGACATGGGGCGCACGGCAATTGAGACACGCCTTCTGGAGTAATCGGGATTGGGCTTCCATCTCCGGCCAATAGTATCCAAGTCGTTGTAAATGACGATAGAGGGTTACCACCGATGTTATTCCACGAGACTTCGGTATGAACATATTCAAGTTGTTGTTGTGCTTCCTCTTTTCCGAGACACCTTGACAGAGAGCTGTCTGGATTTCGATGATACAGAATATCTTAAAGCATAAAGAAATTATGCAAAGTCTTGAGGTCGACCTTCCCTTAGAAAAGTGAGTTATTGAGTTCTTGAATGATAGGAGTTCTCCAGTCATCGTCTTTGTCTTTCTCAGGTTGTGAAAGCCATGTTGAAGCTATGGTTCGCCGTTTCGTCGTGGTTTCCTCGGATCCTTCGAATCGTAACTTTGATGCTAGTGTAGCTAGGCGGTCAAGATGCTTGTTACTACTACGGCCGACATGTGTGATGGTTGCTTCGGCGAAATAATTTAATAGTTTTTGTGCTTCATCCCTGTATGGTGCCAGCGTCAGTTCTTTCAATGCGTAAATCCCGTTTACCTGGTTGATGAGTAATTTGGAATCTCCTCTTATCTCCAAACGCGTGGCCTCGGCTCGTTTAGCTAGTGATAGTCCAATGAGGAAGGCTTCGTATTCACTGATTTATTGGTGCATGGAAAGTCTAGCTTGAAAGAGTGCGAGAAGACTTCTCCAGCAGGAGATACTAGTACCACACCTGCTCCTCCGGTATTAGTGCTGGGGGTGGAAGAGCCATCGAAGAACAGCAACCATGCTTCTTTTTCGACTAAGAATATATCTGGAAGGTCTCCCGGGAGGTCTTCTCGTAACTCTGCGGTGTTTTCTCCTGGGAATGTTGTTAACAGTGTCCGCAAACTTTGTCCTTTTATGGCCCTCGGGGAAAACGAACTGACACTGCAGAGCCATTTAGCCGGCCTCCCTATCAGGGCGGGTTTCGAGAGAAGGAACTTTACAGGGTCTGATTTGGATGTTAACACCACCTTGTTGGAGAGGAGGTAGTGCCTGAACTTCTGGATGAAATAAATTAACGCTAAACAAGCCTTTTCTTCTTTGGGGTATCTAAGTTCAGCGTCTCTCAACATTCGACTGAAGTAATATATGGGATATTCAATTCCTTTGTCGTCTTCTTGAGCGAGGAGGGCTCCAATGGAGGTATCTCTAAAGGCCGTGTAAAGACATAGTGGCTTCCCTTGCATAGGAGGCTTCATGACAGTCGGGAGGACGGACGTTTCTTTGGATCTTCTGGTACGCTTTTTCTTTGAGACGTAGTCCATGTGAAATTCGCTCCTTTTTCAGCAGAGGGGTAAACGCAGTAATGAGATGTGCAGCGGCCCGGTATGAAGCGGCGAATGTAGTTTACCTTGCCCATGAAACTCTGGAGCTCTTTTGCGGTTCGTGGTGGCGGCATCGTGAGGATAGCTTGCGTCTTGACTGGGTCAACTTTTATCCCTGCGGTCGTTACTTGGAATCCTAAGAACTTCCCCGAAGAGACACCAAAGGCTCATTTCAAAGGATTCATCTTCAACTTGTATTCGCGACATCTTTCGAACACTTTTTGTAGCGTTTTCGGATGATCCGCTCGAGTCTTCGATTTAACTACCACATCATATACGTAATCTTCGACTTGCTTGTGCATCATATCGTGGAAGATGGTAGTCATGGCGCGTTGGTAAGTAGCGCCAGCGTTCTTCAGACCGAAAGGCATTACGGTGTAATAGAAGTTTCCGAGAGGGGTTCGGAAAGCGATCTTACTCGCGCCGTGCTCATACATCTTTATCCGGTTGTAGCCGCTATATCCATCCATGAAAGAGAACATACCATGTCCACTGGTAGCGTCTACCAGCATGTCGATATTAGGGAGCGGGAAATTGTCTTTAGGGCAACACTTGTTCAGATCTCTAAAATCGACACAACACCTGATCTGACCATTCTTCTTTTTAACGGGAATGATATTGGCCAACCAGGTGGGATGGTGAATAGGTTTCACAAAACCAACGGCTAGTAATTTCTGGACCTCCGCCTTGATTTGTTCTTCTACGTCGTGTCTG
This sequence comes from Papaver armeniacum, assembly GCA_023531295.1. Classification (NCBI taxonomy): domain Eukaryota; kingdom Viridiplantae; phylum Streptophyta; class Magnoliopsida; order Ranunculales; family Papaveraceae; genus Papaver; species Papaver armeniacum. Next base: position 458,074 of record JAJJWW010000903.1, read on the forward strand.
AATTGTCTTGGAGGCTGCTTGACTGGTTTGGATCCGGGTACCACGTGCAGATGGTGGGTGACCAGTTTTTCATCCAAGCCAGGCATTTCTTCGTAAGTCCATGCGAAAACGTCCTGGTATTCTTTGAGTAGGTCGACTAACTTTGAGTGTTCTGCAGAATGTAGAGTCAAACTGATCAGAACAGGTCGCGGGAATTCCTCATTCCCTATATTGACAGTTTCGAGTTCGTCGGTGGTTAAGTCGGTCCCGTCTTGAAGCTTTTGAGGGGCGTCTGGAACTTCCTCCCGGTTATTGTGAAAACATTCTTTTGGGCGGAGAGACCGGGTCATGGTCTCCCCTGCTAATTGCTAACAGCGGTAGTAATGTGTGAGTTTTCCCTTTTTGCTTCGTCCTGCGGTATGGGTGCATTCTCACTTGGTACGGGCACGGGTTACGCCTGGTAGCGGGAGACTGGCGGCTCCTCCTTCTGAGGAGACGGTGGGAGGGCGGTCTCCTCTGTGGAGTATCTCCAGTTTGTCGCTATCTCTGAGCGATGTCCATTTTGGTAACAGAAAAATGTGAACCTTGGTCGTCACGCCTTTTGAACCCTCCTTCGGCCCATGTGCTTCTACGCAGTAGACTGGTGCATAGGGGGACAGTGATGCAGGGATGCGGACAACTTCTCCGTTCAAGATCTTGTTTTCGTGCATTGGTAGTATGTTGAAGGAACGATCTTGAGATAATGCAGCCACGGCCTTCCTAGTATCATGTGGTAGTCTGGTTCTTTTTCAATCACCTCAAACTTCACGCTTGATTGAATCGGCCCTACTGCCATCTCCAAGTTGATGTATCCGTACGTGCTAGTTTGGTTGCCTTCGAAATCCGTCATCGTAGTGGGTTGTCGTACGATCTCGTTAGGTCGCACCCTGGCAGCTTTAAGTGTCTTGAGAGTGATGACATTGGAAGATGCACCCGTGTCAATGAGCGCTCTTCGAAACTCCATGTTCCTGACGAGAGCCGTAACATGCAAGGCCCGGTTGTGACCGTCTTCTACCATCATGTCGTCATCGGTGAAAACAATATTGTTGGTGGATCTTCCGGGGATCCTTGGAGTCCCCGTGGGTGCAGGAACTAGTGATACGTTCATTGCTATTCGGTTAATAGCAGAGAATGTTTTTACTCGCTGGTCCTTGGAGAGGTGTAGCAATTCACATAAGTTTTCTACCAACATGGTCGCCTCCTCGGTCCGCTTGGCTTCGGTCGATGTGAAACCGTTGATTTAAGAATGCTCATTCGGGATTTCGGTCCCCTGCTCTTGATCTCGGGGAACATGAACCACTTAGCTCCGATGTTAGGTCGATGAGGAAGTCGAGTATCTGTGTGTTAATCGCATCCTTCATTAGATCCATGTTTTTGGCATGGATCTGCTGAGCTTGCATCAGGTCAACCAGTCTTGGGACCTCTTCACTGGTCATATTGCTTCCAGAAACTGACGAGTTATCATGACCTTGAGCGGGATCAATGTTTGTGGAGATGGCCTGATAGCCGACCATGCTTTCGTGAAATTTGAGGGCGGAAACTGGAATTTGATGTTGTAACCGAAATATCAATCCTCCCGCTGTGGTCGCCAATTGTTTATGGGTAAAAATCGTTTCCGCCGATTTCGGTAAATTCGGTAGGTGAGTGAGAAACTGGTTTAAACCCTAAACAAATGTGCTGCACGTGAGCACTTTATAGATTCGAGAGATCAATTTGTACAAGTCCGGCCTAAACCAAGAAATGGCCGTTCCAGGACTTGCTTCGGTCACAAAGTGGAGGAGAAGGGTTGATTTGGGGAGAGAAGCAAAGAACGGTGTTGAGACCAGAATAATTTTGGGAGAGTAGTGTCTCGACTTGTATCAGAAAGTGAAATCTTCGGAAACTTGCAAGAGATGAAAGCTTTTTGGAGAGCTTGCAAAGTTGCCTTTTCTGAGAGTGTTGTATTTTTCTCCTGACCGAGACTTGTTGTCCGGTAGAAATAGGTAAGACCTATTTATACAAGTCGAGGCCGAAACGCACTCGGCCTCATGAAGGAAGAGAGTAAAGGGTGAAATAATGGGAGGAGGTGGTAACCGCATGGTGTTTATGGGTGAAAACGTTTTCACCGTTATTTCTTCATGTATTTGACCGCTTTATTCCTATTCACGCTTTCTTAATGTGAGCATAGTGTACGCTGCATGCTGTGACCGCCAAACCAAAACCCTAGAAAGCATCCCCCAGTTTGTGTTGATGTCTTGAGTGCTGGTTGCACCTTGAGGGCAAGTGGCAACACCAGAACTGCTAGTGGCATGTGCGGCATGTGCCAATGACATGTGCGGAATGCTTTGGTGGTAGGTTGTACGTTGAGTGTAAGTGGCAATGCCAGAGCTGCTAGTGGCGTGTATGGCAAGTGCCAATGGCGTGTGCGGAATGCCTTGATAGTAGGTTGCATGGTTTGCAAGTTAGGCTACCAGCGTGCGTGTTTGGCATGTGTCAATGGCACGCATGGCCATTAGGGCTATGTCCTGGTAAGAAAAGCTACCAGCGATGCATGTTGGCATGTGCCAATGGCATGCGTGGCCAACTTGGGTCACGACCTGGTAGGAAAAGCTACCATCGAGCGTGTTGGCATGTGCCAATGGCATGCATGGCTAATTTGGGTTGTGTCCTGGCAGGAAAAGCTACCAGCGAGCGTGTTAGCATGTGCCAATGGCATGCGTGGCCAATTTGGGTCGCGCCCTGGTAGGAAAAGCGACCAGCGAGCATGTTGGCATGTGCCAATGGCATGCGTGGCCAATTTGGGTCGCGCCCTGGTAGAAAAAGCTACCAGCGAGCGTGTTGGCATGTGCCAATGGCATGCGTGGCCAATTTGGGTCGTGCCCTGGTAGGAAAAGCTACCAAATGAGCGTGTTGGCATGTGCCAATGGCATGCGTGGCCAATTTGGGTCGCTCCTTGGTAGAAAAAGCTACCAATGAGCGTGTTGGCATGTGCCAATGGCATTCGTGGCCAATTTGGGTCGCGCGCGCCCGGTAGAAAAAGCTACCAGCGAGCGTGTTGGCATGTGCCAATGGCATGCGTGGCCAATTTGGGTCGCGCCCGGCAGGAAAAAGCTACCACCGAGCATGTTGGCATGTGCCAATGGCATGCGTGGCCAATTTGGGTCTCGCCCAGTAGAAAAAGCTACCAACGAGCGTGTTGGCATGTGCCAATGGCATGCGTGGCCAATTTGGGTCGCGTCCTGGTAGAAAAAGCTACCAGCGAGCGTGTTGGCATGTGCCAATGGCATGCGTGGCCAATTTGGGTCGCGCCTGGTAGGAAAAGCTACCAGCGAGCGGGGTGGCATGTGCCAATGGCATGCGTGGCCAATTTGGGTCGCGCCCGGTAGAAAAAGCTACCCGAGCGTGTTGGCATGTGCCAATGGCATGCGTGGCCAATTTGGGTCGCGCCCTGGTAGGAAAAGCTACCGGCGAGCGTGTTGGCATGTGCCAATGGCATGCGTGGCCAATTTAGGGGTCGCCCTGGTGAGGAAAAGCTACCGAGCGTGTTGACATGTGCCAATGGCATGCGTGGCCAATTTGGGTTGCGCCTTGGTAGAAAAAGCTACCGGCGAGCGTGTTGGCATGTGCCAATGGCACGCGTGGCCAATTTGGCCTAGGTTGCATGGTTTGCAAGCCTAGGTGCGGGCGCTACTTTGGCATGGCGCGGCTAGGGACAAGGTAAGGGTGTTTGGCTTGGCGTGGCGTAACCAGCATAGCTAGGCCCAAGGTAGAGTGTGTTTTGCATGGCGCGGCTAGCTTGGGCAAGGTGTGGCTGGCATGATTTGCCATTGGCACGGAGGTGCGGCTAGCATGGTTGGCATGCTTTGGCGCGTTTGGTGTGACTAGCATAGCTAGGGCCAAGGCATAGAGTGCGTTTGGCAATGCGCGGCTAGCTTGGGCTAGGTGTGGGCTGGCATGTTTTGCCATTGGCACGGAGGTGCGACTAGCATGGTTGGCATGCTTTGGCGCATTTGGTGTGACTAGCATAGCTAGGGCCAAGGTAGAGTGCGTTTGGCATGGTTGGCTAGCTTGGGCTAGGTGTGGCTGGCATTTTTCCATTGGCACGGAGGTGCGGCTAGCATGGTTGGCATGCTTTTGGCGTTTGGTGTGACTAGCATAGCTAGGGCCAAGGCAGAGTGCGTTTGGCATGGCGCGGCTAGCTTGGGCTAGGTGTGGTTGGCATGTTTTTCCATTGGCACGGAGGTGCGGATAGCATGGTTGGCATGCTTTTGGCGCGTTTGGTGTGACTAGCATAGCTATGGCCAAGGAAGAGTGCGTTTGGCATGGCGCGGCTAGCTTGGGCTAGGTGTGGCTGGCATGTTTTGCCATTGGCACTGAGGGGAATTAGGGTTTTGTTCGTTGTAACCCTAATTTGAAAAATTACCCCCTATTAATTACTGACTACAAGCATTAAATGTCCTAATAAATGTGTCACCGGTGACATTAGGTTATTTGGGGTTTTACGATTTTACCCTTTGTTTAAAACCCACCATCAACAACAGGTTATTGGGTTGGGTCGGTTATTGGGTTTATTACATAATATTACACTATCAATGCATACATGCAACTTTCTAAAGTAAAAATTATTATTCATTGTTGTTCGATGGTTTTATTGGTTTCAGTTTGAAGCATTATTTCTCCTTTTGTATTATAGCCCTATGCAAGATATCGCTGATTCCTGTCGAACAACTGCTGCTACTAAAGTTGTCTTTGGACTTTTTTTGGGATACAAATCTGTTATCATTCAGATTTTTTCTATGTTTTCAGTATCTTTGTTAGTTTGTTGAACTGTACGAATTATTTCTATCCTTCTGTTGTTGAAAAGGTACTAACTGTATGACTTATTTCTCTTCTTCCCTTCTTTACTCTTTTATGTTTATTGAATTTTTTGAACTGTTGTGCAAAGAAATTTAACACTATATTATGCAGTAGTCAGGTGTGAGGGAGCTCAACTTAGAGATATTGTTCTTAGGGGTGAGCCTCTTGGATAGATTTCTGAGGCAGGGTTTCTTTCAAAACAAAAGGAAGCTATAATTGCTTGGAATTGCTTGCCTCACCTTAGATCTGCTAGTGATAGAGGTAGAGGACGTGGTAGTCGAGGAAGGGGTGGAAGAGGTCGCGGTAGTTATTTTCCTTTGCATTTTAATGTAATATCTTGAACCAATTAGTTTACTTATTATCGTGTTTAGTTTTTGTTGAGTTAACTAACATGGTTAATATGCTAAGCTAGAAGGTGTTTTCATATTCTAATAGGATTATTACGTATAATTCTTTGAGTTAGCGTACATGGTTAATAAAGATATAAGGTGCCTAACTACTTCTTAGCTAGTTGATTTCTTATGCCATTGTCAACTTTTATTTATTATAATGTGGTCAGATGCTTACTGATAGAATTACTTCCAGAATCAGCTTTGAATGATCAGGCTGGTAAAATATTTCTTGAAGATTATGAGGAGTATGCCAGGCTAGCCAGGTGAGACTTGTCTCTTTTTATTTGTTTCACATTGTCTCCCCCATGCTCTTGTATGACCGCCACTCACCCCACCCCACCCCCTACATCTGACAGATGTTCTAAGTAGTAGGGTGGGAACTATTGATCTTGCGTTGTATGGCCCACAAGTTTGGCCTCACCATTTCCGACGAGAGAATGTGTTGGGTGCAACAAGAAGTTTGTTTATGTTCCCCAGAATGAACGAAAAACGTCTCGCTATGTTATTATTGGTAGAACCCTAAAAGGTCGATTAGGATGTAACGAAAGTTTGAAAGGATAAACAACCAATTTGTTTGATCTTGTTCACATGCATGTGCTAAACTGGCTTGCTGGTAATTGCAGGCTGTTACTGAAAGTATTCCACTGATACAGTCAAATTCGAGTTTTTCAAACTCACAGGTGGGAACCTAATACTTCTAGATTCCCTCTTTTCTAGTTTGTAAGGCTTTTATTCAGAGATATAAATCTTTGTTGCATATGACTGATCAAATCACCATAAATATTGTTCTATGTTGCAGGTTGTCATATAGCCAGAGGAGTTGAACTCAAGATTGATGTCATCTAACCATCTTCTGCGAATGAAGATGGACAAGTGAGAGTTCCTTTTATACTTAGTCTATATGTTGTAGAACTACTTCTGAAACCTTAAAGTTAGAATGTTTGGCAATAACTTAAATATCATTCAGTCTAAGTATCATTGAAATACATGATAAACATAGTGATTATAACAATGTTTTCTTCCATTTCTTTTGTGTAATTCCATTGATGGTTGAAAGATAGCATGTTTGTAGAATGAATTGGATTAAATGGAATAATTCCAGAGAAATGAGGTTTGCAGGGGATTTTGAAATGGGAGGGAATCTGACTCGGACTAGGTCAACAAAGACCGACTTCCTTTTTTTTTTTTTTTGCAAAAATTTAGCAACAACGACTTGCTGTTACTAAAGTTGTTACCAAAAACTGAGAGTCGGTCAACATTGACCTAGTCAAATTTTTTTTTGCAACACAGTAAAAATTTAGTAACAGCGCAATTGTTGTTACTAATTTTTTACCAGAAAAACGCAGTCTGTCAACGTTGACTAAGTCAAGATATTAGCAACACATGTAAAAATTTAGAAACGACTCAGTAGCAGTTACTAATTCAAAATTAGTAATTGTTTCATGGCCATTACTAAAGCCGTTACAACCCAAGATTAGTAACGGCGACATGCTCGTTACTAAAATTTGTTACACCCCCTTTTGTAACGGCTTAAACCTGTTACAACCCCGATTTGAAACGCCCAATCCCTGTTGCTAAACCCCAAATTTGGTGTAATGACTTCACTAGCTTGCTTTCTCTTGGTCTTCTGATTTCCTCCCCATCTGGTTGCAACCAACTCAACACTTCCCATTGTACCAGGACAAAACAAATCCAGACCATTACAAAAGTCCGTCCACAAAATCTAACCTTCCATTTTCTTCCTCTCTAGAATTCTTCTTTCAGGCAATTCCTCGGACAATTTCTGGGCAGTTTTATGTTCATTTCAAGGTATGTTTGAGACTGATTTGGGTTCCTCCTTATAACTGTCTTGACCTAAAAACATGAGTCCACGCCACACATTCATAATCATTTATGAACTCCAACAAAAACTTAATCTCGACCAAACATCGCCCTAAAACCATCGGAAAAGTGGCCACTCAACGTTGTTTTTCAGGCATAGAATCAGTCCAAAAGTGAAACAAATCTGAACCCAAATCAGCATATACTTTTTACGCCAATTCCCATGATGGTGCTAATTTTTGATACCCCGTTTAACCTCTCGAAAATAATTATGAAATCACATTAGAAAATCCTTGGCACAAAATCACTAGTTTCACTTCTTAGTTCAGTTGGTCGAAAGATAAAGAACAAGACGTCTGTCACCAACCTCATCTCGATTTCAACCATCTCTACTTCTCTGTACAATTCCAATTTCACGCCGTGACTATCCCTTAGCTCCCACCGGCTCCTTGATTTAAAAAATGCAACTTTATTTTGTTTTGAGAAAGAAGAGAAAGTGCTGAACCTAAAGAACATAACTATAATTTAACATTAAACATCTCATCTCGGTCAACGAGATGTTGACTGACTTCCACGAGAAATTCGAAAAGGTAACAGAGTTGGATGGAAAACTGAGAACATGTGTATATTTGCAAATGGGAATAAAACAGGGGTGCATTTTTAAGTTGGATGTAAATATAGGGGTACATCTGTTTATAATCCATTCAAATTCCTTCATACACAACTATTTTCTCTCAATCTAGGTTTTTTCAACCACATATTCAACTTAATCTTCAACAACCTCAACCAAACCAACAACTACCTCAACAACAAAAATTTCCTTTTCAATCTTCACAACAAACATATAATCCTTTTATGTTTCAAAGTAAATTTAGTATTCCTTTCCAAACATTGCAAACTTTGTTTCTGCTAAATTGGATGGATCAAATTATCTTGTCTGGAAAGATCAGATGGCTTCTATCTTGATATGTACAAATATGTATGGCTTTGTTGATGGCACGATTCCTCCAGAACAACCAATGCTTGTTATTAACAATGTTCAAGTTCCAAATCCAAACTATCTTAAATGGTTACAATTTGATAAATTTGTTGGATCATGTATAAATGCAACTGTTGATAAATCTTTATCATCAGAACTTCTTGGAAAGATTACTGCTAGAAAGAAATGGCTTCACCTTGCAAAACTCTTCACTGAGTAATTTTTTACGCGCAAATCTATGTTACACTCTAAATTACACTTTATCAAGAAAGGATCTGCTACAATCAGTGAGTTTCTACATCAACTTAAGAATATCTCAGATTCACTTGTAGAAATTGGAGAACCTGTTCCAGCACTACACCATTTTCCATGATTAGTAACTAGATTTCGCAACAGCCTTGCCCCTATTGCGAAATTTTCTGTTGCGAATTTCAGTTGCAAAAAGTTTGCAACAGTTTTCCTTCATTTCAAAAGTCGCAACTGTTTGTTTCTGTTACGATTCGCAACAGATTGGAGTTGTACGCATGTGACTAGCGAGTGTGGCTTCCCACACTCTTAGCTGACTCAGTCTATTCAGCCCATTCAGATCAAAAACTGACTCGGCTGACTATTATTATCGAAACAAACCTCAGTCTTCTCATTCGCGTCAAACCTATATCCCTCTCTCTCTCTCTCTCTCTCTCTCTTTCACTACTCTGATCTCAGAGAACTTATGAATTCTCAAATCAGTAATCTCTTCGAGATTAAGGTCGAACGATTTACCGATTTCAGAGATCTCAAATCCCAAATTAACCATAATTTAAAATCAGAGAACTAACCTAGAAGTTCCGATATCCACCATGATTCGATCTATTAATGGAAGTAAACTCGTTCCACCATGATTCGATCTTAGTTGTTGCATTATATTCTTGGATATATATATAACCATATTTTTCGATCTATACATATTTTATTTCTTCCATCTCACTGTGAACCATTTTCTTCTTTAGTCTTTTACTGTAAAATCTCATTGCTTTTGTTTTTTTCATGTGCAGGTGGAGATTAATATGTTAAGTGAAGAGCTAATTCGGTTGAAGGATCAGGTGTGGATAAGTATTGGGTTTTGTTTGAGATTCGGTTTACAAATGTAGGTGTAAATTCAGTTGCTGAAAGGAGTTTGTTGATTTGATTGGTGTAGTTAAAATTTTACTTGAAGATATGAAATGGAACTTGGGTATGATTCAGATTTGATAATATTGGGTTTTGAATAGTTGTGGTTACTATGAATCTGATTTTTAGATTCAGAGAACATGGATGTTTAAATGAAATCTGTTGACCTCGGAAGATATTGATACTAATTGTAATTTTGTTGTTGTTTAACTGTTTCTACTATTCCAGTTAGCCATCACTAAACCTTGAAATTGTAAGATCTCTAGCCAGAGGTGGGGAGTTTTTTCGTCTAGTCTTTGTAATTTTGTATAGCGATCTGCCTTTATTTTGTTTCCGAATCTTACATTTTTAGAACATAGACAGTAATAAGTGTTATGCTCTACCTGCTCATGTCTTACAAAAGCGTTTTTCTTTCTTTACATTGCATTCTTACATAAGGAATCCCATCTGTTGGAATGTCTCCATTTACTTCGGGATGGACTACATGCAAAATAAATGTAACAAACTCCAAATAAAATTATGTATTATCCGATGTGTCTCTGCCATCTCTTCGTGATTTACAAGAACTTTTGTTTCTGATCACATATATTGGCTGTTGATACATGTCAGGTTGCCAAGTCAATCGACTCTGGTTTTGTCCCTGTAAGTTTAGCATTAAGCTACTTATGATTTGCTTTCCACTTTCTGACTTAATTGAAGATTGATACTTTAACAAAGACAATTTGTTTCTTTTTATTGGTTTTCCATGGAGATGCAGTGTATGAATACTTACAAGTTATGTTTCTCTAAGTAAAGTTGTCCTATGAGATTTTGAAATTCAGCGTCTAGTTGTTTACTAACACTGAAATCACTTAATCTATCAGGACTGCACTATATTTAGTGGTGCTGAGGTTTTGAAGCCTGAATATGTTGTTTTCTTCGTATCCTTTTGATCTTTAAGTTATTTTCTTTCTATGTCATCTATTTCATACACATGTGATGTTGATGTTTGAATTTAGTGTTTACACGGTATTCCTATCTTTGTTGCCACATGTTCGTAGCGTATGTTAACCTTCAAAAATATTATGTATCTAAATTTTATGATTTTATCCAAGTCTTCTACATGATTTTCCTAAAGACTGCACCCGTTCCTGACCCAACACTGTTTATCCAAGTCTTCTTGATTCCGTTCTCGCTCCCATTCCCGACCCCACACCCGCTCCTGGTGACTAAGGAATGGATTAATGTTGGTGGTTTTGATGGTTGATATTTTGGGTTAAAGAGATGCTTTGATTGAGAAGAGTTGAGACAATTCTGTGCATGTGGTTAAGAGTATGAAGAAGAATGGAAGATGATGATGTTGGTGGGATTAAAATGCTAGTTTCTGACTTGATGGGTTTAAGATTAATCGCAATGGCTTTTGTGGAATGAGGACCAAGTAGGTGAGGTTCACGTTTTACTATTATTAGGCATAGTGATAAAGAGTCAGGAGAGACTAGTAGTTCTACTCAAAGTAATTGCATCCTTCTAAGTTTGCACCATGATTTTGGTTTTGTCCTCTTTTGTTCTAGTGTTCATTTTCTTGTATGCATTTCTATGGCTACATCGACTTGGATGCATACGATACACTGGCAATGAAGCTTAAAGGAGAAGGGAGATGTTATATTTTCCGTAAGTTTTCTATTTTTGTTTCATATATAAAGATGTTGGGGCAGTCTTTAGATCACCTGTATCATATGCAACAAAAATATATTGACATGTTTGAAAAACTTAAAAATATCTATTCTTAGTATTTTGCACACCTTATTCGAGTGCAGATACACACTGAGAATTGTGTAAACCATCCAGGGCAACCAGAAGACAATCATGTAACAGATATAAATGACAATTATGTATTTCAGAAAATGCTTTCAGTATCTTAGCACTGATGACAACCAGGTAAAACAATTTTCTTCCCACTTAATGTTTCTTTAATGGAATATAGTTTGCTTAATTATGTGTCTATGTAGATGCTCTGGAAGCACCAAAAGATGCAGGAGGACATGTTGATTGTTTTCTATCTTCAAATGTTTCGCAAAACAGATGCAGAGATTTACATACAAGTAAGTTGTTATACTTCATAGCCTTTTTCTTAATGAAAACACTATTGTTTAGGCACCCTTTTATAATGCTCTTTTGGATGGTTTTCCTTTCTATAATTTGAGTTTTTTGGTTCCTGCAAGTGGTGTCATCACTACTTGCCTTGCATTATGTGCTATGGGAGCTAAATGTACAGTATGTTGTTCCAAGCAATGATTCTTTTAAAAACTGGACTTCAGGAACTAGATTGCTTTCTTGGTCCTTGAATCTTGTTCTTATGTTTGTTCGAAGTGGTTAATTTGATTGCCTGAAGGGCATTTTACATCCGCAAAAATGCCTTAGGCAATGCATCGTAACTATTTTGTGTATTGATTGTTTTTTAAGTTGTATTCTGTTACCATGTTGGTTTCTTTAAGTTTTGTCTTTTTGGTTAACTCATTACCCGCTGAGTAAAGTATTAAACATTCAAAATAGGGAATATCTCTTATGAAGTTAACTCAACCATATGAAGTTAGGAATGGATTTGAGTTGCAGGATGTTCTATTTCAAGACTACATTACTAATGGGATGATTTCATTTTTGCAGTGATTGTTGGGGAAGTTGATAACTTTGAGACTTATTCATTTGGCCCAACTATTATGGTCACTTCTCTTGGTTAACTCAGCATTATTATTAGGCACGAAACAAGTTTCATTCCCCGGGTTGTGTGTACTCTTTCGGTTTTTGAGCTAAGTGTCATCTTGTCTTGCAGTGCTACACTTGCAAAACATAAAAGTCTCTTAAGGAAAAGAATCCCTTTCTACTTCTAGTTTTATCTTTTTGTTTCTTTTTGAATTTGTTGTCAAATTCATTGCTTAGGTAGTTTTGGTTTCTAAAACATGGGTAACTTGATTTTGTTGGATTAATTTGATTTTGTTGTAAACTTATGCATGTATGTTTTGCCTCTAAAAGCTGAAGCATTTCAGTGAATTTCCTCAGTAATTCTTGCTGAAAAAATTGCAGTGGAACTCTGCTTTAAACTGAATTTGTTACAGGGAACCATTATTTTGACCTGGTTTTGATCAGTCAAACCCACTATTTTTTTGATGTTACAAAAATTTCGCAACTACAGAGATCTGTTACGAAATTCCAGTTTCACAACTGTTTGAAACTGTTGCGACCTCCTAATTTCGCAACTGTTCAAGACTGTTGTGAGAAATTTACGTTGCAACAGTTTGAAACTGTTGCGACCAAAAATTCGCAACTGCTTATGAGCCGTTGCGAAAATTTGCAACATCGACTTTCGTAACTGTTTGAAACTGTTGCAACCCGCTTTGCAACTGAACTCTTCCATTACAAATCGCTAAAAATGGTAAAGTGCAGATGCAGATCTAGTTATGTATGCGCTCGGAGGATTGGGAAAAGAGTATATTCACTTTGTGGTAAGTGTTCAAAATAGAGAGCGTCATCTTTCTTTATTATAGTTGAGATCTAGGTTGATTAGTCATGAACAATTTCTCAAGGAACAAGACATAGAATCATTCTCTTCTCTCATAACGGATCCAACAATCTCATCCTTCTCTTTCAAGAAGCGAGAATTTTCACTCCAATTGTTCTTTTAGTAAACCTAGTATATGCCTCCTGGTTTTCCTTCATTTCACAACTCAAATACTTCCCAATTCACTTCATCGTCATCATCTCCATATGGTTTCAAAAAGACTGAATTCAATCCAACTCAGAAACAAGTTCTTGACTCAGACAATATTCCTTGTCAAATTTATCATAAACTTGGTCATCTGTCTAATAGATGCATATTTCGATATATGCATTTCAAGAACAGTGGTCCACCTCAACACAAAGATTTTCTTGGTCTTGATCTTAATGCTGGCAGCAGTTCTGATTGTACACCTTGGTTCACAAATGATTTAGACTACAATGTTCAACCACCATCTAATGCTTTTGAATAAGGAGGTTATTGGGGACATGGTGCTTCTGGTCCTGTTTGGATACCAGATTCTAGTGCATCCAGTCATATGACAAATAATTCAACATTATTGAATCAACCTACTTCCTACTCTGGTCAGGATCAAGTGATGGTGGGTGATGGTAAGCTTCTACCTATCTCTTTACAAGGCTTCTGTTCTAACTACTTTAAATACTAGTTTTCATCTCACTAAGGTTCTTTATGTTCCTCATATTCAGCACAACTTATTATTTGTAGCTCAATTTACATTAGATAATCATTGTGCTTTCATCTTATTATCTGTAAATTGTTCTGTTGATTTTATTACTTAGAGTTACATGTATTCTGTGTTGGTCATTGTCTTGTTTATATAAAGGACTAAGTCATGTACTTCTTCTTTAACGTTTACAATCAATACAATCCCTTTTCTTACAATTATTAAGTTAAATGGAGATGGATCTTTTGAGCAAGTTAACCGGACACATGCAAGAAGCAGTACTTATTGTGGTCTGGAAATGCTTATGACAGATTATGAAAGCTCTATTGGTTTGGTTGAACTTAGTCAGCCGGGGATAATAAAGCAGTAGAATTGCTTTTTGGTATGCGGCGTTCGCCTGCAACTACCATTTTAGCTATCACTGCTATGATCAAGGCTTTTGTTGATGACAATGCCTTTCTACTAATTTTTTAAACGAGGTATCAACAACGGAGGTGTGGTTTGATCAAGATTTTAAATTCTTAAATGTCATAGATTTTCAAATCAATAATTGAGATGGTTCAAGATTTATTGAGTTTCCATTACATACAAGGTTTCTCAATAACAACATCTTGACAGTTTGTGCATGCTCATTTCGGTAAACAACACACAGGTGTTTCGAAAAGAACCGTTTTTTGGGGACGAGCCTTTTTTTGGGGGGACCATTGTTTTATAAGGCCCCCTACCCTACAATGTTAAGGGATGTCCTAAAAATCATGAGATTACCAATTTGCCCATTACCCTAATTAAAATTAACCCTAACCTAATAACTTCCTTTAACTTAATCTAAAACAAAACCTAAACCTAAACAAAAAACAAAAAACAGTTTCTCCTCAAAACTGTTCTCCCTCTTGTCTTCTCTTCTTCCCCATTTCAACATCATTTTCATCGATATCGATTTATCGTCGATTCATAAAATTTTCATCGTCGATTAATCAATCGACTATAACAATGGTTCTTCGAAAGCAAACCAAAAGACTTCAAGGAGAAGGTCCTCGATTGGGACATCTAGCAAATCAGCAGGGTGATTTTCAGATTCATAAAGAAGTGGAACAACCAAGTGAAGCCATAATCCAAGATAATAGACGCTTGTCGAAGCCTCGATTCGCCATGGGACCGATTCGCAGTATTTTGCAACAAACCCATTACTTTTAATTTGATTTTGATTCGTTTAATTGAATAGAAATCATCAAAATAGGGTTCAAATGTAAGTTACAAGACATAGTTCGGTTAGGTCGAGTTTCTAAAACCCAATTTTGTTAACCGAACTTCCCGAAGGAAGAACACGAAGAATAAATCTAGGTTCTCTAGGATTCAAAACTAGGTCACCGAACCGCCAGTTGGGGTTAGATCGCAAAGAAGCCTAAAAAATTTTCTAACCGAACTAATTTTTTTTACAACAATTTGTTTTTTTCACATGTAACCGAACTCCGCTATATTGCCTGCTAATTTGAGTTTTTATGTAACCGAACTGTGCTATTGTGTTCGGTTTGTTCGCATAAAAATCTAACCTTAGAAAGTAACCGACCGAAAAAAAAAATATAACCGAACTCTTTTTGACAAAAAATCTTGACAAACCGAACTCTTTAGTAGTTGCAAACATGTTGAGTTCGGTTTGTTCGCAAAAATTTTGACAAACCGAACTCTTCATTAACATTTACCAATGTTGAGTTCTATTTGTTCTCAAAAAATCTTTTGTAACCGAACTACACTATGGTCCCCAAAATTAGAGTTGGCCTATTTTGTTTAAGCTAATATCTTTTGTTTTCTTGATTAGTGGAAGAGGCAAAAAATCAAACAAACCTTTACTGAAAGATCTTAGAACTCCCACCCCTCGAGGTAAAGTACATTGTGATGCCGGTCACCATGGAACCAAAAATGCTAAGTATAGAGGTGGGTCATTACCGGATGTTGTCATCCAAGATGGTGTTGATAGAGATAATGTTGCCAACGTAATCCAATAAGTTAATGAAGAGATCGTGGAAGCGATGGGCAATGAAGAGATCGTGGAAGTGATGGGCAATGAAGAACAACATCAAGGTGGAGAAGGTGAACCATTTGAAAGAGGAGGAAATGAGGGTGCCAATGATGGTGAACCAACCGAAGGAGGAAGAAAAGAGGGTGCCAATGATGGTGAACCATGTGAAGGAGGAGGAAATGAGGATGACAATGATGATGGTGAACCAAATGAGGGTGACAAAGATGAGGAAGATGAAGGATGATGCTGAATCAGAGGAGGAGTTGGATGAAGAGGAAGTCGAAGTCGAAGATGAAGAGGCCCAAGTTGAAATAGTGCAAAAGAAACCTAGAAAAGACGCCTAAAAAGCCTTGTGCTAGATATTCTTACATTCCTGATGACAATTTGTGTTTGCCTCCAAAGAATCCAACTTATGGTACTCCAATAGATGGAGGGGAGGTATTGATGGGCTACAAAAACTCATGGGCTGCCAAGATCTTTGCGACAAAGGTATGGTTCAATCACCATCAAGATTTCTAGTCATCTTATTATATTTTGGAATATATTGTTCTTTTCTATATATTAGTATATAAGATATGATGTTGCTTTTGTAGGATCATAATAATGTTGTTCGTGTTTTGAAACGTCAAAAGAAAAAGATATGGAATATAGAAAATGAGTGTGATGAGGTCCGCTTATGTATTTGACTGTGTACTATGGAACGGGATACAACATGCGCACCAAAAATTTGATGTTGTCATTGTTATCGCATTTGCCGAGAGGTCTTATCCAGAGATCGGATACCTTTCATCTACCTTTTGGTGAGATGGCAATTACTCCGGATGATTGTTTTAGAATCACATCCCTACCAATCACAGGAACAAGTGTTCGAGATGGCTACGATCCCTCGATGAGTTATGCACTTCTTGAAATGCTAGTCGAAAGGTGTCTAGGATGGAGCAATAAAAAGGCACAATGTGAGTTTAGACGAGCTAACAAAGAGCCTACGGAAGGTGATGAGTATAATGAGTTTGAGGGCATCGCACGTACAAGAAGAAGTTGAAAAAGATCAAGCTCAAAACCTTGTTTGATGAGTTTTCAGGGACGAAAAATTTGGTTTCTCAAGGAAAGTTGGTGATGACAGAGGAGAAGATTAAGCATCATGTGACTGTTTTTTTTTTTTATATCAACTAGGAACCATTTTCTTCCCTGACACTTCAGGTCACGTGGTAAATGCTCATTACCTCCAGCTATTGGACCCCCTGAATGAGGTGAACAACTACTGTTGGGGCATTGCGGTTCTTTCATTCGTTCAAGAGGAACTCAGAAAATCTTCGAGGCTTAAGAGTCTATATTTTGGAGGCTTATACACCCTTGTCCAGGTACCCCATTAAATTATCGTTTGTGTGTTTCAATATATAAGTGAATGAATGTGTATTGTTACTAATCATATTGCGAATGTATTATTTGTTGCCTCTTCTTATAGGTTTGGGTGTCTGACCACTTCCATGAACTGCAATTGTCTCATGCTCACGCTCCTTGGCCTTATGGGAAGCCAACGCTGGTAAATATGAATTTTTGAACTCACGGGAAAAGAATAAGAAAAAAAAAGGTGTTGGAGTTGAGGGAGAAATTGGATAAGTTAACAGTAGAAGATGTGGTTTTCCATCCTTACACCATTCCATTAGATGAAGACGAGGAGGATGTTGAGGTTATTGATTTCTCACATTGCGGCGTATAATGGTCCGTTGTTTCATCCTGGAGGTTGTACAATGTATAATCCTCGAAGAGTATTAAGACAAGTTTCTTGTGTCCAAAGTGTCCCACAAGTGGAAAACTTCAACTTCAAGGTGAAGAAGCAGGGAACTAAGAACACCGAGATGAATTTCACCCCCAAATACGATCGTGCTCCATCAGTGGACCACTGGAAGAACTTTGGGGACTATCTTGTTCCATTTGTAGAGTTACAAGATTCGTTTGATGAGCCAAATGCCGCTGACGAGGGATATATGGAATGGTATGAACATTTTTCTCATCCTCGTGTAATAAACACTGTCCAACAAGCCCGTGCTGAGAAAACAAAAGCGAAGGCAGTGGAGAAAGAGGCTAAGAAAATTATGAAGCATACCCTCTGTGTGGTGATGAGGCCTTGATCTTGTGGAATTCGGCGGTAAGAAATTTACTCTTATTTTTTGTTTTTCAAAATTTTATGAAGTATTGAAAAATAATAGTTACTTATGTTTTTGATGAGAATAGGTGAAGGCAAGTGGTAAATTGTTGAAGAAAATGATGACAAAAATCCGGAGTGGAGAGCCGATGGATACTCGAGAACAAACAGACCTCTACAACCAAATAACTAATGTTTTTAATCCCAACCTTGTCGATACAAGCCAGGTTGATCCAAGCCAGACCATGCCGTCGAAGAGGAGTCGCCGAGAAGGGGAAGGTTCAAGTCGGATGGTTGAACAACAAAGCAGTGGAGATGACACTCCTAGTGACGAAGGACGACCTAAAGCTCCTAAACGCAAGAGTAGAAAAGTTTCTGGTAGTGGTCGTGGTAGATGAGTGATTGCAACAATTATTACTTTGGTTCCTTATATTTGGAATACTTTTTAATTGCAGATTTGGTAGTTTGGTTCCTTATATTTGGAATACTTTTTTATGGCGGATTTGGTAGTTTGGTTCCTTATGTTCGCGTGCTTCCAACATTTAGTGATGTGGATTAGTAAATAAATTTCCTAATTTGGTTTTTAATTTGTGTTCTAAGGGATTACTTTGGATATTTGACAGTTAAGTGTTTCATTACATTCAAATTTTTAAGAAAAAATCAACAAGTTCGGTTAAGAGACTAAATCTCGTAAACAACCGAACTCTGCATTCGGTTACCTGCAAGGTTTCTTAGACAACCGAACTCTAATGTTCGGTTACCGGCAGAAAAGGCAGTCTAACCGAACTCATTACAAGAAAATTTCAAAAGTTACAGTGTAATGTTCGGTTACCTGGTATTATTTTGCAGGAAACCGAACTCCTGTGTTCGGTTACCTGCAGAACGACAATATAACCGAACTCATAACAAGATAATTTCAAAAGTTATAGTGTAATGTTCGGTTAACTTGTATTATTTTGCAGGAAACCGAACTACTGTGTTCGGTTACCTGCAGAAAACGCAATCTAACCGAACTCATTAGAAGAAAATTTCAAAAGTTACAGTGTAATGTTCGGTTGGTTCGCTAATTTTGCAATCTAACCGAACATTATCTTGTAACTTTTGAAATTTTCTGGTTTATAATCGTTTCGGTTACCTATGATTTACATAACCAACCGAACCTTTGAGTTCGGTTTTCTCTGTGCATTTCTTATGTAACTGAACTATTTATTTTGAAATTTGAATGACACTAATTTCAAGTAACGGCTATTTTTATAGCCGTTATACACCCCAGTGGTATAAATATGTGTCTCATAGTTAACATTTTGTCTCAAAATCTTCTAAAAATGGCAGCCACTACTCCTAAATTTACTCTAGATGAAGATTTATCTCTTTGCAGAAACTACATACTATACTATCCAAAGAGGGGTGAAGAAAGAAGAATGAATGGTATTATGAGTCAAATTTATTGGGGGAAAATTCATGAGAAATTCTGCTCCGACACAACAAACCCTCATAACCGTGATCAAATAGCCTTATTCATTCGATTCGACAAGATTAGAGCTAGAGTTGTGGAATTTATGGCTTTATTTCGTATTGTAAGGCTAAGTATCGACTTAGGGGTGAAGGATTCTCCGAAATTATTTTAACATCAAAAAACGAATGGCGAAGATGGAAGAGAAAGGATTTCAAATATGAATATCATTTCCGCCTCCTTAAAGACTTTTTCATAACGCGTTTTGGATATTAAATGTTATGTAGCTTTAGTTTTAGTTCGACAATTTCCTCTAATTTCATTTCCTAACCGAACTTAAGTCTTGTCTCACTGTTCGGCGATGTCATGTAATTAAGTTCCAATATGAAAAAAAAAAAGTTCCAAAATAATGGTCTCATTTCTTATTCTTATGAAAATGTTCAAAGCATAACCCAAAAATAAGACCTAATTCCAAAAACACAATCTTTGATTTCGCTTCAAAGCATACTTAGTTTAATTAATGGTACATTTAATCATCCGCAAGGAAAACTGCACCTCGTGTATGATTTTTTCCGAATCCTTCAAAGTTTTCCACATCTCCATGTTATGCTCGTATTTAATGCACCATCCCAACATTGTGTCAGGGTTAAATCCTTGCCAATAAGAGTATCCGCATATCGGAGGAGTGAGACAATCGTCTTCTAACTTAGGAGGCCTATAAAATGGTTGTTGTTAACAAGCGCAATCACCACTCTCCTACGTTTAAGTTGCTTGACACATATTTTTGTTTTCGGAGTGTATGTGAAACTAGCACCTTTTGAGAAATAGTGAACCACGCAATTGAATGCTTAACGATTAAGTGCCCACATATCGGAATAGCCATACAATGATCCCTTGTGATTGGATTCCCCCCGTGGAGACGCCTTTGATACCTAACAAACTGCACATTGAGACTAGCATCCCCATCGGACAACATTCGCTTGTAAAATTCGGGTTGTCCTTTAGCTTCATCAACATCCTTTGCCGGGACATAAGTGATTTGATTATCATTATACAACTTTGCACCTTCAGGTGAAAGGCCCTAGTTGTTGTACGACAACGTGGAATCCGCAATTACCATCCGGAGGGACGCCAATGGTGGATATGACGTACTTTCTAATATATGGAGGTAGCTCTTCCAAGTACCTTCTATCAACAAAAGTTGATTTATCATCAATTGGTCGACTTCTTTCTTGGATGCGGCATATTGGAGCCTTAAGCTTCACGTCTCGTTGAATTGGTTGGCTAGGTTCCGATGGAGTAGGTGGGGTTGGTTGTGAGCGTAACATCGGTCCTTTTTTCTTCATATACCTTTTCTTAGAATCTTCTTGATACTTCGCCGCGGTATGCTCATGCCCACAAGGGTCTCTAGTAAAAGGCGTCATTTCACTTTTCCTCTTAGCCAACACCTTTGCATATTCTCTTACTTGTTATTTTGTTTCTTTGGTGATTGGCCTTCCTTTGCCCTTGCCTTTTTTCGGTTCGTGCACATTCTCCGAAGTGTGTGGATAAACAATTGGCCGCATGTCATCCCAAAAGATTTGCTTTTCGAGTTTGTTCATGTTCCGGTACATCTCGATAATGATTCTTCCCATCTCATTGTCACCAAACTCTTCTCCGACATCGCCCTTTGGAGGAGGGACAAAACTTAATTGTTGCCAATATGGATCTATATCGCTTAGAGGGATTATGCCATGTTCATACTTAACTATCATATGGCGACAAGGGAGTCCCATAGACTTCATCATGTTGCAAACACACACCTCGTCCGGCTTGGTTCCCCATATGTCAATCAAATTCACCTCTACCATTAACCTCTTAATGCAAGCACGCGAAACATTATAATGGAGTCCCTTGAACAACCGAAGGTCCGCCATATTCTTGATGTTACCACCTTTGTCTACAATCTTTTTGTACTTCATGATACGGCTTTTTTGGAACTTCCCTTTAATTCTATCAATCTCGCGGTTGAAGTAATTCTCCATTGCGTTAAACACAATCACAAAATTATCGACACATCCAAAAAGATTTTTCTTCAACCGGTGGTGAGCCGATTCTACCAAACTTGTTGCTTGATTCCCAAAGTGTTTATGGTGGTTGGTAAATGCATAAACGAAGCGTTCTTTGTGCGGTTCCAACCATTGCTTAACCACATACGTTACAATATCCTCTGGATATTCGGGGCTAGACCAATTTTCGATAAATGCCGCAAGATTTAGATTATACTCTTCTTCGGTGAGAGACCAAGTCAAAGACTCCCATTCACCAGAGAAAGCAACCCATTTAGCGTGATTTATAGTGTATTGTATATCGAATTCCTCTTTTGCATCCGCTTGTTTATCTTCCGGTAGCTTACTAATCTCTTCAAATGCTTTCCTCTTTGGTGGACAAATTTGAGGCTTGCACCTATTCATCACATTACACCATATATGGAACGTACAAAGCATATTATGTGCTAATGGGAAGACTCTCTCTATTGCGTTCATTAATGCTACATCGTTTTCCGTCACTATAACCGTAGGGATATCATCATCTCGGTATATGGCCTTCACTTGTTGTAGCGCCCAAGTGTAACTTGGTTCTTACTCATCTTCTAGAAAACAAAAAGCAACGGTAAAGGGTGACTTCGTCGAGGTACGGCCAACAATGTTCAACAATGGCATCTCGTATTTGTTAGTCTTGTAAGTGCAATCCATTATAAGAACTTGATGGAAGGATTGAGCCAACTGAACACTCTTCGGATGCGCAATGAAGAGATGCGTTATTTCATCTTCCGTACCTACCTTCTTTTGAACCGCGTAGCCTTTCTCTTTAGCGCAAAAAAACAATTGTTGCATCACTTGTCTATCCTTCCATTTATTCCTTTTAATTATCTCAATTGCATTGTAAATGGTCTTCAAAGATGATACAGTATCCTTGTTATCATCCTTTAGTAAGCGAAGCATGTTAAGTGGTGAAATTCCCATTCTCCTAAATTTAGCTATTTTCTCCATTTCTTGAGGAGTCAGCCTTGCGGCCATTGCATGTCCTTCAAGATCATCCGGACGATGGTGGTTATGATGACCTACCACCTTATCCATAGATAGAACCCATCCATTCTTTTTTTTGCACTTACTAAATACTAGCTTAAACGGACAGTTAATTTTCTTTGAGCACGCTGTGTTCTTCCTCGTCGTCTTTCCTTTATACACATAACCCTTCTTCTTGTGACTAACATCCGGATCTCCACTTCTCTCACAAACCATTTCAAAACGAGTTTTGCTTTCTTTTCCATTCAATACTAATACGCCCATGGCTTTCTTTGCATGGTCTCTAGCCCAATTCTTCGCATCAATAGTTTCATCAAAAACCAAATCATTGACATAGTGATTAGATGCATCTTCAAATAGCATGCCAATCGGAGAAGGTTGATTATCCATTGGTATAGGTTGAAATTCAATCTACAAGAAATGGAACAACATCAATTGCAATCAGAAATAAGTTCGGTTACATGATAATTTTATCGGGAAAACCGAACTCAAAGTTCGGTTTTTCAAGCAATTTGACAACTAACCGAACTTTACGTACACTAAATCAAAAGTTTATTGTACGTAAGTTCGGTTAGATAGTGGGTTGGTATGAAGTTTGTGAACCAACCGAACTCATGGACCCTAAAGTTCGGTTATATGATAATTTTATCGGGATAACCGAACTCATAGTTCGGTTTGTCAAGTAAGTTGACAACTAACCGAACTTTACGTACACTAAATCAAAATTTATTGTACGTAAGTTCGGTTAGATAGTGGGTTGGTATGAAGTTTGCGAACCAACCAAACTCATGGACCCTAAAGTTCGGTTATATGATAATTTTATCGGGATAACCGAACTCATAATTCGGTTTGTCAAGTAAGTTGACAACTAACACAACTTTACGTACACTAATTCAAAATTTTATTGTACGTAAGTTCGGTTAGATTAAGGGTTGGTATGAAGTTTGCGAACCAACCGAACTTTATACAGTAATGTGAAATATTATTTTACGTAAGTTCGGTTATCTATTGGTTGCGAACTAACCGAACTCATAGACCCTAAAGTTCAGTTACATTTCGGCCAAACCGAACATAACACTGTAATCCTATTTATAGAGTTCGGTAACTACTATGTTAACCGAACTTCAAAAAACCTCCATTAATGGAGAGTTCAGAACTCTGCGTGTTTAGAAAAAGTAACCGAACTACACTTTCAGATGAGTTCGGTTACATGTTCTTCACACAAGGTAACCGAACAAGCCCAAATATACTCTAAAAATTCACATTTTTTTGAATATTTGGACCAATTCAACCAACATTATCTAAATTTAGAGAATACCTGGGTACCCAAATAGTCTTCCTCCGGTTGTGGTTGGTAAAATCCATCGTTTTCACCATCTTCATATTGGCTTTGGGGAAGAATACATTCACCATCTAAGAAACAATCCATATCCGGATCATTGTGAAGATTGACATATACTCTAGGAGAGGAAGGATATGAAGATTCGGATGAGCTATCATCGATTGAATCATCACTTGAATAGTCTAGATTAGTGAACTCAAAAAAAATTTATTTTCCATGTTTGTGTTCTTCATCTTCTAACTTTTCTCTCTCAATAATTCTACTTCTTTTTTAATCTCAAATCTTTATTCAAAATCATTTCACTAATCACACTAACTAATCATTAACCAAAAATAATCAGAGGGTAATTTAGGTATTATCATAAATATCTAGATAAGGGGTGACCTATAATTACTTCTAATATCTTACCAAAAATAAAATAATGGTCCCCCAAAAAAAGGCTGGTCCCCAAAAAACGGTTCTTCGAAAACTCCCGCAGTTTATATAGGGGCAAGGCCCATAAATGTATCAGGGCGTGTTTGTAAGCCGAGGCGGCAAGGCCCATAAATGTTTTACTTTTGTCCAGGGTTCAAGCCAATGATTAGACATCTTCAACTACAAGAATCTAGAACTTGGTACTTGGAAGAGTTGGAAAATTTTGAGTGGACTGTTAAATTTAGTGCTTCCTATAAAAAACATGGTAACACCATGGGATTTTGCAGGATGTAGATGTGAGTTCAGAGACGGGTTTGAATGGGCAGTTAGCCCTTAGATACATAAGCAAAAGCATTCCTACAAGCACTCATATGACTCAAAGAATCAAAAATTACCTCATGTTGTTTCTTAAACGACCTAAAGAATATGACTTCTGCTATTAATGGAGATATATCTTTCACCTCGTTGGAGAGTGCAAAACAGTGTTGAAATGCCAAGACCTGTTCAATTTTAGTAGTGTTTGTTTTCATTAAAGAAAACGACTTTACTGTTACCGTTAGATAAGCTAGTGAAGGAAGCTAGAGTTCAAGAAACAAAAAACAAAATGAAATGAAACTCCACCACTATTAATTAGTGCGGTATTATTATGATTAAACGACATTTAACCACTGATTATTAAACTTAACTATGATACCGTTCAAACGAAAACATTATGTATCCTTCTAGATTAATTATCAAACGTAACCTCTTACGAGGTAACGCACCACAAATATCTAATTGAAACACCAACTCTGATCATGCTTTGTCCCCTTTACGTGAAACACGAGCTTGCATATACATTGAACAAACCTATCAATTTATATACATTTAAATATACAAAGATCTTTCGTCGTGAAGGAAATCGAAGTTCCTGGAAACAACCGTACGAGATTCCATTGCAAAAAAATAAAAACAAATGAAGTAGACGAACCCAGCTGCCAACCGCATTCTGTTAATGATGGATTAATTTATTTGATCATTTAATTTGTTGATCTGCCGGTCAATATTCCATACATATTGGACGAAATAAAGAAGGTTTATAATAATCGCCTAACCTAATCAGTGTTGTGCCTTTTTAACGGTGCCATTAATTAAATTTAATCTTTGCTTAATTAAGTTCAAAAGTATACATTGCATAAAGAGACCAGTCTTAATCAATGTGAAACTAAACCAATATCATGCTTACTTACGCTAGCAAATCTCTAGGCTCTACCTATATCAACCAGAAAGTAGTCTAATGGTTGCCTAAATTAATGCTATTAGTCTGCCTAACCAAATCATTTACGGGTTATAGGTTTTGCCAATGAATTAAACTTTGATTGTGACTTTCACGTAAGAGTCAACCAGCCACTGAGCACCAATTCCCATCTAGCTAATACCCGGTGCTTGATAACCTTGGTCCTAGACAACTATTTTGTCATAAAGGGTTCCCACCGGATTGCACATGAGTGCATAATGTATCCCCAGTCTTGTTTGCAATAATATATTTATTTATTTATTTTTGAATTATATATCAATAATGTATCTTGTTAAGACGACGTGATGAAGGCTTTGAACAGGTTCAATGAGGGCTTTGGCAGAAACATGGTATACACAACAATTTTCCAATTCAGGAAACTACATTTGGAGTTTGATTCCGGCAGCTATTGTTAGCTCAATCCGGGAAGAAAGGTATTGTAGAAGATTTGAACGTACCTATCTCTTCAAAACTGATGAAGATCTCATCTTCGAAGCCAAGTCTTCAGTCCTTATTTGGACAGCGGCGGCAAGCAGCAGGATTCACCAGAATTTCTCTAACACGGTGTTGTCTAATTGGCAGAATTTTTCTTCACTTTCATCTACCTCCGGTAGACTTGCCTATACATTCCTTTTTCTTTTAATTTATCCTCCTTTTCGATCAAAAAAAAAAGAAAGACGACCCGATGCTGTGATGCTTTGCCTTTTTGTATGTTTTATTTGCGTACGGGGTTGCAACTTATCTTGGGGGGCCATTAGGACCCAATGTCAATTAAGTGAAACAACACGCTTCAAAAAGAAAATGGTCTTTTCCAGAGAATCGTGACAGAAAAATTAAGTCAATTCTCTCAGCAGAAAAATGGTCAAAGTGTGACCTGCTTCAGGCCGTAGACA
Organism: Papaver armeniacum; assembly: GCA_023531295.1. Lineage (NCBI taxonomy): Eukaryota > Viridiplantae > Streptophyta > Magnoliopsida > Ranunculales > Papaveraceae > Papaver > Papaver armeniacum. The sequence goes on from JAJJWW010000903.1 coordinate 484,095, forward strand.
CGAATAATTTTTAGATCAGGGTCAAAAAAAAAGTAGAAATTGACGTTTAGTCCCAAAGTTAGTGGGTTTTGGACGCTTTAGTCCACTCATCTGAAGCCTAGTACTATAAGATTCAAATTTACCCAATTTAGAACGAGTTAATCCTTTGTCTAACGATTTAGTCCAAAACTGATTATTTACATGGCAAAAATACCCTTCAGTCCAGAAGTTCAAGCTCGCCTTTTATTTCTTCATTTCCTTCGTCACAACTAGCTCTCCCAACAAAGAACAAATCCCAAAACCTAACGTCGACATCTTTAGCTTCCAAACGTAAATCTGAGAATCAAACAAGCACTCGATTCAATTGAGTAATAAGCCTAAATCGTTATCATCAGTTCTTTATCATGAACATTCACTTGAAATTGAGGGGAAAAGTTGGTGAGATTGAATTTCAACAAAATAATTTGTGGATTTCATCGTTAAAATCGATTTGAAAGGTAAGGTTAATCTACTCTTATTATTTAATTTGTTTGCGATTGTTAATTTATCGATTTCAAAAAAAAAAAACAACTAATTACTTCATTTTCAGTTGAAATTTCATATTCGATCAATAAGCAGAATTTAGATCTGCATCGCTTGTATGTTGAATGACTGCTTATGTTGGCTGCACATAGTCATCTGTAAAATCTCTACTAGTCAGCATATATAAATAATTCCAACCTACGTTCTCAGTTTATTTGAAAATTCACGATTCGGTAATTGAAAAATGATCGCAATATAGTTCTTAATCCCTTCCCTCCTTTCCCTATTCCTTTTTCTCTATTTTTTTCTTTCTACTGTAATTGATTTTGATTTTATCAAGGAAGAAGAGATTGATATTTTATTGTTTCTTCATTAATGTCCGTTACATGAATATCTGATTTAGGGGAAGACCCTGATTTTTCATTTTGAAGCGTTAGATTAAAATGATGTTATAGGTTAAAACCCTGTATTTTATGTCCGTTAGGTGACACACTGGAAGAAGACTATGCTTTGTGGTGTGTACATGATTTTTCAAACGTTTTGGTAGTTTTAGGAAATACATAAAAGATTGGTACTCTGACATTCTGGCAGCAACCTCAATCCATGTTAGCGTCAATTTAATATGAGAATCCATGCTAGCGTCAACGTAATATGAGAAAGTGGATGATACCACTAACGGACAAAGGACAACTAGCTAGTGAAGTGATAAAGTAAGGTTGGAAGATATATCATAAACATCATTATGAATGCTTATGTTTCTCTGCCACGAATGGTTCCTATCTGTGGTTAGAGTTCTTAGCCGGTACATGTACTAACGCCTCCTTTCTCACTACATATTACCATGGATGTAGAATTGATTATTGGTCTATTTTTATATAATGATGGTTAGTTATATGCACTTGTTTGAATAATTATATTAGACTAGCAAATGTGCTTGATTTTGCAATGAAGAAAAATGATCAATGGGTACATGAAACTGCTAGGATTCCTAAATCAAACATTTTGAAGGATTAGGTACGCCAACCGTTTTAAAATAGTTGTTTTAGTTTTTGGAAAATGTTCTAATTTTTGAAGAATGGGTGATAGCACATCGGATACAATCGTTAAACGTGTTAGGATTCTTAAACAAGGTGATATATGGTTATCCTTGATCTGGTTTTTTTCCAATGTTATTTTTGCACACAAGTTTTCGTCTAGCTAGTTGATTATAATGAAATAAACAAATGAAACATTTTAGTAATATAACCTCCCGTGCTAAAGATCATTTTTGAAACATCCATGTTTTTCTCTTTGCTAATGTACTCATAGTTTTACATATTTGATTATTAAGGTGTACAAAGTTATACACATATTGATTGTTAATGTGTACGTAGTTGTACACCCGTGGATTGTTAATGTTTACATAGTTGTAAACCTGTTGATTATTAATGAGATTTCATTTTAAGATATTAACTTCATTTCTATATACAATTCACAGGGAACAAATTGAGAATTGACAGGATGAGATTGGGGAACAAGGTCATTGGATACAATGATCGGAGAAGAAAATACTAGTAAGTTCTTTATGGGTTACTATCTCCTTACAAATTTGAGTAGAATCCGACTTTCAGCTCTTTAGATATTGAATTGGTAATGTGTACATAGTTGTACACATGTCGATTCTCAATGTGTACATGATTGTACACATGTTGTCTTTAATGTGCACATTTGTACACCCTATTAGTTGACGTGCACATAGTTGTACACCTGTTGATCATTAATGTGCACATAGTGGTTTGTTAGTTGACAGTACATATTTGTACACCTATAAATCGTTAATGTGCACATAGTTCTACACATCTTGATGGTTAATATGCACATAATTGAACACCTGGTGATCATTAATGTACACATAATTACACACCTGTTGATTTATAATGAGTGCATATATCGATTCCTGGATTCGATATTTTGTTTTGTGAACTGAATTTTTCATTGGGTGCTCTACATTTAACATGATTTTTTCATCACATTGGTTGGTATTGGTGTTATCTTCTTGTTTTCTTTGAAATGTTACCTCCAAAAGCTTGCATTCATATCCAAGAAGGTGGTTTTAAGGGAGGAAAAAGTGATGCAAATAAAATAGTTGTTGATGCAAGGAAGGATTGTGTAGAAGTTTCTCTTACTGTAGTGAACGAGATGGAACTATTTAGATATGGCACATGTGTTTGTTATGTCCTCATCTAAATGGGTTCCCTGACAATTCATAGAGTAGTAACTAAGGTGTACATAATTGTACACATGTTGATTCTTAATGTGTACATAATTGTACACATATTGTATGTGTTTCTGTCTGTTTATATGTGCTTGTTATGTTTTACATGTACTTAGTTTTTGTTCAATTGTAGCTGTATTGTTGATAACTTGTGACTGTATTCTCTTTGTTTCAGGATCCTTTTGTCAATAGAGAGAAAGTCCCTGCCGTTAATTTGAATTTGACACCAAAGTTTTACCACCTCGAGCTGGAGTTCCAGAGAACTTGGCTCATGTCAGAAACTACATGAAGGTTTGCAAAAAGCTTGTTACATATACTTAATGCCCATCATTAGTTTTGTTTTCATAAAACTACTTGAGGAACTGCTAAAAGCTTGTTGTTCTTGAATACACATACCCTATGCACATCATCCGTTTTGTTTATATATCGAAGAATTGTCTTTTATCACTTAGCAGTCTAATGTTCGGATTCAACCAATTAAATTCTCCCTTTTGGTGGTTTCATTTTCATTTTCATTTACACGTGTTGATTATTAAAGTATACATAGTTGTACACATGTTATTCATTTTGAAGTTTAAGAAATTAGGGAAAGCACTAATGTGTACATAGTTGTACACACATATTATGTTATTGAGGTGTGCATAGTAGTCCAAATGTTGATTATTTAGATGTAAATAGTTGTACACTTGTAGGATTATATTTATGTATACAAACCAAAAAATTAGGAAAGCACTAAACTGTACAGGTATTGGATTTTCTATAGATGTGTACAAAGTTATACACTATTGTGTTATCTCAGTATTATGTGCATTTTTGTGGTATAAATGTTGGATTTTTATACCAAAAAACATCAAAAGTTACTGCATCTCTTTGTTATACCATCAAAAATTGTCCTCTCATTAGAAATTTAAATCCTTGTAACATCTCTTAGGCAAAGATAATGTACATTCTAGGATATTTGTTGCAGCTTCAATGCCATTTTCGAACAGTTTTATTAAAATAATCTCTGCATGCAGATGAGTAGATTTAGATCATACTTGTAAGTTAGTATAATCATTTTTTCTGAGCTTTAGCCTGTAAGAACTGGATGGTTTATCAATGTGTTACCCAAAGATTCATGCTATCGTTGATTACTCAATTATATAGGCCTAGGTGAAAAATAAGTTAGAAACTGGTGCTACAACGGTATTTTAGCTTACGAGTCACCAATATCTACCTCCCACTGTATAATTATTTTGTTGTTTTATTAGATTCCTTGTCAGTTAAAAACTTCATGAAACAATAGTTTGATCTCTGTGCTGACCACTTAATTATGAGTGGTTTCTTCCCGGCCACAGGATCGAATCTGAACGGTCACCAATGTCTTCCCCGGCCAATCTTTCCTCTTCGTCATTGTATGTATAGATGAACAACATAAATACATCATTTTCATGTCTTGTGTATCAACAAGATGCTTTTATGTGCCGGAGCTGACAGGCTTCAAATTGGTATGAGAGGAGCGTTCGGTAAACCCTTGGGAATGGATCACCTAGCTAACTTGTTATCGTATGAGATTCAATTTAGTCTACTTTTGCTAACTTGTTATCGTATGGATCACCGATTGGTGTACAGATCGGTGCACTTTGTTTTGTCTTTTGATTTTTTTGGATTTTTGTAGACATGTACATGTTTGTACGCCAATGTAAACTAAGATTTTTGAAAATGAGAATTATATAGTCATATGGGTACTCTTTTTTGTAGCTCTCGGAAAGAGCTTTCGAATATATAAAATTTGTGAATTTTGGACAAACGGTTCGAAAGATAAATTGTTCTTAATTCTTTTTTATATTATTTAAAATTGCTGACATCATTGTGAGTCACTTTAGACTAAACTGTAAATATTTGGACTAAATTGAAAATCAGGAAGGTTATTTATGTACTTTCAATGAAAAAGGACTAATTTGTACCTAGTTGAATGGGTTAGGACTAACTAGTATATTTGGATGGGGTTTTGGACTAAACCGTATTTTCCCCCAAAAAAAACTAGGACCGGTCTTAACTCTTCTGTGTGGTATTCACCCTCGTTTGGCTCTTGGAATTACATCTAGCAGTGGTACTTGAACACCTCGTAAAATTCAATCTGTTTGAGCCTTTCCCTCCGTTTAGCTTGGATTGGTATAGCCAAGAGGAAGATCTTGTTAGGATTTGCCTCTCGTTCAAGCAGATACAAACATATAAAAAGATAAACACAAAATTGGTCAAAAAGACCAAAATCAACAATTTCTGGGTGAAAAAGACACTTAGGTTTTGATACTGTTTAAATAGCCAAAAATTAAAAAGATACTGTTTAAATGGACAAAAATTTAAAAACAGCGGGATGTAACCAGTTTCATCCTGTCCATTTTCAAATATTTTTTTCTTATTTTTATTTTACACAGTGATGCATCCAGGTTTCATCCTTGCTATTTTTAAGTATAAGCCGGATGAATCCAGTTTCATCCTTGCTATTTTTTTTTGGATATTTCACCCGTATTTTTTTTACTTGTCCATTTGAACCGTGTTTTAAATTTTTTGGACAAATGACCCATTTTCTCAAAGATAAATGGTAAAAACAGATAAAGGGATTTTTTTTTTTCCGGAAATGTTGAGGGGGTTTCGTACTTCCTGTTGAAGGATAGGTGCTTAATGACTACTATAATCTATGTAAGTGAGTTAAGCTTGGACATATTAGTTGGGAATGGATGGACACTCACTATGCATACGGCCAGCTGTTGATTGAGATATGGGGTGCTTTAGCAACAAAACACAACACTATTGGCTGGGCGGAGCTATTTTAATAAAATCACAGGGACTTGTTGATCTGTATCACGTATGGGTTTAGTTACGTTTGGCTGTTTGCAATTATTAAGATCGAACATGTGATTATCCGATTATAATTAATTTTCGATAATTATGTACATAATCATCATTCAATCAATACCTTTGAATGAACAATAGGCCATTGAACATTAATAAGACAACAGAGAATTAGAAGAATTGTTTAGACGTGTTTCCAGCTCAATGCAAAATCAAGAGATAGTAAACAGAAAAAGGTCGAGGCTGCCGGCTCACTAGATGGCTGACATTTTAGATTTGGCCGGAATATAGAAATTTCTAAGTTATCAGTGTATTTTTAAAAATGACAAAGATTGTAGTATTTGTTTGCATTGACGGCGTTAGCTTGCATTCCTAACAAAAATTGGCGGCTTGTTTAGGGTGAAGCAGTCAATGTAGCTGCTAGCATATTATCCTGCAGTAAAAATATGGGCGCAAGAAAAAGTAGATAATGATCACTAATGATGACTCACTCAGCAAATGTCTAGTACGATATCTGACTGGCTGCCGTATAGATGGGGAATATGGGATGTTTGATTATTATTTAAAAAGTAGCTAGTGTCATGGTTTAAGTCACATCCCTTGCATTAAATTCTGATAACTCCGGCTCAACTTACAGGTACCATCATCATCATGAATATCATATTTCTTAATCACGATTCTCCACGGTTGAATTTCTGTATTTTGCATGGTTGTTATTCCATTTCTTTACCCAGAAAAAGATATGTGTGTTTATATTTGGGGCTGGATCCTACGATCTTGCGTACAAAGCACAACCACCAACTTTATTCTCATCTACTCTAGTGAAACGACCGCCGACACTGAGCTAAGTCGGCAGTACATGCTCACCTATATATGCTAGCATTTCTCTTTAATTCTATGAAGATTAAACACTAAACTAACTAGAGATGGCAGGAGCGGATGCGGCTTTTCAGTGGGCAACATAATGGAGTGGACACTCTATCACTTTTAGGAGCGATTCAGAACCTACTCTCGTGCTATTAATTGGAAAGTACGCAGCTGCAAAGGAGCAAAGATATAAGAATACCGCAAATGTAGGCAACATAGCTAAGTTAGATATAAACTTCAAAGTTCAGGCTTTCACTCATGTGTCAAGAATCAATGTAACTGGCTGCTAAAATCTCTGTTCTTTGTAACAAATATGCTATCAAGCATATTTGGAAAGGAGATAGTCTATGGTCAATTTTAAACTACTTGAACATATGTACAAACTTGGAATAAAAATGTAATGATGTACTGGAACTCTCCTTACGGTGTGTATGGTCCATTCTTATCAATATTACGAGGGAAACCTGTTTTTCTATTAAAAAAAAAAACACTAAACTAACCAAAAGTATATCACCAATTGGTCTCGGAGGACCATGACGTTAAATGCTATACTCCCTTGGTTTCCGAAAAAAATTACTATTGTTATTTTATTATTTTAACCTAAAACTAGGCAAAATTGAAACAGCAATAATAAACTCTTCTCCAGAAACAAAATATGTAAGGAGTGTGTTATAAGGTGACTGCCTGTTGATGGAGCTACAAATTGGTGGCTTAGAACGACTTTTTTTTAATCTTTTGAATAAAGCCTGCAAATAGATAGCTTCTCCAGTTCATTCCTGCACCGGAAAAGTGTGAGAAGCAATATCCAAGATAACATGTCGCATTTTTTAAAAGGAAAATGCACCTCACTCGCTCACCACCAACAACCACTTACCTTTTCAGTTTTCAAGCACAAAGAATATAAACAAACTCATTTTCTAACACAAAAAAAAAGTACATAAAAAGGACAGCTAAAACAGAGATCAGAAAAAAGCAAAAAAACAGAATTAACAACTAATTTTCCTTTGTTGCCAATCCAGTTCATCATTTCCTTGTGTCTTTCTCCATTTCTGTTTTGATTGAAACACCATTGCTTGAAAAACCTTTGCTAATTACTGTGCCCACCATCCAACTATTTTTGAATCCAGTCTTGGATAGAAATGCTAGTACCTGCATCAGATAGCATTAGCCCAAACAACTCTCGAGTAACTAAACTGAAGAATTAAATATCATACGAGTAGCTGGAAATATTTGCAGACAGGGTTGCAACTTATCTTGGGGGCCATTAGGCTAATGTCAATTAAGAGAAAATGGTGCCTTCACGGCAGAAAAATTAACAAAATTAGGCGAATTCTCTCAGGGAGCCTGGTCCTAACTCTTCTGTGTGGTATTCACTCTCGTTTGGCTCTTGAAACTACATCTAGCAGTGGTGGTACTTGAACATGCACCTCGTAAAATTCAGTCTCTTTCAGCCTTTCCTTCCGTTTAGCTTGGATTGGTATAGCCAAGAGGAAGTTCTTATTAGAATTTGCCTCTCATTCAAGCAGATAAAAAGGATTTTTTTTTTTGTTTTCCCGGAAATGTAGTGGGGGTTTCGTAGTTCCTGTTGAAGGATACGTGCTTAACGACTACTATGATCTATGTAAGTGAGTTAACTTGGACATATTAGTTGGGAATGAAACGACGGCACTACGCGTACGGCCAGCTGTTGATTGAGATATGAGGTGCTTTAGCAACAAAACACAACACTATTGGCTGGGCGGAGCTTTTTTAATAAAATCACAGGGACTTGTTGATCTGTATCACTCTATGGGATTGGCTGTTTGCAATTATTATGCACATGAGATTATCCGATTATGACTGCTCTAATAATATTTAATTCTCGATAATTATGTACGTAATTATTATCCAATGAATACCTTTGAATGAACAATCAAGAACAATTGGCCATTGAACATTTGTAAATTGAAAGGGAATTACAAGAATTTATGGGCTCATGTTTTACGTACACTATGTTTAGACGTGTTTCCAGCTCAATGCAAAATCAAGATATAGTAACAATAATAATAATAAAAAATGGATGGCTTTGACTTGGTTTGGAAATTTAGGTGGTTATTTTCTCCAAATTATTTATCTTAGTTGTAAAATATCAAATTTTTTTTGTTAAAAAGATAAGATCCTTTTTATTAAGAAATTACACTAACCTAGCAACAAGCTGGGTCCCAACTTCTTTCTGAATAGCAATACCTAATCAATGGAAAATAAAACTATCAACTCCAGTACTAATAGGCTGCCTGCTCACTAGATGGCTGACATTTTAGATTTTGCAAAGATTATATTTTTAAAAATGACAAAGATTGTATTTGTTTGCATTGACGGCGTTAGCTTGCACTCCTAGTTCTTCCTATGAGTGCGTGCGTGGCAACACATACTCACGGCATTAGCTAATGGTTGGCCGCCGGCTTTGTTTAAGGTGAAGCAGTCAATGTAGCTACTAGGATTATCCTGAAGCTTAAAATATTTTAAGGTGTAATGATCTCTAATCACTCATTCAGCAAATGTCTGGTACGATATCTGACTGCCGAAAAGATGGGATTTTTGATTATTAATTTTGAAAAGTAGTACTTTTCCTCCGTCCCCGATGGGCGGAGAAGTGGGTTTCTCTTAGAATAAGAATTTTTTTTTATTTCATATATATTTATCATCTTTCCTGTTTTATCCTTTGGACAATTTCCAACATTAGAATTATTAACTTAATTGTGGTGATAACTATCTATAATAAATAAGGGTAATGTATGAAAAATTCCATATTGGAATTGAAAATCCGCATATCTAATGGGACTACAAATTTTTAAAACTCCGCCTATATAATAAGGACGGAGGGAATACAAGACTGCTTTAACTACTCCACACGCAGTGTCATGGTTTAAGTCACATCTCTTGCATTAAATTCTGATAATTCCTGCTCAACTTACAGGTACTAGTACCATCATCATCAATGTGATCTTTCTTAATCACGATTCCCCACGGTTAAAATCCTTTCTCTATTTTGCATGGCTGTTGTTTTTAAACTTGGCTCGTTGCACGATCTTACATAAAAAGCACAACCACCAACTTTATTACTTATCTATTCCACGGAACAACCGCCAACACTAAGGGGGTCAAACCATTAATTACGGGATGAAAATCGTGTCCTCAACCACGGCATTCAGATGTCGTACTAGATACTCAATAATCAAACATCCCATCTATTTGGGAAGTAGGGATGGCCATTTGTCCCACTCAAACTCATCCCCGTGAGTACCCGTCCCGTTTGGGTAGGGTTTTACCCGCACAAATGGGGATGGGTTCGGGTATGCGTAATACCCGAAACCTAAGCTGCGGGGATGGGGTGGGATGGGATTCAAGGTCCCCGTCCCATACCCGCCCCGTAGCTTTTATATTATAAGGGTTTAGATTTTTATCAAAGAATTTATCGAATTTTTATACTTCTATCACTTAGTCGAGCTTTCTTTCATTTATTTTTATACTTCTGTCACTTCTTTCATTTATTATATTCTTGATCGTTCTTGTATATTCATCACTTTCGCTTCTTTGTTGTGATCAGACACATTCTCTAAAAGAAATGCAAAAAACATCTTATGCAGGCATCCGAAATATCTTCTCCTTCATATGTAGAAAAACAATCAAACTCATCTTAATAATCAAACCCCTAATAATCACAAAATCAAAATCAGAACCCTAACCCCCAAATTGAAAACCAAAATAGAAAAACAAGAAAGAAAGAATCAGAACCCCTAATAATTACGGGATGAAAATCGTGTCCTCAACCACGGCATTCAGATGTCGTACTAGATACTCAATAATCAAACATCCCATCTATTTGGGAAGTAGGGATGGCCATTTGTCCCACCCAAACTCATCCCCGTGAGTACCCGTCCCGTTTGGGTAGGGTTTTACCCGCACAAATGGGGATGGGTTCGGCATGCGTAATACCCGAAACCTAAGCTGCGGGGATGGGGTGGGGATGGGATTCAAGGTCCCCGTCCCATACCCGCCCCGTAGCTTTTATATTATAAGGGTTTAGATTTTTATCAAAGAATTTATCGAATTTTTATACTTCTATCACTTAGTCGAGCTTTCTTTCATTTATTTTTATACTTCTGTCACTTCTTTCATTTATTATATTCTTGATCGTTCTTGTATATTCATCACTTTCGCTTCTTTGTTGTGATCAGACACATTCTCTAAAAGAAATGCAAAAAACATCTTATGCAGGCATCCGAAATATCTTCTCCTTCATATGTAGAAAAACAATCAAACTCATCTTAATAATCAAACCCCTATTAATCACAAAATCAAAATCAGAATCCTAACCCCCAAATTGAAAACCAAAATAGAAAAACAAGAAAGAAAGAATCAGAACCCCTAATAATTACGGGATGAAAATCGTGTCCTCAACCACGGCATTCAGATATCGTACTAGATACTCAATAATCAAACATCCCATCTATTTGGGAAGTAGGGATGGCCATTTACCCCACCCAAACCCATCCCGTGGGTACCCGTCCCGTTTGGGTAGGGTTTTATCCGCACAAATGGGGATGGGTTGGGAATGGGTAATACTGAAACCTAAGTCATGGGATGGGGTGGGGATGGGATTCAAGGTCCCCGCCCATATCCGCCCCATAGCTTTTATATTATAAGGGTTTAGATTTTTATCAAAGAATTTATCGAATTTTTATACTTCTATCACTTAGTCGAGCTTTCTTTCATTTATTTTTATACTTCTGTCACTTCTTTCATTTATTATATTCTTGATCGTTCTTGTATATTCATCACTTTCGCTTCTTTGTTGTGATCAGACACATTCTCTAAAAGTTAAAATAGTGAAAGAGATACAGATAATGCAATGGTTAACATGGACGAAGATAGAATGAGAAAGGAAAAAATAGCAAAACTAATAAGTCATTTACAGATTCTTTTGTTCACTTTAAGATGAATTTCTGAATTTTAAATTTTAGAATGCATTATTCTTATGTTATTATTTTTGTTTAAGTTTTGATTATAAATACATATATGTATTAACACCGTGTTACGGATAACCCATGAGAAACCCGCCCCATACGGGTATTCCCCATACCCGCCCGCCCCAATTCATGTGGGTAATGGGGCGGGTATGGGTAATTTTGATACGAACGGGGCAGTGACTGGGATTGGCATACCCGCCCCATACCCACCCCATGACCATCCCTATTGGGAAGGAAATCAAGTAGCAGATGGTCTAGCAAACGAAGCGGCGGACGGAAACCAAACAACAAATTATTCAACTAAAATTTTGGAACAGGCTATCCCACCTTGCATTAACCAAATTATATTAAGAGACTATATGGGTCTCAAATTTCCTCGTGTAATAACAATTTAATTTTAATATATATATATATGGAACTACTTTTAATAGATAACGATTATTACATTAACTAGTTGGAAGCCTAACAAGCTAAGCTCCAACGACATACTACTACATTAATTGAACAGGTTGCTGTGCTAGCCTACCAACGGGCCTCATGGAGAACCTTGCCAAGGGGAGCCGAAACGGCGGGCGGGGGGGCGAGATTGTGTCACAAGGGGGGCAAACTAACACTACCTTCCATGTTAATTCCTGCAATATTACGCCATTGGGGACTCGAACCTGGGACCTCCTGGAGCGCATTAAACTTTGGGGAACGGGGATGACCAGCTGAGCTAGGGGCCCGTAAAGGAAACATCCTATCTATACCGGCATATCTCTTCAAAGATTAAACACTAAACTGCCCCAAAATACCACCATTTGCTCTTAGAGCGACTGCAGTGGTGCGAGTATAACCAAAGACCAAAGAGGGAAAAAAAGACCAAAATTTGGGTTTAGTCTGGTGTGTGACGCTACGGGTGGAAGACTAAATTTGGTGGAGCTTAGAGTATACGTTCGCCTGGTGTGGGGCGTGAAGTATACGTTCGCCTGGGGTGTGGGGGAGATTTCGAAAATTCAAAGAAAAAAAAAAAAAAAAAAAAAAAAGGGGCGGAGGTATAAACCACGCCTGGTGTGGGGCGTTGAGTATACGTTCGCCTGATGTGGGGCGTACATTATAAACCCGCTTGGTTTTGGGGTGAACATTATATCAACGCTCGACTATATTTGGGTTTAGTCTTTGGTCCCCGACCAAATATAATCGCCCACTGTTGATTTAGTCTGGGATTTGGTCGATGATCCGTCCCGCTACGCCTGGTTCAGAGACCAAATAAATGGGTTTAGTCGCCCACTGCAGTTGCTCTTAGAGGACCATTACCCTAAAAATGCTATACTTTCTCGTATTTTGATGAAAATTACTATTACTATTTTGCTTCAGACTAAATTGAAAAAATAATAATAAATTTTATCCACTTGTGGCTAAATTGAATATGGCGCCACAAAATCGTGGCTCTTAAATTATGAACAAAATGAACGACTTTTTTTTTAATCTTTTCAATAAAGCCTGCGAACAGATAACTTCTCGGTTTCATTGCTGCAGTGGAAAAATGTGAGAGGCAATATCCCATTTTTAAAAGGAAAATTCACCTCGCTCACTCACCACCACTTACCTTTTCAAGCACAAACAATATAAACAAACTCATTTTCTAACCCTCTCCCAAAAAATTATCATTCATCCCCTCTAAATTTAGCAGTCCATTTCACGCTTCACAAAAACGTTGTTTTTTTTTTTATCATTTTTTCTTGGTCTAACAGTACATAAAAAGAAAAAGGAAACAGAGATCAGGAAAAAAAAAAAAAAAACAAAAGCAAAAAACAGAATTAACAACTACTTTTCCATTTCTTCTCAATCCAGTTCATTATTTCCTTGTTCATTCTCTCTTCACATCCTTTCCTCTCTTTTGCATCAATCATTCAGTATTCCTCTGTTTTGATTGAAACCCCATTACTTGTAAAACCTTTGCTAATTACTTCAAGTTAAAGAAAAAGCCTAACTTAATCTAATTTCTAGAAGAAAAATTTAAACCAACTTTATATCATATATATCAAATATTATCTTATGCTGTCAAATTCTCAACAACTTGCTAATTAAAAATAGTTTCTCTTTATATTTTTACTATTTTCAAAACAGAGACAAACTAATTGTTTATTGCGAATTCGGTTTGTTTTTACTCGCCTTGTTTCTGGGTTTACTTATACCACCACTGTAATCATAATCATAACGTGTTACTAAGAAGAAGGAGAAGAAGAAGAAGAAGAAGAAGAAGAAGGAATAAGATTTCCGCCTATCTCTGATAATTCCACATATCAATGAGAACAGAGGCTTCTTCTGGTAGTACCATGAATTACAAGGTATGAAATTTCTCAACTTTCAGTGCCACAAATTTAGCAGCTCAATTCATCAAGAGTTGCAACTCACTTGGAATTTTTCTTTTGTTGGTGTTCTTGTGTGGTGGTGGCGGTTATAGTCATCATGGCCAAAAGTGGTTGTGAGAAAATGGCTAAACATTAAAACCGGAGCTGATGAGTTTCATTCAGATCATAAAATTACAGGTAATTTATTTTCCTGGGTCTGGATATTGTTCTAATTTGTATTGCTCTTAAAAACTCGAAAATTTTAAGATCACGACAGTAAATTTGTATCTGAATATAGTTTATGAATTTATCAACATGATTGTTTTACTTGTACTGAACTATAAGGATGGATAACTGGACATTTTGAATTTTTATTTTCAAGATATGGCTGGAATCAATTCAGTAGAAGATCATTATGATTCAGGAACTTGGCTGACTGAGGCTGCCGCAGAGAGTTTGAAACGTCCAAGGATTGAATCACACAATCCAGCATCTGTTTCAGACCCTCTGAACAGAAGGTACCCTACACCATTTATTGTAATAATCCCATAAGTCAGTGAAGGTCAGTCTTTGTTGATTGGCTAATTTATTTATTTTTTTGTGTTTTGTTTTGTTATGTTTTGTTCTGTTCCCGTTGTTCTTTCAAACTTAGGCCACTTTTTTCTCCAAAGACTGGATCAAAATTCTAACAGTAGCCATCAATGCATTTGAAATTAGGAGCTTGTAGCTTGACAAAATTGCATCTACACCTTACCCAATATTACTGTTTCCTTGGTCGATTAGTCCCCACTGCAAGAATCGGCAAATTATTAACAAATAGTAGGGAGTTTTTGCCGCAATGGAAAATTTTCTTTGTGGATCTGAGTTATTACAACCTGAAATACATTGACCACCACCCCACGCACTCAATAGCGACTTGATTAGGAAAGCTTCACCAAATTAGTCTTGGCCCAATTTCAGTTTGCAATTTGACAAGGAATTTTGTCTGTGAAGCAGGCGTGTGTGCCAACTTGCATTTTCCTGTGTTTGAATTTAGTAACTCACCAACTTCTGTTTCGGCTTGCTTGGAGTGCAGGATGTTTGTGGGTACATGGAATGTTGGAGGAAAATGTCCCCACGAAGGGTTGAATTTAAAGGATTGGCTACTAACCCCAGTTCCTGCAGACATTTATGTTCTTGGGTAACTTTCCGCCACCCATGACAAGTTGTGTTTTTCAATCGTGCAAATTCGATAAATAGGATTGTTACTTATCCGGTTGGACTGTTTTTTCCATGTGCCAGGTTTCAGGAAATTGTACCATTGAATGCAGGGAATGTATTAGGTGCAGAGGACTACGCTCCTGCCTCAAAGTGGCTTTCACTTATACGCCAAGCTCTGAATAATACTGATAAGAACACTGAATTAGCCCAAAATCCTCCAAGGCGCAAAGAAAATAAGAATTTCAAAACTAGAATTAGCTTCTCTGATCTGATATCGCTAGAGGATGAATTGGATGAACATGATTTAGAAAGACATTCAACTTCGAGTTCAAACTCGGACATAATGGATGAGGACTCAGCACCCTCTAATTTTTCGATGAGGCGTAAATCTCCAAAGAGTACTAGTAGTCGTTACTGCTTAGCTGCAAGTAAGCAAATGGTTGGCATATTTTTGTGTGTGTGGGTTCGAACTGATCTTAACCAACATGTCAGCAATTTGAAAGTCTCATGTGTTGGAAGAGGCATCATGGGTTATCTTGGAAATAAGGTTAGACATGACGCTAATGAAATTAAATAATAGCTTACATTTTGCTGAATTAAAACA
This sequence comes from Papaver armeniacum, assembly GCA_023531295.1. Classification (NCBI taxonomy): domain Eukaryota; kingdom Viridiplantae; phylum Streptophyta; class Magnoliopsida; order Ranunculales; family Papaveraceae; genus Papaver; species Papaver armeniacum. The sequence goes on from JAJJWW010000903.1 coordinate 499,698, forward strand.
TTTAGATTGACGTGCTTAAAACCATTCAAGTAGTGGGTATATTTTGGCAGGGTTCGGTTTCAATCAGTATGACATTGCGTGATACAACCTTTTGCTTTGTGTGCACCCATTTAACTTCTGGAGAGAAAGAAGGTGACGAGGTTCGAAGAAATTCTGATGTTATTGAGATATTGAAGAAAACGAAGTTCTCTCAGTCTCAGAGAGTATCTGGACAACCATTCACACCTTCCCCTGTTAGCATTTTAGAACATGAGTAAGTGTCTATTCAAGTTTTGCTCATATAGACGAGGAGAATCACAGGGCCAATGTCTGAACTTTCTTTAATTTGCAGTCGTACTATTTGGCTTGGGGATTTGAATTATCGACTCGCATTTCCTGGTGGCGACACAGATGAACTTCTGAAAAGTAAAGATTGGGAAACACTTCTCAAGAAAGACCAGGTGAGATCCGTATAACAGAAAAAAAAAATTACAGTAGAGTAAAGATGCGGTTCACATTTCTTATTGCAAAACATTAAAAATTTAGTGCTTTTCGAGTAATTGGTTAGAATTGGTGTGCAGCTCATGATAGAACAAAGAGCTGGCCGTGTGTTGAAAGGATGGGAAGAAGGAAGCATATGTTTTGCGCCAACTTACAAATACCTTGATAATTCTGACCAGTACGTTGCGCAGAACCAAACATCCAAGTCAAAGGAGAAGCGAAGAACACCTGCCTGGTAAAGTTCTTCTCCTCTTTTCATTCTGCAGACCAAGGAGTGTATCAACGCTGATATAATTAGTTGCATAATGTTTATTTCCAGGAAGTTAATCTTTCTTAGTTGGGGAATGCAGGTGTGACAGAATACTATGGAAAGGAAAAGGAATGAAGCAGATGTGGTATGTAAGAGGTGAATCAAAATTTTCAGATCATAGGCCTGTCTACTCCATGTTCTCAGTGCAACTCGACACCCCAATTGGCGGAAATAAAGTACAGAAGTCAACCAGCTCCTCAGCCTCATCCTCTGCAACTACGACAACAGCACCAACTTCTACATCTTTTTCCCTTAAAAGTAAAACTTCTACAGCTTCAACTACTTCTACAAAGGGAATGCATTTGGCAACAGCAGGTGTTGCCAAAGTCCAAGCTGAAGAGCTGTTGGTACTACCTAATATTGCAACAGATGCTTCCAGTTCAGGTTTCCGAACATCCCATCACTAAAATCCGTACTCGAAACATGATTCAGTTATAACGAGAGGTAAATTTGTATATATATGTGGTACTGATTCAGGGGTGGTGTCTCATAATTTTAAATTCTGCATCACTCCACTGGATCAGTATCTATAAAGAGTATCTACTAGACCCCAAAGAGATTGCGATGAAAAACAATGAGAGGCTTGCAGGTGTGATGCTGCCAAGACTTGAGTGGAAAAGCAACTTTCATGAGTTATTGGAGGGCATGAAGACATCAAGCATGCTTCATGTGGTGTATCTCTATAGTTAATTTTGATGTCAAGAAAAATGATAAAAGCCGAAACGAAAATGAAAGGCTTAGGAAAAGGACCAAGTGTCAATGTATGATGCATCTAATATGTAAAGAGTCTAAAATCAATATATCTAATTATAGAAAAAAAGTTACCGATTTTAATTCTGTATAGAAAATCATATACTTTGCCAGGTTCTGATCCTTGCAAGCAGTGGAGGAGCCGAAACAGAATTGGGGGGGTAAAAAAATTCATACAGGAATTTGGGGGACTATATACTAATGTTTGACGGGCTAAGTACTAAATACAGGAAAAAATGAAGGTCGTTTATATGGTTATCAAGATTTTGGAGGGCTAGAGTTAGGGTTAGTTAGGGTAACTTTTAAGTGAACAATAGATTTTGAGTTATTAGGGAAATTTATAAGGTGCTTGGATATCAAAAGCACTAATCGGGATTTACAAAAAATTGATTTTCTTGTTCATAGAAATTGTTGTTTTGAAAAGTTATATCCATAACTTTTTATATCTTTTAATAACTTTTAGAAGTCTATTCTTTCTACAATTCCTTTACTAGTATAGACGCACACGCGATGCGAGTGCCCGGAAAATAATTTAAAATAATTTTTAATATGTAAATATATTGATAGATACAATGTAAATGGGGATTATTACAGATTATCAAAATCAGAAAGCATGAATATGGTCCTTTCCTTTATCTTTTCCTTTTTTGTTGTAATTAAAAGCTACAAACAAAATACTGTAGTGTAAAAAGAATCAACTATGTTCCAAGTTAAGTGGGATTCTAACCACTCTGATGTGTATTCATAAGTTACAAATGTGACTGCAGGCGCTAGAGAAGCTTTGGTTACAGAAGGGACACCCTTGTAAAGGCCAGTCAACCCCTCAGTTACCAAGATGCATCTTAAAGCATCATAGATGCCATTGTAAGCATGGTGCTCGGCTCAAGCTCCATACAATGGGTCCCTAGGAAGCCCTATAATCTGGAACCTCTTCTTGACAACATCAAGGTAGTGGCAAACAACTTTGTCTCATGTCTTAGGAAGCTAACCCACATACAAAAAGCTAAAAGTTAGAGAGACTTTCACTTGTATGTTCAAGAACCTTGATCGGATGACCTGAGCCTGTTCAACCGCAATTCCAGAGCTTAAAAGGTGTCATAAGTGCCAAACTGCAGGCCAGCATAAGGAATGATTTTGGCACATCATAAGGAATGATCTCAACCAAAGTCGGTGGTAATCCTGCATATAACCCTCGAAAGCCACGACTTCTTACGATATCAACAAAAGTAGATGTCATGGTTGTACAGAAATTTGGCTCCCATGTGAGGCTAAAATAGTTCGTAACAGATCATTCCTTATGATTCGACTTTTGCTGCAGATCCCGCTAATTCTCTTCTTAAATAAGATAAGCAAGGACTAAAATGAATGTAATCCTCTGCCTTAGATGAGCCTCAAACAAAAATTTTAAACTTGTGCAACACCACAAATTGTATAAAAGTATACGACATGACCATGATAGCACTGGGACATTACCATGCCAAAAACCCAAAGAAACCTTCTTGTCTAAGAATGTCTTTAATTAGACGAAGTAATGCCCATGATGAAGTTGGCTCAACTGAACCTGAAATTTAATCTTGATGAAATCCAACGGGATGTTACCATTTGAGATAATGCCGCCAAAAATAGCCACAGCAGTGGGCATCAATTAATGCCCGTTTAAGTGGCCTCGGCTCTTCCATTGCTAGAAAGACTTAATCCGGGTGCAATGCTAACACTACCCGGAAGAATGGAAATGCGAAATAAAGAGTTGCAAAAATAGTTATACATGAGTACGAAGCGAGCTTGCTAGAAGATTCTTGGATGCCGACAAACTTGACCTTCATGCTCAATTATCTATTCAAGGTTGATCTTGTCAAAAGACGTAATTTTACATATCAAGTATCACTAAACAATCTAGAAATGCAGACATAGAGTAATGAAGTTGAACTTAAAAAAATGCTAGACTGTAAGATGGGTAACGTAGGAATGCTGATTCATGAATTTGATTAAAAATTCATTATAGGCACAATACTTGGACACCACATAAACATTTTATCTCCGAAATAAAGGAAGTAGCACTGAGCATCTTCAATACTTGATGGTTTCAGGAATCTCATTTTTCGTTATTAACATTTTTTTTCTTCCTCGGGTTTAAGAAAGAAATGCAACCATTTTTGGCCTTTTAAAAAAAACTGAAGGTATGGTCTCGGAGTAATATGCCACAGATTAAATTTGATTTATTTTCGTCCTGATTACATATAGATTGATACTACATAGGCTCAATATTTGCACTGATCGACCAATTAAGGAAATGTAATATAATCAAATACTATTAGTGGATCCAGCTGCTTGTGTACTTACCAGAAAGCAAACTGGAATGTTCTGAAAGAAATCGGTCCATCCCCAAATGTGTAATCTTTGCGCTGAAATTATGGAATCAATTTCAGATTAGGCACAAAATTGAAGAACAACAAAATTTCGAATTAGCGCAAAAAAAAAAAAAAAAAAAAAGAAGAAGTGGGAATTATGCTACGATCTTACCTCTTCAAATCACAGAAAAAAGAGAAAAGATGGGGTTTCTTATAGGTCTGATAGTGTTTGGCTTTGATTTGAAACCAAACAAAGATCTAATGGTAATCTGAAACTTCAATTGATTAAATCAAACAAAAAGCTCAATTGAAAGTGACGATAATTTGTTCAATTGAAAGTGACAAAAATCTCTAATGGTTGTCGATCGATGTGGAGTTTTTGATTTAACTGATTGTGTTCAATTGTCGCTTTTGAATTAAGACTCTCAGAGGGAGAATTGAGTTGAATAGCAGGAAAATAGAGAAGAGAAACCAAGTCGGGAAAGAAAAGAAAAATGAAAAAGAAAACGAATTCCATTCTTTCTTACCCTCGGTTGTGTCTAAATTTACAGGAGTAAAGAAAAGAATCTTGTTTTTAAGTGAAGGAAAACTTAGTAGTTTCCGGGAGGCTTCACCAAAATTCTTGACGGTTGAAAAGGCCCCTTTTCTTTATTATAGTATAAGATATTCCATGGGATAATGCCTGTTACCAAAAGGAGTGACACAGAAATGGAAAAAGTTCAACGTAGCTTTTGGTGGGGCATTACTTTGATGAAAGAAAGTTTGCATTTTATTAACTCGGAGCAAGATGGAATTAATGAAAGAATTTGGAGGTCTTGGTATTAAAAATTTGGATCTAATGAACATTGCTCTCATCGAAAACTAGTGTGGAGGTTTCGGAGAATTAGGATGCAATGTGGGTACAATTACTAAGTGCTAAATACCTTCAACACAACTCCTTCTGGACTGTTGACAAGCCTCAAAAATGCACAGCAACTTGGATTAGTATGTTAGAAGTTCGCAGTATTCTTGAAAATAAAGTTTTCTGGCAGATTTCTGATGGTATAAATGTTCGAATTTGGGATGATCCATGGTTGCACCAAAGTTTAGCTCATTTGATTTGTAAACCTCCTTCATTACCCAATAACATCCAGAGAGTTGCAGATTTGATATCCCCTAATTCAAGAGAATGGGATATTTCTCTTCTCCATGAATTATTTCCTCCGGAGACGGTTCAGAATATAACATCGATTTACTTAAGTGCAGAGGTGGATTCAAAAGACTCTATAGTTTGGTCTTGTTCGCCATCTGGTAAGTTCACAACAAAATCTTGTTACCATTTGTTGATTAACAATGCTCCTTCCTCTTCGGGTTTAAGTGAATTTCTGTGGAAAAAGTTCTGGTCGTTCTCTAATCTGTTGCCTAAGATTCATATCTTTCTTTGGAAAGTTATACACAATGGGATTGCAGTTAAGTGTAACATCAAAAGATTTGTTACCGGTGTTGAGACTAAATGTACTTTCTGTCAACAAGAGGATGAAACTTCTTTACATCTTATTATTTCTTGTCAGCGATCAAAACTGGTATTTGAATTGTTTGATCTTCAAGATACTTTTTCTGCTCCGGTGTCTGGCATTCAACAAATAATATCCAGATGGATGGATTGAGATTCAGAAAATGTTTCATGAAAAAGGTATGTCTATTATGGAACATTTGGAAATTAAGGAATGACATAATTTTTTCTCAAGCCAGTTTCTCAGAGAATTTGGTGATTCAAAAAGCTATGCAGGATTTGGATTTATGTTTAAGTATTCGTAAAAACAGTGAATCTATCCATGTTACTTCGCAAATTGTGAACTGGTCTGCTCCTCAACCGCATTACGTTAAGATTAACGTAGACGCTGCCTTTATTCCTAACAATGCAGCGGCTGGTGCAATTGCTCGTGATCACATGGGTAATTCTCTTGGTTGTGGTTTATTGGACGTGTATATGTCACAATAGTCTACCAGCAGCTATGCAGCCACGGAACAACCACAGTTAACAAACAAGAGCAAGTCTTCCGGTGTTGTAACAAGTTAACCAAAGAGTCCGAGTCCAAAGCTTCTGTGGTTGTTGTAACAAGTTTATTCTTCCTGTATTATCGACTGACTTGTATAGATTAGGCTTGAATTGTTCGTAACAACCTGTATTTGTATTCATATAAATACTGAATGAAAAGAACACAGTCTACACAATTGTGAGACTTAAACTCTATCTAGATTTTGGTTTTAAGATGGTATCCTTGTAGATCCTAGGAACCCTAATATCAAATCTTCCGCTTCATCTCTGTCTTTTATCTTTTATCTAGATTTTAACCATGCCTGAATCAGATCAATCCTCTCCCAACTCTCCAGTTCACAACTCAAATCAACCTAATCCCAATAACTCACGAGTCCTTGATCCCTATGTTATACATCCTAGTGATAACCCAGCCACTATTCTGTTCTCTCCATTGCTTCAGGTTGATAACTATGGAGCCTGGGTTCGAGGAATTACCAAGGCATTGAATGCCAAAGGAAAATTGGGATTTGTCGATGGCTCTTTACCACCTCCAGAAGATGATCTCACACATCGCTGTTGGAAGCGCTGTGATGATCTAGTGGGAAGTTGGATCCTCAATTCCGTCCATCCAGACATCCGTGCAAGCTGTCTCTATGCAGCTTCTTCTTATGCTATATGGAAGGACCTACAGTACGGTTTTGTGTATCTAATGCTCCGATTCTATTTCGTTTGAAATCCGCAATTGCTTCAATCAAGCAGGAGTCTATGCCTGTTTCTCTCTATTATATGAAAATTAAAACACTATGGGATCAGTATGATTCTCTGGTCACTTCTACGGAAGCTTGTATTTGTGGTGCTGGAAAGCACATGTTGGAAAGGCCGGGAGAGAGAGATCGTGCCATGGAGTTTTTGCAGGAGTCTCGCATGACAAAGGTTCTCCAATCTTCGCAGTCAAACACCGACTATGGAACCTTTCCCTACCGTTTCTGCGCATCTTCAACCTGGTTCCAGCGGGAGGAAGAACAACGAGAATATAAGTGTTGCTCCCCTGCCAACTGTTGATCCGCTTTCTCGGTTCTAATCGGCATTTTCCATCAACCTCTCGTGCTCCGGTAAGCCAAAAAAAACGTCAGCGCCCACATTGCGATTACTGCAACAGACACGGTCATGTTTGAGACAAATGCTATCGTCTTCATGGCTTTCCTACCACCAACAACTCTCTACCTCCAACCAACAATAATCGCAAATTGTCTCTCGCTTCTGGACTATGCCGGTGATACATCCGCCATTCACCCAGCTCTTCCAACATTATCTGCCGATCAATATGCTCGTCTTCTAGCTTTGATCAACCCCCTGCTCCGAATCTGCACCGATTGAACCCCGTGCTAACTTTGCGGGTATAACTCTATCCACGTCTTTTGTTGATCCATGGTTCATAGACAGTGGTGCAACACACCACATCCAGAACTCTTTGCAATATTTTACGTCATACATGCCCGTCCCGGTCTTTGATTCAAATGCAATTACCGGATGGTTCATTCTCCGTTGTTAAGCATATTGGCGAAGTTTTTTTTCTCGCCCACACTTAAACTTTCGAATGTGCATCACATTCCTAATTTCAAATTCAATCTTATTTCTGTGAGTCGTTAACTCGCCAAACGAATTGTATCGCTTATTTTTTTGACAATGTTTGTTTCTTTCAGACCTAGTCACGAAACAAGTGATTGGTCGCCTGATTTCATCTCAAGCTTGTATCGTCTCCAAGTTCATTCACAATGATCAGTCACGCCTAGAGTCTTATGTAATAAAGCGTATGCCGATGTTTGGCATTGTGGCTAGGTCATCCTAGCTTTGAAAGTTTTAAATTCCTATGTCGTACTTTTGATTATATTAAGTCCAGTTCTTCTCACTTTTGTGATGTCTCTGTCCTTTGGCTAAACAAAGCCGTTTATCGTTTAATAAAAATTCTTTATCTTTATCACGTTGTTTTGAACTTATTCATTGTGATATATGGGGTCCTTTTGTGATACCATCACTTACTTGGTGCAAAGTATTTTCTCACAATAGTTGATGATTTTTCCCATTGTACATGGGTTTATCTCATGCACACCAAAAGTGAGACTTTTAAATTTCTCCAAGTATTTTTTAATTTTGTTATCACTCAATATTCTAACAAAATTGATCACATATCTACCGGTACTCAAATTCCTTTTCTTTCTACCTTGCAAAGACTAAGATCGATAATGGCTCGGAATTTCTATCCCGAGAAATGCAAACATGGTTTAAAGACCGTGGTATTCATCATCAACGGAGTTGTGTTTCCACTCCTCAACAGAATGGTGTTGTCGAACGAAAACACCGTCACCTACTTAGTGTCGCACGAGCTCTTCGATTTCAGTCACATTTACCCATCACTTATTGGGGTGAATGTTTACTCACTGACATGTTATCTCATTAACAAAATGCCTACTCTGTTTTGCAACATAAAACTCCACATGAAGTTCTCCTTGGTACTTGTGCCTAACTACCGTCATCTTCGTATTTTTGGTTGTTTGTGTTATGCTCGGAATACAAAGATCACCTCTAAATTTGATCCACGAGCTAAGCCTGGTGTATTTCTGGGATATCCCTACAATCACAAAGGCTACATTGTTTTAGATCTTGCCACGAAGACCACCTTTGTGTCTCGAGATGTTGTCTTTCATGAGCATCTGTTTCCTTTCAAAGATGCTAAATTGACATCTAACAATATACTTTCACCCTCTATAGAACCTGATGTTTTCTATGAGGACTACACGCCTGTAGTTCCAACACTTCCTGTGTTGGATACACCATCCACTATCAACTCACCTGCTTTGACTCGTGATGATTCTACTTCATTCACCCAAACTACGGGTGATACTAATACTTCTACAGGGATTGAATCTACTCCCCTGTCCAATACTCCGGCCATCACTACTGATGTAGTAGTTTCTCCTCCTACTATTTCTGCCGACGACACTGTTTTACGAAGATCGACCAGGGAACATCATCGCCCTTCTCACTTGAAAGATTACATTTGCTCTGTTAACAAATGTACATCTAATTCACTCTATCCTCTTACAAATTACATTTCTTTTGATAAATTCACTCCTCAACATCGTGTCTTCCTCTCTTCGGTTATTGCCAATGATGAACCGCGCACGTTTACGGAAGCTATTAAAATTCCAGAGTGGCGTGATGCCATAATCAATGAGCATACTGCTCTACAAGAAAATGATACTTTTACTCCAACTACTCTTCCTCCTGGAAAATCTGCCATCGGCTGTAAACGGGTATTCAAGATTAAATATAAGCCGAATGGTGAAATTGAACGTCATAAGGCACGTCTGGTTGCCAAAGGATACACACAACAGGAAGGTATTGATTATCATGATACCTTTGCTCCTGTTGCCAAACTAGTTACTGTCCGTGTTTTGTTGTCTATTGCTGCCATTCTCAATTGGCCTCTCCATCAACTTGATGTCAATAATGCTTTTTTACAAGGCGATCTTAATGAAGATATCTACATGAAACTTCCTCCAGGATTTCAGAAAAAGGGAGATACTCGTGTTTATAAACTCAATAAATCTCTATATGGCCTTAAGCAAGCCTCTCGTCAATGGTTTGCTAAATTTTCTACTGACCTTACTTGAGGAAGGTTTTGTACAATCTCGTGCTTTGATTATTCACTTTTCTCTTTTCATTCAGAACAGTTTCTATTTATGTTTTAGTTTATGTCGATGATATTATTATTGGTACTAATGACTTAGTTATTCAAGAGTGAAACATAAACTGGAAGCCAAATTCTCGCTCAAAAATCTTGGGCGTTTGCAATATTTTCTAGGCATTGAAGTTTCTCGTTCTCCAAAAGGTATTTTCCTTGGACAACGTAAATACATTCTTGACATTGTTCAGGATTCTGGTCTTTTAGGAGCTAAGATTGCTGCTTCCCCTATGGAACAACACCTTAAGTTACTACCAACCTCAGGAGATCCTCTACCTGATCCAAGTATTTATCGACGATTAATTGGTCGACTCCTATATCTTCAGGTAACTCGCCCTGATATCACTTTTTCTGTCAATTATTTAAGTCAATTTATGCAACACCCTTGTTCTGGTCACTTGGATGCTGCTTATCGTGTGGTTCGCTATCTCAAAGGAACCGTTAGTCATGAAGTTTTTCTCTGTGCAACTAGCTCACTTTCTCTTGCTGGTTACACTGATTCTGAGATAGAAATAGATTGTTATTTTGTTCGCGAAAAACTCTTATCTGGCCTTATTAAACCCACACATATACCATAAGTAGCTCAGTTAGCCGATCTCTTCACCAAGCCACTGGGAGTGATCAATTTCGACGACTTGTCCGCAAGTTGGGCGTTCAACCTCATTCTTTGCCCGCTCCAACTTGAGGGGGGTATTGGACGTGTATATGTCACAATAGTCTACCAGCATCTATGCAGCCACGGAACAACCAGTTAACAAACAAGAGCAAGTCTTAGGTGTTGTAACAAGTTAACCAAAGAGTCCGAGTCCAAAGCTTCGTGGTTGTTGTAACAAGTTTATTCTTCCGTATTATCGACTGACTTGTATAGATTAGGCTTGAATTGTTCGTAACAACCTGTATCTGTATTCATATAAATACTGAATGAAAAGAACACAGTCTGCACAATTGTGAGACTTAAACTCTATCTAGATTTTGGTTTTAAGATGGTTCAAGCACGTTTATTGCTATTTCTTCTTTTTTGGCAGAATCAGTTGCTTGCAAACTTGGTTTGGAACTGGCTAAGAGATTTATGTTTAACAAGATTATTATCGAAGGTGATGCAAGTAATGTTACTTCAGCAATTTTAGGTGAGGTAACAAACATTCCTTGGAGTATAAGATCGGTGATTTTAGAAATTAGGGATGCTATTTCTTCCTTTGATGATGTAAATTTTATTTCTGTTCCTAAGAGTGCGAACAATCTGGCACATTCATTGTGTCAGCATGCTATGCATGACAATGTAAATATGTGGTGGGATGCTAATTCCCCACCTCGTTGTATCCTTTCAAACCTCAGTTCATGAGGTCTTTTCAATAATTTGGGCTCTGTTGAGCCCTTTTCTCCTTCAAAAAAAAAAAAAAAAAACTTTTAGTAGTCAAAAAACGGCTCCTGAATGCGTTGTGGTACAATCACACAAATTATACCCGTGCCTTTGCGATTTCAAATTTTCCCCAGTCGTTACCTAGGATCCGGATTCTGAACAATGAAATGGTTTTCCGACCACCACTATATTTTCTCATAGAATTTTATTACACGATCGGTCACGAATCGGTGAATAATGAGGTTGCCACGCGTCATGACTATATGAATTCTGGTTTGATAACGATACAACAAATCGACGGTTTCGATCAAACAAATAGATCTGAAATCGTGCAACGCATCATTTGATATCCAAACTCCCCAAAGAAATTTCCTATTCAGAGAAAAAACAACGCCCCCTTCAAAATCGCTTTTTTCTAGGGTTTACACAGTGCATCGCGGCTACAATCTATTAACATTGAGATCATCAACATCATCATCTACTCTCCAACTATCACACTCACAGAGGTACTTGAACAATCAAAACCAAAATCTCAAACCCCCTTTGATTCTCCTAGGTTAGGGCATCTGAAGAAACTACTTCTTTCCGATTCTAATGTCCTTTTCTGGTTATAAAGTTATGACCTTTACATTCTTTAACTGTTTGATTTTGCAGATTGAGCTTCAGAACGGCAAGAGGGGGAGTAGGTGAAGTACAAATTTTGTTGGGACCAAGTCAAACTGAAATTGATGGTATGTATGCACTAGTTGAGACTTGGTTTGATTTGTTCTGTGTTTTTTTAATTTGTTGATTTAGGGTGTTGAATTGTAGTGAAATTCTGGGTTCAATTTTGGTTTTTTATGCTAAAATTAAGATTTTTAGTCAAATTTGATTAGTTATTGTGGTGCCCATTGGATTAGGGTTTTTGGAGTAGTGGTGAATGATGGAGTGTTGTAGTTGTTTTACAATTTAGGGTGCAAATGTTTGGTGGTTTTGAATTGTGTATCAAGTGTGGAAGTTTTGATTTGAAGATTTCAGAGTGTGCCGAGGGCGACTATAGTTGCGCAGCCACAGAACTCGGGTGAAGCTGATATATGGTGGTTGAATAGTGTATGAAGTGTGAAGGTTTTGTTCGGAGAGTCTCGGGGACTGTAGTTGCGCAGCATAGTTTCTGTGTTTCATAATTCAATGTGGGTCTAAGTTTTGTGCGCGGTTTGTGCGTTATTGTTTTGGGTGATTAGAATTTTGTGGTTATCATAATGGCATTGATTTATGGACTAGAGGTTCTTGACAAATGACACTGATTTTGCAATGAATGTAAGGGATATGACAGTATACTTGGCCGTTAGAAAATTGCAATCAAGAAACATCAGGGTCTTTTGTTAAAACCCTTTGCCTGAGGATTCTGACTGATCTGTATTTCAAATTCGTTTCTTAATATCTTAAGTGTTTGTTAAGGGCTCTGACCTGTTCCTGAGGATTCTGACGTATCTGTATATCAAATTCGTTTCTTAATTTCTTAAATGATTGTTAAGGGCTCTGACCTGTTTTACGAAGAAGAGGATGTGTGGAAGTTTCTTCTTTGGTTTGTAGTACTTTCTGTTGCAAGTTGCATATATTGCTAGTGGAAGGAATTCTTTAAGTAGTTTGTTGTTTTCAATTGTTAGACTGTATTTTATTGAATGCCATAGTTGTCAATCAATACGTGGTATCCTTGGGAACATTAACTGACTTGCACTTTCCAATTTCAATTTTAACTTAAGAAAATTTCAAATTTATGCAACCTATGATGGCCTGTTAGATTCTAACTAAGTACTGTCAATGACGTGTCCATCAGGATTATGCTCGATATATATTACCGTTTTGTGGTAGGAATATCATGCTCTAGTTTCTGAAATCCTGAAGTTTAATTACTGCTCGTCATCTGGTTCGTGCATTTGTTTTTCTTCGTCATGTAATAACAGTCTTTCTGTGCAGTCATTCGAAAATAAGGCCTTTTGGGCTGACAAGGACAATGGAGGTTTACCCGATGATCAGGTAGCCTATGACAATCCCTCCAAAACAGAAACCAAGCGCCAATATAATTGGCTTTTCGATCCTACTGAAGCGGACCTCTTTCCAAATAAGAAGCAGGCTATAGATACAACAAACAGCAGACCGTATCCAGGAGTTTTGACTACAAATGTTTCTTCTTGGGAAAATGGTACCAATTTGGAACCAGGAACTGGCCAGCAATTCAGTGACCAAGTATTTGGTTCAGAACCTGCTACGGATGTCAGCTTTGATGAAAGCAATGTGCATGCAAATGGTTCAGATAATCTAATTATGGGAAGGAGTGTGGAGGATCAATTCAGAAATGATGCTTCTGTTGCTTTGTCTATGTCCCAGGATTATAACGGTTCTTCACTTAACTATGGTGGAATCAGAAGAGTTAAAATTAACCAGGTACGAGATTCAGACAGTGGCGTATCTATCTCCATGGGTCACAACTACCAGGTCAATGATACTGGCGATGGGATGCCCTTATCTATGGTTCATGCCTATCTTCACAAGGATGATGGCATCTCTGTGCCTCCACCTGAGACTTATCAGGCGAAGGAGTCCAGCAATAATATTCCTGTATCAATGTACCATTCAATGTCTCACTCCTTCATTAAGGAGGATCAAAATATGATATCTTTCGGTGGGTATCAGGAGGAGCCTATCACAGGAGCCTCAGATAGGCTTATTAATAACTACGACTTGATGATGGGTCAGCATTCCTTAGTTGAACAACAATCAGATATGAAGCCCGAGGAGAGCGGTTTGGTTGTTCCTCAAGCCGAGACACTTCTAAATAATACCACCCAAAAAGGAACCAAAAAGTCTGGAAATGATACTAAGCCTAAAACGTCAAAGAAGGTATCCCCTAATAACAACAATTTTCCTTCAAATGTCCGAAGCTTACTATCCACTGGGATGCTTGATGGAGTACCAGTGAAGTATATAGCCTGGTCGCAGCAGGTAAATTTATTACAGTCCATCTAATCTATTTCTAAAGATTTCTTTTACCAAGTTTTTATTATTAAGATCCAATTTTGTGATGTCAAAAGGAGCTACGTGGGATTGTAAAAGGTTCAGGATATCTATGCAGCTGTCAATCATGTGGTCTTTCTAAGGTACTTAGTACAATTTACATTAGATATTACTTTTTCTTCTACATAGTACTCTGTTCTATTTGAATTTGCTTCTTACTAAATAAATTGGCATATGCAGGTACTCAATGCTTTTGAGTTTGAGCGCCACGCCAATTGCAAAACTAAGCACCCTAATAATCATATATTTTTCGAGAATGGGAAGTCTATTTATGCAGTAGTTCAAGAGCTAAGGAGCACTCCTCAGAACTTGTTATTTGAAGTGATTCAAACTGTTACTGGTTCTCCTATCAATCAGAAGTCGTTCAATCTTTGGAAAGGTAAAATGATCTTTACTGTACACACTTTAGTCGGTTTCTGTTAATAGAGCAAAAACACGGTTCACCAGAAAATAGAGTGATAATGAACCACCCCCAGCTTTGCTGTGTAAACAAGCGCTGCACCAAAACCAATTGAAGAACATTCAATTTCCTTGAGAACATTCAAGTTATGGTTTGCATCATATATTGAGATTTTTTTTTTCTTGTTATGCTGGACTGATTATTTCCTTTTTCCTCCTCTCTATCTCATCCAGAGTCATATCAAGCAGCGACTCGTGAACTACAACGTATTTATGGAAAAGATGAAAAGAACCAGGCTTTGCAAAATGAATATGCTTAATGCACTTGATTCAGATTGTAATCTAGGGAAAAACCTTTCATTTTTGTTCTAGAATACATCCTTTTCGTTTTGATTTTTTTATAACAATAATGCTATGATGTATTTTCAATAGAGAACTCAAATTGGTATAATAGATTAATGTTGATAGTCAGTTTTTTTTTTTTTTATGTTTGCTGGCTTATTCCTCTGTAATGTCCTTTTCTAACTACTAGTAGACTATGAGGAAAATGCCGCCTCACAGCTGCAATTCTCAGAAACTTTGATGGCAATGGACCAAATCCGAATGTTGATGTTGCTATTGATTTGGTGCTTTGAACAATGGGTCCTCTTCACACCTGTTTCCGATATAATGCGCAATTGACTGCATAGATAAGTCTGTCATCAAAGCAATGCCCACCGGAAAATTTCAGCAAATAAATAGGAGAAATCCTCAGAGAAATCCAAAGGAATTAGTCAAGACTCACACCCGGACAAGGTTTCAGTCAACATCGTTTGACGGACAGAGTCAAACAGGTCAACCCTAGTTGGAAGGGAGCCATGCTGAAATGACTGAAACGCCCTTTAGGTGGTTAACTTAACCATCTGAATCATCTACCCATTTTAATTTATACGACTTTCGGAATAAGCTACCCACTTAAACTTATACGACAATCAGATCAACGTTACCAATTTATTTTATAAGACAGTCATAGCTGGTACCCGATTTATTTTATACAACCAAAATGATATGTGTTTATTCTTCGTGTCATTTACTATGAAGAAATGTTATGATATTACCAATCCCTTGTTATGTCCTGCTATATCTATAGCACAACCAGTCATACTTAGAGCTGCAATGTGAGTTTCCATAACTTATAAGTTGTAAACAGCATACATTCCTCCAGTCCTTCCTTACTCCTTAATCCTTGTACATTCAACTTCAAAATTTTGTAGATTTGCATTTCAAAGAAAGTGAAATGTATTAGTTACAGGGAAAGCAATTACAGCAGCAATGACAATTACAAGGAAAGCAATTACAGCAGCAATGACAATTGCAGGAAAAAGAACAGTTTTTTGTCTATGTGCGTTTTTGTGTTAATAACAAAATGGAAGGCTTAAATCGTTATTACAGCTAAATAAAAGGATATATCCGAAGAGATTTAGGGGCATATTTTGATTAAAGAGCTACTGTAATGGCTTAGTGCTAAATATATGAAAGTCACATATGTATTTGAGACTAATCGTTTTCACTCGGACTGTTGAGAAAATTCTTACCCTTTCTTACTCTACACGACTTCCTGAGCCACCATCTCGGAGGTAGGATTTCTCTAGTTTCCCAGTCTTCATATTTTCTTTCATGGGGATTAGCTTAGTTGTGTATCTCTTCCATCTTCCAATAACACCGACATCAACACCTCGCTAGAACTGAACCCTGTTAGCCAAAATCATGTCCTTCTTAAGAAAGTGTTATATGCAAATACCACCAGCAGTAGTTTATTGAATTAGATAGTACTAGATTACCGCGCGCGGGGGGGGGGCCGACCGTAGATAAATAGTGACATAATTGAAAACCAACACAAAGTGATACGCGTGAAAACACAACTGCACCCTATCCTAGTATCAGCACCAACACACAGATGTAACTCTTGTACAGATGACGACGGGCACGTGGCCGGCGAGAAAACTGGCAATCGAGGATTGTTGGATTTGATTGCAATAGGCTGAAAAGTGTTGGCAATTTATATGCAGTCATTTATTGTCTTTCCTGTTCGTTCGCCACACTGTTATCATCAGCCTATCGAAAACTAAAATAAAAATAAAAAATAACCAAACTTAAAACGCTCACGAAGCAATTATGCTTGTATGCCTAAAATTATCACCCCATGTGTCGATACTCTTTATATGCGTATCAACAGTTGGAAGATATCTTCAAAGACAAATGGATACTTTGGTCTTTTGAAATAACGGAGTGGTATAACGACTAGACCTTAGCTTTACTCCTCTTGTTCATCTGTCTCTTCTTTTTTTGTTAATCAGAAAATTCATAGCTTAGTTTGTTTCTGTTGTTTCTTTGGTAGATGGCGATTGAAGTGATTAAGAGAAGAAGTTCAGAGTCTGTACTTCATTCAACATTAAGTTAAGAAGCTTCTTTTGATTCAATTACAAAATGTTTTTTTGTTTTTTATTAATCAATGATATGCGTGTGTTTGATTTTTGATTTGAAGAATGGGTTTGTCGCCTTGAATCTGTAATTGATTAAGAATGAGAAAAAAAGATTGGAAGTCCAGCTTTAGACCGAGAAATAGAAGAAACTTTGTTAATGTAAATGAAGGAGCAGCAGAGAGACAAGCTTAATTTGTTTGTTTTGATTAGGAATTTTGCTGGAATGGACATTTTAATCATTACGTAGTACTATTAACCATTTATAAGATCGTTGTACACCATTCTTAGCAAGTAAAATAATTTGCTGAGTTGACGACATTGAAGGTGGAAAGATATATAGACTGATAGAATTTGAGAAAGGAGAGTTGACTCACTGAGTTAGTAGCCAACCTGAAGGAAATGGATTAAAACGGCGGGGTACGCGTTACGGTTGGGTGGAAATAACTTCTTCTTCTCAAATGGTATATCGACATCTTCTCTGTATTTTCATTACATTCTTCTGTTGTAAATTCACATTTCTTTCACCCGACCACATATGAAGCTTTAGTCATTGAATTGGAGAACCCATTAAGGTCTCGGTTGTGTCATACTCAATCAAATATGAAAAGCATCAACTGGATTAGTTCCATAGAATTGGCGTTTCACTCATGATTCACTGTCTCTCAGTCTCTCCAGCTCTCGATCTAAAGTTCCATCGCTCTAACTATCTTGATGAAGGTTCGAAGAACATAGAATTGATACTATCGGTGGTACTGCCGATATCGGAAAAATGTAACCATAGTTTATTCATATTAACTATGATTGAGGGATAAACTTGGAACAAAAAAACAAAACATGGAAAATCTTGACGGACAACCGATTTTGTCCGTCAACTATAATTGACTCAACAGTTGGCGTCTGGTAGGAAAAACCCAAACGTTGGGATTTCGACGAGGATATCCCAATAAATAGAGCTAAAGTAAAGTATGATTCTTCAAGTCAAGCTCAAGTGGATGCGATTCAAAATTCCACTGTAGGAAAACTGAACCACTTGTTTCTCACCATCTAAGTTTTCCAAAGGCTTAGATGAAAAGAGATTATCATGAGAAACCAGTGGTTCTGTCCATAATAATCTTCGAACAATCTTTAAGGAGTTCTGGCGTGCACTACAGATGCCAAGAGCAAGTTTTCCAAAGAAATTTCCCATGGGGCGAATTTTTAAGGATCAATCAAACACAAACTTATTAGGTTTATGGTGTTTGCCTGCTCTGATAACAATTGAAAATGTGGGGGTCCACACCCAACAATTCGTTTGGCAATCTGAGAGGACTTACTCCAATACACTTCCTAGAGAATCAACTAGACAGTCAGACTCAATCTAGAGTAAAGTATATCAAAGAGTTTTAATATCTCTCTTTCACAATGTAATCAGCAAATCAAACAGATAGAAATCCGTGAGCCTGATTATTATGTGAAACAACTTGAACGGTACCAAAGACCAATGTTCAAGTGTCAATCAATGTAAATCAACAACCAAAGGTTGGATATTCTAATCGATTGATCTTAACGCACAACCTGTGATATTTCAATTATATAACAAAATATAATGTGGAAAGAAATAACACAGACACCATAATTTT
Source organism: Papaver armeniacum (assembly GCA_023531295.1). NCBI lineage: Eukaryota > Viridiplantae > Streptophyta > Magnoliopsida > Ranunculales > Papaveraceae > Papaver > Papaver armeniacum. Next base: position 518,245 of record JAJJWW010000903.1, read on the forward strand.
GTTAACGAGGAAACCGCAAATGCAGAAAAACCCTAGGACCTAGTCCAGATTGAAGACTACATTGTGTTAAGCCGCTACAGACTCTAGCCTACTACAATTAACTTCAGACTGGACTGCAGTTGAACCCTAATCAATCTCACACTGATTCAAGGTACAGTTGCATTCCTTACATCTCTTATCCCAGCAGGATACTACGCACTTGATTCCCTTAACCGATATCACCCACAACTAAGAGTTGTTATGACCAAAGTCGAAGACTTCATAAACAAATCTGTCTCACACAGAAAAGTCTATAGGATTGGATAAATATGTCTCCACAAAAATACCCAAGAGTTTGTGTTCCGTCTTTTGATAAATCAAGGTGAACGCGAACCAATTGATAAACCGTACTTATATTCCCGAAGAACAGCCTAGTATTATCAATCACCTCATAATAATCTAAATCGTATGATCGCGAATCTAGATATTGTGGAATCACAAACGATGAGACGAAGATGTTTGTGATTACTTTTATCTTGCCTATCGGAGAAATTAATCTCGAGTCAATTATTTCAATTTTACTCAATACGATATAATCGGGCAAGATCAGAACACGCAACTACAAGAAAATAGTTGGGTGTAGCTTCACAATCCCAATGAAGTCTTCAAGTCGTTAACCTACATGGTCTCGAGAAGAAACCTAAGGTTAAAGGAGAATCGACTCTAGTTATGCAACTAGTAACACACAAGATGTGTGGGGATTAGGTAATTCCCAGTTGCTAGAGTTCTACTTTATATAGTTTTCAAATCAGGGTTTGCAATCCAAGTTACCTTGGTAACAAAGCATTCAATATTCACCGTTAGATGGAAAACCTGATTCAACCAAGCTAATATCTTTCAACCGTTAGATCGAACTTAGCTTGTTACATAAAAATGAAATGTACCATCATTTAGGTTTATGTAACCGTACCTAAACGTGTACACCATGTTGGTTCACAAATAGTTAACCGAGGTTAGCCATATGATCACTCTCATATCAATCTTATTCATCTTAACCATAACTAGTTCAAATGACTCGAATGAAACTAGTTGAAGAACCGTTCAATTGCTATATTCTCATAGAAGTATAAAAGAACACACACAATTGAAGCAAAATCGGTTTGATTCACTCGAATCAATACATGAAAATTATAGCCACGGTTTTCAAGGATTGCATTCCTTATTTTATAAATGTTTAGGTTCATGTACATGACCGATTTTAGAAAGTAACCACTTAAGCATGCGTACGGGTATGCGTACTTAAGTAACCGAATTTGAGTTTGTTTTGGTTTTCAAACTCAGCAGAAAATCACGGACGTGAACTTTTCGCCAGTATGTGTACATGTACGCATACTTTGGTAACTGGTTGAGTTGGTTTTTGATTTCCAAACTCAGCAGAAATTCACGGACGTGAACTTCCTCTAGTATGCGTACATGTACGCATACTTAGCCAGTCTCCATCAACCATTTAATACACACACAAGTATGTATACATTTGGTTCCTAGTTTTGGACTTATAAACAAATGTGTGAACACACTATATGCGAACACACTAAGCTCTTTATTTCAATCATTGAAACATTCTTAGAGGATGACAATAACTGATTTCACACACTATTAGCATCAAAGTAATTTTCAAGATATTGAAATAATCATTATCGAAACATTCCAAGTCTACACCAAATGATTGTATCACACAAACTATGTAAGATGTTACTTGGCAATTTTCTCATGATATAAGATGAACTTGGTCGAAGAGAAAGCTTGAAATATGTAAGCGAGATAAACTCAGCTCGAAATCTCAAATGTGTATATAAAAAACTATATCGTAATACGACTTATGTCTCAATATAGGAGATAGAGTAGAAATAGACTTTCCAAGTGATAAATGAGTTTAAGTATCCACATACCTTTTGTCGATGAAGTTCCACAAGCTCCCCTTAGTAGTTTCGTCTTAAAATGGTGAACGCCGTGAAAACTAAGCTCAACTACACAATCTATGTCCTAGTCCGATACATCTATAAATCGGTTAGAAATCAAGACTTATAGTTTTGATCACTAACATTGACAAACATGCTTGAGATAGCAACGCATGCGAGTTCGACCGAGCAGTGCTCTAACACAAACTTCATTTGCTTCTTCCTTTCCTATGAAGAATGCTTCTAACAACCCCTTTTAGGATTCTTCTTCCAATTCAGCTAGATATTCTAAGCAAGTCAGATCTTCTTTAAAGATAGACATTCAGTCATTGAATGCAACCAAAGGATGAATTTCTCTTATCAGGGACGACCTATTCCAAATAATCTTCATGCCATGCTAGCTACAACTGATATCTTAGGGGAGAATCCATGGTATGCATATTCTGGTGCCACAAATAATATCACTACTGATGCCTCAAATATGACTGATCTTTATTCACATAATGGTAATGAACAGATATGCAATGCTAGTGGTCAAGGTATGAAAATATTTAACATTGGTAATACTTCTAAATTTTTATAATCATGTTTCTTTACCTGGCATTTTTCATGTTCCTTCTGCTTCCCATAAGTTACTCTTTGTCCATAAGTTTACTACTGACAATCAGTGTAGTATAACTTTTGAGGATGATCATTTTTATGTGAAGGATCTCAACTCTGGGAAGAGAATTCTCCAAGGGAAGAGTAAAAATGGTATGTATCCAATGCCTTTGGTTTCTGCTGCTTCTATAAATGGTTTATCTACTGCTTCATCTAGTGTTTATGGTGCTTCTACAAGATTTTATGCTTACTCTGTTGTTCAAGTATCTCCAAGTTTGCTTCACATGCGCTTTGGTCATCCATCATTTCCATCACTGCAAAGAATAAGTCACAACCTTAATGTTGACATCGGTAGTCCTATTTCTGTAGTCATTGTAACTTGGGAAGGTCTCACAAATTACCTTTTGCTATGTCTACTTTAGTATTTGACAAACCATTGCAGCTTCTGCTTATGGATTTGTAAGGGCCTAGTCCTGTAACATCAAATAGTGGTTTTAATTACTAATGTAATATCATAGATGACTTCACTACATATTGTTGGATTTTTCCATTAATAATAAAATTATATTTTGGAGCTGTCTTCAATGATTCCAAGCTCTAAGTTGAAAATGCTTTTGATCTCAGAATTAAAATTATTAGATCAGATGGAGGTGGTGAATTTATAAGTACAAAACTTGGTTATTTATAACTTCTAGTGGCATTTTACATCAGTACACTTGTCCATATACATATGAACAGAATGGTGTTGCGGAATCAAAATATAGGCATCTAGCTGATCTTGGTAAAGACTCTACTTATTCCGTCAAATTAGGATGATTCTTTCTGGGTGGATGATTCTTTCTGGGTTGATGTTTTGAGACATCCAATTATTTGATCAACAGATTACATGCTGCTTCATTGTGCTTCTTATCTCTATATAAGAAGCTTTATGGTACTGCTCCTAACTACAACAACCTTAAAATGTTTAGTTGTGTTTGTTATCCATGGCCGAGGCCTTACGCTCAACATAAATTGGAACCTATAGAAATAAATTATGCATCTTTCCAGGTTATGCAGATTCTCAAAAGGTTTAAAGGTGTTGTGAACCATATTCTAGAAAGATTTTTATCTCAAGACATATTACTTTTCTAAATCTTCAAGTAAAGGTTATAATCGAAACTTATGAAAGAAGATCAAGAGGATATAATGATAAGTTGTTGTTATATGCGATCGTTTCTTTGGGATTTGCAGTTCAATTTTGGAGTTTATTCCTTGGCTTGCTTTTGAAGAAAAAGAATTGGTGGTTTGCTTATTAGACATTAGTAGACATTTTGTTACTGTGTGAGTGCCATATTGCTTGTTCTCAAAAATTAAATAATGTTTGGATTGTAATTATGTTGTTTACTCAAAGGCCTTTGTTAACTTGTATACCTGGGCACATGTTAAGAAATAATAAACAATTAATTTCTTGTATTGGGTTTATATACCTATCTTGGGATTTTAATTATCTTGAAAATACAAGTTTTCTTTATCCGTGAAAGTTAAAATTCCATTTGATATCCCTAAGTGGATATTTAATGTCTCAACCAATAGGAAATCTGTATATTTCTCTCTCCCTAAAATTTTATCAAGTCTCTCTATATTATCCATGTCTAAGTAAATAAACCAGAGAAAAATGAAAGGAGTCGCGGCCGATTCCATCGTTGGTTTCTCTTGCTTTAATCTCAATAGATTATTTGGGCCTTATTGTGTGTAGTGAATGGTTGACCACTGGTCAATGACTCAAGGCAGCTGGCAGCTTCCGGAGAATTATTAGCCGATTATGACTAATTTAATCTCGTAATGTGATAAAAGACCATACGAGAAGATTTAATGGTGAAGGATATACATAATCCTTATAAGAGACACGTAGGCAATATTAGTGGCATCATGTAATTGGTCTATATTTATAGAGCTCATATTTATGGCCGTGTATATGTTTTCTTATATTTTCACCTTCTCATGTTTTCTTTCTTCTCTATAAAATCCGTACTGTGCGAACAATTTAGTTACTGTTTGAATCTTTATAGTTTGAACCTCTATTAGAGGCGATAAAACACAACATGCCTGCATTTAATTTTCATTTTATAATACCCAAGGGTATTAAGGGAACACGAATATCAATTGCAGACAGGATTAATTAGTTATTGATTTAATAACTTATTTAATTTCCCAAAGCTAAATAATATCTATTTTACCCCTGCTAACTTGTATACGGGTATACAAGTTAACATGAACCTTTTTTTCTCTTGTTTTCATAATTAAAGCCATGGCTTTACTTATATGTTGTCTTTCGACTTTAAATTATGTGATTTTTTAATGTCACGCAAGCCAAGAAAGAGTCCCACTAATTCACTTTGGAACTCAAATCGATCTAAAATAGACCAGTACGTGGTATGATTCTGCTAAAATTAACACAGGCTAATTTTAAAGAACTTAAATCGGTGGTTCCACTTGGTTTGTCATCATTAATTGATTAAATCACAGAGATGTTTAAACTATACCAGTTCTCGTCAACATAGGTTTTCTACACCTATTAAGAAAGGATGAAATGAGAGATCAAATATACGGTGCAAAATAAAATAAATGAGAGATTGACTATTGAAAAACATGTGATAAATTACACAAAATTGGTCAATTAACCCAATAACGATAATTTCTGGGTGAAAAAGACATGTAAAATTTGATATTGTTTAAATGGACGAGAATATAAAAACAGTCAGGATGTAAACAGTTTCATCCTACCTATTTTCAAATATTTTTTCTTATCCTTAATTTATATCAGGATGCATCCAGTTTCACCTTCACTCTTTTTTAAGTTTAAGTCAAGATGAATCCAGATTCATTCTTGATATTTTTTTGGTGTCCATTTCACACATACTAATTTTTACTCGTCCATTATGACCATGTTTTAAAAATATTTGGGCATTTGACCCAATTTCTCGATAAATTACAAGTTTGCTCCATCCAAGAGAAATCGGAATTTTCTCCTAGTTAATATATATTATAAGTGTCCATTCAGATTCAGTAATATGATTGTGCGTAACTCCTGAAGGTACAAATTTGGGAAATAGCTTTCTCCTTTAATTATGTTATGGCATTTACATACCCCTTCCCCTCTGGAAAAAAAAAACACCTTTCTAATTTTGGTTACTATGTACTTCTTGATGGAAACTAGTACCAGGTATTGGATCAGGATTACGGTACCGTACGTGATCAGGAATCTCCTGAATTCTATAATATTTCAGTAAACCCTATCAGAAGAAATCTCCAAAGGACCTACGAATCAAAGAATTTAGTTTGATTTTTCAAATCAAGCTCACCGTAGCCTAGTCAACAAAAAGGGCTATAGTTTGATTTTTCTAGTCAATGAATGAAAATTCGACCTCTGATAATTTGAACTATTTGAATTTCTAATTGAAAATGACATGACTACTTATCTTGGAATCCAAATCCGGCTCCAGGCTTCGGAAAATTTAGAGAAGATCGTTATCAAACTAAAAACAATGTTAGACGCCCGTTTGTCGACATAGTTAATTAATATATCTGGCTCATGTGTCGACTCCTCCCAGACCGCTACCAACCATCAAATCTCTTTGACACGACTCTTTAACGGGTTCCAAAAGGCGAAACCCAAATCATTGATTGTTTTCAAATATTATCAAGTCTTTTTACAAATAGCAACCTGTTGTTTTCATTTATTGTAGCAGAAATAAGTATTTCATGTAGAGATATGCGCTGTGAATCTCCAATCTTATCTCTAAAATATTTATGAATAATCGGATTCTATGACCACGCAACCTCAAGTTGATGCCAACGAATATCCAAACTGATTTGAGATTTTCAACAAGTTTGAATTCATTTACAATTAATGCAACGAAATGCAACTTTCGAACTTGAAGTTATAAATAGTAGTCGATATGTTATCAACCAAACGCATACTTGATAATAAAGTTCAATTCAGTTTCACATAATTAGCCATGAGTTCGGTGAGTAAGAGTACTCATATTGTTCTTATCCACCTTCAGTTACTGTTCTTTTTAGTGATCAGCATCTCTGAATATCCACTAGCAAGTCATGGATGCCAGGCACATGAGCGGAGAGCACTCTTAGATTTCAAATTATCTTTGAGTGACCCTTCAAACCGATTATCATCATGGAAAAATGAAAACTGTTGTCAGTGGTATGGAATTAGATGTTCCTCGGATGCTCATGTCATCTCCATCAACCTGAGGAACGCAGGATTACATGGTAAATCCATCTCTCCCCTTTCGAACATCACACATCTGGAATATCTTGATCTCGCCTTCAACGATTTCTTCAATGATTTTAAGGAGACGGAGTTGCCACATGGTCTAACAAAACTCACTCATTTAGATCTCTCCAACTCCAATTTCTCAGGACCAATTTCACCACAATTCGCCAACTTAACCTCTCTACGCTATCTTGATTTATCTTGCACAAGAACCCGGTGCTTAGAAATATCATCTATGGAATGGGTGAGAAGGTTAATAAATTTGCAATTCCTAAATTTGAGTTATGTTAATCTAGATATGGCCACAAATCCAGGAAATAATATTGCTGAAGATATATCATATCTTGCCAATCTAAAGTATCTTGATCTCTCTGAATGCGGTATATCTACTTCTCTTTTCCCAATCCCTATTTCTAGAATTCTTCCTCATCTATCTTTTATCAAAATGACTGGGAATATTGATCTCTCCTCCAAAATCCCAGTAGAAATGGCGAATTTACCTTCACTTTCTATTCTTGACTTGTCTGCTTGTGGACTACAAGGTACCGTACCTTATCTTCCTCAACTTACAAGGCTTAATGTGATGAATTGTTATGGTCTTCGTCCTGATCTCACCGTGATGTTTCAACGTAAATGGCCTAAACTTCAAACACTTTCAATATCGTATGCTAATGTTAGTGGACCAATCCCGGTCTCGATTACAAACGCTCCATCATTGGTCAATTTTGATGCTGCAGGCTGTATAATTCAAGGGTCTTTACCTTCTTCCATTTCTAATCTTTCTCGATTGCAGTCTCTAGAGCTCTCTGCAAATGAAATAACAGGCAATATACCAGTTTCATTCTGTAAGATGGTTTCTCTTCAACGACTTGATTTGAGTAGGAATAACATAGCAAGACCCGTACCAAGTTGCCTTGCAAACCTCAAAAACCTTACTCTACTCCTATAATTTTTCGAATCGTGTAGCATTCTTGAAGGCAACATCCCAGAAGATATTGGTGTACTAAAAGAGATAGGGCGGTTTATTAGGTACTGGCTATTAGTGGATGTTGTTGCAGTGAGAGTGCTTAATTGTCTGTTGAAAAATTAAATAATGTTTGGGTTGTATTTGTAATGTTTGCTCAAATGATATAAAATTATAATTTTCTGTAAGGGATTTATCGGTTCTTTTACCTTTTGGCACACTTATATGGTGTTTATTGCAAGGTTAGTTTGGAGTTGCCATATTTAAACAATTCAACGTCGATGAAATTGAAGAAAATTAAGAAGAGCATTGATTAAACAGGGAAGATCTTCATAATGACTAGAGTATGGTGAGGGGGCAAACCATGTGAATTGTTTTTCATGTTTATGAGAGGGGAACCCGGAACCTGCAGTTTCTATGTTGTGTCCAGTAGGGAGGTTTAGAGGACTGGTGGGGAAGGGTCCAACCAATATGCCGTATGGTTTTAAATGCAGTAAGGTTTACTACAATAAACGAATCTTAGATTTTGGCTCTGGATGAATCATAGATGAGCCGACCAAAAGAAACCAGCTATCCGATCCATTTCTTAACAACTTGCCGTCGGATAGATTGCCGTGTGTATGTGAGTCTGGGACGTCCAATATTAGTAACGCTTATAAGCGATGAAATTAGTACTATTAGAAGTCAATATTAGCAACGTTAGTAGGCGATACAATTTAGTAACAAAGTATAGTGTTTCCAAATAGAATGCGTTTCAAAATACCCAGTCATTCTGACTGTTTGTATGGTAAAAATACTTCTACCTCAAACACGAATCTGATTTGATTAATTGATGATCGAACCGTTGTTTTTTTCTCCAATTGAACAGTGTTATTGGGGTACCTGCAAAAAACCCTCTGATGCTTAAGTTAGACAGAGTTTTTCACAGGAGTTTTTGTGGAGAAAATTCTTCCCATATTGGGTAATAGACCCATGTATATATATGTTGCGAATTAGGGTCTAGTGAAACGTTTTTCCATGCACCGCATGCCCTGGCATAAATTGCATTCATTTTCCCTGCATGCCTCCTCAATCATAAATTGTATTGATTTTCCCTGCATGCCTCCTGGCATATTCCAGAACCTTTCAGAACCTTCCTCCGGGTTATGCAACTAGCCAAGCAAAAATGGGTGTAAGAGATCAAGCCCAAGAATTAGTGTAAAATGCCAAGCCCAAGGAATAGTGTAAGCCCAAGTAGGGTATTTTTCTCAAGCCCACAGAGGGGCGTAAAAATCCACAAGGCTAACAGTATAGGGCGGAATGATCCAAGGGCTATGCAATTAAACTACAGCGTGATGCGCTGAATCAGGGCTACGGGATTAAGTTGTGCCGCACTGCACTGAAACGGAACTACGGGATTAAGTTACGCCGTGCTACACTTGGAAATAGAATCAACCGCATGATTTTAAAAGCCGTCTGAACAGTTTCCGTAGGAATATGCCAACGGAATATGCATGCGGATGACGTGGCGCTTCGCTTGTTTGGTTGACGCTGACATGGCACTTTGCTGACTTGGCACTTCAGCTCGCTGACGTGGTGATTTGCTGACGTGGCACTTCACCTCGCTGACATGGCATCTTGCTGACGTAGCAATGTTCTGACGTGGTAATCTGCAGATGTGGTATTCCACTGGCACGGCACTCTCACCGATGTGGCACCTTGTCGACGTGTCACCTATTGGTTGGCCATTATTGTTGATGTGTCACTCAATGCTGATGTGGCAGTCGATGTGTCATTGGTGATGGGTCTCTTTACTTGCTTGATTTGAACCTATGCACATGGGCTCCTATGCAAGGTGTTTGTGAGGCCTAGTTAGCTATTCTAGGCTTATAAAGGAAGACTGCTTAGGCCCAATGAACCATGCTTAGCTAAGAAGAGCATTTTAGGCCGAAGTAAGCCCATTTTTTTGGTGTAAATGTAATAGGGTACAAACATCGCCCCCTCTTAATCCATGACTCATTGTGGGTTAAGAAGTTTGGGTTCCCCAATTCTACTGGCAACTGAATTTGCATCTTTCTGGAGTGTTGCATAACTCGTCCCCAAACACGTTGTTCGGAGTGTAATGCTACTCGCCCCCAGGAATGTAAGGATTGCGTTGGAGTGTTATATATCTCGCCCCCAAATGGCTGAGGTGATATATAACTCGCCCCCAGTATGTAGTGGTGTCATGTCGCTCAATGCTCGCGCAAAGGTGCACTTCCCTGCTCGCATTTTGCTCGCGCATGGAATGAGAAGTTGAGTTTTCTGCTATCTTGACCCGCGCAGGGGCCAATCCTACTATTCAAGATGCGCACGAGAGTTGACATGTGTATATTTTCACATGCCTGGACAGGTGAAAATGTTCTCCACATTTGCTGATGTCCCATATGATGGGGGTACGTTAGGAACAGGATAAAAATGCTCGAACTGTGCATTTTTCCTATTGGCAAGGTGTTGGAGATGTTGTTGGCAGCAAGATCGAATTGCTCTGCCTTGGCATTAAGGACTGACTGCAGATTCGAACGTCCGCAGTAGCTTATAATTAAACACGAACAATTCTGATATAGTGTGGAATAACAAAACAATGTTGAATAAAATTTCTGAATTGAAATAACAAGATAAGTACCTATTGCCCGACAACAGCTGCCTCGTTAAAACCTTTGCGTGGAAAACCCAGTGGGATAAAACCATCATAAAGGAAAAAGAGTGCAGCACAACAGGATTTGACACTACTTCTATACGAATTTAGCTAACGATAAAACTTCTTCAAGTGGAACGAATTCCATGGCTTCCATGGTTTTGAATCTTGAGTACCATAGAGGTTCCTTAAGTAGTAGGAGCCACGAGACGCTGGCCTATCCATTATGTATGGACCTTCCCAATTTGCTCTGATCTTTCCACAGTCTGGTTCCATTGTGGCTGCTAGGATTTTCTTCAAGACATATTCCCCTGGTTTGAATGGCCTTTCTCTGACTTTACAATCATAACTTAGCTTGATTGCCTGCTGGTATCGGACCAACTACTATAAGGCTGTTTCTCTTTGTTCTTCTAGCAACTCTTTATCCAAAGCCATTATGCTGTCGTTTTTCCCAGATTTGACAACACGAGTTTTGGTAGTCTTGAGATGTACCTCGGTGGGTATGACTGCCTCTGTCCCGTAAGCCAGTGTGAATGGGGAAAATCCAGTGGATATTTTTGGGGTTGTTCGATAGGAACATAAAACTCCTGGGAACTCTTCAGTCCATTTTCCCTTCACCTTCTCCAGTCTTTTCTTGAGATTGTCCATAATAACGCGATTGGTCGCTTCTGCCTGCCCGTTGCTCTGAGCATGATAAGGAGCTGAGAAATTGAGGCGAATATTCGGGTTCTTGAAGAATTGTTTGATCACCCCTGAATCGAACTGTTTCCCATTATCCGATACTAACTCGCTTGGGATACCAGATCTGCAGACGATATTCTCCCGTATGAACCTTTCACATCATGTCTGGTAACATATACCAATGCCACTGCTTCGACCCATTTGGTGAAATAATCAGTAGCGGATAATACGAATTTAACGCCTCCGGGAGCTTTGGGAAGTGGTCTGACGATGTCTAGTCCCCACTTATCGAATGGCCAGGGGCTAAAAACTGTTGGAAAAACTGGGTTGCAATAGAAGATGAAATAACACAGGAAGAGATTGTTGTACTCCAAACTTTCAAGGCTCATAAGATTTCTTTTAGACAATTATTTCTACCCTCCCAATAAATTGGCGATTACAACAGGTATGTGAAATAATGCCTTCAGGATACAATGAAAGCCCTACAACGGAAATTGAATTCAAGGTTTGTACCCCTTGATCCAATCAAGAACACATGTGAACAAAATTTCTGATGATGCTTTAGAAAGAAAGAGAGAAATGTAAAAGTTTTTTTCCGATATGTTTTCAACGAGTTATGGGAGATGCCATTTATAGAGGTTTTCGCATCTGTTGGGAATAGACATCTTTTCACCAACATGTTTCTCTTCACGAAACGATGAGTCTCTTCATCATCAGACATAAATGGCGTCTATTGGATTTGAATATTCTGGATACTTTTTCTGAAACGAAGCGAAAATATCATTTTTTCCGAAACGCAGTGAAAGTATCACTTTTCCCGAAACGGCGGGAAGTATCAGTTTTCCCGAAACGAAGTGAAAGTTCATTTTCCTGAAACGGGATGTGAAAGTATCATTTTTTTTGAAACGGAAAATTATTCGATCCATAAACCAAAATATGGTTGCATGATTATTATTTTTTTGAAGCAAAAGAACTTGTATTATAGATGAAAACTAGACCTGTACATGAGTTCTATTTTCACTAAGCTGAGCTCTAATCTCAGCTTGAGAGAAATTTGTCCAGGAAACAGAAAAAGCATTCTCTCTAACTAATCTAGAGAGAATGTCAGCTACCTTATTACTTTCTTTTGGAATATAAGAACTCTTCCAAAAGCTATTTCTAAGAATTAAAGCTTGGATATCCTTAATCATATTTAGAAGTCTCCAATCGATTGAAGCATTGTTGTTGACTGCTTCCACAATCGTCTTTGCATCAAGTTCGAAGTGCACTCTCTCCACTTTAAGCTTTTAGATTGATTGATCGCTTCCCATAGACCCGTACATTCTACTTGTGCGGCGTCTCTACATCTTGTCGATAGATGCACCTTGCGGCTTGTCAATGTTCACCTGCAAAATTTCGAGATATTAGTCCAATTCCCCCAGTCTTTGTAATGTCTAGAAATGAGCCATCACAATTAATAGTAACAGTATTTAAAGGTGGAGGTGACCAGTGTGCATTACTTCGACTAACTCTACTGGAAGTGTTAAGTGTCACAGTTTTTTGAGTTAGATGATCATTGATGAAGCTGCGACTTTTCAAGATGATTATTTCAGGGATAGGGTTAATGTTTTGAAAAGTTTTATCACATCGGCTTATCCATAAGCACCACGCAATGATACCTCTTCTGCATATTTCATCTACTGAGATCTTCTTCTCGTGGAGATCATCAAACCAGCTTTTAACCCAATCTGAACAAGAGACAGATCCTGTTGAGATCCAACCAGTAATGGAGAACCAAACTGCCCGTGCTAAGTTACACTCCATTAGGACATGAGATGGGGTTTCATGTTCTTGCTCACACAAATGACAAACATCTGCAATTCTAGGTACTTTCATGCTTAGAACGTCTCTTGTAGGAAGGAGTACTGAAACTGCTTTATTCTTGGAAGTAGTGGTAACTTCCACAAAGTCTTGTAGATCTTAATCATTCTTGGCCCTCACGATTCAGAATGGTGTTTCTCATCATACATCCGCCTATAAGTCATTTTTTTGAGTAAAAACTCCCATTTTTCTCAAGCAGCCATACAAGCCTATCCTCTTGAGTATAGTGGATCTGAATACCCGTAATGATATTGACTGTATTTGGATCGAATAACTCCCTCAGAAGATTAATGTTCCAGGTCTTGTTGTCTTAATTAAAGAGTTGATGAAAAAAGGTATATTGCAGATGCACTGTGCAACTTTGCTTTGGGGTTGGAGGTTTCATAAAGTCTTGGATCCATCTATGATTCCAAATTTGTATCTTCTTGCCATTTCCCAGACACCAACAACTATTATTGTGAACAAAATCTATCTCAGAATTCATACTTCTCCAAGACCAGGTGGAGTTTGTTTTTTTCTTAAGATTGAGTAGATCACCATCTGCGAATATTTAGCCTGTAGGGATTTTACCATCATAGAATTTGTGTCTGAAGCAAGCTTCCAAGCAGATTTTGCAAGTAAGGCTTTGTTGAAGATGTGCATGTCTCGAAAACCTAACCCGCCTTCTTCTTTCGGCTTCTGTGTTCTTTTCCATGTGATAATGTGGTTACCTTTGCACGATTTTTTATTCCTCCAAAATTGTTGTTGCTTTGAACTCATTTGCTTGATAGTAACATCAGGAAGTTTGAAACATGTCATGTGATGAATGAGAATTGTGTTAGACACGTTTTTAATCATCACTGATCTAGCGGCTTCTGACATATTGCTTCCATTCCAGTTAGAGAACCTATGATCCATCTTATCACAGAGAATAGAGAAAGGGATACGTTTCTTTCTACCCACGAAAAATGGAAGTCCAAGATATTTCTCATCTGAAATGTTTAGAGATCTAACTTGTAGTGTACCACTGATATTCTGACAAGTCTCAGGATCTAGATTGGAGCTGAAGAACACTGCTGATTTATTAAAATTAATCGCCTTCCCTAACATTGTGAGAATTGATGAATTACTTGGAGGAGATTATTGACCTGAGTATCATTTGCTTTGCAGAACAAAATACAATCATCCGCAAAAAGCAGATGGTTAATTTTTGGGGCAGAGCGTGAAATTTTCATACCTGTTAATTTACCAGTCTTCTCACAGTAAGCTAGAAACCTAGAAAATGATTCCATAGCTAGAATGAATAGGTAGGGAGACAATGGGTCACCCTGACGGATACCTCGTATGGGCTTGAAGGCAGATGTAGGAGAACCATTAAGATTAATTTCAATATGAGTTGTAGAGATGCATTGTGAGAAAACCAAATTGCTTTAGAATATCCAACAAGAAACTCCATTCTAAACGGTCGAACGCTTTAGACATGTCCATCTTGAGTGCTAGATGGCCACTTGCACCTTCTTTTTTCTTCATAGCTTGAACTATTTCTTGTACGAGGCACATATTCTCTCAGAGATTAATCTCCCTGGCATGTATGCAGATTGCATAGGAGAGATGATCTTTGCCATGCGCTTCTTCATCCTTAAAGCAATAAGTTTCGAAATAATTTTATAAACCATGTTACACAAGGAAATTGGACGGAAGTCTTCCGGTTTATTGCATGATGTGTTATGCATCCTTTGTGGTGGTTTTCGTAATGGCTATGCATTCAATTTTCGAGAATTGTGCCTAAAATGTAACTATCAAACGGATGGAGTACATCGTTTTATTAGTTGCAATGGAAAATTAGTTGATGCATAAACCAAAATTTTGCTACATAAAGTATGACGTATCCTTTGTGGTGGTTTGCATAATGGATATACATTTAATTTTTTAAAATTGTGCCTAAAATGATATATACCTCCGAATTTTTTGTAAAACCTCTAAATTTGATATTGTTGTTTGTACTTGTTGCATAGAATTTTTTATAACCTTTCCAACTAGATAAAATTTGTAAAATTCCAAGGCATGGATTTCTAGATATGTTATATTAAAGTTTTCTTTCCAATTATACCCCTGAAAAGATAGGATACACAAGGAATTATAGTAATTGGACTAAAAGAAAGGGACATTTTTGGTTTTTCGGCCCTAACTATTTCCAATCTTTTTGTGTCAATTGATCACTTATATTTTACAAAAAAGTGGTCATATAAAGGTCCTCCCTCGCTTCGCTCGGTCGGCCCAATTATTTCAAATTGTCGAATAACAAACTTCATGGTCCTCTGCCTCTTCTGGCTCCTTCTTTCATCAAGTATTTTTTGATTTATCAAATAATAAATTCAGTGGTGTAATCTCAACAGTAAAGTGGAGAAGACTTTCGGGTTTTTCTTTCCTTAATCTATCCGGGAATGAACTTTCGGGTCCAATCCCATTTTCAATATTCTTAAAAGATTCAGAGGTTACTAATCAAATGATTAACCTCTCCAACAACAAGTTATCAGGTTCAATTCCATATTCCATATGTTCAAAAGACGCGGCATCTAATCCTGAAACTATTAACCTCTCAAATAACAGATTATCTGGGATTATACCTCCTAGTATTGGGTATTGCGAGGTTCTTATATCTCTAAACCTCGGCTCAAATAATCTCATTGGAAACGTTCCAAATGAGCTTGAACGAGTAAAAGGGTTAAGGTTTCTTCAACTACATGACAACAATCTCAACGGTACTCCTCTTAACTTCATTAGTAAAACTTCAAAATTTGGAAATTCTCAACTTAGCATATAACCATTTTGAAGGAAGTATACCCACTGGGTTTGGTTCGACTTTTAGTTTGAGCATGCTTTCTTTGAGGTCAAATAAGTTCAATGGGTCCATCCCTCACGAGATTAATCATTTTGTGCAACTCCAGATATTAGATCTGTCACAAAACAACTGTCAGCCATATTCCTAAAATATCCAGGGAAATACCTGGAGGGATTTAATAAAAATCCCCACCGATTGCGACACGGCTATGATATTCAGTTGAAGATGGTGATCAAAGAGATCATGAGACAATTCAAAAAGTTATACAACTATAGCTCAGGAATTGATCTGTCTTGTAACATGCTTGATGGAAACATTCCAATAGAGATTGGATTGTTAAAAGAACTTACAACACTTAATCTGTCCCATAATCATTTATTCGGTGACATTCCTAAGAGTGTAGGAAACATGTCCGGTTTAGGGTCTTTGGATTTAAGTTTCAATAGACTATCTGGTCATATCCCACAATCTCTAACATCACTCGACTCTCTATTGGGGTTCTAAACTTGTCTTACAATAAGTTGAGTGGTAGGATTCCAAGAGGAGATCGCTTTGACACACTGAGTGATAATGGTTGGGCCTTTATTGGAAAAGATTTATTGTGCGGAGAACCAACCAAGAAACTATGTGATGGTGACCAGTTTACTAATATTAATACTAGTGATACTCGCCATATGGATGATGAAGAAGATGATCAGGAGGATGCAATTGAGAGAATAATGTTTTATGGTGTTGTTGCGTTGGGGTTTGGAGTCGGATTTTGGGGTCTATTCTTCGTTTTGATTCTAAAGAAAGAGGACTTGTGGTTCCAATATTGGAGATTTATCAATTCTTTAGTTGTTAGAATAACATGTTGTATTAGGAGATAATTGATAGTAATTTACACGCTCTTGTCTTCTGATTAAACTTTCTATATATTGGAGATTCTTTTTTTGTGTTGCAGTTAAAAAATATAAGAAGTTGTTTTGGTTTTGTTCATTCTTTTTTTGTAATGCGGCATGGTCGTTTGCTAAAATATGAGCACATAAACTTAAACTTCCATTTTGTTTTTAAACGCAATATATGGCATTTCCATTGGTAATGTCTCTTTATTGCCTCAAACGGTAGGTGCATAAAATAGACTCGCCACGTGGTCGCACAGGAAGGAAATGAATGGGACTGACGAATCTCAGTCGAAGATCCCAGTTAGTGACTTGTCAAATCAAATGTCAGAGTTATCTCGCCGTGTCACCAAGCACGAAGAGGAGGCATACTGTAACAAAGTGACTTACAAGAGGAATCTAAAACTACGAAAGATCAATTGGAGTACCCGACAAGATATCGACCACGAAATAAGGACGGACGAAGTAAGGTTACTTGGCTAGAAAGATAACCCGCGAAGTAAGTAAATTAGCAAGAAAAGAGACAGTTGTCCCGACAAAAATGAAAGTTGTCAGCGAAAGAAGGGGAAAAACTTTATGGAAAATGGTCTGGGCGAAGTATAAAGCACTTCCACGAGAACATTGCGAAGTAAAAATGAGCTGTACATCATTAGGGTTGATTGACCTATAAATAGAGGTCCTTGGGCAAGGCATGAGGGATCGGATTTTAGAGAGAGAAAGGAGAGTGCTTAGCTTAGAGAGTTAGATTAAGGTTTCCTTGTATTGAAGAACTTGTATTTTCACTCTTGAGTGATTAATTTTCGTTGGAGTAAAAATTTTCTAATTTCAAAACACTTATCATGTCCTAGATCGGTCTTCAAATTCACTTGGGTGTACTACTGGATTTTCAGTAATTACACAAACCGTACCTGTAAAGATATGCTCATTTTCGAGACTAAATTCCAATTGTTTTGTAAACCGTATTTACACAATCCAGACAACTACCACTTGAATTGTTAGAGCTACCAAAAGAAATCAAAATAGAAGTTCTGATGATGTACGCCAAATCCCTGCAACATATCATTATGATGGGACCTACATACAAGGTTTGAAAAACGGGTCACGGCTTAGGTCACGGATACTAGGTGTGACCGTTATAATGCGTTTTCTCAGGTGTGAGCACGTTTTGGGCCAAAAACGCGTTATATAGTCAAAAAACGCGTTTTTGGACGTTTTTTGAAAATAACGGGCGTTGTAACGGTTACATAAGAAATAAAAAAATTACCGATCCGAATTTCCTATGTAACGGTTATAACGTGCGTGAAAACGTTTTAACGAGTCAAAAAACGTTGTTACAAGGTATTTTAATTTTTTAATACTCCCCACGTCCCTAAATAGATAACCTATTAATTTTTAAATTTTGTCCAACTAATAGATGACCTATTGTTTATGGGTGAAAATGGTTTCTGCCGATTTCGGTAAATGCGGTAGGTGAGTGAGAAACTGATTCAAACCCTAAACAAATGTGCTGCACGTGAGCACTTTATAGATTCGAGAGATCAATCCAGACAAGTCCGGCCTAAACCAAGAAATGGCCGTTCCAGACTTGCTTCGGTCACAAAGTGGAGGAGAAGGGTTGATTTGGGGAGGGAAGCAGAGAAAGGTGTTGAGGAGAGTAGTATCTCGACTTGTATCAGAAAGTGAAAGCTTAGGAAGTTTGCAAGAGATGGAAGCTTTTGGGAGAGCTTGCAAAGTTGCCTTTCTGAGAGTGTAAGTGTAGTATATTTCTCCCGACCGAGACTTGTTGTCCGGTGGAAATAGGTAAGACCTATTTATACAAGTCGAGATTGAAACGCACCTCGGCCTCATGAAGGAAGAGAGTAAAGGGTGAAATAATGGGAGGAGGTGGTAACCGCATGGTTTAATGGGTGAAAACGTTTTTCACCATTATTTCCTCTTTTATTTGACCGCTTTATTCCTATTCACGCTTTCTTAATTGTGAGCGTAGTGTACGCGCATCTTTGTGACCGCCAAACCAAAACCCTAAAGAAGCATCCTGTTTTGTGTTGATATCTCGTTGGTTGCGCCTTGAGTGCAAGTGGTGATGCTAATGGCGCGTGTGGCATGTGCCAATGGCATGTGCGGAATGCCTTGGTGGTAGGTTGCATGGTTTGCAAGTTAGGCTACCAACGTGTGTGTTTGGCATGTGCCAATGGCATGTGCGGAATGCCTTGGTGGTAGGTTGCACGGTTTGCAAGTTAAGGCTACCAGCGTGTGTGTTTGGCATGTGCCAATGGCGCGTACGGCCATGTTGACCTAGTTGCAAGTCTTGCAAGCCTAGGGCGCTATATTTGGCGTGTGCCAATGGCATAGCGGCTTGGAATATGGCTTGCGGCACGTATTGGCATGTGCGGCCATGTTGACCTAGTTGCAAGTCTTGCAAGTCTAGGGCGCTATATTTGGCGTGTGCCAATGGCATAGCGACTTGGAATATGGCTTGCGGCACGTATTGGCATGTGCCAATGGCATGTGCGGCCATGTTGACCTAGTTGCAAGTCTTGCAAGCCTAGGGCGCTATATTTGGCGTGTGCCAATGGCATAGCGACTTGGAATATGGCTTGCGGCACGTATTGGCATGTGCCAATGGCATGTGCGGCCATGTTGACCTAGTTGCAAGTCTTGCAAGCCTAGGGCGCTATATTTGGCGTGTGCCAATGGCGTAACGACTTGGAATATGGCTTGCGGCACGTATTGGCATGTGCCAATGGCATGTGCGGCCAAGTTTACCTAGTTGCAAGTCTTGCAAGCCTAGGGCGCTACATTTGGCGTGTGCCAATGGCATAGCGACTTGGAATATGGCTTGCGGTACGTATTGGCATGTGCCAATGGCATGTGCGGCCATGTTGACCTAGTTGCAAGTCTTGCAAGTCTAGGGCGCTATATTTGGCGTGTGCCAATGGCATAGCGACTTGGAATATGGCTTGCGGCACGTATTGGCATGTGCCAATGGCATGTGCGGCCATGTTGACCTAGTTGCAAGTCTTGCAAGCCTAGGGCTCTATATTTGGCGTGTGCCAATGGCGTAGCTCACTTGGAATATGGCTTGCGGCACGTATTGGCATGTGCCAATGGCATGTGCGGCCATGTTGACCTAGTTGCAAGTCTTGCAAGCCTAGGGCGCTATATTTGGCGTGTGCCAATGGCATAGCGACTTGGAATATGGCTTATGCACGTATTGGCATGTGCCAATGGCATGTGCGGCCATGTTGACCTAGTTGCAAGTCTTGCAAGCCTAGGGCGCTACATTTGGCGTGTGCCAATGGCATAGCGACTTGGAGATTTGCCATTGTTGCCATGGTGTGCAGTATGCGGCTTGGTTTGGCATTGTTGCCAATGATGCGCAGAGTGCGGCTTGGTTTGGCATTGTTGCCAATGATGCGCAGAGTGCGGCGTGGTTTGGCATGGTTGCCCTGGTGCGCAGAGTGCGGCTTGGTTTGGCATGGTTGCCATGGTGCGCAGAGTGCGGCTTGGTTTGGCATTGTTGCCAATGATGCGCAGAGTGCGGCTTGGTTTGGCATTGCTGCCATGGTGCAGAGTGCGGCTTGGTTTGGCATTCTGCTTGTAGTAAGCGCAGAGTGCGCTTGGTTTGGCATGGTTGCCATGGTGCAGAGTGCGGCTTGGTTTGGCATTGTTGCCAATGATGCGCAGAGTGCGGCTTGGTTTGGCATTCTTTGCCATGGTGCGCAGAGTGCGGCTTGGTTTGGCATTGCTGCAGGGTGGTCTTGTTGTGCGGCTTGGTTTGGCATGGTTGCCATGGTGCGCAGAGTGCGGCTTGGTTTGGCATTGTTGCCAATGATGCGCAGAGTGCGGCTTGGTTTGGCATGGCTGCCATGGTGCGCAGTATGCGGCTTGGTTTGGCATTAGGGTTCTGTGTTGAAAACCCTAATCTGGTATTTTGAAAAAAAAATACCCCTATTAATTATTTACACCTGAGTTAAACGCTCTTAGTTAATGTGTTGCGGGTAACACTAGGTCATGGGGTTTTACGATTTTACCCCTTGTCTAAAAACCACCATCAACATTAAGTCCCCCGCTTAGCTCGGAACAGGGGCTTTGTCATGAGGTAAGCATAAGATGGTGACAAACTATTAACAAGAAACCGTAAAGAAAATTGAAAGAGGCTTGTCTCGACCTTTTATAAATAGGATTTGGAATCCTTGCCTCCGGTAGTTTTGCACAAATCGGGAGGCTAGCACAATTGGTGGGCCCGATCTGCTTAGGCGACGTTGGGAAGTTGGTGTGAGTTGGGAGACCGAGTGGGCTAGTTTGGTGGGACCAAGCACAATGTGGAAGCCGTGCGTGCTTGCTTGAGCGTGACTTGTGCGACCATTGGGAGGTCGGCGCAATTGGTGGGGCCGGTGCAACTCGGAAGCCGTGCTTGCGGGCGTGACTTATGTAAATAAAGAGGGATTAGGAGTTTCTCAAAGTTTCCTTATTTTGCTTTTCTTCACGTGCGGCTTCCATTAGGGCATCATCCATGCCAAAAAATCTGGAAGCATTATGTCTTTCATTGCTCCCTTTCCTTTTTTAAGGTTCCGTATTCATACCCAATGCGAATGTATCGTCTCCCTTGTTTGAGAAGGGGTTTTTCCTTTGCTTTGCCGGTGCGTTTTTTTTTTTTTTTTTTTTTACGCTATCCCCTTTTTATATGTGTACGTATTGTGATGGAACTTGATCATCTTTCCACTTCTTGCAGTGTATGATGGGATCTTCCCGAGATGGCCGTGTCTTTGACTTTTTGGAAAAGGACTTCAGAATCAGTGGAGATCGATCTTCTTCTCCTGAGGAGGTATTGGTTGGGGTTGAATCTTTGTTCCATGAAGCTAACGAAATTTTCAAGGACCCCCCCTTCCATTCATCCTCACGAAGAACAGGTGCATGTTCGGACTCTCTTGGGTTCAGAGGATACGGAGGAGAACGCCATGATTCTTGATTTTGATGTGGATGAATCAAAAAACTTCCTTCGAAGTGGCGATGAGAAAACTTCTGAAGGAGTATATGAAAGAAGTGAGACAGCCTTTGAAGTTGATGCCAAAGGTGTTATTGATGATACCGGAGGGGTCATGGTGGCGTATCTGCCGGAATAGTTGTTGGGGATGACACGTTGTTCTTGATGTGGTTTTTCGGGATGGGATGTTGAGGTTGCCGTTCTTGAAACCGCCGAATGGAACCTTTGTTGCCCGAAAGATTCTTTGGGAAAACGCTTGAAGATAGCTTTGCCCGAAGGGACTTGCGCTCCATCCTTCTAGGGCTAGCTCCTCCTTTTGTTTTTCTGTTAGCTGCTTAGTTCCCTGATGTTTTTCCCCCCTTTATTTTTTTTTTTTTTGTAAACACATCTTTCCCTTCTTCTTCATCAGTAAACCTTTGCTTCATATATATATATATATTTTTGAAAAGGGTTGTGGTATGATGGCTCTGCAATGGTTTCCTGGGCTCTTCTGATGTATTTCTGTGATATCTGAAGGATTCGCTTAGGAAGAGATATATTTATTTTATTTTATTTTTTTTTTTTTGACAAAAGGGGAGATCTCCAGGGAAAAATACAAATGGTGTATTCATCATGGGGAAGTACATGACTATTAAGAGGGATGATTTAAAGGAAGTACTGAAAAGGGGAGTGATTGGGAAGTACAACATTTTAGGGATTGGATTCCTTGAGCCATCGCGAGTGAACTATCACGCCTTCAGGTGTGTCGGATTGATGAGCTTGCAATATCCTCCCAAAAGGGTATCCGCAACCAGTGCACAACTCGCCTTCACCTTCCTTGGGAAAATCCATCTTTATGTCATCCTCCCAACTTGAAACGAGCTTTCCTTAACCACTACATCTCCGATTGAAAACGGGTTCAGACGTCGTGTAACCATTTGAGCCTTGGCTTCGTTGGTTTCGCCAGAAGCTTCCAAGCTTCTTGCAAAGTGTTCGAATGGTCCAGCTCCCCATTCACATTTTTTGACAGCGTTCGTGCCGGTTGTTGCGCCGAGTCCCCATGACATAATGGGGGAAGAAAAGGCCGGTTGCAGAAAAGGTCGCTCGGTCGACTTTCTTGCATATGAAAATCATTGGCTAGCGCCAACGGGTCCTCTCCGGATGCTTGGCTCCTTCAATAGCTCGTTGATGCGATAACCCGTGGGACGATGTGTTGGGAATCCCTTCGGGCGTGGATGTCGACTGCAGGGTGTACGTCCGTTTCGCTTTGTTGTCGAGCACCCATAAGCGTCCCAAAATCATGTCATGGTCTAGTTCTTTGACAATGTGGAACTTGCTATGCGTTATAGCGTCTCCCTTCTCGATCTCCAGGTTGATGTAGCCATGCGCGTTCAAAGCTTTTCCTCCCAAGTTCTTAATTACGGACGGGGAATAGGTAGCGTCTTGTTTTGTAAATCCTGCTGCCTTTAGTGTCTTGAAAGTAATGATGTTGTGGTAGGAGGCCGTGTCGATGAGCGTGTTGTCAAATTCTTTACCTCTTAAGCGGGACGTGGTCAGCAGTCCCCAGTTCTCCGCTTCGCCTGTTTGGGAAGTTTGGGCCCTTGGCGTGGATTCCGCGGAGAGAAAAAGCCGCTTGCTTGGACACGACACGATTGAGAGCTGCGAAAATATCTTGGCGCCGAACCTTGGAAAGATAGAGAATTTCGCATATATGTCGCATCATGGATTGCACGGTCTCGTGTACGAGTCCCCGTGAGGAACCGCAGTTTCTTATTGGTAGTGGGTCTTGGTGCACTCTTTCGTCTCCTAGTTGGAGTTCTCCGCTTCTATCCTTTCTTTGAAAATATGCTTCGCCCCTCATTGCGATCCGCTAGTTGGGTGGTGAACGAGCCCGTGGTAATGGCGAGATTTGGGGTTCGCCATCTCACCTCGGAGTTGGTGGCCACTCGAGCGGTGGCAATCTCGATGACATCATCTTGAACCCAGCTTCTAGGAGGTCAATCACCTCCTCGATGGGGAAAGGGAAATCAAGGGTATTTCCTTTGGTCTCACGATCTGCCGCATAGGAGCTTTAGTGACTCGCCTTCCGTTGTGAGGGTTCCGTTGCGCCGCGCTTCACGTTTCTACCGGGTGGCTCGTAGTTGCGGCTTTCCTTTTCCCTCTTTCGTTCACTATGTTCACGGAGGATGAGCCGCATTAAATTGTTTGCTGATGAGGCGCCTACTCCCGCAAGTTTCACGTGCGTCTTGATCGAGCCGGCCTAGTCCTTTCAAAGTAATGCTTGGTGCCGTTGTTGCGAGATCTCACCGCGGCCTCATGGAGCTCGGAGAATGTTTGGAAACGCAAGTTTTCTAGCAGGGCGCGGTAGATTGGGACCATACCGTTGATGCATGCGTTTACCAATTGTTGCTCTGGTCACGTTTGGGTCGTGACGATCGAGTGCTTGAACCCTCGAATCTTTTGACGAAATCATTCGGATGTTCGTTATCCCATCGGTACATTCTCCCGAGGTCCGAAAAGGTAACTTGTTGGACACGAAGAAATACTTCTGTAAAACGCGGTGACCATGCTACTCCAGTTGGGAATGCCGTTCGGTGGGATGTTGTTGTACCATGTATACGCCCTTCCTGGGTAAGTGATTTTGAAAATTCCCTTAAACGAAGGACGTGATTGTATTCATGTTCGCCCAAGGATTCCGAAACGAGAAACATGTTCGCATGCATTCCCGCACCATCGTACGGGGTAAATTGAGGGGAAGAATATCCCCTTGGGAGAGGGATTCTCAGTATTTCGGATGGGTAAGGGGTTGGTGATGATGTACATCGAACTCATCATGCTTGATCCGATCGCGTAGAAGTTGTTCCAAATCTCCTCTCGTGACGAAGTTGGGTGGTTGATTTCTTTCCAACGGAACTCTAGTGCGAGTTTCTTTATCCGTGAGGCGTGCCCGCCGAGGTGTGCGTCGGGGTTGTTGGAGATGCTTCTAGGCGTCTGGAGGATGCGACTCACGGGGTAGTCGCTCTGTCGTGGTTTTGAGAAAGGTGAGCACCTCTTTTGTGTCGAAACCATGTGCATCGGAGGCTCGCGAGCGTCTCCGGTCGTTCCATCAAATCGGCGATGGTGACATAAGGGCGACTTCCTCCGGTCCCTGGGTCTCTCGTCCCGTTGGCGGGGTAATTGGAACCTTAGTTGTCGGAGGCGCCATGTCGGGAGAAAGCATTCGGGGTCGTGGTGGCGGCCCTAGCTCGGTGATCGGGGGCGTGACACCCGAAGAGATATTCTCGTTGCCGTGATTAGAGGGTTGTGCAGAGACGCTAGAGGAGGCAGCGGCTCTGGCCCTGGTGATAGGCGGTGTTACACTTAAAGGAGTGCATTCGATGTTGCCGTTGTCACCTGGTGGAGTAACAACGTTATGGGGAGAGACGCCAACATCAGGGGGTGCGTTCTGCGCTGACATTCGGCAGACCGCTCCGGATCCGAGTTCCACCATGTTAGGATTTGACGTTCGGAAAATGAAATCTGGAGTTGGAGTTGGTATTGTAGCCGATAGATCAATCCTCCCGTCGTGGTCGCCAATTGTTTATGGGTGAAAATCGTTTCGCCGATTTCGGGTAAATGCGGTAGGTGAGTGAGAAACTGATTCAAACCCTAAACAAATGTGTTGCACGTGAGCACTTTATAGATTCGAGATATCAATTTGTACAAGTCCGGCCTAAACCAAGAAATGGCCGTTCCCAGACTTGCTTTTGGTCACAAAGTGGAGGAGAAGGGTTGATTTGGGGAGGGAAGCAGAGAAAGGTGTTGAGGAGAGTAGTATCTCGACTTGTATCGTAGAAAGTGAAAGCTTAGGAAGCTTGCAAGAGATGGAAGCTTTTGGGAGAGCTTGCAAAGTTGCCTTTCTCGAGAGTGTAAGTGTAGTATATTTCTCCCGACCGAGAATTTTTGTTCCGGTGGAAATAGGTAAGACCTATTTATACAAGTCGAGATTGAAACGCACCGGCCTCATGAAGGAAGAGAGTAAAGGGTGAAATAATGGGAGGAGGTGGTAACCGCATGGTTTAATGGGTGAAAACGTTTTTCACCATTATTTCCTCTTTTATTTGACCGCTTTATTCCTATTCACGCTTTCTTAATTGTGAGCGTAGTGTACGCCTGCATGTTGTGACCGCCAAACCAAAACCCTAAAGAAGCATCCCCAGAGTTTGTGTTGATATCTCGTTGGTTGCGCCTTGAGTGCAAGTGGTGCTGCTAATGGCGCGTGTGGCATGTGCCAATGGCATGTGCGGAATGCCTTGGTGGTAGGTTGCATGGTATGCAAGTTAGGCTACCAACGTGTGTGTTTGGCATGTGCCAATGGCATGTGCGGAATGCCTTGGTGGTAGGTTGCACGGTTTGCAAGTTAGGCTACTACAACCGTGTGTTTGGCATGTGCCAATGGCGCGACGGCCATGTTGACCTAGTTACCAAGTCTTGCAAGCCTAGGGCGCTATATTTGGCGTGTGCCAATGGCATAGCGGCTTGGAATATGGCTTGCGGCACGTATTGGCATGTGCCAATGGCATGTGCGGCCATGTTGACCTAGTTGCAAGTCTTGCAAGTCTAGGGCGCTATATTTAGCGTGTGCCAATGGCATAGCGACTTGGAATATGGCTTGCGCACGTATTGGCATGTGCCAATGGCATGTGCGGCCATGTTGACCTAGTTGCAAGTCTTGCAAGCCTAGGGCGCTATATTTGGCGTGTGCCAATGGCATAGCGACTTGGAATATGGATTGCGGCACGTATTGGCATGTGCCAATGGCATGTGCGGCCATGTTGACCTAGTTGCAAGTCTTGCAAGCCTAGGGCGCTATATTTGGCGTGTGCCAATGGCGTAGCGACTTGGAATATGGCTTGCGGCACGTATTGGCATGTGCCAATGGCATGTGCGGCAAGTTGACCTAGTTGCAAGTCTTGCAAGCCTAGGGTGCTATATTTGGCGTGTGCCAATGGCATAGCGACTTGGAATATGGCTTGCGCGGCACGTATTGGCATGTGCCAATGGCATGTGCGGCCAAGTTGACCTAGTTGCAAGTCTTGCAAGCCTAGGGCGCTATATTTGGCGTGTGCCAATGGCATAGCGACTTGGAATATGGCTTCGGTATGTATTGGCATGTGCCAATGGCATGTGCGGCCATGTTGACCTAGTTGCAAGTCTTGCAAGCCTAGGGCGCTATATTTGGCGTGTGCCAATGGCGTAGCGACTTGGAATATGGCTTGCGGCACGTATTGGCATGTGCCAATGGCATGTGCGGCCATGTTGACCTAGTTGCAAGTCTTGCAAGCCTAGGGTGCTATATTTGGCGTGTGCCAATGGCGTAGCGACTTGGAATATGGCTTGCATGGCACGTATTGGCATGTGCCAATGGCATGTGCGGCCATGTTGACTAGTTGCAAGTCTTGCAAGCCTAGGGCGCTATATTTGGCGTGTGCCAATGGCATAACGACTTGGAATATGGCTTGCGGCACGTATTGGCATGTGCCAATGGCATGTGCGGCCATGTTGACCTAGTTGCACGTCTTGCAAGCCTAGGGCGCTATATTTGGCGTGTGCCAATGGCATAGCGGCTTGGAATATGGCTTGCGGACGTATTGGCATGTGCCAATGGCATGTGCGGCCATGTTGACCTAGTTGCAAGTCTTGCAAGCCTAGGGCGCTATATTTGGCGTGTGCCAATGGCATAGCTACTTGAATATGGCTTGCGGCACGTATTGGCATGTGCCAATGGCATGTGCGGCCATGTTGACCTAGTTGCAAGTCTTGCAAGCCTAGGGCGCTATATTTGGCGTGTGCCAATGGCATAGCGACTTGGAATATGGCTTGCAGCACGTATTGGCATGTGCCAATGGCATGTGCGCCATGTTGACCTAGTTGCAAGTCTTGCAAGCCTAGGGCGCTATATTTGGCGTGTGCCAATGGCGTAGCGACTTGGAATATGGCTTGCGGCACGTATTGGCATGTGCCAATGGCATGTGCGCCATGTTGACCTAGTTGCAAGTCTTGCAAGCCTAGGCGCTATATTTGGCGTGTGCCAATGGCGTAGCGACTTGGAATATGGCTTGCGGCACGTATTGGCATGTGCCAATAGCATGTGCGGCCATGTTGACCTAGTTGCAAGTCTTGCAAGCCTAGGGCGCTATATTTGGCGTGTGCCAATGGCATAACGACTTGGAATATGGCTTGCGGCACGTATTGGCATGTGCCAATGGCATGTGCGGCCATGTTGACCTAGTTGCACGTCTTGCAAGCCTAGGGCGCTATATTTGGCGTGTGCCAAAGGCATAGCGACTTGGAGATTTTCCATTGTTGTCATGGTGTGCAAGATATGCGGCTTGGTTTGGCATTGTTGCCAATGATGCGCAGTGCGGCTTGGTTTGGCATTGTTGCCAATGATGCAGAGAGTGCGGCTTGGTTTGGCATGGTTGCCTGGTGCGCAGAGTGCGGCTTGGTTTGGCATGGTTGCCATGGTGCGCAGAGTGCGGCTTGGTTTGGCATTGTTGCCAATGATGCGCAGAGTGCGCTTGGTTTGGCATTCTTGCCATGGTGCGCAGAGCGGCTTGGTTTTGGCATTGTCGTGGGTGGCGCAGAGTGCGGCTTGGTTTGGCATGGTTGCCATGGTGCGCAGAGAGCGGCTTGGTTTGGCATTGTTGCCAATGATGCGCAGATGCGGCTTGGTTTGGCATGGTCGCCATGGGCATGAGATGCGGCTTGGTTTGGCATTAGGGTTCGTGGTTGAAAACCCTAACTGGTATTTTGAAAAAATACCCCTATTAATTATTTACACCTGAGTTAAACGCTCTTAGTTAATGTGTTGCGGGTAACACTAGGTCATGGGGTTTTACGATTTTACCCCTTGTCTAAAAACCACCATCAACACCTATATCATTAAGAAATTCTAATACTACCATTTTATTTGATTAATGTTAGTCTAAGAAATGTATATAATTCGATAGTCATGTTTATATTCTTTACATAGGTGTTTTAAAATGCTTTTCACTATACAATTTACTTAAAGTTTGATAAAATTCGTGTTCGGTAAAGCTTTTCACTATACAATTTACTTAAAGTTTGATAAAATTAAGTGTCCAAATCATGTACCCATTTTAGTCTTTAAAATTCGTGAATCCAACATATGATTCTCGTTACACTTCCGATCGCTCTGACCATGGTGTTCAACATATGAACAAAGGATATAATTCTAATATTGATAATAATAATGAAGTAGGTAACAATAATGATGATATTGAAGGAGGTTATGATAACGATGATACTGAAGGAGGTTATGATAACGATAATGATGGTTATTATGATGATGATGATACTTATGCAAACGAAGATAGCCAGTACCCCGACAACGATGACTATGATGTGGAAAGGAACCGTCGAGAAAATAGAGAATACTTGAAAAAAAGGTGGTGGTCGTAGTTGGTTCGCGTAGCTTTTTAAATGATGAATACTAGTTTAACAATCCTATGTTTTTAAATTTGTAGTTTTAATCCTATAGTTAGTTTCCTTGTATCATTTAAAAATATTTAATTCAAGTTTTCAACTTTCAATCCAGAGAAGAAAAAAATCAAAAGAAATGGTAAGAAAGTTATTTACGGTTATAACGTGCGTGATAACAGAAAACAATTTAAAAAACGCACGTTAAAATGTTATTTAAAAAAACATTCAAACTAATTTTAGAAAAACGTTACAACGCGTGTATGAAAACCGAAAACGTATCTATAAAACTCAGCTTTTTCCTATTTATCGGCCTAATAAAGGCACGGGGTTCGGGGACCCTCACGGCCACGGTATATGGGTGTGACCGTTTTAACGGTCGTTTTTTCGGTAAAAACGGACGATTTTAAAACCTTGGTAGTGAAGTCATTCTCACTCTATTCATGTCGACCATCGTTTAAATCTCAATCTTTATTATCTAATAATTGAACAAGTTGGGTCCTCAACAAAGAAAATACAACCATAGGGAAAAGATAAGGTTGCAGGAGTCCGTACGAGATGTCAAGTGGATGTGAATGGAAATCCAACCCAAAGTTGAAATAATTGAACAAGTTGAGGTTTTAGACTCATATACAGAATTCCTCCTATAAACGGAATTGATTTATCTCCCGCGGGTTGGTTCCCGCGGGCCATCCTGACAAATGGGAATGTAAGAGAGAGGGGGTGGGTCCCACCCAAAACCCACCCCTACAAAACCGCCGGGTAAGGGGGACTGAATTTCCGTGTCTTGCGGGATGGACCGCGGGCTGAAGTGTATCATCCCCGTCCTATAAATGCCAATTTATATCTAACCCATTCTGCATATTCATTTATCAACCAAACACTTTCTTCAACATTTGATTATGTTACATTCAAAGTCAGATCAAATTAGACATGAATTCGTTCAGTAAGAGTACTAAAATTCTCACTTCATTTTGTCTTGAACTTCACTTCTTTCTCTTTTTATTAATCAATATTACGCAATGCCCACTAGCTTCTCATGGCTGCAGTGAACGGGAAAGAAGAGCTCTTCTTGATTTCAAATTCTCAATGAAGGACCCTGCAAATCGTTTATCTTCATGGCTAGAAGGAAACAAATATCGAAACTGTTGTAATTGGCATGGAATTGAATGTTCCAAAGACTCATCTCCCCATGTCATCTCCATAAACCTCCGTAACACAGTTCTTGAAACTTACATCAACGAATACTTCAAAGATGATTTCAATATTAGGGGGCCAACACCAGATACTTCATTACATGGTAAATTCTCTTCCTCCTTTGTTGATATTACTCATCTGGAATATCTTGATCTTGCCTTCAACAATTTTCATGAATCGCCGATCCCCTTTCAATTTTCTGAGCTAACCAAACTCATGCATCTTGATCTTTCCCACTTGAACTTTTCTGCGTCAGTTTCAACACCAATCAATGCATTCGCCAACCTATCGTCCCTTCAATACCTCGATATATCTTGTGGTCCTGTACCATACTCATTTGATACATACTCTTGCTTAGAATCATCATCTTTAAAATGGCTGAGAGGGTTAGTAAATCTAAAGGTTTTAAGGTTGAGTCATATTAATTTATATGAAGTTTCATTTTCAGAAAGGAATTTTGCTGAATCTATTTCGTATCTTTCTAATCTCAGGGATCTTGATCTTTCCTATTGTAACATATCTAGTACAGTTTTTCCCATCCATGAGTTCACCAATCTTTCTCGCCTATCCTCTCTCAAAATGGTGGCCAATTGGGGACTCACTTCTGAAATTCCAGTAGAGATGTCTAATTTAACTTCACTTTCTATTCTCGACTTATCTTACTGTGGACTACAAGGTTCAGTTCCTTACCTTCCTCAACTTAAGGAGTTTAACGTGGGTTTCAATTATGATCTTCATCCGAATTTAACTACTATGTTTCGACTTCAATGGCCTAAGCTGCAAAGACTTTCCATGACAGCAACTAACATAGGCGGATCCATTCCAAGTTCAATATCAAATGCACCGATATTGGTCAGTCTTTATGCTAATGGTTGTTCAATTCAAGGATTTTTACCTCCTTCAATCTACAGTCTTTCTCATTTGCAGTCTCTAGATCTTTCTGAGAATAGCATAACCGGTTATATACATTCCTCAATATCCAATTTAAAATCCTTACACATTCTCGACTTGTCTGTAAATAATTTCCAAGGGTCCATACAAAAATCAATCTGCCAAATTCTTCCTCTTCAAAAACTTTATTTGCATCGTAATAATATAACAGGAACCATCCCTAGTTGCATAACAAAGCTTAAAAGCCTTACTCATTTTGATGTTCATGGGAACTCAATCGAGGGAAACGTTTCGTTGGTATCTTTGATCAATGAACTAAACCTAAGTTGGCTAGACCTAGGCTCAAATAGGATAACCGTAGTTATAGATCAGAATTTCCATGCGTACTCTAAACTCAAACTAGGGTATTTGTCTTTGCGATCATGTAATCTAAAAGGAGTATTCCCTTCTTTGATTTGTGAATTGAGTCATCTTTTTTTCTTGAATTTGTCTGAAAATAACCTGACAGGAGTTGTTCCTTCCTGTATCTCTAAACTCAAATATCTTGGTCTATGCTATATCTCTGGCAACAAACGACTCGGTCCTCTTCCTCCGCCTTGTAACCAGGACGATTGAATTTTCAGGTTTCATTCAATATTCCATATTGTTCGAAAAATATTATGCAGAGTACCATTGAAGAAAAAATGTAGGTGATCAAGAGGAGGCAAAAGAGACATAATAGTTTTTACGTGTTATTGCCCTGGGTTTCCGGGTTCAGTTTTGGAGTCTCATTATTTCACTTACAAAAAAGAGAAATGGTGGTTTTTGCATCGGAAGTTTGTTGATTATGTTGCAGTTAAGATTACCCACAAGTTATATTATAAATGATTCCTAGTGATTATGTGCCATGGTTTTTTTTTTAGCTTTGATCACTCTCCATGTTTAATGTACTCAATCTCATACCGGAGAGACATTTTTTGTTGAACTGTGTTTAGTTGTATTATAGTGGTGTATTATTCGTGTTCAAGTGAAGGCAAATTCACTACAACTATATCTGTCCAAATAGATATTACTTTTGATTTATCAAATAATAAACTTAGTGGTGAAATCTCAAGAGAAGCTGGAAAAATATTATCTACTTTTAGCGCCATTCATCTAGCTGGAAATGAACTTTCAGGTTCAATCCCAATACTTCTTTATATAAAGGAGGATGTTGAGACTGACATGGCGGCTCCACATTCATTCTCAAGAATTCTAAATTATTATGTCGCCAGGTCAATGTACACTAAGCGCCACATCAGCGGACAATAATACATTTTGAACAGACACTTCTGTTGACGAACACTTATATATGTGTTTGGAAAGAAATGTCCATTCAAAATTATCCAAAGAAAAGACATGATTGTTTGAAAGTGTAGTTATATATATTCAATGATTGTTTGGATACTTCTGACTTGAAACGTTTACAATAATTCAGTACAAATATGACTTTGGAACACCTCTGGCTCTCATGGAACTATAATGAAAACCATTGATCTCCGGGTTTAAGAATTTAAGTCTGCACCTTCCATGTGAACCCGTAATTGAAGAAATAGGAATAAAATTGAATGGTGGCCAAAAGCAACTTATTCAACTCAGCTGTGCACCGTATTAGGGTGATGATCATGTATATCTTCTAGATGATCCATTTAGTGCCGTTGATTCCCATGCCTAGTGCTACAAGCATATTCAGCATCGTGATCTCACAGTTCTTTTGCAGTTTCTTAAAGTGTTTATTTGTCGGAGACTTACAATGGGATAAAGGGGGTGATCAAAAAAAAAAAAAAAAAGATTAATCTGGATTCTGGACTCCTCAATTTTTGATTTAATGACATTTACTTGAGACTTGCACCTTTTTTTTTTGGAAAATTTTGGATTTTGTCGCTGGATATTATGGCAGCAATTACATGCAGTGACAAAAACCATGTAACATACATGTGCAGTGCTTCACTTTGTAAAAGTTCCACGCAAGTTTATTTCGACCATTGTTTCTAGAACCTATCTTGAGGTGTTTGTTATCAGATTATTTACATTCGTAAAACTTAATTACTGCATAAAGAAAAGTCCATAAGAAGTTACGGACTCTAGGGTCATGCTCTACTTCCATTGTACCGCTTCAGCGTTTTAATACTTTCATTCTTCTACTTATTTATAAAATTATGTCTTGCGGATAGAAATAATAATCCCTAGATTAGGGTCATCTGTGCAGTATCTCGAGATATTGGGTTTTAATGGAATGTAGCCGAAAGATTTATTTGCGACATAGTACTGAATGCATTTTATGTAATTTGATTTTCATCGGCAGTATTCATCGGCAGGAGTTGTAAGCGTGGGTAAAACTTTCTGAAGTAGAAAAATCAAGTTTGATTTTTATTTGGATGCGAGTGATTAATTATTTTAAATCTTTATTTAACAAAGTTTGATCGGTATCAGCCACATGATCAAAGCTTGAGTATAAGAGTTTTCTTGGTTTAGTAATTTAATAAATCTGAGTCATGGTGTTTGACATCTTCCAATGAGACTCCATGAGCAGAAGTTTGTCTGGAACTCTTTTTAGGACTTGGATGTGATAGTTTTTCATTGATTCAAGGAGAAGAAAAGGATTTGGGAAGCATTAATAATGGGATAAAGTGAGTTTTCCGAGTAGAATAAGATTAGGGAAACAGACTTTGAGATCGAGAAATCTGGATGAAACCCCTTGATTGGTCAATCTACCAGGAGTTATCGAAGACACTTCGAATGGGGTAAAGCGAATACTTCCTCAAACTATTCACAAAGTATGCTACATCAGGGAAACAACCATTATAAAGTGATAGTGGCAGATAGACACAAAATTAGATATCATGTCTTGCAAGTATTCACACTGATCACTTTTTCTTTTGGTTCAAAATTAGATATAATGAACTAGCCCGTCCAATTGGACGGGATTACATAACTTGTTTTCTATATGTTCAAAATATCCACATTCAAATCTTGTCATTATTGACCTCTCAAACAACAAATTATATGGGGTCATACCAACTAGTATTGGTCATTGCATGAATCTGGAAGTTCTAAATCTTGGGAACAACAATCTCACAGGAAACGTTCCTCACAAATATTAACACACCTCTTGTTTGCTTGTCTTCCCAACTTTGTTATACTAAGAAATATATTCACATATATATATATATATATATGTAATTACATTACTTGATTTACAAAGATAAAATATTAAAAAAATAAAGGAGAATTAAGAGAAAATAAAATATAATAATTACTACTCCTAATTTATATGATACAAAATATATTGCATGATCTTGAGTATCTTCCAATCTTGGTGTGTATATCTTCAATATATTCGATATTTATGTCTCGCAAATCTTCTTGATATGTGTGGGCCCATATATACACATCTAATAACATCTAATACCCCCTCAAGTTGGAGGTGGAGGAGAAATATCGAGAACACCCAACTTGCTA
Source organism: Papaver armeniacum (assembly GCA_023531295.1). Classification (NCBI taxonomy): domain Eukaryota; kingdom Viridiplantae; phylum Streptophyta; class Magnoliopsida; order Ranunculales; family Papaveraceae; genus Papaver; species Papaver armeniacum. Next base: position 552,934 of record JAJJWW010000903.1, read on the forward strand.
GTTAACCGAGTATATAGTTCGGCACCTAGAGGTTTGGTAAAAATATCGCCGATTTGATCGGCTGATTTTACATAACGTGGAGTAATGAGATTACTCGAATCTTCTCACGAATGAAATGACAATCGATTTCAATGTGCTTGGTTCGTTCATGGAAGACGGGATTTTCGGCCGATATGAATTGCTTTGCTTGACTATCACAATAAAGTGTGAAAGGTTAGAAATAGGAATATGAAGGTCCCGGAAAGATACTTTAACCACTTTGTAATTCATTAAATTGGCCATGGACCTATATTCGGCTTCGGCGGAAGATCGAGAAACAGTTTGTTGTTTCTTAGATTTCCATGAAATAGGGCTATCTCCCAACATGGTGAAGTAACCCGTTGTTGAGCGACGAGTGGTTGGACAACCAGCCCAGTCTGAATCGGTATAACCCCGTAAATGAAGAGAGCTTTTAGCGGACAAAAGAATGCCATGTCCAATAGTTCCCTTGAGATAACGCAAAACACGTAAAGCTGCATCATGATGAGCAGTTCTAGGATGTTGCATAAATTGACTTAAAATATTCACTACATAGGTGATGTCTGGCCGAGTAACAATTAGATACAATAGTCGACCAATAAGTCTACGATATGGTGTAGGGTCAGACAATGGTTCACCATCTGTAGGTTTGAGGCGAAGATTTTTCTCCATGGGAAAAGAAACTACTTTGGATGCAGTTAGCCCCATATCTTTTAAAAGATCAACAATGTATTTTCTTTGACAAAGAAATATACCTTGATCTGAAAGGGAAACTTCAATCCCTAGAAAGTATTGTAAGCGTCCCAGATTTTTAAGTGAAAACCGCTTTTCTAAAGACACTTTGAATTTTGATATAGAGGTTTCATCATTACCTGTGATGATAATATCATCTACATATACTAAAACGTATATATATGTAGATCAGTGATTATAGGTAAAGAGTGAATAATTTGATTTAGATTGTTGAAAACCTTCACTAATATGTGCAGACGAAAATGTAGGAAACCATTGTCGGGATGCTTGTTTTAAACCATATATAGATTTATTTAGGCGACATACTTGCGTGCCATCTGAACTTTCAAATCCTGGTGGCAGTTTCACGTACAGTAAAAACTCTATAAATTAATGCTGTCGGGACCATCAAAATTTATTAATTAAGCGAGATATTAAGTAACCGATAAATTAATACTTATTAATTTATAGATAAATTTCATATCAAATAATTAGTTTCTATACAAACAAGATACTATACCATATCATATCTTTTTTTATTTCTTATATAAATATAATATCAATATCATATTTTTATAAACATAATATTCAATCATATTTTTAATTTCTTATAGAAACACAATATCAATATCAAATCATATTTTTTTTGTAAACACAATATCAAATCATATTTTCTAAATAAATTTTATCAAGAAAAAAAATATTTCATATAGAAATACAATATAAAAATCATACTACTAACAAATACAAAAATATTTTATATAAATATAATATGAAATCATACTACTAACACAAACAAATCATACACACAAGTACGGCTTCTCATCTTAAAGATGTTAAAAAATCAACAATGACCAATAAATTTCGTAGAGCATTTTTCAAGCACAAGAAGGATAATCCAACAACACCAAAAATTCTTGCAATTATAAGAAAAATTAGAGATGAAATTCACTGCGATATTGATTTTAGCAAAAAAACAGAAGACAATTAAATCATTTTTCAAAAAGTCTTCGTAAATCATTAATGCATTGAATATATGGAAAATGGGTCATTTGACCAAATATTTTTAAAACATGGTTCTTATGGATGAGTAAAAATTAGTATGGGTAAAATGGACACCAAAAAATAGCAAGAATGAAACTGGATTCAACCCGACTTAAACTTAAAAAAGAACAAGGATGAAACTGGATGCATCCTGATGTAAATTAAAAATAAGAAAAAGTATTTGAAAATGGGTAGGATGAAACTGTTTACATCCTGACTATTTTTACATTCTCGTCCATTTGAACAGTATCAAATTTTACATGTCTTTTTCACCCAGGTTTTGTCGTTATTGGGTTAATTGACCAATTTTGTGTTGAATATATACATATATAATGCATTATTAATTTATATTTCATATGGGGCCTACATAGGTAATCAGAAAAGTATTATCTTATAATTTTAGCGAATTATTAATTTGGTACGTTGTCCCCGACTCCGGACCGGCTAAAAAAATTATTTAAGAGAGTTTATTAAATAATCGAGTATTAATTAAAAGAGTTTCTAATGTATACCTCTTCTTCCAAATCTCCTTGAAGAAAAGCATTATTTACATCAAGTTGATGTAAGTGCCATCCACGAATTGCAGCCAAAGAAAGTAAAACTCTTACTGTTACTAATTTTGCGACAGGTGCAAATGTTTCATGAAAATCGATACCTTCGACTTGTGTATAACCTTTGGCGAGTAATCGGGCTTTATATCTTTCGATTGATCCATCTGGATTATATTTTATTTTGTATACCCATTTACAACCAATCGTTGTTTTTCCTTTAGGTAAGGATTGCTTTGTCCAGGTATTATTTTGTTTATGAGCATGTACCTCATTGAACATCGCATCTCTCCATACTGGAATTTTGATGGCTTGGCGATAATTAGTGGGCACGTCAGTGACTAAAACCTTTGTGAGAAATGTCTTATGTTGTTCAGACATTTTATTATAAGAAAGGAAATGATTAAGAGGATATTTTGGACCCTCTAAAATAGGAGTGTTCATCACTTTGCATATATAATCTTTTAGATATTTTGGAGGATTATGGGACGTGATGATATTCGCTCATTCATTTGGGATCCATTTAACGTGGATTCATTTGATGGTGACAATCCAGGAGATGTCACTGAAGAAGAATGTGACTCACTTATGGATAATGGAGTTGTACATTGAGTGTCTTCGGTCGATGTACATCCTTGTGATGAGGAAGATAAATTTCCTGGCGAATGAAAGGGAGTAATAGTCGTACTTCGTGGAGAAGTAGGGATTGTGACGTTTTTATCCGATTCATGTTCATTACCATTTTCTATCTCTTCCAAATACTGATCAGGATCATTGAATTGGTTTGATTCCGGCGATGGTGAAATCGCATTGCCATACGGAAATGTTCGTTCATGAAATATGACATCTCTTGATGTATAGATTTTCTTTGTTTCTAAATCAAAGATCTTATAACCTTTTTGATTGTATGGATACCCAATAAAAATTCCTGGTTTTGCTCGAGCATCAAATTTATGAGAAGGACTTGTGTTGCGAGCAAAACATAAACAACCAAATACTCTAAGATGTGAATAATTTGGCGATGATCCGAAAAGAACTTCATGTGGAGATATGTAATTGAGTACTGGGCATCTTATTGATCAAATACCCTGCGACCATAATACATTCTCCCCAAAATTCTAATGGTAATCCTGCTTGAAAACGTAGTGATCTTGCTACATTAAGTAGATGACGGTGTTTGCGTTCTACAACATCATTTTGTTGTGGAGTGTATACACAACTCCGTTGATATAAAACTCCATTCTGGAGAAACCATTGTTGTAAGTCCTTTGTCAGGAATTCGGTTCCATTATCGGAACGAAATTTTTGAATCTGGGGAATATAGATTTTTCCAGATCCGTACGAGATAGTGCCAATTTTTGATTTATACTGATTTATCACAAAATTAAAAAAATAATCTAAATATTTTTTTTATTTAAGATTTTGAATTCATCAAGAATACCCAAGTGCAACGTGTACAATCATCAACAATGGTAATAAAATATCGTGCACCATTTAAAGATGGAACCGAAAACGGTCCCCATAAATCACAATGAATTAACTCAAAAGGAGATTTACTAGAAATACTACTTTTATTGAACGGTAATCTTGATTGTTTTGCCATAGGACAAATCTCACACTTGTGAGTGCAACTAGAATTAATATAATTAAAATTATTACTCAAAAATTTAAGACGTTCCAAGGATGGATGCCCTAGACGCCAATGCCATAAATCAAATGACTCATTATTTCTAACTGAATTTATCGAAATTTGTTGGAGATAATAAAGACCTCCTACTTGATTAGCTACACCAATCTGCATCTTCCTTGTATGGTCCTAAAAAGTACACAAGTTAGAAGAAAAATTCGCAGAACAACCAAGTGATCTGGTGAGTTGACTAATAGACAATAAATTGAATTTAAAATCGGGTATGTGATAAACATCTTCTATTTTGAGAAGAGGTGAAAATATAATTGTCCCTATGTGTTTCACATGTGTACTAGATCCATCGGGCAATTGAACGAGATAGATTTTGGTCTTGATTTATAAGATGAAAACATTGATAGTAAATAACAACAATGATTTGATGCACCACTATCAACTATCCAACTTGAATTAGATATGTTCAAAACTCTCCTCGCTATATTTAGATCTACCAAAGAAAAAGAAGAATCAAAATTAGATGTAGTTAGAATTTTACCTGCAAGATTTGCTGATGAAACAACAGAAGAATCACCACCTTTGGAAGCCATAAAAGCTTTGAACTTCATGTACTCTTGATAATCATCAGCTGTGAACGACTCTTTTATTGTCGAAGATTCTTTCTCGTTCCTTGATGTGGCAAGTATTGTCCCTTGTCTTTCTTTGGGCTTTGGAACATGATTTGGTGGATAACCATTAAGCTTCCAACATTTTTCTCGAGAATGACCAATCATATTACAATGATCACAAAAAGGTCTAGGTTTCTTGTTCGCTGGACCTTTTGAATACTTTGATTCACTTCTTTGGTTAAAAAGTGCTGCACTCTCAACTTGAACATTGGAGGATGTAGAAATATGTAACTGTTTTTCTTCTTGACGAACAAGGTTGTAAACCTTATTGATTGATGGAATAGGATCCATCAACAAAACTGAACTTCTTACATTCGTAAATCTGTCATCAAGACCTTGCAAAAATTCCATCACCTTATCTCTGTTGCGGTGTTCAGCAATTTCTTTTCCTGCTGCACAAATACATGGAGTAGTTCCCATGGATGTTGCATCCAGCTCCTCCCATAATGCTTTCATCTTTGTGAAAAACATCGATACAGACATCCCATCAATTTTTAGAGTGGAAATTGCAAGTTTCAACTCAAAAATTTTGGGAGCATTAGATTGATAAAAATGATCACGGAGTTCATTCCAGAGTTGATATGCCGAATCGCAATACATAAAACTGGATTTTATATCTGGCTCTATTGAGTTGGTGATCCACATCTTAACAAGATTAGTAGATCTTTTCCATCTAGCATACAAAGTTGTATCCTTAGGTTCTTCAATTGCCCCATTCACAAAACTCATCTTGTCTTTAGCGGAAAGAGCCATGGTGACTCCACGTGACCATATTCCATAATTGTCGCCATTCAAGAGAGGAGTGAACAAAACAAGACTGGTATTATCCGAATGGTGAATCGCATAAGGATCATTAATCACCACTTTTGATGTGGGTTCGATTGGAATTTCAGAATCATCTGATTTTTTGGTTGGAGAAGTAGGAGGAGTCACCATTTCAATTGATCAAACAAAAAGTGGAGAAACTTACTTGGATTGTGGATCTTCTACTCACTAGCTCTGCTATACCATCACAAATATTAACACACCTCTTGTTTGCTTGTCTTCCCAACTTTGTTAGACTAAGAAATATATTCACATATATATATATATATATGTAATTACATTACTTGATTTACAAAGATAAAATATTAAAGAAATAAAGGAGAATTAAGAGAAAATAAAATATAATAATTACTACTCCTAATTTATATGATACAAAATATATTGCATGATCTTCGGTATCTTCCAATCTTGGTGTGTATATCTTCAATATATTCGATATTTATGTCTGCAAATCTTCTTGATATGTGTGGTCCCATATATACACATCTAATAACATCTAATAGTTCCGAACGAGATTGAACATATAAGATCATTGGCCTATCTTTAGCTAAATGACAACAATATCGATGGTAATCCTCTTAGATCCACCGCTAAACTTCAAAACCTTCGAGTTCTCAACTTAGCGAATAACTACTTTGGTGGCTGCATAACCAGTGCGTTTCGTTCATTTAACTGGCTAAAAGTTCTTTCTTTAAGGTCAAATAAGTTCAATGGGTCAATTCCAGAAGAGATTTTTTTATCAAAGATCAACTCCAAATATTAGATTTATCACAAAACAAGCTATCCGGCCATATTCCTAAAGTATTCGGAGGCTACTGGAAGGGTTCGACAAACAACTCATTTGCGTTCAGAGATGAGTATCGTATTCACTTGCAGATGGTGATTAATGGGATCATGATACAATTTGAGAAATTGTACGAATACAGCTCTGGAATGGATCTTTCCATTCCAGAGATTGGATTGTTAAAGAACTTGTAACACTTAATTTGTCCCATAATCATTTATCTGATGACATCCCTAGGAGTGTAGGAAACATGTCTAGTTTAGGATCTTTGGATTTAAATTTCAATAGACTATCTGGACATATCCCACAATCTCTAACGTCACTCGACTCTCTTGGGGTTCTAAACTTATCATATAAATGGTTGAGTGGTCGGATTCCAAGGGGAGATCACTTTGACACACTGCGTGTTGATGGTTGGGTCTTTGTTGGGAATGATTTGCTGTGTGGAGAACCAACCAAAAAACTTTGTGATGGTGATCAGTTTACTAATAGTAGTGATACTAGTATTATGAAGGAAGTTGACGAAGAAGAAAGAGGACCTATGGTTTCCATATTGGAGATTTATTGCTTCTGTTGGTGTTAAAATAACAGGTTATACTAGGAGATAATTGATAATTAATAATGTAGGTAAATGTAGTTGAAGGAAATCTACAACCAGTCAACCACACCCCAATATATTTAAACAAGATTCTAAGTAATAATAATTGAATTATTTTATTATTTATCAAGATTTATAATTTGTTACTAGATATTACAATGACTTTACTTGCTCTCCAAATAAACTTTCTCTCTTCTAATTTCTTGTCTAACACACACTAAAAGATCTCTCCTTATGTGATAACTTCTTCCCCTTATATAGGATTCTTCATAGTGGATGACAGCTAAGAGATCCATTATTTTCGGAATCATTGTGCGTTACATTCGCTCATGTACACTCACTCATTCTCGCACGAGTTTATACTTCGCATAGACCATCACACCATACTCGTGACTTTGCGACATCATCCAAGACGTCATCTCGATTTTAACATGTGCGATAGTCCTCGCTTACATTAGATAATCTTCAATTCGCATATTTATTGATATGTGCGATATTCCACTCCTACAGTAAATCTTCTTTCTGCTGCCATTACTTACGTCTGTTTTATTTTGTAATCCGATTAATAATTAAAGCTAAAATAGATTTGAAGTTTCGTTACGTTTCACCGCTATCTCTCTGTCTTGTTGGAGTGAAGGAAGTTGGTAATGTGATTGTGAGCATTATACATGATTTGGCTAAAGCCTCTCAAGCTACAAGGTGAACAGTATTTTTAAAATCATTTAATTTAAATTACTGAAGATTTAATCGGCTTTTAACAATTGAACTAGTTTGGTAGAATAGAAAAAGAAGCTCATCAAAAATTCTTTTGTTCATATTTCTACCATTTAATAGCATTGACTAAATATGAGGCAACGTGCAATATCTTTCTCTAATGGGTCCTATAAGGGTAGGAAGAGCATAGGAGATGATTAAAGAAGGTTCATACCACTTGCTATGTGGTCTTGTACCATATGCAACTCTGTTTATTCAACCATGTCCACTCGATATCTAAAAGTTTTATCTCATGACCTTGTGACCCAGCAACATGCACTGCACATTTCCACATTTGTATTGGACTGGTCCGAATGTGGAATTCAAAGGCTTGAGGTATCAAGACCTTCTTAGGCATTGGGGCAATGTGGTGAATATAGGCACTAGTGACCAACATCGTTGTATTTCGGTGGTGGCTTATGCCGGTGGGATACTCTTAAACTTGCCTGTGTAAGTTTTTTGTTTCTTTATTTGGCTATGTATCAATCTGTTAGATGGAGCCTCTTCTTGTAATGCCTTACCTTCAATATATTCTTTGTTGTATTGACCAAAAGAAAAAAAATCATACCGACTGCAACAAAAAATATCCCTAAATCTGTGGGTATCCCGAATGTGGATTCTTTAATAACAAAACAGATTTTAACTAAACTTTACCTGTCTAGACTAAGAAGGGCTTCTAAAAAAGCAAATTGAGGGAGATTAAAACCATTGAACGGGTGGAGATCAGAGGCATCATTATTCGTCGCATACCAGACATTTTTCAATGGTCCACACCCGAATGTCCATGTTTCCAGTTAAATTTGGATGACAACGGACCAAACCGAATGTCAATGTTTCTAGTTAATGACGAAAAAAAAATCTAAATTATCCCGAGTCAATATACGGGAACTTCAGAGAAATTTCACAGCTGCAATTTTCCAAGTCAAACTTACTCTAAATAATCATTTGTATTAAAAATGACACGACAAAAATCTAAAATCTTATCTCTAAAACATATACTAATCATGGATACATTTTTTATAAATGGACGTATAGCTACGCAATGTGACTACGCAGTGATTTAAGATTTATTCAACAAGTTAGAGTTCTGTGTGCATATTCATTTATCAAGCAGACATTTCTAGTTGATAACAAATTAGTTCAGTTTCAGATAATTAATTCACAATGAAAACATCCCCTTATCTTTTTCTCATTAATCTTCATTTCCTGCTCTTTTTATTGATAGGCATAGCCCAATTTCCACTATCCATTCATGGATGCCACGAATATGAGCGCAAAGCACTCTTAGATTTCAAATTATCTTTGAGTAACCCTTCAAATCGTCAAGGAAGCCAACACCAAAATTGTTGTCGCTGGCATGGAATTGAATGCTCCCGAGACTCTTTTCATGTCATCTCTATTGACCTCCGAAATAAAGATCTTGAAACTTATGACTATGATGTTGGTGTGCCACCACAAAATACAACACTATATGGTAAACTCTCTCCTTCCCTTTTCAACATTACACAACTAGAGTATCTTGATCTTGCCTTGAATGATTTTAAGGAATCACAAATCCCACTTCAGATTTCTCATCTGACTAAACTCACTCATCTTGATCTCTCTGACTCCAACTTTGCAGCATCAATTTCAACACAATTCACTAACTTAACGTCGCTACGCTATCTAGATTTATCTTGCTCAGGAGCTTTATTTTATAATTCTATATCATGCATGGATTTATTATCTACAAAATGGATAAGAGGCTTAGAAAATCTAAAGGTGTTAATTTTGAGGGGTATCAATCTATCTAAGGCCACATATTCGCAAAAGAATTTTGCTGAACACATATCATATCTTTCCAATTTGGAGCACCTTGATATCTCAGAATGCTCTATATCTACTGCAATTTTTCCCATCCAGGATGTTCATAATATTTCTCATCTATCATCTCTTATAATGAATTCCAATCCAAAACTCCGTTCCGAAATCCCAGTAAGGATGGTGAATATAACTTCACTTTCCATCCTTGACTTATTTGATTGTGGATTAAAAGGTTCAGTTCCTTACCTTCCTCAACTTAAGTGGCTTGATGTAAGTAATAATCGTGATATTCACCCTGATCTAACTAGGATGTTCCGACATCAATGGCCTAAACTGAAATCACTATCCATATCATATACTAATGTAAGTGGACCAATCCCGGCCTCTATTTCGAATGCGCCAAAATTGGTCAGTCTTTCCGCTTTTGATTGTTCAATGGGTTAAATGACAAAATGCCCCAAAATGGACCCCAAGGTTGTGAAAATGCCCCGGACGTTAGGGAAAAGATTAAAATGCCCCAAAATCTTATCAAAATGCCCCATTCCGTTAGATTTTCCGTTAGAGAGTTAAGTAGTAGAAATTGCCCTTCGGGTACATTGTTCATAATTCAGGGTTCAGTATTTAAAATTCAGGGTTCAGGGCTTAGGGTTTAGGGTTTGGGGTTTAGGGATTAGGGTTTAGGGTTTGGGGTTCGGGGTGGTGGTGGTGGTGCGGTGGTATTGGTGGTGGCAGCGATGGTGATAGTGGCGGTGGTTCAGGGTTCAGGGCTTAGGGTTCAGGGTTTGGGGTTCAGGGCTTAGGGTTCAGGGTTTGGGGTTCATGGTGGTGGTGGTGGTGGTGGTGCGGTGGTATTGGTGGTGGCAGCGATGGTGATAGTGGCGGTGGTGGTGGCGGTGATGGTGATGGTGGCAGTAGTAGTGGTGGTAGCAGCGATGGTGATAGGGGCGATGGTGGTGGCGGTCATGGTGATGGTGACGATGGTAGTGGTAGTGGTGGTGGTGGTGGAGGCGGTGGTAGTGGTGTTGGTGGTGGTTGTTCTAGTGGTAGTGGTGGTGGCGGTGGTAGTGGAGGATTCGGGGTGGTTAAGAAGGATAAAAATGGAATTTCAAAACTCCATTGACCGGTCAAGATGCCCAATTTTGATCAAAATTCCCCAAAACTAACGGAATGGGGCATTTTAATCTTTTCCCTAACGTCCAGGGCATTTTCACAACCTTGGGGTCCATTTTGGGGCATTTTGTCACTTAACCCTTGTTCAATTCAAGGATCTTTACCTTCTTCAGTTTATAATCTCGCTCAGTTGCAATATCTAGAACTCTAAGTAATAACATTACGGGTTATATCCATTCTTCTATCTCAAATCTAAAACATCCGAAAGTTCTCCACTTGTCTAGAAATAATTTTCAAGGTTCCTTCCCAAACTCGAGTGTGTAATATATTTCCTCTTCAACTACTTCATTTGGATGATAATAACATAACGGGAACCTTACCAAGTTGCCTTGTAAAACTCCATAATCTTAATTCTTTTAGTGTTTGGAAACTCTATTGGAGGCCTTGTTTCATTAATCAATTTCGTTAACGATTTCAACTTAATTTCGCTAGACCTGGGGTCAAATAGGTTGAATGTAGTTATAGATCAACGTTTCCATTTGTACTCTAAATTCAAACTCGAACATTTGAATTTGCGTTCATGCAATATGAAAGGATTGTTCCCTACATTCATCTCAGTAAATTCACTCATCTTCGATATTTGGATTTGTCTCAAAATCATCTAGCAGAGTCATCCCTTCTTATTGTATCTCAAAACTCCAGTTGAGTTTTTCAATTTGTCAAACAACATCCTTCATGGTCCTCTCGCCTCTTCCACTGAAGGTATCGCCCTCTACCTTTTTTTGATTTATCAAATAATAAACTGAGTGGTGAAATCTCAACAGAAATTGGAAAAAGACTTTCTCGTTATTATACTATTAATCTAGCTGGGAATGAAATTTCTGGCCCACTCCCCGTTTCTATATTTTCAAAAGACTCAGTCGATAGTTCTGTAGATATTGACCTCTCAAATAACAAACTTTCTGGATCAATTCCGTTCTCTATTTGTTCAAAAGACTCGACATATAATCATAGAACTATTCACCTCTCAAACAACAAATTATCCGGGACTATACCTACTAGTATTGGGTACTGCACAGATCTTCTTTCTCTAAACCTTGGCACAAACAATCTCACAGGAAATGTTCCAAATGAGCTTCAACAACTAAAATCATTGTCATCTCTTCAGCTAAATGACAACAATCTCCATGGTACTCCTCTCAACTTCATCAGTAAACTTTATGAGTTGCAAGTTCTGAACTTAGCAAATAACCATTTCAGAGGCAGTATACCCACTACAATAGGTTCAGCTTTCGGTTTAAGCTTTCTTTCTTTGAGGTCAAATAAGTTTAACGGGTCAATCCCTCAAGAGATTAATCATTTGGAACGGCTCCAAATGTTAGATTTATCGCAAAACAAGTTGTCTGGCCATATTCCTAAAATATCTGGAAAGTATTGGATGAGTTTAATAAGCATTTCTTCTGATTACTACTTCGGCGATGACGTTCAGTTGCAGATGGTGATCAAGGGGATCATGGTACAATTCGAAAAGTTATACAACTACAGCTCCGGAATCGATCTATCTTGCAATACGCTTGATGGAAATATTCCGGTAGAGATAGGTTCGTTAAAAAGACTTGCAACACTTAATTTATCTCATAATCATCTATCAAATAATATCCCTGGGAGTTTAGGAAACATGTCTAGCTTAGGATCTCTGGATTTGAGTTTCAATAGACTGTTCGGACATATCCCACAATCTTTAACATCACTCGACTCTCTTGGGGTTTTGAACTTATCTTACAATGAGTTGAGTGGCAGGATTCCAAGAGGTGATCATTTTGACACACTTGGGGTTGACGGTTGGGCATATGTTGGTAATGATATGTTGTGTGGAAAACCAACAAAGAAACTTTGTGATGGTGGTTCTAACCATAAGAAGGAAGTTAAAGAAGATGATAAAGCGAAGGCAAAGGAGAGAATATTGTTTTATGGTGTTATTGCTCTGGGATTTGTAGTTGGATTTTGGGGGCTGTTCATTGTTTTGTTTCTCAGAAAACAGAAATGGTGGTTCCCATATTGGAGATTTGTCGATTCTGTTGCCATCAGGATAGCAAGTTCTATTCAGAGATAAATAGTAACATATAAGCTCTTGGTTTTTAGTTTTAATTTTGTGTACATTTGAGATTCTTATGATATTCTGTTGCAATTCAAAATATACGATGTTTTTTCTTTTTCACAGTACAGTTAGTAAATGCATCAGGTTTTCAGTTTAAAATTGCATTGATTTACTTTGGCAACAGTGTGAATTGCTTTTCTTTTTTTTTTTTTTTCGAAAAAAAGAGGAAAAACCTCATACATTGATTAAACTCTTCACTTCCTCATTGTGTAGAGGAGATAAATAACATTAGTTACATTCGTATGCCAGAACTGGAATTGAAGATTGTTTAAGATTACTCTAAGATTTTCACCTAACCAAACTTTTTTAATAGCATATCTATTACAAAAGGTTGATATATGGGCTGCCTCAATAATATCAAACCTATTTTTTCAAAACAAAAGCTTGGACTTTAAAGTTTATACAATTGTTTTTCGTAATTCCAAAGTCGTCACTGATAGTGTATCTCCTTTCACGGGCATTGGTGTACATTCTTGGTAGCAGCTTGAGAGTGGGTTCAGAATCGCTTTGAAAAATGATGTTGTGCCCACTCCATTGTGTTTCCCACTGGAAAGCAGCTTCGGCCCCTTTCATTTCTAGTTCTTCTCGGTACTACGATCGAGCATTCGATCCCCTTGCTTCGACTATGGTACCTGTACAATCACAAAGAGTTAGTCCAATCCCAGAACTAGTGATAGGATTCGACATTGGCAAAGCAATGTTTATCCTAAGAGACATGAAAACCTTATACCCATCAGGTTCAGTATTCGTTATTTCGAATTAATGTTTCATCATTCATGGGATTATAATAAAGAGATTGCATAATGTCATAGTCAAATTTGTTCACATTTATGAAAATGTTAATATATTTGACTATAGTTCTAGCTAGATTTAAGACTTCCATTCGCTTTGTCTTTTTAAACACCAGGTTGCATCTCGCTTTCCAAACATGCCAAATTACAATGCTACAAAAATCAGACCAATCCATTGCAAATCCATTCCTGTCTTGGTTATCAAACCAGTTATTGAGCGAACCATGAAAAGTAGAAGTACCATTAGAGACATACTGCATATCAAAGTTAAAATGCATCCATACCTGGGATACAAAGTTGCACCGAAGGAAGAGATGAGTAAGAGTCTCTTCACCATTATTACACAAAGTACAAGTAGTATTAATATTTGGTAGTATTGCTGCCACTCTCATACTATTGGGAAGTATGGATTGAGCTGCCTTCCAAACAAAGGTTTTAACTGAAGGAGTTACTTTCATGTTCCAAATTTTATTCCAATCCTTGGAATCATCGCCAGTAGAATTAATGGAATCGTATAAAGATTTAACAGTGAATTTACTGTGTTGTTTAATTTCCAAAGAGGCGCATCTTCCATGGCTGAAGCTGGTATTGGAAGTCTCACGATCTTATCAATGGTAGCTTGATCAAAGCAAATTATCAGTTTGGCCTGATCCCAAGTTCTCATAACAGTTATTAGCTGACTAACCTTCTTAAAGTTTTCAGCCCCTGAAGCAAGCTTAGTTAGAGGTGGCTTTGTGTTTGGTATCCAATAGTCATCCCATATATCCAATAGTCATCCCATATATCTCTCTGAGAATAGCATAAACGGTAATATACATTCCTCAATATCCAATTTAAAATCCTTAGACATTCTCGACTTGTCTGTAAATAATTTCCAAGGGTCCATACAAAAATCAATCTGCCAAATGGTTCCTCTTCAAAAACTTTATTTACATCGTAATAATATAACAGGAACCATCCCTAGTTGCATAACAAAGCTTAAAAACCTTACTCATTTTGATGTTCATGGGAACTCAATCGAGGGAAACGTTTCGTTGATATCTTTGATCAATGAACTAAACCTAAGTTGGCTAGACCTAGGCTCAAATAGGATAACCGTAGTTATAGATCAGAATTTCCATGCGTACTCTAAACACAAACTAGGGTATTTGTCTTTGCGATCATGTAATCTAAAAGGAGTATTCCCTTCTTTGATTTGTGAATTGAGTCATCTTTTTTTTCTTGAATTGTCTGAAAATAACCTGACAGGAGTTGTTCCTTCTTGTATCTCTAAACTCAAATATCTTGGTCTATGCTATATCTCTGGCAACAAAGGACTCGGTCCTCTTCCTCCGCCTTGTAACCAGGTGTTGATGGTGGTTTTTAAACAAGGGGTAAAATCGTAAAACCCCATGACCTAGTGTTACCCGCAACACATTAACTAAGAGCATTTAACACAGGTGTAAACAATTAATAGGCGTATTTTTTCAAAATACCAGATTAGGGTTTTTCAACGCAGAACCCTAATTCCAAACCAAGCCGCATACTGCGCACCATGGCAGCAATGCCAAACCAAGCCGCACCCTGCGCACCATGGCAACAATGCCAAACCAAGCCGCACACTGCGCACCATGGCAACCATGCCAAACCAAGCCGCACTCCGCGCACCATGGCAACAATGCCAAACCAAGCCGCACACCGCGCGCCATGGCGACAATGCCAAACCAAGCCGCACACTCGCGCACCATGGCAACAACGCCAAAACCAAGCCGCACTGCTGCGCATCGCGCAATGACACCAAAACCAAACTGCATATCGCACTCATTGGAAACCATGCCAAACTAAGCCGCTATGCCATTGGCACATGCCAAATATAGCGCCCTAGGCTTGCAAGACTTGCAACTAGGTCAACATGGCCGTACGTGCCATTGGCACATGCCAAACTAAGCCGCTATGCCATTGGCACATGCCAAATATAGCGCCCTAGGCTTGCAAGACTTGCAACTAGGTCAACATGGCCGTACGTGCCATTGGCACATGCCAACACGTACCGCAAGCCATATTTCTAAGCCGCTATGCCATTGGCACACGCCAAATATAGCGCCCTAGGCTTGCAAGACTTGCAACTAGGTCAACATGGCCGTACGTGCCATTGGCACATGCCAACACGTACCGCAAGCCATATTTCCAAGCCGCTATGCCATTGGCACACGCCAAATATAGCGCCCTAGGCTTGCAAGACTTGCAACTAGGTCAACATGGCCGTACGTACCATTGGCACATGCCAACACGTCACCGCAAGCCATATTTCCAAGGCATTCGCACATGCCATTGGCACATGCCGGGACACACATTGGTAGCCTAACTTGCAAACCGTGCAACCTACCACCAAGGCATTCAGCACATGCCATTGGCACATGCCAAACACACACGCTGGTAGCCTAGCTTGCAAACCGTGCAACCTACCACCAAGGCATTCCGCACATGCCACACACGCCACCGGAATGTTGTGGCATTACCACTTACGCTCGAGGTGCAACTCGCAAGGAAGGCATTCCGCACATGCCACATGCGTCCCTAGCAGCACCACTTGCACTCAAGATGCAACCAACACTCGAGACATCAACACAAACCGGGGGATGCTTTCTAGGGTTTTGGTTTGGCGATCCAAGACATGCGGCGTACACTACGCTCACATTAAGAAAGCGTGAAAAGGAATAAAGCGGTCAAATAAAAGAGGAAATAATGGTGAAAACGTTTTCACCCATTAACACCATGCGGTTACCACCTCCTCCCATTATTTCACCCTTTACTCTCTTCCTTCATGAGGCCAGGGTACGTTTCAAATCTCGACTTGTATAAATAGGTCTTACCTATTTCCACCAGACAACAAGTCTCGGTCAGGAGAAAAATACTACACTCTCAGAAAGGCAACTTTGCAAGCTCTCCCAAAAGCTTCCATCTCTTGCAAGCTTCCGAAGCTTTCACTTTCTGATACAAGTCGAGACGCTACTCTCCCAGAATTATTCTGGTCTCAACACCTTTCTTTGCTTCCCTCCCCAAATCAACCCTTCTCCTCCACTTTGTGACCGAAGCAAGTCTGGAACGGCCATTTCTTGGTTTAGGCCGGACTTGTACAGATTGATCTCTCGAATCTATAAAGTGCTCACGTGCAGCACATTTGTTTAGGGTTTGAACCAGTTTCTCACTCACCTACCGAATTTACCGAAATCGGCAGAAACGATTTTTACCCATAAACAATTGGCGACCACAGCGGGAGGATTGATCTTTTGGTTACAATATCAAGTTCTAGCTCCCATCCGCAAATTTCACGCAAGCATGGTCGGCTATCAGGCAATCTCCACAAACATTGATCCCGCCCAAGGTCATGATGACTCCTCAATTTCTGGAAGCAACACCACCAATGGAGAGGTCCCAAGACTGGTTGACCTGATACGTGCTCAGGAGATCCACGCCAGAAACATGGACCTAATGAAGTACGCGATTAACAGCATACTCGACTTCCTCATCAATCTAACATCGGGGCCAAGTGATCCATGCTCCCCAGGAGATCAAGAGCAGGGGACTAATATCCCGAATGAGCATGCTCAAATCAATGGTTTCGTCACTGACTGGAAGCCGGCGGACCAGGAGGCGACCATGTTGATAGAAAACTTATGTGAGTTGTTGCATCTCTCCAAGGATCCCCGGAAGATCCGTCAACAATATTATTTTCACCGATGACGACATGATGGTAGAAGACGGTCACAACCAAGGCCTTGCATGTTACGGCTCTCGTCAAGAACATGGAGTTTCTAAGAGCACTCATTGACACGGGTGCATCTTCCAATGTCATCACTCTCAAGACACTCAAAGCTGCCGGGGGTGCGACTTAGCGAGATTATACGACAACCCACTACGATGACAGATTTTGAAGGCAAACAAACTAGCACATACGGCTACATCAACTTAGAGCTGGCAAAGTAGGGCCAATCCAATCAAGCGTGAAGTTTGAAGTAATTGAAAAAGAACCAGACTATCACATGATCTTTGGGAAGGCCGTGGCTGCACAACCTCAAAATCGTGCCTTCAACATACCACCAATGCCTAAAAACGGTATTGAACGGAGAAGTTGTTCGTATTCCCGCATCACTATCCCCCTATGCACCAGTCCACTGTGTAGAAGCACATGGGCCGAAGGAGGGTTCAAAAGGCGTGGCGACCAGGATTCACGGTCTTACGCTACCAAAATGGACGTCGCTCGGGGATAGCGACAACCGGAGATATCCCGCAGAGAGACCACCCCTCCACCATCTCCCCCGAGAAGGAAGACCCGCCGGTCTTTCGCCACCGGATGTAACCCGTGCCCGCACTAGCGAGAGTGCACCCTTACCGCAAGACGGAGCAAAAGGGAAAGCTCACACATTATCACCACTGTTAGCAATTAGCGGGGAGACCATGACCCGGTCTCTCCGCCCGAAGGAATGTCTTCACAATGATCAGGAGGAAGTCCCGGGACGCCCCTCGAAGCTACAAGATGGGACCGACTTAACCACCGACGAACTCGAAACTGTCAATATAGGGAATGAGGGATTTCCGCGACCTATCCTGATCAGTTCGACTCTACATCCTGCGGAACGCTCAAAGCTAGTCAACCTACTCCAAGAATACCAGGACGTATTCGCATGGACTTACGAAGAAATGCCTGTCTTGGATGGAAAACTGGTCACCCACCATCTGCACGTGATACCCGGGTCCAAACCAGTCAAGCAGCCTCAAGACAATTCGGACACGACGTAGAAGAACAAATCAGGCGGAGGTCCAAAATTACTGCCCGCTGGATTCATCAAGCCTATTCATCATCCTACTTGGTTGGCCAATATCGTTCCGTTAAAAAGATGAATGGTCGGATCGGATGTTGTGTTGATTTCGAGAGATTTGAAAAAGTCTTTGCCCCAAAGACGATTTTCCACTACCTAACATCGACATCTTGGTAGACGCTACCGGTGGACATGGTATGTTCTCTTTCATGGATGGATATAGCGGCTACAACCGGATAAAGATGTATGAGCACGACGCGAGTAAGACGCTTTCGAACCCCTCTCGGAAACTTCTATTACACCGTAATGCCTTTCGGTCCGAAGAACGCGGCGCTACTTACCAACGCGCCATGACTACCATCTTCCACGATATGATGCACAAGCAAGTCGAAGATTACGTAGATGACGTGGTAGTTAAATCGAAGACTCGAGCGGATCATCCGAAACGCCGCAAAAAGTGTTCGAAAGATGCCGCGAATACAAGTTGAAGATGAATCCTTTGAAATGCGCCTTTGGTGTCTCTTCTGGGAAATTCTTGGGATTCCAAGTGACTACGCAGGAATAAAAGTTGATCCGGTCAAAACGCAAGCTATCCTCACGATGCCGCCACCACGAACCGTAAAGGAGCTCCAGAGTTTCATGGGCAAGGTAAACTACATTCGTCGCTTCATACCGGGGTTGGCACAACTCACCACTACGTTTACTCCTCTGCTAAAGAAAGGAGCGAATTTCGCATGGACTACGCCTCGGAAAAAGCGTACGGAAGATCCGGCAAATATCGTCCTCTCCAACCGTCATGAAGCCTCCTATACGAGGGAAACCACTATGTCTCTACACAGCCTTTAGCGGTACTGCCGTTGGAGCTCTCCTCGCACAAGAGGACGACAAAGGAATGGAATACCCATATACTATTCCAGTCGAACGTTGAGAGACACTGAACTCAGATACCCCAAAGCGGAAAAGGCGTGTTTAGCACTGATTTATTCCATCCAGAAGTTCAGGCACTACCTCCTCTCCAATAAAGTGGTGCTAGTATCCAAATCAGACCCAGTAAAGTTTCTCCTCTCGAAACCTGCCCTGATAGGGAGGTAGGCTAAATGGCTCCCCCAGTGTCGAGTTCGACATAACGTGCGTTTCCCCAAGGGCCATAAAGGGACAAGTTGTTGCGGACCTGTTAGCAAAGCATTCCTGGAGAAGACACCGCGAGTTACGAGAAGATCTCCGGGAGATCTTCCGGATATCTTTTAGTCAAAGAGGAAACGTGGCTACTTTTGTTCTTCGACGTCTCTTCCACCCCCTAGCACTAATACCGGAGGAGCGGGTGTTGCACTAGTATCTCCTGCTGGAGAAGTCTTCTCGCACTCTTTCAAGCTAGACTTTCCGTGCACCAATTACTCGGTGAATACGAAGCTCTCCTCATCGGACTATCACTAGCTAAACAAGTCGGGGCCACTTGTTTGGAGATAAGAGGAGATTCCAAATTACTCATCAACCAGGTAAACGGGATCTATGCATTGAAGGAACTAACGTCGGCACCATACAGGTGAAGCACAAAAACTACTCAATTATTTCGCCGAAGCAACCATCACACATGTCGGCAGTAGCAGAACAAGCATGCCGATCGCTTAGCTACACTAGCCTCAAAGCCGCAGTTCGAAGAAACCGAGGAAACCCCGACAAGTAAAACGGCGAACGATAGCTTCAACGTGGCTTTCACAACCTGAGAAAGCCGAAGATGATGACTGGAGAACTCCTATCATTCAAGAACTCAACAACTCACTTTTTCAAGGGAAGGTCGACCTCAAGACTTTGCGGAATTTCTTTATGCTTCAAGGTGTTACAGTATCGCCGAAATCCAGAGACGGCTCTCTGTCAAGGTGTCTCGGGAAAGAGGAAGCTCAGCGACGACTTGAACATATTCATGCCGAAGTACGTGGAATAACATCAGTGGTAACCCTCTACCGTCGTTTACAACGACTTGGATACTATTGGCCGGAGATGGAACCCAATCCCGATTGCTCTAAAAGGCGTGTCCAAATTGCCAGGCGCCCCCATGTCAGACAGAAATCCTCAACATCAGCCACACTGGGGACTGGCGGGAGCCGTACATCATTTTCCTTCGCGATGGCATTCTTCCTACTAACAAAGAGGATGCGTCCAAACTAAGACAGAAGTCCAAAAGATTCGTGTTCCATGATGGGGTTTTATATCGCAAGAGTTTCGGGGGAAGTCTACTAAGGTGTTTGAACTAGACAGAGGTCCCGGATTATGTTAAGAGAAATGCACGAAGGCGAACACCAAGGAAAACGAAATTATTCCTGAGATACACGAGAGGTACTGCGGCCGACCATGGAAGACAACGCGACTACCTTCGTGCGGAAATGCCGAGAATGCCAGATTCATGGAAGCCTCATCCACGCGCCTCCAACACCCTTGCACGCAATAAGTAGCCGTGGCCCTTTTATAGCTGGGGACTCGACATCATCGGGAAGATCAACCCCCCTCCTAAAAACAGACATGAGTACATAATAACCGCGACCGAGTACTTTACCAAGTGGGTTGAAGGCTGTCCATTGAAAGGAACCACTTGGAGCCACAATCGCGGCATTCATCAAGGAGCACATCATCTGCCGTTTTGGCGTACCTAAAACGTCATCACCGAAAACGGCACGCCTTTCGCTAACAAGCAAGTACAGGAACTACTTGAGAGGTACGGAATCAAACAAGTCTTCTCTACCATTTATTATCCTCAGGGAAATGGGCAAGCCGAAAGTACCAACAAGACTACGATCCGAATCCTCGGCCCGAACAAGTACATGACAATCCCCAGAACCCGGCATGAGCAATTGCCAATGGCTCTCTCGGGCATACAGAACATCTCTTAGAAGCTCCACCGTATGTCTCCTTACTCCCTCGTCTACAGTGCACGGGACGCGATCCTCCCAAAGAAATCAAGATCCCGTCCGCGCGTAATTGCCGCGCCGAGCGGACCCGGTGGAACGAAGCCGAATCACTCAATGCCGGGTGTGAAGCTGGATACTCTAGACTCCAAAAGATCCCGGGCAGAGGAACATGCACAAACATACGAAACAGGATTTCCAGGGCGTACAACAGCCATGTAAAGCCCATGGTTTTCAAGGAAGGAGATCTGGTGCTAAAAACCTCCAAACACATCCAAAGAAGACGCATCGGCACCAAGTTTTCTCCCAAATGGGAAGGGCCGTACATAATCACTAAAGCATATAACAGCGGTTACTACAAGATCATCAAAGAAGATGGGGGAAAGCTAGAGACGGTTATCAACGGAAAGTGGCTTAAGGCGTACTACGCCTAATCATTCCCCTGCAACATGCTACATCAAAAGTGTGAACGTCCAGGCACTCTCTCTGCTTTTACTTTCTTTCTTACCAGCTATCGAATTTCAATACAAAGCCAACGGGATTAACAGAATTTCTTTATTTTCTTCAAAAAAAAAAAAAAAAAAAAAAAAAAAAAGAGAGAGAGAAAGAGGAGCCTTCGAGTCTCATAACGCAAATCAGAAAAGCCCATCTAGTAAATTATAATCCCTACAAAACATCATCTTCAATCGGCCATGATATCTTTCAGTCCTACTCTTCAAATCTCGAGTTAACTCTTCAATCTTCCGAGACTCCGGGGCCAAAACTTCCTCTTCTTCCAGCATGGCTTTCGTGGCAGGAATCACACCAAAGAAGAATACCGGCCTCGTCGACCTTCACAATATTGAGGCGGTGCGCAACCGCCTAACGTTAAATTCCAAAGATTCGCAGGTAGACACCATGTTCTCCCAGTTTTGAATGGCTGACTCCACAAAAGCATGAATGGACACATTCTCCATCTCAGCAATCATTGGCAAAAGACAGTTCACCACGGAAACCAAAGCGGACGAACAACACTTCACCACGCTCCTGGTAGCAATATGGTCGTACGTCTTCCATATCCTCGTATAAAGGGCTACGAATTCTTTCCGCACCAAGAAACCACCAACATTCCGATAATTGGAGGAGAGACACCTCATATGAGTCCCAAACGGTAAACCTGCAGAAGGGTATTCATGACAAGAGAGCCCTAAATCAGCATTCTCCAAGTCTGCAGCAGTCAACGAGGTCGGATTTGAAGGAAGAGGAACAACTAGGTCATCCTCGTCGATAACAGTGACACATGCTCCAACAGAATATCTCTGCACAAAAAAGGAAATTTCCCCATTTACACAACAAGCGTTAAAGTGTGTGTCAGTCCGCCAAAGAAGAAGAAAACATACCGGTATGATTTTCTTAACCCGAATAACATTTGTTGGGATGCTCATGCAAGAATCAGACCTCGCGCCCTTATCCGGAGAACCTGACTGGTTAGAAGATGACTCGAATCTGCGTGACATGACAAAGAGAGAAATCCAACAAGAAGAATCTTTTCTCAAACAAGGAATATGACGCAGTTGTGTTGGGTATAAATACGGGATCTAAAAAGGGAAAGGAAGCAATGAGGGACATAACGCTTTCAGGTTTTAGCATGAACAATGCCCTAATTGAAGCCGCACGTGAAGGAAAGCAAAATAAGGAAACTTTGCTATCTGAAGAAACGCCTACTCCCTCCTTATTTACATCGGTCACGACTGCAAGCACGGCTTCCAAGTTGCACTGGCCCCACCAATTGCGCCGACCTCCCAATGGCCGCCCAAGTCACGCCTGCAAGCACGCAAGACTTATACACTTTGCGCCGGTCCCACCAACTAGCACACTCGGCTTCCCAACACATGCCAACTTCCCAACGTCGCCCAAGCTGCATCGGGCCCACCATTTGTGCCAGCCTCCCGATTTGTGAAAAACTACCAGAGGCAAGGATTCCAAATCCTATAAAAGGTCGACAAGCCTCCTTCAATTTTCTTTACGGTTTCTTTGTTAATAGTTTGTCACCATCTTATGCTTACCTCGCAACAAAGCCCCTGTTCCGAGCTAAGCGGGGACTTAATGTTGATGGTGGTTTTTAAACAAGGGGTAAAATCGTAAAACCCCATGACCTAGTGTTACCCGCAACACATTAACTAAGAGCATTTAACTCAGGTGTAAACAATTAATAGGGGTATTTTTTCAAAATACCAAATTAGGGTTTTTCAACGCAGAACCCTAATTCCAAACCAAGCCGCATACTGTGCACCATGGCAGCAATGCCAAACCAAGCCGCATACTGCGCACCATGGCAACAATGCCAAACCAAGCCGCACACTGCGCACCATGGCAACAATGCCAAACCAAGCCGCACATCGCGCACCATGGCAAAGCAATGCCAAACCAAGCCGCATATCTGCGCACCATGACAAAGAATGCCAAACCAAGCCGCACATGCGCACCATGGCAACAATGCCAAACCAAGCCGCACACTCGCGCATCATGGCAACAATGCCAAACCAAGCCGCGCACATCAGCGCACCATGGCAACAATGCCAAACCAAGCCGCATAAAGGCGCACCATGGTAACAATGCCAAACCAAGCCGTACACTGCGCGCCATGGCAGCAATGCCAAATCAAGCCGCATACTGCGCACCATGGCAGCAATGCCAAACCAAGCCGCACACTGCGCACCATGGCAACAACGCCAAAACCAAGCCGCACACTCGCGCATCACGGCAGCGACACCAAAACCAAACTACATATCGTACTCATTGGAAACCATGCCAAACTAAGCCGCTATGCCATTGGCACATGCCAAATATAGCTCCCTAGGATTGCAAGACTTGCAAATAGGTCAACATGGCAGTACGTGCCATTGGCACATGCCAACACGTACTGCAAGCCATATTTCTAAGCCGCTATGCCATTGGCACATGCCAAATATAGCGCCCTAGGCTTGCAAGACTTGCAACTAGGTCAACATGGCCGTACGTGCCATTGGCACATGCCAACATCGCAAGCAATATTTCCAAGCCGCTATGCCATTGGCACACGCCAAATATAACGCCCTAGGCTTGCAAGACTTGCAACTAGGTCAACATGGCCGTGACGTGCCATTGGCACATGCCAACACGTCTTCGCAAGCCATATTTCCAAGCCGCTATGCCATTGGCACACGCCAAATATAGCGCCCCTAGGCTTGCAAGACTTGCAACTAGGTCAACATGGCCGTACGCGTGCCATTGGCACATGCCAACACGTACCGCAAGCCATATTTCCAAGCCGCTATGCCATTGGCACACGCCAAATATAGCGCCCTAGGCTTGCAAGACTTGCAACTAGGTCAACATGGCCGCACGTGCCATTGGCACATGCCAACACGTAACGCAAGCCATATTTCCAAGCCGTTATGCCATTGGCACACGCCAAATATAGCGCCCTAGGTTTGCAAGACTTGCAACTAGGTCAACATGGCCGTACGTGCCATTGGCACATGCCAACACGTACCGCAAGCCATATTTCCAAGCCGCTATGCCATTGGCACACGCCAAATATAGCGCCCTAGGCTTGCAAGACTTGCAACTAGGTCAACATGGCCGTACGTGCCATTGGCACATGCCAACACGTACCGCAAGCCATATTTCCAAGGCATTCCGCACATGCCATTGGCACATGCCAAACACACACGCCCGGTAGCCTAACTTGCAAACCGTGCAACCTACCACCAAGGCATTCCGCACATGCCATTGGCACATGCCAAACACACACGCTGGTAGCCTAGCTTGCAAACCGTGCAACCTACCACCAAGGCATTCCGCACATGCCGTTGGCACATGCCACACACGCCACCAGTAGCTCTGGCATTACCACTTACGCTCGAGGTGCAACTCGCAAGGAAGGCATTCCGCACATGCCACATGCGTCCCTAGCAGCACCACTTGCACTCAAGATGCAACCAACACTCGAGACATCAACACAAACCGGGGATGCTTTCTAGGGTTTTGGTTTGGCGGTCATGAAGATGCACGCGTACACTATGCTCACATTAAGAAAGCGCGCAAAGGAATAAAGCAGTCAAATAAAAGAGGAAATAATGGTGAAAACGTTTTCACCCATTAACACCATGCGGTTACCACCTCCTCCCATTATTTCACCCTTTACTCTCTTCCTTCATGAGGCCAGGGTACGTTTCAAATCTCGACTTGTATAAATAGGTCTTACCTATTTCCACCAGACAACAAGTCTCGGTCAGGGGAGAAATACTACACTCTCAGAAAGGCAACTTTGCAAGCTCTCCCAAAAGCTTCCATCTCTTGTAAGCTTCCGAAGCTTTCACTTTCTGATACAAGTCGAGACGCCACTCTCCCGCACTATTCTGGTCTCAACACCTTTCTTTGCTTCCCTCCCCAAATTGATAGACGCATTTATGTGTCTATTTTGGTCTCAATTATGTATATTGTTAGTACCTATTTTTGTACTTATTTTGGTATTTTATGTCTTTGTAGGTATTTTTGGAGAAATAAATATATGCGGAGAAATTGGCTCGAAAAGTGGTTTTGCGCTCGTGGGAGAAAATTACTATTCGGACCCCTCATTTGGATAAGGGGCACCTCAATTACTAAGGGCGACCACTTGCTATTCGCACCCCCGTCTTTGGATAAGGGGCAACCCATCTTCACCATTTAAACATGGATTTTGGCGGGAAATTTTCCTTGCACCTGCGATATCTTCCAGAGCGAGTGGACGTGGTTTGTTGAGACTCAATCTCCGAGTTGGATGTATTTGGGCACATTAAGGCTAGACAGGACGGATACATGTCTTAAACTCGAGAAAATAGGAATGAAACTTCACTTAAAAGGAAACAGGGGCGTGAAATATTCTCGGCTTTTCTGGGAAACTTTCAGAGAGATTTAGTAGGAGTTTTGGATGGATTTGGACCGGTATCTCTCTATAGAGTGAAAACAGGCTTGATACGCTGCTTGGATTCGAGAAAAAAGGAATTTCCAATGATTTTTTGTAAAACAGGGTTGTGAGATATATCGGGAATGAATTGCTTTATTTGGCAATTACAGTGGTGAAAGAAGAAAGATATCTTCTCTGTAAGATTGTTATCTACCTATTAAGAGAGTGTAGGAAGCTTACAAACATCCCAGAGACGCGTAAGAAGATTTGCAGGAGATATTCCCGAGACTTGGCAGCGAAGAAAAAAGATATTCCCGGGAAGATTTGATCGAGATTCTTGGCACCTGTTGGGTATATATAGGCAGCTGGGAGGTCGAGCAAAAGGGTCGAGGAGTTGGGGGGTCGATTGAGGTCTGCAGAATCGAAGGCAGAGAAGGCTGCAGAGAAGGTTTGCGGCGACGAGGAAGAATAGTTGCAGACGACACTACAAAAGTGTCGTTCGAAGAACACGAAGAACGGACTCGTAGTGGCAGACTTTTATTCTACGACGAGCGTTAAACACTTATCGTTCTTCAACTGTCTTAGAAACACGTAATGAATGACGTCCTCGTAACACCATTACAAGCGTTACAAATCTCATTTTATACAATTTCTTCAATATAACACCTTTTTGAGCTATGGATTATTATTTTGTGCGTGTTTTTGATATGAGGAGCTAAACCCCATCATTTGGGATGACGGAGGAAGCCAATTCTCATCACTGTGGTAACTTTATTTAATTCTTTTTACGACTTTTGCATTAATATAAATTGAATTATGATTTTAAATTAATTAGTTGTCATTTAGTTTGATGGGTTATGCTTAGCTTAGGTGTTTTGATAATCCATGCTTACCATTTACAATTAATGTTTTATAAAATCTACCTTGGCAAAGATTTAGAGTCAATAACTATTATTTTTGGAGCTATAATTGTCAAAGAATTAATAATTGAACCATAGAAAAAGAGTTCGGTGAAATCCTGAGTCCCAGTCTCTCGTAACATTGTTATCATCTTTTACAAATTTTCTAAGTGAAATCAAAATTAAGTCTAAAATCAAATCTCTATAAGTCCGAGCGAACGATACTCTACTTACCACAATTAAAACTACATCAGTTTTTGGCGCCGTTGCCGGGGACTTGTAATTAGGTTTAGGTTTTAGGTTTTGTATATATTTTATTTTTATTTTTTTTTAGATTATTCTTTTGTTCTATTTTACGTCTTTGGTATTTTTGTCTTTATTGTGCAGGTTTTGCTTGAAACGGAAGTTGAAAAGTTGGACTTGCCATAAAAGGAGAAAGCCGAAGATTTTATTTTTAAGGAACTTTTATTTTTGGTAGTTTTTCTTTTTATTTATTTTGGACTTGTAATTTTCTCTTATTTGTTTGTATTTATTTTTAGTATTTTATTTAAAAAAAAAAAAAAAAAAAAAAAAAACACCGCACACACCAATTGCATCTCGTCGGACTACCGAATTTAGGAAAACTAGTGGATTAGTAAGTTGAACCCGTGCCTTGGGCCTTATGGGAGTTACCGGTGAAAGTCCACAAACCTCACCTCGTACCTTTGCGTATATTTATTTGTAGGTAACCCAAGCTTACCTAAATTAGTTAGCCCAAAGATTTGCATGTGCACGATTTTCTTGCTTCACTAGTATTACTTATATTTCTATCGAAATGGTGAAGGAAAATGTGGATGAGGTCCCAAAGAAAGACCCTTAGGGACCGTTTGAACCCGTCTAGGTAGTGCGTGACCTGTGTAGTTCCACTGCATTCTACGGTCCAATTTGATATTAGACCCGAGACTATTGGCTTGCTACGTAAGTTTAGGGGTTAGAGAATGAGAACCCGTATACCCACATAAGAGACTTTGAAATGATTTGTGACACAATGAACTATCCGAATGTCTCGAGAGATGTGCTTAGGTTACGTTTGTTTCATTTCTCTCTCTATGATAAAGCCAAGGAGTGGTACCATTTTATCCCCTCAAAAACAATTACCACCTCGGGATGGTCTTGTAGAGGCATTTGTTAAGAAATTCTACCCACACCATAAGAATGCAAATGTTCATAGTCTATCCAAACCTTTAAGCGTAAAACTAGGTGAAAAACTTCACGATTATGTAGAAAGGTTTAGTGAATTGTTATACCAAGTGTCCACATCACGGCTTTGAAAATGCCCACATGGCCCAAATTTTATATGAGGGCCTTGATAGTGAAACCCGTATGCAGGTAGAAACAATTAGTGGTGGAGAATTTACACATCAAGACCCAGATGAATGTTTCGACGAATTCATCGAGTTAGCCGAGAAAACTAGGCAATGGGCTTCAATGAGAGAACCAGAAATACCTAGAAATCCTATCCATAGGATCGATAGAGTTGATTATGGGTCGGATATTCTTAGGCGTCTAGAAGCCTTAGAAATGAATCAAGGGTCACACCATGCTAGGTACGAAGAGCAAGCCAATGCTCTTTATAACAACTCTAGGTATGAAAACTGTCAGAGAGTTGATCCATATTCTGATACCTATAACCCTGGTTGGAGGAACCACCCAAATTTCTCTTGGTTTAAGGGCCAGAGTCAAGGCCAGTCTAGTATTTCTCAGGCTCTCCCCAGTTTTGGGTATACTAAGAACCATTTAGGGCCAGATCAGTATCAGAACCTGTCGAATAAAAAGATCATGAGTTTAGAGGAGTCTCTAGCCATCTTATCTAATAACACTGCAGAGTTTAAGCAAACGGTTGAGAACGGTTTACAGGAAAACTCTCAGGCTATTTCAGAGCTAAAAAATCAGGTTAATAAAATTGTAGAATTTTTGAGCGAAAGAGAGAAAGGCAAGTTACCCAGTCAACCACTACAAAATACTAGAGCAATTCATGAAGTATCCTCTAGAGAGGAAGAGTTCAATCAAGTGAACTCTGTAACAACCCTTAGAAGTGGTAAATTGGTAGACAATAAGGTAGCCATGCCTAATAGTGGACATAGTGTAGATCCACCTTCTAGTTTCCCTTCTAGTTCCCAAGATGAGCCCCAGAAGGAGCCATTAACTGAAGAGACTGATAAAATTTCTAGTGATGTCAATGTGGTTCCCGATAGGTCTCATTTTGTGCCCAGAGCCCCATATCCTCAGTTGTTAGCTCCAACAAAGAGAGAGTCGACTTTCAACGAAATAATGGAGATTTTTAAGCAGGTAAACATTAACATCCCTTTATTAGAAGCAATTAGGCAAATACCTGCTTATGCCAAGTTTCTTAAGGATCTTTGTACTCGAAAGCGTAAGCTTAATGTCCATAAGAAAGCCTTTTTAGCTGGTCAGGTAAGTTCAATCCTTTTGAACCAAACAGCCCCTAAGTATAAAGACCCTGGATGCCCCACCATATCTTGTACGATTGGTAATCACATGGTTGATAAAGCATTACTTGACTTAGGAGCCAGTGTTAACCTACTCCCGTACCACGTGTACACCGGCTAGGTTTTGGTGAGTTGAAGCCGACTAAAATGACCCTACAGTTAGGTGATAGGTGTCAAAGTCCCTCGTGGTGTTATAGAGGATGTCTTGATTGAGGTTGATAAATTTATTTATCCAAAGTGGATTTTGTTGTTCTAGACACTCAACTCGTTAGGGATACTAGTGCTCAAATACCGGTGATTTTAGGTCGCCCATTTTTAGCCACATCTAATGCTATCATCAACTGTAGGACCAGGGCTTATGAACATATCCTTTGGTAATATGAACACTGAACTAAATGTATTTAATGTTAATAGACAACCTTCGATGACATGGAGGAAGTGAATATGATTAGCACTTTAGTTCGTGGATTTAATTCGGGATAATTGGGACGACACTTTATTTGGTGATTCCTTAGATGAATTTGATGAGACAATTCTCTTAAGTCAGTTAGGTGACCAAACTGTTGAACTAGAAGAAGCTCTTGAGTATTTTAAAGACTCCGAGGATCCGGAAATTCAAGCAATAGTTAGAGGTTTGTCCGAGAATACTGACTACCCTAAGTTTGGGGGTAGTGATGGTCAAGTATCCCAATTAGAAGTCCCTAACTTGGGACTCGAACCTAGTATACATGAGGTCTTACCTGAGTCTCTTCCGACTCCTCAACCTCGATCCTCCCGACATCGTCCAGAGGAAATCCAAAGAACTAGAAACCCATAGTTCGAAGAATCTGTTTGTCAAGACACTCGTATGAAGCCCAAGTGGGCACCACAGAAAAACCCAGTTGTCTTGCAGGAAACCTTGGATGAGGATGTGCTATGTCTGTTAATTTTTCTGATTTGGTGCATTCGTCTTATAATTGTGGCAATTTTATTTGATTTTGTTGACCCACAGAGTTGTTTCGACTATTGATATATGATTCGAAAGGTAATTAGCCATTTTGTGGTATTTGACGTCCAGTCAAGACTTTAAATTTAGCACTTCTTGGGAGGTAACCCATGCTCATGCAACACGGAGAACATCTTTCCTTAACTCTTTTGCTTCAAATGGTAACAGTTTCTCCTTGTTCATGCTTTTAATTTTATCTTTAGAACATTGAGGACAATGTTAGATTTAAGTTTGGGGGTGTGGAAGAAACTTTTTAGTTGCATTGTTAAACTCCAGAGCCTAGAAATTTATGCTTATTAAGGATGGCACTAACCAATCTAAGTGGATGGAAGCATTTTGGTTGTAGGAGTTGAGGAACCAATCTGATTAGATGGCAACATCTAAAGAGTCTATTCATAAAAGCACAGAGCTCAGGTGTTAGAAATAACATGATAGTTTCACCATATCTCGTTGAGTTCTTTTTCACTTCTGTTTTTATTTTGTTTTGTTTTTAAACTATGTTTCTCTAAGTGATTGGGTGGGGCTCACGATTCAAGTTGTTACCAATGCTAGGGTGAATTAGAGTGATTGGATAGCAATATATGTGTGTTCTCCCTGTCTCCGTCGCCTAAACAAGCGTGGAACGCAGGGTCCACGGGAATTACCATGTAATCTGCGACAAGAAGCATGCGCTTGGATCCACAAGATCTAATCATGTTGTTTAAAATAAAAAAAAAAAAAAAAAAAAAAAAAAAAAAAAAAAATAAATATTATTGAGACCAGACCATCTGACCAACTGGAATAAATTAAATAAAGTCGACCACTGGAACCCTTGTATATGCCAGTTGTGTTGACCTAGAGTTAGGATTATTGACCACTGGCTCCCTTGTATATGCCAGTGTGTTGATATTAGTCCAGACCTCTATCTCAGTCCATTAGGATAGGTTCATTTTGGCAAGTGAGGCCTTCAGACAGGATATGGGAAACACCGTTCACTTAGTAAACATCAAAACCATCTATGTTTTTCTCTATATCCATCTTCTTGATCTATCCATGTGATTAGTTTTGACTCCAGGATATTGATGTCCATAGTGCGACTATCCGAGTAGAGCTGTCACTTATATATGAATTTTAGTATGCTTGAGTGCAAACTCGTGTACAACAATTGGAATTTCGCATCAGGGTACTTCCTCTTGTAGTCAATAAGTATGCCAACCAAGGAGATTCTTTAGTGCCTTCCAAGGTTCTGCATAAATAGTTAGGGTCTGGAGTAAAGGTTTTGTGGGTATATCTCTTGTAAACCCTCCCGAGACTATAACTCGGCCACTAGGGCCACCTAGGGGTTTAAAGGCTTATTGCATACGCTAAATGCAATCGACGATGCCTGCGACAGTGAGTTAGGATTTTATTTTGTAGATTTGGTTTGCTCGGGACTAGCAAATAATAAGTTTGGGGGTATTTGATAGACGCATTTATGTGTCTATTTTGGTCTCAATTATGTATATTGTTAGTACCTATTATTGTACTTATTTTGGTATTTTATGTCTTTGTAGGTATTTTTGGAGAAATAAATATATGCGGAGAAATTGGCTCGAAAAGTGGTTTTTTTCGTGGGAGAAAATTACTATTCGGACCCCTCATTTGGATAAGGGGCACCTCAATTACTAAGGGGCGACCACTTGCTATTCGCACCCCGTCTTGGATAAGGGGCAACCCATCTTCACCATTTAAACATGGATTTTGGCGGGAAATTTTCCTTGCACTGCGATATCTTCCAGAGCGAGAATTGGACGTGGTTTGTTGAGACTCAATCTCGAGTTGGATGTATTTGGGCCTGTTAAGGCTAGACAGACGGATACATGTCTTAAACTCGAGAAAATAGGAATGAAACTTCACTTAAAAGGAAACGGGGCGTGAAATATTCTCGGCTTTTCCGGGAAACTTTCAGAGAGATTTAGTAGGAGTTTTGGATGGATTTGGACCGGTATCTCTCTATAGAGTGAAAACAGGCTTGATACGCTGCTTGGATTCGAGAAAAAGGAATTTCCAATGATTTTTTGTAAAACAGGGGTTGTGAGATATATCGGGAATGAATTGCTTTATTTGGCAATTACGGTGGTGAAAGAAGAAAGATATCTTTCTCGTAAGATTGTTATCTACCTATTAAGAGAGTGTAGGAAGCTTACAAACATCCCAGAGACGCGTAAGAAGATTTGCGGGGAGATATTCCCGAGACTTGGCAGCAAGAAAAAGATATTCAGGGAAGATTTGATCGAGATTCTTGGCACCTGTTGGGTATATATAGGCAGCTGGGAGGTCGAGCAAAAGGGTCGAGGAGTTGGGGGGTCGATTGGAGGCTGCAGAATCGAAGCAGAGAAGCTGCAGAGAAGGTTTGCAGCAGCAGGGAAGAAGAGTTGCAGACGACACTACAAAAGTGTCGTTCTGAAGAACACGAAGAACGGACTCGTAGTGGCAGACTTTTATTCTACGACAGCGTTAAACACTTATCGTTCTTCAACTGTCTTAGAAACCTGTAACAGTGACGTCTGTAACACCATTACAGCGTTACAAATCTCTGTTTTATACAATTTCTTCAATATAACACCTTTTGAGCTATGGATTATTATTTTGTGCGTGTTTTTGATATGAGGAGCTAAACCCCATCGCTGGGATGACGGAGGAAGCCAATTCTCATCACTGTGGTAGCTTTATTTAATTCACTATAAGAAAACTTGGCTTTAACAACTATTTTCTTACCAACTACAGGTGGTGGAACTCTTTAGCAACAATTTTTTGTAACTAAAAACATCTCGGGTTGGCAGAAACCTCTAACTACCAGTTTTCCAGCAACGCTAGTAGGTGGAACTCTTTAGTAACAATGACTTAACAACCAAAATATCATACTTGTTGTTATTAGCCTCCAACCACCATGATAGGGCAACCAAAACGTACCCTAAAAGGTATATATTTTTTGTGACTCTTCTTGCTCACCAAAACAGTCTGTTGGTGGACAACTTAACCCACCATCAAATGGTTGGCGTTGTTAGTATCTTTCAGCCACGAGAATTTGTTAACTACAAAGTACAACAGAAGGTGAATACTTCAGGCCACTTTGTGTATCCACCAAGTCAGTCTGTTGGTAGACATTTGTACCAACCTATTAGTTCATTTGTGTGGTTAGTAGCGTTCAGCCACCATGATATGGCAACCGATGAGTTTAGTGGTTTGCTAAGCCTACAAAGACATTAGTGTTTGAAAGGTGTCTTCTTTTGTAAACAAAATTGTTATCAACGAGTTTATCGCCAGAGCATCTAAGTAATCTAAATAATAGCCTTATTTTCTAACAGATTCAAATAACATTACACTAACAAGAGTATTTAGGAAGGAATTTTTGGTCCTTCAACATAATAAAATCTACTTTGTTCCAAATCTGATTGATCAAAATGTATACCAAAGGTCAATATCTAGAAATGTTCTCCCAGAGTCATTTCTCATTCTTTGGACTTTGATTCATTTCTAGGCGACGATCAACTTTTGATTCTCCGAAATTCATTTCTCATTCTTCAGATTCATTCCTCACGTATATATAATTCAAATTCGTGTCTAAGCGAAGGCCAACTTCCAATTCTCCGAAATTGGTTTCTCATTATATGAAATCATTCACAACATTCTAATACATACTTTGGAAAAATGCCAACTTTAATTTTGATTCTACGAGAATCATTCCATTATTCGTATTCATTTTCATTATTGTACATATACTTCAGATTCATGAACTTTTGTATCTACGAGAATCATTCCATTCTTCGTATTCATTTTCATTATTGTACATACTTCAGATTCATGTCTAGGCAAAGGTCAACTTCCGGTTATCCGAGATTCATTTCTCACTCTTATACATACTTCAGGTTCGTGTCTAGACAAAGATAACCTTCTGATTCTCCAAGATTAAACACTCTCCGGATTCGTTCTTCGTGTCTAGGCGAAGGGTTAATCATAACTCCTTCATGACCTCTCTGAGTAAGTCAAAATCTTCACCATGGATCTAAATCTCTATCGATGTTTGTCATATCCTGCTTCATGAACTCTTCGACTAAGTCGGAACACCAGAGTTTTAAATATAATTCACTACCTCTGTGACTAGTTGAAATTAAAAATCTCAATTTACTACTAAAACCAAAAGTTGTTTCAAGACTATGCGATAAGTCGAAATTTAAATCAGAAACTGAGAAACTGCCGATGTAAATCAAAATATGCTCCATGACCTATATGACTTGAAATCTAATAACTCTCTGAATTTACTAGCATGAACCATAATATGCGAACTGTACTTTTGCACCGAAAGTTGTCCATATGCCGATCGAACGAATTTAGTTTAGTACAAAGAGAAGCACACTTGCGTTATCCGTACGACAATTCCAAGCTAAAAAGACAAGCACACTTGCCTTATCCGTACGACAGTTCCAAACCAAATCTCTACCGTTCAAAGGTTTTCCAATCCAACCATACTTATCAGCATTCAACGCCTTCACATAAAACATCTTTTTCTTTTTCTCTCACTTCATTTTTCATTTTCACATTTCTCCATCTTCTCTATCTTCCGCCTCCCTCGAAGAAACCCTAACGCTTAAAAATCTAACAACACCTTTGAATACCTTCACTCTCACTATCTCAGAGAAAACTTGTTGAAATAGTAGATCAAAGCTTAGGTTTCGTTTATGTTTTTAATTTGGAGGATTTAGATAAACATCTTCTTTTTCGCATCAAATCTCCTTAAATCAATATCAAAATCAAGATCGAGAACAAATCCTATTTCTCCAATTACACAGTCTTAGTTTACAGATTTTTTATTGTTGACTTTTTTTTCTTTTTAATTTGTTGTGTCAAATTTAGGGTTCTCAATTATCCTTTCAAAGTTTGCAATAGTTTTGAATTGGGGTTTCTTTTGCTATTTTAAATTAGGGTCTCGAGAGTTAGTATGTTGATTTTCGGTTCTTCAACTGTGATGGTGATTCTTAATTTTGGTAAAGTTTTCATAGTAATTTTTTGGGTTTAATTTAATTTGTGTAGTGCGAGATAAGTGTAGTTACGGTGCTGTATCATTCGGATCTCTTGATGCTTCAAATTTAGGGTTAATGCCTTAAGATTTGGGTTTGTTTTCTTTTTCTTTTTGATCTCGTCTCCAATTTAGGGTTCTTAAATTTCCAATCTCTCCCTCTTTCACTTTCTCTGAAGTTGTATTTCATGCGATTTTAGAAACCCTGTGGTTTGAGTGATGGGAAGAAGAAGATTTCGAACTGAAGATTGAACTCAATTTCAAATTTGATTTTAGTTTTAATTTGGATATTATTATTGTTATTATTATTTGATTAGATAAGATTAGATTTGAGATTGGTATTGTTTAAATTCGATCTGAAAAGATTAATGGATTCATCGTTGATTGTCTTGGTGGTGGTGGTAGTGGTGATGAAGATGGACTTATTACTATTAGGTCTGGACTTGCAAAAGATCTTTCTGCTTTGTTGTTTCAATCGAGAAGATATTGATTGTTTGGAGGTTTTGAATCAACTAAACAAGACAAGATCCTAAGGTTAGTTATTGTAGATTTGAACAGGGATCTTTCCCAATTTTGTGCGTTTTTCTCATTTTTTTTTTGATGGAAAAGAATTAATTTTTGTTCTTAATTTTAATTTGAAGTTTTGAATTTTGGTTTGTCCGACATAGTTTTGGTTGGTTTTATACTTGAAAATTCGGTTCGACTATAAGAGAGAGATGAATTTGGCCTTGCTTATGTGATGTTTGCTATTTTGTATAACACATTTCTTTTCAAATGAGATGTCAATGTACAAACCGATACAGGCTGATACAGGCAAGCCGGCAAGGTACATTAACTATCAAGGAGAACAGTCTCGTGGATGAAGCAGTCAAGTATGCCATGGAGTACACGGCAAAACCACGTGATGTCACCAAGCAAGTTGGGAGGCCTTTCTTGGAGAAGATTCAGAGTATAATGATTTAAGTCAATGGGTGAAAGAGTGTTGTTCTTATAAGCATTTTTAATATGGTTAGATGCTTAAACTTATAATAACTTGTTGATGGAAGTTTAACTTCATTTGTATTTTTCTCATTTGTTATATATGAGTGCGGGTGAAAAATCTAACAACGTAGCTGGTCTTCTACTCGCTATGCCAAACTCTAACAGCATTTGTAAGTAGATGGCTTGTTTTGCAAAGTTATGTAGGGATGGGAAGGATGGAATGCTTACTCGCTATGCCAAATTTTCTGTTGTGTAGGCTCCCAAGCCATCATCGATCCACACAAATATAGGGAAGGTCTTCCTTGATTCTTTTCCTGCGAAAAGACAAGACCTATCCATCGGATTCATGTGTACGATGATATGATGTACTCCTTTATTTAGTCTGCTTTTCTTTTTAATCTTGATTTTTTTTTAACAGGTTTCCATAGAATGGTATGTCTGCCGCTTACCATTTGCGAGTAATCTGTCTTGGTATTTTTGAGATTATAAGAATGTGAAACCTTGATATGGCTTCTTTGTTTATTTATTAGATGTTGTATCGATTCCCAAGACAAACGAGAACTTCCGTCTCTTGTATGACACCAAGGGTCGCTTCTGTCTCTACTCAATCAAGGATTAAGAAGCTAAGGTTAGTATTTTTACCTCATTTTTATGCCGTACTTATTTGTTGAGTATTTCTGACTACGATAATGTGTTCACCAATGTCTATACCCAGTGTGTATATTACCGTTATTTTAGTCATCATATTGCCCTGCCTATGTTAAATGAAAATATCCTCTTTGACATATGCGTTGGATATATATGGCTGTAAGAATTACTGATGGATCATCCTTTATCAGCTTTTGGTGGAGAGAATTAGGTCCTATGATACATACATTTCCTTACACTTACGAACTTACGATATGAGAAGGATATGCTTGCTTTTAGTGGATGCACACATGGTCTTTCTTCGGATGAAGCCGATGAAACAGAAGTAAATTATGACAACTTTTATCGCGGATGCGTATCATTTAATAATAATATTGCATCAAATGTAGTAAGTTATGACAACTTTTATCGCTTAGTAATTATGGTTAAAATCGAGACGGCATTATGGAATGTTGAAAATTATATATTTTTCTTCCAGTGTCGTATTGTTAGCTTGTCGAACTACTTACAGGAGAAGGCTGCAGTGTTAGCAGCTCGAAAATCCCCTTCCACACTGAGTGCGAGTTCCAACATTTGGTCAGTAAACATGGAAAAATGCATTTAGTAGGTAATGAGAGAAATGCATTGCTTTTGTCATGGAGTTACTATATGCATTTTGTACTTGTGGTCTCAAATTTTGTTACTACTAGCTAGTGTATCAACAGAGACTTTTCAAACATGAATGGGCCGCTGCAGTAGAACGAACTTAATTGTGAAGGTGGTTGCAGAAGGACAAAGCCTCTTTAGCTACATTGGGGAAGCGTGCCAAGGGCTTCATTTGTTGATTTGGAGGTCTCTCATTGCCGTTGTTTCATGATTTGGACTAGGTTTGATGTCTTAGTATGTTAGTTTTTCTATTTAATGTACAATGACGTGGATGTGAGCAGGCAAGTTTTGTGCCGTCTTATATAGGTTAATCAGAAGAGGTGGATGGATTTCGTAGACTGTTTTTGGTATTTTCAATATTAATAATATCTTTTCAAAATAAAATTCATATTTTTTTTTTTTTTTTTTTTGCATTATAATACATCTGTAAATCACCCTCTAGCAGCTCTAATTTGTAGTTGGCTGAGGGTCTTCACCAAGTGAATGTCAACGACCCGATTTTATGTTGGTTGAATTCTTTATCAACAGCGCACCTTAACCCACTAACTATTCTGCTGCTAGAACCCTCTACCAGCTAATATTTGGTGAATAAAACTCTTGACCAGCAGAACATTCGGTGATAAAACTGATTGACCAACGACATCAAACACCTCTACCAACTGAAATTCGTAAGTTGAAATCTTTAGCAGACGGCGTTTTACTCTACCAACGATGTATCGGTCTTCAAGAACAAATAATTTTGCGGGTGAGCTGTTTCAGCAACAAATGTTTTATGCTTCTACCAACTTGTAGTTAGTCGTTATTGGAAAATTGTATCGACTAAAACTTTCGTCGTTCCATTTAGTTGAAAGATATCTCTTCCAGAACATGGTCGGTCCGGGTCTTTAGCAAAGAAGCCTTTAGTCACAGAGCATATCTTTTGCCATGTTGGTTCTTTGCAGAGCTCCATCCGCTAAAAATGACCCTCTAACAGCTGAAACAAAGTAGTCGCTAAATCCTAATTTTCTTGTAGTGATTCTTTTTACTACTTTTGCATTAATATAAATTGAATTATGATTTTAAATTAATTAGTTGTCATTTAGTTTGATGGGTTATGCTTAGCTTAGGTGTTTTGATAATCCATGCTTACCATTTACAATTAATGTTTTATAAAATCTACCTTGGCAAAGATTTAGAGTCAATAACTATTATTTTTAGAGCTATAATTGTCAAAGAATTAATAATTGAACCATAGAAAAAGAGTTCGGTGAAATCCTGAGTCCCAGTCTCTCGTAACATTGTTATCATATTTTACAAATTTTCTAAGTGAAATCAAAATTAAGTCTAAAATCAAATCTCTATAAGTCCGAGCGAACGATACTCTACTTACCACAATTAAAACTACATCACAAATCAACCCTTCTCCTCCACTTTGTGACCGAAGCAAGTCTGGAACGGCCATTTCTTGGTTTAGGCCGGACTTGTACAGATTGATCTCTCGAATCTATAAAGTGCTCACGTGCAGCACATTTGTTTAGGGTTTGAACCAGTTTCTCACTCACCTACCGAATTTACCGAAATCGGCAGAAACGATTTATACCCATAAACAATTGGCGACCACAGCGGGAGGATTGATCTTTTGGTTACAATATCAAGTTCTAGCTCCCATCCGCAAATTTCACGCAAGCATGGTCGGCTATCAGGCTGTGACGGACCGGAAAATTACGCCTTTGGCGCGTTGCCCCGCAGGCCGTAACTTTCCCGATGCGCCATGATGATGAAGCTACGATCCGGGCCTTAAGGCTAGGCAAATCCACGTCCATTTGCCCTTGCAAGAATGATCGTGGAGCATGGTGCAGCTAACTTAGCTTCCACACGTTCCCAACTTACCCTTGTTCCGCAAAGGGTTTATTAAGGAAAGCAAAAACTTCCTTAATACGGCAAAAACGGCCTTTTGAGGCTCTAAACGATGGAATTTGGCTAAATTGTGGTGACCATGTCAACATGTCTTGATCTCTGAGCCGTTTCCCATCAAAATGGACTCCTCTTGAGCTAAATTACGACTTTCGGGTTTTTCGCCTCCAGATAGGCTATAACTTGTCTTTGTAGCTTGATAGGAAGTATGAGCATCCACTTGCTGGCATGCAACTAAGCCTCATCAAGAATGGCCACAATCATCTCTGGCATCGAGCTACCGAGCTTAGATGATATGAGGGGCCGAGAATGTCGCAATCATCTCCGAATTAGATGATATGAGCGACAAAGTCTTTGGACCGGCAATGCTGCAACTCATTGCGGCTGCCTACGTACCCTTCCCTACTCTAAAGGGATCAAGCACGACCGTAGTTCATCCACGAAGGGACACAAACTTAAGCCAACTCGTTTGCATGGTCGTGGCCAAGCAATAATGGAAATGGCCTAGTCCGTATAGGCCGTTACGAAATGCATCCAAGTGATGCATGTTTGGTCCGCACAATATGGCATAACGATGCCTAAGCATCAAATGCCCTCTTCGCGAGGCTACGCAATTATAAATGAGCCTTAGGCATCATTTATACTCTTAAACTAAGCTATGAAGCTTACTTGGTACATAGTCCGCATATGCACCTTCAACCAACTACCCCTCCCTATATATGTCTTAATGGAATTTCTACAAGTATGGAAAGGGGACCAAAAATATTTCATCAACTCCCCGTTTACTATTCATGGCCGTTGCCATGTATTTTCCCGATGTCCGGCCATGTTGGTCGTTCTCTGCCAACCCGATGTCCGGCCATGTTGGCCGTCCACTGCCAACCCGATGTCCGCCATGTTGGCCGTGACATCATCAACACATTGGCCAAGGGCCAATGTTCATTTTCCTCCGAAACAGAAGCTTTGGATGAAGCTTCATCTCAGGCCATGGCGCATCTTTTAGCATGCGCCATGCTAAAAACACGGGGTGTTACACAGGCAATCTCCACAAACATTGATCCCGCCCAAGGTCATGATGACTCCTCAATTTCTGGAAGCAACACCACCAATGGAGAGGTCCCAAGACTGGTTGACCTGATACGTGCTCAGGAGATCCACGCCAGAAACATGGACCTAATGAAGTACGCGATTAACAGCATACTCGACTTCCTCATCAATCTAACATCGGGGCCAAGTGATCCATGCTTTCCAGGAGATCAAGAGCAGGGGACTAATATCCCGAATGAGCATGCTCAAATCAATGGTTTCGTCACTGACTGGAAGCCGGCGGACCGGGGAGGCGACCATGTTGATAGAAAACTTATGTGAGTTCTTTGCATCTCTCCAAGGATCCCAGGAAGATCCGTCAACAATATTATTTTCACCGATGACGACATGATGGTAGAAGACGGTCACAACCGGCCTTGCATGTTACGGCTCGTCAAGAACATGGAGTTTCTAAGAGCACTCATTGACACGGGTGCATCTTCCAATGTCATCACTCTCAAGACACTCAAAGCTGCCAGGGTGCGACCTAACGAGATTATACGACAACCCACTACGATGACAGATTTCGAAGGCAAACAAACTAGCACATACGGCTACATCAACTTGGAGCTGGCAGTAGGGCCAATCCAATCAAGCGTGAAGTTTGAAGTAATTGAAAAAGAACCAGACTATCACATGATACTGGGAAGGCCGTGGCTGCACAACCTCAAAATCGTGCCTTCAACATACCACCAATGCCTAAAAACGGTATTGAACGGAGAAG
Organism: Papaver armeniacum; assembly: GCA_023531295.1. Lineage (NCBI taxonomy): Eukaryota > Viridiplantae > Streptophyta > Magnoliopsida > Ranunculales > Papaveraceae > Papaver > Papaver armeniacum. Next base: position 594,401 of record JAJJWW010000903.1, read on the forward strand.
TTGTTCGTATTCCCGCATCACTATCCCCCCTATGCACCAGTCTACTGTGTAGAAGCACATGGGCCGAAGGAGGGTTCAAAGGCGTGGCGACCGGGATTCACGGTCTTCGCTACAAAAAATGGACGTCGCTCAGGGATAGCGACAAACTGGAGATATCCCGCAGAGGATACCACCCCTCCACCATCTCCCCAGAAGGAAGACCCGCCGGTCTTTCGCCACCGGATGTAACCCGTGCCCGCACTAAGCGAGAGTGCACCCTTACCGCAAGACGGAGCAAAAAGGGAAAGCTCACACATTATCACCGCTGTTAGCAATTAGCAGGGGAGACCATGACCCGGTCTCTCCGCCCGAAGGAATGTCTTCACAATGACCAGGAGGAAGTCCCAGACGCCCCTCAGAAGCTACAAGATGGGACCGACTTAACCACCGACGAACTCGAAAGCTGTCCAATATAGGGAATGAGGGATTTCCGCGACCTATCCCGATCGGTTCGACTCTACATCCCATGAACGCTCAAAGCTAGTCAACCTACTCCAAGAATACCGGGACGTATTCGCATGGACTTACGAAGAAATGCACATCTTGGATGGAAAACTGGTCACCCACCATCCGCACGTGATACCGGGTCCAAACCGGTCAAGCGACCTCCAAGACAATTCAGACACGACGTAGAAGAACAAATCAAGGCGAGGTCCAAAATTACTTGCCGCTGGATTCATCAAGCCTATTCATCATCCTACTTGGTTGGCCAATATCGTTCCCGTTAAAAAGAAGAATGGTCAGATCAGATGTTGTGTTGATTTCAGAGATTTGAAAAAGTGCTGCCCCAAAGACGATTTTCCACTACCTAACATCGACATGCTGGTAGACGCTACCAGTGGACATGGTATGTTCTCTTTCATGGATGGATATAGCGGCTACAACCAGATAAAGATGTATGAGCACGACGCGAGTAAGACTGCTTTCCGACCCCCTCTCGGAAACTTCTATTACACCGTAATGCCTTTCGGGTCAAGAACGCCGGGCGCTACTTACCAACGCGCCATGACTACCATCTTCCACGATATGATGCACAAGCAAGTCGAAGATTACGTAGATGACGTGGTAGTTAAATCGAAGACTCGAGCGGATCATCCAGAAACGCTGCGACAAGTGTTCGAAAGATGCCGCGAATACAAGTTGAAGATGAATCCTTTGAAATGCGCCTTTGGTGTCTCTTCGGGAAATTCTTGGGATTCCAAGTGACGACACAGAATAAAAGTTGATCCGGTCAAAACGCAAGCTATCCTCACGATGCCGCCACCACGAACCGTAAAGGAGCTCCGAGTTTCATGGGCAAGGTAAACTACATTCGTCGCTTCATACCGGGTTGGCACAACTCACCACTACGTTTACTCCTCTGCTAAAGAAAGGAGCGAATTTCGCATGGACTACGCCAAAGAAAAAGCGTACCGAAGATCCAAAGAAATCTTGTCCTCTCCAACCGTCATGAAGCCTCCTATACGAGGGAAACCATTATGTCTCTACACAGCCTTTAGCGGTACTGCCGTTGGAGCTCTCCTCGCACAAGAGGACGACAAAGGAATGGAATACCCATATACTATTCCAGTCGAACGTTGAGAGACGCTGAACTCATATACCCCAAAGCGGAAAAGGCGTGTTTAGCACTGGTTTATTCCATCCAGAAGTTCAGGCACTACCTCCTCTCCAATAAAGTGGTGCTAGTATCCAAATCAGACCCAAGAAAGTTTCTCCTCTCGAAACCTGCCCCGATAGGGAGGCCGGCTAAATGGCTCCTCGCAACTGTCGAGTTCGACATAACGTGCGTTTCCCCAAGGGCCATAAAGGGACAAAGCTGTTGCGGACTGTTAGCGGCATTCCGGAGAAGACACGCGAGTACGAGAAGATCTCCCGGGAGATCTTCCAGATATCTTTTTAGTCAAAGAGGAAACGTGGCTATTGTTCTTCGACGGCTCTTCCACCCCTAGCACTATACGGGAGGAGCGGGTGTTGTACTAGTATCTCTATTTGGAGAAGTCTTCTCGCACTCTTTCAAGCTAGACTTTCCGTGCACCAATAACTGTTTGAATACGAAGCTTTCCTCATCGGACTATCACTAGATAAACAAGTCGGGGCCACGTGTTTGGAGATAAGAGGAGATTCCAAATTACTCATCTTGGTAAACGAGATCTATGCATTGAAGGAACTAACTCGGCACCATACGGGGTGAAGCACAAAAACTACTCAATTATTTCATAGAAGCAACCATCACACATGTCGGTCGTAGCAGCAACAAGCATGCCGACCGCTTAGCTACACTAGCCTCAAAGCTGCAGTTCAAGGAACCGAGGAAACCTGACAGAGAAACGTGAAACGATAAGCTTCAACATGGCTTTCACAACCCGAGAAAGCCGAAGATGATGACTGGAGAACTCCTATCATTCAAGAACTCAACAACTCACTTTTTCAAGGGAAGGTCGACCTCAAGACTTTGCGGAATTTCTTTATGCTTCAAGGTGTTCTGTATCGCCGAAATCCAGACGGCTCTCTATCAAGGTGTCTCGGGAAAGAGGAAGCACAGCAGCGACTTGAACATATTCATGCCGAAGTCTGTAGAATAACATCAGTGGTAACCCTCTACCGTCGTTTACAACGACTTGGATACTATTGGCCGGAGATGGAAACCCAATCCCGATTGCTCCAAAAGGCGTGTCCAAATTGCCAGGCGCCCCCATGTCAGACAGAAATCCTCAACATCAGCCACACTGGATTTGGCGGGAGCCAGACATCATTTTCCTTCGCGATGGCATTCTTCCTACTAACAAAGAGGATGCGTCCAAACTAAGACAGAAGTCCAAAAGATTCGTGTTCCATGATGGGGTTTTATATCGCAAGAGTTTCGGGGGAAGTCTACTAAGGTGTTTGAACGGTACAGAGGTCCCGGTTATGTTAAGAGAAATGCACGAAGGCGAACACCAAGGAAAACAGAAATTATTTCTGCAGATACACGAGAGGTACTACTGGCCGACCATGGAAGACGACGGCTACCTTCGTTCGTAAATGCCGAGAATGCCGCATTCATGGAAACCTCATCCACGCGCCTCCAACACCCTTGCACGCAATAAGTAGCCCGTGGCCCTTTTATAGGGGGACTCGACATCATCGGAAGATCAACCCCCATCCTCAAAACATCATGAGTACATAATAACCGCGACGGGTACTTTACCAAGTGGGTTGAAGCTGTCCCACTGAAAAGGAACCACTTTGGAGCCACAATCGCGCATTCATCAAGGAGCACATCATCTGCCGTTTTGGCGTACCTAAACACGTCATCACCGACAACGGCACGCCTTTCGCTAACAAGCAAGTACAGGAACTACTTGAGAGGTACGGAATCAAACAAGTCTTCTCTACCACTACACCATTTTAAGGATTTCGCAATAAAGTTTCGCAACGGCTTAATGTCGGTTGCGAATTTTCGGTTGCTAATTGTAATCGCAAATATTTCGCAACGGGTTTCTGCTAGTTTCCAATTTTGTAACCTCACAGAGGTGGTTGCGAATGCAACCGCGCTCGTTCAAGCGTGTGAACCGCTTGCTTGGTCGTGACACTAGAGCTGATAAACACGCCCTGATCAAATTTCGGTCAAGACTACGGTTTTTATTTCCACCCTTAATCCAAGTCTAGGGTATATCCCACCCTCACTGAATTCTATCCTCATTTTTCTTCCGCCAAAACGAGACTCGGCTCTCCTTCCCCGTCCTTCCCCCCTCTCCTCCATCTCCATCTCCATCTCGATAAACCGAGAGAGATCAGCCTCTCATCTCCTCTCCATCTCCATCATCGTGTAGATCCGTATACGGTACAATTTTTGAGGATGTTTTTAGAGTTTTTAGATTTCGATTTCTAGGGTTTCAGAGATTTCATTTCTAGGATTTAGAGATTTTGATTTAAGTTTATCGAATCCTAGGGTTCCATTTAAGTTTTTCGTTTTTAGGGTTTAATGCTTGATTTCAGTTTTTCGATTTCCCAAAAGCTTTTGTGAATCGATTCAGTTTTTTTTTTTCTTTCCATGTTAGGGTTTGGGAATCGATTCGGCTTTATTTCGGTTTAATGCTTGATTTTTTTTCATAGTATCTCGAATCTAATACCCTCTTTGTTTTTTCCATGTTAGGGTTTGTCAAAATTCAAGAACTGGGGTCGAGTTGGTTCGGGAAGAACTAAAAAGGTATATCAACTATGAAATTGTTGTGGTTATTTTCAAAGAGATAATTTCCATTTTATGGTTTGTTGTTTATCCGAATCTAATGTTTTTTTTTCATGTCTAGGTTTGTCGTGATTGAAGAACCGAAGTTCGGTTCATTAGAGTTTGAAGAAGAATGGTGAGAATTGGTTTAGGAAAACTAAGAAGGTATATCCAATTTGTTTTGATTTTGATTATGATAGAATCTCATTGAGCATGATAAAAATGGTCCTAGTGGTGAATCGCAAAAGCTACTTGTAGCTCATTCTCTCTTTGTTGAGAGGATGTTTATGAATTAACCTAAGGGCTTCGGCAACCCTACCACTAGGATTCAGTTGAAGCTACATGTTAGAATTGAATTGGTGTACTTACGAAAAATTTGTATAATCTCTTAACTTAGAAGTTTTTATAAGTTGTATGGTCCGAACTTAGAAATTTTGTATAATTTACGAACTTAAAGATTTTTATAAGTTTGTATGGTGAACTTAATTATTTTTGTAAGTCCGATTTCTATTTTGATAGAATCTCATTGAGCATGATAAAAATGGTCCTAGTGGTGAATCGCAAAAGCTCATTGTAGCTCATTCTCTCTTTGTTGAGGGGATGTTTTGCCGTTAACCTAAGGGATTCGGCAACCCTACCACTAGGATTGATTGAAGCTACATGTTAGAATTGAATTGGTGTACTTACAGAAAATTTGTATAATCTCTTAACTTAGAAGTTTTTATAAGTTGTATGGTCCGAACTTAGAAATTTTGTATAATTTACGAACTTAAAGATTTTTATAAGTTTGTATGGTCTGAACTTAATTATTTTTGTAAGTCCGATTTCGATTTTGATAGAATCTCATTAAGCATGATAAAAATGGTCCTAGTGGTGAATCGCAAAAGCTCATTGTAACTCATTCTCTCTTTGTTGAGGGGATGTTTTGTCGTTAACCTAGGGATTGGCAACCCCTCTGGTGGGACTCAATTTCATGGAATGGATTTAGTGTAGTTTTAAATGATAGTATTCTTTTGATTAATCTTATCTTTGTGTACATATCAAATTCTCATAGGTTCATGTTAGAGTTGTAGTAGATATCATATCAAAATATCTTTGCGATTTTGTATTGATGTAATGTATATACTCTCGAATTTTAACATAGATCTGTCTTTAGGGTATGTCATCTACGGTTGATAAGGGATGGATGAAATGTCCTTGTAAGTCTGCTCAGTACATAGAAGGTGTTAGGTCATTTATAGAGTTTGCTAATAGAAATGGTGGCAGAAATACCTTATTCTCATGCCCATGTAATAGATGTAAGAATGGTAAAGGATTGGGGCCCCTTAGTGAAATTTCATTGCATTTGCTTAAGTATGGTATTCTTTCTACATACACGACATGGCGTTTTCATGGGGAAAAGTTAGAAGTAGCTGAGAATGTTAATGTAGGAGATGTAGATGTTGATCCTGCTATAGGTGGGGGTGAAAATTTAGGAGATGTTGTTGAGGATGATGGTGCTGCTATAGTAGATGACAATATTAGAATAGATAGTGGGGTTCATAATGATACTGGAACTAGGAAAAGAAAGAAAAAGGAATGTCTATGAGCGTGCAAAAGAACCGTTGTATCCGTCGTGTCCTAAAGGAGTGTGACATTGTATGCTTCTATCAAGTTGAATCACATAAAGACACAATATGGGTTTTACGATAATGGTATGACTGCAATTTTAGAGTTGATGAAGGAGTTGCTTCCCAAAGAGAATACTACTGCCATCTAAGTACCCAGTGAAAAAGATGATCCAAGATCTAGGAATGGATTATATAACATATGATGCATGTGTAAATGACTGTGTTTTTTATTGGAAGGATCATGCATCGCTGGTGAAGTGTCCTGTTTTTTCAAGAATCTAGGTATAAGAAGGTTTTTAATGATGAGAGGAAGCTTACTACTATTGCTCAGAAGACGGTTAGACATTTTTCGTTGATTACAAGGCTGAAAAGGTTTTACAGCGAACCATGGATCGCGGAGGCAATGACTTGGCATTCTAGAGCAAAATCGGATATAAACGTCATCGTCATCCCGTCGATTCTTGGCTTGGCGATGTGCGGATAGTTTTTCACGCGAGTTTTCCAAGGAACCAAGGAATGTTACACTTGGGATATCAACCGACGGTTTCAATCCGAATGGGTGTTTCGGTCTTGCACGATTGTTGGTGATTATTTGTATTTATAATTTGCCTCCTTCGTTGTGTATGAAGCGGGAATTCACTTTGTTGTCGTTGCGATATCGGGCCCAAAAGCACTTGGTAAAAACTTTGATGTTTATTTAGAAATACTTGGTAGATGAGTTGAAGAAGTTATGGGATGGTGTACTAGCATTTGACGCTTTTCAAAAAACTGAATTTTTGATGAGAGCACGGTTGTTGTGGGATATTCACGATTTTCCAGCGTTAGGGACTTTAGCGGGATGTGTAACTCATGGATATTGTGCTTGTCCTACTTGTGGAGAAGGCACTTTGTTGCGGATTATCTTTGCCATTTACTAAGAAGATCGCTACATGGGACACCGAAGATGGCTACCATCGAAGCATAAGTATCGCGATGATAGGACAAATTTTGATGGACGTGTGGAGCATGGTATAGCTCCATGGCCACTAACGAGGCTACGAGATACAAGAGATTGTAGGTAAAATCATTTCGAAGAAGGGCAAGAGAAAACAACCATCACAAGCAAGTCTCAAACGTAAAAGGAAAGCTGATACCATCAAGGTTAGTCCTCTGTCTTGTCTTCATTTGATTAATTAGATTCACTATGTTGTTTGCTTACCTTAAACTTTGTTTAAATGGATTCATTCTAGAGGGATGCTATATAGGTCATGAGTTTTTCTATTACAAAGTGATGAGCATGTTAAGATATTTGAACCTATAGTGAATTTTTTGTGCAATATTGAATCGTTTGAAATTCAAGAACTTGACCCTTGTTCTTATGTTATCTATTTTCGGGAACTTGAAGATGACGCCAATGTTGAAGATGAGGTTAATGACCATTCTCTGTTCACCCGAAGATCTATTCTCTTTGATTTGCCCAATTGGGGTTCAAATGCGATTCGCCATATTATAGATGTCATGCAACAAGAGAAGAATATAATGGAGCATCTTGAATACTATGATGGGAAACAACAAGTCAAAAGATAGTCCTGCTTTGCACGTCAAGATATGGAAGATATGGGGATAAGAAAGAAGTTGTGGTTGAAAGAGGATCCGAGACTGGTAGAACAACAATGGAAAAAGGATCATTTGAGATGACGAAGAAGGAGAAAATTGACTTTTGTACAGTTTTGAAGAATCTAAGGGTACCTTAGGTTTCTCTTCAAATCTTCGCAAGCTGCGTCAGTGTTAATCCTCCGGAGATAAGGAATTTTAAATATCATGATTACCATGTAGTAATGCGACATTTGCTTCAGCTCTTTGGTTCATCTTGCAACATCGCTACCTAAAGAGCTCCGAGTTTCTCTTCTCAGGATCAGCATCTTTTTCAATATTCTCATCTTGCGAAGGTTGTAAACCGAGAACATCTGCTAAAAGCAAAAGCCAGCCTTGTAGAAGCAATATGTGTTCTGGAGAAACATTTTCCTCCGTCGTTCTTTGTTATCGGTATTCACTGATGATTCATCTAGCAGATGAAGCTTTAATCTCCGGTCCGGTGAGATTCAGGTGGATGTATCCCTTTGAGAGGTAAAATTTCACAACTGACTTTGTTGTTTAATTAATGTATATAACCTGAGTAATGTCTAGAACTTGAGTAATTGATAATGTTGTTTAATGTATATAGCTTGAGTGGTGTCATGTCCTAATGAGACTTTGTTGTTTAATTGCTACTTTTTAGGTTAATGAAGGGTTTCAAAGGGTTGGTGCGCAATAAAAGGTATATTGATGGGTGCATCGCAAGAGGGTATACGCTGCGAGAAGCAAGCTTGTATGGCATGGAGGGTCTGTCAAGGGATGGTGATGGTACTCATAAGCATACTCGCCAGGCATTTTTGATGATGACGATGAGTTTCTTGATGAGATGCCTTTAAGTAAAGCGAAGGATATTATTCTAACTCAGGTGCAGTTTGAACAAGCTCGCAAATGGCTTCTCTCTAAGTATGATGGATTAGATGATTGGCAAAGGTAAAAAATTTTAATTTTACACCTTTAAGTGTTTTAAGTACGATGGTTGCAATGAGTTTTAATTTTACACCTTTGAGCTGTTATATGTCTATCGATATAATTGTTTTGAATTATCTTTTAATTGTAGGAAGTATGAATCCTATGTTAATGGTCAGAGAAACGGTCCCTCAAAGAGTTTTCTTTTGTGGTTACGTGAAGAGGTAACATATTAGCCTATATTATGTACCTTGACTCTCTTTTTGTAATCTATGTAATTACAATTCATATTTTACTAATTAGCTTGATTTCACACATGTTCTCTTGCAGTTGTTAGAAGCTAATGAAGCAAACTCAACACTTTGGCGACTAGTGCATGGACCTCTCTTCAAGGCGCAGTCGTATAAGAGATACCAAGTGAATGGATTTACTTTTTGTCTTTGAAGATTACGAGGGGTTGGTTGTGTCACAAAACGGTGGTGTGTCGATGAAAGCTATTACAAGTTATAGAGCGAAGTCAACGGACACAAGTTACAAGGAAACAGAAATGACCTATTATGGAGTCATTAGGAAGATTATCAAGTGAATTTTATGGAATTTGAAGAAAGCTGTATTTTATTGTGATTGGGTGAAGGTTGAAGACAAGACTAATGGGTGCAAGGTTGATGCAATTACAAAATTGATAAAGGTTAACTTGTCCAAGATGAAAAGCATTAATGGAATTATGGATGAGCCATTTATTCTTGCATCTGAAGCGAGCAAGTTTTCTACTCAAAGGATGTGTCCGAAAAAGGGTGGTCTTTGGTGTTGCATTCATCTCAAGGATTGACTTCCTCTATAGATAGTATTGAAATTCCTAGCATTTATCAGTCAACTCTTATCGACAATGAGAGTTTAGAGAAGCTTATATGTGTTGATTATGTGGTTTAAAGTTTGTGTGATTAGGGATATTTTTCGCGGATTATCTTATAGGTTCTATTTGTTCTCTTTTCTCCGATTTCGTGTTATCACTTGTGCATTCTTTATAGCTTGTTTGATATGTTTATGTGGATAGTGACAAAGGCTATCCCTTATAGGTTTAACTTCTTTCTCACATAGAACTTGGTTGTTATTTTGTAGGTTTTTATGGAGGCAGTGGAAGTAGATGAGAATGGTCTTCCCATTTCCGCAAATGCAACACAATACGGAAGCCTGAAAGGCGCCTTGACTCGTACTCATGTCCCCATCTCATTCAAAACATGGAAGCATGTGCACCATTCTTACAAAGATGATATTTGGAAGGAACTGCAGGTTCATATTATTGTTCTGAGTTTTTTATTAAGATATTTTGTTTTTGGTGATGATTTGATTCTTTCCTTCTTTTGGTTTGATCACTAAAATGATGACATAAATGTATTATGTATTAACTAGCTCTACATACATTCTAAATAACTCTTTTTCTCAGAAAGTATATCCTTTACCCGAGCCTTGTAAGATTAACGTGGTTAAGTCGATGGCTCCTATATGGAGGAGACGCAAGCATGAGTTACGATATGCTTATTATGATCCCTATCCAACTCATGAGGAAAGGATTGCACATATTCCTCCTGGTGTACCTGAAGAGGAGTGGATAGAATTATGTTTGAATGAAAACACTCTTAAACAACAGAAAAGTAGAGCTGAGCACAAGAGGAAGCGGCATTGCTGTATGACCACTCTCACACCTCCCGGTCGTAAACCTCATTCTTTGGTCAAAGGCTGAACTGGTATGTATATTGATTTCAAGTATTATGAATCTCAAAATATGTCCATTATGATTAGTCTTATCCTTTTTTAGATTGATTCATACAAATCGACTCATTATATTGGTAGGAGCGCGAGAATCCTAATGTGGAAATCACCACCTCTGATGTGTGGATTAAAGCTCATACTCAAGAGGGAGGGCAATTCTACCTAGTGCGCAAAAATACTTTGTGAGTCAGCTTGTGTTTTATCCGAACTTTAGTACTCATATGTATACTATCTACTAGTCATTTATATATTTTATATCGACACATGCCTTTATTATGCTCAACATGGCGGGATGAGCTTAAGAAGGTGCAAGAAGATATCAACAAGAAAAAAGCTGCAGGTATTCCTATACGGACATAGATGTAGTGACTAAAGCTTTTGGGAAGGAATGTAGAGGACGGGTTCGTCTTGTTGGTCTGTTACTCGTACACAATATGATTGTTACATCACGCGTGCCAAAGTACAAGAATTGAAATCCAAGGATGGAGCTGTCAAGCATCGGTTGGAGGAGCTAAGTACCAAGGTGGAGGTTCGATCACGGGTTTAGGATCGGTATGTAACATTGTGAAGGAAATTCAAACTGCGATGCGAGTGGTCGGTTGTTGCATCAAACAACAGCAGTTGTTCACAACGTCACTCGGCTTCTCCTATTCGAGAATAATTCACTTGCTCAAACACCTACACCTGCTCAAACACCTTCACTGCTCAAACACCTTCACCTGCTCAAACACCTTCACCAGGTCGATCATCAATAGCAGGTACTGAAATGCCTCCATGTTCATTGTTGAACCTTGATGATGAAGTTATTCTTGTTGGTAGGTGTGCATTGGTGCCATGGGACGTATGTGTCACGGTTTGTATTGTACCATCTAATCTTGGAAAGGTGATGGTGGACAAAATTTTCCTCCCAAATGAACCGATCCTGAAAGCTAACACGTTTGTTTCAACCTTTCAAGATGTTGGAATTGGTGGGTACGTGCTTCATCCAAAGAAGTGCATCGAAATGACTAGTCAGTCGTCACGGTCGACTTACTTTTGGATATATCTCAGCCATCGTATATAATGCTCGATAATCACTTTATTAACAAACATATATGGCTTTATCTTTTTTTTTGTTATATATGTTCACACTTTTGTAGATGTGCATGCTAACATGTAGATTCTTATGCGGTTGTGCATAATGAAAACTCTCGGGCGAGTTGTCTTTGCTTTTTTTGCTTTTTTTGGAACACTTTTGTACATGTGCTTAGCATGCTAGCATGTAGATTCTTATGCGGTTGTGCATAAGGAAGAATCTCGAGCAGATTCTTATGCGATTGTGCATAAGTAAGACTCTCAGCAGTTGTGCTTAAAAAATTTGAATCATAATGTATCCATGTGAACCTAGGCGGTATTAATATATATATAATCGGTTTTTTCTTTATGGATGTTTGTGGTTTGGGTTATGTTGTATTTTGTTGCGCAGCTGATTGTAGTTCAGGTCAAATTGAAGCGGTAGTAGCCACCCGGGAATATCAAACCCTGGTAAGTATACTTCTGTGCTTATGCTTATCATATTGAGTACAAACTTATGGATATTAATTTTTTTAATATAATCACTTTTGAGGTACTATGCTTGTTCATTATGTTGCTACGGACTATCTTTGTTGGTGACCTTCGGGAAGGTATATTGCTGCTACTTTCACACTTATCAAATCTCCAAGGCAGGTTCATGCAATTCATCTCTTGTAGTAAGTTACCAAATCTACTCTTCATGTTTTTGTAGATGTATAGATCATGTGTTGGTTTGCTGTGATACTTGTACTTCAAACTTTCAATTTCATACCTGGTTTATTGTTACGTTTTGGTGGTCTTTGGTGGAGGACTTGGTTTATGAATCAAGTCTGATTTTTTTGCCATTGTACATCATTTATGGCTTAATGAATCACCTAATCTATTCCCTCACCATTCATTGAATCGTCAAGTCTGATTTTTTTTTTATATTTCTTTTGCAGATTTGTTTAGTCAAAAGTGGTATAAATAAACTAGTACTCTGTGTTTGGTATGGTGCGATCAGGCTATACATTGGCTATGGCAAAATTTGCAAGGCAAGAATAACTATACTTTTTCTGAATGTTGCATAATTAGGTCCTGAAAATTATTGATGATCCAAATTTTCTTGTTGTTTGTACATGATGAACACCTTCTTGATTTTTACGAGTTACGCAAAGGGTTGGAGTATTGGTTTTTTGAGGCTTCTTTAAAAAATTTGATATGCATTTGAATGTTTTTGTATAGGAATGGCTAATGCTGGTGTTTTGGAACTGAAGTGGAAGAAATGGAATGCTAAAGAACTTCGAATTATAAATTTTGGGATTACGGGTAGCTTACACTTCTCATGTTTATTATCTTGTTTTGATTCAAACACTTCAAATAAGAAAGCCACGGTACTTTTAAAGCTCGCATTCAAAGTACCATGTTCATGTCTGCTAACTTGTTATGTCTTTTCTAATAATGTGCATTGACTTTGTAATGAGCACGCATTGATTGTTAATTGGTAAAGATAGTTCCGGGGAATTGACCGTGTTACATTCTAACTTTTTGCCCAATATTATGAATGTGTGAATTAATTTGATAGCAAATTACTTGGCTTTTTTCGGTGGATTGTGAACTCTCTACGGTTGAGCGAGACTCATTCATGGAAGCTTCGCTATGGTTATGATCGTGTGAATGATGATAAAGATGTTTCCAACATCGAGGCCAAGATGACTGATGGTATGTCATATATCTTTAATTATATAGTAGTTCACCAGTTCTTAGTTTCGTTTTTACTATAGCCAAGACTCAAGATTTTGGTGAATGTTTTTTACTAAATAAAACAATTTTAGTTTTAGGGGATAGTTTTGTGTATTATGCTTACAAGATGCTAGTTCAGACCTAAAAAGATATCACGAGAATCCGGCGTAATTTAGGATTTGAGCTAGCTCGACCATGTCGAAGTCCAAGAATAATTGAGCTAGCTCGACTACGACATGACTCACTTACAATCTGCGTCTGTTATAGAAAAACATCACGGTGGGCTCAACAGCTCTGGATGTAGGGGATTCATACGGTGTAAGCAATTATTTGTTTTGTTTTACTTGGCATGATAAGTATAATTGTTGTGGCATGATAAGTAGTGTAGTAAATGACCGCATCTTTTAATCATGTTTCAATGACCAAAGATATATGTACAATGATCGGATTAATCGGGTATCATAGTAATGAATGAATGAATGAATATAAAATGTGTGGCCAAGTCTTGGATTTAGATTTTAAAGTGCTGGTCAGTGTCAAATGATGGATATGATCCATCCGGGAGTTGTGTGTAAATTTGAAGACAATGTTTGAGTTGATGATCTCGGTTTCGAGTTGGACTAGTCATTTTACATAGAACTCAAATGCGCGGTTTAGCATTAGGATAAGAGGGAGAAATGTAAGGTCATAAGAGCCGCTTTTAAATTAGTATTTTGAACTTGATAATTAGATAAATTGTGGTCTCGGACTAGTGTTGTTTTAGATTAGTAAATAATGGTTGAATCTTCTTCACTTGTAGCCTATTAGTACTCTTCGACTCAATCTTTATAAGCATACTGGATATCTGATTAGAAGAATTTGTGATGCTTTGTTAGCAGGTTAATTGAATGATGCTCTGTTGTGAGATCAGAAAGGTTGAAGAACAAAGAAGCAAAGCAAAGCGACCATTAGGTCCCTTAGCAATTTGCAAGATTTGTAAGTAATAATGTAGTATCTCCTTATAGAAATTTAATTTAGAAGAACTTAGGAATTTTTAACTTTATACAAACTTAACTTAGGAACTAAGTATGTTTATGTGTATGTCCATTAAATGAATGACATAGTTTGTATCAAATACTCATACTTATTAACTTCAATTGAAGAATTCTTTTTTCATAATGGTAAATGTGGAATTGAAAGTGTAGAAGTTTGTATATCTGTGGAATGGTGAATATGGGGAACCTGGGTAACTGCAGTGGGGTAAATATGGGGGAATGGATTTTTACCAGGTCAATGAAGACCTGACCTTTTTTTTTTCTGTTGCAAAAGCTTAGCAACGTCGATGTTATGTTGCTAAATTAGAACCAGAACCAATAAATTAGAACCGAGAACCATAGTTAGGGTAGGGGTATTCTGTAATTAGAAACGACTTTAGCAACGGCAGACCTTGGTTGCGAATAAACTACGTCGCAACGGCACAAGACGTTGCGAATCTCCATTGTTGACCAAGAATCGCAACGGAGCTTATGCCGTTCTGAAAAACGCAACACCGTGTTTTGAAACGTCAACTGCCCGTTGCGACCGATCAAGAACGTCCAGTGGTCCGTTGCTAATAACTAAAAATGGTGTAGTGTACCATCTATTATCCTCAGGGAAATGGGCAAGCCGAAAGTACCAACAAGACTCTGATCCGAATCCTCAGCCGAACAGTACATTACAATCCCAGAACCTGGCATGAGCAATTGCCAATGACTCTCTGGGCATACGGAACATCTCCTAGAAGCTCCACCGGTATGTCTCCTTACTCCCTCGTTCTACTTGTGACGGACGCGATCCTCCCAAAGAGGAAATCAAGATCCCGTCCGCGAGAATTGCCGCAATGAGCGGACCGGTGGAACGGCCGAAGCACTCAATGCCGAGTGCGGAATCGGATACTCTAGACTCCAAAAGATCCCGAGGGCAGAGGAACATGCACAAACATACGTAAATGGGGATTTCCATGCATACAACAGCCATGTAAAACCCATGGTTTTCAAGGAAGGAGATCTGGTGCTAAAAACCGCCAAACACATCCAACAAGACGCATCGGCACCGAAGTTTTCTCCCAAATGGGAAGGGCCGTACATAATCACTAAAGCATGTAACAGCGGTTACTACAAGATCATCAAAGAAGATGGGGGAAAGCTAGAGACATTTATCAACGGAAAGTGGCTTAAGGCGTACTACGCCTAATCATTCCCCTGCAACACGCTACATCAAAAGTGTGAACGTCCAGGCACTCTCTCTGCTTTTACTTTCTTTCTTACCAGTTATCGAATTTCAATACAAAGCCAACGGGATTAACAGAATTTCTTTATTTTCTTCAAAAAAAAAAACACAAAAAAAAGAGAGAGAAAGAGGAGCCTTCGAGTGTCATAACGCAAATCAGAAAAGCCCATCTAGTAAATTATAATCCCTACAAAACATCATCTTCAATCAGCCATGATATCTTTCAGTCCTACTTTTCAAATCTCGAGTTAACTCTTCAATCTTCCGAGACTCCAGGGCCAAAACTTCCTCGTCTTCCAAAGATGGCTTTCGTGGCAGTGAATCACACCAAAGAAGAATACCAGCAAATTGCCGACCTTCACAATATTGAGGCGGTCGCAACCAGCCTAACGTTAAATTCCAAAGATTCGCAGTAGACACCATGTTCTCCCACTTTTGAATGGCTGACTCCACAAAAGCATGAATGGACACATTCTCCATCTCAAAGCAATCATTGGCAAAAGATAGTTCACCACGAAAACCAAAGCGGACGAACAACACTTCAAAGACGCTCCCCGGTAGCAATATGGTCGTACGTCTTCCATATCCTCGTATAAAGGGCTACGAATTCTTTCCGCACCAAGAAACCACCAACATTCCGATAATTGGAGGAGAGACACCTCCACGAGTCCCAAACAGTAAACCTCGCAGAAGGTATTCATGACAAGAGAGCCCTAAATCAAAGATTCTCCAAGTCGCAGTGATCAACGAGGTCGGATTTGAAGGAAGAGGAACAACTAGGTCATCCTCGTCGATAACAGTGACACATGATCCAACAGAATATCTCTGCACAAAAAAGGAAATTTCCCCATTTACACAACAAGCGTTAAAGTGTGTGTCAGTCCGCCAAAGAAGAAGAAAACATACCGGTATGATTTTCTTAACCCGAAGAACATTTGTTGGGATGCTCATGCAAGAATCGACCTCGCGCCCTTATCCCAGGAGAACTCCGTTGGTTAGAAGATGACTCGAATCAAGCGTGACATGACAAAGAGAGAAATCCAACAAGAAGAATCTTTTCTCAAACAAGGAATATGACGCATTGTGTTGGGTATAAATACTTGGATCTAAAAAGGGAAAGGAAGCAATGAGGGACATAACGCTTTCAGGTTTTAGCATGAACAATGCCTTAATTGAAGCCGCACGTGAAGGAAAGCAAAATAAGGAAACTTTGCTATCTGAAGAAACGCCTACTCCCTCTTTATTTACATCGGTCACGACTGCAAGCACGGCTTCCAAGTTGCACTGGCCCCACCAATTGCGCCGACCTCCCAATGGCCGCCAAGTCACGCCCCGCAAGCACGCAAGACTTATACACTTTGTGCCGGTCCCACCAACTAGCACACTCGGCTTCCCAACACATGCCAACTTCCCAACGTCGCCCAAGCTGCATCGGGCCCACCATTTGTGCCAGCCTCCCGATTTGTGCAAAACTACCAGAGGCAAGGATTCCAAATCCTATAAAAGGTCAGACACGCCTCCTTCAATTTTCTTTACGGTTTGCTGTTAATAGTTTGTCACCATCTTATGCTTACCTCTCAACAAAGCCCTGCTCCGAGCTAGCAGGGGACTTAATGTTGATGGTGGTTTTTAAACAAGGGTAAAATCGAAAAAAACCCCATGACCTAGTGTTACCTGCAACACATTAACTAAGAGCATTTAACTCGGTGTAAACAATTAATAGGGTATTTTTTCAAAATACCGATTAGGTTTTTCAACGCAGTAACCCTAATTCCAAACCAAGCCGCATATCGTGCACCATGGCAAGCAATGCCAAAACCAAGCCGCACACCGCGCACCATGGCAACAATGCTAAAACCAAGCCGCACATCGCGCACCATGGCAATAATGCCAAACCAAGCCGCACATCGCGCACCATGGCAAAGAATGCCAAACCAAGCCGCATATCATGCGCACCATGACAAGAATGCCAAACCAAGCCGCACACCGCGCACCATGGCAACAATGCCAAACCAAGCCGCACACTCGCGCACCATGGCAACAATGCCAAACCAAGCCGCACATCGCGCACCATGGCAACAATGCCAAACCAAGCCGCACACCGCGCACCATGGCAACAATGCTAAACCAAGCCGCACATCGCGCGCCATGGCAAAGAATGCCAAACCAAGCTGCATACTACGCACCATGGCAAAGAATGCCAAACCAAGCCGCACATCGCGCACCATGGCAACAACGCAAAACCAAGCCGCACACCGCGCATCACTAAGAACGACACCAAAACCAAACCGCATATCGTACTCATTGGCAACCATGCCAAACTAAGCCACTATGCCATTGGCACATGCCAAATATAGCGCCCTAGGCTTGCAAGACTTGCAACTAGGTCAACATGGCCGACACGTGCCATTGGCACATGCCAACACGATCGCAAGCCATATTTCTAAACCGCTATGCCATTGGCACATGCCAAATATAGCGCCCTAGGCTTGCAAGACTTGCAATTAGGTCAACATGGCCGTGACGTGCCATTGGCACATGCCAACACGCATCGCAAGCCATATTTCCAAGCCGCTATGCCATTGGCACACGCCAAATATAGCGCCCTAGGCTTGCAAGACTTGCAACTAGGTCAACATGGCCGTACGTGCCATTGGCACATGCCAACACGCATCGCAAGCCATATTTCCAAGCCGCTATGCCATTGGCACACGCCAAATATAGCGCCCCTAGGCTTGCAAGACTTGCAACTAGGTCAACATGGCCAGACGTGCCATTGGCACATGCCAACACGTACCGCAAGCCATATTTCCAAGCCGCTATGCCATTGGCACACGCCAAATATAGCGCCCTAGGCTTGCAAGACTTGCAACTAGGTCAACATGGCCGTACGTGCCATTGGCACATGCCAACACGTACCGCAAGCCATATTTCCAAGCCGTTATGCCATTGGCACACGCCAAATATAGCGCCCTAGGCTTGCAAGACTTGCAACTAGGTCAACATGGCCCACGTGCCATTGGCACATGCCAACACGTATCAAGCCATATTTCCAAGCCGTTATGCCATTGGCACACGCCAAATATAGCGCCTAGGCTTGCAAGACTTGCAACTAGGTCAACATGGCCGTACGTGCCATTGGCACATGCCAACACGTACCGCAAGCCATATGTCTAAGGCATTCCGCACATGCCATTGGCACATGCCAAACACACACGCTGGTAGCCTAACTTGCAAACCGTGCAACCTACCACCAAGGCATTCCGCACATGCCATTGGCACATGCCAAACACACACGCTGGTAGCCTAGCTTGCAAACCGTGCAACCTACCACCAAGGCATTCCGCACATGCCGTTGGCACATGCCACACACGCCACCAGCAGCTCTGGCATTACCACTTACGCTCGATGTGCAACTCACAAGGAAGGCATTCCGCACATGCCATTGGCACATGCCACATGCGTCCCTAGCAGCACCACTTGCACTCAAGATGCAACCAACACTCGAGACATCAACACAAACTGGGGGATGCTTTCTAGGGTTTTGGTTTTGGCGGTCACAAAGATGCGGCGTACACTACGCTCACATTAAGAAAGCGTGAAAAGGAATAAAGCGGTCAAATAAAAGAAGAAATAATGGTGAAAACGTTTTCACCCATTAACACCATGCGGTTACCACCTCCTCCCATTATTTCACCCTTTACTCTCTTTCTTCATGAGGCCAGGGTACGTTTTAAATCTTGACTTGTATAAATAGGTCTTACCTATTTCCACCAGACAACAAGTCTCGGTTAGGGGAAAAATACTACACTCTCGTAAAGGAAACTTTGCAAGCTCTCCCAAAAGCTTCCATCTCTTGCAAGCTTAGAAGCTTTCACTTTCTCGATACAAGTCGAGACGCTACTCTCCTGCACTATTCTCGGTCTCAACACCTTTCTTTGCTTCCTCCCCAAATCAACCCTTCTCCTCCACTTTGTGACCGAAGCAAGTCCGGAACGGCCATTTCTTGGTTTAGGCCGGACTTGTACAGATTGATCTCTCGAATCTATAAAGTGCTCACGTGCAAGACATTTGTTTAGGGTTTGAACCAGTTTCTCACTCACCTACCGAATTTACTGAAATCGGCAGAAACGATTTTTACCCATAAACACCAGGACGATTGAATTTTCAGGTTTCATTCAATTTTCCATATTGTTCGAAAAATATTATGCAGAGTACCATTGAAGAAAAAATGTAGGTGATCAAGAGTACCAGAAACTCACTTTGGAATTTGATCAGAGGTCAAAACCCTGACATGATTTTCCTGTGTGAAACTAAAAATGAGTCTTCTAAGATGAATCAATATCTTAGTAGATTCAATTTCCCTAATTGTTGGGTGTTTCCCTCAATAGGTAGAGCTGGTGGTATCTCTTTGATTTGGAAATCTGGTTTTGACTGTTAAATAGTTCACAACACTGATAAAATGATTAATGTCTTAATAGCTGATAATCCTTGCAAACCAAAATTCCTAGTCACTTTCCTTTATGGTTCTATATATCATGAAGAAAAGATGGCACAATGGAGATACATAAGTGAAATTGGTGATCAAGCCAATATACCTTGGGTTATCATAGGTGATCTTAATATCACTATGCATGCCCAGGAAAGATCTTCTTTATCTACTCCAACTACTGTTGAATTCCCTGAAATTAAAACTATTCTAGATAAGGCAGATCTCTCAGACTTAGGCTATACTGGTAACAGATTTACTTGGAATAATAGACAGTCTGGAGATAATTGCATTTATGCTAGATTATACAGGGCCCTGGCTAATGGTCACTAGTTAACTCATTATGGATCTACCCCAGTTAGCCATATTGATACCATTGGCAGTGACCATATCCCCATTATCTTGGAGACTAATTCATTGTCTTATCAAGGTAGCAGGCCTTATAGATATTTTAAATGTTGGAGTAGTGACCCTTCTGTAAAAGATGTCATTAAAAATGCTTATTCTATAGATATTAATGGGTCTTTTTCTTTTCAATTTACTAATAGATTGAGAAATGTTAAGTATGATTTGAAATTGTGGAATCTCAATCAGTTTGGTAATATTGATAACAAAGTCAAAACTTTGAATACTCAACTCAATGATCTTAATAATCTACCACATTCTCCTACCAATGTGGATTTGATTAAACAAGTAGAATTTGATTTAGAACATTGGCAAAAAGTCCAAGAGGACTTTTACGCACAAAAATCTAGACAAGAGTATTTCAAATCCTTTGATAGGAATACTGGGTTCTACCACAACTATGCCAATATAAGGAAGCACTTTAATCATATTAGTGCCCTTAAATTGAATAATGGGCAATGGGTTAATGATAGAGTTTCTCTTGAAACCTTGCTGGTGAACCATTTCAGCTCTATTGGGACTTCTTCTAATCCCTATAGGAATCCTGAAATTCTTAATTGTATTGAACCTCGCATCTCTAGTAGTGATAATTCTAACTTGCTTAGACTGTTACTAAGCAGAAATTATTGATACTATCAACCAAATGACCCCCTGGATCTGCCCAGTGGCCTCGATGGTTTCCCTCCGGGTTCTACAAAGAAAATATGGATCTTTTAATTGATGATGTGTGGAAAATTGTTAATAGTTTTTTTGATTCCAAATATCTTCTCAAAGAGATGAACCATACTTTCTTGTCCTTAATCCCTAAAGTCAATAGTCCTTCTAGCCCTACTGACTTTAGACCTATTTCTTTGTGTAATTCTATTTACAAAATAATTTCCAAAATTGTTGTAAATAGAATGAAACCTCTCTTGAGCAAAATGATAAGCCCTTACCAGGCTGCTTACGTTCCTGGAAGAAATATTCATGATAATGTCATCATTGCACATGAGTTAGTCCACACGATGAAAAGGAAAAGGAAAAAGGATAAATGGGGTGTCATGGGCCTTAAACTTGATATGTCTAAGGCCTTTGTGAGAGGGGAATGGTCTTACCTTAAAGACATTCCAAGAGCTTTGGGTTTTCGATCATTGGTGTGATCTAATCCATCGGTGTATCAAGACTACTAGTATTTCTATCTTGTTAAATGGTTCTCCGTGCAAAACTTATAGACCAACAAAGGGGTCCGAGACGGGGTGACTGTCTCCATACCATTCATTATAGTCATGGAATCATTTTCTAGATATCTCATACATCTTTGAAAATTGTCATCTCATTCATGGTTTAAAAATCATCAAAGAAGCTCCTAGCATCAGTCACTTGCTTTTTGCAGATGATTGCCTCATCTTTGCTAAAGCTTCTCATGCTGAAGCTATTAACTTATTGAGTTTAATCAAGGATTTTAGCAAGTGCTTTCGGTCAGGTTATTAATCTTGTAAACTGTTGCTTCTTTAGTAATAATGTTCATCCAGATCTTGCTGTCTCCCTTATTAATGATTTAAAAGTTAAGAAAATAGCTCTTAATGAGAAGTATCTAGGTATTCCCTTATTCATCTCTAGCGCTAGAACTGACTCTTTTAATCATTTCAATGATCACTTTGACAAAAGAGTTGCTAAATGGAAAGGAAAACATTTCAATCAGGCAGGTAGGTCTGTTATGGTCCATAATGTCTTAAAATCTTCTCCTATTTATCATATGAATACTTTTACTGTTCCTGATTCTATTATTAACAGCATGGAGTCTTCTCAGAGAGACTTTTGGTGGGGTAAATCTAAGGCTGGGGGTCTTTACTTGAGAGGTTGGCCTAGAATTTGCACACATAAATACCAAGGTGGTCTAGGTTTTCGTAACCTTAAACATGTTAACCTGTCCTTGTTAACTAAAACTGCTTGGAGAGTCATTCATAACCCCGATGCTCTTTGGGTCATTATTTTGAAATGTAAGTACTTTAAACATTGTCATCCCCTTCATTGTGCTAAAAAAGTAGACTGTTCTTGGTCTTGGAGAAGCATTTATCGTGGTCTTGAGGTCATTAGAAATCACTCCACTTGGGAGGTTAGGAATGGTGATAATATTTCTGCTTTTATGGATAATTGGTTTCCTAATGCTATTGAGCCTAAGTTCATCTCTAATCCCAATCCTAATTTCGTTATCTCTGATTTCATTGATAAGGAAACAAAATCTTGGAATTCTGACTTAGTCAAAGCCTATTTCACACCACATAATGCTATTAGTATACTAGGAATTAGGATTCCCTTATCTGGATGTGACAGAATCATTTGGCCATATACCAAAAATGGTTCCTTTACTGTCAAATCAGCCTATAAAGTCATCTCTGGTCAGAATTTTTATATGAATAATCCACAAAGTATCAATCCTATTTATAAATCTCTGTGGAAGCTTCCCATTCTTCCCAAAGTACATATTTTTGCTTGGAAGTGCCATGAAAACATTCTTCCAGCTAAAACTGTACTTGCGAGATTCTCTAATGAACATGATACCTCTTGTAATATGTGTAACTCGTAGTAATGAATCACCCGAACACATTATTCTTCACCGTGAATTTTCGAAAGTCGTTTGGTCTCTAACTCCTTATACGATATTATTTCACAGGATTGTTCTTCTAACATTAATCTGCAGGATTGGATTATTAAATGGTTATCGGATGAGGAACTGATTAAGAAAGCAGGATCTGTCTTTTCTATTGCTTGGAACATCTGGAAAGAAAGATGTTCCAGTGTCTTTCAAGGGAAAAACCTTAATCATCGATCTCTTTGCCAGAATGGCTCTTAAGTTCATCAATGACACTCGAGTTATACTTGTCTAATTGTAATACCAATAACCCAGTTAGAGTAGTCTCAGTAGTTGATAAATCCATGGATCAAATTACTAGCACACTCCCATCTGACTGTCATATTATCTTTTCTGATGCTTCTTTTGACAAGGATACTAATTTATCTGGCATTGGTTTGGTTCTAACCGATCTTGCAGGCATATTTCTCGGATGCAAACTCAAAGCCGGGAATGTAAGGAGGCTTGAGGAAGTGAAAGTCCTGCACTTTTTGAAGCAGCGGTGAAATGGGCTAAAACTAAAGAGTTGGATAAAGTTTGTTTCGTTAGTGATGCCAAGATAGTGATTGATTCCTTTAATTCTAGTGACAATCAGTTGTACTGGTATAATAAATCAGTCATAGATGACTGTAAAACAATTAGTTCTCATTTCAGTTTAGCACGATTTGAATTCTTGCGTAGAAACCATTTAATGCTTGCTGATAAAGCAGCAAATCACGTAGAAGGTCAAGAATCTCTGGAGAATGGTTGGATCCTGTTCCGGCATTCTTAATCTCCTCTATGTAACCTTCTTTTATTAATATAATTCTTATTTTCTAGCAAAAAAAAAAAGATCAAGAGGATGCAAAAGAGACATAATATAGGTTTTTACGTGTTATTGCCCTGGGTTTCCGGGTTCAGTTTTGGAGTCTATTCAATATTTCACTTACAAAAAAGAGAAATGGTGGTTTTTGCATCGGAAGTTTATTGATTATGTTGCAGTTAAGATTACCCACAAGTTATATTATAAATGATTCCTAGTGATTATGTGCCATGTTTTTTTTTTAGCTTTCATCACTCTCCATGTTTAATGTACTCAATCTCATACCGGAGAGACATTTGATGCGTGTCGTAACCACAACAAATTAATTAATATTTTTCCACCTAATTAATAAGTAATATAGTATAGTCAAGTTCGTTCCCACAAGGAGCAAGAGATTTTTAGTTGTAAAAATTGTCACAAAAGGGGGATAAAGCAAAAGAAAGTAATTACAAGTTAAAGTTGAAATCAATAAGAGAGACAAGACCAAGGAATCTTTCTTCGTTGCAAAACAATGATTCAAGTTGATTTTTGTTAAAGGGACAATAAAAAGAGATTCGAGGAGAGCAAAAATCGTTGTTGACTCGTTAACTAGGAGTGATCTTTCTTTATAATAAGGGACCCCAAAAGCGCCACATGGCGTAACCATAATCAAAATACTCTATGGTGAAGCCATGTCAGCATTACTATACATGTCATTTCCATGTCATCACGTACACACCTTTTCGTTGAAGAGGCAAGAAAATCAAAGTGGACAGTCGAGTAATTTTGATAGACCAGAAATCACGTTGTTTAGATTTCAGGTGAAGCGACCTTTCGGCTTTCCAGAAACACGTCTGTTTAATTTTACCGTTTCAGTGGAAACCTTTGAAGTTTGAAAGTCATCTTTGACAGAAACTCATCCAAACTCATAAGACAAATATTTCTCTATTAGGGATAGACAAACCCTTTCGATGAAAATTCAAAAGACACGTACATTAGTCGTATAAATATTGGTAGACTACAAATTCATATGCACAATATCTCCATTAGGGATAGACAAACGTCACAAACCCTTTCGATGAAAATTGAAAGGACACGTACCATTAGTCATATATATATACTACCGATCAAAGCGCAACACAACAATATTAGAGATTTTTTAAGCCAACTATCTGAACTCCAGTCACGATTCCAAATTGCTCTTAATCACGTCATGCTACTTCAAGGATCGGCTAGCTTAATTCTAAGATGCATGGTGTCCTGTCCTGTGGAAGTTCATATACCATTGCAACATTTGAAAATTGAAGCCTCCACAAATGCAGCAGAATAATATAATACATCACTCATGTACATGAACAATGGTAGTGTATATAAGTCGAGAAGTATGACAACATGAGGAAGTTTAAAAAGGAAAATGCAGTAACCATCATCACTAGCAGAAACTAAAAGGTCTGCAGAATTACAAGGACACCAAAAAATGTGCAGCAGTATGTCGTTGTTGTCCATGTGGGATTATGAATGTATACGCACTTTCCGTTTATATATTGAACACCAGAGTCTAACAGGACTATACAGAAATTAAAGCATTGAAGAATAAAAGGATAAAAACATTAAAAATTATGTCATCTTCGGAAACAATAGGAAAGAAGGGGTTGTTGTGGAAATTGATACTCAAATTTAATTGAGTGTTGTTCATAATGGTGAGAGTTCTGTTGTGTGTTGGTGAATAATTCAGATTTGAAGATTGAAATGTGGAATAAATTTTCTACAACAAGGTTTTTAAGAATGCAAAAATATTTCTCAATGAGATGGTGTCCGCGGAACAAATGAAGAAAATAGGATTTTGGAGGTTAACATCAATTAGTATCGGTAGACAAAAATCACGATATATGGTTGGTTATGGAAATTCCAAATGTTGCATTCCTTACTGTTGGATGTTTGGGTGATAAAAATAGATGTTTATGGATGATTTTGATAATGGAGTAGTGGGAACCTCTTTGGTTCTTCTCACTCTCTCTCTAATTTTATTGAGTTGTAGAGATAACTCTTCTACTTGGTCTACAATAGACCTTACAACTTGTGGATATGCTACACCCACTACATAACTAAATATAAAGTTGACACTCCTATTACACTAGTACACTAACATTACATTACTCAACAATCTCCTCCTTAATGTGATGTTCTTCTACTCCCTAGTAGTTCACGGAAATGTTGAAATTTTCCTTTGGGAAGTGCCTTGGTGAATATGTCCGCCAATTGGTCTTCCGTCTTGCAATACTTGAGTTCTATCTCACCATCTTCAACCGCTTCTCGAATGAAATGGTACTTGAGTTTGATGTGCCTTGCTCTATAATGCTCAACCGAATTTTGGACATAGCAATTGCCGATTTGTTGTCACAAAAGATTACGGTGCTTTCTTCTTGCTTTTCTTGAATGTCTTCCATGATTCTTCTTAGCCATACAACATGAGATGTAGCTATTGATGCCGAAATGTACTCCGCTTCCGCCGTGGATTAAGCTACGGTTTCTTGCTTCTTCGATGCCCATGTGAATATACCCAACCAAGAGAAAAAGCATAACCCGATGTACTCTTCATGTCATCAATACACCTTCCCAAGTCGCTATCACAATAGCCAACTAATTTGACATCCAAATTTCTTGAATACATGATTCCAAAATTCATTGTTCCTTGTATGTACCTTAACAACCTCTTTGCCGCGCCAAGATGTAAATGACTAGGTGAACTCATGAACCTAGAAAGCATACTTGAAGCAAACATGATGTCGGGTCTTGTATGTGTAAGATACAACAAGTTTCCAATAAGACCTCTATAGTAAGTCTCATCAACCTTTCTTCCTCCATCATCTTTCTTGAGTTTCTCATTCACTACAAGTGGTGTTGATGTGGGGTTACAACCAAGCATACCAAATTTCTTCAACACCTTTTCGACATACTTGCTTTGAGAAATGAACACTCCATCTTCACTTTGGTGAACTTCAATACCAAGGAAGTACTTGAGCAAACCCATGTCACTCATCTCATATTTCATCATCATTTTCTCTTGAATTGCTCAATCATATGAGCATCATTACCCGTAAAGATAAGATCATCAACATACAAGGCAACGATGAGAATAGACGTACCTTTTGTCTTCACATATAATGTAGGCTCACTCTTGCTTTTGTTGAAGTTTTGCCTCTTGAAGTATCCATCTATCTCACTATACCAAGCTCTTGGTGCTTGCTTGAGACCATACAAAGCTTTCTTCAACTTGTATACTTTGTCTTCTTCTCCTTCCACCATAAAGCCTTGTGGTTGTTCTACATAGACCTCTTCATGGAGTTCTCCATTCAAAAATGCCGATTTGACATCAAGTTGATAAAGTAACCAACCTTTTTTGGAATCCATAGAAATCACGGCTCTAATGGTGTCAAGACGAGCAACCGGTACAAACGTTTCATTGTAGTCGATACCGGGTTGTTGTGAGTAGCCCTTTGCCACCAACCTTGCTTTGTATCTTTGAACCGTTCCATCCGCATTGTACTTCACCTTGTAGATCCACTTCACACCAATAACTTCTTTGTCACTTGGCCTTGCTACCTTCTCCCATGTATCGTTCTCGTCAATGACAAAAACTTCTTCTTCCATAGCTTTTATCCAAACCGGTTCTTTTGATGCTTCTTCAAAATTTTCAGGCTCAAACACACAATAGTTGCATCTTTCATACACTTCACTCAACCTATGCATCTTCTTTGGTGCCGATGGTGGTGATGTTGATGCACTAGTACTTGGAGACATACTTGGAGATGCTCCTTGTCTTGTATTTGGAGGTGTTTGAGGTAGTTCTTCCTCATTTTCTTCACCTTATTCAACTTCATTTGTTGCTGAATTTTCTTGCTCTTCATCAAGAATAATGGTTCTCTTCTCAATTTTACCTTCTTCCCAATTCCATGAAGTTCCTTCATCAAACAAGACATCACGACTTGTAATCATTGTGTTGATTTTCAAGCTAAACAACCTATAACCTTTTGATTGGAGGCTATAGCCAATGAATATACACTTCTCACTTGCTTCATCAAGCTTTGTTCTCTTCACCTTTGGAATTTGAGAATAACACACACTACCAAAAACTTTGAGATGTCTTACCGATAGCTTTCTCCCACTCCATGCTTCAAAAGGAGTTTTATCCCATACGGCTTTTGTTGGACACCTATTCATCAAGTAGACGGCGGTGTTGACGGCTTCGGCCCAAAACACTTTAGGCATACCCTTGTCATGAAGCATGGACTTCGTCATCTCTATCACGGTTTGGTTCTTTCTCTCGGAAACACCATTTTGTTGAGGAGTATAACCCACGGTTAATTGCCTTTCCAAGCCTTCATCTTCACAAAATTTATCAAACTCTTTGTTGTTGTATTCTTTGCCTCTATCACTTCTCAAAACTTTGATGTAGTGACCACTTTGCTTTTCAACAAGGCTCTTGAACTTCTTGAAGATGCTAAAAACTTCGGATTTTTGCATCATGAAGTACACCCAAGTCATACGACTTAAATCATCAATGAATAAGATAAAGTATCTATTACCTCCATGAGTTGGTGTCTTCATTGGTCCACACACATTGGTATGTACCAAACCAAGAAGTTCATTTGATCTCCATGCTACACCTTTGGGAATGGTTGGCGATGTTGTTTCCCAAGTGCACAACCTTCACATACTCCATCCTTGTGGTTGATATGTTGTGGAAGTCCTTGCACCATGTTCTTGTTGGAAAGTAACTTGAGACTATTGAAATTCAAATGCCCAAGTCTTTTATGCCATAACCATGTTTCATGAATGGTTTCCATCCTCAATGTAACATTCTTCTCCTTTTCAAAGATAATTGGAAAGCTTCTATTTTTCTCCATCTTGATACTCTTCATGACTTGTCTCTTGTTGTTGTGCTTCTTGTCATAAATGGTGCAATATCCATCTTCAAAATGAACCGCATACCCGAGATCCACAAGTTGCCCAACACTAAGCAAATTTTGTGCCAAATCCGGAATATATAACACATCTCTAATGTATTTTGCTCCATTGATAGTTTGCACGCAAATTGTACCTCTTCCGTTAGCTTGAACCATGTTTCCATCTCCCATCTTCACTAGAGAGTTTATGGATGTATCCATGTCAACAAACAAGCTCTTCACACTAGGACATATGAGTTGTACAACCACTATCTACAAACCAAACTTCACTCTTGGAAGTCACCATGGCACTTTGACAAGCATAAAACAAATTTCCATGTTGTCACACTACCAGGTGGTAAGCAATATAACCAATCTTTAGCTGCATCGAGTAAAGAGAAATGAAAAGCACGCAATATTCCTTCATTTGCATCTGCACCATTAGGTATCATGTTTGCGATTAACCATTGTAACTCCAAAAGATGCTTGTTCGGGTCTTCCCATGCCAATCCATGGAACTTTGGTATCTGGATGATTAATCCTGGATTAATATCAAATGTGGAAGTTGCCTCAATGCACCATTGTTGTTGATTCAACTTCTGAGAAGCTAGCTCCTTGAGTGTGCGATTTGCATCACCCATTGCTTCTCCCGTTTGTATTTCGAGAAGGTACACCAAACACAATTCTCAAAACGAAATTAAAAACAACGTAAAAATAAGAAACCAAAACTATATAACAAGCCGATGCCTCCCCGGCAACGGCGCCAAAATTTGGTCGGTTGTCAGCCGAGCAAAAATATTTCACTTTCTCACTCTACTAAATATAAATGAAGTACGTGGTAAGAAAGAGTTCGTTCCCACAGAGAGGCTTTTGTTGTTATAAAAATTCAGTTTCTTAGTAACCAAAGGGGGGTTTTTGTTCTATCCAAGCAATAAAAGTAATTGAAAGCAATAAAATAATTTGAATAATCAATAAGGAGAAGATATTGGTCACGGGATAGTATCATTCACAAACATGTATTATCATTAATGACTAGAATTGGTATTTTAATCTCTCATTTACTAAAAGTCCTAGGATACCTTGATCGCAAGAATATCCTGCTAATTCCCTGATTTCATCACAACTACATTAAAAGATGTATATGTGAATTCTTCCTAGAAAGCAACCTAAAGTGTAAAAGCACAACTAGATTTAACTCCCTAAAAGCAATAAGTTCTATGGAATAAGACTAATCAATGCAAACGAAAGTGTAAAAGTACTAATCCGTTTTAACAAAAGTTATGATTCACTTGTGACTAGTAGGATACATCACTACAAGCACTACCCACAATTATACTACTTGGAATCAGGGATAAACAACTTTTTCGTATTGAAAACCCTAATATAGCTCTAGAGATGAATGCAAATCGGATTGATTCCGGACTCAACCTAACAAGTATTCAAATCATATAACAATATTAACAATGAATCACAAACAATAAATTATTGAGACAAAACTAATTCATTGAATCACATAACATGTTGTGAAATCCACTTTATCCCATAACTAATAATATGTGTTTAGCTACTCATAGCTTTTGAGTTCATCATATTCAATAATCAATAATAAAATAATGAAGAAGATGAAAACTAAATGGAAGCAAACCCTAGTCTCCGCTCTCTCCAAAACTCCCAGTAAAAAAATATATGATACCCTTAGTTGTAGAAAACTTTTTCCTTTTGTAGTTTTTCATCCTTCCAAAATTAGGTCTTCAAAGCCCAAAGTCCAATAACAAGATGTCCACCAAGCCCATATGTGAGGAATACACATGTGAAAATATGTCCCCAAAATAGTCGCCGGAAAACTGGTATTATGGCTGGAAATTGGCCGGAGAAGTGACTGAAAATAGCTCAGGTGACCGGCAAAGTCCACCCGGTCACCGGTCAAATGAGTCGACTCAGTCAGGTCAACCGAGTCACGGTTTGGTCGGCCGAGTTAACTCGGAGTCTGAACTAGATTGAGTCAGTTAGCTAAACAGATGAGTCAGGTCTGGCTCAGTCTGACTCACTTTGGCCTAGGCCATTTTGCACAAACCTGAGCTGTTGCAAGCCATAATATGGTGCACCATCATTACACTTCACCAGAGCAAATCCAGCCATGATGGATAAGCCTTCTTCACAACTGCAGCTTCGTCCCTTGCCTGTCTTGTCATTCTGCAACTCCAATTCACTCATGTCATCTCAATCCCTTCTTAAGAAATAACACCAACTCCATTAATCACACTCACAGCTCAGTTCTGTCACAGCCATTGCAACAGTACAACAACTATTCCTACAACACAAGTCACCAAACAAAACTGCCCCCTTCAGCTGCATCATGTCTAGCCTTTCAATTACAGCTCATCCTCTGTAGCTCCATAGCATCACAAATACCAGCTGTAACCTACATTCATCTATGCATTTCAGCTAAGTCGCAGCTGCACTACCTGCAAGTTCATACATTCCTTCCTAGCATTCATCTAGTCCAGCTTCACTACATTCTGCATACCTCAGCAGCAGCTAAGCTGCCATTCTCAACTGCAAAAAGGCCTCCAACAATTCACTGTCACATCCGTGTTAATTCCTTTCCTTCGTTACCAATTCCATCTGCATTCAGCTACAAAACCACCACATTCCTATGCTCAACTGCCACCATTTCTTCCTGCAACTTCACAACCCATCCAAGCCATTTCGTGTTGCGCCAACGCTAGTCTGCAGTCATGACTCAAACTGCATCAACATTTCCTTGCAACCGCATTCATTCATTTACCAAGCCTAGGATTCATTTCATGCATACAAACCATGGCAGCAAGCACATTCATTATCACCCGTAACACCCACCAGAACCTCACATCAGACTTGAGTACCACCATTATTTCAGCTTCAGTACCACCAGCAAACCCCATTCGACACAGCACCACAGTTACTCCACTACTGCATCAGACTTGCAAACCTACACAACCTATTAGTAGCACAATCTCAATTCAAGCAGTTTTCTCGATCTCAACAGCATATCTGCCATTACTTGCACTGTAACTATGAACTCAACTGCGGCTAGCAATCCACCAGTTTCCTTCTCCACTTTGGCCTAGCCATAACATCAAAGGTCCATCCAGTTACAACAATTCAACAGCTGCAACACCCATTAGTTCTAGACTGCAGCAGTTCATCATCTCTTCCATTTCATGCTCTCAATCACCACTAACAAACCCATCACCAATGCATTTTGCTCAGCTCAAAACTACCAGCACCATCCTCTTGCACCTGCAATACCAATACCATCAACAACTCCATCTAAGCCTCTGCCATCTCAGTCATAACCTTCACCTCTTCATGGAAATAATAAATCCCCATGAATCTTTCATCACAACAGCATATATCTCCATTTTCTTGACCTAAATTACCAGCAATTCCATGGCACAACCAACCCTTGACTACAATTCCTTCCTTGAACTCTCATCCAACACACAGATTCATATTTGAACCGAAACCCATATGAATCCATGCCCTAATTGCGGCACAAACTCTACTTCAAACTTATCTCGTCACTATCAGAGCCCTAACAGAACCACAGACAAATTCACCTCCACATTGAAATCAGACTCAAACCCATCTCTAATTCATCACAGATTCTTCACATTTTCTCTTTGAATTCGAGCCTCTCCTGAAACCAAAATCCACCATCATCTACTTTCTGTGTTCATCACCTGAACTTCAACCCAAGAACGAACTACAAATTTAAGAACCCTAAATTCATCTCAAAATTGAATTACCAACAATCTATGTAGCTTCTCCGATTCTTCGTCATCAGTCCGTGCAATTTCTTCTTCAATTTCAAATCTCTTAAAACCCATGACAATCATCGTCTGTCTTCCTTCAATTCCATCATCACTTCATCAATATCACCTCTATGGATTTTCGCATCATTTGATTTCAGATGAAAATGGCTTCAGACATGACCATGGCCTCCATTTCTTCCACCAGCCGCACTTCTATCTCCTCAAAGTTTGAGACCATGAATGAGAAAAACGTTTTCCCAGCTCAAACATGGCTTGTCGGTTTCAGAAGACCGACAGCCTAATCCTGCATCAATCCTCTTGCACGACCTGGCTTACTCCAAATATCGCCAGTGAATTGATGTTTTTGTGCTTTTCGCTCCAAATGAACAATTTCTCCTTCTTTTGCTCCCAAAGACTCCATTGCACCTAATAACTCAAAACTAAACATAAGAGATGCATATTTTACAAGAGAAATAGCAAAGAAAGCATAAAGAATAGATATAAAATTAGGTGTTTTAGACACTTATCACCAATGCAATTCTACATAAAATTTTAAATAAAAAGAAAGGCGAAGAAAGGCAAAAAATTGAACGTGCGTCTACTTCCTTCTGATCTCTCCGTCCCTTTTCTTCTGCCATGAACAAAAAACATCTTAGAAATACTTTGAAGAATTAAGAGGTGTAGAACTCGAATTGAACTAAATCGTTGCTATTGTTAAGTCATATCTTTTGCTGATCGTTAGAAAAATATAATATAAGTTGTATCAAAAGGTATATTTTCTCTCAATTTGATTTTAGAGTTTGTATCTACTGTGAAGATGCTTTAGTTTTATTCAAAGGAAAATACTGTATTTAAGGTTTTTTGGAGGCTTTTTGTGAATATTGAAATACTTCTACACGATGCATAATTATGTAAAATTGTAGAACAAGATATGATCGAAGAATTAACTAGATAACTTGTCTCATGTTGTATATGTATATTTTGTTGCTATCAAATTCTATTAGATGTTTTAATCCGATTTTCATGTGCAACCAAATTTTTTTTGGGGCATTTTTTTCTTGCCTACCCTCTCTTAAATTCCTGGCTACGTAACTGCTCAAGTTAATTACTTTAAAATTCCATAAAAATCCATACAAAGTCAATTGCTTTTAACCCCATACAAATTAGCTCTTCTAAATATATAACATACATAATTTACATAACCACAATTTTTCACATAACCACACGAATTTTCAAAATACATATTAATCTATAGAACCCATAATTAGGTCTTGTACATGTTTGTCAAAATTTCAAAAATTCTTTTAAACTAATTCACATTAATACCAAAAATAAACAAAAAAAAAAAAAAAAACTCAAATTAATCACTTCAAAATTTAATAAAAATCAATACAAATTCAATTATTTTTAACCATATTTACATACATACAAATCATCTCTTCTACATATAGAACACACATAATCTACATAACTACAAATTTTAGCATAACCACAAAATTTCAAAACACTTATTCATCTATTTAACCCATAAATTAGGTCTTCTACAATTATGTGAAAATTTCAAAGTTTCTTTTAACCAAACACCAAATATGGTCTTTTTAACATTCAACCTACATATTCATCTCTAGAAACATGAAACACACATATGCAATTATATTTAACCAATTCCATATTCATATTAATTCGTTAAAATTCAATTTTCTACTCCCTCCATACCTATTATATAGGAGGAATTTTCATTTTTCCTTATACCACTATATAGGCGGAGTCCAAATTTCAAAACATTTTTTTACTTCTATTATCCATATTTATTTGCTTGGGAATCATCACAATTCAGTGTATGTCTCTAACATTGGGAATATAATTAAGAGTAAGACAGGAAAAAACATAGAAATTTATAAAATCGGAAGAATTTCTTAATCTAAGAGATTTTGTCTATTCCGCCTATATATGTGGTACGGAGGGAGTAAAACCTAATTTTAACAAACTAAAACTAAATCATAAATTATACAAAAATACAAAGAAAACTGAAGAGATTAAGAAAAGAAACATACCTCTCATGGAACCGAAATACTAAGGTAAATTTCTTTTTTTTTTTTTTTTTTTTTTTTGCTCGTTACTGTTTGAGAATGGGCGAGTCAAAGTGTTGCTTTGATGAAGCGGTAGAAACGAAGTGGTAGAAAAGAGAAGAAGACACGAGAAGAAGAATATATAGGATTTAACGCCCACACGTGTGCTTTACATGTGTATAGCGAGCGGAGATATAATATTCGCATGATTTTAACACCCACACGTATGGTTTGCGTGTGTACAAGCTGAGCGGGTATATAATGCTCGCCTGATTTCAGGCGTGTATATGACCAAATGCCCCATCTGACGTGAGTAATGTTGGAATATTTTCAACTGCGCTATCCAAGGGGGGGTCCTGGGGGCGTAGCTAGAATATTACTCCCTCCGTTTCGATTTACTTGACGTTGTAGAGTTTTTCACGGATATTAAGAAATATCAGAGAGAGTAAAATCTTTTCAGTAATACCCATATTAATTCCTACTTAAAAGTTAAATAACCTAGTTTTGTGTTTCTAGAATATAGGGAAAGTTATCAATCCCATAGTAATGTACTTGGGATGCACAAGATTGAGTATATATCCTCCATGGGGTATATTTAAAAGTTAGAGTAATTGTTTTTGTGTTGATTACCATGAGAATTAATTCTCTGGTGTGATTCCAAAGCAAGGGTAGATTAGTGAAAATTGGAGAAAAAAACTAAAATTATCATCTAATTTGGAACACAAAAGAAACCCTAAAAAAGCAAGTAAAATGGAACGGAGGGAGTAAAATCCAACAGACGCCATTGATGTCTGGTGATGAAGAGACTCATCGTTTCGTGAAGAGAAACTTGTTGGTGAAAAGATGTCTATTCCCAACAGATGCGAAAACCCCTATAAATGGCATCTCTCATAACTCGTTGAAATCACATCGAAAAACCTTTTCTGTTTTCTCTCTTAAATAAAGCATCATCAGAAATTTTATTTACATGTGTTCTTGATTGGATCAAGGGGTACAAACCTTGAATTCAATTTCTGTTGTAGGGCTTTCATTGTATCCTGAAGGCATTATTTCACATACCTGTTGTAATCGCCAATTTATTGGGAGGGTAGAAATAATTGTCTAAAAGAAATCTTATGAGCCTTGAAAGTTTTTGAGTACAACAATCTCTTCTTGTGTTCTTTCATCTTCTATTGCAACCCATTTTTCCTTGCAACCCATTTTTCCAACAAGTAATATCTCCGTCCCTTGTTCCGGCGTGAATTATATGTACGCCTAACAACAGGCGTATATTTCTTCAAAGCCCCACAACCCGCGTAATGCATATGTACGCCTCAGTGATACGAATTTTATAACTTCGCTCTGCAGCAAACGAAGGCTATACTCCCGCTCGACTAAATATACTCCAGTACCGTAGCGTGGCACCACGGATTAAACTCAAATTTGATCGGTTTTTTTGGTCTTTGGTCTTTGATTTTAATCGCACCAGTACAGTTGCTCTTAAGGTGCAAATCTATGTTTTGTGAGGTGCGAGTCGAGGGTTGTTCCGTGATAATGAGTCATTCATAATGATGATGGGCATGGTTTTTGTTGGAAAATGGGTTCAAATAGAGGATGAAATAAACACAAAGAAATTGTTGTACTCAAAAGCTTTCAAGGCTCATATGATTTCTTTTAGACAATTATTTCTACCCTCCCAATAAATTGGCGATTACAACAGGTATGTGAAATAATGCCCTCGTGGATACAATGAAAGCCCTACAACGGAAATTGAATTCAAGGTTTGTACCCCTTGATTCAATCAAGAACACATGTGAACAAAAACTTCTGATGATGCTTTAGAAAAGAGAGAAAACAGAAAAGGTTTTTCGATGTGTTTTTAACGAGTTATGGGAGAAGCCATTTATAGGGGTTTTCGCATCTTTTCACCAACAGGTTTCTCTGCACGAAACAATGGGTCTCTTCATCAACAGACATCAATGGCGTCTGTTGGATTTGAATATTCTGGATACGTTTGTAACGGTCGAAACAGTTACCCTGAACCAAAAAATTCTTCCGGGGGGGCAACGCCTTGACCCCCCAGGGACGGTCTCCCCTGGACCCCCACGACCTGACCACATCCTGGGTGGCTACGCCCCCAGGACCCCTTGGATAGCGCAGTTGAAAATATTCCAACAGTTTTTAAGTTTTTATCACTCTCCATGTTAATGTAGTCGAGCAATCTCTAATGGGATAGAGAGATATGTTATCTAGAACTGTGTTTTGTTTGTTTCGGTGGAGTATTATTCCAGTTCAATTGAAGGCAAATTCACTACATCTGTCCCCTGTAGTTCTAAAAGTTACCCATCACATAATTCTAGCTTTATCGCATTCACTCATACAGTAGTGCACGAGCCCTGCATTTTTACATTAGATGTGCCTTTAATAACAGAACAGATTTCGACTAAATTCTCTTAAATCACCTCTTTGATTATTAATATGGTTGATTTTAACGAGACTAAAGTGAAGAAAAATCAACCTCAAAAGATGGGGAGTGGGATGGAGTAGAGACTTTTTCTTGATGAATTAGAGTGCGAAAGGTGCCCCATCTTGTACGTCGAAATGTTTTGTGGTTGAGTATAATTAGGGTCTCTACTTTATATATTTTTGTCCGAACAGACATCTAAATTATGTTCAATGATACAGACGGCTCCAGATAATTTAATTAAGAGAGTTCTAATCACAATTTGTCTGTTTGTTGGAAAACAAATGCGGAAGAAAATTCCCAATTTGTCTTGTGGTTGAGTATAATTAGGGTCCCAGTATGCGAAAATGCAGTTCCACAGCTGCAATTTTCAGAAATTTGGACCAAATCTGAATGTTGATGTTGCTAAATAGTTACTGCTTTAAACAACGCTATTTACTGCACCAAATATTTTCATAAATCCTCGGGAAAGGATTGTATCGGGAGTTGTTTTAACTTTTAAGAACGGTTTACCCTGCTCGTCTTGTCGGCTGCTGAACCGTATCCAGGATTTAATAAATTTTTAGTGTTTTTTGCACTTTAGTTCCATAAACGTCGCAGGCAGTACAATTTGTCACAAAATTAAGAAAACAAAATAATTGTTTCAACTAAGAGCTCTATACTCCGGTCATTGACAGGCACTCATGACACTGGTCAAACTAACAGAATCAGAGGACGTCATGGTGTTCAAATAATAGCCCAGACGAAAATACTTTTGGAACTGCACCATAGCTCTGAACTTTGTTGATCACATTTACCGACTAGTTGATCAATGGGCAACTCTGGAGAAGCACCTAAACAACTTGAGCTATCTATCAAACTTTGCGGCAACCGGAAATGGAAACATGTTTTGACAGGCAGCTCCGCTAGTTTCTGAGAATCTTTCTGCCCAATTTAGCGCCAAGGTGAACAGAATCTATTTCCTTGTAGTACACTTACGATTCTCTCCACACGGCCAGAAATCACAATGCTCCTTCAGGGGTCGGCTACAGAAACCTAATATCTTATTATCAAAAATTCTCTTGCTCTTGCTGATCAAACATCTTTTACCCTCGTTAACGTGTTCCAAAACACTAAACCCAAGTTATATACGTACGGTGCATGTTGGGTGCAATAATCAAAAACAAGGAAAAAATCAAATAAGCAATAGTTATTGATACTTAGCTCCTTTATAGTGGAAGTGATCGATTTGATGAAACAGACGAGCTCCCAAATCTCAACAGCAACAAGGAAAAACTTTGGAAAAGCAGTGAGTCACGTGTTCAACACGTTGCCCTTAAGACATTAGCGCCCGGCTACACTCAAGAGTGATGCTATAGCCCTCACAGACGGATATCTCCAGGATAAAACACCCTACTACACCTACTACTAGCATATGTAGTAGATGCTCAACTTGAGTTTGGCAACTCCGAAAAAACCGTTAAGGAAAATCGCGAACGCTTAAGAAACGCTATAACATATTTTCCCTTAGGGGTCCCTCTAAAATATAGAGCAACCCCTTTCCCATAGATTTTACAAAAGTAGTGAATTTGTTTATATAATTGACAAATACAACTTAAGAAGAAAAACTTCCCGATGTGGGACTAAAATGCATATATAGTCTCTTAAAATGACTAAAACGTGGAAACTCCACATTGTGGGACTAATAAGTTTTTTCATTCACAGAAGAAAACAATAAATTATAATTTTATTAAAACCTTAAAAATTATTTTTTTTGTAATCGCTTTCCAACAGTACATATACAAACTTGTTGTTTTCATCTTATTTTAGTTTTAATCAATTGACTGCATAGATTAGTCTTTCATTAAAACATGTCCACTGGAAATCTAAAATCTTATCTCTAAAAGAAATTCCACCGAACATATATCAATCATGGATAGATTTACAAATGGACGCTATTGCTATGTAACGTCAGTACGTCACCATGCTGGGACATGCACATGGGAATTGCTATAAATAGCAGCCTATGCCTATAAGTTATTCTGCACATTAATCAGCATCACTTTACTATATCATTGATAAAGTTAAGTTCAAATTAATCATGAGTTCCTTCAGTAAGAGTACTCAAATAACTTCATTTTCTGTTCAATTTTATTTCTTTCTCTTTTTATTAATCAACATTATTCAATTTCCACTAGCTTGCCATGGATGCCATGAAAAGGAAAGAAGAGCTCTCCTTGATTTCAAATACTCGTTAGAGGACCCTGCGAATCGTTTAGCTTCCTGGTTAGAAGGCAACAAATATCGAAACTGTTGTAGTTGGAAAGGTATTGGATGTTCCAGTGACTCAGCTCGTGTCATCTCCATCAACCTGCGTAATACAGTCCTTGAAACTCGTTACAACGAAGATCCCTACGGTTTGGTGCCACCACCAAATACTGCATTAAAGGGTAACTTCTTTTCCTCCTTGGTCAACATTACTCATCTCGAGTATGTTGACCTTGCCTTCAACAATTTTCAGGAATCACAAATCCCCTTTCAATTTTCTGAGCTAACCACACTCGTGCATCTTGATCTCTCCTACTCAAACTTTTCCGACTCAGCTTCGGCACAATTCACCAGTCTATCGTCCCTACAATACCTCGATTTATCTTGTGGTTTTATTGTTAGGCTAAGACGCTATGATCTTATCTCCTCTTGCGTAGAATCATCATCTCTAAAATGGCTGAGAGGGTTAGTAAATCTCAAGGTGTTAAGTTTGAGAGAGATTGATCTATATGAGGCTGCATCTTCAGAAAAGAATTTTGCTGAATCTATATCATACCTTTCTAATCTCAGGAATCTTGATCTTTCTTCTTGTAACATATCTAGCACAGTTTTTCCCATCCATGAGTTTCGAAATCTTACTCATCTATCCTCTCTCAGATTGAGTGGCAATGATCTCAGTTTTCAAATCCCAGTACAGCTACTGAATTTAACTTCACTTTCTACTCTCTACTTATCCGGTTGTGAACTACAAGGTTCAGTTCCTTATCTTCCTCAACTTAAGGAGCTTGATGTGAGTGAAACCTATGGTCTTCATACTGATTTTCTAACTAAAATGTTTCGGCATCAATGGCCTAAACTTCAAAGGCTTTCCATATCCTTAACTAATGTCGGCGGACCGATCCCAAATTCAATTTCCAATGCGCCAGTGCTTGCCAGTCTTTCTGCTTTTGAGTGTTCAATTCAAGGATCTTTACCTTCTTCAATCTACAATCTCTCTCGATTGCAGTCACTAGATCTCGGATATAATAACATAACGGGTCATATCCATTCTTCGATTTGTGATATTTCTTCTCTTCGAGAACTTTGGTTAGATGAAAATAACATAACAGGAACCATACCTAGATGCCTCACGAAGCTCCAACACCTTGGTGCCTTTAGTGTCTACAAAAACTCTATTGAAGGCACTGTTTCGTTGGTATCTTTTATGAACGACTTAAACCTAACTTATCTAGACCTGGGCCTTAATAGGCTAACTGTAGTTACAGATGAACCCTCGCATCGATACTCTAGGTTTAAGCTACAGCATCTAGTTTTAAGTTCATGCAATTTGAAAGGATTAATCCCTTCTGTTATTTGTAATTTGACTCATCTTAACTATTTAGATCTGTCTCATAACAACCTAACAGGAATTATCCCTTCTTGCATTTCCAAACTCAAACTTTACTCCCGCTTGAACTTGTCGCACAACAAACTCAGGGGTTCACTCCCTCTTCCCCCTGATGATCAATTTAACGACTATGTTTTCAATGACTTCTCATTTAAGTTATAAAATAATAATTTCAGCGGTGAAATCTCTATAAATCTCGGAAAATTACTGTCTAATGCCTGGTATATTAATCTATCGGGTAATGAACTCTCAGGTTCGATTCCCTTTTCTATATGTTCAAAAGACTCGGGGTCTCCTCAATATATTGATCTTTCCAACAACAAATTATCTGGGATTATACCTAATAGTATAGGGTATTGCCCAGCTCTTGGGCATCTAAACCTCGGTAGGAACAATATCACTGGAAAAGTTCCGAATGAACTTGAACAAGCAATATCATTGGACCAGCTTCTTCTAAATGATAACAATCTTGATGGAACTCTTCATATCATTAGTAAACTATATAAGTTGGAGATTCTCTACTTAGCGAATAACAACATTGGAGGCAGTTTACCAACTGGTTTTGGTTCCCTCACGAGCCTCCGCGTTCTTTCTTTAAGGTCTAACAATATCAATGGTTCGATACCTGAAGGGATTTTCAAATTGAATCAACTCCAGATACTAGATTTGTCACAGAACAATCTCTTGGGCCATATTCCTAAATTATTGGGAAGATCCTGGAGAAAGTTAATACGGGACTCTTCTCCGTTATATAACTTTGACTTCGAATTTCTTCCATTACAGATGATTATCAATGGGGTCGAGACAGAATTTCAGAAAATATATGTCTATAGCTCAGGAATTGATCTATCGCGTAATATGCTTGATGGAAACATTCCAGTAGAGATAGGTTTGCTAAAAGGGCTTGCAATGCTTAATTTATCTCATAATCGCTTCTCGAATAATATCCCTGCGAGTATCAAAGACATGTCTAGTTTACAGTCTTTGGATTTAAGTTACAATAAACTGTCTGGAGATATCCCACAATCTTTAACATCACTCGACTTTCTTGGGGTTCTGAACTTATCTTACAATGAGTTGAGTGGCAGGATTCCAAGAGGGACTCACTTCGACACATTGGATGTTGATGGATGGGCCTACGTTGGGAATGATCTGTTGTGTGGAGAACCGACCAAGAGACTTTGTGAAGGTGATCAGGCTACCAATACTAGTGATACTAGCCATTCGAAGGAACCTGAAGAAGATGTTCAAGAGGATGCAAAAGAGAGAATACTGTTCTATGGTGTTATTGCGTTGGGGTTTGGAGTTGGATTTTTGGGGTTTATTTTTCGTTTTGTTTCTAAGAAGAGAGAAGTGGTGGTTCCCCTATTGGAGATTTGTCAACTCTGTTGCAGTTACAATAACAAATTGTATTCGTAGATAATTGGTAATAATACATGTATTATTTGGTTTTAGTCGCTACGTTATTTATACTGGCGATTCTTGTATTTCTGATGCAATAAAAAATATCGGCAGTTGTTTATTGTTGTACATTTAATGAATGCATCAGATTTCCAGTTCGAATTTCTAGTTTGTAATGCCTGCGTGGGCTCTCTTGCAAACAACATGCTAATAGGAATAGATGAGCGCGCATAAACATGGACTATTTAAAGTAACGGAAGTACGGAACAGCTGAGATTTCCATTCGGATTTACTGTTTATGCACTCTATCACAATCAGTAGCTGTAAAGGGAAGCTCTTTTTCTCTTTTTTTTTTTGACTTACACGGTTAAATTCATTCAAACAGAAAAAAAGAAATACAGATTGAGGACGCTTAGGCGGGTCTCTGTGAAGTCTAAAGCCACCAAAAACAACAAAAAAACATCACAACGCAGGAGCAAACAACCAACTAATACAAAGAAAAAAACAGGCTAGTCGCTAGATACATAATCACCCTTTCTTCTTCACCTGAGAATGTCAGGCTAGATACAAAGAAAAAACAGGCCAGTAAAGGGTAGCTCATCAAAAACGTTCATTCTTAGAGAGAGTCTGAAGATTGGTTTGACCCGAGTCAACCCGGTATCATGGAAAATCTGTTAAGCATACAGCAGAGAGTCTTCCTAAAGACTCTCAGTCAAGTGAAGACTGTAACGGAACATCATTGTAGGCGTTCAACTAGTTCCTTATAAGTTAGCTATTTTCATGTTATTCAAAGTTGTTATATTCAACAACATTTATCTGTGTAACAACTTGAGATTCAATCTCATAGTATAAATAAGCAAAGTATCTCCACCAGTTTGGTGTGGAAGAATTCACCCAAAATCTCTGTTCTAACTTGGTATCAGCTTTTTGATCCAAGCCACCTTCCGCAAATCAAAAACAAAACACAAAAAAAATAATCTGATCCATCAAAATTGGCAGATATTACAAACACCCTTCGCCAAGTACAAATCCACCATCTAGTAACCTTGAAGCATACGAGACAAATCATCCGCTCCGGAAGGCTCAAGTTTAAACCTATTCTTAAAGGTTATGATCTCACGGGTTTCATAGATGGATCAAAACCAAAACCAAGCAAGAACACTTCCAAAGCAAAGTGAAGCAATAAATCCAGCCTTTTACTGCGTATGAATCTCGGATTCACCGATAGTTGGATGGTTGAATTCAACCTTAACACTGAAGTCTTGAGCACGGTAGCAAGACTTGACATGCCCAAAGAAACTGGGATAAGTTGGAGACGGAGTATGCGCCCAAAACCTTTATTCATTAGATGAACCTAAAGAACAAACTTCACAAACCTAACCAAAGGTAATAAGACTCGAAATCTTATTTGACCGATGCTAAAGCTTTGTTTGCTCAATTAGCAGAATCTGGATACATGGTCTCGGTGATGAACGGAAGCAAGCCATCCGCAATGGCTTAAATCAAAGCTATGATCCGATCGTAACCGCACTCACTACAAATCGAGGGTATGGACATAGATACCTTTTATTCTCATCTTTTAACCTTTGATATGAGGCAAGAGCAACACCTAGCCTTGTTGCAGCCCCCGTTAGCCAATGTAGCAATGACTTCCACATCAGCATCTGGTAACAGGCAAGACCAAAGAAGATTTATTGGTCAAGGTACACAATACCAGCAAAAACACACAGTTCCAAAGAAACACAAATCAGTCCTTCAAGAGAGGAAACAACAATTCCTTCCAACAAGAATAATCAGCAACAACCACAGAATGAGACAGGACCAAAGTGTCAGATTTGCAAGAAAATAAATCATCTTGCAGATAGGTGTTGGTTCAGATATGACAAACCCAATAACAATCAACAGAGACAACCAGCTGCTTACATAGCTCTACCAGGAGGACAACTTGAAAATCCATGGGTTACCGATACCGGAGCTACGCATCATCTGACAGCAGATATGAGAAATTTAACTATTCCTCATGAGTATGATGGCACTGAACAAGTGCAAGTGGGTAATGGCACTGCATTGAATATTGCTCATATTGGTAATAGTTCTTTTACAAAAAATTCAAGATATTTTTGCTTAAATAATGTTTACCATGTGCCTGCAATTAAGTGTAATTTGCTGCCATTGTCTCAATTCTGTAAAGACAATGCGGTATTCTTCGAATTTCACACCTCTTATTTTGTTGTGAAGGACAAGGAAACGGGGCTGCCGCTGCTGAGAGGACTTGAAAGGAATGGACTATACGTTTTTGATGGAATTGATGTGCTAGATCATCCAATAAAGCCACAGGCACATGTTGCTTCCAGTTTACCACTTTGGCACCAACGATTAGGCCATCCCATGTCGCGTCACGGTCTCCTAGAATCATCATCAATTTTCCCTTCATGTTAATAATAAAAACTTTGATTATTGTCACTCTTGCCACATCAGTAAGAGCAAGAAGTTGTCTTTCTCTCTTAGTACTACTGTTTATGACAAGCCACTGAGCTTGGTTGTCTCAGATATTTGGGTCTCACCACATTTATCTAGATCTGGTTTTCGATATTACCTTTTGATAATGGATGTCTTTTCGCATTATACTTGGGTATTTCCGCTTGTTCAAAGGTCAGATGCTCTAAAAACTTTCGTCCTATTTCACAAGCAAATTGGTAACCTGAAAACTTTCCAGATTGACTGGAAATCTTTTCATATATCTAAAATAAAATAGGGTAATATAGATGGGATCAAAATTGAAAGGAAGGGTAGAGGAGGAGTACGATTTTGAGTTTTATTTGCGATTCCAACCCGAAAATGGATAAAAGAAACCATGGAACAAGTTTTTTCCAATAATTTTCAGGAAGGGGAAGTTAGATGGAATTACATGGATGGGGATTATGCATTCCAAATAGAGCTCGAAAAGAATGAAATAGGAGTTTTCTTAAGGATATCCATGTCCAGAATCCAGGAGTC
Organism: Papaver armeniacum; assembly: GCA_023531295.1. NCBI lineage: Eukaryota > Viridiplantae > Streptophyta > Magnoliopsida > Ranunculales > Papaveraceae > Papaver > Papaver armeniacum. The sequence goes on from JAJJWW010000903.1 coordinate 639,142, forward strand.
CGTCTTTGTGCACCCTGGCTTTAACCAGGGTGCAAGTTGTAGATGGTGATCAAGGGGATATGACAATTTTACCTTTCTTTCTTCTTGTTTTTATTCCTAAAATAATATATTCTCTTGACAATAAATGAAAAAATACTCCTTAATGAACTTAAAACTATACCAAGAAAAATTGTTTTTTAGATATGAACTTCTAAACTTTCAAAAATTCCAAATAGAGCGACGAAAAACTATGAACAATTTTAAACTTATTTTTCAAGTAGATTCACCACACGGCATATCGCCCCGAGTTGTTCCTAGCGCCAAAATGTAGTTGCAGGAAATCCTACAACCACACCCTTAATGAAATCTATAGAACAATCTAGGTGAACTCCATAAGAATCATAAAAACTTTCATTGAAATCTTTAAATCTAATAAAAATTTATGAAAACTCTAACTTGGGAAGAAAATAAACTTTCTCTCTCCTAAATGTCTTGTCTAAACTCTCTAAAAGATCCCCCAGTACAAGGTCGCTCGACTCCTTATATAGGAGTTACACAATGGAGGACAGCTAATAAAGTCCCTAATTTCGGATCTGACGTGCGTCAATGTCGCGTGGACTTTATCATTGACGCACGATTTCTTTACTAGCGCACGACTCTTCACACTTTTCTCGTTATTTAGGTGACGTCATATGCTGCGTCATTCTAGATAAGTTGTATGCGGTCGTTTTTGCTCAGTCTTGGTGATCGTCATTTCGCATAACTTGTAGGTGTGCGGTATTTTGTACCCACACCACTAGGTTCAACTTTCGGTTAAGCATTCTTTCTTTGAGGTCAAATAAGTTTTATGGGTCAATCCCTAAAGAGATTAATCATTTGGAACGGCTCCAAATATTAGATTTATCGCGAAACAAGTTGTCTGGCCATATTCCTAAAATATCTGGAAAATATTGGAGGGGTTTAATAAGCATTTCTTCTTATTACTACTTTGGGGATGACATTCAGTTGTAGATGGTGATCAAGGGGATCATGGTACAATTCGAAAAATTATACGACTATAGCTTTGGAATTGATATATCTTGCAATATGCTTGATGGAAATATTCCAGTAGAGATAGGTTTGTTAAAAAGATTTGCAACACTTAATTTGTCCCATAATGATTTCTCGAATGATATCCCTGAGAGAGTAGGAAGCATGTCTAGTTTAGGGTCTTTGGATTTAAGCTTCAATAGATTGTCCGGGCATATCCCACAATCTTTAACATCACTCGACTCTCTTGGGGTTCTAAACTTATCTTACAATGAGTTGAGTGGCAGGATTCCAAGAGGTGATTGTTGGGGGAGACTTACCAAATCCGAGTCGCTATGCGCAATACGAAACTACTAGAGTTTGAGCAAACCCTAGATTTTTCCCCCTTTGAAGAGATGTGGAAATTGATAAATTAATCTACACCACTGTTGATGGTGGTTTTTAAACAAGGGGTAAAATCGTAAAACCCCATGACCTAGTGTTACCCGAAACACATTAACTAAGAGCATTTAACTCAGGTGTAAATAGTTAATATGGGTATTTTTTTCAAAATACCAGATTAGGGTTTTCGACACAGAACCCTAATTCCAAAACCAAGCCGCACACTACGCACCATGGCAACAATGCCAAATCAAGCCGCACACTACGCACCATGGCAACAATGCCAAACCAAGCCGCACACTGCGCACCATGGCAACAATGCCAAAACAAGCCGCACACTGCGCACCATGGCAACGATGCCAAACCAAGCCGCACACTGCGCACCATGGCAACGATGCCAAACCAAGCCGCACACTGCGCACCATGGCAACGACGCCAAAACCAAGCCGCACACTGCGCACCATGGCAGCGACGCCAAAACCAAACTACATATCGCACTCATTGGCAACCATGCCAAACTAAGCCGCTACGCCATTGGCACATGCCAAATATAGCGCCCCTAGGCTTGCAAAACGTGCAACTAGGTCAACATGGCCGTGCGTGCCATTGGCACATGCCAACACGTACCACAAGCCATATTTCCAAGCCGCTATGCCATTGGCACATGCCAAATATAGCGCCCTAGGCTTGCAAAACGTGCAACTAGGTCAACATTGTCGTACGTGCCATTGGCACATGCCAACACGTACCACAAGCCATATTTCCAAGCCGATATGCCATTGGCACATGCCAAATATAGCGCCCTAGGCTTGCAAAACGTGCAACTAGGTCAACATGGCCGTACGTGCCATTGGCACATGCCAACACGTACCACAAGCCATATTTCCAAGCCGCTATGCCATTGGCACATGCCAAATATAGCGCCCTAGGCTTGCAAAACGTGCAACTAGTTCAACATGGCCGTACGTGCCATTGGCACATGTCAACACGCACCACAAGCCATATTTCCAAGCCGCTATGCCATTGGCACATGCCAAATATAGCGCCCTAGGCTTGCAAACCATGCAACCTAGGCCAAGTCGGCCACGCATGCCATTGGCACATGCCAACATGCTCGATGGTATCTTTTCCTACCAAGGCCACGGCCCCAGCGGCCACGGATGCCATTGGCACATGCCAACATGCTCGCTGGTAGCTTTTCCTACCAAAGCCACGGCCCTAATGGCCACGCATGCCATTGGCACATGCCAACATGCTCGCCGGTAGCTTTTCCTACCAAAGCCACGGCCCTAACGGCCACGCATGCCATTGGCACATGCCAACATGCTCATTGGTAGCTTTTCCTACCAAAGCCACGGCCCTAACGGCCACGCATGCCATTGGCACATGCCAACATGCTCATTGGTAGCTTTTCCTACTAAAGCCACGGCCCTAACGGCCACGCATGCCATTGGCACATGCCAACATGCTCGCCGGGTAGCTTTTCCTACCAAGGCCACGGCCCTAATGGCCACGCATGCCATTGGCACATGCCAACATGCTCATTGGTAGCTTTTCCTACCAAGGCCACGGCCCGACGGCCACGCATGCCATTGGCACATGCCAACATGCTCACCAAGGACACGGCCCCGACGGCCACGCATTCCATTGGCACATGCTAACATGCTCGCCGGTAGCTTTTCCTACCAAAGCCACGGCCCTAATGGCCACGCATGCCATTGGCACATGCCAACATGCTCGCTGGTAGCTTTTCCTACCAAAGCCACGGCCCTAACGCCACGCATGCCATTGGCACATGCCAACATGCTCATTTGGTAACTTTTCCTACCAAGGCCACGACCCTAATGGCCACGCATGCCATTGGCACATGCCAATATGCTCATTTGGTAGCTTTTCCTACCAAGGCGCGGCCCGACGGCCACGCATGCCATTGGCACATGCCAACATGCTCTTTCATTGGTAGCTTTCCTACAAGGCCACGGCCCCGACGCCACGCATGCCATTGGCACATACCAACATGCTCGCCGGTAGCTTTTCCTACCAAGGCCACGGCCCTAACGGCCACGCATGCCATTAGCACATGCCAAACACACACGCCGGTAGCCTAACTTGCAAACCGTGCAACCTACCACCAAGGCATTCCGCACATGCCATTGGCACATTCCAAACACACACGCCGGTAGCCTAACTTGCAAACCGTGCGACCTACCACCAAGGCATTCCGCACATGCCATTGGCACATGCCAAACACACACGCTGGTAGCCTAACTTGCAAAACCGTGCAACCTACCACCAAGGCATTCCGCACATGCCAAACACACACGCTGGTAGCCTAACTTGCAAACCGTGCAACCTACCACCAAGGCATTCCGCACATGCCGTTGGAACATGCCAAACACACACGCTGGTAGCCTAACTTGCAAACCGTGCAACCTACCACCAAGGCATTCCGCACATGCCGTTGGCACATGCCAAACACACACGCTGGTAGCCTAACTTGCAAACCCTGCAACCTACCACCAAGGCATTCCGCACATGCCATTGGCACATGCCACACACACCACTAGCAGTTCTGGCATTGCCACTTACACTCAACGTACAACCTACCACCAAGGCATTCCGCACATGCCATTGGCACATGCCACGCACGCCACTAGCGGCTCCGGCATTGCCACTTGCACTCAAGGTGCAACCAACACTCGAGATATCAACACAAACGGGGATGCTTTCCGGGGTTTTGGTTTGGCGGTCTGGCTTGCAGCGTACACTACGCTCACATTAAGAAAGCGTGAAAAAGAATAAAGCGGTCAAATAAATGAGGAAATAATGGTGAAAACGTTTTCACCCATAAACACCTTGCGGTTACCACCTCCTCTCATTATTTCACCCTTTACTCTCTTCCTTCATGAGGTGGTGGTACGTTTCAATCTCGACTTGTATAAATAGGTCTTACCTATTTCCACCAGACGACAAGTCTCGGTCGGGAGAAAAATACTATACTCTCGTAAAGGCAACTTTGCAAGCTCTCCCAAAAGCTTTCATCTCTTGCAAGCTTCCCAAGCTCCTACTTTTCGATACAAGTCGAGATACTACTCTCCCACTATTCGGTCTCAACACCTTTCTTTGCTTCCCTCCCCAAATCAACCCTTCTCCTCCACTTTGTGACCGAAGCAAGTCCGGAACGCCATTTCTTGGTTTAGGCGGGACTTGTACGCATTGATCTCTCGAATCTATAAAGTGCTCACGTGTAGCACATTTGTTTAGGGTTTGAATCAGTTTCTCACTCACCTACCGAATTTACTGAAATCGACAGAAACGATTTTCACCCATAAACAATTGGCGACCACAGCGGGAGGATTGATCTATCGGCTACAATGTCGATTGTCGATCTCGTTCTTGACCCGGATGTCAAGATGGACTCAATCGCCAGACGACCGGTTACCAGGTTGTAAAACTACACCGAAAAACGGGGACTCGTTGAAGATGTTACCAGCGATAGGGACTTGCGACTCAGTCCGACTCAACTACAGTGACAACCGGTTATCGGTTGTTAAAACTACACCGAGAAAACCGGGGACTGCCAAGACACTACCAAAGCAAGTGGGGACTAACTGGCGATGCTACCAGCAAAGCCTCCTTTTACTTGGAGAGAGGCGTGTTTGCAAGTGAGTAAATTTAGATTGGGCAAGATAAACGATCTATTTTTAGGTTCTTAATAAAACCGTCATACTACCGCGTCTTGTTCCTATTGCTAGCACACACTTTCATAAAAGCAATATTCCTTTCCCAAAACATAATCGAAAGTTATATTATCAAAACCATTCATCCTAGAAATAATCCAATATCCTCAAAAGTTAACAATTATCTATCAACCCAAGAAATCCAGGAAGACAAAAACCATAAAACAGGCGCTTTGTTTGCCTTTCAAAAAAAAAAAAATTCACCTACCCGTACATACCTACTTTGCACAATAATAATTACCTGTCACTATTAGCGAGACGTTACTACGGTGACATTTGAAGAATTATTTATGATGAAGTATTTCCACAAGTTTATGAAAGGCATACCTATGGCTACGGTTTACACTGCACAAGAAAACAATAAAACAAATTGAAAGAGAAACATTTGGAGTACATAGCTGGGATATGCTTGCCCACTTTATCACTACCACGCTACCGCTAACACCATGACATGATAACAAAGATACGATGTAAAAAGGGGAGCCAACCCATTTCATAAGCATAACACTTTTTGAATTTGAATAAGGAAAGGATTTCTGTTTGAGCTACGTATGGGAAGAGGCAAGCGGGCCCGCAGGAACAAGTCCAAGCCACGCCAAGCCAGCACCGTGCCAAGCCAATGGTCCACACCATACCGAAATCCAAGCCGGCGTCCACACCAAGTCAGCGCCCATTCCAAGACGATCCAGCGCCACGTGACGCGTTTCCCGGATGCGCTTACCCGATGCGCTTGCAGACGCGCATGCCGGCGCTGCCGAAGCGCTTTCGAAGCGCTTGCTAGACGCGCTCACCAGGCACACATGCCGCACGCGCATGCTACCAGTGATGCCGCACTTTGTGCAAACAGTTTGCATCCTTCGAGCGCTAACATTTTGCGCCCTTCCAGCACCATCCTTGCCCTTCGAAACAGCGCCATGGCTCCGGACCGTGATCAAAACTGTGTCATCTCCGCACGATACACTTACGATCACCGAGAACCGAGCCACTTCCGCCACCCCAACGGTTCTTCAAGCATGAAAGCTCCAACCGTCACGAGAGACGCTACTCCACCATCGGGGCAAGATACTTTGGAAGATCAGGAAGAAGCCGAGCCTCCTTTTAGCACTGTTGATTCGATGAAAAGACGAAAGATACTTCAGCGGGACGCGCGTTATAGATGAAGAGGCTCGCGTTACTCTTGAACGTCCAGTAGAAGGGGATAAGCAATCCAATTTCGTCACACGTGAAGATCAGGAAGGACTTCTCCAAAATCGAAAACAATGAAAATAACAACTCTCCTGTGTTCACGGAGACCCTTCTTCTGTCGGTACCCTCATAATTGGAACTTCGCCCACAAAGTCGTACAGTCTATGATGAAACATTTATGTGAGATTCTATATTTCTCCAAGGCATATCATCAAGACATGTTTGCATCTCTCAACCGCACTGCATCAGGAAAGCAGGCGTTTCCAGCCAGGGAAGCCGTTCCCAAACCCCAACCTCTCCTAGAAAGCACGATCGACAGATGTAACTAGGGACTCCTAACTTCTTTTCTCTTGAGGGATGTCGAGTTTGACAGAACGTGACGCGGCCTCCGACTTCAAAATGGTAGCCGTCAAGGCTCGAGAGTTGCAAGATGTCGTTTCAACTTTCTCTCCAGTAGCTCCGCATCAACGTTCTCTCCGTAAGTCTACGCATCAACGTTCTCAAAGAGCGGCCAGCTTCAACGTTTGCTTAAATGCCACTCCTTCCCGCAAAGGGTCGTGCTCGCCACACTCCCCATATCAAGGAACATAGTCACAATGACCAATCTTCGTAGTCATGGACACCTTTTAATCCATCTCGCCAAAACTCGTGATCATGGACGGGTTGCTCGCTTACGCATCCAGCCAATCCTTTTACGTCCACGGAAGCCCATAGAATATCAGCCAACCTACTTTGTTACCACGACAATGTAGTTTCTCCTGATTACATCTCCTACCAAGAACTGTTGCCCCTCATTCGTTGATACCGGCGAGTGAGCTTCACCGCAGCGAAGAATTACTACAAAGATGGAAACACGTAAACCATACTTGAGAACGGAAGATATACACGGGATCCCTTCACTGTCAAAGCTACGAAGAACAGTCCACCAAAAATCCGTACCCACAACAAGGTACTCTACTCTTCAAGGGTGCAGCGCAAGAACATCATCACCTCTCTGTCTAGAAGACGCCTTCAACACTTTGCGAGGCCGCGGAGGATCCCGAGCCTGCACTATCCAGAATATGTCATCATGTAATTTCTGAGCATCCCAGTGTCACATCCAGAAGAGTACGATAGGCTTATATCAAATCCCGTGGAGGGGGATTCAAGGCGATATAATGAAAGTAGGTCATGCATGGGGACTACCCTGTGAGATGCTTTCCTCCCCTCAACCAGGTTATTACCGATTTCAACATCATCACTATCGAGGTTTCACGAGCCGCGGGAATTTCTCAACATGAATCCGTACATGTGCACCGAAAACTCCAAAATCACGCCGAAGGTTACGTTCACGTATTCAGCCATTCCATCATATCAAACCGAAGTATGACCAGGGGACTTCTCGCTGCATCCCATTTCGTAAGATAGAGCCCTAAATCAGCATCCTCCAAGTCTGCGGCAGCAGTCAACAACGACGGATTCGAAGGAAGGGGAACGACTAGGTCATCCTCGTCGATAACAGTGATGCATGCTCCAATAGGATATCTCTGCACAAAAGGGAAATTTTCCATTTATACAACAAGCGGTGGTAAAGTGTACGACAGTCCGCCAAAGAAGAAGAAAACATACCGAACCTTTAAAAAGGAAAGGAAGCAATGAGGGACATAACGCTTCCAGATTTTAGCATGAATAATGCCCTAATTGAAGCCGCACGTGAAGGAAAGCAAGATAAGGAAACTTTGCTATTCGAAGAAACTCCCTCCTTGTTTACATCGGTCACGCCAGCAAGCACGCACAGCTTCCACACCTTGCGCCGGTCCCACCAGCTAGCACAATCAGCTTCCCAACTCACGCCAACTTCCCAACGTCGCCCAAGTTGCACCGGCCCCACCAATTGCGCCGACTTCCCAATGGCCGCCCAAGTCACGCCTGCAAGCACACACAGCTTCCACACCTTGCGCCGGTCCCACCAGCTAGCACACTCAGTTTCCCAACTCACGCCAATTTCCCAACGTTGCCCAAGATGCACCGGCCCCACCAATTGTGCCAGCCTCCCGATTTGTGCAAAACTACCAGAGGCAAGGATTCCAAATCCTATTTATAAAAGGTCGGACAAGCCTCCTCAATTCTATTTACGGTTTGTTGTTGATAATTTGTCACCATCTTATGCTTACCTCGCAACAAAGCCCCTGTTCCGAGCTAAGCAGGGGACTTAATGTTGATGGTGGTTTTTAAACAAGGGGTAAAATCGTAAAACCCCATGACCTAGTGTTACCCGCAACACATTAACTAAGAGCATTTAACTCAGGTGTAAATAATTAATAGTGGTATTTTTTCAAAATATCATATTAGGGTTTTCGACACAGAACCCTAATTCCAAAACCAAGCCGCACACTGCGCACCATGGCAACAATGCCAAACTAAGCCGCACACTGCGCGCCATGGCAACAATGCCAAACCAAGCCGCACACTGCGCACCATGGCAACGATGCCAAACCAAGCCGCACACTGCGCACCATGGCAACGACGCCAAAACCAAGCCGCACACCGCGCACCATGGCAGCCGACGCCAAAACCAAACTACATATCGCACTCATTGGCAACCATGCCAAACTAAGCCGCTACGCCATTGGCACATGCCAAATATAGCGCCTAGGCTTGCAAAACGTGCAACTAGGTCAACCTGGCCGTACGTGCCATTGGCACATGCCAACACGTACCACAAGCCATATTTCCAAGCTGCTATGCCATTCGCACATGCCAAATGTAGCGCCCTAGGCTTGCAAAACGTGCAACTAGGTTAACATGGCCGTACGTGCCATTGGCACATGCCAACACGTACCACAAGCCATATTTCCAAGCCGCTATACCATTGGCACATCCCAAATATAGCGCCCTAGGCTTGCAAAACGTGCAACTAGTTCAACATGGCCGTACGTGCCATTGGCATATGCCAACACGCACCACAAGCCATATTTCCAAGCCGCTATGCCATTGTCACATGCCAAATATAGCGCCCTAGGCCAAGTCGGCCACGCATGCCATTGGCACATGCCAACATGCTCGCTGGTAGCTTTTCCTACCAAGGCCACGGCCCCAGCTGGCCACGCATGCCATTGGCACATGCCAACATGCTCGCTGGTAGCTTTTCCTACCAAAGCCACGCCCTAATGGCCACGCATGCCATTGGCACATGCCAACATGCTCATTGGTAGCTTTTCCTACCAAAGCCACAGCCCTAACGGCCACGCATCCCATTGGCACATGCCAACATGCTCATTGGTAGCTTTTCCTACTAAAGCCACGGCCCTAACGGCCATGCATGCCATTGGCACATGCCAACATGCTCGCTGGTAGCTTTTCCTACCAAGGCCACGGCCCTAATGGCCACGCATGCCATTGGCACATGCCAACATGCTCGCTGGTAGCTTTTCCTACCAAGGCCACGACCACGACGGCCACGCATGCCATTGGCACATGCCAACATGCTCACCAAGGACACGGCCACGACGGCCACGCATTCCATTGGCACATGCCAACATGCTCATTGGTAGCTTTTCCTACCAAAGCCACGGCCCTAACGGCCACGCATGCCATTGGCACATGCCAACATGCTCATTGGTAGCTTTTCCTACCAAAGCCACGGCCCTAACGGCCACGCATGCCATTGGCACATGCCAACATGCTCATTGGTAGCTTTTCCTACCAAGGCCACGACCCTAATGGCCACGTATGCCATTGGCACATGCCAACATGCTCATTGGTAGCTTTTCCTACCAAGGCCACGGCCCCGACGGCCACGCATGCCATTGGCACATGCCAACATGCTCGCGGTAGCTTTCCCTACCAAGGCCACGACCCTGACGGCCACGCATGCCATTGGCACATGCCAACATGCTCGCCGGTAGCTTTTCCTACCAAGGCCACGGCCCTAACGGCCACGCATGCCATTAACACATGTCAAACACACACTGGTAGCCTAACTTGCAAACCGTGCAACCTACCACCAAGGCATTCAAGACATGCCATTGGCACATGCCAAACACACACGTTGGTAGCCTAACTTGCAAACCGTGCAACCTACCACCAAGGCATTCCGCACATGCCATTGGCACATGCCAAACACACACGCTTTTGGTAGCCTAACTTGCAAACCGTGCAACCTACCACCAAGGCATTCCGCACATGCCGTTGGCACATGCCAAACACACACGTTCGTAGCCTAACTTGCAAACCGTGCAACCTACCACCAAGGCATTCCGCACATGCCATTGGCACATGCCACACACGCCACTAGCATCTCTGGCATTGCCACTTACACTCAACGTACAACCTACCACCAAGGCATTCCGCACATGCCACGCACGCCACTAGCAGCTCTGGCATTGCCACTTGCACTCAAGGTGCAACCAACACTCGAGATATCAACACAAACTGGGGGATGCTTTCCAGGGTTTTGGTTTGGCGTTCACAGCTTGCAGCGTACACTACGCTCACATTAAGAAAGCGTGAAAAGGAATAAAGCGGTCAAATAAATGAGGAAATAATGGTGAAAACGTTTTCACCCATAAACACCTTGCGGTTACCACCTCCTCTCATTATTTCACCCTTTACTCTCTTCCTTCATGAGGTCAGGGTACGTTTCAATCTCGACTTGTATAAATAGGTCTTACCTATTTCCACCGGACGACAAGTCTCGGTCGGGAGAAAATACTACACTCTCGAAAGGCAACTTTGCAAGCTCTCCCAAAATCTTTCATCTCTTGCAAGATTCCCAAGCTCCTACTTTCTGATACAAGTCGAGATACTACTCTCCCAGAATTATTCTGGTTTCAACACCTTTCTTTGCTTCCCTCCCCAAATCAACCCTTCTCCTCCACTTTGTGACCGAAGCAAGTCTGGAACGGCCATTTCTTGGTTTAGGCCGGACTTGTACAGATTGATCTCTCGAATCTATAAAGTGCTCACGTGTAGCACATTTGTTTAGGGTTTGAATCAGTTTCTCACTCACCTACCGAATTTACTGAAATCGACAGAAACGATTTTCACCCATAAACAACCACAACAAGCAATAGATCCTTAGATAAGAACCCTTTCTTCTTCTCTTCAAGATAACTCCAAAAACATCACCAAAGATCAACTCTAATGGTGGCTACACTCTCTCTCTTTTCTTCTTCCTCTCTTTCTCTTTCTTCACAAGGGTTTGTAAGAATTCTTATTCATCTCCTGATGCCTTTTTCTCTTGTTATAACATAACAAGGCAACCACTATTCAACTCCTCCCATTGGTTAAGGGGACTCCTTTGTTGGACCATAAGGAGGGACCGGTCCAACAATCTCCCCCTCAAGACTTATGGCAAGGTACCCGTCACCACCAAACCTGCCCTGCTGCAGAAATACATATGCTTGTATTTTGGTAGCGACTTTGTCATCATATCAGAACCGTTTTCATCTGTATGGATATTCTCAATATACAAGACCTTCTCGTCGAGAACTTCTTGTATCCACTGATACCTAATATTGATGTGCTTGAACCTCGAGTGAAAACTCGAATTCTTGCTGAGATGGATGGCACTCTGGTTGTCACAGTAAACGATGAACCTTTGTTGCTTCACACCGAGTTCTCTAACAAACCTCTTCATCCATATCATCTCCTTGCAACTCTCCGTAGCTGCAATGTACTCTTCCTCTGTAGTAGATAATGCCACACATTTTTGTAACTTGGATTGCCAAGACACAGCTCCCCCTGCATAGGTAAATAAGTAACCCGATGTCGACTTGAGACTGTCTTGAGCACCTGCCAAATCTGAATCTGTGTAGCCAACTAACTCTGGCTTGTCACCTCCATAGCACAAACACATATTAGAAGTACCCCTTAGATACCGTAGTATCCATTTCACTGCTTCCCAATGCTCCGGACCAGGATTTGATAGAAATCTGCTCACCACTCCAACTGCATAAGCTATATCCGGCCTTGTACACACCATTGCATACATCAAACTACCAACTGCGGATGCATAAGGAATATTCTCCATCTTCCGTTTCTCAACATCATTCACAGGACATTGATCACGAGTTAACTTAAAATGGTTTGCAAGTGGACAACTTACCGGCTCAACCTTGTCCATGTTAAATCTTTGCAACACCTTCTCAATGTAGCTTTCTTGTGATAACCACAACTTCCTTGCTTTCCTATCACGAGTGATTTCCATGCCAAGAATACGCTTTGCTACACCCAAGTCTTTCATAGCAAAAGACTTTCTCAAATCTGACTTCAACCTGTCAATTTTCTTCTTATCTTTGCCAACAATAAGCATGTCATCAACATATAGCAAAAGAATAAGAAAATCACCATCAGCAAATTTTTGAATGAATACACAATGATCTGAAGCTGTTCTCTTGTACCCATGTTCCTTCATGAACGATTCAAACTTCTTGCACCATCTTCTAGGAGCTTGATTCAAACCATATAGACTCTTCTTTAGCTTGCACACCATGTGCTCTTTGCCTTTGACTTCAAAACCCTCGGGTTGTGCCATATACACATCTTCCTCCAACTCACCGTGAAGAAATGCTGTCTTGACATCTAGTTGTTCTATCTCAAGATCCAAACTAGCGGCTATTGCCAAGAAAACCCGAATAGAAGGAAATCTCACCACCGGTGAGAAAATCTCGTCAAAGTCAACACCCTTTCTCTGCTCATAACCCTTCACAACTAAGCGTGCTTTGTACCTTGGTTGTGAGTTACCATCTTCAGTCTTGATTCTATACACCCACTTGTTCTTCGAATTTTACGGTTTTCTGGCTTGTCAACCAAATCAAAAGTGTCATTCTCATCTAAAGAACCAACCTCTTCTTTCCACTTCGACTTTCGGGAACACTAAGAGCTTCTTCATAAGACTCCGGTTCACCCGCATCTGTGAGCATCACATACTCATGTGGTGTATATTTTGTTGAAGGTAATCTGGTCCTGCTGGATCTTCTCAACTCGCCCTCTCGGTTGTTGTTGCACTTCTTGCTCAACATCATCCTTTGGAACATCTTCATGAGCTTCATCTTCATGATTGTGTTCTTCTTCTTCATTTCCATTACCATCAACATCATCATCATGTTGTTCAAGAGAAGGAACAACTGGATTTGGATCCAAGGTCATATCATCTTGAAGCTTTGGCATCTCAATCTTCTCAAAGTCTTCAATAGTCTGGTCTTCAAGGAATACTGCATCCCTACTTCTGATAACCTTCTTGTCAACTGGATCCCAAAATCTGTAACCAAACTTCTCTATCCCATAGCCTAGGAATAGAGGTGTAAATTGGGCTGTGCCAAAGACGAGCCTGACCAAAGACAAAGACGCTAAAATTTGAGCACAGACCTAGCCCAAAGACGTGACTTAGCCCGGACACGGCACAACACGTTAGTTAAATGGGACGTCTTGGGTTTGACTAATTGGCAACAGTAGCACAACACAGCACGCGGCACGGATAAGCACGTGGCCCAGCCCAGCACAGCACGTTAAGAGAGCACGTCATAACATGTACAAATACACCATATAACAAGGCATAATACATCACATTTTTTGTATATTTCACAAAAGAGTCTCTATTCTAGCTAGTTTTTAACATTTTATGTTGCTTATTTATAACAACACATATAATACCTTCATATTTGGAAAATATATTTCAATATCGTTATTATAATGTCGTCACCTATATTTAACCAGAACATTAATTTACATGACAATAATCCAATTTTATATTTGATGGGCTATTTCTTTTTATTGAATAAACTTGTTAATTTTACTTGAAATAATCTCAAATGATATGTTGTCTAATTAAAGTCTTGTGATAATGTCCGACTTAATGTATACATTAAGTGATTTCAAATTGTTTATAGCACGTGTGCCGGCCACGGCACAACACGGCACGTTTATTCGTGTCTTTGTGCCCGTGGGCTGTTTGTGCCTAGCTTTTGACTAGTAAAGCACAAAGACGGTACAACACGTTTAAATCGTTGGCACAACACAAGACGACACATGGCACGTGAAGCACGCGACTTCGTGTCGTGTCGTGCCGTGCCTAAGCACGTTTACACCTCTACCTAGGAACACACCTTTGCTTTGCTTTGTCATCAAGCTTTGATCTACGATCTTTTGGGATATGAACAAAAGCCCCGCAACCAAACACTCTCAAGTGATCATAAGTAGGCTCTTTGTCTCTCCATACCTTTTCTCGCTACTTCTCCATCTAGCGGTCTTGAAGGAGATCGATTGATCAAATACAGCGGTATTCATTGCTTCACCCCGTAAATGCTTCTACAACTTGGAATGAGATAACATGCACCTGATTCTCTCAAGAATAATGCGGTTCATCCTCTCTGCAACACCATTATGTTGTGGAGTCTTCGGTACTGATTGTTCATGACGTATACCCATGCTCTTGCAATACACTTCAAGTGGTCCAATGTACTCTCCCCCGTTGTCAGAACGAAGGCACTTCAAGGTTCTACCTGTTTCTCTTTCCACCATGCTGTGAAACATCTTGAACACAGGAACAACATCGTCTTTGGTATTGATTGCATATGACCAAACCTTCCTTGAAGCATCATCTATGAAAGTAACAAAGTAAAAGGCACCACCAAGTGTTTTGACCCTTAAAGGTCCACATACGTCGGAATGAAAAAGATCAATAATACCATAATTACGCTTGGGTAAAGTTTTATGAAAGGAAACTCTAGTTTGTTTACCAACCAAACAATGAGTACACTTACCCAATTGCATACCTTTGGCCTTTGGCAAGACTTGTCTTTTGGTGAGGATTTGAATTCCCTTCTCACTAAGATGACCAAGTCTTTTATGCCACAACTCGGAGGTTGAATCTTTGTCAACAACATTCAACTCACCTTTAAACACCTTCACCTGTGTTTTGTACAATGTGCCACACTTCTTGCCTCTTGCAATAACCATAGAGCCCTTGCTTAGCTTTCATTTTCCATCACCCAAGTGATTGTTGTACCCTTCATCATCTAACACTCCAGGTGACATTAGATTCAAACGAAGATCGGTACATGTCGCACATTTCGAGAACCAATGTGCAGCCAACACCGGTATCAACTTTCACATCACCCATTCCTATAATTTTAGCAACACCATCTGTTTCCCATTCCGATGACCCAAAGTCACCAGCCTTGTAGGAGGTAAATACATCTTCATAAGGAGTAGCATGATAAGATGCACCCGAATCAACTATCCACTCGAATCGAACCGCAGTAACTCACACAAACATCATTACACAACGAGAATAAAATGATATCACCATCTCTGTTGCAATGATGCAACATCACTTGTCTTGTTTATCATTTCCTTTTCCCTTCTTGTGTTCTTGCTTGCTTCCGCATTCATTTTAATAATGACCTTTCATACGGCGGTTCCAACATTCAATGTTCTTTACGGACTTTGATTGACCCCTTGACTTGCTACGGCCAACTTGTCTTCTGTCTTTTCTTCTACCCCGATTTTACGTAATAAGAGCTTCGAATGAGATGAGTCTAATGACCTTCTTCTAACTTCTTTATTCAAAGAACTGTTTGTAGCAATGTGGTCATGCTCAACTTCCTGTCCGGGAGCGAGAATAACTGAGACAATTCCTCAATGGCTCCCAACTGTCTGGTAAAGTATTTAACAACAAGTAAGCTTGAATCTCTTCAGGAATTATCAGCTCCATAAATGTAAGCTGATTCATAATACCCTTCATTTCATTTAAATGTTGCGCCATTGAACTCCCTTCCTTGTAGCACAGCTTTCCAAGCCTTTTGAATAGAAGAGCTTTTGCACAAGGAGACTGCTGATCATATATCTGCTCTAACTTGGTCCACAAAGAATATGCTAGTGTCTCACTAGCCACATGATGAAAAATACCATCATCAATCCACTGACGAATGAAACCAACTGCTTTACGATTAGTAACTTTCCAATCTTCTTCACTTGTCTTCTCAGGCCTCACTCCCTTCTTCTCTATTGGACCATAGAGATCTTTACAATATAACCAGTCTTCCATCTTCGCCTTCCATATCACAAAGTTCTCACCGGTCAAATTGACCATTCTATTACTAGTACTAGCTTCCGTCATTGCACAGGATTAGCTCAACCCAAAAGCTCTGATACCACTTGTTGGGGGAGACTTACCAAATCCGAGCCGCTATGCGCAATACGAAACTACTAGAGTTTGAGCAAACCCTAGATTTTTCCCCCTTTGAAGAGATGTGGAAATTGATAAATCAATCTACACCACAACAAGCAATAGATCCTTAGCTAAGAACCCTTTCTTCTTCTCTTCAAGATAACTCCAAAAACATCATCAAAGATCAACTCTAATGGTGGCTACACTCTCTCTCTTTTCTTCTTCCTCTCTTTCTCTTTCTTCACAAGGGTTTGTGAGAATTCTTATTCATCTCCTGATGCCTTTTGCTCTTGTTATAACATAACAAGGCAACCACTATCAACTCCTCCCATTGGTTAAGGGGACTCCTTTGTTGGACCATAAGGAGGGACCGGCCCAACAGTGATCATTTTGACACACTTGGCGTTGACGGTTGGGCATATGTTGGTAATGATATGCTATGTGGAGAACCGACAAATAAACTTTGTGATGGTGATACTAAGCATAAGGAGGAAGTTAAAGAAGATGATAAAGAGAAGGCAAAGGAAAGAATATTGTTTTATGGTGTAATTACTCTGGGATTTGGAATTGAATTTTGGGATCTGTTCATTGATTTGTTTCTAAAGCAGAAATGGTGGTTTCCATATTGGATTTTTGTGGATTATGTCGCCGTTAGAATAGTAGGTTGTATTCCCAGATAAATAGTAATACAATATATGATCTTGTTTTTTTAGTTGCGACATTGTAAATAACCAGTAAATTTCGTAAACAAAGAGTGGTAACATAGTTACTTTGGCCTACTCCATTAGATAAGACTTGGCCTATATGGATTTACTTTGGCAACAGTGTAATTTTTTATTAATTAATTTATTTATTTATTTTTAAGCAGGAATTGATTTTCTTGACTGATGGAACCTCCAATTTATCTTATGGGTCGGTCCTATAGGGAGCATCCACAACAGTTGACCTACGAAGGTTCTTACGAATCGCCATACGGTCAATTTGATTGACTGAATATTCAAGTCTTAAATCGAAATTGCATTTTAATTGCATTTAATAGAAGCTGAAGCTGCATATGGGCGTAATACTGCTGTGACCGACACTAAAAAGAAAGAAAAAAAATATTAACGTGTGACTTTAGAGTCTCCAAGTCATCAGGCGTACAGTGTGAATAAAAATCCAACAAGAGTTGAAATAATTGACCAAGCTGGAGTTCTTAAAATTATAAAAATGCTAAAAATACCAATCTATAACTAAGCCTTTCTCTGCACATTCATTGGATCAAAGCAAACACTTAATTATATTGTTGATATAAAATTTATTAAAGTTGCACTAGTCATCGGTTAGCCATGAATTGGTTCAGTAAGAGTACTCATATAACTTCGTTTTCTATTCATCTTATCTATCTTCATTCCTTGTTCTTGATATTAATCAGCATCACAAAATTTCCACTGCCCTGTCATGGATGCCCTGACTACGAGCGAACAGCACTTTTAAATTTCAAATTATCATTAAGTGACCCTTCAAATCGTTTGTCGTCATGGCAACAAGGAATCCAACATGAAAACTGCTGTCAGTGGTATGGAATTGGATGTTCTCAAGATGCTTTACATGTTATTTCAATTGACCTACGAAATAGAAACCTTATGATGAACTTCCGGGAAGACCTTGATGGAATGCCACCAAATACTGCACTACACGGTAAACTCTCCTCTTCTCTTTCTAACATTAAACATTTGGAATATCTTGATCTTGCCTTGAACGATTTTCAGGAATCACAAATCCCACTTCAATTTTCTCATCTAACTAAACTCGCTCATCTCGATCTCTCCAACTCAAACGTCTCAGCTTCAATTTCAACACAATTCAACAACTTAACATCACTAGGGTACCTCGATTTATCTTGTGGAGCATATTCTTCCTCATGTTTAATACTTTCATCTACAGAATGGGTGAGAGGGTTAATAAATTTACAGGTCTTAAAATTGAGTGGTATCGATCTGTCTAAGGCCACAGCTCCGAAAAACAATTTTGGTGAATCTATTTCATTTCTCTCCAATCTAAAGTCCCTGGATATCTCTGATTGCTCTATATCTACCCCAATTTTTCCCATTCATAATTTTCACAATCTTTCTCGTCTATCTCATCTTAAAATGAGTTCCAACCGCAAACTCAGTTCCGAAATCCCCGAACAGATGGCGAATTTAACTTCGCTGTCATTTCTTGACTTATCTTTTTGTGGATTAAAAGGTTCAGTTCCTTACCTTCCTCAACTTGAAGTGCTCGACGTGAGCTTAAATTCTAATCTTCATCCTGATCTAACTAGAATGTTTCAACATCAATGGCCTAAGCTTCAAAGACTTTCCGTATCACATACTAATGTAAGCGGATCAATTCCAAGTTCAATTTCAAATGCACCGTTATTGATCAGTCTTGATGCTCGTAGTTGTTCAATCCAAGGGTTTTTACCTTCTTCGATCTATAACCTTTTAAGATTGCAGTCATTGTACCTCCCTATTAATAACATAACAGGCCATATACCTGTTTCAATCTGCAAGATTTTATCTCTTCGAGAACTTGTCTTGGATGATAATGACATAACAGGAACCATACCAAGTTGTGTTACGAAGCTCAAACACCTTAATGTCTTTGGAGTCTCTCGAAACTCGATTTCGGGCACTGTTTCTTTGATGAATTTCATTAACAAGTCAAACCTAACTTGGCTAGACCTAAGCTCAAATAGGTTGACAGTAGATATAGATCAGCGTTTCCATTTGTACTCTAAATTTTTACTAGAGTATGTTGCTTTGCAATCATGCAATTTAGAGGGATTATTCCCTGCTTTCATCTGTAAATTATCTCATCTTCAGAATCTGGATTTGTCTCAAAATCATCTAGCAGGATTGATCCCTTCTTATTGTTTCTCCAAACTCAAAAATTTCGGCACCTTCAATCTTTCCAACAACAAACTTCATGGTCCTCTGCCTCTTCCACCTCTAGGTGTCAGCAATATCTTTGATTTATCAAATAATAAACTGAGTGGTGAAATCTCTACAGAAACTGGAAAAAGACTCTCTAGTTTTGATTCCATTAATCTAGCTGGCAATGAACTCTCAGGTCGAATCCCCTTTTCTATATTTTCAAAAGATTCAGGAGATGGTGTAGATATAATAAACCTGTCCAGCAACAAATTGTCAGGTTCAATTCCCTACTCTATATGTTCAAATTACTCGGCATCTAATCCTGGTATTATTGACTTCTCGAACAACAATTTGTCCGGGACTATTCCTGCTAGTATTGGATACTGCAAGGGTCTTTTCTATCTAAACCTCGGCACAAACAATCTCACTGGAATTGTTCCAAATGAGATTCAACAACTAAAATCATTGTTATATCTTCAACTAAATGACAACAATCTCGATGGTACTCCTCTCAATGCCCTTAGTGGACTTCAAGATATGGAAGTTCTCAACTTAGCAAATAACAGCTTTGAAGGCAGTATACCCACTGCATTTGGTAAAGCTATCAGATTACGCATTCTTTCTTTGAGGTCAAATAAGTTCAATGGGTCAATCCCCCAAGAGATTAATCATTTGGAGAATCTCCAAATATTAGATTTATCACAAAACAATCTTACAGGTCGGATTCCTAAAATATATGGGAAATACTGGAGGGGTTTAATAAGCAACTCTTCTGAGTTCTATATTGGAATGGATATCCAATTGAAGATGGTGATCAACGGGATCATGATACAATTCGAAAAGTTATACAACTATAGCTCAGGAATTGATCTATCTTGCAACATGTTTGATGGAAACATTCCTATAGAGTTAGGTTTGTTAAAAAAACTTGCAACACTTAATTTGTCCCATAATCATTTCTCGGATGATATACCTGCAAGTGTAGGAAACATGTCTAGTTTAGGGTCTTTGGATTTAAGTTTCAATAGACTCTCTGGACATATTCCGCAATCTTTGACATCACTTGACTTTCTCGGTGTTCTAAATTTATCCTACAATAAGTTGAGTGGCAGGATTCCAAGAGGGACTCACTTCGATACGTTAAGTGTTGATGGCTGGGCTTACGTTGGGAATGATTTTTTGTGTGGAGAACCCTCCAAGAGAATTTGTGATATTGGTGATCAGGCTACTAGAACTAGAGATACTAGCCATACAAACGAATCTGAAGAAGATGTTCAAGAGGATGCAAATGAGAGAATATTGTTTTACGGTGTCATTGCTCTGGGATTTGCAGTTGGATTTTGGGGTTTATTCTTTGTTTTGCTTCTGAAAAAAGTGAAGTGGTGGTTTCCGTATTGGAGAATTGTTGATCGCGTTGCAGTTAGAATAATAGATTGTTTTAGGAGATAATTGATAGTAAAACATGTGCGCTTGTCTTTATCTTGTAACTATGGTGTATTGGAGATTTGTGTATTTACATGCAGTTACAGTAACATGTAGTTGTGTTTTGATGTAAATTTAAATGCACCCAACTCGAGTTTTAATTTCTAATTTGAGTTGCGTGATGCGCCCTCATGCAAAGGGCTAATACACGTACTGTAGAACAGGAACTTCTATCAATCAACAAAGACACATAAACCTCATATCATTCTAAGCATCACAACATGTGAATATTCGATGCTCAACAAAAACTCGCATGCGTGACATAATCATTGGGAAAAGATTACGTCGGAGGGACATTTTTTAGGAACAGTTGCGAGTTTTTTACCAATAGCGTTTTATCGTTACAAAGAATTGCAACATCGATTTTTGCAACAAAGACGAACCGGTGCGAACCCACTTTGCAACTGCCGCTCACCGTTGCTAATCACTAAATTCGGTGTAGTTAAGGGTCTTGTACCCTTGTTAACCTGTGCATGGTTAAGAAGTCGCTAATAAGCTTTTTCATTGCTCGGAAACTGGATTCCTAAAGGTCCAATGGTCCATGCTACCTCCATGTGCACACTAAAGAGGGGTACTCGCCTAAGATATCCCCAATGAGGGAGAGTCTACGTCATAACTACCGTATTTTATCCATTTAACACGATGATTACCTCATGATTTTGCTAATAAACCGAAAGCTCCATCAGACAGAAGTACACATTGTAATCGACATTTTACTAATAATAAAGCAAGTAGAAGGGAAATGAAGAGCATTGATTCACTATGGATCTTAATGAAGACTTGACTAAATATATGGTGAGGAGGAAACCGCCTGAATTGGCTTTCCTAATTATGAGAGAACCTCCATTTTCTCTAATGGGTCCGATACGAAGGAAATGAGGACTAGGTGGGGTTGGAGTAGCATCAATAGGAGATGATCGAGGAAGGTTCTTAGTACCAATCGCCATATGGTCTTCCCATTTGACTAACTCCATATGCAAGTGTTTTATTCAACCATGTACACTCGAAACCTAAAATCTTATCTATGAAAGAAATTCTAATCAAGCATACATTTTTCCAAATCAAAAAGATCTCGTCCAATATAAATGAAATCTGACCAAATTTGAAATAATTAAACAAGTTGGGTTGAATTAATTATAATGCAAAAAAATGCTATAAGTACCATTGTGTACCTACGCCATTCTGCACATTCATGTCTATCATTGATAAAGCTCTGTTAGAATTAGTCATGTATTCGTTAAGTAAGAGTACTCGTATAACTTTATTTTATCTTCGACTTCAGTTCTTGATCTTTTTATGTATTACCATCGCTCTGTTCCCACAAGCATGTCATGGATGCCGCGAACAGGAAAGAAGAGCACTTTTAGATTTCAAATTATCTGTGAGTGACCCTTCAAACCGTTTATCTTCATGGCAAGAAGGAAGCCAACATGAAAACTGTTGTCACTGGCATGGAATTGAATGTTCCCATGACAATCATGTCATTATAATTGACCTACGGAATACGGAGCTCGAAATGCACTACCTTGACGATCCTTATGGTGTGCCACCAAATACTGCAATACATGGTAAACTCTCTCCATCCCTTTCTAACATTACACATATGGAATATCTTGATCTTGCCTTCAACGATTTTAAGGAATCACAAATCCCACTCCAGCTTTCTCATCTAACTAAACTCACTCATCTCGATCTCTCCAACTCAAACTTCTCAGCTTCAATTTCAACACAATTCACCAACTTAACGTCTCTAAGCTACCTGGATTTATCTTGCAGAAACGACTTCTATTATTATTATCCCTCGTGCTTACATATATCATCTACAAAATGGGTGAGAGGGTTAATAAATTTACAAGTTTTAAAGTTGAATGGTAACAATCTATCTATGGCCACATCTTCACAAAAGGATTTGCTGAACACATATCATATCTTTCCAATCTAAAGTATCTTGATATCTCCCAATGTTATATATCTACTAGTACAACCGTTGCCACGGTGGGAGGGCCGACCGAAGAATTTGACGAAACAACACCACTACGTGATTGCACGGATTCAGATTTGTAAATGAAAAGACATTGTAAAAGAAATGTTCTATCACCGGAAGTTGGCATGGAAAGTAGTTCAGGTGACCGGAAAATTCCATCCGATCACCGGTCAAACAAGTTGAATGTAAGAAGAAAACAAGATGTGTCAAACAAAGAGGTACGGATTCTTAACTCCAACTATATATTTACTAAAGTTTGCGGAGATTTATGACTGGGCCTCGGAGTACCTTGTTTGTTGTTTTTTTGCAGGTCTCGGTTACCTATTCCATGGAAATTAAGTAGAGGTATTTTATGAGGCAGAATGCTTCCGTTCAGGTCAGTTGAGTCAACCTGGTCAAACACTGAGTCAGGGTCTGGTCAGATGGTGAGTCAGAGTCGGCTAACTGGTCCAATTTTCCAAAGCCTAAGCTCCAGCTGCGCCGCATTGCGCATTACAACTTTAGTTCAGCCACATTCCACAGCTGCGGCAACTTCATATCTTCCGAATCTCAGTATCTTGCTCTCCCATTTTCTTCCCTGTATTACCACCGTAGCACCTACAGTTCCCTGACCACTGCTTCACACCAAATCAACACAAACCAACTGCATTTACCCATTTCTTCAGTTCCATCTCAGTCTGAACTCCATTTGCAGTTCAATACCACCATTATCTGCAACTGCATTCACCATCACTGATCTTCTAAACTCATTTAGTCCACTGCATCCATTGCAATTGCAGCTGCAATATCAAATTTTACAAGGCCCACTGTGAAATGAAATTCAAGAAGAGAGCCCTTAGAGGATTTGTAGTCAACAAGCATCCAAAGTAGGCATACCTCTGAAAGTTTCTTGCTCTTATCCAGAAACTCTTTAGAATTATCGTACCTAGGCATGCAGATGTGGAACCCAGAATATTCAGTCACTCAAGTAAAAAAATTCTAAAGTTTGGCTGAACAAAATTCTTTAAGAGGAATTCAGTAAATTCTCACCAATGACGAGGGAGTCCAGCTTCTTCTTGAGTTGAATAATTGAAGGGGCCCTTCACCTCCACATTGTACTCTTTTAGTAAGTCTAGGAGACAAAAGTGGTTACGAACATATATATCAACCAAAATTCATTTATTTGATAACTAGTATCTACAGTAGAAGGTTCTTCACCTTAAAAGGTTACACAAGGTAGACAACCTAATCTTTGGCACACCAAAATAAACCAGAAAACACCAACAGCTACATGTGCAACTTCCTCGACGGCAATACTAGACACAATGATTGATGTCCTACAATCTCCAAATCCAATTAAATTTTGCACGAGTCAAGCCCTCTCTAGCCTCCTGATAAGTAATACAAACAAATGAAGTATCTCTAGTAAGCACCCTTGTCAAAAAAATATATATATATAATTTTTACTGAAAGCGAAAAAAGTTGCAGAGAGTAGCTGATCCAACTTATTATATATAAATTAACAAAATGGCTAGAACAAGAAGATTTATTTGAATTAGAGGAATTACTGCAAGACGTTTTGCAACATCTCCAGATGATTCCTCACACTCCCTCCAAAGAAAATTATGAGCAGGCATATCTCCATAGCTATCAGCGTACAGTTAAAAACAAAACCCTTCTTATTCAACAACAACTCATATCACCTTGAATACATCACTCAAGCAAATGAAGATCAGCACAATCAATACTCTCTTTCTCACCTAATAGCAAGTTCAGTTAATCTTTGTGAACATCAACTAAAATCCCGACTCTCGTTATCAGCAACATGTGCAAAATCAGCAAAGAACCCATCTCCAAGAACATCTTTATACTGAGCGAACCGAACAACTGTATCCCATGCCGGATCGATAACATTTAGATCTACATGAGCAAGGTTATGCAACATATAAGTATCAAGTGGCAAACCTGACTTCTTGGGAGCTGTAACCTCCTTCGGAAAAACCTACACTCATTTAAAAATAAATATTAGCAACAAGCTCACTCAACACCAACAAAATTAACAATGACATTCGAACATTCTCTTTGAGATCAAAACAAAATGAGCCATCTTTTTTATGTGTTAGTAGCAGAATTTAACGATAAATTGCATAAAGAAAATGTAAATGACAAATGCAAAAATATGCCTCAGGCTCTTATAAGAGAATAATAAGTTGCACCACAAAGTTTGTATATGAATCCGCCTCTAAGAGATCAAAGTTTATGACATCTATAGCACCCAAAATTACAAAAATCTTTGTGTGAAGCTAAAGTAATTGAAATGAGTACAGTTTAGGTTCATAAAACAGATGAAAAGAATTGGAACCCATTTTGATATATCGTGTGTACTGTGAAGTAATGGAGCTGAACTGATGACATGTTTGAACTTTCCAACATAAAAAATCAGACGGAAAATTGGTATTTAGGATAAGTAAGAAAAACTAGTACTTACAAACTAGGGAGAGTTGTTTGAGTAATCCCAGGGCAGTGGGAACAGTAGTTGGTGATTTATCATCTGTCCAATTTGTTTCTCTAATAAGAATTCATGAATGAGTGAATCAAATCATCTCGATAAGATGGAACGAATGAGTGAAAATCGAATAGAGCCCTTCATGACCTTTATAAACTTCTCCCCTGTATTTCAAAGATTGCAAATCACGACTAAGACAGATTAGATCAAACAACCAGTGTTCACAAAGATTTCATGCATAAGAAATCGAGTAAAGAAAGAAAAATTGAAAGAAGAACTCGGTAAGCAAAAATTTCACTTAGGGCTTGGAATTGACCCATTTTGGAAGTAGTTCTTACCAATGTCAATCAGTCAAAACCCTTGAAACCCATCTCAATCACCAACTCGAATCCTTCCTGTTTCAAATAGCAACAGACCCATCTTGATTTGCAGCTTCAATTTGCTTCTATATAGATTAAAGTATCTCAATTGAAACCCTAATGAAGAAGATAAACACCCAAATAATTTATCATCAATTGAACCACCATCTTCATCAATAAAACCTCAAATTAGGTCACTGAAATTTCCCAATTTCAATCTTTAAGAGGGGAATTAACTTGAAAGAGGAAATAGATCCGGTGCGACGATGGTGATGGGGGTATTGGTGCGGCAAGGTGGAGGTGGCGTTTCGAGTTTCTAGGTTGGAGTTTGGGGACGGGGGCGAGAGTTTCTCTGTTAGAGTTTCTAGTTACAACAGGAAAAGAAGAAAAAACAACGAAGGAGAAGGAAGGAGAAAAAGGAAGAAGAAAAAAAATGAAAAAAAAGAGGTGGCCGGGATTCGAACCCGCAACCTTTGGGTCATTTTACCCGTGGTTTTACTAAACTGCCCCTAAACAATTAAACCATTTCCAACCTCCGTGTCCTTTTTCTGCCCGTGAAATTTACTCCATTACCCTTCATTTTGTGTTGTATTTACTGTAATTTTTGTGAGAAATTGAAGCATGGAGGGGCTATTTAGTCATTTCATTGTCGATTGAAACCAATTTGGGACACCAAAATCCAATCTTTTTGTGTCAATTGATCACTTACTATTGACAAAAAAGTGACCATATAAAGGTCCTCCCTCGCTTCGCTCGGTCGGCCCAACTACGATTTTCCCGATGCATGGTTTTCACAATCTTTCTCGTCTATCATTTCTCAACATAAATGTCAATCCTCTTCTCAGTTCCAAAATCCCAGTTCAGATTGCTAATTTAACCTCACTTTCTACTCTTGACTTATATCGTTGTGGACTTGAAGGTTCAGTTCCTTATCTTCCTCAACTCAAAGTGCTCGATGTGAGTTTAAATAGTAATCTTCGTCCTGATCTAACAAGAATGTTTCAACATCCATGGCCAAAACTTCAAACACTTGATATATCCTTTACTAATGTAAATGGATCAATCCCAGTTTCGATTTCAAATGCGCCATTATTGGTCACCTTTTTCGCTAATTCTTCTTCAATTCAAGGATCTATACCTCCCACAATCTACAATCTTTCTCGTTTACAGTATCTAGACCTCTCTTATAATAACATTTCAGGTTATATCCATTCCACAATATCCAATCTAAAATTCTTAAAAATGCTCGACTTGTCTGATAATAACTTCCAAGGAAACGTTTCGTTGATATCCTTGATCAATGAACTAGACCTATCTTCCCTAAATCTGGGCTCCAACAGGCTAACCGTAGTTATAGATCAAAATTTCCATCAGTACTCTAAATTTAAACTAGAGTATTTGGGTTTGCCATCATGCAATCTAAAAGGATTTTTCCCTACTTTCATCTGTAAATTGAGCAATCTTCAGTCATTGAATTTGTCTCATAATCCCCTGACAGGAGTTATTCCTTCTTGTATCGCTAAACTACCAAATCTCCTTACATTCGATATCTCCAACAACAACCTTGGTGGTCCTCTGCCTCCTCTTCCTTTTCCACCTTTCGTTAAATCTGATAAGTTTTCTTTTGAATCCAGATATTTTGTAGTATCTGTTTTTGATGTATCAAATAATAAACTCAGTGGTGAAATCTCAATAGAAACTGGAAAAAGATACACTAGTTTTAGATCCATCAATCTATCTGGAAATCAACTTTCAGGTTCAATTCCCTTTTCCATATGTTCAGAAGAGTCACAATCCAATCCTATATATATAGATTTCTCAAACAACAAATTATCTGGGTTGATACCTACTAGTATAGGGTACTGTATATATCTTGAATCTCTAAACCTTGGAAGAAACAATCTCACAGGAAGTGTTCCAAGTGAGCTTAAACATGCCAAGTCTCTAGTGTATCTTCAGTTACATAATAACAATCTCGGTGGTTTTCCTCTTAACTTCATCGGTAAACTTCAAAACTTGATGGTTCTCAACTTAGCAAATAACCATTTCAGAGGCAGTATCACCACATTCTTTGGTTCGCAACATGGACTACGGATCCTTTCCTTGAGGTCAAATAATTTCAATGGGTCACTCC
The DNA here is from genome assembly GCA_023531295.1 of Papaver armeniacum. Taxonomy (NCBI): domain Eukaryota; kingdom Viridiplantae; phylum Streptophyta; class Magnoliopsida; order Ranunculales; family Papaveraceae; genus Papaver; species Papaver armeniacum. The sequence continues at coordinate 666,953 of JAJJWW010000903.1, forward strand.
CAAAAGAGATTCATCCCTTTAACCAACTCCAGATATTAGACTTATCGCAAAACAATTTCACAGGGATGATTCCAAGGCACATTGGAAACTTAAGACCGCTATTAAGTAGAGATGATAATGTTTTCTCCCTAGACGATATCTCCGGTTTCATTGATATGCGATTACAGATGGTGATTAAAGGAATCATGATACAGTTTGAGAAACTATATAACTATAATTCGGCAATCGACCTTTCGTGCAATTTTTTAGAGGGGAACATTCCTAAAGAGATTGGTCTTCTGCAAGGGCTTTCCTCACTTAATCTATCACATAATCGTTTTTCCGGTATAATCCCAAAGAGTGTTGGAAACATGAGTAGCTTAGAGTCTTTGGATTTGAGTTTCAACAAATTGTCTGGACATATCCCACAATCTTTAGCATCACTAGATTTTCTTGGATATTTGAACCTATCTTATAATAACTTAATTGGCAGGATACCCAGAGGACTTCACCTTGATACATTGAGCGGAGATGGTTCAGCATATGCCAACAACAGTTTGTTGTGTGGCTTCTCCGTAAATAAAACTTGCGCGGATGATCAGAAAAGTAATGCTACTGATGCTGATGGTAATTTTCCAAGTGAAGGTTATGAAGATGATAAAGAAAATGTGAAAGATAAGTTGTTGTTGTATGCAATCGTTGCTTTGGGATTTGGATTTGGATTTTGGGGTCTATTCTTTGTTTTGATTTTGAAGAAAGAAAAATGGTGGTTTAGGTATTGGAGATTAGTAGATTTGGTTGCAGTGAGAGTTGCTAATTGTATGGTGTACTAATAAAATGTTAATGAATGATGGTAAATCTTTCACCATCTCATCTTTCTCTTCTTGTTCTGAATATTACTTTCATTTCTGCCATAACAAAGCAGATTTCTGACCAAACTTTTACCAACTTAAAATGCCTTTTTTACCAACTTAAAATATGTGGTTAGGGCAAGTCAAAATACAGTATAACTTCTTTCAATTAATACAAGTTTTAGAGTGATCATTAATTGAATGAGTCAAATCTTAATTAGGACCTGAAATTCTATTAATTTAGAAAGATTATTAATTAAAGGAATAATTATGGTGTTTCATACAAATTGTAGAGTCCCACTTGTCTAATTTGTCAATGAATCCACAGACAAATTGTAGAGTCCCATTTACTAGCATGCATGGCTTGTCAGATTGAGATTTTTTTGGCATGTCCCATTAGTGATAGTTACACTGAAGAAAAGTGGTTCTGAGAATAACCAAAAGTCATGGCCACAATCAAGTGATTGGAAAATTTCTTGTAAATGAGAGATGAAGCACTAATATTGGGCCCTTTTTCCAAGTAATTTCAAGTCAAGCTCACTCCACTACCCCGAGTCAACTACTTGGACCTGTACCAGCTAATGGCACATTGGCACGTTAGTTTACTTGAGGACCGGGACGGGGGGTTGTCTCCTTTCATTAGTTCGTAAACTAAGCCAAGCTAATGGCTCGCTGATAGAATTTCTGTTCACAGACAGAGCCGCCGCACATAAAGTTCTTCAGAACAATATTATTACTACGGAGATTGTCGGTTGAATATATAACGCGAATATCCCTGTACTCTTTGGTGAAAAAAGAAGCTCCATAACCGATCACTATTCTAACTCTATGCTCGTATTTGTTTCGATAGCTCGGCTTCACTAATCTAGCAGGCTGTCAAATTTCAACCTCCCATGTTGTAATAGCATTGATCTACATTGGCAACGTAAAGCGTGAATAGCTTTCTTGATTATGATGGAACCTGCAATTTTTTCTTATGGGTCGGTCGGTTGGTCGGTCCAGTAAGGAGGAGGAGATAAGGAGGATACATAGGGGATGATGACCAAGGAAGGTTCTTATCATTTGATTCACTGACTATGAAAGTCTCTTTATTCAACTATGTCCACTCATAATCTAAAAAAACTAATTAAGAGGTACTGTACATTTATATAAATGGACGTTATACCTCTGCAGTCTGTACAATTATATAATTAATAAATTTTATTCAAGTGCTTGCATCCGTTATTAATTAGCCATGAGTTTGTTCAGTAAGAATACGCAATTGATTTCATTGTGCCATCTATTCATTCGTCTTCATATCTGGCTCTCTTTTGTTATCAGCATCCCACTAACCAGTCAAGGATGTCAGGAACAGGATAGAAGAGCTCTTCTTGATTTCAAATCCTCGTTGGAAGACCCTGCTAATCGGTTGTCATCGTGGAAAGACAGCTACCAACACCAAAACTGTTGTAATTGGCAGGGAATTAGATGTTCCTATGACTCTTTCCGTGTCATTTCCATCCAACTTAGAAACACAGATTTAGAAAGTTACCTCAAAGAATCTTCTTCATCTGGCAAATCCGATCTTGAAAAACCAAATTCCGCATTACACGGTAAGTTCTCTCCTTCCCTGTTCAAGATTACTCATCTCGAATATATTGATCTTGCCTTGAACAATTTTCAGGAATCAGAAATTCCACTTCAGATTTCTCATCTAAATAAACTCACTCATCTTGATCTAGCCAACTCCAACTTATCATCATCAATATCCACACAATTCGCCAACTTAACGTCTCTACGCTATCTCGATTTATCTTGCACAGTTGATTTTTCTCGGAACAACCCAAACCCTTATTATGTTTCTACATCATGCCTAGAATTATCATCAACAAAATGGATGAGAAGCTTAGGAAATTTACAGGTATTAAGGTTGAGTGGTATTGATCTCTATGAGACCACATCTTCCCGATACAAATTTGCTGAACATATATCATATCTATCCAACCTTCGAGATCTTGATCTTTCAAACTGCAATATAGCGAGTGCTATTTTTCCAATCAATGGGTTCCACAATCTTTCTCGTCTATCGTCCCTCAAACTGAGTCAGAATTCCGGTATCAGTCTGAATCTACCAGTACAGCTTGGGAATTTAACTTCACTTTCTACTCTCGACTTATCTAATTGTGGACTAGAAGGTTCAGTTATACCATATTTTCCTCAACTCAAAGAGCTTGATTTGAGTTGGAATTCTAATTTTCATCCAGATCTAGTTAGGTTTTTCCAACATCAATGGCCTAAGCTTCAAAGGATTTCCTTATCTTTCACTAATATAAGCGGATCAATTCCGAGTTATATTTCAAACGCGCCGTTATTGGTCAGTCTTGAGGCTGGTTATTGTTCAATTCGTGGATCTTTACCTTCTTCAATCTATAATCTTTCCCGATTGCAGACTCTAGAACTCGCAGGTAATAACATTACAGGTTATATTGATTCCTCGATATCCAAGCTCAAATTTCTGAACTATCTCGACTTGGCTACCAATAAACTCCAAGGTTTCATACGAAAATCAATCTGCAATATGTTTTCTCTTCATATACTTTCATTACATAGTAATAACATAACAGGAACCATACCAGGCTGCATATCAAAGCTTCGAAACCTTACTGTCTTTGATGTTTATGAAAACTCCATCGAGGGGAACGTTTTCCATAGACCTGCGTTCTAGTAGGCGGCTAACTGTAGTTATAGATCAAAATTTCAGTTCATACTCTAAGTTTAAACTAGACTAGTGTTGCCATCATGCAATCTGAGAGGATTATTCCCTACTTTCATCTGTGAATTAAGTAACCTTCGGCGTTTGAATTTGTCTCATAATCACCTAACAGGGGTGATTCCTTCCTGTGTATCCAAACTCAAAAATCTATATATATTCGATGTGTCCAACAACAAACTTAGTGGTCATCTTCCTCCACTACCTTTTCCACCTTTCGATAACTCTGGATCTTCTTCTGGAGGTTTTTCTGTTCATGTATTATCCACTTTTGATTTATCAAATAATAAACTCAGTGGTGAACTCTCGAAAGAAAATGGAAAAAGGCTTTCGAGTTTTTCTACCATTAATCTAGCTGGGAATGAATTTTCAGGTTTGATTCCATTTTTCATATGCTCTAAAGATTCAGAATCTAATCCTACATTTATGGATTTTTCAAACAACAATTTATCAGGGATCATACCTACTAGTGTAGGGTACTGTACTTATCTTAACTCTCTAAACCTTGGTGGCAACAATCTCACGGGGAATGTCCCTAGTGAGCTTCAACAACTAAAATCATTGTCATATCTTCAACTAAATGACAACAATCTCGACGGCAGTCCTCTTAACTTCATCAGCATGCTTCAGAAGTTGCAAGTTCTGAACTTAGCAAATAACCACTTTGGAGGAAGAATACCCACCGTGTTTGGTTCACTCGGCGACCTAACGATCCTTTCTCTAAGGTCAAATAATTTCAATGGGTCAATCCCTGAAGAGGTTATTCATTTGAAAAATCTCCAAATATTAGACTTATCAGAGAACAATTTAACCGGGTTTCTTCCTAGGAAAATAGGGAACTTGATGATGCTAAGAAGTAAACCTAATGATGCATATTCTTTAGACCAATTTCTTGGCTATTCTGTTGTTAGTGTCCAGTTGCAGATGGTGATCAAAGGGATCGTGATGCAGTTTGAGAAATTGTACACCTATAGTTCTGGAGTCGATCTATCGTGCAACGCTCTAGAGGGGAACATCCCTTATGAGATTGGTCTTTTGCAAGGGCTTTCCACTCTTAATTTATCACATAATCACTTTTCCGGCATAATCCCAAAGAGTGTTGGAAACATGAGTGGTTTAGAATCTTTGGCTTTGAGTTTCAACAAATTATCTGGAAATATTCCACAATCTTTAGTATCAGTACGTTATCTTGGGTATTTGAACCTATCTTACAATAACTTGAGTGGTAGGATCCCAAGAGAAGCCCACTTTGACACATTAAGTGGAGATGGTTTAGCATATCTCAACAATAGTTTGTTGTGTGGCTTCTACACGAACCACACTTGCGAGGGTGATCGGAAAAGTAACGTTACTGATAGCAATCCTCCAAATGAAAGTTATCAAGATGATAAAGAGGATGCTAAAGAGAAGTTGTTGTTGTATGCTATTGTTGCCCAGGGGTTTGGAGTAGGATTCTGGGGTCTATTCCTTGTTTTGCTTCTAAAGAAAGAGAAATGGTGGTTTGGGTATTGGAGATTAGTTGATGTTGTTGCACTGAGAGTGGCTAATATATGTTGTAAATTTTAATACTTTCGCAATAAAATGTTAATAAATGAAACCTTTTCTTTCTTTCTTTTTCTGAAGTTCTCTGTAATTTCTGTCTCTGTAAATTGTCAGGTGTAATTAATTATGCTTAAACCCCTCTGGTACATAAAGATTCAAATTTGGTTTCTGGAGAAAGTAAAATGCTTACCTGATTCCAATCATCAGATTCTTGTACAGACCTCTGCAATACCAAAAATACCAAATAAGCAAGCAACACACTTAATTTTCAACTGCAGGGATACAGGATTCTTGTTTCCACCTGAGATTGTTAACAACAAATTTAGCAGCACAATTTTTCTTCCTTTACAACAAATTATGAGAATATTTATCATTGTGCCTTAACTGCAACCCAAAAGTGATGAAGAGCCTACTGTGAGAAGACAGTGTAAGGTGCACACATCCTAAGAACTGAAGTGCATCTTATTCAAGCCAGGCAGTCCATTAGCCTCACTAGCTTTAGTTTCATGGCACAGATCAACATCCTACCCCGTTCTTAAAATAAAAGAAAAAAAGGGTTAAAAACAGATATAGGCCTGTTTTTTTTCTTTTCAGGGTTACAACATAGGCCCGTTTTTTTGAAACTTACAAAGCTAGCCCGGTTTAAAAAACGGCTAACGGTGGTTATCCACCTTTTTGGCACCGTTAGTATAAGGTAAAAATACTTTTAAGCCCTCAAATCATTGAGTTTCATAGTTAACTCAGTCTGAATCATTTAGTTAGGCGAGTCGTACAGAATCGACTCAGTCAGATTGGCTGAGTCAGGGTGAAGTCAGACCAGCTGAATGGCACATCACCAGAAAATGCAGGTTCAAGCTGAACAATAACTTAACTATGACTGTCTTCTTCATACAATACCATCTACTAAACACAATATTCACTTTAATCTCAACTCAAATAACCCTGCACAAACAATCTGAGGTTCTACCAGTTTACTTAACTTAAACTCAATCCATTTCAGTTCTAACAATTTATAACTACAATACACACCACACCTCCATATAAAATCATTCATTCCAATCAAAACCTCACAAACTCTTTTTATTTTCTAACTTCCTAATCATTCATCTAATCCTTCAACTTGCTCAGGCATTCATACTTCTGCAACAACACTATAAACAACTTCAATCTTTCCCAAAAATAACTTTAGCTTCAGCTTCAAATCCTAAGCATACATCTAACAGTCTCACCGCAGAGCCACCATCAACACCTTCTCATCTGCAATACAAGCAACAAAAGCCCCTCTTTTTGTGTTCATCTTCTCTCTTTGACCACCAACAGCAGCAACTTCTCCATCACCTCTGCAATACAAGCAACAAATCCCTAATTCCTTTTTCAGCTTCTCTCCATCATTCAAGAACCCTAATTCATCTCAAACTACACAACTTGAAATCTCTACCGTCCATTACCAGCACCCAAATCCATTTCCTGAACCAACAACTTCAATTTCAGACTAAAACTGGAAAACCCATTCTTGTTCTTAATGAAATCACAGCAAACCCCTTCTTCCAATACTCCCATTCAACTACAACAGCAGCAATTCCTCATGGCTTCTGCTCAAAAATCAAAACACTACTGAAATCCGAGATCAGCCCATTTAACCAATTCTAAATTGCAAAATACACCATCAGAACCCTCTTGTCTTTCTTTGAATTCACTACCAGATTCGAACCCTAATCCTTCAGCAGAAACTAATTTTTTTCCATTCCAACTCATTCTTCACCATCATCACCAGATATGCAAATCATAATCACCACCTCTTATCTTCTGGATCGATTTTTTTTATGAAGTTGTTGAATCGATTAGGTGATATTGAATCTCATCGAATCTTCTAAAAGAACAGATGACGCTGATGTCGATTTTAGATTTGAAACTAAGAGTGCTAATTGAACTAAGATTTGGGTTTTAATGATGAAGATTGAATCGAATTAGTTTCGTAACTTTCAATTCTATGCCAAATGAATTGAACTAATCATAGATAGATGCTAACGGAATCTCAGATCCATTTTCCATCCATACAGAGGCAGTGTGAAGAAGAAGAACCAGAGAGAACAAATAGGAGGAATAGGAAAAAAAAAATGGAGGAAACACAGTTACATTTGGGCTTATCCTCACAGAAATCCATACTTTTCGGTCAAAGTTTAAGGACGGAAATAGTTTGGGTCATGAATTATCGACGGACTGGGTTGAATTGGTCAACCTTGTTGATACTAAAAATACGCTTTTGCCCTCAGTTTTTAACCCAACCACACCTGAAAATGGGCAGAGTTAAAAATCATACCCGTTTATCATAATCCGAATGAAACTCTTCGTTTTCTTTTTATAGTTCGCCCTCCGCTGTGTTCTTCTCCCTCTCACTCACTTCCCCCTTTCTTCTGTGGAGGATAATCGCTGCAGAGATGGACGGTAATCCTCCAGGTGAGCCAACACTTCCTGTCGAGTTTCCTGTCGAGTTTCCTGTGTTCTTCTACTTAGCGTCTGTTGAGTTTCCTGTCGATGCAATTTTTTTATTTTTGAATCGAACCCTAGGTTGGGTTTCCACCATTATGGCCGTACTTCATTATGGTTTGATTGTAGAAATCAATTAGGGTTAGTGTGATAATGTGCAAAAGATAGTTTAACTTTTTTATTTTTATGCTTCTTCTGAATCGATTATAAAGTTAAAAAATGTAGAGTCTCTTATGTTTTAATTTGGATAAGTTGAAAAATGACGATTGGGTGAATTAGATAGAAGATTGTGCTATTAAATGGTTTTGAGCTAGTGGGTGAAGGTTTAATTTTAGTTTGTAGCCCGATTTTTGCCTGATGTGCAGCTCGTAAATTGAAAATTGATCAAACTTAGAATTTACTGATAATTAATAGAGAAGAAGCATTTGTTTGCTTCCTTGTTTGCTCAATTTCTTTCCATTGGATAAGTTTTGAGAACATGTAACCGATTTTAGAAGCGCGTTTTGGTTCTAAATGCCCCAAGGTTTGGTTCTCAATTTCTTTCCGTTGTAAGTGTAGGAGGCCTTTGGTATCCAAATGCCCCAAGGTTTGGACAACTTAGGTGATCTGTGTAAGAGTTTAGTGATGCAAATCATGCAACTATTATACTTTCATATTGATAACTTAAACTATCGTATGGTCTGATTAGGTGAAATTAATGGTATTGCAAGAGATTGTTAACTTTTAGGGCTCGTGGTTTCCCCCGAAATTTAATCTGCTAAGTAATTTGACTTTCATTTTTGTATATAACATATTTTTCAAATTGCCGTGTTGTTTTTAGATCAAATAGTTTGTTGAGTGTTTATCTGATGGTCTATTAACTTTAATTAGGTGTTGTTTCCTCCGAGGTAAACTAATTAATGTGATATTGTCGCCCTGGGTGGGACGATAAAAGATCCCTCAAGCAATGATCCTCAATATACAGTGCCCAATTGTTAACAAGATGCAGACGATTTCCACCCAGATGGTTGTGCCTGAGTTTATTAAAGCCGTGCACGTTTCTTTCAACCTCGACCTCTAAGCGTTACAAAGTGTACTCGAGGGTTTACGTCACTTCCCGGTGTCTGCTTTTGTTGATATATCCTATTCTTCGACCCTTGCCGACCTTGTGGTGAATGATCCCAATGGATTAAACAGTTGTTCTTTCTGGTTCCGCACCGAAGAGATTGTTGGAGATGAAGGTCCACCTACATCTGATGGTAACGTAACGACAAATGGGAGCCGATGCTCATTCAGAGATTCAAATGGACCTGTTACTCACAACCCGAATTCCCAAAACCCAGTCATCCCTGTAGGGATAATTTGCAGGTAAGGAGAAATCCCCTTATTGTAGTTCTTAGCCATGTTATATATTTTTTTGCTTACCTTCTCATCTGAAAATTTTCAGGAGTCCAAGGGTTAATGTCCCACCCGATCTTTGCGATTTGGATCCAATTGTGCAAGCATCTGTACAAATGATGTTTACCGCCTCAACCTCCATCACCTGAGATCTTGCAAAATCCGGACCCGACTAACAGGTATTGTGCAAGGCCTTTGATATTTCAAATGAAGTTGTGTAACAAAAGTTGGCCTTATATAGGGTCACCTTATGCGTTGTTCTTAGGTCAGTAGGGGGTTGCGGGTCCGAAATCATGGGGGCTAGCTCATGTGTAAGACTGCCTCCCCGTTCCCAAATCCTTATGTGGCATGTAAAGGGTCAAAAATGGGTGGTACCTTTAGGTAAATACACTGCAAGGGCTATCATATAAAACTTGTAGTATATTTGTGGTGCTACTGTGAAATTGACAAATCACGATTCATCGGGGTGTGTCATTAAACCAGATGTACGCAATGGAACTGATCGGTCCTTTTCGGCATTTGGTTATGAGTTTCCTATGGACGAAATGCTTGTGATCCGCGTTCTGAATGGAGATGCGGATGGATATATTAGGTGACCTGCTCGACCTTTTAACTCAAAACCTGTGTGGTCATAGTTGTTATATCAACTAATTATAGTTTTCCCTTTCTGTTTTGGTGATAGTCCAACCGAATGGGAAGATTGCATAGATCGTAACGAAATTCAGAGTGACGACGATGTTTTGGACTACAGATCTACAGTTGTTCCCACAGCATCCTGGATTGGTCATGGCTACGGGTGGTACAAGTGTTGTCTTAGATGACATGTCTTTGTTTCCAGTGGCATTGTCCATCGATTCCACCATTGTTGTCAACATTGTCAAGTGACTCAACATTGTTGCCAACTGTGCCTACCGGTGAATTGGTGACCAGAGTTTTAAGTAACTCTCCAAGGTTGTCCACCACCGATTGCAATGGATTGGTGTCGATAGTCACGAGTAATCGACACATGTGTCCAACCACGTAATCCAGTTGAATTGTTGATTGGTCATGGGATTTCTAATCCCCTAAAAACCTTACTCCTCGACCCGTAACGGCGCAGAAGAATACCTAGTCGTTATTCCCTGTATCTATCCCGGGGCTTAAGCGCAAGCATAGTAATTCTTTTAGACGCCACAGAAAGAATCATGTTGCCGAAAGTAATGAACACTACGGGAAAAATCATCATTTACAACACTGTATTAGGGTTGTAGTACCCCTACTACAACGCTTTTTTATGTATTGTGTAGGTGGGGTATTGTAGAAAGTCCAAGCTTTTCTACAATGCTTGACTAAGAGTTGTAAAGAGTGATGTGGTTCATGGTTCGACAATATTTTGCCAAAGTTGTGATTCTCTTTCGATTTTTTTGAAAGCCTAACACAACTCTTGCTTGTGTTGTAGGATTATTTTACCCAACAAAGGATGCGATCGTAAAAATATGTAACACAACTCTTGCTTGTGTTGTAGGACTATTTTACACAACAAAGGATGCGTCACTAGTCCAAAACTTGATTTTTAGGACACTTGGGGCGAGTAGAAAAGGACAGATCTCAGTCGTTAAATATTTTACTGTTGGAATTCGTCGAATTAGTTGTATGTGATAATTGACATGTAGGTTCTGTAGTTTTTTTTAGTTTCTGTTTGCACCCTCCCCTCAAAGTTCCACCCAATCCGTCGAATATTTAGCCAGATAATTAGCGCCTGTTTTTCCCACAAAAACTGAAATTTTCAACCACGAAACCGAATTCACTCCACGATTAAAATCCAAGCAACTCATGAAGAGTTTATATGCCGTTGATAGTGAAAAATCTGATGGTTTATATTAGGGGTTAGAGATCCGTGTTTATCATGGCGAGCCAATTAAAGCCCTTTAACTACGGTGTCATTTTAGACTGTTGATAAATGTAATCTTATGGCCTACAATCAGATCTGGAAACTTCTCAATCCTAACAGAACACAGAAAAAAGAAAATAACTGGCTCCGTAATCTTCTCTCGGTGTTTATCAAAGAACGAAAGTTTCTCATAACCGGCTCCTTAATCTTCTCTCGGTGTTTATCGAAGAATGAAAGTTTCTCATAAACTTCCCCCTCCTTGATTCTTCTTCTGATCTTCGTTTCTATTATCGTGACATGAAGAAATAAATAGCGGAGCCGTAACATGAAGAAATCTACGGCGGAGCATAGGAGATAGATGCGCGAAATCACTTTTGATTTCTTCTTTGTGATTCTGAAATTATTGTCTTGCGATTTCTGTAATATAGATTGAATTTTAGCATTTATAAGAAGATAAAAAAAGATTGTGTTTCTTGTATGAGCTTCTTCTTTTTATTGCTGATTCAAATTCTGGGTGCGACACAATACCGGAAGAAGAAACGATGGGAAGCTCACATCAATTTCAAGGTCAATGGTCAGGTCTGTTTTTTTTCTACATTTTACCTATTCGTTATTTTAATTTTGAGTGTTTTCCTTTGCGTTCCTCAATTTGTGTTGGTATTACTGAGTTTTGTTCTTAGGGTTGATGGTATTTGGAAATATAAGTGTTGATATTAACATCTGTTCCCAATATGTGAAATGAGTTCATGGGATGTTCTACTGTTACTTGTTGGATTGATCATCTTAGCCGATTTGACACTAAGCCTTGAAAACCTGATATGCTCTATCTGTTCGCTAAAAGTCATGAACCAATATATTTATTGATGAGGAAAATTTAGTAATGTATTTTTTCATTGATGAGCACGATTGTATCTACTTGGGATGCATTTGCGTCCGTAAATATTGGATTAAAGTGTGATGCCAATACTCGGTCTGCTGGATCTATGCCTAGTTTAACTTGCGCAAGAAATTTTGTTAAAAATTCCTATATAAACTTCATCTGAATCATTGAAATTAGAAAATTAAATAGATGAGTTTTAACTAAGTTACTAGATTAATTCGAATGCTTGAATGACACATAAATTGACTGACTTATCATTTGGGGCAACAATTGGTGGGAGTGTCCTAGATTATTCCTGCTTACCTATTTGCACATGCATACCACAGTAATGTCTGATACGTCATTCTATGTTGCAAAGTTCACATGTACTATTGTTGGCATGTGAAGCTAATTAATTTGTCTTAATTATTGAACAGGAATCTATAGAAGAAAGCAGTTGTGCTTGGACGTGTTAATTTTAAAGTACCACTGAATGACGAATTGAAATTCTTACTAATTGAATGATGTGCTGAAGATGGTACACTTGGAGATGTTTCTCTTGGTGAGATGATTGGATGGCCTCAATAATACATAACTCGAGTACTAGGAAGTATATCATAGTGCTAGGATTTTTACCTTTTTTCTTCTGTTTTTTGTAGTTTTGGACATGAATGAAGCATGTAGCTATTGTTTTTGAACTTAAAGATGTTTGTGTTGTGAGGTTAATATTGAATTCGAAGTTAATTTTAATAGAATGTGTTCCATTTTCTTATAAAAGTTTGTATGTTGGCCATGTTTTAATCTGAATTCAAAGTTAATTTTGGAAAATAAGTAAATTCAATGAGACTCGGCTAAGTCTAACTCAGCTAATCAGATTCCGCTGAAACTGACTCACCTGATTCAGATTCGCTAAATCTTAATCAACTGAACCAGAGTCTGATGATAACATAACGACAATCAGAATTAGTCGTTATTTCTGGACAAACGAAATCCGTTGTTAATCTTTGACAAGAATGAACTGTCCTATATAAAATAGTACACCAAAAATATGACAGACTTTAGACAGATGATACTGGTCTTATAACCCTATTTACGACAGATTGGGCCTGTCCTAAATTCCGCATTTTGGACTAGTGCGTATTGTAGATATATGTAACACAACACTTGTATAAGTTGAAGGACTATCTTAGACAACCTAGGATGTGTACTGTAGAAATATGTAACAACTCTTATTACTATTATGAATAAGATTTTCACGACACCTGTTAGAGTTGTAGAACTATGTTGGACAACACCAAGTTATGTCGCAAAGACATTCTTTCACAACCTTTGGTTTGTGTAGTTGAAATATGGAACACAACTCTTATTAGAAGTTGTGTGCATATTACTATTTTGAAAGAAAAAATTTATATTTCGAAACCGAATTGCCGAAAATATTTCACATTCATAATTTCATATTAACCTGCCAGTGTACCACATTTACATTCATTCAAGACCTGTCACTCCAATTGCATTACCTAGCTAACTTCAAATCACCTTGTATGAAAGTGTGTTGCCCAACGAAACAAAAGAAAATGATAAATTCTTTGAACATGACTAAAAATATCATATAAATCGTAAACGCATATATGGGCCTCCGCTACAAATGTGGCGAGTAGTATACCGTTCCAGTATGGTAGTCTCGTGTTACACTTGCTAAATGGAAGTGATCCGTTATTGATGCACACTCTCTTCTTTGTAAACCGAATGATGATTATGGGAAACATATATATAGAGGTAGATGATATTGTAGAGCACCGGGCTTAGACGTGACGTGCCATAGTTTTCAATGAATATCATATCGGTTGGCATAGCTTTAGCACTGCAAATCGCTGGTACTCTTCAAGTACGAGCAAGCAAACACCGCCCGCATTTATAGGATATAACAACAAAAAATTTATCAAAAAAAGAAAATACGGGGTAGTAACAAACCTTGATTCTGCACAGATACCCCACCCATCTTCTCTGCTATCTTCTTCGAGATCAATTCCACGCATCAAGTTCATTCTCCTTGAGTGGATTTTCATAATATCCCATCGAGACTACAAGAAAATCATTTTGGCAACCAAACAAGGGATGTTCGAGAAAATCATAAGTGAATATCATTCACAACCGAATAAATTATGACTGTACCACAATCATGCTTTATCAAGTACATATATCACTTATCAATCTTCTATTAAAATAGGAGTGGGACAACGGCAATAGTCAAATAGAAACTTGAGGATGAAAAAAGACCATTAATACTACAAGGATGATGCCCAGAGTCATTGCCCCTCTATAGTAAAAGTAAGAGATGGGCTCAGACTTAGCGCTAGTGTCAGCAAGAGTAAACACATCAGCAGAAATATTATACGATACAGAAAGAACTCTACAAGAAAACATGACCATTTATATAGAGAAAAATAGGAAAAAAAATAATAAGAACCGAACCAATGGATCACTAGATGCAAATTACAAAAGGTGACATGTATCGAGTCCATACACCCTTTACAATATTCTTCCAATGACTACGATTGCACATGCCTACTCCCGGTGATATACTACCGCAAAAGAAAAAAATTGTATCATATTACTAGTCTACTACCCGACCTAACCGACAACTTAGAGTTTGCACCAATAATAGAAATAGAATGATGGCCTATAAATTTCTAATTTATTTGAGTTGCTACCAAACAGAAATATTCTGATGGACTGCAAAAATGAAGGAACTAGTAAACACCTTGTCCTAGAAGCGTAAAGGATTTTGTTTGACAGGACAGTGCTGATGGGAGAAATATCTAATCGTTGAGCCGCACCGTCAATAAGCACAAACCATTTCAAATACACAATAAAATCCACTATAGACTTGGGCATGTAGAAAAACACACTAAATGATGCTAAGGATGATTATTTGAGATGTCCATCTCATTTTAGACAGCATTAGCACTATTCCATAAGTAAGCACGGACAAATGCAACAACCGACTAGCATATCTTTTCAGTCAATAGACTCAATACATCTAATATAATAATCCTATGTCAGCTACGATTGTACGTGGATGTCATCCTTTATTCAACAAAAAATGAGACTGAAAGACAAGGTGGCTTGGTTAAATCTAGCTTATGAGTAAATGTCCTTCATGTCAAAAACAAACCAACACCATTTGTCACAAATAAGCACAATAAAAATCATCAAGTCACACCTCAACATCATCATCACACATAATATAAAAAATACAATCAATTGCAAATAATCACTAGCTATCACAAATCCATCATACCTTGTCTTGACCTCCAACATCCCACACGGTGAAACCGATGTTCTTGTACTCTACAGTCTCCATATTAAATCCTATACCAAACCACACCGACAACACATCAAGAACACGGCATAATCGACACATATTGAAATAAAATGGAAAAGGGTATCCAATGCGTACCAATAGTAGGAATGGTGGTAACAATCTCTCCCAACTTGAGCTTATACAATATTGTAGTCTTACCAGCCGCATCTAGACATACCATAAGAATTCTCATCTCCTTTTTGGCAAATAGCCTACTAAATAACTTGGTGAATGACATTTCCATCTTTGCCTCGTATCAAATCAACACACAACACAAATAAAAAAAAATCAAAATCTAATCCCATTACCCAAAAAACACACAACATTGTTTTCAAATCATTCACAAATCCCGAATCACCTGGATTCAAATCGCTAAGAATTCTTGAATAATCGACTAAACACTGTTTGATCTCGATCTAAAAGCAGAATCCCTAATCACTATGTATACATGGCATAGAAAGTGCAGAAGAGTATTCATAAATCTAATATCAATCAGTCACAATGGGATTGTCTATAACTTCCCTATATAGTATACTTGGCATAAAACATGAAAAGGTTTATAAAACAACAACCAATATGTGAGATACTCAAACATATAATTAAGCTTTCGATTTAAAGAACCTCTTGTTCATGAACATAAATAATCTAGCCAATAAGTTCATCCTTTCACCCTAACAATAGTTTAGAAACTCATGGCTTTCTCAAAAACCATAGAAATTGATATAGAAAATAATGATCTAAACATAGCGAAAAGAAAGAAAACTTAAACCTAGTTTCTTCCCTGTAAAACCGCCTCCTCAGTTGAGTTTACCTCACTAAAATATATAGGTTTTGTCGGGGAAATCCGAGTAAAACCTAGCTGAACTGCCAAGGCCCGGTCCACTACTAACACCATACCACCAACTGCACGGCTCAACCAATTGCAAATACAAACACCATCCTCCATTCTCGGACCATATGACTTGCTCCTTCCCGTGCTGCAACACCAGCTTCTTTAGTTTTCGTCCAAAAGGCTATGAGTTTGCACAATCGGTTAACCTCACGTAAGGACCAACCATTAACTCAATTCGGATATTCTGCGGCCATTTAATCACCTTCACCCACTTGATTTCACCGCAACAATTAAATATCGACCCTTGTCTCGAACCAAATCTCGACATAAATCCACCTACACAAGTACCGTAAATGTCATTTTGAGAATACAACACCACTGCCGACAGATGCAATTAAACCACCAGATTGATACAAGCCTCCATCTCTATCTCGGCCCAATCAAATTCCCACAACTGAAATCTCTCGATCTGACCACCATAACCAACACCGATTTCGGTTAGACGGAGGACCCAAATCATTTCCCTTCTCGCCGCTTACTTCCCAATAAAGTATCGAGAGCTTCACAAGATAATTTCGACACAACCCCAATTAATCAAGTTTTTCTCTCTCAAGAACAATCCCTCGTTTAGATCCCACAAAAAGAAGAACAAAACCCCTAATTCCATTGGTTCCATACTTGTTGAGCATATTGAACTTGATGTTCTCTCTTCACATCCACATACAAATTCCACCACCAAACAAATAGACCTAATACAAATCCATCACCTGATTCGAGTAAACCCATCTAATTGATTTCATTTTCTATCTTCCATTCGGTTCAACCACTTCTAACCTCTCCATTCAATTTCCAATTTTGTCTTCATGGTCTCAATAACTTTCGATTAAACCCAATCTGGACCTGTAATTTTGAGGAGAAGAACTTGAACCCCCAAATCGTACCTTGTATTCTTTGTTCTTCGACTCCAACAGATTCAACCACAACCAATAACTGAACCCAAATCAGTACCAAGAACAGCGCCAATTTCATTTAACTTCAAAACCCCCCACGGATTCATCGATTCAACACCATCTTCTACCGCCTAACTTCACAATCGATCACGAAGCGTAATCATCGTCTCAACCCATTTGTTGCTGTTCTTGATGATTTTAAATCCAAATCTCGATTCAACCTCTAGCCGATTATTAACAAAGAAAGATCTTCATCTTCTAGATCTTTGTCATCAATCGACAACAACTCAATTTCTTCCCCTGTTTCTTCAAATCGAAAATAATCAAAACAATCTCGGAAATTGAACTCAAATCCCGATTCTTCTCAAGCTTAATCCTACATTAGTAGCACCGGTTGAACCAGAATCGCGGTAGCCATCACTTGCTTCTCTCTTCTCCGAATTCTTAGAAAGAACAACATTGAGATTTGCAGGTTATTATTTTTGTTTTGAAATCTAGGGTTCGAAATGGGTTTGTGTTGGAACATCAAGAAGACATGATTGAGAGATGTACAAGCAAATAATATGGTTGTTATGAAGATTTAACAAAATGGGGTTTTCGATTGTGAAAGAGATTCGATGGTGGTAGTTTTTTTTTTTTTTTTTTTTGTTAGGTTTCTTCTCTAAAGGAGGCGGAAGGGGAAGATGGGAGAAAGAGATTAGAAGATGAGAGATGAATCAATGAGGTTTCGGCTGCTAGGGTATACGTGAAAGTAACTGTGGACCGTAGATTAGGAAGGTCATACGGATTGCAGAAGTTCTTGGATGTCTTTGAACGGTAGAGATTTAATTAGGGAAGGTCATACGGATTAATCTCAGTACGTGTTTCTTTGCTACATTGTGCTTCTTTGCTAAACTAAATTCGGTTTTATTATCAACTTTCGACACGAAAAAAATCCAAAAAAAATATTAATAAATTTAGGACATTGTTATCGACATTCAGATATAAAAAAATCCAAAAAATGTATAAGAATGAATAGGGAAAATGAAAAATGAATTCGATAATTAGTGTGTTTCTTTGTGCTTTCTCTTTTGTGCTTTTGTACTTTTCTTTGTGCTTCAGTGTCGATTCAAACTTCAAATTCGGTATAACGAAAAACAAACAATGAATCATGAAGCTTCAAGGGGGTTCTGACTTCAAACTTGGCATGATACATCATCGAAATCGATAAATATGAAGCTCATAGTCGATTCGAACTTCAAATATGGTATAACGACATAAAAACTATGAACCAAGAAGCTTTGGGAGGGTTCTGACTTCAAACATAGCATGATATATCATTGAAATGAATAAATATGAAGCTCGACTCGCTTAGAACTTCAAATATGGTATAACGGCATAGAAACTATGAACCAAGAAGCTCAGGAGGGTTTCGACTTCAAACTTAGCATGATACATCATAGAAATCGATAAAAATGAAGCTTAGCGTCTATTCGAACTTCAAATTCGGTATTACGATAAGCAAACTATGAATCATGAAGCTTATTGTCGATTCAAACTTCAAATGTGGCATAATGGCATAGAATCTATGAATCAGGAAGCTCCAGGAGGGTTCTTAATCAATAAAAACTAGCAAACTTAGCATGATATACATCATCGAAAATAATGAATATGAAGCTTCGTTTCGATTCGAACTTCAAATGTGGTATAACGACATACAAACTATGAACCAAGAAGCTCTTGGAGGGCTCTGACTTCAAACTTAGCATGATACATCATCGAAATTGACTACTCTAATTAGGAAATTTGGTAAGAACGATGAATTCATCCATTTACAGGTAAGATTCCTTCGAAATATTCTACAAAACCTTAAACAAACCTTATTTCTTCATATTGTATGCAAATCAGGCTCAGAGATCGAAACCTGGACGCGAGTTGACTACTATAAGTCGGAAACTTGGTAAGAACGACGAATTCATCCATTTTCAGGTAAGATTCCTTCGAGATATTCTACGAAACCTTAAAAAAAAAACATATTTCTGCATATTGTATGCGTACTAGGATCCGAGATCAAAACCTGGCCGCGAGTTGACTACTCTAAGTCAGAAACTTGGTAAGAACGACAAATCCATCCATTTACAGGTAAGATTTCTTCGATATATTCTACGAAACCTTAAAAAAAACCCTATTTCTGCATATTGTATGCGTACCAGGATCCGAGATAGAAACACGGGGCCGTGAGTTGACTACTCTAAGTCGTAAACTTGGTAAGAACGACGAATTCATCCATTTACAAGTAAGATTCCTTGAGATATTCTACGAAACCTTAAAAAAAAAACCCTATTTCTGCATATTGTATGCGTACAATGATCCGAGATCGAAATCTGGCCGCGAGTTGACTACTCTAAGTCAGAAACTTGGTAAGAATGACGAATCCATCCATTTACAGGTAAGATTCCTTCGAGATATTCTACGAAACCTTAAAAACTCTATTTCTGCATATTGTATGCGTACCAGGATCCGAGATCGAAACCTGGCCGTGAGTTGACTACTCTAAGTCAGAAACTTGGTAAAAACGAAGAATTCATCCATTTACAGGTAAGATTCCTTCGATATATTCTACGAAACCTTAAAAAAATCCTATTTCTGCATATTGTATGTGTACTAGGATCCGGGATCGAAACCTGGCCGCGAGTTGACTACTCTAAGTCAAAAAATTGGTAAGAACGACGAATCCATCCATTTACATGTAAGATTCCTTCGGTATATTCTACGAAACATTAAACAAACCTCATTTTTGCATATTCTATGCGTACCATGCTCCGAGAACGAAACCTGGCCGCGGGTTGACTACTCTAAGTCAGAAACTTGGTAATGACGACGAATCCATCCATTTACAAGTAAGATTCCTTCGAGATATTCTACGAAACCTTTAAAAAAAAACCTATTTCTGCATATTGTATGTGTACCAGGATCCGAGATCGAAACCTGGCCGTGAGTTGACTACTCTAAGTCAGAAACTTGGTAAGAACGACGAATTCATCCATTTCTGGTAAGATTCCTTAGAGATATTCTACGAAACCTTAAAAAAAAACATATTTCTACATATTGTATGCGTACTAGATCCGAGATCGAAACCGGCCGCGAGTTGACTACTCCAAGTCGAAACTTGGTAAGAACGACAAATCCATCTATTTACTTGGTAAGATTTCTTCGATATATTCTACGAAACCTTAAAAAAAAAACCTATTTCTGCATATTGTATGCGTACCAGGATCCGAGATCGAAACCTGGCCGTGAGTTGACTTTTCTAAGTCAAAAACTTGGTAAGAACGACGAATTCATCCATTTACAGGTAAGATTCCTTCGAGATATTCTACAAAACCTTAAAAAAACCTTATTTTCGCATATTGTATGCGCATTAGGATCCGAGATCGAAGCCCGGCCGTGAGTTGACTACTCTAATCTCGTAAATTATGAAGAACGACGAATCCATCTATTTACAGTAAGATTTCTTCTAGATATTCTACTTAAACCTTAAACAACCCCTATTTCGCATAAATGTATGCATACCACGCTCTTAAATCGAAACTTGGCCGCGAGTTGACTACTCTAAGTCGAAACTTCGGTAAGAATGAAGAAACCATCCATTTCAGGTAAGATTCCTTGAAATATTCTACGAAACCTTAAACAAACCTTATTTTCGTATATTGTATGCATATTGGGCTCCAAGATCGAAACTCGGCCGCGAGTTGACTACTTCTAAGTCAAAAACTTGGTAAAAATGACGAATTCATCCATGGCAAAACAAGCGACAAGTTATCTATTCTCGAGAGTCAAATACATCTAATCGGTATGTGATGCATTACGAGAGAAGCTTACATTTGTTTACGGCTCAGTCACTTGAGCATTACTTTTTGAGCATTATATTTTGTTTTACAACATTTATGAAGGGTTGTCATAAAGTTAGTGTATAGTTAGTGTATTCAAGAACCACAAACTTGACAGAACATGTGATAGTGTAGGATGGTTAGTGGTGTAGACTTCCACGCTTGAGGCTCAGGATTGAATACCCCAACCTCATTTTTTCCAACATTATATATTTTTACTTCAACAACACTTATAAGTGTTGCTGTAGCTTTCTATTTAAAAAAAAGAAAAAAATAAAAACTTGTGAACTGAAAGGGTGGTTGATGAGTTAGACTTCCATGCAGTAGGTTCATGTTCGAATCTCCCCTCTAACATATTTTTCATTGTCATATTTTTGTGTTCTTCAACAACACTTGTGAGAATTGTGATAGGCTAAGTCACTACATATATGGAACATTATATATTTTTATTTCAATCATATTTTTGTGTTCTTCAACAACACTTGTTAGATGTGATAGGCTAAGTCACTACATAAATGGAACATTATATATTTTTACTTCGTTGTAGATTTCTATTTAAAAAAAAGGAAAAAATCAAAACTTGTGAACTGAAAGGGTGGTTGATGAGCTTGACTTCCATGCAGTAGGTTCATGTTCGAATCACCCCTCTAACATATTTTTCATTATCATATTTTTGTGTTCTTCAACAACACTTGTGAGAATTGTGATAGGCTAAGTCACTACATATATGGAACATTATATATTTTTACTTCAACAACACTTATAAGTGTTGTTGTAGCTTTCTATTTAAAAAAAATAAAAAATAAAATCAAAACTTGTGAACTGAAAGGGTGGTTGATGATCTAGACTTCCATGTAGTAGGTTCATGTTCGAATCTCCCCTCTAACATATTTTTCATTATCATATTTTTGTGTTCTTCAACAACACTTGTGAGTATTGTGATAGGCTAAGTCACTACATATATGGAACAACGTTGTTATAGCTAAATGTCGTCACAATCTTGTTTTGCTTAAGGAGTTGTCGTTTGTTTTCTTAGCGCAACCCCTTGTTTCTTAAGGGTTGGCAGTGATGATATACGACAACTCTTTCTTTGAAACTAGTTGTAAAACATAGGACTTTCTACAATACTCAGAGAAGCGTTGTAAATCTCCAGTTGTAGATGTATATTTTTCCTGTAGTGGAAGCTGATGATTACACAATTGACCCAGATGATGACTGTCTTGTGAGCTTGGATCCTTCTCAGGTTTATGGGACAGATATGGGTGTTACTCTATCTAGTTTTTCTGACCTACATGTTGGTATGATATTTCCAAACCGACAAAAGTTGTTTGATACCCAAAATTTGGAGTTCACGTTAAGGGGTCCGAGAGTATAAATCTTTGAAGAATGCTCCTGAAAGATTCACCGCAGAGTGCAAACATTCTGGTAACGGTTGCAACTGGTACATTCATGCAACTAAGGTAGGAGTATGAGTTATTTGGGGAAAATTCACGAAAAATTCTGCGACGACACCGGTAACCCAAACAACCGTCACTCCGCTGATCTTTTCTGCCGAGTTGGTTCAATAAATGGACACGTCCAAGAATTCGTCCATTTAACTTATCTTGTGAATCAATATTGATTGAGGGGTGAAACCAATGATGACGTTATAGAACGATCTCTCGGGGAATGGCGGAGATGGAAAAGATCAAGCTTCCGTTATGAAGCTGATTTTAGAATCCTTAGGGCGATGGAAAGATTTAATCCGTTTAGGACTCGTCCAACACGTCCGCGACGCTAATCGCAATACCTTGTAATAGAATTACGGGAGTTCAATGTAAAATTATGATGATGTGTAGGTGATATTGTTATGAATTTCAAAATATTTATGAAAATCGGAAGTTTTAATTGTTGATGTAACTACCGATTATACTCCAACGGCTAGTTCGTTCAAAAGAAACTAGCCGTGCTCGAAAACCAAACACAATCGGTTGATAATACATATTTATAAACCTCCGATTATACTACTCTAATGAAACTGGGAACTCGCTGACAAAACATCCTATAATCGGAAGTATATAACAATACATATTTACCGATTACGAATAATCGGATCTGTGTTCAAACATTTACTACCGATTGAGTGTAATAATTGTACGCAATTTCAAAAGCATCTTGTAAAAGTACGCATCAACGACCATATTTTCAAAAAAAAAAAAGACGTTGGGACTCTTATCTATATATAAGGAGGGTAAACTCTTCTTATTTATGCACCAAACAACACATATATAGCATCGTGTATTCTACAAATAGATTTTCCATCGTCTACTCTTGTGAATTCATTGTATATCTCAACTTACAAGCATGGCAACGTTTGATGCAGATGAAGATTTGGTCATTGGAAAACATGATATCGTGAAACAAGACGTGAAGATGTCATAGCAGGAAGGTTAACACCGAAGTCTTTTGGGCGAGGGTATATAGCCAATTTGTGCGAGAGTATGGAAATCCAAAGCAAAGATCACTCCAACAAGTTCATGATCGTTTCCGACTTGTCCAAAAGGGGGTAAATGATTACATAACGATACAAAAGAGGATGTTTAACACTAGCCACTTAAGCTTGTCGATCCAACAATTTGTAAGTATAACGCTCGGTTATTCTTTTTAAATAACACCGGGTGTTTAATCTTTCTTACTAAAACGAAGTTGACATTATTTTATGTTTGTTTATATAGGAGACACTCGCAAAAAGACAAGATACTTAGTGGAAAAGGGTGAAGAATTCACTTATGATGGAAGTTATGAATTCACTCAAGTCCGTCAGAATAAGATAAATGTTGATTGATGGTTACAATCAGAAGTTATTATTTTATATTGTCTACCGATTCTGGGAAGATTTTCACCTATTTTGTCAGAATTTGGTGACAATCGGAAGTTTATGCAGTATGTTGTCTACCGATTTAGGAAGATTTTCAGCTTTTTGTCGACTATGGTGACAATCGGAAGTTTATTCAATATGTTGTCTACCGATTAAGGAAAAATTTACGCTTTATTTTTTGTCGAGTTTGGTGTCAATCGGATGTTTATATAATATGTAATCTACCGATTCAGGGAAAAAAAAATTCAATTGTTTTATCAGCCTTTTAATCGGAAGATAAATTCAAAAAGTTAATAACCGATTATAATATTGATTGAGTCTGTTTACAAAAGCTTGTATAATCGGTTGATATATTAAAAATATAACTACCGATTATAGCTTTAGACTTTGATATTTTCCACAAAATAAAAAAAAAAACATGTACAAATAGGGCTTTCCAAAATACATCTTTCAAACATAACAATCATTGATCTTCATCATCCGAGGAAACCAATTCGATAGGCCTTCCGGGAAATCCACCTTCATGACGCGATCCCAATCCAACATGTTGGTCTCATATTGTTTCAACCAATCGTTACAATGATTCGTTGGGAAGTAATCACTCAAACCACCCAACGGAGGTAATGGGCAATCCCTCTTTACTCTTAAACCGATAAAATGCATCTCATTCACAAATGCCATAACAATTCTTCTATCTTTAACCGATTCATCGCAAACCGTCCTTGTAGGTGTAAACGTATAAGAATGTCCATACTTAGGAGGAACAAAGAAATGTACCACACAATTCAAAGCGTCCGCTAAGAGATATCCATATTTAGGCATTGTCATCCAATACTTGGATCCGATTGTCTTCAAACCCTTTCGGCACTTTACACGCGCAACAAAGTCTTTGAACTCTAGTTCTTTGTCGTGCCTATCTCCTTCCTTCATCATCTCCATATAGAAATCCTTGTCCTTTATTAGTTGTACCGCCATCTTAGTTCTTAAATTTTGCCATTGGGTGACATCTTCGTTCACCGCTCTCCAAAGTAACCAATTTGTTCGAGGCGACGTGAAACCCACAATTGCCATCCCCATCAACCTCGATGGGTGGACAAAACAAATGGAACAATGAGTGGAGGGAGTTGTTTCATATACTCTTCTATAATCGTATACCTTGATCGTGTTGGTCTTCCATGAAAATCCCTAGGACAACAAAGAGTACCATACTTCTCTCTTATAGTCACCATTTCTGTTGAATGTGTTTGTGGCGAGTCGCTCATTTGATCAATAACTACGGAGCTAGTTTGGGTCTCCACTAACACAACTTGTTCCACCGCGTCTACTTGACTTACTTGAAAAGGCTTCTTAGAGACTTTTGGACTTCCATTTTGATCTTTTCTTGGACGACCTCTTTTCTTTGGTTGCGGCTCATCTTCAAACCCGGCTTCCGAACGCTCATGCCGACACAATATTCTTTTATTAGACAAATGATATCCTTTAATTCTTTTCTTTCAATGGTCCTCGACACTTCGATTGTTTGGCCTACCCGCCCCTTATGCTTAATAGGTTCATCAACCTCTTTTAAACGAGGGTGAAGAGCTTGTTCCAAATCATGCATCAATATTTGCTTCTTGGCGCCATTTGTTGTAGCATAACGCTCGGCTATTCTTGCACACAATTCCGACTCCATGAACGACGGACCATTGACTACGGGTGTGCTTGGAGTGAAATTTAATTGCTTCCAAAATGGATGAATATCATTGATGTCAATCACATCGACGTACCTACCCATTTTATGACGACATGGGAGACCAATACCTATCATATCCTTGCAAACACAAACCGTATTCTCGTCATCGTAAGCTTTATACAACTTCAATTGTTCTATCATGTGATTTATTGCCCACCTTGAAACTTTATGAACAATGCCCCTTAAAAGCAATCTTTCCCCTTCATGTTCCGTAGGAATTTATGTACACTAAATTGCATAGAATCCTTAATCTTTATGAGATCACGATTGGTGAATTCATGGATTGATTCTTGGATCGACACAACTCCATTTTGACTACCTAGAAGTATTTTCTTTAATCGCCATGAGACCCCTCCGCAATGCTTGTCGCCTCGTTCTTGAAGTTATGATATTCATATGTCCATGCATACACAAACCTCTCCTTAATCGGTAACCATTGTGTTTTACAATACTCAACTGGGTTTTGGGTAGTCCTTGTAATATTCTTCCTCAAATTTCTTCAAGTTCCTTTCGTAAATTTCCTCGGCCATTGACCAAACGATCTTGTCCCATGCTTTCATGAACGATCTCCAAATTATCCCATCCTCCTTCCATTTTTCATCAAATAACCTCTTCTCTTCTCTCGTTCTTCCTCGGTTAATTTACTAATGCGCTCATCCTCTTCCTTCGACCTCTTGGTACCCTTCCTTGTTTTTTAGCTTGGAAATGGCGATGGCAATTGTGTCGAGGTTGCATTGAATGTGCCACGTACTTTGCAAGTTTCGGGCTTCAGAAACACTACCGCTATTGCATGCATTAAGGCTTGATCGTTATCCGTTACAATAACCGTTGGAAAATCATCCCCATTGTAAATGGACCTCAGCGTCTCCAGCATCCAAATGAAACTCACGTAGTTCTCATGATCCATTAAACCCCATGCAATCGTAAACGTGTTTTCAAAAAAGAATGACAAGCAATGTTCAACAACGGCATGTTATATTTTTTTGTCTTGTAAGTGGCATCTATCAATAGAATTTGATGAAAACACTGAGCCAATTTTATCATTTCGGGATGTGCCAAGAAAATACGTACCACTTTACCATCCTTTTCTTCCGTTCTCAACGTGTAGTCGTGTAACTCAGCTAACCACTGCGATTGTTGCATGACCGTTCTACCATCCCATTCCGTCCTTTTGATCGTAGCTAGGGCCGACTTAATTGTAGATAAAGAAGACAAGTTGTCGGGGTTAGTCGCTTCTTTATATTACTTAAGATCGCACTCGCCTTTTGGATACGCATAGACCTCACCGTCTCCATTTCATGTGCTTTTAACCGCAACCATTACATGTCCAATAAGAGTATCAGGATCATCGTGGTTGTGACAACCATTAGCAACTTTAGACATTTTCCAATCTTTACTTTCCTTACCATCGGGCTTATAGAAGACAATCTTAAATGGGCATCCAATCTTCTTCGTATGAGTTCTGTACTTCTTCCTCTCCGTCTTCCTTACATACTTATTATTCTTTCCCTCTTGACTCTTCTTCTCCCCACCTCGCTCACATACCATTTCAAACCGAA
The DNA here is from genome assembly GCA_023531295.1 of Papaver armeniacum. Taxonomy (NCBI): domain Eukaryota; kingdom Viridiplantae; phylum Streptophyta; class Magnoliopsida; order Ranunculales; family Papaveraceae; genus Papaver; species Papaver armeniacum. The sequence continues at coordinate 693,830 of JAJJWW010000903.1, forward strand.
TATTCTTAACGCAACGGTTTACGAACTACCACGCACATCTTCTCTTTTGCCTTGTTCATAAGCCATTCCTTGGCCTCCTTCTTACTTCCAAATATCTAAATGGGCATATTACAAAACAAAAATAATAAGCATAACCATCTAACATACACGATTGGAAAAAGAAAAGATAAATCATGACCATACCAAATCGTTTGCATAGTGTAGGGAAGTATCAGGCCTCAAATAATAATCGTCATCAACACTACAACAGCCTACGCACAACAACAACAAGTTATGCATTAGCAATCGGAAGGAAGTTTAGATAATAAGTAAACGATTGTAATACAATCGATGATTTAATACTATACAACGTAACCGATTATAATAAATCGGTAGTCATGTACGCATATAGTCTACCGATTAACGACATACGCTTAAATGAACAATTCTTCCGTGTAAAACCTTCAATAATCGGAGGGACTATAAATTCATGAACCAACCGATTATTATATACCAATAATCGGACGTTTATTCATGTAGACAAATTCCGATTATGAGAAATTGAAGCTTTCAATTTGGGGATTTTTTCATATTGGCATATTAATACATCAAAATATACCCGATTATTAATAATCGGTAGATATGTTACTAAATTTACTACCGAATATATGTCGTTCATGTCATTCAATGCATGCAGAAATCGAATTTTCACGTTCGAAAACACACACAAACGCACGTAACATGGATAACATGGGTATTAGAGTTTGTTAACAACATACCGTATGTTTGATGAATCGTTAGCTTCGATCTCGGGTGATTCTCCATTTTCTTCCATGAAAGCGTCGTCTAGGGTTTCATCTCCATCAAAGTTTGGATCATTCAACATATACCCCAAATCGTCATCTCTAAACGGTAGTGAACCTTGAAATTCAACAACTTCACGTCCTCCTTCTTCGTACCCATCCATGTTTATGGAAGTTGGCAAAAATCGGAAGTTGGCAACATATACCCACTTCTTCTTCTTTTTTTTCTTCTTCTTCTCTCACTCAATCGGGAGTTACCTCACGATGAGTCAAAATTTTTTCCAAACACTAATATATAGACCCTGACCTACCGATTACAGAGTTTGCTTCCGATTATTGAGTGAAACTACCGATTATTGTTTTGGCTACCGAATATTATAGTTTTTGTCAAAGGTTGAATCCCTGACCACTTATAATCGGTAGTGTATAAGTTTTATCATCTACCGATTATGTCAGATTGCAAATTAAAGCAAATAAGGATTTTAGAAAAAACTCATTTAGGGGCAACCTATAATCGGTAGGTTTTGGAACCTATATTCCGTACGATTATGGCTACTTCCAAATCACGAACCACATGGTTAGGCCTGGCTCTGTACACTCAAAACCTACGGAATTTGGCAAGGGTTCGATCTGGGGCTCCTTATAATCGGTAGGTTGTTAAGTTGTTAACTCTACCGATTATGGTATATTTCAAATTCCCTTACATGAAGGATTTTAGAAAAAACTCATTTTGGGGCAACCCATAATCGGATGTTTTGGTAATATATTTACCTCCGATTCTTATTTTGCATCCAAAAAACGAACCAAGTGGTTATGGTGGTGAGTGCACTCAAAACCTATGAAATATGGCAAAGGTTGGATCTGGGGATCGTTATAATCGGTTGGTTATATAATTATATACCCTACCGATTATGGTATATTTCAACATTCATTACGTGAAGGATTTTAGAAAAAACTAAATTTGGGGCAACCTATAATCGGTAGGTTGTGGAACCTATTAGGCTTCCGATTATGGCTAGATCCACAGCTCTATCCAAGTGGTTATGGTTGGCTCTGCACCCCTCAAAACCTATGGAATTTGGCCAAGGTTGAATACGGAGCTCCTTAGAATCGGTAGTCTTACAAGTTGGATAAGCTACCGATTATAAAAGGGATTATTGGTAGAAGTATCTACTGATAATCGGTAGGTATAGTTTCAATTTAACCTACCGATTCACCTTTAACCTACCGATTATGGTGTTGGCTACCGATTATATAAGGGCATATTGGCCATTTCGAAAAATCAAATATAAGGGGTAGCTTAGATTTACGTTTGGGTGACTTTTTTGTCTTTTAGTGTCGCCCCTAATTCTTTCGGGGTCGCCCCTAAAAGTGCCAGGCAAAATAAAGATAGTTTTGCAGGTATGTGAAATAAGGAAATTAGACAGACAAAAGCAAAATAATACATTAAAGCAAAACCAAATGTTATGCCCCCCAAGCTTGGGAGCGCCCAGTTCAAGTAGTAATAACAGATGAGAGGTGTCCAAAAGATTAACGAGAAAAAGAAATCAAGCTTGAGGAGGAAGTTGTTAAATAGGATTAGCTTTGATAGTTTATCCTTCGAGATTGTCACCACCCGTATCGTGGAAATGACCAAAAATATGATTGATTCCCATATATGTGACCCGTTATGTAACAAATACAAATACTTGACCAAAACTATATGTGTATTTGGATAATGGCTAAAATTCCCTTTATACGGTGGGTGTCGAGACATATGAGTTTGATTAGTAAAGCCACTAATGAGTAATTAAAATTTTAAAATTCAATACCATGTATTAAAATCAATTTCAGCAATACATAGAAATACGATTTATCCACCATTTCTCTGTCTCAAGACTTCTTCTGAAGAACAGATAACCTAGCCATGACCTAACCCCAAAATCAACGATAACCTAACCTAACGCCGATATGTATGAAGAAGAGATATGAGATTTTGGTCTGGAAAACAAATCAAGGTATACTTTTTATCTCATATCAATTTTCGAGATGGGTTTTTGATTAAAATTTTGATTTTAGATGAGTTCTTCATCTACATCGAAGAGGAATGTATAAACAGATATTTCATTGATTCATTCATTGTCTGTTTATTTTAAAGAATCGATTGTTGTTGGTGTTGCTGGTGCCTTTGCTAAAACCACTATTGCCCCATCGGAACGCATTAAGATTCTCTTGCAGGTTATTAGGTCTATTAGGATTTTTGTGTAATTATTGATTTGAGAAAATCGTGATCTTTTTATTGATTTTTGGGGGATTTTAATTTTTAAACTATAGCAGAAGGGTTTCATTCAAATGGTGTGTAACAATCTATGAAGAAGTTATTGAAGCATGGGAGTGTCTTTGTACTCTATAAGTAAATCATAATGTGCTACTATGATATATGAATTCTTTTGTGATTTCTTTAGATTGGTTTTTTCCGAAAAGAAAAGTATTTAATTCAAGGGATTCTTTGTTTGTGGTCTAAATCAGAGGAAACGGTGCTAGTGTTGGTCGGATAGTTCATATTCAACATTATGTTGGATCTTGAGTAACTGTCCTGCAATGGGTACAGGTCGTGTTGTTGATCTTTGTAGCGGAATCTGTAACTGGTGGAACTGCCATTTTGTTTACTTACTGTTAGATTTAGCTCGAACCAATCTTGCTTATCAGGTAACTACTAAAATCTTCAAAAACAGGATGATTGGCTAAATTGGGAGGAGAAATAATGTCGGAAGGGGGCGGTACACAAAAGAGTTTGAGGAAAGCATTGAGGACTCCACTACTGTTGGATTAGCTAAAGTTAATAGGGGTTACAAGGTGAGAATTTTGTCTGATTTAGTCACACATATTTTAAATGCTCATGATGAACTGAAATGCATTTCTGAGTATAACTTTGTAGGGCTGGATACAATTTATCCTATCAAGGTATGAATTTAACGTTATTAGAATTGATGTGAATTCTTTTGGTAAATGCTCTGAATTCACTTATTTTATTCTACTTTTTATTTTAATTACAGCTGCTAGTGAAGACTCCTCGCTTCGAGCACTATATGGAAGTAACGAGGAAAGTGCTAACGGAGATTTTTGAAATCCAACGCAAACATGGTGGAAATAAGAAGGAAAGTGAAGTGCTCGCGGAGGTTGATAAAATCCAAAGCAAATGAGGTATAGCGAATTTGTCAATAGCTAATGAATGTGTCGATGGCTCTTGCCTCTTATTATAATACTTAGTACTTTTAGTAGCAGGTTATCTTTACATTTTGAATTTCTACTTTAAAATTAATTGCATCTTTTGAAGCTACTAGAATATAAGCTTAAGAAATGAAACTTAAGTTTTTATAATTTCATGAATAACGTTTTCTGGGTTTATGTGTGTTTCTATAAAAACACACTTTTCAGATTTAATAGATGATGAATTACTGTATGTTTTGTGTAACTTAATGTTCCACATTTCACAACTTATAATTCTTCCAGCCTCCCTATAAGACAAAATGTGTTATTGAGATATGCAGCAGCGTAACAAAATAGTCTACACGGTTCTCTGTCTTCATGTTTGGGGTGAACTGCGAAGTAGCTAATGTTCTATTCTAGCTCAATTGGTTTGCCATGACTTTGTGTGTTTCATGAGTACTAATAAATATAGTGTTGGTGGGTCTATTATGGAGCAATTGTTTTGTTTTCTTTCTATGTTTTTGGATGAATTTGGTTTTCTTGTTTTGCTGACGAGTTTAAATTTTGTATTTTTTTCCAAATTTTTGTCCATTGCAGAAGAAACTTTCACAGAGTTTTTATCGAAGGCTACTGGGACCGCTGTAGAGTGGGTCCAAATGCCTGGGATGAAGGTTACTATCTCAAACTTCCTATTTTCAATGTTATTGTTTCTACGCGTTCAACAAAATGAATCATCGATCTAGCTATTTGCACTCCACTTCAAGAGGAAGTACTTTCCTGAACACGTGGATGCTCTGGGTTAGTTGTTGGCCCATGCGCATCCTCCATATATATAGGGTTCAATGTGGTTCCTTTTATAGTACTTTCTGGAATCAAATAGCAACGTGAGTGCCAAACATGGTGCACAACAATGTTGAATCGCAATGTTCTCCTAAACCATTCCTTAACATGACAATTTTTCCCTTCTATCTGTTATTACTCCACTTCCAAATTTGCATTCAAGGCAACTTTCAGCACAGTATTGTTAATTGTTCTTATTCCCTCCGATCTGTTAAGCTTGGGTCGGATTCCATTGAAATCGTTTGCTATTTCACACGGTTGTACTGGAGTGGAAGCACGAACCTGCGGCCTGGTGGGTCTAGAACCTACAAGGGTAAGTTTTCTGGTCATGTTTCATTCTCCATGTACTGTGTGCTCAGTCTTCTGGAGTCTCATTGATTGGTTGCAAGAAGGTTTAATACACCCAAACTGTATTTCTCTTGGTCGCAGAAATCCTCAAAGATCAGCCTTCGTGGTTTCGCGATTGCCGAGCTGTGGATGTTGTGAATGTGATGTATGCCCCAACAACAGTGGCTCCTGCTTGTGATTTCTGGTTGATGCCTTCTGTACTGGAGGATGGTAGTCTCGTGGTAAGTAATACGCTGATCGTTCTTTTTTAAATAAAGTAATAATCGGATTGAGGTTTTGTTATCCTTTATTGTATCATGTCGAGTTTTTCTTGATGCTTCACATTGTTAAATGGGCAGGTCGGCAAAAGGTCGTTTAGCAGCACACAGGGGTAGGACAGCCATCCAGTGGGTACCAGAGGTGTTACGCCCTCTAAGGCAGATTGCCTTGGAGGTTTCTCAATCAACTGTCAGTGGTTGGGGTAGGAGGCCTGCAGTTCTATAGGCACTTACTCAGAGGCTTTGCGGGTGAGAGATATTGATGCTTTAAGATGCCTTAAGTTATGATATTAATAATAGGTTTCTGATGGGATATTGATCGATATTGTGTTGCAGTGGTTTTAATGAAGCTCTCAATGGTATTACTGACGAGGGATGGTCATAGGATAGAACAGATAACCTCAAAACTGATCCTCCGGTATACAATATAGTCTCTAGTCCAATGTTGTTGTGCTTCCATTTTTGCTCTCTCAATTGTTTTCTTATGTCATGGTATTTGCATGACAATGGTGTTGGCATTTACTTCTTTTACTTCTTGTGTTGGTTAGAGTGATGCTACAACTATATCTCTCCGTGTGTGGAGCTGCATGGGGTCTTGAATTTTGGTATGTTAATGTTTTGAAAGAGCTTTGAGCGACAATGCGGTAGGAGTGGAGTTACTGAGAAACAAGTTGTGCGAGTATCTTCGCAGAACATTGTGTGGAGACTTTCTCCACAAAGCATACAAGGGTCCCAATTCTTATGGTTTCTCTACCTCAATTGTTGTTGTCGGATTATTGCTTTTACCTCTTATTAGGTGCTATACCTCTTGTGTTCGATGCAATTGATTTGATCATGCGAAATCTCGTTGGCATTAAAACTCCTTAGGGCATTATTCCACTGCAAGGTATATTTTCTAGTTCCTATTCTTCTGCAGCTTGGTGTTTGCTTGTCTACTTTTCAGTTGTCACTATTATTCATTTTGGGTGCTCCTACATCAACTGTTCCTATTTCTGTCTCGTTTGACGTGTGTTGTCTTTAGATTGAGTTCTGTAATGGGAAGTGTGTCTGAGTTGAGATGTAAATGACGAAGTGTGTCTGAATTCAATCTCAAGGTCTCTCTCTCTCTCTCTCTCTTCAAGTCACCTTGAGCTTGAGGGAGGGTAATAGCATAAGAGTGAGTGGTGTGTCTGAGTTGAGAAGGCAAAAGGAGTTAACCGCACGTAATGAGTAATGTGTCCGAGTTATGAAGTGAGTGCGGAGTTATCTACACAGATATGTATACGTGCATAAAGCACGTGAGAGTGTCGATTGTCGATTGTCGATTGTTGAGTAGCATATACTGTATCTTCTTTTATCTATCAAATTGATTACAAATCGTCTTCAGTAGAAATGTAGACATTCAATTCATTTGAATATTTGCAGGCATTCCGTTAACAGAGAAAATTCATGTCTCTCAATGGGGTTTTGCTGATCTGGGAATCTGTACATAAATAGGAGCGAGATGGATTCGATATTTTTCAGTCTAGTAGTTTGAATGTTTGTCTGTCAACCTTTAGGTGTTTGTTTTTTAAAGTTTAATTGTAAGAAAGTGATGTATTTGTAGATTTCAGCAAATATTAAGTATTCTTGTTCGTTTTTCCAGTAAACAATGCAAAATTTAGCATTTACTGTTAATGAAAAATTATCAAAGGTAATATAGCCTAGCTTGTGATGTTGTTCGTACTTGTTGTACAAAGAATCCAAGAAGGTTTGTACATACTGTTTAAATCTATACCACTTCTGGTTACTCTATCGTTAGATCCAGCCTTTAATGGTCGACTGAATCTAACTAGATAACGAGAGTTAATGAAAACTCATCCAGAGAGACACAACGAGGATCAATTTAATGCAACGGTTTGGTCATTGTCTTATCTTAGAGGACAGGACCCTTTGTGCAGTTATTTGAGAAGTACTCTACTACATGATATAACATTGTTTTTACACTTGGAAACGTGTGGTGTTATGCTATTTGATCGATCATTTTACAGTTTCTTGTGGTGTTTTTGTGGTGTTTTGGATTATGTTAGCTTCACAAATGAAGGATTGATTTTGAGGCTAGAAAACTGATTCAACAAGCCTTAATGTGTAAAATTGAGAAAACAACTCACTAAAAACAGCCAGAAACAGCTTAAATCGCAAATTTGTTCACATGATAGGCAGCCTGCATATAGACAACCAATTTTCCATGCTATTCTCTTCAGTAGAGGTATTGAGAGATTAAATGATTGTTGTTTCACTTTTATCCAAAATTGGAATTGTATTTTATGTTTCCAATACAATTTGTATTTATTGCAAAAGTAAATATTACAATATTTTTACATGGTTCACATGCTCTTTCAAAAAAAAAAACATGGTTCACATGCCAGCAACCACTACCAAACAGAGCCAGTTCTAACAAGATTATTACAAGACTACCAACTCCAATTTTCCTAAGAGCAAGCCAGTAGTGTACAACATTGATACCAAATTTGAATTTACTACAACTCTTAAAAGTTAGAATCTTCGTTGCATGTGGAAGACTTAACGGGTGGTCATTGCAAAACACCTTGAAGGCATCAAAGGTAGGATCAGAAAGGAACGACATTTTTCATATAATTATCACGATTTTCCAGAATTAAAGCAGTTATTGACCTTGGTACTCCCCTTGTACATGGAATATCATTTCTTGCGTCAGTCATCTGGAAGAGCTCCATTAGTTGTTGAGCAACACCATAAGTGTAGCCAACACAGTTGAGCTAAGTGCTAGAGCCACCCTAACCTAACTTCAGAAAATTAGATGTGAAAAAGGCAAATGGAAATCAGAAGCTCTTACCTATTGAATATATGTCTTTCCCATCACAATCACTCGCCGGAGCTTGTGCGCAAAGCAATGATGAGAATATATATTCATCTTACATATAGGGTTCAATTGAATAGGCATTTCTTTATCTACCAAGCTCATGGATTAGGTTTCATCCATAAATATTTTCGAGTCGATATCTTCTTGTTCTACATATCAGAACGAGGATCCAAATTACTGAGGACAAAGACTAAAACAAGGCCTCTCACAGATTGAAGCAAGGACTATGCCAGATCTAATTCTTAGAAGGCTAAAACATTATTTCGGAAGCTATAAATCACAAATTCTATGGCATGAAATACCAACAAAAACAAACATATGAACAACGTACTTCATATGCGTTCTAACTGTAATATGCGTTTTATCATCGAATTGTCTTTAGTTTTCTATAGACAAGTACCATAATCATTGAGCAACACCAAGTAGGTTACTTGTAATGATTAACAATGCATTAGAGAGCTATTTGAGACAATACTGAAAGGCGTCTGGTGACATGATCAAAAATTTACCTTATCTAAGGCAACCACACCAGCCTGGTGGTAGGAAGTCCCAGTCCCTGTAAAAAGAACAGTTAGTATGTGTGTTATCCCTTGTTAAAAAAGAAATACAAATGCTTTCAACAGTAAAGCTGCCAACAACGTTAATGCAACGTAACCAAATCGGACAACTAATTTTTGTATCTGACCCACTAAATCACTCGATGTTATGGGGCTGACTGAACCAAAAATGTAGCTCAGACTGCTGAGTGAAGCTAAAATACAATTCACTGTACACTTATACTTGCAAATAGTAGAACAATTCCATATACCTGAAAACATTCTCCATTCAATCAAATATTAAATCAATCTTGGAATTCAGTGTACAATCACACAGCTAATTCAACACACTTGAATTCAGTTTACAAATATGTTAAAAAACAACCAAAAGCTCTTACCACTATAAGCTCTAACATAGCAGTTTTACAGGTAAGTAAAATGATAATATACAATCACCCCAAACCAACCTAATATAAAAACTGCGGCAAACACCAGCCAAAAGATGATTTAAGCTTCCAAACTCAGAGCTTGCAACCATATGGCGTAATAACTACAGAGCTTAAAAGTTTGACTGTCCATTTGAAGATAAAAATGGCATAAAATTATGCGTTCACATAAGTAGAACTAAAGTGACAATGATACTATCCGAATTCTACACAACAGATTAAAGGACTGCAACCTAGTGGTTGTGGTTCTAGCATAAGGAAGAAAAGATAAACAGCACATGATCAAACTCATGGGACTGAGAAGCTCAAAGGCACAATCATTCATCAAAAGCAGCTTTCAGGTTATTTAATCCAAGCATTAGCTCTCCAATGTTTGGTGGGATTGAGCCAATGATCGAGCAATTTCCTAGAAGTTAGAACCCTGGAATACATAGATAAAGCTAAGGTTTCATACATGAGAAAAATCACAGGGATGTTTGTAAAATTAAACAATGCAGGGGACCAGAACCACGTTTCAACTTACAATGTTTTCATCAAAATTTCAAAATCCAATAACAAACAAAAGGGTTATTACCAAAATGACAAAAGGTCTCAAGCAATTGCATTATAGTTTTCTGCTTCTGACTTTCTTCGAGTAGCTTCATTGGCTCGTTCTTGCACTTTTCTATGCTAACAATCTGCAAATAAGCTTCTCTTCATATGGTTTTATTTTCTCCTATTCATATGGTTTCTTTTCTTCTTCAGTTACATTCTTCCATTTAGCTCCTCATATGTTTGATACCAAGTAGTTTGTCCAGGTCCACCTTGTACACGTGGTGGTGGTGGTGGTGGTTCCTGTGGACCCCTGCAAATCAAAAACAAGAATATTAGCTTCAAATTTTAGCACAGTATCAGAATAATCTAACTAAATAGGCAAATCGATTCTAAATTCGTCTAATTCTGCATTGTATCAAATTAAGAAATTCATGTAACATCGAAAACATATCTCAGGTGTACAATTCAGATTCATAACGAGAATCTCTAACCAAATCAGAATCTAAAACAACACTACTAAAGGTAAGTTTAGGTAAAACATCTTTAAGAACTACAGATTTAAGATAAGAGATTACAGAATAACCATTTTGGGGCAACTGTATGAGATCTTTCTGGGGAGATCGAAAACTGGTTAAGCACCAAAAGGATCGATCTCCCATCATCACCATTAATAGAGTAGATATTACATGATTTATCCTTTGGAGAAGGTTCAATTGAGTTTCCTGAAAAGGGTATTTCAAGAAGAATGAGTGATCCAATTAGGGTTTTTGAAAAGATTTGGTGAAGCAGGTGAAGAGAGGGAGAGGAGATGGCGATGAAGAGTAAAGATGGGTTGAGTGAATTAGATTTTCTTAATTAATGCCGAAGGTCAGCTCTGGAGGAGATGAAGAGCAGATGAGATGAAGAAAGAGAAAACAGATAGGGATTAGATTCGAGTGGTCGATGGATGGTGATACAACCAACTTTGTGAGTAAAAAAATGCCTTCAAAAAAAAAAATAGTGAATCCGAATGAAAATGATGGACGGACCACGTTTCGTTTGATCCACTCATACGAATTAATAAGCGATCTTAACGGTTGAGATTTTATTTGGAATGCTCATACGGATTGAGAAGCATGTGTTTCTCTTTGTGTTAATACGAACTCATGTATTCGGTTTTATTATCAACCTTCGACACGAAAAAAAATCCAAAAAAAATATTAATAAATTTAGGACATTGTTATCAACATTGTGATATAAAAAAATCCAAAAAATGTATAAGAATGAAGCTGAAAAATAAGAAATGAATTCGATAATTGGTGTGTTTCTTTGTGCTTTCCCTTCGTGCTTCCGATTTGAATTTTGACTAGTCACATAGGTCACGAAGTAATTTTGATTGGTCATACAGGTCATGAAGTAGCTTTAGCTCACACTCGTAGACTTAAGAAGCATAAAAACTATGAACCAAGAAGCTCTGGGAGGGTTCAGACTTCAAACTTAGCATGATACATCATCGAAATCGACAAATATGAAGCTCAGTGTCGATTCGAACTTCAAATGTGGTATAACGGCATACAAACTATGAACCAAGAAGCTCCGGGAGGGTTCAGACTTCAAACTTAGCATGATACATCATCCAAATCGATAAATATGAAGCTCGGCGTCGATTTGAACTTCAAATGTGGTATAATGGCATACAAACTATGAACCAAGAAGCTCCGGGAGGGTTCTGACTTCAAACTTAGTATGATATATCATCGAAATCGATAAATATGAAGCTCAGTATCGATTTGAACTTCAAATTTGGTGTAACGGCATTCAAACTATAAATCGATAAATGTGAAGCTCAGTGTCGATTCGTACTTCAAATGTGGTATAACGGCATACAAACTATGAACCGAGAATCTCCGGTAGGGTTCGGAATTCAAACTTAGCAGGATACATTATCGAAATAGATAAATTTGAAGCTCAGCGTCGATTCGAACTTCAAATGTGGTATAACGGCACACAAAAAATGAACCGAAAAGCTCCGGTAGGGTTCGGACTTCAAACTTAGGTGGATACATCATATAAATCGATAAATGTGAAGCTCGGTGTCGATTCGTACTTCAAATGTGGTATTACGGCATACAAACTATGAACCGAGAATCTCAGGATACTCGAAATAGATAGGGTTCGGACTTCGAAAATCTTAGCTTAGGATACATTATCGAAATAGATAAATTTGAAGCTCTATGCGTCGATTCGAACTTCAAATGTGGTATAATGTGGCACACAAAAAATGAACCGAAAAGTCGGTAGGGTTCGGACTTCAAACTTAGGTGGATACATCATATAAATCGATAAATGTGAAGCTCGGTGTCGATTCGTACTTCAAATGTGGTATAACGGCATACAAACTATGAACCGAGAATCTCCGGGTAGGGGTTCGGACTTCAAACTTAGCAGGATACATTATCGAAATAGATAAATTTGAAGCTCAGCGTCGATTCGAACTTCAAATGTGGTATAACGGCACACAAAATATGAACCGAAAAGCTCCGATAGGGTTCGGACTTCAAACTTAGGTGGATACATCATATAAATCGATAAATGTGAAGCTCAGTGTCGATTCGTACTTCAAATGTGGTATAACGGCATACAAACTATGAACCGAGAATCTCCGGTAGGGTTCGGACTTCAATCTTAGCAGGATACATTATCGAAATAGATAAATTTGAAGCTCAGCGTCGATTCGAACTTCAAATGTGGTATAACGGCACACAAAAAATGAACAAAATATGAACCAAAAAGCTCCGGTAGGGTTCGGACTTCAAACTTAGGTGGATACATCATATAAATCGATAAATGTGAAGCTCAAATGTGGGTGTCGATTCGTACTTCAAATGTGGTATAAAGGCATACAAACTATGAACCGAGAATCTCCTCAGGTGGATACATCTTAACGGGATACATTATCGGTAGGGTTCGGACTTCAAACTTAGACTTCAAACTTAGGTGGATAGGATACATTATCGAAATAGATAAATTTGAAGCTCAGCGTCGATTCGAACTTCAAATGTGGTATAACGGCACACAAAATATGAACCGAAAAGCTCCGATAGGGTTCGGACTTCAAACTTAGGTGGATACATCATATAAATCGATAAATGTGAAGCTCAGTATCGATTCGTACTTCAAATGTGGTATAACGGCATACAAACTATGAACCGAGAATCTCCGGTAGGGTTCGGACTTCAAACTTAGCAGGATACATTATCGAAATAGATAAATTTGAAGCTCAGCGTCGATTCGAACTTCAAATGTGGTATAACGGCACACAAAAAATGAACCGAAAAGCTCCGGTAGGGTTCGGACTTCAAACTTAGGTGGATACATCATATAAATCGATAAATGTGAAGCTCAGTGTCGATTCGTACTTCAAATGTGGTATAACGGCATACAAACTATGAACCGAGAATCTCAAAAATGAACCGAAAGGTAGGGTTCGGACTTCAATCTTAGCGTGGATACATTATCGAAATAGATAAATTTGAAGCTCGGCGTCGATTCGAACTTCAAATGTGGTATAACGGCGACACAAAAAATGAACAGAAAAGCTCAGGTAGGGTTCGGACTTCAAACTTAGGTGGATACATCATATAAATCGATAAATGTGAAGCTCGGTGTCGATTCGTACTTCAAATGTGGTATAACGGCATACAAACTATGAACCGAGAATCTCAGGTAGGGGTTCGGACTTCAAACTTAGCGGAGGATACATTATCGAAATAGATAAATTTGAAGCTCGGCGTCAATTCGAACTTCAAATGTGGTATAACGGCACACAAAATATGAACCAGAAAGCTCAGTAGGGTTCGGACTTCAAACTTAGGTGGATACATCATATAAATCGATAAATGTGAAGCTCAAATGTGGTATAATGGCATACAAACTATCGAATTCGTACTTCAAATGTGGTATAACGGCAAATGTGGTATACAAACTATGAACCTTAGGTGGAGAATCTCCGGTGTCGGTATATGGTTCGGACTTCAAACTTAGCGGGATACATTATCGAAATAGATAAATTTGAAGCTCGGCGTCGATTCGAACTTCAAATGTGGTATAACGGCACACAAAAAAATTAACCAAAAAGCTCCGGTAGGGTTCGGACTTCAAACTTAGGTGGATACATCATATAAATCGATAAATGTGAAGCTCGGTGTCGATTCGTACTTCAAATGTGGTATAACGGCATACAAACTATGAACCGAGAATCTCCGGTAGGGTTCGGACTTCAAACTTAGCAGGATACATTATCGAAATAGATAAATTTGAAGCTCAGCGTCGATTCGAACTTCAAATGTGGTATAACGGCACACAAAATATGAAAAGTAATTCTTACAGACTGTTGAAAAAGAACATATTACCCTTATTGGAAAAAAGTGCAATAAATACCATGGAGACTGTGAAAATGACCGTACTACCCTTATCGGAAATAAGTAAAGTAAATGTTACAGACTGAAAATGATCCGTATTACCCTTATTGGAAAAAAGCGCAATAAATATTATGGAGACTGTGAAAATGACCAGACTACCCTTATCATTCGTCATTCTTACCAAGTTTCTGACTTAGAGTAGTCAACTCGCGGCCAGGTTTCGATCTCGGATTCTGGTACGCATACAATATGCAGAAATAGGGTTTTTTTAAGGTTTCGTAGAATATCTCGAAGGAATCTTACCTGTAAATGTATGGATTCGTCGTTCTTACCAAGTTTCGACTTATAATAGTCAACTCGCGGCGAGGTTTCGATCTCTCGAGCCTCGATTTGCATACAATATGCGAAATAAGGTCTGCATTTAAGGTTTCGTAAAATATTTCGAAGGAATCTTACCTGTAAATGTATGGATTCGTCGTTCTTACCAAGTTTCTGACTTATAGTAGTCAACTCGCGACCAGGTTTCGATCTCGGAGCCTGGTATGCATACAATATGCAGAAATAGGGTTTTTTTAAGGTTTCGTATAATATTTCGAAGGAATCTTACCCAGTAAATGGATGGATTCGTCGTTCTTACCAAGTTTCTGACTTATAGTAGTCAACTCGTGGCCAGGTTTCGATTTCTGAGCCTGATTTGCATATAATATGCAGAAATAAGGTTTGTTTAAGGTTTCGTAGTGTATTTTTAAGGAATCTTACCTGTAAATGGATGGATTCGTCGTTCTTACCAATTTTCTTACTTAGAGTAGTCAATTTCGATGATGTATCATGTTAAGCTTGAAGTCAGAACCCTCTCAGAGCTTCTTGGTTCATAGATTGTATGATATTATACCAAGTTTGAAGTTCGAATCGACATTGAGCTTCATACTTATCGATTTTGATGATGTATCATGCTATGTTTGAAGTCAGAACCCTCTTAGAGCTTCTTGGTTCATAGTTTGTATGTTGTTATACCACATTTGAAGTTCGAATCGATACTAAGCTTCATATTCATCAATTTTCGATGATGTATCATGCTAAGTTTGAAGTCAGAACCCTGTCAGAGCTTCGTGGTTCATAGATTATATGCCATTATACCAAGTTTGAAGTTCGAATCGACATTGAGTTTCATATTTATCGATTTTTATGATGTATAATGCTACGTTTGAAGTCAGAACCCACCCGAAGCTTCTTGGTTCATAGTTTGTATGTCGTTATACCACATTTGAAGTTCATGACCCGTATGACTAGTTGAAATGGCTTCATGACCTATGTGACTAGTCGAAATTCAAACTGGAAGCACAAAGAGAAAGCACAAAAGCACAAAGAGAAAGCACAAAGAAACACACCAATTATCGAATTCATTTCTTTTTTTCAGCTTCATTCCCATATATTTTTCGGATTTTTTTTTTAACCGAAGGTCCATAATAATATCTTAAATTTATTGATATATTTTATGGATTTTTTTCATATCGAAAGTTGATAATAAAACCGAATACACGAGTTTGTACTAGCACAAAGAGAAACACACAAGTTTCTTAATCCGTATGAGCAGCCAAAAACGAATCTACACCGTCCCATAATTTCAGCGATCCGTATGACCTTCTTATCCACGGTCCAAATCTAAGCATTTACCTTATCTACACCAAGGAGAGAGAAAGCAACTACCCATTCTCCTCCTCCTCTCACTCTCTTCTCACTCTCTTTTCTCTCTCAGCCCCTCTTCTCAGTCTCCGTCAACTCCACCACCAAACCGAAAACTGAAACAAATCAGAAGAAATCAAAATAAATTACTAAAATCATTGCTCCCCAGCCTAACCCATTTCTCCGTCTTCTTCATCTCCTTCACAAAATCGAAGTTCTCCCGTGACCCAATCTAAACATGTAACCACAGAACAAAGAAAATAGGTACGATTCATTCTTCTTGAACCGTTTTCTTCGTTTCTTCTTGTTGTTAAGGTTTGTAACTTATTGATCTTCTTGTATTTCATGGGAGAATTTCGTTTTATACAACTTTTGTTCAGATTTGAAAAATTAGGGTTTTGATTTTGGATTTTTTTTAGGTTTTCAGTAAATCGTATCATTGACTTTTCTTTCGATTTCGTGTTGAAATTCTATGGGTTGAGTTTCTATTATACAAATTCTAATTTAGTTCTCTTTAAAGCATACTGGTTTTAACTTTCTTCTATGTGTTGGTGTTTGTCAAGGGTTTTAGAATCTATGAAGATGGTGGGTTCGATTTGGTAATACAGGGTATGGAAGATGTTATTTCAATGGATGATTAAACATGAGTGATGTTGATTCGTGAACTGGTGGTGATCTTCTCAGTGAGAAGAAGATGGTTTGAATCGTGCTTGGTGGGATGGTGGTAGCAGGTGTTGGAATTGCAAGCTGTGAATAGAGGGTTTGTGGTACAAGTCCATCAGTAATCCTCCTCTCGATACCAGAGTTCAACACAGATCTCCTCTGTAATCCTCCTCTCGAAATCTATAATTCCACCAGAAACTCATCGTCCCCAATTGAGCTCAGATTAACTCAATTCACCACCAGTTCATGCCATCTCAAAATCAGCTGCAAACCGAACCCAATTGAGCCTGCAATTTGAGCTACAACCATCAATTTCTTATTAACTTCTTGCCTTCTAATACATACCCATACTTCCATCAGTTTCATTCATCCACCAGAACACAACCTTCACGCATTTTTCTTCAGAGATTTTGATTTTGAAATCTAGGAGAATAGCTAGAAGAAGAATAACTCGAAATAAATCTATTGTAAAGTGTTTTACCATCGTTCGATGCTCTACTGCATCTCTATCTACCTCAAATGGCTCTATTGACACTCCTCTAGGTGCTCAGTGTTTGAATTGCAGAGATGGGTTTGAACTAGAATGTATTGATATTGTTCTTTTTGAACCAGATGGAGAGCAAGGAACTGAATGGTGGTGCACTAGAGCTGAAATTGAGAAGGAAGTGTTATTCTACTTACTGGCATGTTGGTTGCCATTTTCGGGTCTTGTTTTAGTTGATTGTGTGTATTAGTCTTGTATGAAATACCCCTTGCAGGAGAGGCGGAAGCTATAAGAGCTAGAGCAGAAGCTCTACAAGCAAGTGGAGGTCTTGAGGTGAAACTCTATGAAAATGACCAGACTACCCTTATCTGAGATGATAATTTTTGTATTTGATGAAATTGTAATTGTGATAAAATTTAAAGATAATCTGGTCATTTAATATCTCTAGTTCATTAGACTGAGAACCTGTAGTTTATTTATAAAAATATGGTAAGCTTAGTTTATATACTAGATAGCTGAATCCACTGAGGAACAATAAAATATGATATTTTATCTAATACACATATAAACCATCGTATCTGTCATATACCTACATCTTTAGACTAAACAAGCTCTTGGGCTTGGCCCAGAAGACTAATATGGGTTGTGGCAAGGTTGAGTAGGTTAGCCTAGTTCTTTCTTTTCCTCGAGTTTGTAACTCAATCTGATGTAATCTGGTCCGTTCTTTTTGCTTTCATAGATTGGTTGTTTAAGTACCAATCAGTTGTAACCCTGGAGGAATTAATGAAAATTTTTCTTTTGCTTTCAACTTGAAAGTTAGGCTCTGCTTGCAGAGAGAAAGTAGCTTGCTACTAAATTATCCTCATTAATCTTGTAGTTTTACCTCAGTACACTACAGTATCCTTTCAATATCATGGTCAGAAAGGAAGTCTACGTGATTCATGTGATTTCTGTGATCCATGTGATTTTATTGTTTGCCCGAAATTCATACATTTATTCTACACTAGACGACAACTTTTACGAATTATGATAGTATTGAGGTAATATGGTCGCTGTCACAGTATCGATAATATTAGTTGCTCGTATTTCATATAGTCATTTTCACAATCTATTTAACATTTTATTGCACTTATTTCGCTAAGGTACTCTGGTCATTTTTTTAGCCTCATGAATAGTTAATGTATTTGTTCCGGGATGGGTAATATGGTAGTTTTTTATTTGACAAAAATAATAATATTTGCAATTCCAGTTTATGTCAGCAACAAGTCCAATTTTCTGTAACAAGACTGAAATGTCAAATCAGATTGCTCTCCTAAACTAAATTTACAACCGTTTCAAGCTACTTCTCGGTTTCACTGCTGGTAAAGCTGTGACAAGTTTAACCTTCTATGCCAAGACTGAAATGTCAAATCAGACTGCTGGTAAGAGAAATAAAGGGGTTAAATAAAAGAATAAAATGGAATCTGCAGGAGCTGATGTAACAAAAAGAAAAGAGCCTTGACCGGTCATATTCATAGCCTGTAACATTTATATAAATTATTTTGAGCTGTTGTACAAAAATGTATCCGACAGACAATTACACCCTTTATCCTGCACATATAGATATGAATCTTCCCCTCCCTTAGATCAACCAAACATCAACTTTCAGCCGACTGACCACCTTGTGTCCATGACCAATTAATCCTCGCTGCTGGAACATTTAAGGGGATAAATAAAAGAAAATTAATATTTTCTACTCACTCTATTAATTTGAAGATTAAGAAGTATTTTGGATTGATTTGATAGTGAAGAAGTGAGGAACTAATGGTCTCTACTCACTCTTTTTTTTTTTTTTGATTAATCTCTCTCCATTAATAATTTCTCTATCTATACATGATCAATATAAGACCTTAAAGATAAGAACACGTGGACCTCTAATGTCCATTCACTTCTGTTACAATTATTGTCCACATACTACTACTATAAAGAAAACTAAAATATGTAAACCGAATTGTTCACATGAACAAAACTGATTGCACTTCCATATGCTTGCTAAATTGGCTATCTGCACAACACTTGTTTACAGTTACATTTCATCACATTACTCAACATTCCCCCCTTAATGATATGATAATTTTTGTATTTGATGAAATTGTGATAAAATTAAAAGATAATCTGGTCATTTAATATCTCTAGTTCATTAGACTGAGAACTTGTAGTTTATTTCTAAAAATTTGGTAAGCTGAGTTTATATACTAGATATAGTTGAATCCACTGAGGAACAATAAAATATGATATTTTATCTAATCCACATATGAACCATCGTATCCTTTCAATATCATGGTCAGAAAGGAAGTGTACGTGATTCATGTGATTTATGTGATCCATGCGATTTTATTGTTTGCCCGAAATTCATACATTTATTCTACACTAGACGACAACTTTTACAAACCCTTTTCTGGCGACTTCGAGAAAGAAAGTGGCTCCGATCTCGAAACCTGGCCCCGAGTTGACTACTATATGTCGGAAACTTCGTATGAAAGATGAATCCAACCATTCATAGGTAAGATTCCATGGAATATTCTCAAAACCTTAAACAAACTCTTTTCTGGCGACTTCGAGAAAGAAAGTCGCTCCGAGCTCGAAATCCGGCTGGGAGTTGACTATTATAAGTCGGAAACTTCGTAAGAACGATGAATCCAACCATTCATAGGTAAGATTCCATCGGAATATTCTCCAAAACTTAAACAAACCCTTTTCTGGCGACTTCGAGAAATAAAGTGGCTCCGATCTCGAAACCTAACCCCAAGTTGACTACTATATGTCGGAAACTTCGTATGAAAGATGAATCCAACCATTCATAGGTAAGATTCCATTGAATATTCTCCAAAACCTTGAACAAACCCTTTTCCGGCGACTTCGAGAAAGAAAGTGTCTCAGAGCTCGAAACATGGCCGCGAGTTGACTACTATAAGTCGGAAACTTCGTAAGAATGAAGAATCCGACCATTCATAGTTAAGATTCCATGGAATATTCTCGGAACCCTTAAACAAACCCTTTTCTGCCGACTTCGAGAAAGAAAGTGGCTCCGAGCTCGAAACCTAGTCGCGAGTTGACTACTATAAGTTGGAAACTTCGTAAGAACGATGAATCCACCCATTAGGAGGTTGATATATAAGACCATGAACCCTCAATGTCCAAAGTAATTATAACTCCAAATTTAGCAAGATATATCATATAATCGTAAAGGTTGAGCTCATGTATCTTTTCTAGCTTCAAATGTGGTTCAAGGGCATATTAGCCATGAACCCTCAGTGTCCGAAGTGGTTCTAGTTCCAAATTTATCAGGATATATCATAAAAACTCGTAAAGATGAACCATTTACAGGTAAGATTCCATCGAAATATTCTCTGAAACCTTAAACAAGCCCTCTTTTAAATATTTCTACCCAATCTCAAAAGACCTAAATTTATAGAATTTAGTGGGGGTGTTAGAGAAAATAGTTTTTAGCAGAAGTGAGAAAAATTTAGCAGAACCGGAGACCAAAATATTTTTTAGCAGAGGTGATAATTTTTTTTGCAGAAGTGAATAAAATCTTACTCGATCGATTATGTACATTTAGTGTTCTATTGGAGATTCTTGCTCGATTGAATATGTCGTTAAGCAGAATATGACCAACATTTAAACATTTAGGGTTTTATTGCCGATTCCCACTAAATCGTTTAGGTTATTAAGAAGTATAAAATGTTCAATATCGGAACATTTAGGATTCTAATATAGATTCTTAGAAATGTAACGCCAACATATAAGATGCCCTTATTGAGACTATGTATATTCATTGGATTATTTCGATATCAATTGAGATCGTAATACATATATACTCCTCAGATAGTATGTATTTTGACAAAAAACAAAATAAAAATACGATAAGAGAATGTGTTACAATAAGTGTGATCGTGACCGTGGGATCTAAAATCTATGGATGATAGCATTTTTAGGCCTGCACATCGGCCGGTCGGCCCGGCTTTTTGGTGATACCGACCACCGAGCCGACCAGGTGCCGGTTCTCAAATTTGAAACCGAGGCCGAGCCGACTACTACTCGGTTCGGTTTTAAACCGATCCGAGTTGGCTCGGTTAAGTCTAGGTTTTAAACGTGTATGGACACCTGTAAAACATAACAACAGCTTATGTTCCTGCAGTTTTCCTGCTAATTTTACTTGTTATTCCCTGCCACAACCATTCATACAGCATAATAACAAAACAACATAGACATAATTACCATAAGTTCTTTAAAACCAACTAACATAATTACATAAACCTGAACTTAAAGTCCGACATAAACCGATAAAGATTGTTCAAACTTCAAAGTAAAGTTCCGCAACTCTGCAAGAGTACCGCAATCATCCAACTACTTAAGTTCTTCATGACCAAGTGACCAACTAACATAACTACCGCATATGTACATAATTAGAAGGAAAATAGTGTTCAAAATACTAACATAACCTCTGCATATGTACATAAAGTGTTAAAAGTAAACCAAAGACTTCCATTCCATAGACCATAGTTCCTTTCCATATCAAGTCCGCAACAAGATCCGAACTTCAACAATCATCGTCATTAGTCAAGCATCATTGGATCATCAAACTCCTCACGTCTTTGGATAAGCACCCAATATTGCGCACAGAAATACTTAAGTTAATAACAAATTTAAATTGACAAGTAAAGAAACAAACAAAAAAAAAAAAAACAACGGATTACAATATAAGTTATATAACATTACCTTCCTCAATGCTTGAGCAATCATCCTGGGTATATACTCCGATAGAAGATCAAGAGCAATTGGCTTTTCTAGCCAGCTTTGAGTGCATAACAATGCTTCAACTGTCCTAGGAGATAGAGAGCTTCTCCAAGGACTAAGCACACGCTTCAAGATTGAATGCTGATTCGAAGCAACGAGAGAAGACAAGCATGGCTAGTATATCCTTCGCCATATGAGAGAGTACCTTATACTTGGTACTATTGCTTTGCCACCAAGCCAAAATGTCAAACTCAGTTCCACCTTCTTCTTCATCAAACTCCTCTAACAAATACTTGTCCAACTCATTTAATCCTTCAACACCAAGTGGGTTCCTCTTATGCCTTTTCTTCCTTGAGTTAAGCATGGCCACAATGCTTTGTTCTTGGCCAAATATCATAGATTCAGAGTTACAAACATCAATACATCACAAAGAGGAAACAAACCCAGTGAGCAGTGAACACAAATACATAAAACAATACCCCAAATCAAAACCCCTAATACATATCAAAACCCCAAATCGAAACCCCAAATCGAACTAAAAAAAACCCTAATTCATAAATCTAGGGTTTCATTCAAAATAATCAAAAATCCATAACAAACTAACAACTAACAAGTTACAACCACGTATTTCTGATTCACAAAAAGAAAGAAGCAAATATCAAATGAAGAAGACAAGGAAAGGAAAATAAATGGATGAGTGATGACTTTGAGTTACTTGTTGTTGTATTCTTTGATCATGGATGATATTGAAACCGAGAAAGCGAAAAAATCGCCTGTGGATGAGAGGAAGAAGAAGAAGCCGCCGCTAAACCTAATGCTTATTTAGAGGCGAGAGAAGCGAAAAGAAAAAAGAAATGAAATCTTTGTGAAATGAGAACTTATATAGGTAGGGTTATCAAAATGGAGGGTCAGGATTAGGGATAGGTATAGAAATCAATGGCTACTATTATTCGGTGTTTATTAGGCTCGGTTCGGCCGGTTTTTTGAGTGATACCGTGCGCCGAGCCGACTATACCTCGGTTTTGGATTTGCATACCGTGGCGGCCGGAAGGAGGACGTCGGTATGGCTCGGTTCGAAAACTCCCGGTTCGCGGTTCCAAGGTTTCTCGGCCCGGCCGGTTTCCTGTGCAGGCCTAAGCATTTTCCATAGAGTCATGAATCACAATCCGTATGACCAGATATAACTAAATGGTATCCGTTGATAGATTTCAATCACATGGCTGACTTCTTTCCCTCGAAATTTTCAAGAACAAAACCAAATTGTCTCACACTTTATCCAATAATAGAGGAGTATGGTCCGTATGACATTAGTTTGACCAATAGCAAACTATTTTTCTAATCTAATGGACAATAATGGAAACACAAAATTCATACAGATCAGCATAACATCCAACGACTGCCAAATCTCCTAGTTTTTTTTTGGCGCTTAGTTTTTTTTGGGAACCAAATTTCCCTCCCATTGGGCCGCCCAAAATTTATCACTTATTCCATAATTATGGTCCTGTGTTACTACGAGAAAATACATTTTTCTATTCTCTTTTCCCCTTTTCTTTCTTCTTTCTTTCTTCTACTCGGCATTTGCCTCTCCCTCTCCCCCAAAACACTTCGCCATTTCATCTTCTGTAAAAAGATAAAGATAAAGAAAAATCTTTTTTCACTCTCTTAGTATTACCCCCAAATTTTGCTCGAGGCTGGAGTTGTCTCTGTAAAATCTCATTAATTTTTCCCTCCAATCTCCGGATTCTCCAAATTAGGTTTCACTCTTCACTCAAAATAGTCATTTTCTAGGGTTTAATCAATCCTTCAAATTACTCAAATTCATTTAGGGTTTGTCAAGGGGGGTCTTGATTTTGTTCTAATTGTACTGATAAACGTTAAATGGGAGTATTCTTTCTTAGGGTTTCGTTCAATTGAAGATTCGAACACGAATTTCTGAAGATTTGTCATCATGGGTGCCTTAACTATCAATAACTGTAAGCGTGGTAACGATTATCATAACTTAAATTCTGCGGTAAATTCTTTTCAATCTCCAAGTTATGTTATTGATTTGTGTGTTTTTTTAGTAACTGAGAAACCCTAGTTCCCAATTTTGTTTTGTAACTCTTAGTTCCGTCTAATTTTGTTTTGAATGGTCATCCTTTTCGATATGTTACTAGCCATTTCAGGTCTAATTGCGGTCTATTTTAGATTTCTTATGTCGTCTCAGCTCTCTATTATGGATCTGATTTGATTCTTATTTCCTTTGCATCAGGACGGAGGAAGGCTTAAAGTCTAACTTTTGGAAGGACTCGCTGAGGATTGCAGCTTAGATGGAAAATACAACCTGTATTTGAGTACAGACAAAATGGTGTTATATTGTTACACATGGAAGTAGAGAGAACTCAATCACCAATCACTCATTCAGGTATACTGACAATAAAAAGTAGCTTCAATTTACAAATCTGTTGTATTTATGATGTATTGGTATGATTTTAATGTTGGTTTTTGGGGTGTTTTGGGTGTGAGAAGGTATTGACTGTTCGAATCTGCGTCGATACAGAAGAACGCCTCCAAGCTGGTTGAAGATTTCTTCTCTTGATGTAAGTAAAATGACCCAAACCCCTTTTTTTTAACTATTAATTGATGGTGATGGTTTTTTGGGTTTGATTTTACAGGTTGAAGATAACATTTGTAAGTTTGCAAAGAACGGATTTACTCCATCTCAGATTGGTGTCATTCTAAGGGATTCACATGGTATTTCTCAAGTAGAGTGTTACTCGAGGCAAGATCTTGCGTATTCTTAAGGCTCATGGTATGACCATCACTATTGTCTGTTGATTTGTTGGACTTAGAGATTTGTTTCAAGGTTCGTTTCTTTATTTTTTGTTTCGACAGTTACTAGTTTATGGTGTAGGAGGAAATTGATCCTTTTTTTGTTGAAATCATTCACACTGGTGGCGACATATCTTGGTTATTCCACTTGTTGCAATGCTCACCTCGTGTTTAATGCTTTGGTTTACAGTTTATCTGTTCTCTGAGAAGAACTGAAGGAGTTGGAGCAGCTCGAAAATATTGCTTACATGCTCGTAAATCTCCAAACTGCACGTATCATGTCTTTGTTGCTTATGCAATGATGGTGTTTTGTCTGGACAAGGTTCCAAAGGTCATTTGGCATTTGAATTTCTTGCTACCCTTATCTTGTTTCTGCAAATATTGCTTTCAGTTATTACACCAGAAATAGCCTCTTTCTATCTAAATGTAGTGCTGGGTTTCGTAGCATATATATATATATATATATATATATATATATTAATGGGTGATAGTCATGTGTTGTTCCAGTCTTATAGTTTTGGATATCATTATAACTGCAAGTTATATCAAACCCCACGGGGAGTATGTACAAGGCCTGCGCATACCAACTTGTTTGTCTGGAGCACTATTTAGCTGATACCCTCGTAATTAGTAGCCTAAGGTGAGAATGTGTGCAAGAAAGAAACAGTTGAGGGGAAGATTTATTCATTTTTAAGGTGAAGTACAATATAGTAAACATCAACTCGTTCTTTACCTCCATAATGGCAAAAAATTTACTGTACATCATAGGTGTGACCCATACAACTAGGCTATAGAATCTTTTTTGTTAGACCCTTGAGCTAATACCTGCAGATTGTTGGAGCAGACTAGTCATTGACTTTAAAATAAAAACCTTCTCGCACTTTAGCTCTATTCATGGATTAAACATTACGTTCAATTAAATGAGGAATATTGTTGTGCCTTTGAACAATTTTTTCTATTAAGCGAGTAAAAGAGATGTTTCTTTAGAGGCCCCATTGACTTTCATTTTTTGTTGCTGCAGGTGGCGCACAATGTCTTTGAAGCTGGTTTGAAAAGATTTATGCATGAGCCTGGATATATTCTTGAGTAAGTTCGATATACTTTTCCCTGCCTTTAGTGAGAAGTCGATGGAATCGCAGGTGTCCATTTTTTTCTTTTTTTTTTTGTTGGTGGCACCTCGTATTATGTCCACCTGCACATCTTACACGATAGCTATCATAGCATCCACGAAATCTGTTTCCTAACAAGAAGTTACAGATATGCAGATTTCTTGTGCCGTTTAAATGATGATAGGAATATTCTTGCTTTATTTGAGAGGGCCTTGAATTCGCTCCCACCAAAGGAATCTATAGAGGTATGATCCTTAAGTTTCACTATGGACCTTTTGGATGTTTTTTTGCGACGAACTCCCTTTATTTTTCATCTGTGACATGTTACTGGGCGCAGATCAGAGGACTACTTCATTCTCCTTGAACTTGTATTTGTGGGTCAGTGTTGGTTCTTCATATACTCTCGTTGTGCTGTTTATTGCAGGTCTGGAAGCGGTTTACCCAGTTTGAGCAAACAAACGGCGATCTGGCTAGTATGTCGAAGGTTTGCCTCCCTCTCATACATTTTAGCTTAGCCCTAGATTTTGGTGGTGACTACAATTTGTTGGTATCAATCCGCAATGTTTTTTCATTAGCTATTCATGCATTGACCTTTTTGACTTGTTTTGGTCCAAAACGAAGTAATAAGTAATTTTCAAAATTTGCATATAATTGGCACCAAATTGTTTACGGTCTTTGGCTGAATTGGCTGATTATAATGATTTAAAGGCCTTAGTTATGATGAGTTCCGCTGCATGAAGTGTTGGATTTGTGCTAGTCTCACCCACTTTTTATCGATTCAGGTAGAATAAAGGAGGAAAGAAGCTCTTTCCAGAACAGGTGAAGACGGATCCTCGGCATTCGAGAGTTCTTTGCAGGATGTGGTGTCAAGGTACAGTTTTATGGATCTTTGGCCGTGCTCATCTAAAGACCTGGATTATTTGGCACGTAAAGAGGTACATTATTGGTTTGTGTCTGGTAACTGCTCTTGTTGATTGATGTTATATATTTTTCTGTTACTCGAGTTGCTTTTATGTAAAACAACTGAGGTTATTAAATTTTATTTACTCATTGAAAGTTCTGTGCAGCTTTTTTTTTTTCTTTTTTTAAATCTTTTCTTGTCTTGTTTTTTGGCTAGCTTCATTTCTATGGTTCTCTCAAGGCTGAGTTTTCAACTGGTTGATTTAACCTTTGCAGTGGCTTGTGAAAAACATTAATAAGAAGGCCGAAAAGTCAATTCTATTGAATGGAGTTGGTTCTCTAGGTACCATCATCTCCCTTACCTTCTACAGTATCATATGTGTTAAGTGTTAGTATTTTATACATGAAATGCTCTTTTTAGGTGCAGAAAAGGGTTCAGCTGGACTCCCAAATAATGCAAAAATATCTACCACGTCTGCTAAAGTTATTTATCCAGATACTTCTTGGATGCTTATTTATGACCCCAGGCAAAAACAAGGTACACAACCAGATATTTACTTTATGATTTCAGCACATGCATTATTGAAAATGCTCTCTCAAAGTTCGAACGACGATATCTTTGTACCAATGTTGAATTAAGTATATATTTGTCAACAAAACATAAATGTTTGGAATTGCTGTTATAGCCTGCCTAACAAGTTGTTGCATTTGAATATAGGTGCTGCATTACTTCCTAACACAACGGCACCTGGACTGCCAGCTGCTTCGAACTCGGTAATACCTGCTCTTGCTGCCCCTTTAGCTGGTGGGACTGGAACAACCAAAGCACTTAATGACATTTTGAAAGTGCTGCCTCCGGCTTTGGTAGCATTTATAATACACTTGCCCTCCGTTGATGGTACTTCTTAAATATCTTCTTTTTCCATCCATCAAATATGACCATTTTACTTTGACATGATTGAAGATTTCCTGTGCTGTGCCCACCTTTAGATATTTTTTAAATCCACCTAAGAGTGCATCTCTAGAAATCTTTGAGTATGTTGCTATTTTTGGAGTTGTGTTTTTAGCTCTAGTGTTCTAAGGGTCTATTTGACCCCATATTGTAAGGGATATGACAATGCTAATGTGATTCAGGCCGTAACATGAAACCCATGATTCATACTGTTGCACTGTGTTGAAGTTGTTTAAATTCAAAGAAGACTTGATATAATAGATATAAAAGGGAGATATGTTACATATGCTGTCACATGTTCCCCATATTGCTATCCACCTAGCTTAACATGGCTGTCAATGTGTTGCAATGACAGGGCCTTCGCCGGATGTGAACATAGTTTTATCGATATTATTGCAGAGTAATGTTGCTCCTGTACAGACAGCGAAATTAGGAAATCCTCATCAGCAATGTCATCAGCTCCTGTTCCTAGCACGAGTGATCTTTCTGGTGCGAATAAGTCACACCCCAACTACAGGTGCCGCTATAAAAATTTGAGCAAACCACGAAATGTTTTCAACAGTGAGATGTTAGAAGCTGTCGGGCATGAATTGATGGAGAGATTTATAAGTTCATGTGATACAGTTTTGGCTGAAAATGGTCTTCTTGTACTACAGGTACCGCTATTTTTCCATTATCCGGAAAATTTAACTTCAAATTCGTGAATCTTATATAATGTAATGCACCAAACTTAGTTGTGTTTTGCTGGGTTATGAGATCTAGATTTTTTATCTCCCTATTTCGAGGTTTGATTGGTGATAAGAAGATCAAGATTACTGTCAAGGAATCCTGTGGAACGTTCTATTGGTGTGATTATTTTGATTTAGGCTTTTTGTTGTTGTTCTTGATGAATGGGGAGTTTTATTGTGTGAATTTTAACTTATGGTTAACTTGTTGTGATGATTTATGGAGTGTAAAGTGCTAGTTTATTGCTAGTGAAAATTGTGTGGGAGGTGGAAGAAGTGTGTGCGGAGTAATTCAGTAGTATATCTGTTGTTTATGTGCCCGACGATAGATTTCAGTCTAGGAACTGAACAGTAGTATTGTTGGTGAGAGGTTAGAAATTCAATGGTTTGTGGGGAAAATCATATTGGGCATCAACCTTAATCTTATCGAGCTTGGACCTTTTGAGTGAGAAAAATTTGTTGGATTTGGGGAGTTAATATGAATTAACTATGTGCAATTTCTTCTACTTGAAGAGATTTGAAGGATCCTTCTCTGGAAGGAACACTGTCTACTGAAATCGGTAATCTTGTGTACACGAAGTCGATGTAAGCATCTGTGAGCAATAGCCTAGTTTCTTCAGAATTATATTAACCCACTTATACAAGGATATTAACTGAGCTTTTCCTTGCAGAATTTAGCGCATCAACTCATTTTCTGGAATAATTCCTATAGGGATTGGAGAACTGAAAGAGTTGCAGAATTTGGACCTGGGATTCAACAATTTCGAACTTATGTCACACATGGTGATTTTAAACCCGCATAATCATATGCACTCACCTGGGAACATGTGCACCATTAAGCATTAGAAATTCATTACCTTATTTTAAGTATATTATTGTGTGACATCTGTTTATTCATATTGATATGTTGATGCTAAAATAAGCTTGTTCACTATGTATATTTGCAGTATTAGAGCCACGTGTGGGTTGGATTTAGAGAGGATTTGCCTTCATAGTTCAGATTCTCCTCAATCTGCTGCCAGGGAGATCCTTTTTCTTTCTTTGGGGAGTTGTCGTTACAGGTCAGTTTTTATTCCTTTGTTTTTCTGTTCATACAAGGGAATTATAAGTTTTTTTGTTATTTCTATCATCCAGATGCAAGATTTAGATGTTAATATCGATAAGACATCCTTTAATTGACAACCAATTTGCGTTACTGATTTTGTTATCTTTTACGCCCCTGGAAACATAGTAGTCTTCATTACCAACATAGTGGATCAAAACTGAACTTAGTGCTTGCGGAAACTTCAGTCGGATTTTTCAGTCTCTCATATGTGGTTCAAACTTTGAATTGTAGGGTGACAATTGCTTTTAAATAAAGCAACAACTTGTAACATACAAAAGCAGCTGTAAACTGGAGAGTGCGGACCAAGTTGAAGAAAATCTCTTGCCATGAGTCTCTGAGTCCAACCAACCATCTTTAGCATCAGTTTTCAATAGCTGGTTGTACATGAATGAATAGTTACTATTTTGTACTTTAATCAATACTAATTGTTCTATCTATGGAATAAATTTGCGCATGTAGTAAAAACTTGCGTAAAAGATTGTATAATTCTTCTGTGTCCCAACATCCATTGTGTCTGTGTCCCAACATCCATTGTGTGTGTCCCGACACCAATCATTTGAATATCCATAAGTTGGAGCAATTTTTTTTTTCGTACTTGATAAAATGACGACCTCTGAATTACTCTAAAAATTATTATTGATAAGTTCACAAAATTCTAAGTCAAATGACTGACTGACACACACAAAGAATCTAGTCCACTTGTCATCTTATCTCTAAAGTCTCATATTGACCATGTAATAGAGAGAGGAATGATTATTGAGAGAAATTAATCAAGAAAAGAAAAGAGAGTGAGAAGAAACTATTAGTTTTCCACTTCTCCATTATCAGATCAAAATCATCTTAATCTTTAAATCTCTCAACTAAAAATCCAATAATCAAAATCATTTTAATCTTCAAATCTTTCAACCAAAAATCCAATAATTGGTATCAGCGCATCGATCAATGGAATCTGAACTTGGAGTTATGGATCATCACATTAAGGAGGAGAATGTTGAGTTATGTGATGAAAATGTGTCTGTAAACAAGTGTTGTGCAGAAAGCCAACTTAGCTAGTATAAGAAAATGCAGTCAGTTTTGTTCATATGAACAACTTCTGTTTACAAAGTATTTTTTCTCTACATATTAGTATGTTTTTCTTTTAGAGTGAAAGAATTGTATGGACACAACTAGTCCACGTGTCATCTTATGTTGACCATGTAATAGAGAGAGAAATGATTATAAAGAGTGAGAAGATCTTAAAGAAATGGGAAACTAATAGTTTCTACTCTTTTTTTTTTTGTTTAATTAATCTCTCTCTATTAATAATCTCTCTCTCTCTGCACATGTTCAATATAAGACCTTAAAGATAAGTGGACCTCTAATGTCCATTCACTTCTATTGCAATCATTGAACATATACTACTACTACGTCGAAAACTAGAATCTGTAAACAAAAATGTTCACATGAACAAAACTGACTGCACTTCCATATGCTTGCTGAATTGGCTATCTGCACAACACTTGTTTACACACACATTTTATCACATTACTCAACATTCTCACAAAAAAAGCAATTGCAGATTTGTTGTCACAAAAAAAAATTGGGTGCACCTTTCTTGTTTCTCTTGGATATCTTCCATGACAATATTAACTAGCAAAATTTTTAAAGTGAAAGTGAAATCAAAACTGTTGTACTCTAAACAAGTAGTATACAGGGTTGACTAACCTGGAAATATGACTGAAAATCAAATAGTACCTCAATTTTAGCAAGAGGGTGTTTCCACCATTATTGCTTCTTTTTGCATCCATAGCCAAAGTCACTTGACACATAAATACAACTCTAAATTATTATACCACTGTTTAAAGAAAAGAGCTGTGACACACTCGTAGGAATATGAACACACTATATATACTGAACATAAACCTGCAACTCCAGAAACTATAGCAAAAGCTGAACCAATACATTTGCCTAGCTGTAGATTATATATGATATAAATGTTCTTAAACAGGTAACCATCAAAGTAAAAGTAATTTAACACAGTTTACGTCATAATGTGTGAAACATTTAAGGGG
Organism: Papaver armeniacum; assembly: GCA_023531295.1. Lineage (NCBI taxonomy): Eukaryota > Viridiplantae > Streptophyta > Magnoliopsida > Ranunculales > Papaveraceae > Papaver > Papaver armeniacum. The sequence goes on from JAJJWW010000903.1 coordinate 725,284, forward strand.
ATGGATAAAAGAAAACTAAATTACAGAGCGGCTACATCTTATAACTCATAGAAGAAGATAGAAAAAACAGGATGTGAAATGTGAATTCCAGTGCTGTAGTTGGACAAGAAACAGATAGAAGTAGTGTTAAAAAAAAAAACAAATGTGAATTCCAGCAAAGAAAAAGCAGGATGTGAAATTGTCTCATCCATCGACCACAATTAACTGGTCATGATATTTCTTCACCCACTTTGCATAAACTTGAGATTATCGGGAGGCCTTCCTTTAACAACCTTACTGGAGATTATGAAGAGGCAAGTTCATCTGACACCAATGTTGCTCCTCGCTCTTGAAGACGGCCATTCTCGCAGATGCTGCACTTGAAAATTTGAAATTAAGACGAAAATTACAATCATTTTTCCAAAATACTATCATCATTCAACATCTTTGCTTAGTATCAAATCATATCAAATGTCCTGTTAAGTACAAGAGGTAGATCAAGCCAGTTTCAATAATTTTGTTGTGTTAGATTCTGTCTTTCTTATTCATAAGACAATGAATGCATTAGGTACCTTCATCCATTCAAAATGCGAAAGGTTCTCTTTTTCAATGAGAAATTACGCATTGTTCATATGGGCGAAGTCTATAGATGTCTAATTTTTAATTAAAACTAAAAAATCTTGCACAAACAACTACATTTGGTTATGAGCTAGAATACAATCCAACAAACATCGATTTTTTCTGTCATGGAAGACGATGTCTAACATACAAAATTGATAATCATGTTCCTTAATACTTGTGGGGATTGTTTTGACTGACTGATGTGATATATTGCTTTATAACAAAATAATATACTCTGGAAGATTAGACAATGAAAATCCGTTTGTCTCCTATACCAATTAATAACCATTTAAGGTAAGAACTGATATATAATCTAATACCAAGTCATTAGATCTCAAGAATACCATGACATACCCTCGCAACATTATAAAGTGTCGGTATTTTTGTGGTCATAATATGCTCGTAGACATGATAAGCCTTGTCCTTCTTTTCGGACTTGAGTATTTGAAACGAGCACAATAGGTTTTCATCGACACTCATCATGGCACCATTATTATCATCTTCCCCACACTAGTTGTAGGCAAGAGAATATTGTAACAAGTGCACTGTTCGGAGACCTCATACACATCCTCTATAACCTGCACCCCTAAAGCGATCTCAATAAGCAACAAATCACACATAACAAGTAAAAAAAATCTGTAAACAAATACCAAGTGATTCACCAATAATCCTCATCCCTAACATTATTCCTTGAATGATTTTTAAATTTTTCTTCATAATTTTTAGTGTGCAGATATTATCCACATAATTTTTTAGACTGCAATTATTATCCACAGCATTTTATTAGCGTGCAAATATTATCCACAACTTTTTTTCAGTGTGCAACTATTATCCACAATGTTTTTATAGTGTGCAGCTATTATCCACAGAGATAATTAACCTTCATAATTGTGTATAGTATATTATGTACATCATTATTAGGAGTTAAAAAACTCTCCTTTGATTCCACAATTTGTGCAACATATATACATAAGTAAATGAGTTTAGAAATCCGTTTCTTAATATGAACAAACACATTAGTATGAAGTTGTGTGGAACATATCCACCACAAGAACCTGTGCAGGAAATATCCAGAACTAGACCCCTGTGTGGGGAATATCCACAACTAAAAACCATTCATTTAGTTGATCTTGCTAAACCTCAGTTACCAAGATAATGCACAAGCAGCTCAGTAATAGTAAATTGTGATAGGGAGTAAAATGAGGAATTTCATAGAAGTACATACCAGAAGGCCTTCTTTATCCCAAGAATGTAAGAATGGTACTACCACCAGCCAAATCCCACAATCATAGACACATCACCATTCGCCATCTGAACAATTCATCTTACTGTTAAAATTCCATCTCCCATTACGTGGAAGGAATTCTTCACCATTTCCCACCTTCAACAGAAACAACAGAACAACACATTAAGAAAAATTAGCACAATCTTTGGAGAGTGGACTGTGCCCACCGTTTCCCACAAGTGAAGATATTTGGAGAGTGTTCAGTGCCTTTGTGTATCGTTGCAAAGATACCAACTCACAGAGCTACAGAGGACAACAACCCCGAGCTATAGTATGTACCAAGCGCATCTTTGCATTATGCACAAAACACTTAAAAAACAGTACATACAACTGGTATCATCCTTTTACCTCAATAGGGATGTATGTCGGCCTTTTCGGTTTACCCACGTTGATGCATGGGTAATTAGCAGAGTCATGTAACTTGGTATTAGTATACAGTCATGTGTTGTGACTTCTACAGGTTGAGCATCCAAATCTTCCCCCTTTCGGTTGATAGTAAATCTGCAATGTTAAAAAGCAAGAAAGCAAATGTCAGTGACTAGCTTGAAGTATCACATTAACCGAACATTTCTTGGTAAGAAAAAAAATAATCCTCACTTTGGTCGAGTTCTCTTGAGAACACCAAGAACTTTCTTGATATTATAGATAGTTTCCAATACAACGAACAAAGATGGTAAAACCCATAAAAAGTACTTCATAACGCTTTCCTGTACCCAGGTTTATCGGTTCTATAGTCAAGCTCAAGCATGACATCAAGTAGCTTTAATGGGGAGGAATAATGCAATGCAATGAAAGCATGAACTTGGATGACCATTTTCATATAAATTTGAGCTCAGATAACACATTCAATGACTAAGTAAGCAAGCCTTGTATGCTACAGTTTCTGTCATCCATCTTTCTTCGCATAGAGTACGCGTATGTTTCTACCATTTAATAACTGAAACATTGTAAAGTCCAACATTCAGTTAAAACCAAAGCATCCTGACCTAGATGTGTCTATCTTAGTTTTTTCGAAATTCCTACCTGACCATTCAATTCTTCTAAAGCCGTGCTAGCTGACTTTTCGGACATGAATTTGCACAAACCCATACCCTTTTGATTTCCCACTCCGATGATCACATATAACCTTAAGCTGATTGAGCAAATAACGTTCATACCCTTAAAAATGTATTCGGTCATTTAGCGGCTACGAAAATGCTAGCTTTGTATCAAAATGGAATATACCTTCAATGATTTGCCGTGTTGCTCAAAAGCTTCCTTGAGTACGGTATGTTTGTGTTATGAGAAAGACTCATCACGTTTAAGTTCTATGACATCGTGAGACAATGGTTATACACAAATGACATACCAAGATGTAATGGCTTTTCATTTCACTCTACTGGGGTCAAAGGGTGCTTCTAAAAATGGAGCATTTCATGTGATACCGAATCTGATCATATCAATTACAGACGACACTTTTCTTTTTTCTCTTTCTGTTTTCGTCTACACTTTTCATTTGGACTAACACCGCCACCAAGCTCCCACTTGCATTCCTATTAACAACAATTAAAAATTAAGAAACTTAGAGTTAAGAAAATTATTCAATGGAAAGAAAAGAGAAACTGATTTTGCAGCATTCCATCACTAGATAAGAAAATACTGTTTGAGGAGGCCTCTGTGAGCACAATGGGGAGCTCAAATTTGTTATTGCGGAAAGGACCGCCAACAGTAAATAAACTTCTTTCCATGTCATAAGCAAAATGTTTCTCAGCCAACTCGTTATGGATCTCTTTCGCTCGATCCATCACTTTCCTACCTATGCCTTTTACATCTACTAGTCGACCATATTCGTAAAATGTAGTAACTTCGATCCACAAATCACCATGCACATCCATGAAGATCCTATGTAATCAATTCTGAGCTATTTTGGTGCTCGGTCATGTACTACTGAGAACAAAAAAAAAAATCTTAAAATCTTTTGCATCAAGATTAAGCAAAACGAGAAACATAAGAGAGTTGTATTACCAATAGAGGTAATATGTCACCGCCATGTTTACGAAGAACCGAGAACCCTTCATGAGTACAAATATCATTAGTCAAAATCTTGCAAAATATAGTTCAACCTCTCTTGGTGGTGGAATTCTTTATTGCGAGTGGATTCAAAGCATTGCGGCTTGGTGTCTCTTGTGATCGGTCACTCCAATAAACAATTTATTCGAACTAGTGCAGCCAAGAATCACATTATCCCTACGAGATATATACAAAATTAAAACCCTTAGTGGAACCTTTGTAATAGAAAGTCAACAGAAGATGACTTTAACTTCTTTAAAGTTAAATAAGAAGAATATTATAAACTTATTATAAACACTAAGAGCAATAAAACAAAAACTGGAAGAGGGATAACCTACGACCCACGCAAGGCTCAAAATTGCACATTAAGGCAAAATATGATACTAAGAGCATCTTTTGTTGCTCCTCTTCTTGAAACAATTAATACTTATTGCAGCAAAAACTGAAGGAAGAAAAGATACAAACCAGTCACAAAGAAAACGGAACAAACCTAACGTAGAACCCAAAATGACATGGGGCTTGCTGCCTAAGATGCTTTGCCAGTATACGCCTTGAGAGCCTCATCCCACCGCTCCTGTTTTTCATACCTAAAGTAATAGCACAAAACCACATGATAAGAGCGTCTCCATCAATCAAGTAAAATTCACAACAATGAGTGCTAAAACTACTCGCCTAAGCGCGCAATAGCAAGGAAACGGTGGTCTATCTCTACAACAAAGGGCACCTGCAGCAACCTTCCTAACTTCATCGTTTTTTCTGCAAATGAAAAACATAAGTAAGCTATGAAATTTTGCTATTGCTATCTGCACCAAAAATGTCTTCTAAAAAATCGTTAGCATGCGCCAAGCAAAGAAAGGGCACCTACAACATCCGTCCATGTGTATATTGCTCTATTACAATTATGCCAAGTAGGTGATCACATGCTAGAGATTATCCAAAAGTTATGTTTGAATTTGTATAACTAGTTAGATACAGGCACATGCTACACATAGAAAGTGTGACAAGTAGACAAAATTGATTAAACAAATCATTAGGCGAAATTAATAATCTAGTGTGGCATCATAGGTGCTTCTCCAAAAATACATAATCGATTAAACCCAACATGATCTACACCTGAACTTCACATTATTCAGTAGGACCAGATGTAATACCAAGTAATAAGTTCTTTACATAACTACACAAAATTTTAAATCGAGCACTGCATTTCTCTTAAGCATTTCTACAAACAGTTGGGAAATTCACAAATTAGATAGATCAATAGATTGGATTTAAAACATCACACTGAAATTAACTTCTTGTGAGATCAAATCAAAGTGTTCACATTTACCAGTTCATCACTGCAAAGGAGCTGAGCAAATCCGCCATTACGAGTATGAGGGGACCAGTTTCAGATTGAGGAGGTTAGTGCAACACTCATGTAAAACGCATAATTCCATCCACATGATTTTTTCATGTATGAATAGTAATGCTTGTGGAAGCTGGAGAAATCGAATGCATAAAGTAAGTAACCCGATCCCTCTTTGTCTACAAGGTACTCAAGAAGATGTTTTCATTGAGATCTAGACATCACCTTTGCCCTCAGAAACCTCTGTTGCTGCACTTCAGCTATAATTCTGAAACAAACCAAACTTATATGTAAATTGAAGATAACCCAAATCCTAAAAATAATGCTATCAAAATAAAAATTAAAGATAACCCAAACCAAATTTCTGTTTAGATTTACTTAAAAAACGTCGAATTAAAAAAACCCTAGTAAGTACCTGACAGATTGCAGCTTCAATTCTCCTTTGTGCTTCAACATCAAAAGGATCCGCATTCAACAAGGCCTGAGATAACAATAGTAGTGGTGTTGGCGATTCTAATACTTCACATGCTATTATGCACTAATAAGAACACAGCCAAACGAAACCTGCTGGAATTAAATTTACACCCGTAGCAGCTCAAATCGATGATGTCGACACAGAATCTGCTCCAAATAGTACACTGATCTACTCTAATCTTAATTCACTTGATAATAACTTCTTAAATCAGCCCCAATTCTTCTAAAAATCACTTGTACTCCTACCAATTACTCAAAAATGAACCACATTTGAACATCAAAATCCAAAACCCGGTTTTTATTTTCCTTCTAAGACCATCTACAATCAAGCGAGAGAATTTATTGGCAATTACACATCTCTCATTCGGATTTCAAACCAACCTCCTTATATGCGAAACAAAAAACCCAAATTTTCAACAACAAATCCTCAATTCAACTAACCCGTAAGTTCAATATTCGTTTTCAATCCCTAAATATCCAAATTACTCAATATTTGTTCTACATTTTCAATTCAACAACATCTGGTTACCTCAACCATATCGAATATTCAAACAAACAAAAAACAAGAAGAAAAGATTTTAAGGAAATAGATAGATTCTATTCCATACGGTAAGAGAATCAAAACCCAAGATAATAAAATAGAGAAATCTAATCATGAACAAAATTGAATAACCTGGATCTACGATTTCAATGCTTCTTTCCCCGCTAACACAACGATAAATAGAGAGAAAAATGCAAGACCTGCTCTCTTGTTCATTCTTGAAAATAAAGCTCCCTGGTTACCTCTCTTTAGGAATAGAAGATGAAGAAAACAAAGAAGAGAAATAAAAAGAATGAGAAGAAGAACAGGAATAGGAAGAAGAAGATTTTTTTTTTTTTTTTTTTGAAGCAAAGGAAGAAGAAGATGTGTGTGGTGTGCTCCAGGTAAAAAAGTTAAGATGAAATCTTCTATTTGATTAAAAAAAAATCATCCAGAGACATCGAGGAGGATTAGTAATTAATATATTACTAATTGTCGTATAATTTTTCTAATAATCACGTATAATCATGTATATATAGGCAAAGTCGGGACATCACAGAATGGATGTCGGGACACCCAAACAAATCTGTTATGCCTATGATCCCAACATTTATACGATGTCTACATGCGCTATCCCAACATCCACGTATCACACGGTTAAATAGTAACCAGTAATTGTAAAAAATAAATAATAATAAAGAAATCAAATGTTGTGTACGGACAGGATAAAACACGTCATAAAATAAAAAGATAAGGGTAAAATAGTCCAAATACCAAAATACATTTAGTTTTGGCACCCTTTCTAAACAAGGCATAGTTTTCACACTATTATTGAAATCAATAATAGTTTCGGCCAAACACCCGCCAGTATCTTTAGCCTCCGTCACTCCATCACCACAAACATTGGATCCCTGACCTGCTCTCCAGATTTGCCATCATTAACACCAGATGTTTCAGCACCAACATTGTTAACATCACCACCAGTGAGAGTAAACGAAGAAGAAGGAATGTTAGCAGTTTCAACAACCAAAGGAGTTTTGCCTTTGAGATTTTCAGGCTCAGCTTCTTCTTCAGATTCGGTCACTTAGTCATCATCGTCCTCGCCAGAAGGAGCTTTCTCGTTATCAGCAGATTCATCATCAGAAAAAACTTCGAGATCCAAAGGTTCACGAGGAATACCTCGCCGGTCACAGAATTCGTTGAACAGCTTAACTTTGGAGTCCTGGGCGTTCTTCCTGGTTAACTTAGCAACCTTCGCGGCGTCTTTCTCCATTATGTTGAAGTCCTCATTAAGTTCCTTGATCTCCTCTTTAATTAAGATTGGAGACTTCCTTGGCAAGTTCGTTTTTCTGACGAGATAGATGGAGCACTTGGTTCTTAAAATGATGCTCTGAGTCTACAAAGAAAAGAAATAAAATAAGGAATTTAAGGAATAAAACAAGGGAAAGGGAAAGAAATGACATACAACCCCTAAAACTACCTTCCTTCTGAAAGATAACAGAAACCAAAGTTTTCTGGACGTCGGTGTTAAGATGGTCAAGCCTAGCTATCTCGATCCTTGCCGATTTAAGTTGAACACAAAGTTTGTGACACGAGTTATTTCACCCTTTACCATGACCAGATTCAGAATTAGCCTCATCAGGAGGGTTGATGATAAGGTTCTTGCTCTTTAAAGGATCAATAGGATTCTTCTTCGTAGATGAAGTGATATCTTTCTTCTTACCCTGAAATCTTTCTAGACGAGATAAAAGAGCAGTTACGTCGCCCTTCAGTTTCGTATTTTCAGACTTCAGATCGGTGACTTCATTACAGAGTTTTCGAAGATCAACTTCAGATTTATCTTTCCTTTTAATTATGCGAATCTTATCCTCTTCCAAGCGTTTAATCTGAGCCAGCGACGAAGAATGAAGGTTACGCAAAGTGGTGAGAAGATTACCAACACGCTGTATCTCAAGCTTCAAATTCTCGTTCTCTTTATCAGGATGAAGGTTCAACTCCTCATTATTTGAAGATTCGGTGGCCAAGCGGTCTGATTAAAGGAATAAAGTCTCAACTTTCTCGCTCAAAATTTCATTTTCAGTCACGTAACTGCTAATCTGGGATGTAAGGTTTAAGTTTTCCAAGCGGATGTCTTCAAGCAAGTCCTTCGCCTCAGAAGCATCCATTTGATGTTCCAAACATCGAGCTTGACGAGAAGTAAAACAGAATACAATAAAAACAGAACACACAAAGAAGAGAAACTTACCGCGAAGTTCAACATCTTTCTTCTCCAGTTTGGACGAACGCTCCTTTTCTTCAACAAGATCCTTTTTGATTTCACGAACTTGAGCACTATATTTCCCTAGCTGTTCGCGGGACATTCTAGTTTCAACGAGCTGAGCCGCGTGGCTGTTAAACTCCTGAAAACAAACAAACAGATTAGAAGATAATGATAATAAATAATCACAAAAAACGATGATTAAAAACTCACCAAGCCCATTATTGCAGCATGCTGGTTAAGGGAGAGGTTCGGTGAGGCATTCACTATGAAAGATTGATCCTCAGGCAAGAAAGTATCATAACTAAAGGAAGCTAAAGACTCGGCAGCAGGAGATCGGAGGGAAGCATTCTCTCGAGTTGAGATGTAAATCTGCCTTAGAAAATCCATATCAGGGATATAGGCAGGATCCTGAACTTCGTAGGTCTTCTCCTTGACTTTACTCTTACCCTCTTTATCCTTGGAAGATTTATCCAGGGAATCATCCACAACAACAGTGGGAATAGAGAAGAAGGACTTCGCAACCTCAGAAGACTCAGGAGGAATATCTTCGCGAGAAGATGAAGTTGGTTGACGTTGAGGAGCAGGAGTTGGTTGACTGGTGGTCACTTTAACTTGAATCAAAGCAGCCAGATCCAAGACCCTACGTTGGCATTTGGGGGGCTCTTTGGCGGGAGGAGACTAGGAAATATCGTCCTGTAACGAACAAAATGAGAAAACAGCACAAGATGAAAGCTACGAAGTAAAGACAAGTGAAATACCTTATCACCAGGGGAAGGAATCAGAAGACGATCACGCTTCCAAAGACTCCTAGTAGAGCCCGTAGCAGTTTGAGGGACGGTGGGCTCCTTTTCCTGAAAATGAGTGGATAAGAACTGATAAGATCGTTAAAAAAAAGGCGAAGTTAGACAATGAGGTCATACCTGTTCGGAGGAAGGGGAATCAACGGTGGACTTCTTCTTCTCACGATCCTTGATCAGACCAGGAGGAGGGACTTCATACTAAAAAAAAAAGATTATTTTAAAGAAGGCTTTGAATAAAACAGGAAAAAGTAGACAGTAAGAAAGAAAGAAGGCGAAACTTACCCCAGTTGGCATCTCGCGCCATTGAGTCCTCCCAGGTTCAAAAGCTGCGAGATGAAGATGTTTTGGTAAAGGACCAGTACGAAGGTTTACAATTCTCGTCAAGACCCCAGATCACGGGACCCTCAGCAATCAACGGAAACATCATCCAATCCTCGTCATTAGAGAAACGAAGATGATCTTGCCTCGGATTACCTAGGGGCTCAACATCCAAGATAAAGACTTTGGAGGAGTCATCCATGGATTTGCGAGAAATCTTAACACCCCACTCTTGATATTTTTGCATAGACAAAGTCTTGTCAATGTAATTCGCCAAGAAGGAGCCTATGTTATAATCCTCCGGGTTAAACTCCTTCGCAACTAGCGGGATTTGAGAAGGAACACCATTAGAACGCCTCATGAATTCATTGGCAATACGAATAGCGTTCCCACACAGTTGAAAAACACCTCGTTGAAGCTGCACTAATATTTCATAGAACAGCGGGTTCTCAGGATCGTACAAAGGCAAGGAGAGACCTGCTCTCAATTGGCGGACGGTGATGATGATTCTAGTTGAAGACCATGTTTCAGACTGAATCCACCTATAATTCAACTCCATATCCTTGGTCGCAGTAATAGGAGGAGAAACTGAAGAATCAACGGCAGGAGTTAGGGTTATACCTTTTCTATGAAATTCGGCTTGAAAATCTTCAAGGGTTTTGGAAGCTGTCGGAGAAGGGAATTTTTTGGGAGCCATAACTTGAAAGAATAGAGGTATATGAAGATCTAAGATCAAAGAGGAATGTGGAAGGAAAAGTTTGTAGAAGAAGCAGTGCAGAACAGCGGAAAAGAAAGAATAAAGATCGAAAAAAGAAGAGAAACGGAAATATTTATAGTGAGTAGTAGCAAGTCACAGAAGAAGAGAGACCGACTGCAAGCGGTTACCAAATCGTGGGAGACATAAAGGCGAGAAAAACGGAGACGTGGCGGTTACGAATTTAATGCAGGTTTCTCTCTCCATCCTTAATCCATAAGAATAGAGAGAGAAAAGGCAAAATGTAGGTACAGAAATCCTACTCGCCACGTGGTCAAACGAGGTTGAATGAGATCTACGAAGAAGATCCAAATTAGAAGATCTTCATCAGCCCCGAGAAGAGACGTCAGTGACTATTCAAATCAGTTGTCAGACATACTTTAACAAATATTGAATCTACGAAGTCCAATTCGGCAGAACGGTCACTAACGAAGTAACTTTACTTGGGCTAGAAGAGAACTCACGAGGAATGACAAGTTAGGCGAAGATAAGATTGTTGTGCAAGAAATAGAGACAGCTGTCCCGACATAGTACCGAAGTTATCGGCGAAAGAAATGGAAAAACTTTATTGAAAATGGCTTGGGCGAAGTAAAAAGTAGAATCATGTGAGTTGTGTGATTCTCTACGAAGTAAAGATGAGATGTACTCCACTACTTAACTTTGCCTATAAATAGAGGCCTTAGCCGACTGTAAAAGGGGTTGGAACTTTTGTATGGGAGAGGTTATGTTGAGAGAAAACTAATTAGGGTTCTTGTGAGTTTCCATACTTGTAATATCATCATCATCATTTTGATCAAATAAATGAAGTAACATTTTTATATCGTTCATTTGATAATGTCTTAGAATTATTGTATTTATCATTTGGGTGTACTACTGGATTTTCAGTAATTACAAACCACGAACACTTTGGAATTGTTAAAAAAAGTAACAACTAATAACGAAGAATTTACACATCATGGTTAGGCATTTCAATTGAACTACTTAGAGAACAACATAGCTTAGAGCAAAGTTTATGGGGTTGGGTGTCTCAATCAAAATAAAACAATTTAGTGTTATGAATGGGTAGTAGAGGAAAAGCCCATTTTCTTTCAAACTCAACCGAACAGTCGTTCATATGATATGAAGAGTGATCGAAAGCCTTCACTATAAGGACAACGGACAACGGTTTTCCTTATACATACTAGTATAGCACGCACGCGCGATGTGCCTGCCATTTCGTTCAAATGAAAATCGAACACTTCATTCAATAACTTTGTAGTTCAAGTGAAAAAGAACATAAATTAAAGATCATTCATTTTCCACCATGTTCCTGTCACACACCCAAAGGTCTGATATTACTCAAAATAGAAGCAAATTAGTGCAAGCAGTAGATATTATTAATGTCAATTACTACAGACATGGGGAATTTAGTACAAAGAGTGTTACAAACATTTTGACCTTGAACATGATTATGCTTTTCAAAGCAGACCAATTAAGAAAAATGGGGTAAACAAAAAAGGTAGACATAGTCGAAAATTAACCCAGATAGGACTATTTGGACAACCAAAACCGACTTGCATAAAAGTACAAAAGGAAAATGAATTAAAGGCGATACAAAGCAAGTATCACCATTTCCCATTGCTTCTTCTAAGTAAAAAAGTGTGTATGGAAAGGAAAAAATCAACCTGCACACCAAACAAAAAGAAACTACAATCTACTTTGCATAATAGTGCGTGTTAGTTTATATGAAATTAGTCAAAATGAAAGTAGTCAGGGCCAATGAAATTAGGTGGTGAATGACAGATAAGTCGGTCTAGAGCAAGACTAAATTACCAAGTTCATCAAACCCACATATAAGCATCCAGATGAGCGCATATGGTTGAATTTCGTTATCGTAAAATAATTTGATAGCTTGTATAGCCAATTTCAATACATAGCCATCTTCTTCTATCATTTGTGCCTGCATTAGAACACATATTGGTTATGAGTACTACCAGAACGGCAGAATGTGTCGGGCTTGACACCGGAAAAAAGTGTATGGAAAAGTTAATTATGCCAGTCTATCAAGCGCCAATCAAATACGTGAAGGCCGGCAATTAGAATATTTCGGGATAACTTTAGCCATTAAATCCATCCGAAAAGAACATATAAATTACATATTTATCTGGCTATACCTTCAATTAGGTAGTGTTGCAGACAACTCAAAATATGTAGGATCAGTTTACATGAAGGGCTTGTGTTACTCATTAAGTAAAAACACAAATGGCAGCTCCAAGTTAGGGCCCTTATGGTAAATTCAAAAGGAAAGAAGCATTGTAACTAAAATTGTACCTTCCAAGCCACCGTAATGATAGACAATTGTCTATCGAACAGCTTTTTAGCCATTGTGGCTCTTGAGTTTTCAAACTGATCATTCAAAAGCTGCCTTACCATACAACCAAAAGCTTCCCCAGATCTCTGCAGATACAACCACCTGTATATATATAACTATGATTAAACATGATCTAACTGGATATGAACACAAAACATCATATTAATATATGGGTAGGAAGGTGGTGTGGCAGTGCCGCAGTGTCAACCCACCGGCAAATGTTGATGCTGCTATTCATTTTTTTTATCTATCATGACAGGGGAGACTGGGTTATTATCGGGCAACATTTCTGAAACTTGCTATGGAAATCATAAACCAACATGGCCGTCACTGAGACAGGTGACGACAGTTTATTATGTAATCCTATAACAGTACCATCAACTTTATGTTTGAACGTAAAATGTGTTATCCCTGCCTCATTTTCTTCTCCTCTTTCATGGAAGGTTAGACTTTAAGGACTCAGTGTGCGCATGTGGATAAAATCATCAACTCCCAAAAGCCTAGCTAGAGTAAACTGCAAGAAGTTCATGATACTTGACGAAAAACTATTCAGACATTTGTACACTTTGAACATGCTCTTCAAGAAATAAATGCAAGCTGGGAAGACATTAGTGTTTTCCTAATGCAGAGGCAAAATTCAACTCTAACTAATCCCATGAAAAAAAATGTGGTAATAAAATAATATCAACATTTAAAGTAAATATTCAGTTTAGTACTTACCTGTGGTTTTGGGGCTACTGATGTGTGTTGGTGAAGAGATGGAAAATGCAGCAGCAGATTCAGCAATTTCTTTACTGAGTTGTTCAAACTTGGCTTGATGTGGATGCTCAACCTTGACCCTAAATGCAATCAAAGTTAAGTTCATCATCAAGTAAAATTCACAAAACACTTGAGTAACCTGAATCTCAATTCTGGTACCTAATTTACATGATTTGAATTCACCCAAATTTAAATGAATTAGATTACTTAGGAATTTGACTAACCTGGGTTGAAATGTGTTGTTTTAGTCTTTGATGTTCCGTAGCATGAGAAACGGACATCAATTGCAATGGTTTCTCAAATTGGGAAGGCAAAATTCATAATTTAGGTCAAAATTCTAAAACCGGTGAATGAAAATTTTAAAATTAGAGAAGAATAAGTTTCAAAATCGACTAACCTGGATTGAAACATTATTTGAAGCCTCAGATTTTCCGTAGCCTTTGTTGTTCTTTCATGGTGGAGGTGTTTCAGAAATTTTTTTCATGAAAAGAAAAGAGTTGAGACGAAGAATAAGATTAAGAATCAAATAACCTGGGTTGAAATCTGTTGTTAGGTCTCATACTTGTTGTAGTTTTTGTTCTTCTTTCATGGTTGAGTTGTTTCAGAAACCATGGCGGAGATGCTGGAGGTGTTTCAGACGAAAAGAGAAGAGTTGAGACGGAAGACGAAAGAGAAAACGAAACTGGTTTTCTGTTGTTAAGTCAAGTTACGATTGTAACCTTTGCTGCACAGTTTGGTTGGTAGAAATCAGCGAGGGTAGTTACGTAAAAGAGGGTGGCCACGGTCCAAAAACCCCTCTTTTCTTTATATTAGTATAAGATAAGATAAGATAAGATGTAGAGATTACATGAAGAACGGAAGTTGAAGTACCGTTAGATAGTTTTCGGCCCCAGTCGGCAGACAACTTGCATTCCGGGGCAGTTTGGGTATTTTTTTACAACAACAAAAAAAAAAAAAAATCTCGTCGGGGACGATTTGTTTTCCTTTTACAGCTCAATTTTTCTTGCATACGCCATATAGTTGCTTCCAATACTAATGAGTCTAATTCCCATACTGGGTTCTTACTCCATCACATAACCTCCTAACGGTTTTGAAAACAATATACTGTTTCAACACTCTCGGATAAGGGTGCACACGGTACGGTTCGGCTCGGTTCTTGACGAGACCCAGTACTGTACCTCCCAGACCTCGGTTCCAAAATGTTGGGTAGACTGCATACTTTGTACCTCGGTTTAGGTACCATTAAAACACCAGTCGGTACACTGTACGGTTCCTGCACCAGTCGATACTTTTCCAGACAGAAATATATGTTTTTTTCTCTGACAATCTAAGTACCTGTTTTTCAATATATTAAGTAATACTAATATCTCAAATTCTCATTCAAAGCAACAACTATAAGTAGCAATATTAAGTGAAAAACACACACACTACTAAAGTCTGGAAAATCCGAAAAAAGAACAAGTAATAGTAGGCAGTAGCTACAGTCTACGAGCAGGACACACACACACACTAAGTCTTGAAAATGAGAAAATCAAGAAAAAAAAAAAAGAACAATCGATAGACACATTTTTGTGTCCGAATTGTCCTCGTGTTGGTATTGTTGGAACTCGATTTTTGTACTAATATTGTGTTTTTATGTATTTTTAGGTAGTTTTGGAAATAAATATTTTTGGAAAATTCGGCTCGAAAAGTTGCTCGGAGCACCTCAGGAGGACAAGTGTTATTCGGACTCTCATATTTGGATAAGGGGTAACCAAATTGCTAAAGGGGCACCCCAAGGAGACACTGCTATTTGCACCCCGAGCAAGGATAAGGGGCAGTCATCATCTTCATTCAAAAACTCGGTTTTGGCGGAAACTTTTGTTCTTCAGCGCGATTTTTGGCTCGAGATTTGACGTGCTAGAGGGAGACTCAATATTTGGAATTTGTTGGGGTGATGTGACAGATCATCATAACGGGCGTGAAATCTTGGCGTTATAATTGCATATATTTATTTGGAAATTCCACGAGAAGATAAAACAGGGAACACGTATTTGGTCGAGACATTCACGGGATTTTTGTGAGCTGGCGTGTGTAGTTAGGGTGTTTGAGTCTCTAAACGTGTTTGTATGTTCTTATCGCGCGGTATTGACGCGTGATGGAGATAAAATGGGAAACTATACTCGCTGCAAATTGGTGAAAATATTCCGAGATATTGTTTCTTTAATGGCGAGAAGATTTGGGAATTAAAGGGGAAGATATTACGTCTGGCGTATATAAATAGGAGGGGTCGAGCTACAGAGAGGGGACGGAGAGATTAGGGAAGGTTTGGAGCACCACAGAGTCGAGAAGAATCAAGTTGCAGAATATCTTTCTGCTGCTGCATGAGCTGAAGAACACGAAGAACAGACAGCTCAAGACCGTCGTTCTTCAACAGTGACAACGACTCAGAGGTGTGGGTCGCATTGGAGGCGAGACTTAAAGGAATAAGTAATGACAGTTAATAATTATCGTCTCTCGTAACACTTCGGTTTGTAACGAGAAATAAGTGTTACAAACCCTATTTTTCATTAATTCTCCCTTATTCATCATTTGTAAACCATTTTTGAGCAATGAAATCAACTTTTGAGCGTGTTTCCAACATGATGAGCTAGACCTAATCTCCGGGGCGAGGGAGGAAGCCATTTCTTCCAAAAGTTATGTGGTAAAATTTATTTAAATTTATTTATGCAATTCTTTTATGATTATTTGCACCGAATGAAAATTGAGTAAATGATTTTCATTAATTAGTTGTGTTTTCTCTTGATGAAGTATGCTTAGTTTAGGGATTTTGATACTTCATGCTTGCGATTAACAATTGATGTTTTGAGAATCTAATTTTGGCAATGATTAGAATCACAATTTCTTTTGATTGGAGTTATATTGTCTAGAATTGCATGATAAACATTAACATTAAATCACATGAATTTTGGTGAATGGTGAAATCCTAAACCCCGGTCTCTCCATAATTTTCACAAAACTTTATATTGAGTTTGTTATATTTTTGCTTTAAAAAAATTAAGTCTAAAAATCTGCTTTCACAAGTCTCAACGAACCTATTACTACAACATCATTGAAAATAACCATCAATTTTTGGCGCCGTTGCCGGGGACTTGTCTTTAGGCTAGAGTTTTTAGATTTTTTTTTTTTTTAGGTTTTTATTTGTTTTTATTTTATTTGTTCTTCTTTACGTTTTTGGATTTTTTGTCTTTTCCTTACAGAATTTGGAATTCGGAGCGAAAGAAAATTTTGCGAAACCTTTTGGTGAATACTTAAAGACTGGGAGTAAAAGGCAAAGCGAAAGGAGCGAAAGAAGAAGATTTTTTTTTTTTTGTTTATAAAAAAGAGAGAAAAAAAAAAGAGAGGCATTTTTATTTTTTAGACTTTCTTTTTCTTTTGCACTTTTACTTTTTGGACTTTGGACTTGGACATTTGGACATTCTTTTATTTTTAAACCCTACGGAAGGGTAGTATTAAATATAAGCGTATGCGAGAGAAGGACGGTGATTACGATATCACCTCGGCCCCTCGGGTTCGTACATGACATAGGAGTCGTGGCCCGAGTCGACTACAACGGTTCATCCCCGTGCGGAACGGGAGGTAAGTTTGTCGAAACACTCGTGAATCCCCTTGTTAGCGAGTTACTGTATTCCTTCGTTTGCATATATGCTGAGGACTTGAAAACGGCTGTTTTAATTTCCTAGTAAAGGGCAAGGCCTGGCCATACAAGATAAGGGTTCGGATTTCATCACCGTTCTCTTCTTGCCCGCCTTAGGAAAACAATACTTAACGCGAACCTAAGCCTTAAAATTTGGAATAGAACAAGACCGATAGGGTAACGAGCTTAGTAGGAAAGTCTTTCGAAAAATATTGGTTACTCTTTTAGCATACTTCGAAGTTCTTGATGGTCTCTGTGAAGTTGAATGCGTGACTGCGCCGCCTTGTAATAGCGGTAAGGCCTTGGGTATCAAAGCTCCACCGAGCTTCCCTCGCCTTGATTCAACTTACTTTGACTCGGATTGATCCGAGGGGTTTGCTTAAATCAGAATGAATTCCCTTTCGAAGGATTAGAAGCTGGTCTAGAAAACAATCTAAGTGGAGTCATCATGCTTTTTGTTTGCTAGATGTCATTAGGTTTGCTGTGGTGGAGTCAGCCTTGTTTGTGTTTGCATAGAACCTACCTTCCTTTTAGGATTTTTTCTTTTTCTTTTTTTTTTTTTAGTGTATGCCCGAGGTCATTAGAGAACGGGATTGGAAAAGAAACACTCTAGGTCGTTTGATTAGTGACAAACCTAGTAGTTCTTCTTGTGAAGGCGAGGAACTCGAAGACTCTTCTTTTGAGAGCCCCGTTTTTGGAAACTTCAGTTTTGAGAATTTGTCTCTTTGTGAGGAAAGTACCCCTAGTACTTCAATTTGTACAGTGATGGCTACTTTGAAAGATTACATGTTCCCAACTAGGACCAACCGAGCTTCGTGTATTAAATTGCCGGCCAATACGGCTAATTTCGAGATAAAACCTAGTCTTCTTGGATGATCCCTATATTCTTAGGAAAAGATGATGAGAACCCTTATTTTCATATTAGGGACTTTGAGGAAATTTGCGGGACGGTTAGAATAAAAGACCTCCATCGATGAAGTCTTGAAACTTAAGATGTTTCCCTTTTCCTTGAGAGATAAATCCAAGACCAAATTTGAACAACCTACCATCTGGATCCATTGAAACATGGCGGGAAATGATTACAGCTTTCTATATGAAATTCTACCCTAAGCATAAAAGCTGAGTGTTAGGCGAAAAATTAGTACTAGTGTGCAACAAGAGGAGAGTCTCTTTATAGGTTTTTAGAGAGATTCAATGATCTCCTATCCCAGTGTCCTCACCATGGATTTGATAAGATGAAACTCGTAGAGATTATTTATGATGGTTTAGACTATTCGACCAAAGCCATGGTCGAGTCTATGTGCTTGTTGGTGAGTTCACTAGTAAAAGTGCCGAGGATGCCTTTACCTTCTTAGGAGTTGTTCTTGAGAAATCCCAACAATGGGAGTCTTGTGTTGAACCCCAAAAAGACTCTTGGTCAATAGAAGTGGCACCAATGTGGTAGATACAAGCTTCGAGTCGGATTCTAAGTTTTTGCTTTGTCAGAAGGTTAGAAGCTTTGGAAATGGGTCGAGTCTAAAAATAGGTCCCTTGTTGAACCTAATAGAGCCTCTCAAGTCTCTAGTTGTGGAATAGAGGCCCGATAACTCATTTTGGGAAGGTCATGTTAGTGAAGAACAAGCTCATGCTGTATATAACAACGCTAGGTTTGAGAACCGTCAGAAGTCTAACCCCTACTCAGAGACCTACAACCCTGGTTGGAGAAACTATCCTAATTTTTCTTGGTCTAAGGGCCAGAATCAAGGACGGTCTAGTAATTCTCAGCTTCCCCCAGGTTTTGGTTATACTCGGAACCCTTCGAGGTCAAACCCGGTTTGAGAACACTTCGAGAAAAAGATCTCTACCTTAGAAGAAGCTCTTACTATGTTATCGGCCCAACCACCTTAGCTTTCAACAAGAAACCGAGCAGAACCATAAGGATAATTCCCGGACTCTTGCTAAATTAGAACTTCAAGTCGGCCAAATAGCTAAGTATTTAAGTGAGAGAGAAGAAGGTAAGTTTCCTAGTCAATCTCAACCCAATCCTAGGGGGGTCCATCAAATATCCGTAGTTGGTGAGGAATCATCAAACCATGTAAACTCGATAAAAACCCTTAGGAGCGGTAAAATGGTAGACAATAAGGTAGCCATGCCTAGTGGACATACTATAGTTCCACCTTCTACGTCCCAAGAGGAACCCGTAGCCGAGGAAACCGAAACAATCCCTAAGGAGTCCCAAGAAATTCTGTTAGGACTACCTTTGTGCCTAGAGCCCCATATCCGCAGTTGTTATCCCCAACAAAGAAGGAGTCGACATTCAACGAGATAATGGAAACATTTAAGCAGGTGAACATCAATATTCCGTTATTAGAAGCAATTAGGCAGATGCACAGCTTATGCCAAGTTCCTTAAAGATCTTTGTACACGAAAGCGTAAGCTTAATGTCCAAAAGAAAGCCTTTTTAGCTGGTCAAGTAAGTTCCATTCTTCTGAACCAAACACCTCCTAAGTATAAGGACCCTGGATGCCCCACCATATCTTGTGCGATTGGTAATCACATGGTCGATAAAGCTTTACTTGACTTAGGAGCTAGTGTTAACTTACTCCCGTATCATGTATACACCCAGCTAGGACTTGGTAAGTTGAAGTCGACCAAAATGACACTACAATTAGCTGATAGGTCTGTAAAAGTACCTCGTGGTGTCATAGAGGATGTTCTGATTGAGGTTGATAAATTCATTTATCCAGTGGATTTCGTTGTTCTAGACACCCAACCTGTTCAAGACCCAAATGCTCAAATCCGGTGATTCTAGGTCGCCCATTTTTAGCCACATCTAACGCTTGTCATCAATTGTAGGACTGGGCTTATGAACATATCCTTTGGTAATATGACCACTGAACTAAATGTCTTTAATGTTACTAGACAACCTTCTGAGATAGATGATTTAGAAGTGGTGAACATGATTAGCACTCTAGTTCCCGATCCTTTAGCTTTGCACTATGTTTGATAATCCATTATTTGATGAACCTTTCAAAGTGCCTCGGAGGAGGTAACCAATACGAACACCTTAGTTGATGAGCCTATATTAGAGATTTTCTTTGATAATCCCTTATACGATGATGTTGTTCGTTTAGATGACCAGTCTCCCAAAGAAGCTAGTTATTGTGCTGACTTTATGGACCCTAGAATCCATCCCATAGATTTTGGTCTATCTGAGGATATTAGAGATGTTCACCCTAAGTTTGGGGGTAATGATGACTCTAGTGATCGTCTTGTATCCCTAATTGAAGTCCCTAACTTGGGACTCGAGCTTTGTGTGTCTGAGATATTACTCGAGTCTATTCAGACTCAGCAACCCGATCCTCCTGATACTGTCCAGGAGGTAACCAGTATTAGAGACCGTTTTTCGGATGAATCTAGTTATCAAGATACACATATGAAGCTCAATTATGCTACCTGAGATGAACCTAGTTGTCTTGACAGAAACCTTATATGAGGATGTGCTCCTTCTATTCATTTATCTGAACCAGTGCAGTTGTCTGATATTGGTGTTAGCTCTATTTGGTCTTATGGACCCACAACTATTTCGGCTATTGGTGTATGACTTTGGAAGGTGAAGATCCTTTTTGAGGTGTTTGATGTCTGGCTGAAGACTATAAACTTAGCACTTCTTGGGAGGTAACCCATGCTCTTGCAACACGGTAATATTTCTCCTTAAACTTTTGCTTCAAATGGTAACAGTTTCTCCTTTTTCATGTTTTTAATTTCATCTTTAGAACATTGAGGACAATGTTAGATTTAAGTTTGGGGGTATGGGAGAAACTTTTTAGTTGCATTTTTGAAACTTCTAGCGTCACATTGTATCCGGTTAGCTAAGTTTACATACTGTTTCTCACCGAAAAGATAGAAATTGGAATGCTAGGGATAACAACCTATTGAGACATTAGAGAAAAAGACATTGAGATCCTTGAAATTCAGGAGAGAACTTGTTCCTTTTAGAGGGTAACCGTGATGGACCTAACCATCCATGATGGAAAGGCAAGTAGGTCAGGAAATGCCAGAAAGACAAAGCAACCTCACAATGTAGTCTTAGTTACTTGATTACGACTCTCTCTCAGTAGAAACTTATCATCATCAACAAGCAGAGCGACATCAAAATCTTTGAAGAAAGTTGAAGACGTTTAAGGTTTAGAAGCAACAATAGAAAAGAATAATTCAAAAATCAAAGTTGAAGACTTAGAGCAAATTATATAAGTTGTTGGAATTCATGATACCAAGACATCGTGATTTGCGAAGATCCAAGTTTTTCTCTCATGGCCATGTAAATTTTTGTTTAAAAAAAAAAAAAAAAAAAAAAAATATATATATATATATATTTTGTTCAATAAGGCCATAGAAATCTATAAGGAAGTTGCAAGTGAGGAATCGAAGAGAAGAGTTAATTGTCAAGGTTCTATGAGGTTCAAGAGTTTATCATCAACGGTTGAAACCGAAGAAGACGTTGTTTTATTGAGAGCACTATGAGAGAGTCGAAGAAAGATACATTTGGTTGCTTTGTTAGTCCGCTTTCAATCGGCACAAGATCTTTCTAGCTTTGGTTTAACTCATCACACGTAATTAATCCAGTGTGCAGCAGATGTCCCTCTCATCTTTTTCTCTCTCCTAATCTTAGTCCGGTGTAAATCGGCGGACGCATCTTACAATGTTTATCTAGCGTGTAGCGGATATCTCTTTATCTAGCAGTGTTGCGGATGTGTCTCCCCTTTTCTTCAGTCAGCTTTAGAGCTGACACCATTAATTTTCTAGCATTCTAGTCACTTGGAGATAGGTTGAGAATTTGTATGTCCTCATAGCTCTTTGGATACTTGTGACCAATTAGAAGTACAAAAGTTTTGTGGGTACACCTGGGTAAACCCTCCGGAGACAACACTCCGCCACTAGGGCCACCTAGGGGTTCAAATGATTTTTATTTTCTAGAATAAATTTGCTCGAGGACTAGCAAATAATAAGTTTTGGGGTATTTGATAGACACATTTTTTGTGTCTGAATTGTCCTCAGTGTTGGTATTGTTGGAACTCGATTTTTGTACTAATATTGTGTTTTTATGTATTTTTAGGTATTTTTGGAAATAAATATTTTTTGGAAAATTCGGCTCGAAAAGTTGCTCGGAGCACCTCCGGAGGACAAGTGTTATTCGGACTCTCATATTTGGATAAGGGGTAACCAAATTGCTAAGGGGCACCCCAAGGAGACACCTGCTATTTGCACCCCGAACGAGGATAAGGGGCAGTCATCATCTTCATTCAAAAATTCAGTTTTGGCGGGAAACTTTTGTTCTTCACCCGCAGATTTTTGGCTCGAGATTTGGACGTTTAGAGGGAGAGACTCAATGGTCCGGAATTTGTTGGGGTGATGTGATGAGATCATAACAGCTTATCTGGCGTTATAATTGCATATATTTTGGAAATTCCACGAGAAGATAAAACAGGAAACCCGTATTTGGTCGAGACATTCACGGGATTTTTGTGAGCTGGCGTGTGCAGTTAGGGTGTTTGAGTCTCTCTAAACGTGTTTGTATGTTCTTATCTACAACAGAGACGCGTGATGGAGATAAAATGGGAAACTATACTCCGCAAATTGGTGAAAATATTCGAGATATTGTTTCTTTAATGGCGAGAAGATTTGGGAATTAAGGGGAAGATATTAGGTCAAGCGTATATAAATAGGAGGGTCGAGCTACGAGAGAGGGACGGAGAGATTAGGGAAGGTTTGGAGCACCAAAAGAGTCGAGAAGAATCAAGTTGCGAATATCTTTTCTTCTTTGCATGAGGTGAAGAACACGAAGAACATCAGCTCAAGACCGTCGTTCTTCAACAAGTGACAACGACTCGGAGGCGTGGGTCGCATATTGAGGCAGACTTAAAGGAATAGTAATGCTGACGAGTTAATAATTATCGTCACTGTAACACTTCGGTTTGTAACAGAAATAAGTGTTACAAACCCTATTTTTCATTAATTCTCCCTTATTCATCATTTGTAAACCATTTTGAGCAATGAAATCAACTTTTGAGCGTGTTTCCAACATGATGAGCTAGACCTAATCTCCGGGGCGAGGGAGGAAGTCATTTCTTCCAAAAGTTATGTGGTAAAATTTATTTAAATTTATTTATGCAATTCTTTTATGATTATTTGCAATAGAATGAAAATTGAGTAAATGATTTTCATAAATTAGTTGTGTTTTCTCTTGATGAAGTATGCTTAGTTTAGGGCTTTTGATACTTCATGCTTGCGATTCACAATTGATGTTTTGAGAATCTAATTTTGGCAATGATTAGAATCACAATTTCTTTTGATTGGAGTTATATTGTCTAGAATTGCATGATAAACATTAACATTAAATCACATGAATTTTGGTGAATGGTGAAATCCTAAACCCCGGTCTCTCCATAATTTTCACAAAACTTTATATTGAGTTTGTTATATTTTTGCTTTAAAAAAATTAAGTCTAAAAATCTGCTTTCACAAGTCTCAACGAACCTATTACTACAACATCATTGAAAATAACCATCAACAACTAGCAGTGGCAGCTAGTGTTGCAGTAGTCTTGAATCTTGATCTTCTAATCCATGTCAGCAGCACTTGTGGTGTCATCAGTGTTGATAGGACCAAGTAACGTTTGCAAAAACAAATAATAACAAGTTAGAATTATTAGACTATATCTATTAACGCCAAACACAAGTAATAATGTAATATGTTACCTTCTTCAATTTCAACATCATCATCTGGTATGTAATCGGATAGAAGATCAAGTTGTATTGGCTTCCTTTAGCCTTTGTGTGCAAAGCAATGCCTCAGTTGTCCTTGTAGATAAAGAGCTTCTACAAGGACTTAAGACTCGCTTTCTTGTGCTAAAGCGGACTCGGAGGCAAGAGAAGACCCGGGAATGGCTAATATGTCCTTAGCCATATGTCCAAGTATCTTATACTTTGTCTTGTTGGTCTTCCACCAACCCAATAAGTCAAACTCCTCATCATCATCTTCTCCTTCACCTTCTTCATACTCGTCAATGAAATATTTATCCAACTCTGTTTTTCCCTCATCATCATTTGGAATTTTCTTGAACCTCTTACTCCTTGACATCAACTCTTTCATACGACTTGGCCCTGCCATTGGTTTACTTACCACTACTTTGGCTTGTCCCTGGATTGAACTACTTGACTCCTCCTCATGAACTGAATAGACATCCTTATATTCTTCAAATAGAATCTTAAAATCCAACTTAACAAGCTTCATAACAGATTCAACCTTAGAAGAATTCTTCCCATACAAGAGCTCAAGAGCAAATTGTAGTCCTTTTTCTTTCTCTCTAGGATCCAACAACATGGCAAAAAAGGTTGTAGGGTTCATCTTTGCATAATCACCCCAATATTTGTTATACTTCTTAAACATTTTTCCAGCCATAGTAGCAATAAAAGGATCTTCATCTACATTATCTCTAAACTCAACTAGTTGCTCATATATGATAACTAATTGCCATAAGAAAGTGTTTGTTGTTACCTTAGTTGAGGCTGAAAATGCAACAGTGGCATCAAAGAATACTTCAAACATTTGACAAGGCCTCTGGCAAAGATCCAGTCCTCTTCACATGGAGCAGGTTTCCTCACTACTACCTTCTTCTTCTTCTTTTGTGCCTTCTTCTTCTTCCCTGTCACCTCAACTTCTTCTTCTTGTTGTTCTTCTTCACTAAATTCTTCTTCTTCTTCACCAACATTAACATCAATATCAAAATCATTAGCATCGGGTAGATCTTTCTCACTCTTTTTGGGTAATAAAACAAGCTGCCGATATTCCTTGTCATACCTTTCTAACCTAATAAATGCATTTTCAAACACTTCTGCAGCCTGTAGCATCAAGAATGTGTTGTTCCACCTAGTCTTAACATCTTATATCAATGTTACCTTAGAGTCTATTCCAACTAATTTTGCACAACGCTTAAGCTTAGCCAACCTAGATGGAGAACCCTTTATATACTTGACAACTGACCTGATTCTTGCAATTGATTTGTTGTAGACCCTCACAAACATCTTTTACCACAAGTGCAAGTACATGAGCTGCACACCTTACACGAAAAGGTGAATTCAAACAAGTATTAGATATTTTAACAAAACTAATAAACATAATCCTAAGTAGAAAGTAAAAAAAAAAAAAAAGTCATATTCATACATATACTTACATGCAAGTACTTACCTCTCTCTTCTGCCCTTGTCTTTGAAACAATACTAGTCTTCAAATAATCCATTGCTACCTTGTTGGCACTCACATTATCCAAAGTGACGATAAACACATCTTTAAGCTCCCAACGACAAACACTTCTCTAACATCTCACCAATGTCAATTCCTTTGTGACCACTAACCCCACAAAACATAATAATTCTCTTTTGATACTTCCATTTTGATCAATAAAGTGAAGCATTACCTGAGATGTAGTTGTAATTGTTTGGTGAAGTTCATGTGTCTGTTGTCAAACTAACCCTCTTCTTGGTTGACTTGAAGTAATTTTTTAACTTTTCTTTCTCTAATACATACATGTCTAATAAACATCTATAAATAGTCATTCTACTTGGCACAACAAATCTAGGCTCTAAGACATGCATCATTCTCCTAAAACCTTCACCCTCAACTGCTCTAAATGACATCTCATCAATTATAATAAATTCAACAACAGCCCTTTTACATTTCTCTTGACTGAAAATAGTAGAGACTAACCGACCTTCATCCTCACCCGATTCTGCAGGGTTTTAAGGTCGAGTTTGTTGTCATTTTGGCTTTGGCTTGTTAGGATTCTGCTTGCATCTGTTGAAGTGCTTCCACATTCCACTTGTACCATTCCTTCCAGTATGAGCCTTTATCACCTTCTTGCAGTAATTGCATGTAGCATCTTGAAAATTTAACCTCTTAAAATGATTCCAAATGTTAGAAGTTATCTTACCACCCATTTGAGTAGAAGTAGCTTCTAAATCTACTGCTGATGTCTCTGGCTGTGCTGCTTCATTTGTTGGTTGGATTGAGGATCCAACAATATATGTGTTGTGGTAGGTGTAGCGGTTGTAGGTGTAGGAGTAGTTGTTCCATGAGCTTGACTTGATGCATCCATGCCCGACTTATCTTTGAGAAAACAAATTTAAGTCTTTGAAAAATTAAATAAGAACTGAATTGAAAATTAAATGAAATAAGAACTGAAATAAGAACTGAAATGAAACTAAAATGAAATAAGAAATGAAATAAGAACTCAACTGAAAAATTAAATAAGAAACTTGATGCATCCATAGTCCATACTTATAAAATGAAGAAGAAATAAGAACTGAAAATAAAGCCTCAAAGGAAATAAAAAATAAGAACTGAAAATAAAAGTGAATTCATAGAAATAGAATCATAGTATCATACATATAAAAGTTCATAAATATTAAAGACATTGTTCTAAGCATAACTGCATAAGTTCTAAGCATAATTGCATTAAGCATAACTGCATAAGTTACAACTTCTAAGCATTATTAATGTGAGCTCTGTTATGATTAGGATTGATGGGGCATCTTTTAAAGTGCTTCCACAAGGCAGAAGTTCCATTTCTGGACATGTTAGCCCTATAAGTCCTTGCACAATAATTGCAAGTGGCTTCTTCAACATTTCTCCTAGTGAAATGGCGTCATATTTCGTTCGGAACCCTAGCTGGAATTGATCCACCCATCACTGACAAGAGAAGAGACTTTTAAAAACATTGATCAGATTCACAATTCAATCTTAGTCTTAGAGAAGAAATTTAATGAACCCGAGTGCAATTTCTAAACAACCACATTCATGTTATCTTGTAATTGACAAACTAAATTAGCTTATCTATCAACACAAGTAGTTAGACCTAACTCACACGAATAAGACATAATACATGTCACCAAGAAACTTGCAAAGTAATGCAACTACTCTCTCTCTTACCTATGTAGAACAAGGTCAAGAAATTGCACCAAGCTGCCTGATGGATAGAACCCACAATCCAAAGCAATCACCTAATAGAAAGCAACAACCTTAATCAACAAGTTGATAAATACCGAGCCAAAGCAATTTCCAACAAGTTGATAAAAACTTGACTTAGCACCTTGACAATCATTTGCCACTATTACTCACCGATTAGCGGTTTAGATTGATAAATGAGAACTCACATGAGTAAAGGTGGGAAAGCATAAATCATCTAATAAGATGTGACATAAAGACAAGCTTATAATAGGAATCAAAACTATCAAGACAAACCAAGCATTACTCGAGGAACAACAATTGCAAGATTTAAAACCCCGATAGCTAATCCTGCCAATATAACCCTAATTTCGGAGAATCACAATACCATTGCAACCAGGTAGATAACAAGATAAAAAGTTCAAAAGAGATTGTAAGCGAACCTTGGCCACATCCTGTATCGGCGGTCAACTCTGCCGTAATGAAAAGGGTACACCGTATGTGTCTGCAATCAATTGATCGGTTAAACGGTGGGTGACTTGAAAAATACCTGCAGCGAAATGGAAGTGACAGATGGCGCTACTTACGAGAAAGAGGAAAACCAAGAATTGCAAATACAACTAAGGAAGCAATCCCGATTGTTTGATTCCCTCGGTGACACCTTCAACCCTTCTAGAACATTCTACGACCGAACACAAGCTAATGATTGCGATTCTTTGCCATGCAAAGAAACACAAGCTAATGATTGCATTTTGTTGATAAATACAAGAAATCACACAAAATCCAAAGAATATGGAAAAATTACTAATGAAAACCTAATTCAAGAATGGAACATCCAAAACAAATAAACTAAAAGTATAAATCCAATACGTAAGAATTAAAGACCTGAAATAAAAACCCTAACCTTAGATTTCGATCAACAATCTCCAAACCCCTGGTGAATATTCCTCCTCCAAAATCAAATCTAAGCAATAAACAAAGAAGAAGACATACCCCTCATTTGGATCGAGTTCTTGGGCTAAAAGGAATATACACATCAATGGTAGAGATTGAGGTTTGGGGAGTTACAGAGAAGAAGATTTCTCCTTCTCAGAGAGAGGAGACGAGAAAAGAAAGAAAGAAAGGGAACTGAAACCCTAACCTGTTATGTTAGTTTATATACCCCCCTTTAATCTAACGGCTAATATTGATCCCTTATCCCCTAAATCTAACGGTTTTGATTATTCGGGACTTAGGTCCAGTGCGGCACTTGTACTTGTATTGGACCGTGTACATGTACCCCAGCACTCGGTTCCTATTTTTTGGACCGGTACACTGCCTTGTACCTCGGTTCGGTCCAAAACTGTGTGCAGTTCCACCGGTTCCGGTTCGGTCCGTCGGTCCGGCTCGTAGATAACCTCCTAACGGTTTTGAAAACAATATACTGTTTCAACACTCTCGGAGCTACCATATTTTAGGTCTACCTGCCATTTTGTCCATTTCTCGTTGTAAGAACTCTTTTTCTTTATGGCTGCATCCGTAAAAAACAAACTGATTCATCGGGAAGGTGGGGATGGAATATTGGAATTGATCATTCATGACAAGCAATTCACCTCTCAACACGTGATTCTTGTTTAGCGGGTCTTCGGTTCATACATCGTCTAGAAAAGCGAAACAAAACGTACGGTGGGATTATTTAAGGCATTAATTTCGTCGCACGTCGAAAGTCTCTTTATCTTTATTTGTCTCCAAGGACGACGACTTATAGTCAATGTTAGAAGTCTTAACCCGACTGCTGTCACAGACCACCATACTACAGATGAAATCGGTTTTACTCAATTTCTTAGCGTGTTCTGAACGACTAAACCCACGTTGTAGTTGTACAAGCACAAACCGGTTGTTTTACTGAATTTACTCTTTGTTTGAAAGAAACTTGGTCGAACATGATACCAATCATTATGCTGTGTTACCTACACACAGAAAATAAGATAACATGTAATACTCGAAGTCGGTCAAGCTCTAGTACATGTAAATGAACAAACTTGAAAAATAATTGAACAAGCTCTTAGAATAATAATGCAGTGAAATGCTATAATATTATAAATACCCAAGCCATTCTGCACATTCAGTGATCAAGCAAACACTTTATTCTATATTTGATACAGTTAATTCAGGTTTACTTAACCATGAATAATCAAATAACATCATTTTGTCTTCCTCTTGTCAATCTTCATTTATTGTTCTTTCTATTAATCAACGTCATTTACTTCCCACTAACCAGTCATGGATGCCATGAACAGGATAGAAGAGCTCTTCTTGATTTCAAATACTCGTTGGAAGACCCTGCTAATCGTTTGTCATCATGGCAAGACAACTACCAACATCAAAACTGTTGTAATTGGCAGGGGATTGGATGTTCCTATGACTCTTATCGTGTTATCTCCATTAAACTTAGAAACACGGCCCGTGAAAATTACATTCGAGAATATGATTATCATGAAGCCCACTACTACTTTAATCCCCCGGAGACTTCACTAAGAGGTAACTTTTCTCCTTCCCTTTTCAACACCATGACTCATCTCGAGTATATTGATCTTGCTTACAACTACTTCCAGGAAGCACAAGTCCCACATGAACAGTTTATTCTGACAAAACTTTCTCATATTGATCTCTCTCACACGTACTATGGCTCATCAGTTTCGACACAATTCAACAACCTTTCATCTCTACACCACCTTGATTTATCTGGGAATGACATCAAATTATCACGTCTAAAATGGGTGAGAGGGTTAGTTAATTTGCAAGTCCTAAAGTTGAGTGGTAATGATCTATCCAAGGGGGCAAAGCATTTTACTAAACATGTATCATATCTCTCCAATCTCAGAGATCTTAATCTCTCTTATTGTGATATACAGAGTCTAGATTTCCTCACTCATGAGTTTTACAACCTTTCTCATTTATCCTCTCTCGATCTGCATTTCAATCTTCAACTTGAATCCCAAATCCCTATCCAACTTGCCAATTTGACTTCACTTTCTTACCTTGACTTATCTCAGTGTGATTTAAAAGGTTCGGTTCCATATATTCCTCAACTTGAACAGCTGGATGTGAGTGTCAATTATGATCTTCATCCTGATCTAACTAGGATGTTTGATCAACATCAATGGCCTAAACTTCAAAGACTTGATATGTCAAGGACTGAAGTAAACGCGACTATACCCAGCTCAATTTCAACAAATGCACCGATGTTGGTCAGTCTTTCTGCTGGTGGGTTTCCTGGTCAAGGATCTTTACCTTCTGCAATCTACAATCTTGCTCAATTGGAGTCTCTAGATCTCTATAATAAAAATATTACAAGTTACTTACAATCCTCAATATCCAATCTGAAATTCCTAAACAAGCTCGACTTGTCTTATTCTAATATCCAAGGTTCCATACCCAACTCAATCTGTGAGATGTTTTCTCTGCGAGAACTTGATTTAAGTTGGAATAACCTAACAGGAATCATACCAAGTTGCCTAACAAACCTGAAAAACCTTTCTGTTTTCAGAGTTGATGGAAACTCAATTGAGGGTAGTGTTCCTTTGATCAATTTTATTAATGAGTTAAACTTGACTAGGTCTGGGTTCAAATAGGTTAACTGTAGTTATAGATCAACAGTTCCATCTATACTCTAAATTTAGACTGCAGTATTTGAATTTGCAATCATGCAATTTAGAAGGTTTATTCCCCACTTTCATCTGTAAATTGAGTAATCTTCGGTATTTGGACATATCTCATAATCACCTTACAGGTGCAGTGCTTCCTTCTTGTTTCTCCAAACTTAAAATTTTCCGAACATTCAATCTGTCAAACAACAAACTCAGCGGTCTACTGCCTCTTCCACCAATAGCTGAATTTTGGATAACCTATTTTGATGTATCAAACAATAAATTCAGTGGTGAGATCTCAACAGAAACTGGAAAAAGACTTTCTAGTTTTGATTCCATTAATCTAGCGGGCAACAAGCTTTCAGGTTCAATTCCCTTATCTATCTGTTCAAAAGATTCAGAATCTAATCTTGCATATATAGATTTCTCAAACAACAATTTATCCGGAGTTATACCTACTACTATAGGGTGCTGTAGTGATCTTCGATCTCTAAGCCTTGGCACGAACAATCTCACGGGAAAGGTTCCAAATGAGCTTCAACAACTAAAATCATTGTCCTCACTTCAACTAAATGACAACAATCTCCATGGTATTCCTCTTAAAATCGTCAGTAAACTTCAAAATTTGCATGTTCTCAACTTAGCAAATAATCACTTTGAAGGCAGTATACCCACTGTTTTCCGTTCTGTGAGCAATTTAAGCATTCTTTGTTTGAGATCGAATGAATTCAGTGGATCAATCCCTCGGGAGATTAGTCTTTTCGATGAACTCCAAATATTAGACTTATCAGGGAATAATCTAACTGGGTTAATTCCTAGGAAAATAGGAAACTTAATGATGCTAAGAAGTAGACCTAATTCTACAGTCTTGCTAGACACAGGTTCCACTATTGATGTCCAATTGCGGATGGTGATCAAAGGGATCGTGATACAGTTTGAGAAACTGTACGCCTATAGTTCTGGAATTGATCTATCGTGTAACCTTCTTGAAGGAACCATCCCACAACAGATTGGTTTACTGAAAGGGCTTTCCACACTTAATCTATCACACAATCGCTTTTCCGGTTTTATCCCACAAAGTATCGGATACATGAGTGGTTTAGAATCCTTGGATCTTAGCTTCAACAAGCTGTCTGGAATTATCCCACACTCCATAGCATTAATGGATTCTCTCGAAAAATTGAACCTATCATACAATAACTTGAGTGGTATGATCCCAAGAGAACCACACTTCGATACATTAAGTGGAGATGGTTCGGCATACTCCAACAACAGTTTGTTGTGTGGCTTCTACACAAACCACACTTGCGAGGGTGATCAGAGAAGTAATGCTGCTGGTAGCAATCCTCTAAATGAAAGTTATGAAGATGATAACGAGGATGCTAAAGAGAAGTTGCTGTTGTATGCTATTGTTGCCTTGGGGTACGCTGTAGGATTTTGGGGTCTGTTCCTCGTTATGCTTTTAAAGAAACAAAAATGGTGGTTTGGGTACTGGAGATTAGTTGATGCTGTTGCAATGAGAGTGGCTAACCGTCTGTTGTGAAATTTTAAGACTGCGCAAAACTGTTAATAAATGGTGGTAATCTTTTACCATGTCTATCTTTCTTTCTATCTTTCTTTCTTTTTTCTAAAGTTTACCGTCATTAATATTGTCAGGTGTAATTATGCTTCAAGTTTACCGTCATTTCTGTCTGTATAAATTTGATTTCTGGAGAGTAATAGCTTACCTGAATCCATTCATCAGATTCTTCTACAAACCATCTTTGCAAAACCAAAAATACCAGATAAGCAAGTAAGAAACTTAATTTTCGACTGCAAGGATACCAAATTCATGCTTCCACCTCAGATTGTTAACAACAAATTTAGCAGCAGAACTTTCCTTCCGTTACAACAAATCATTGTGCTTTAACTGAAACTCAAAATTGATGAAGAGCCTACTGTGAGAGGACAGTGTAAGATGCATACATCCTAAGAACTTAAGTGCATCTTAAGTGCATACATTTAGCCGCTGCTTTTATGCAGATCCATATTTCTATCTCGTTCTTAAAAAGAAAGGAAAAACTGAAGATAATGTAATCCGTTCAGAAGTTTCACCACAGTAATGCATTTATTGATGCAACAGCACACCCCAAGGCACACGGCTAGTGCACTATCACTTGGGGGAATAAGTTTCCAAACACTGTAAACTGAACAAAATTACACAAAATTTAAATTTACAACCGAACAAGAAAGATGAAGCAGACATGAAAGATCTGCAGGGCATAACCACCCTCCCTTGAAGGGTTATAAAATCCTCTATCCAAACCTAAACCAAAATATACAAAATAACATTTGGTTTATTAAATGTGCCTTCCTCTGCATACCTTCTCTCTAGGATTTCGATTTCGGAAGTTACTTCAAAAAGGATAGTTGATTGGCTCAGGCTGGAGTGCCTTGTGGACTAGGTCAGTCTGCTCCTTTGTATGAACCGAGTAGAAACCAGTGGCGGTGGCAGCTGATGGGCCACGACCGACATATTTAATGTCCTCCATGGTTCCTCTACCTAAAGCCTTCATGGCAGTACACAGACGTGGAGCAATGTAGTTGTATCCACCCATGTTCATTGGCTCTTCTTGGCACCAAACAACTTCAGCATCTGAAAGAAAGAAAAAAATACAAAGCAACGACAAAGAATCAATCTATCAGCATGAATGTTGTGTCCAGTTAAAAGAGCTCAGAAATCAATCCCACTAAACAACTAGATGACAGCTATGAAACGGTTCAGTAGAAAGTGCATTTGGCACTGCTGTGACACTCGACCATGTAGCAGAATATTAGGTTAATATGGTTGGTTGAGGTTTCGTTGTTAGATATACTTTGCTCGGGTCACACTATTTCCAAGAAGGGATATCCCCTGTTAAAGAACATACTTGGATAACGCTTTGACATTTTTGTTTAATTTTATTGAGTTAAAGAACATACTTGGATAACGCTTCAGCTCTCGCTGGATGAGGTCATAAGGGAATGGGCAAAGCTGTTCCACTCTGCAGATTGCAACGTCATCGCCGCTGACTTTCTTCCGCTCTTCATCAAGCTCGTAATAGACCTAGAAAACAGAAAGGATTTACAATGAACACTTGGAACTGCTACAGAATGTAACAACTACTATTGAAGATATTATATGGATAGTACCTTCCCAGAGCACAAAACCAAACGCCTGACACCCTCCTCAAGGTCAGAACGGTCCTTCTGGTCTTTAATAAGACGCTTGAAACGGGTTCCTTGCTTGTCAAAACCTGGATGTCCTTTGACATCATCAAATTCAGATAGATTTGACTTACAATCTTTGTGACGAAGCAGGTTTTTAGGTGCCATGACAACTAGTGGCTTTCGGAATTCCCTGTGTATCTGGAATATGAACCATGCATAATCAGAAAATGGAACAGAAATGTTAAGACTTGGCCATACTGACGAGCATACTAAGTTGCACTTACCTGACGCCGCAGGAGATGGAAATAATTAGCAGGGGTTGTTACATTTGCAACCTGCCAGTTGCACTCCTGGATTTGCTTCCGAAGAGTTGGGTCCATTTCAGGTATGACATAGGGATTATCATCACTCATCTATATATTTAAATCATTTTAGATGTATCAGTTTCGGCAGGTAAGACTCGAAAACAACCATTTATGACATGATTTACCAGAGATTAAAACATTTAGTAAATGTCGCTAGGAGAGTATCATGGGTTATAATAACATTGTTGGATATACCTGAAGGAATCGCTCCATTCTTGCACTAGAATGTTCAGGGCCCTGACCATCATAACCGTGAGGAAGCAGCACTACAAGCCCAGTTTGACGTAACCATTTTGATTCTCCACTACTCAAAAACTGATCAAACATCACCTGCGCCCCATTTGAAAAATCACCAAACTGTGCTTCCCATATAACCAATGAATTTGGATTTTCCATTGAGTATCCCAATTCAAACCCAAGAACGCCAAACTCGGAAAGCGAGCTGCGTATATGGAGGCAACGTAAGAATCACTATGTTAGTGTCACAAGTGTACAATATAGAAATGAATTATATTCCCTTTATGTAAATTAGACTCCCAATTCATATATAGTAATCTGATGCCAACTTAAAAGATTACGGACTGAAAATTTCTAAGGGTCTCAGTAGGTCAATTATCGACCGTCAATACTGAAAGCTCAACATTCTACAGGTTGCAATACATCTTGCAATATTGCCGAAATGCCTTTCACAATCTTGTCTAACTGTAAAATCTTAGACAACTCTTGCTAGAAAGAATACTAAGAAGTATGAAACGAATTACATCACATTCCTCAAAATCTATATATCAAAGTGTTTATATAAACCTTCCAGGAAAAGATATTAGTAAAAGATGCAAATTTCTAAAAAAAAAGTGAAAGACACTGCACAAAGCATCACCTGTTACTGACTGTAAACATCTCCTCATCTTGGTTCATGGTAACATGATCGAGAGGGCAGTACTTCTCCCCTGTTGCCTGATCGTGAATAACTGAATGCCGATGACTAAAGGTACCTCTTTCAACATCCTGACCACTCAACCTTACGTGATTTCCCTCCACTAGCAATGTAGCAAATGCAAGTGCTTCTCCGACTGCCCAGTCAATCCCCTCCCCAGTTTCAATCATCTGGGCACGTTGTTCAAATATCTTCTTTACTGCTCGGTGAGGCTTGAAAGTTTCTGGAAGACTTGTGATTGCTTTTCCAACGCTCTTCAGAATCTCAGGCTTCACCCTGAGGTACAACTCAATGGAATCAGTATTGCGTTAGTACACAAAAATCATGTAAAATAGAAGAGCAAAACCTCCAAAGTATCTTAACATACCCAGTGTTTCGAACACGTGAAACCTGTTCAGGGGATTTGAAACCAGTCCAATAAGCAGCAAGCCAGTCCCTTTTTTTAGGAACATAATCTTTGCTGTTAACGAACTCTTCATTGAGGATTGTGTTGACTTTATTCTGCATTCTTTTAATGTCTTCTTCTGTAATCTGCTCTGTTTCTAAGAGCTTCTTTTGGTAAAGCTCGAGCGCTGATGGATGATCACGAATGACCTGTCACACCAAGTAAGAAGTGTGAGATACAGATTTAGTCCTTTAAAGAGAAACCCTTTCGTAAGAAACATAGCTACAATCTGAAGAATGCGGAAACTTTCAATATCTGAGGTCTTATCTGAACAACGAATAACTATAGCAAGGCACTGCCACTAGAGGTATCGGAAATAAGAAACTAAAGAAATATAATATAAACAAT
This sequence comes from Papaver armeniacum, assembly GCA_023531295.1. Taxonomy (NCBI): domain Eukaryota; kingdom Viridiplantae; phylum Streptophyta; class Magnoliopsida; order Ranunculales; family Papaveraceae; genus Papaver; species Papaver armeniacum. The sequence goes on from JAJJWW010000903.1 coordinate 761,365, forward strand.
AAAATGGACATGGGAATATGTGTTTGTATATCAACAGTAAAAAGCGCCATATTAGTCAAGAAGTAATGAGAGAGGCTTACTTGATACATTTTAGGCTGTGTGAAAGACGGTTCATCAATCTCATTGTGCCCAAATCGACGATAACAAACTATATCAACAACAACATCAGAATGGAAAGTCTGTCGCCACTCGGCTGCGAGCTCACATACATAAACAACAGCCTCTAAGTCATCACCATTTACATGAAAGATGGGGGCATCCAACGCTTTGGCAACATCAGTACAATATTCAGAAGATCTCCCAGACATTGGATCAGTCGTGAAAGCCACTTGGTTATTCACCACAATGTGGATAGTCCCACCAGTTGTATAATTAGGAAGCGCGCTAAGATGCAGGGTCTCGTAAACTACACCTTGTCCAGCGAAACTACCATCACCATGAATCAACACACCCAAATTCTTTGTCCTGTCTAAATCATTTGAATAGTATTGTTTTGCTCGAGTCTTTCCAATAACAAGTGGATCGACAGCTTCCAAATGACTAGGGTTTGCAACCAAAGACAGATGAAGTCTTTTTCCACCCCTTGTCGGTCGATCATAAGAAGTACCCAAGTGATACTTAACATCCCCAGTCCCTGTATACAGGCCAACTTCATCGATAGGCTTTATACCTCCACTAAACTCACTGAAAATCTGCGCAAGTGGTTTCCTCACAACATTACCCAAAACATTCAATCTTCCTCTATGTGACATACCGATAACAATGCTCTCAACCCCAAGATCAGCCGACCTATCAAACATCTCCTTCATACCAGGAATCAAAGTTTCTCCACCTTCAAGCCCAAACCTCTTTGCAGCAGTCCATTTAGTAGCCAAGAAATTCTCAAACTGTGTACTCCACATAAGTCTATCAAGCATAACTTCACGACGCTGCAAATTATACTGCCTAGGTGTAGGTGTCTCAATCTTATCCCTCAACCAATTACACTTATCCCGATCAGCAATATGCATATACTCAAACCCAATACTCCCACAATAAGCTTGTTCAAGCCTATTCAGTATCGCCCTAAGAGTCTGAACCGGACGATTCTCAGACATAAACCCCGAAACACTCCAAACCCCAAGAAAAAACTCTCTATCTAAATCAGCTTCAGTAAACCCATACAAAGCAGGATCCAAATCATCCGGAACTTCCCGTTCCTCTAACGCTAACGGATCTAATTTCGCTTTCATATGACCATTAACTTGATACGCTCGCACAAGTAACAACAATCGCATACTCTCCTGTATAGTTTGACCAGACAAACCAGGTGATGTCGATGCTTGACCAACAAAATTCCTAAAGAAATTATCCCATGACTCATCGACACTGTTAGGATCAGCTTCCCATGCTCTTTGCAATTCCTCTAAGTACACACTACTAGTCCCATCTAGAAAACTATCAGTTAATCTAGATAATGGTACAGGACGAGGAACCGGCGCACTCGATGGAGCTGCCTTCGATCTAATAAGTGATGAATGGAAATACTGTGTCTGTTGTTGTTGTGATCGGATTAATTGTGTTCTTGTGACGTATGATGAAGATCTAGCTTGTGCTAGATTACGCTTAATTGCTAGTTTCGATATATTAGATACCGCTCTAAACCACGCCATAATGAAATTGAAAACTCAATCAAAATTTCTCAATTGATAACACACCTGTTTCATACAAAAATGAAATCAAAAATTCAAAGCCCTAATTATATCAGAAACGGAAAAAAAAAATGCTTTAGATGGATGATTTTGTAGAGAGAAATCGATTAAAATGGAGGAGATTATTACCTGAGACGATCAGATTTCGGTGATTTTGCTGAAAACCCTAGTTTGTGTTGTTTCGGACCATTTTTTTCCTTTTCTCTGAGATTGAGAAGAGAGGGGCAGTAGTACTGTCGTGTTTGCCCTTTTTGTGCCACCTCTTTGTTTTATTTTGGTACTAGTAGACGGCACGTGCTTTGCACGTGTTACAAAATGAAGAATTGGGATGAATTAGAAAGAAAATTCAAGGTTACAAAAGAAAAGAAGAAAAACAACAAACACTCCAAAGGGTATAGCTCGGCTCGAGCTCCATGAGAAACTGTTGTTGCGTGAACCAGATACAACATGATTTCAATGACGACCTGTTTGTCTTTCCACTTGAGAACCATTGATGGCCCAACAGAAAGAGAAAGGCCTGAAGAAGGAATTGAGCCGATTCAGTTGAAAAAATTGCAAAGATCACCCACCTCATCTCAGAATGCGTCCTTGTCAATTGGAAATTACACCCACTGTATCTGTAATATGTGACGCAAGTGATCCAAAATTTGTTGCTAGCTTGTACAATTTATGAAAGATCATGGCCGAAAGGTTATTGCTTGTCCACTTGCCATGTGGAAACGAATTGCCAGCTGTTTCTACTCAAAATTCTTATGGAGGCACATCTAGTTACCGCAACCATTATGGTTCTTCTTTAACTGTCATCTGTTCAAATTTGAGGTTCGGATTTCATAAAAAGACAAAAAAGAAAAGAAACGGCACCAAATGAGAATATTGAAGTGAACTGAAACTACCATTGGCATTGTCTCGTACCTTCTTGTTTTCCTTATGTTTACCAGTCTATGTTACGCCTAAGTTCAAAAAAAGCCCCATACAAACTCTAGTGTGACATCTGTAAGAATTAGACTTGCCTGAAACTTCCTTTTCTTGCCTATCCTCCCTGCGTTTTCATTCAGATTATAGAATTAATCAACTGCATCCATTGACATGGATTAGAATTGCAGGAATAACATTGTCAGTAGCAAGGCTACATTTTCTCCATAAAGGATCAAATCCACCTCCAGAATTATGACCATAACTTCCAACAGTAAGACAGGACCCAGCCGAGAACCCATATAAACTTAAAAATTCTGTTAAAAACAATGGAATGTGATCAAGATTAGTCATACTGATCCCACTCCGAACTATGAAAGCTAGAGCTATATAAATGTAAAAAACGTCAGAACAAAGAAGACAAATGCGAAATGAATTGACCCATTGTCAAAAGTGCTCACTACGACACTACATAATTTCGTTTCTATTTGTCGAAACATCTGTACTTAAATTGTTGGCTATTTCACCTAAGACTAACGTATTACAGAAAACATTTAACAACACATACCGATAGGGAATTAATAAAACAAAACCAAGCCAAAACACAAAACACAAAACACAAATAGTTGGATCGGATTTTACCCGAAATAACCAAATCTTTCGTTCAAGCATTTAAGCAAATACATGGAAAGCAACTTTGTAAAATCAAAATTCAAACCTAATTTATGAGAATACTTACAGTTCTGATAAAAGGGGGTCTAGGTAACAAAAGATCAATACTCTTCTGATATTTCCGTAACTCTTGCAGTCCTACTGTTACAGGCTTATGCCTATATGGCTTCCTCTGAGCCGCCTGCAACAAAAACAACATCAAACAAATTCAAGACAAAAAAAAAAAAAAAAAAAAAAAAAAACCTTAAAACGTTGATTATATCTAGAGAGACAAAGAAAGAGTACGACAGAACTTGCACTTGGTGAATGTTGAAGAATACGAAATTGGCATTTATCATTATTCAAAACAGAATGAAGCAAATTCAAGACAAAAAAAAAAAAAAAACCTTAAAACGTTGATTATATCTAGAGAGACAAAGAAACCTTGCACTTTTAGGGGCGACCCCGAAAGAATTAGGGACGACTTTTTTATTCCCAACCCATATACACCGTTAAGGGATGTCCAAAAACGCGGAGAATACGTTAATGCCCTTACACAACGGAAGCTATTTTGTTCCCGATTATAATAACATAATCGGAAGCTTAGTAACGATATTATACTACCGATTATATCGATTTTGTGCCAAGCGCGTATCTTGCTTCTATAATAATCGGTAGGAAAAATAACCTCACTAGACTACCGATTATAGTAGCTCCTAAATACCCAAAATTGGTGATTTCGCCAAGAAAGAAATTTGGGCAATTTGTATAATCGGAAGCCTTATTAACTACCGATTATTCTAGTTCCCAAATTCGAAAAAAATGACATTTTGCAAAAACAAAATTTGGGGAATCGTATAATCGGTAGGTTATTAGCTCACCGATTATACTCCAACTACCCGCAAAAAATGTAGGTGATATTGTTATGAATTTCAAAATATTTATGAAAATCGGAAGTTTTAATTGTTGATCTAACTAATGATTATACTCCAAACCAGCTAGTTCGTTCAAAATAAACTAGTCGTGCCTCGAAAACCAAACACAATCGGTAGATAATACATATTGACAAACCTCCGATTATGTTGAAGTAACCGTTTTTTTTTTAAAAACTAGCCGTTGGGTACTTTTTTGCTATAAATAGAGACCTATCTCTACCAAACTTATTCACCCATCACATTCAATCTTCCTAAATCGGTCACCCATCACTTTGAATCACCAAAAATGGCTACAACTTCGTTCAATAATATAGAAGATGTTGCTATTGTCGAAGCACACACCACTCTCACAAAGCACTCCGTTGAGGAAGCGCAATGGGTGACCCGAGAACGAAGACCCAACAAGAGGGCCTTACTTTGGGATGATCAAAACACCAATGCTTGGTGGAAACGGGTGTTTAAGGTTTTTAAAGCACTAAGCGGAAATCGTTATAGGAGGACGCTCCCGCAGAATAAGGGAAAGGTACGCATATTTATACAATGAATGCGTCTTCTTGAGAAACGAATTGAAAGCTCGTAAGGACGCTATGCCAAACGAAGACCGAATGAGTATAGTAAGTTTGTGAATCAATAGGCCTCTTATCAAAAATTATTTATTTGGTTATGATTATTCAACAACGCTAACTTATTTTAAAAATTGTTTTCCCAATATACTTTGGGTCGGAGCCAATACGAATTAAGGTACGGTCATGAGTTTCTCGCACGAGGACTGCTTGCTACACTCTCTTGGAGGAAGTTGAATGGCAATTCGCCCAATATAATTAAACTCGTAGAGAATCCCTAGGCGATGTATTGAACAATTTTATGTGTTTTACTTCTATTTTATTTCAACTACATGTATGTTTTTTCGATTCAATAAAATGAGTGACTTCAAATCCTGGTTCAATTTTAGCTGGTGTGGAAATAAGGATTTTAGAAAAAACTCATTTAGGGGCAACCTATAATCGGTAGGTTTTGGAACCTATCTTCCGTACGATTATGGCTACATCCAAATCACGAACCACATGGTTAGGCTCGGCTTTGTACCCTCTTAACCTATGGATTCGGCAAGGGTTCGATCGGGGCTCCTTACAATCGGTAGATTAGTAAGTTGAGTAGACTACCGATTATGGGTTGATTTCAAATTTCCTACAATGAAGGATTTTAGAAAAACTCATTTTGGGGCAACCTATAATCGGGAGGTTGGGTAACCTATTTGGCTTAGATTATGGCTAAATCCAAATCACGAACCACATGGTTATGGTCGGCTCTGCACCCCTCAAAACCTAGGGAATTTGGCCAATGCTCAATTTGGGGCTTCCAATAATCGGTGGGTTATAAGTAACCATTTCTACCGATTTTGGGCTACTCAATATTCGGTAGCTAATGAGGTGGTATTACCTACCGATTAATAACCGTTTGATAGATACAACCATAGTCGACCTAAATTCAAATTCATTTCATTTTCTTTTCAACTTCAACTTCAACTCCTCTTCTCCTCTTTCCTTCCGATTGCAGAGAGGAAAACTCTCCCCCTCTCCTCTCTATACATCGTTCATCGTCGAATCGAATCATCGTCGATTATTCTCTATAAAGATGAAAGAAACGGAACGTAAGAAAGCTCGAACCAAAAACGTAGTGCGCGGTGAGGATCCGAATGTTGGATTGCATGCCCGTAATAAAGAGGTTTTAACTCACGAACCCGAAGAACACGAAGACGATGAAGTAGGCGATACTGATAGCCAAACTCTCAGGCAACTTCAAATGGCGCCGATTAGGTAAGATTCTACCATTAATTTGGTTTATATTGCTTCAATTGGACGAATCCATGTTTATTTTTTTTTGGGTTTTCGGTTATTACCCAGAATCGGTAGGTTAGGTATTGTTATAAACTTCCGATTGTGGTCGAACTCTTCATTTCACAAGAAAATTTGTCATATTCGGGTGTTAAAAATTTTGGTATCCTACCGATTATATAACGTTTTTCATTACTGAGGCCTAATTCAATCATACTCGGAAGCTAATTGTGATTTATCCTTCCGAATAAACTAGGGAAGAACAAGTATTAGAGACGCAATAATCGGGTGAAATATTCTGTAATATCTTTCCGATTGTTTAGGCTAACAACTTGATTTGTTTACGGATACAAAGAGACGCATATTCGGTAGACATTAGTTTTGTTAGGCTTCCGATTGTGTGGAATTCGGAGGGTTATGTTGAACTTTAGATTCCGATTATTGTGTGTAGATAAACATATTCGAACACCAAAAAGTTTATTTTGTTTCCGATTATACGTATTCGGTAGCTTTAGGTTAAGCGATACTTACGATTGTGAATAATCGGAGGCAATTTGTTAAATCAACCAACCGAATATTTAGTTTCATAACTTTGTTGTACTTTTTGTTGTTGTTTAGGGATAGGCGAGGTAAAAACATCCAAGATTCAATTGTCTCGGCTAGTGCAAGGAAGGATAGGCGTCAGAACACGGACAGCTAGTGCAAGGAGAGCTAGGATCGCTAACGCCGCTTCAAGTGGTCAAGTTGGAACTCAACAAGCAAGCCAAGAAGTTGTTCAACCTAGTGCCCCTCAATCGGAACCGGTTCAATCGGTGTTCAACCAAGTGCCTCTCAATCACAACCCATCCAAGAAGGTGTTCAACCAAGTGCCTCTCAATCACAACCAATCCAAGAAGTCGTTCAACCAAGTGCTTCTCTATCACAACCAATCCAAGAAGGTGTTCAACCAAGTGCTCCACCATCACAACCGAAATTGAACTAGAAGCACCGAAGAAGTAGGACATGCCGAAAAGAGAAATCCTCCTCGAAAGAAAGCGAAACACATTGTCGAGATGAACTGAAGGTGAAGGATATTCCGAAGGTGTAATCCTTGGGCTGCTTAGGAGGATGGAGGACAATTGTTATTTGGATACAAAGAATCTGGGCGAGAGAAATATATGGCGAGGTAATGATCGTATCCATTTTATTAACTTATTATGTTTTTCTCCGTAATACTTTTAAGGGTTGTAGTTTTAGGTTATTCTAATTTTATTTTTTAACTTGTCATGTGTTTAATAGTATCATTCCGATGCGGTTCGTTTACTCAAAGCGACCGCCTCACCAACAAAAATGCTAGATTGGCCTTTGGAGGATGAATGTGAAAGGTTCAAGACCATTATTGAGAATTCAGGGTTGGCCAATGCTGCGGAGAACTCAATGTTGGAACATGACCGGGTGGCTATATCGGCGTTTGTGGAGAGACTTTATCCTGAGACCGACACCTTCCATATGCCGTTTGGGGAGATGACGATAACCCAGATGATGTTGAGTGATTCTTAAACTCCCCCGTCCATGGCAAGGGTGTTAGGGCCGAGTTCACTAAGCGGTTGGAATGGAGGAATCTTTATGATCGACTAAGAGGTGTTTGGGTTGGGATGAAGAAACATCAACAAGCGAGTTCAAAAGATGCATGAAGTATAGAACTAGACAGGTTCAACATGGGTACTCGATGGATATGTTCAAGGGCACCAAGGAAAAAGAAGAGAAAGGAACTTTAACGGACGAGCAAGTCAACCACGCGGCCACCGCATATCTCCTATGTGTATTGGGATGTGTCATTTTCCCCAATACCGGTGGAAATCGGGTCGACGCCAACCTTTTACAACTTCCGGATCCTCTCGATAAAGTGCATGAGTACTCTTGGGGCACGGCATGCCATGCGTGGTTGATGGAAGAGTTGAGAAAGGCGTCGAGGGTTGGAATTAGCCAAGTGGTAGGGAACGTGAGTCTGCTACGGTATTAACTCCACATACTTGGTTATTTTTTTATTTTTTTATACTATTGAAGAATCAATTTCCTAATACTTGCAAAAATGACATTATAGACTTGGATCTACGTCCACTTCCCTATCTTGGGATTGGCCATTGAAAACCCGGCGTGGGAGAAAGGTGACCCTATAGGAAGAAAGTACGTCTTCGATGACAACCATTCTAGGACGAAGGAGCATCGGTTGATTCGTTTGAGGGAGATTTTGGACTCACTTAATGCCCAAGACGTATGCTTTGATCCATACAAGGAAGACCGAGCTCTTTGGACATATCGCGGTCTGGCCCGATTTGGCACTTTATTTTGGACCGTTGTGGCACCCCACGGGATATGTGATGTACAATGCCTCAAGGGTGATGCGACAACACGGTTTTGTACAAGGTATACCAAAGGAGGAAATCCATGGCAATTTCACTTTGGTTCTGGAGCAATGCGAGTCTGATAAAGATTCTATCCTTGTGGTTCACAAGGGTTCACCATCCCTGTCAATTCCATTGGGATAGAAGGGCGCATTACTTGATCAACCAAGGAAGGGCAGCCAACCAAGGTTTTGAAAATGCTCCCAACTACATGGATTGGTACCGCAATGTTTCTCATGTTCGTGTAATCCGTGATCTTAAAGCAAAGCCGACTTCGTACAAGAGTATCCTCAAGAGAAGCTGCGGGTTTTGATAGATTGGTACGTATTGTTTTGTTAATTTAGTTTAATATTATGGGTCAAAATAGAGTAATAACCGTTTGATGGTATGCTATGTTTTAAAACAATTGAAACAAAGTTCAAGCGTTTGTCGAAATAATTACCTTTGATTGTATAAAGGCGGAGAGCCTGTTTCAATTGAGAAGATAAAAAACCACAAACAGTTGATTGACAACGTTGACAATGAGGAGTATGCATCTCGGTTCGGGGAAAAATTGCAAAAGAAACCTACAACCAAGGTGAACAAAGAACTCGGGCTTCATCAAGCACTCAAGTTGATGAAACCCATGATGATCTTGGTCCAAGTCGTAGAGCTAATAAAAATCGCAAAGTCAAAGCAAATAGGAACAAGTAAACTCTCGGTGTTGTAAACTCTCGATGTTTTTCGTTAACTTTATGGATAACTTTGTTTATGTTGGTTATGTCGGATTATGTCGTTTTCAAAGATTGTGTCGGAATATTAGTTGTTTCGTTATGTTTATGGATTAAGAATAGTTATTTTACACATTTTATGCATTTAACGATGACTCGCAAGCGAATCACATGAAGAGACATGAAAGTGTTGAATTTTGGAACACAATCGGAAGATAGGTTTATATATTAACCTACCGATTCTGGGGATGTTCAATTTTTAGTCGAATTCGGTAGGGTTATACGTTATTAACCTACCGAGGTTCAGGGATTGTGCAAAATATTTGGTCAGAATCGGAGGATTGCTAATATACTTTTCTCTCCGATTATCATGTGTAAAGAAAACCTGTCTTCTGTATCCAAACAACACCACAATCGGAAGGTAAATGTGTACCTCCACTTCCGAATAACAATAATCGGTAGGTTTATTTGTAATGTTCCTTCCGACTGTTATAAGTAAAAAAAAATTTGTTCTCTGTAACCAACCAACACCATAATCGGAAATTAATTGAGCGCATTTACTACCGAATATTAGTAATCGGAGGTTTGTGGTTTCGTAAATTTCCGATTATTATACTAAAAAACAACTATGGTTTCTGTAACCAAACAACACCATAATCGGAGGGTCTGGTAATATATTTAACTCCCGATTATGGCCGCATAAAAATCACGAACCACATGGTTATGCCCGGCTCGTACACTCCACACCTATGGAATTTGGCAAGGATTCGATTTGGGGCTCCTTACAATCGGTAGGTTTTTAAGTTGTTAACTCTACCGATTATGGTAGATTTCAAAATTCATCACATGAAGGATTTTAGAAAAAACTCATTTTGGGGCAACCCATAATCGAATGGGTTGGTAATATATTTAACTCCCGATTATGGCTGCATCCAAAACGCAAACCAAATGGTTAAGGCTGGCTGTGTGCACTCAAAACCCATGAAATATGGCAAAGGTTGGATCTGGGGCTCGTTATAATCGGTTGGTTATATAATTATATACCCTACCGATTATGGTATATTTCGACATTCATTACGTGAAGGATTTTAGAAAAAACTAAATTTGGGGCAACCTATAATCGGTAGGTTGTGGAACCTATTAGGCTTCCGATTATGGCTAGATCCACAGCTCTATCCAAGTGGTTATGGTTGGCTCTGCACCCCTCAAAACCTATGGAATTTGGCCAGGGTTGAATATGGGGCTCCTTATAATCGGTAGTCTTATAAGTTGGATAATCTACCGATTATAAAAGGGATTATTGGCCGAAGTATCTACACAATAATCGGTAGGTATAGTTTCAATTTAACCTACCGATTCACCTTTAACCTACCGATTATGGTGTTGGCTACCGATTATATAAGGGCATATTGGCCATTTCGAAAAATCGAAGATAAGGGGTAGCTTAGATTTACGTTTGGGTGACCTTTTTTTGTCTTTTAGTGTCGCCCCTAATCCTTTCGGGGTCGCCCCTAAAAGTGCCAGGCAAAGAAAGAGTACGACAGAACTTGCACTTGGTGAATGATGAAGAATACGAAATTGGCATTTATCATTATTCAAAACAGAATGAAGCAAATTCAAGACAAAAAAAAAAACCTTAAAACGTTGATTATATCTAGAGAGACAAAGAAAGAGTACGACAGAACTTGCACTTGGTGAATGTTGAAGAATACGAAATTGGCATTTATCATTATTCAAAACAGAATGAAGCAAATTCAAGACAAAAAAAAAAAACCTTAAAACGTTGATTATATCTAGAGAGACAAAGAAAGAGTACGACAGAACTTGCACTTGGTGAATGTTGAAGAATACGAAATTGGCATTTATCATTATTCAAAACAGAATGAAGCTCTACAGAGAGGGAAACTGTTACAAGGGTCCTCCAGTTTTTGGAAAGGATATTTTCTTCTCTCCATGGCTATAACACTAATGATGGAGAAGAGATCGGATGAGAGAAAGAGAGAGATTTGTTCATTAGAGAGGGAATGAGTTGCGATTTTGAAATTTGAAATTTGAAAACTGTTTCTCGAAAGATCTAATTGATAATAATTTTACGTTTATATCCTTCAGTGTTTTGAGTTTCCTATTTTACTTATTTGTCCCCAAATTATTTTCATTTCTCCCGGGTTTGTGGTGTCATTTTAGTAAAAAGGCATTAAATGACCTCTTTGCATTATTATAGTAAAGAAAGATTTGTCCCTCCGTAAGTATGACATTTTCAATGGATAAGGAATGGACTAAGTACTCCTGGCACGTGAAAATGTTTGAACACTTGTGGTATCACCGACCAAATGGAACCAGACATTCACCGCCACCACCGGTCATTTTTGCTAGGGACTTCCTTGTCATGGTGTAAAATTTGGTGATGATCAGAATAATTTTTAGAAGTAAAAAAGTTAATTTTTTATGAAAACAATACCAAATTTGGATACCAAAAGTAGAAGTCCGAAACAAAAATATATTTTACTTCACAAAAGTTGACTTACTTTTAAACCCAAACTAACTTCTTATCTTTTCACAAAATTGGTTAAAAAGACCAAAATCAAAATTTCCTGGGAGAAAATGACGATGATTTAGACATTGTTTAAATGGACAAAAATTTAAAAATAAAGGATGTAACAGGTTTCATTCTCATGTCACTTTCAAATATTTTTTTCTTATTTTTATTTACACAGGATGCATCCAGTTTCATCCTTGCTATTTTTTAAGTTTAAGCCAGGATGAATCCAGTTTCATCCTTGTTTTTTTTTTTTTTTGTCCATTTCACCCATAAAATTTTTTACTCGTCCATTTGAACCGTGTTTTAAATTTTTTTTGGACAAATGACCCATTTTCCGTTATTTATTCACATCCACAAAACAAAAAGGTGCTGAACTTCAGACTTCCGACTTCCGCTAGAGAAGTACTTCCAAAAGCAAAAAGGTACTTACTTCTAGAGTAATAATTTTTCTGTGAAACCACTATTGAGAAGCGCTATCACTTCTGGTTGCCAACAACCAAACAGGTTGAGAGAATTGTTGGATTAGGAAGCAGAAGGTACACTTGATCATCTGCTTGTAATGCTAAGTGGGGATTTTTCTCTCCCACCTAGTCGGTTTAAATGAATGTCTTTTCAAAAAAAAAAAAAAAAACTTATTTTAGAAGGAAATTGGTCCTGCGTAGCAACGAGGACCCATGTTCAAACCGGGCTAAAAATTAGTCACTGGATTATTCTAAGTTTAGTGGTGAATCTTAGGGATGTGCAACGGACAGACAGATGCGGATTAGGGGTCACCAGCGTCCAATCCGTCATAGTTGCGGATTTGGAAAATCCAACCGTGTCCGGCCCAATCACCTGCGGATTTGACATCCGCGGATCAACGGGTGATATGGTCCGGATGCGAATTAACTGCCAGGTGATATGGTGCCCTCCCTCTCGTAAAAAGTTTTTAGCATTATGAAAATATAGAACTGACTATCGAAACATACAAAGCTCGTTGTATAACTAGGAACCAGAACCAGTAGCATACAGTCAATCAAAAGCATCGCACGTACAACACCTCATTGCCATGATATTCATATGACACTAAAAAGACACCTTCTCTGAAGTGAAGCACCTTACCCTAGAAAAAATCATAGCGTACAAAGAGGATGTAAGATTGTTTGTGATTAAGTGCAGGTAAAAACATTATTACTTGGACTCATGATCTCCACTGGAGATGCAAATGTGTTAACTGGTTACTGCCACCATGATCTCATGGGTAAGATACATTAACAAACACTCAGCACAAAGGAAAGGCGGCACACGAGGGCAAGTAAGAATGCAAACCATTAGAGAAGAACCAGATATATTTTCTTTTCTACATATAAGAGAACAGGTAACAACAATATAATAAAGGCTGTTTTTGGTCCAAGTCCCAGGAAGTCCAATACAATGGACTGTTCTGTTCTGTCTGCCATGTTATATAAATGCGTCAAATAAGCGAGAGGGAAACAGATTTTACTGCCTTCCACACACTACAACAATTTGCAGATGAGAAGAATAGTTATGGGGAAAAAAAACAAAACCCAACAGGTAAGGAAACAAAAAGGGAAAAGAAAAAATACACGCAAACTGCCTGGTGCCTTCCTTCACCGATAAATTTAATCATTTGTGTTTGAATTCAACAAGAATGGGCTTGCCACCTTCTCCAGCATACACCACCGGCTTGCTATCACCTTGAGGGATGATTATGAGTTCACTTAAGATCCGCAGCAAGCTGATTTTGGTGCGGCTTCTGGCTGGTCAGTTGGGTTAATCCTAACTGTTGAAGGCTGCAATCATACCAACCAAACAAACAAAATTAGACATGAAATAAAATGAAGCATAAGAAGATGGTAACTGAGAGTTTTACAGAACACTTTCTGTTGGTCTTTGCCCAAAAGCCTGGACTAGTTTCCATATTTTGAGCTACATACAGATGTTCATGTAAAATAGGGATCTCATACCTCAGCTTTGGTGTCGGTTTCAGAAAGCCTTTCTTTAATATCCCTTGCAATGGAAAAGAAAACTTGCTCTACGTTTAGATTTGTTTTTGCACTCTATGGGACACAAAAGAAAGAAGCATCAGTATATGAAATTCTCTAGCTTATAAGAACAAAAAGATTCCGCCACAGAGAGAGCTAAGCTTACAGTCTCAAAGAATTTGATACCATACTCGTCAGCAAGTGCTTGACCCTTGGCGGTAGGCACTGCCTAAAAAACGAAAAAGAAAAGCTGTAAGTAATTGTTGGAAATTACGACAAACAAATTTGAAATGATCAAAAGAAAACAGTGGTGATATCAGCTCTAAATGGTTAGGAATTCATGAAGGTTGCTAGTAATCACATGCTTCAAAAGCTCAAAGTGCTAGAGAGAAAGAGGAGCCAATAATAATGTTTATTACAAAGGTCTGCGGTATAACTAGGAACAGACTCTCATCCCCAATACACAAACATGACCAACAGTTTCTTAAAGGTCATAAGTTACAAACAACAATGGAAGTAAAATAACAGCACACAAAGGTGATCTCAAGCAGCAGAATGACATTAAAATCTCACCCTTTTACTTTCATCCATATCAGCCTTGTTTCCCACCAGAATCTTGTTGACATTGTCAGAGGCATGCTGTTCAATGTTTCTGATCCAGTTTCTGATATCTGGTGATGCAAACATAAAAATTTAAACAGCTGATAGCAGAGATAAGGGAATAAAGTCTACACCATAATGATATAACCTCATTGGGCTCAAGCAAGAGATGCAACCACCTCTTGGATCCAAGGAACCGTACAATACTAAGGAAAAATAATCCAAAATGTACAGATCCTGTGGTCCACAGGTTGTTAGCAAATCATTTTTTCAATAAGAGAGCATGAATACCATTATGATCTCTGAAAACTAAATCTAGCTATAAAACAATAAATGTCAGCAAAAGAGAGGAGTAGGACATTACTGTTAAAAGAGGATTCATCAGTAACATCATACACCAACAAAATGCCCATGGCTCCTCGGTAGTAAGCTGCACACGAAATATTACTCTTTAAGTGAAGTTGTTAAACATTTGCAAAAAATGTTGGGTATCACTATCAGTTTGTAAAAGCTACATAGCAGACATTACCTGTTGTGATAGTTCTGAATCGTTCTTGGCCAGCAGTATCCCAGATTTGTAGTTTGATACGCTTGTTATCAAGCTCGATTGTTCTTATCTTGAAGTCAATTCTACAGAAAATGATACGAGTGAACCTTGTAAGTCAGATCGAACTAAAAGAAGAGAGCCCAATAGAATGAGGGACGTTAGAAAGCACCGCACCCGATAGTAGTGATAAAACTGGTAGTAAAGGATCCATCGGAAAATCGCAAAAGAAGACAACTTTTACCCACCCCTGCAAAAGAAGTATACAGACAACCAAGGTCAAGATATCATATAATCGTGGTTATTCAAAACTAATTGTTTGCAAGACATTAGTTGCTTTACAGAAAATGAGCATTATCAAAACATAATAACCAGTATTAAATGGGAATTGATCAAATGTCATAACACCTAACAGAAACTAGGGTTCTCAATGAAACATAACAATCGCAAAAAGAACACTCACATATCAGACGACACCACATAAGGAGTCGATGGTAACAACTAATCTATAATAAAGAGACACCATTAAACATAAAAGTACTCATTCATAGGTCAACCACTAGAAGTTCTCGTATCATTTCATTACCCATAAAGAGTCCATTTGCATTTCGTACTCAAAAAAGAGAATAACAATAACCAAAACTCATGCATGAAGACACACAAATGCAGAACTAATTAGCATATTTTTGCATGAATCCATGAAGACATACCTACTCTCCTGATACACATGGTTTCATTTATTCCATATCTAACAAATCTACACCAATGCAGAGTAAAATTAGTCAAACTGGATAGAGAAACTGCATAATCGCATTAGCTATTTGAATCAACAGTATAGAAAAACATTACAGCATAACAATAGAATCCTTTTACACTAGGAATGCCACACTAAACTTAGTGAAACGCCATAAAAAATTTCAACAATTCATTAGACATTCCGCTCATCCTATGTGTATCATACAATTTAGGTTTGGCGCGGACCATCGACATCTGAACATCCTACTGTTCTGTCTGACTCGAGCCTCAGTTTGTATAATTCATATCCACTAATAACAGCTATAGTATTATAAAAAACATCATCAAACACAAATGTACAGCTCAATTAGGAAATGTCATTGTTACCCATCAAGAGTTCGTCTACTTTAAAATCATATAATAACACCATAACAAGCAGAATAACACAAAAATACAGAAACTAGTGTGCATCGATGTGCATGCATCAATGCAAACATAACTCTCTGGATGTATACATATTTTCATTTATATAGTTGTCTACAAAACTTATACCTAGGCAGAGTAAAATTAGTCTAAAAGGGATACAGAAACGCACAATACCGACTCCGCTCAAAGCAATACACAACCACATTATACTCAAGCCATGTTTTTAAGTTCTCACTTTCCAGCAACACAAAAGTTAATATTAACCACTAAGCATGATACAATACAGTCTATCCAAACTAACTACAGACCGAACTGAAAAACATGTCAGCATCCAACAGTAATCTATCTACTTCAATTTCATATACCACCATTCACCCAAAACATGCAGAAAGACACAAAACTTCAGAAACTAATGTGTGTACAGGTACATGGTTACATGCAAATACCAACTGGCTCATACATACTAATTTCTTGTTTAACCAGTTCTACCAAATGTGTACCAATGCAGAGCAAATTTAGTTAACAGCTGTTGAATAACTCACAATAGCTCTTGCAATAAAGTTATAAACCACTACACAATCACAATACACTATAACCAGGCTCTTCAGTTCTCATTTTCCAGCACATTTCACAACGGATCATTACCCAATGCAGTCTTTACAAACTAACTGAAGACTGAATAATGTCTTAAACAACATCCAAAAGACTCATCCTAGTTTTGCAAAATTAGCATTTCAATTTCATTGTTCGTTCCTTAATTACAATGTTATATCTCCCATTTCAAATAAATGCTTCCACCTTAAAATTTTCCTTCTCTTCTGTTTCCACATCTAATCCTTGGCTTAAATGTATATAACCAAATTTGATTCAGAAAAACTTCAGTACAGATCCATTATATACAGATCCTTGTCAAACTTCAAATGAAAAATTAGTTCAAAATCATAAAATCTTCGAACAAAAACAGATCACCAAATTAGATCCCTCATAGACAAATTCCACCAACAAATTTGACAAAAATTTCAAAAAAAAAATTACAAGAAATTTGTGATTTCTTACCGCTATCACCGATGAGGAGAAGTTTTATGAGGTAATCATAATCAGCTCTAGCCCTTGCAGGTGGAGTAGCCATGATTATAAACCCGAGAAAATATCCGTTTAAGATCCGTTTTCTTCTTTTTCTTTTCTGTGTGTTAATGGAATCGAGAAAATGAAGAAGAAATTAGAAAGAGAGAATAAAGGCGGAGATAATACCAGAAAATAGAAATGGAAGAAAGGAAGATTGAAATTACCAAAACACCCCATCTTGAATCGTTTTTGGGTATCCTATACCACAGGCGCATGTTAGAGATTCTTGGTAGGAGAAATGAGTGTCAAAAATGACTAATCCACCAAAAAGAATCTTCAAACAGTTTTTGGTACAGAGAACTCGGAATCAGCACATATCCAAATGCCAGAGAATTAACTCAGGATCATTGAATCCCCTTCGAGACTTTTCATGGTGGTGGTTTTTTCGGGTGGTCCAGAATTCCTGGCGAGATTGGGGTATACCCAATGAGACAAAATAGGGTCATTTTGAAGTAAAGCCAAGCCACCCCTTAACCTTGTTTTTTTCTAAATGGCTAAATGCCCTTGTTTAATTAACACTAAAAATTCTGATTAGGTTAATTAATTGAGTTTAGATTAAAATTTTCAAATTATGAATTAGTGAGATTAAATCTTTTATCTCCTTATGGGTTCGATTTCGATCAAAAAATTTTGGTTTTGAAAATGCACAAAGTAAGTAAGGTAGTGGTTTGAATAAGGTTATAGCTGACATGGTATTTGTTTGAATAACATGCCGACCAATTTTAGCCGGCATGGTCCTTGGATGAATAAAACAGAACCGTTTTTGTGTAGGAAGGGTCTTTGAATGAAGATTATCTTGGAGCTTTCTTACGGTGCGCACGTAAATATCTCTATAACGCCGGCTATGATATAGTCGGCGTGCATAATTGGTATGAGAGCGCCGGCGTATGTGTGGCCGGCATGTTAGGATTTTATAACCCTGAGCATTTACATATACCAAAACGAGAAAATAGAATATCGGAAGATCTAATTCACTTTATTCATGCGATTTTTGTTACTACATTGATTGAAACGGAGGGTTTGCATAGAGGTCTACCCACAAAACCTATACAAAAAACGGTACAAAGCCATCAATCTTCCTCATCCAGAAGACGATACGGCATCCAAGTATTAGGGTTATCCTTCGGGATTCTTTACGCCAAGAAGTGATAACTTGCATCGAAAGCGAATGCTTCCCCTTTTCCTCCAAGTAGCGCGCTTTCACGACTTCGTCTACAAAAACACAAAAAAACTTACATATGTTAGTGGTGTTTCATTGGAAGATAAAACAACATGGGTTGCGTAAAAAAAACCACAAAATTGCTTGCAAGTGCGCAATGGACAAGGTGAAGGGCGAGTGTTAAAAATCAGAGGTTGGAGAGCCAAAAAGCAAGTATCGCGTTTTCGATGACTAGGTGCCTTTCATGGACTTGTTGAATACTTCTTCTATTAGGGATTACCAAACTCGCCAGCTAAATTTGTTGTGTACCCTAGCCCAAAGGTTGTGGAATCCTCCCTTTCGGAGGATTGCCGTCTAAAGTCGAGGTTCTGCGTACCATGCTTTGGTGATTGCCAAATCTTCGTTTGAATCAAATGATGCCATTGTTGTTTAGCTATTGGGTGAGTTTGATGGATTGTATGATGATATGAGCTTTGGATAGTATATGGAACTATTTGTATGTTGTTTTGTAGAGAGAAGTAGTGTATTTGTAGGATTGTACCCAAATTTGGCCGTTATAGTGCCCAAGTACAAGTCAATCAATGAAATTGTACTTGTCAAAAATTTGAATTTTTAATTTGCCGGCGAGATTTTAGTATGCGACTACCTAGGGCGCAGGGTGAGAAGTGTCCTAACTATGTCGGCGTTATGATGGTTTTGGCATCGATAAATCATTTTCTTCATCAATCAGTCGGCATAATATTTTGAAATTTTCTAGGCTATAATATGGTGGAAGGGTATAAATTTATTACCATGCGGCGTTATGATGGTTTTAGGCATCATAAGAAGGTATTTTTCACGTAACAAATCGCAGGGCGTGTTCGAAAACATAATACACCTGGCTATATCTTGCACGCTTGGTAATGATCGACTCACTTGCCGACCCTGGTATGCAAGCATTTTCTTGTGGGCGTGATGGTGACACTTCAAAACCTAAGCCCTGGTATGGTCGGCATGGTGAGTTAAAAAAACAAGCGGCTATTTGTCTTGAAACTTTACGTAGGTAAACAAACCTTTCATTCAACAATTAGAAATCAAACACTTGTTGTCCAAAATAAGAAAACATGTCCCATAAACCTTAAAAAACCATTTGTCCAACCATTAACCTTGACATTTGTCCAACCCAACATAAAGAAATAAACTAGAGGCGCATTCATTCACCACGAGCACGACCACGACCACGACCTCGGCCCCGTTTAGGAATACCAAAGACTACTACTACCTTCACCACCACGACCACTACGAGCCCTCTTTTTGTCGGCATTCATCTTGGCTTGTCGTCCCTCTCGGCCTTTTCTTCCCTCTTTACTTGACATCGACTTGCTTGAACATTTCACGGGCATCCTCATTGTCAATATTGCTAGCATAGTGAATGTGCTTGGTTTGCTCTTGATCGACAAAGGCTCTCCTCTTTCTCTCGCGCAACACAACAACTTCACAAAGGTCTTCAAATGCCCCTTCTATTTTGGTTAAACAACAAGCGATTAATAGAATTATTCGATAATGTAATCTTAAAAAAGTAAGAGCTACTCCAAAATACTTACAAGGAAGTTAGGAATTGTTGTTGAGTCATTCGATGCCATCTTCCTCTTACGAGCCAATTGTTCACCAGTCATTTCCATAATCACAGTAGGACCAGAGCCCAACCCAAGTACCACGACATGTATCTCTCCGAGCTTCATGACCTTCGGTCACGCCTCGTCCAAAAGACTCGTATCGACTTTACGGTCAAGTCTTTCGTTCTAATGTCCTAGAGTTGGGGGTGGAGCGTAGCGACGATAATAGTTTTTAGGATGTGCTGCAGTCCCTCCTTAACACTTTAAAGAAAGGCTCAAGATCGAAATGGGGTTCTTCTTGGACGTAACCCAATTGTCGCATTACCGATGTGGATCGTACATTGAAAATCCATGTAAGAACAACAAGGGTCCGTAGTATAATGCAACATCATCTCTACTTTGGATTAAACCTTGATTTCTAGCATCTCGGTAAGGATCAAATATTACCTCATCATGGTCAATTTGTCCAAAGGCGATTCGCACGTTAATAAGCGGTGCATGCATATCCTTTTCTGAGCACCCTTAAAAGCGTATCTTTGCGCTCTTGGCTTATCAATCGCAAGCTTTTCATTCACTTTGATGTGGGAGTTGGTTTTCACCAAACTAGGAAGTGCTCATATATCCAAACCTATGCAAACACAAAGTTTAGTAAGAATCAAACATTACAAGCATTTGGCAAATATAAATGATTTAGAAAATATAATTACACCGGAAGAGACATATGTTTAGTTAACTTGCAGTGAGTGCCCTTGAAGCCTTTGTCAACTCATTGTTTAAGAAGGCGACCACCTTATACCCTAAGAATACTCATGCATCTTATCTAAGGGATCAGAGTTGCAAATAAGCAAGCGTCGACCAAGCTTAGGAACTATCGGGAAGATACATCCGCCCAGGACGATATAGCAAATAAGCCGACGCGGTATCATTGATTCGCATGGGGTTCACCCTTCCTTCCACATCAAAGATTTTCTTGGTCCCGAGATAATGTATCCCTCGGCTTCTTGATTAAACTTCTTGCTTAGATTACCATCCTTCATCGCAAGCATAGACTCGTTTTAATCGATCCCAACCGAACAAAGTGTGGTCAATTTGAAGATTTCCTCCCAAGAAATGTTATTATCGAAGCCCTCCTTTCTTTGCTTTTCCCTCAACCTCGAGGCCTAAAATTTGATGAGCATCATCGGGAGTTATCGCCATCCCACCAAATGGGAATAACATTGTATCGGTCTATCCGTAGAACCTCTCACAGAATGCTGATACGGTAACTCTATCATACTCAACATTCGAACTCTCCACCACAGGCAACAACCCGGAGTTCTTGACAATCACTTTCACCTCCTCACATTCATCCTCAAGATCCCAAGTCTTAGTCACTTTGAACATGAAGCTTGGCGCCTCATGAGACGGATAGCATGCTTGTGATCCTAAATACCAAAAACACAAAATGAAAAGAAATACAAACACTTGACGCAAATTTAAGATAGTTACACACTTAAATGAAAAACAAAGACCGATTGAGATTACTTACGATAGTATTTTGGATTTCACATTCCCACGAGTCTTTGTATCCAAAAAGAACATGTCCACCATCTTGCGGGGTCCCAGGGAAGCTCGTTTGGTTTCAATTTAACCTTCAATTCGAGAGGAGGCATGTGGGAATTATTTGGTTTAGTGATAACCCTTTTCTTCTTCCCCGGTTGCACTAGTACTTGCGACTTAGGTTTGTTCCCCAACTTCTTCTTCTTCTTCTTCCACTGCCTCTTCAACAATTTCATCTTCTCTACCCTTACCTTTATCTCCATTACCATCATCATCATCATCATTACCTCCTCCAACATTAGGCATGTCTTGATCACCATCATCATCATCATCATTGTTCCCTCCTCAAGAAAGGAGTTCTTTCATCAACATCATCATCCCTCACCTCTTCTACCGGATGGAATTGATTGGTCTTCAAATGAGTCTCCCCGAATCCTTGGGTTCGATGGTGGTTGATAATAATCATTCGGTACACGGATCTTTGTCGTTCATACAACGTATGCCCTCGATGTCTTGAAGTCAAGAGTTTGACACCAACACGAGGAGGTCTTCAAGGAGGACTAAGAGCTTTTGAGCTTTCTTCTTTGCCTTTTGCAACTTTGAACAAGAAAAATTAAGAAAAATTACAACTCGGCAGGGTCGACATATATAACCAATCCGGTGGACCAAGGTCGGAAGGGTGGATATCTAAACAACATGCTTGGCTAAAGCATAGTCTGCGGGGTTTTATTCAATAACTCTGCAACATAAAACTATGATCACGGGGTTTTCAACATCAATAGTCGGCGGGCTTTATAATAAAAACAACATTAGGCTAACATAACGCAGGCGTGGTATTATTTAGATACCATTCGAGCCTTTATCATTCAAGGCATCGGAGACGCTAAAAAAGCGAAATCCACTGCAAGGTAAAAATTTATAACCGACCAGACTAACAAAAAACTAACGCCGCGAGGGTCCTAGGTTGAATACCTTGCGAGACCACCGCAAGTAGCGATTCTGAGATACTAAAAAAGCGGCAAGATATTCAACCTAAGAGCTTGCAGACTAAACCTAAATATGAAATCCCAACAGGTCGTGAAACAAACAACATGTAGGCTAAATAACTGAAAATTCAAAGATTCGATTTTTCGACCTAATTTGACATGCAAACATGAAATTGAAGTACTAGAGTGAGTTTAAGTAGGCCCTTACTTTCTTAATCGCACCATTTATTCGTTTTGGAGTGGGTTCAATCTCTTCTTATTCGGCGGTTTTTTCTTCTCTTTTTGTTGAACTAATTTTGCAATTCCGGGGTTGTATTGATTGGGTTTTTCGATTGGCGCCTTTCATACGAGTTCTCTTACGCTGTGGTGGTTCCATTGTTGAAGATTACTCGGAGTTTTCGAATCGGATGATGTTGAATTAATCGACGAGTTTTGGTGGTGGTGGTGGGGAGGAGCCGGTGTGGTTGGTTATGGAAGAGAAGAAGAGAAGAAGGAAGATGAAAATTAAAAAAGCGATTATGATAATAGAATTATAAAGGTCAAGGGTAGTATTGTAACTTCAACCAAATTTGACCTCCCTAGTAAGGTCACATGTCCACTTAAAATTGGGTATACCCCAATTAGTTTGGGTATACCCCAATCAAGCCAGGCTAGAATTGTTAAATGAGAATACGTATAGAAAGGACGATAGCAATGGCACGATTGCTAAAGGTGGTTAGTGCTAATAGCGGGAGTGCCAATCTATTAAAACAAAATAATCCTGACCGTTGGATTGTATGTTGGTCCCACATTAGCAATCATGGGAATAGGCCCAATGGACCAAGATTAAAAGTCGTGAATTGTATCATAACTCGTTTTTCATTTTTACAACGACACGTATATTGGTTCGTGAATCGAAGATTCATGAAGGGTTATAAGTAGTCTTAAATGATATTTTGTTATGTAAGTATAATAGCATAAGGATAAAACTTAATATTAAAAAAAATGAGCATAAAACATTAGCCAGATTTCGAGCATGTGTGAATGAGGTTGCAGCGGAGTCAAGGAACCGTTGATTCGGGATTGGGATTGAATTTTTGCGATTCTTATTCATTTTTTATCCTTTTTAAATAAAAAAATTGTGCAAGGAACCGTTGATTCGGGATCGGGATTGAGTTTTCGATTTTTAGGCCGCTTCGTAGTTACAATTCAAATCGATTTTTGAATTTGTGACTCGTCACTCGTGCACGTGTAAAAACCATGCGATAGCCTATGGAGTGAGTAGGACTGTATTATTATTATATCAATAAAATTAAGTTGCAAGGTTATTATTGATGTGTTTAATCATGAAATTATCGGGTTCCATCATCGAAAAGTCTAAGAACTTAAAGTACACCTGAAAGACCTTTTGTTGTAAGGTGTTTAGATTGTCGTTAGTGATATTTACACAATTTAAGATCGAAGTTTATCTAAATTTATAAAATTTATCAATTAAAAAACATTCTTCTTAGAAAAAGCACTGTGTTTTTCCTGGTCCTATGGTTATAAATAGTCTTCCTCTAGTTACCAATAGCTCTCATTCCTCTAAAAGTGTAGGATAAGATAGTGGTCGAGAATGAGCTCACCTTCTAAGCCCTTATACAACGCGCGTGAGTAATTTTTAAAAAAAAAAAAAAAAAGGTGAGTTGCGTATTAGGGTTTTTTTCACTCTCTCTCCCTACTAATATCTTTCAGTGGGAATCGATGGAAAAAAACCGTATCAGTAGGAATCATCGCCTCCCTAGTACTTGTCATTCAAAGAGAAAAAAGAAAATGCATAGGAAGTACTTAATAGTAAATCAGGAGCACAAAAAATTGGTCGGAGTCCTAGCATGTGCACAAGAGTTCTTAGGGTTGAATTACTTACTTCATTTTTATGCTTTTCCTTAAAAAAAAAAAATTTGCATTGAGTCAAAGAATCATTGACTCGGTCTCTGGATTGGGATTGGAATTGGGATTGACTTTTGCGATTCATAGGACACTTTACACTTACAATTGGAATTGGGATTGACTTTTGAGATTCATAGAACACTTGACACTTACAATTCAAAGAGATTTTTGAATTTGTGACTCGTCACTCGTGCGCGTGTAAAAACCATGTGATGGCCTATGGAGTAAGTAGGGCTGTATGATATCAATAAAATTGAGTTTCAAGGCAATTTTTGATGTGTATAATCATGAATTTACCGGGTTCCTTCATCAAAAAATCTAAGAACCTAAGTACACCCGAAAGACCTTTTGTTGTAAGGTGTTTAGATTGTCTTCAATGATATTTACACAATTTAAGATTGAAGTTTATCTGTATTTATAATTTATCAATTAAAAAAACATTCATTTTAGACAAAAGCATTATATTTTTCCTGATCTGATGGTTATGAATAGGCTTTCTCCAGTTAATGAGAGCTCCCATTCCTCTATAAGTGTAGGATAAAAATAGTGGTCGAGAATGACCTCACCTTCTAAGCCCTTATACGACGCGCGTGAGTAACTCAAAAAGATGTGAGCTGCATATTGGGGTTGTTTCACTCTCTCTCCCTACATCAGTAGGAATCATTGTTTCCCAAATAATTGTCATTCAAAGAGGGGAAAAAAGCACTTCGAAGGAACTCAATTACAAACACACAAATAATCTCAATTATATATAAACTAGGTATATACTAAAATTATATTTCTCATGTATATTTGATTTAATAATTGCAAAAACAAACTATGTATATCTGGGTTTGATATGAGTATTGTATGCATTAAGGGTTAATTTTGGCTTTCAAATTTTTCAGTGGAGCAAAATTGAAATCGTTGGGCTTCTATGGAGTCTATAATCTGGGCTCATGAAAGGTAATTGATGTGTAAAAGTGCATACGCTCTTTTTATTGGAGTAGTAATTAAGTACTTCTACCTGTTTAATTTGTTACCATTTTGAATTTGGATAGATTTCAATTAAGATGTTGGAATAATTTTTCTTCATGATATGATTAATTCAAAAATCATTTATGGAGGGAAAAAATGGAGGAAATGTCATTGCTACTCTTAAGGATTTGTTAGTATCAAAAGCAAAGGTATCATATTGAAGTACTTAACCCATTTGCTAAAAAGATCAAGTGTTTTTTATTTTCACTCATAGCATAGGTATGTTTTTGAAAACCATTGCTTCTAAGTTTAACAAAAATATCACTCATTGTTTTAGATCTGTTGTGCTTCTCTATATAATTTTTTTTCACTTTCTACCCATTTTGTATTGTTAGAGCATTGCTCGGTTGAACGCAACAAGCGTTGGTATGTCAAGGTTGGTTGTCGTATTTTAGTATTAAAACTTAATTAGAGTCGCTTGATTAAATGTACTGGAGTCAACTTCGTTTATGTTACACTACAAAGTCTAAGAATGTTGAGACATACAAGTATTACTCTGAAGTCCTGAAGATCGTGAAGACGTATCAACTACAACGAAGACATCAACCTTCCACTTGAGGTATTGTGATACTGACTTGACTTGTTTCCATTCATATGGTTTCTTTCAAGTCGTTTAAGATAGAAAACATAACATGCGAGATTATATTTAATTCTCTAGTATTGGTCTTTTTATTATGATCAAAGTGTAATGGAATAATATTTGGTTACGCAGTATAACATTTATCTTTTGAACTTCATAAACCTGACATCGCCATAATTTATGTAACTCGTTACTTGATTGTATATTGGATATATGTACGATTTCATCCTAGGAATATATGTTTATTACATATGTTTAAAGGAGGTACATATATGAAACTTGGTAATCGAAATGACCTGGTGATACAATACAAAATCGAAAGGAAGATTTTCGTATTAACAATACAATAAAATCAATCGTCAAACAAAATATAAGAAAACCATCAACGATCACCCTAATTTTAATGGTAAAATCTCAAAGTTACAAAGTTGTGCGCACCTTTCATTTACGGTCAACCATGCAGTACAAATCAGTCATTAAACAAAATAGCAGAAATCAATCGACGATTACAACTAACTCTAATATAAACGACAGATCTCAAAGTTTGATAAATAATGATAAAATCCGATGGCTTAGAAAAAATCCTAAATCTCAAAAAAAAGGGAATCCCTAAACTATATATTCTCTCCTCTCGGACCTATCCCTTCACAAAACAGTTTAGTTATTACTCTCTAGTACCATGTCTTTTAGATAAAAAAACGAAAAAAGAAATCATTCAGAAATAACTGATTGAGACTGAGAATATTTTTTTAAAATAAAAATATAAAAAATGGAACATATGTGAATAATATATAAGTTTCGGTTATTATTTCATTTTTCTTGCACTAACTCCGGTTTTGGGAATACTTTCGAAATTTCATAAACTTCCTTAATTAGACCCCTCGAAAGTTATATATTTTATCATGTTCAGTTTTATATTTCACAATACAATCTCTAAGTATAAGTATTAATAGAAACCTTTTGAATAACAAAAAATATTGTTTACAATGTCTTTTTGTAACAAGGAGGAATATATGGAAGATTTAAGAAAAGAGATTTTTGTTATGATTAACACATGTAGATTTCAACCTTTATCTAGAGAACTTCGTACTATTTATTTTTTTTATTAACAATGGTGAAGTTGTTTGTGAGTACTGCATTGAAGAGGTCGAGAAAATTCCCGTTCTCAACTTCTACTGATAAAGGGAGATTCAAACTTTTTTTTTCTTTCTGAATATTATCTTTTTACCCATTGAATCCTCTTCCTCAAAGGTCAATGCAACCAGTTTGTTCGAAGGAATTTTAGAACTTATATTGGAAGGAGAGAATTACTCAAGGATTTAATTGTTGATGCAAAACATGAAATCTTTTGTTATGAACAAAAGTTGAAGCATCTCCAGTGGTCAACCACATGAAATAATTTTGATGTCTGTCATATGAAGATGTTGGATTACAACAACAAAAATCTGACATAATTCGAAACCAATCTGAAGGATATCACTGAAAAGGCATGCAAAACATATATAAGATTCAGTTCTTATAATAATAGACTAATCAATCATTGATTTATTTCAATATTTGTGTAAAGTCTATTAAAAAACTATCAATGATACAAATGATTAATCGTTTATTCAAATCTTTTGTATCATTCTTTTTGATGGTTGTTTTGATTGCATAGCTTGTTGTGAATGAATATCTTTTATGCTTTTATTTCGGTAATGTAATTTAGGTGTTCACTAACCCTAGTTTCGGTCTCATATTGTGGTGTTCTATTATGATTTGTGTAACTTTTTGATATAGAGGGATTAAGTGATCTAGCGGGATTAAGTTCTAGCTTTTTTAGGTAGGCTTTGTCAAAGGATCATGAAGAGATATTGATAAACTCATGTGTGAAAGTCACATAGATTCTATCATCAATTTATATATGTTTACATAAGTTCTGTAAACATTAACCCTCGACACGCAAGTTGGTCCCCAAAATATATCTAAGAAATTATTGAAAAGGAACAAAAAATCGATCGTAAACAAATATAAACAATTATTTATCTATACACCTTGAAAATTATAAGAAACCATCTTTTGAAACCAAAAAGAAATATACAAGCAAAGTGGTTCCACGGTCACCGTTTCTTGAAAAATGTAAATTGGGTGAGACCCCAACATAAAAGCGACCTTTCACACATTTGTATCCTTTAGAGGATTTAACAATCTTGAACATGTTCATAAAAATTTTTATCGAAAAGTGAAATACTTTATGATAAACATATTTAAGTTTCTTGGAAAAGGTAACGATTTGTTAGTTAAAGTCATACGAGAAGAACAATCCATAGCGGAAAAAACAATTGGTTTAATGGAGAACAAAAATATCACGATAAATCACCCATCTCGGTCTAATAAAACTTAATCGAACTTCCCCTCTCTATGTTGCTTATTCTAGCCATAAGACATATTTTAACATCCCTTTAGTAGTCCACATATTTCTCCTACCGTGCGCCCGAGAAATTTAGTGCGCCTTACCAACCCTTAATACTTCAAATGTTAGGTACCAAAGCTAGATGTCAGACATTTGCTAGGTAGCAAGCGCTAAATAACCTTAATTTTAATGACTAGTCAAAACTACGACACGAGTCATAACCTAGTAAAATATACTATTAGATATGGTTCCTTTTACCCGTATATCCGAGTTTAACTATACTAGTTAGATACGATTCATTTAAGTTAGATTATTTCAAATATTTATTTATTTTTTATATTTTTTAAGCATGCATTTTATTAAAGAAAATTAAGTTAAAAGATGTGGGTACGTGGTACCCACAGAGTTATGGAAAACAATTTGAGTAATAAAAAACGTGATTTCTTGGTCCCAAACTTTGGTTGAAAAGTTTCACATTTGACTTCCATCTACTGCATGATTAGCCAAGCCCTCTGCTGCTTAATTTCCTTCTCTGTAGTTGTGTTTGATAGCACCTTGCGGGATTTATAATATTCTATTCTTTATTTCCTCAATCATCCCTGAGATGTGCGAAGGGGTAGAGTAGGAGATGTGATGAAGTGCAGAAGGTTCTCTCGAATCCGTCTCGAAGAGAACTTTTGGCCATCTTTATGTTGTTGTTCTTGATGCCAAAAGTAGAGCCCAAGTTTTTGTAGTTAAGGCAGTCGTAATTCTTAAAGGTTGAGTTAAATCCAATTGCTAGAGTTCCCCTTGTATATAGTTTTCAAATCAGGGTTTGCAATCTAAGTTACCTTAACAAAGTATTCAACATTCACCGTTAGATGAAAAACCTGATTCAAGCTAATATCTTTCAAAAGTTAGATCGAAACTTAGCTTGTCACACACAAATTAAATGTATTCATTTAGGTTTGAGTAACCGTACCTAAACGTGTACACTTAGTTGGTTCACAAATAGTTAACCAATGGTTAGCCATATGAGCATTTTCATATTAACCGTATTCATCTTTCTCATAACTAGTTCAAATGACTCATAAGAACTAGTTCAAGAGTTGTTCAATTTCTTAGGTCTTTATTCATAGACACAATTGAAGCACAATCGGTTTGATCCACTTGAATCAATTCATGAACAATATAGCCACGGTTTGCAAATATTGCATTCCTTATAATTTATTGTTTTAAGCTCATGAACTACCGATTTGAGTAATAACCGACTTGGGTACGCGTACGGGTATGCGTACCTTAGCTACCGGATTTGAGTTGGCTTTGGTTTCCAAACTCGGCGGAATTTTCGGGTAGAAAAGTTCCGCCGATACGCATACCTAAGGTGACTGGTTTATGAGTTAAGTAAACTCCAAACTCGCAGAATTTTTAGGAGGAGGAAAAGTTCGCCGATCAGCGTACCCATCCCTGTCACCTTCACCAATACCGCATGCACACATATGCACGCACTTGGTTTCCGGCACATGGATTTATACACTAATGTGCGAACACACTATATATTCTTATATCCATAGTTGGTAATCTCAACTCTACATTTCAATCATTGAAACATTCTTCTATAATGTTATAACAATCGTTATTCACGACTATCGTCATCAAAGCTATTTTCAAGATTGAAACGTCATCATGACTTTCGTCACGGGTAAAGATGAAAATGGTTAAAGTGAAAGCTCACCAACACATATTTTGAGAAAAAGATAGGCGAATAAACTCGGTTCGAAGTAGGTGATAAAATAGACTTTTGAGTGACAGGTAAGTTCAAGTCTCCACATAACTTTTTGTCGGATGAAGTTCCACTTGTTCCTCGAGTAGTTCTTCGTCTTCGTAAGATGATCGCCATGGAGTCTGGAGCTCAACTACACTTAACTATCCTAGACTTAGTCATAAGTAAACTAGAAATCAAGACATATAGTTTTGATCACTAATATTGACAAACATGCTTGAGATAGCAACGCATGCGAGTTCGACCGAGCAGTGCTTAAACACCGGTTATTTTGTGGGTCTTGAAATTGTTGTATATTGTTACAGGCCCTCTAGATGGTTGCTTTGGTGTGGAAAAATGTTGTATCGAGGGCCATTGAATTCTGGATCTTTGCTACCAGTATGCTGCGTGACATTATCGCATCTCTGTATGATTGATTCTTAGCTTCCTTTCCTGAGCCAACCAAAATGCCACTTCGTTGCCAGATTAGGTAGCACACCGATCTTTGAGCAAGTTTTATCTTGGCTGTCGATTTCTTGATCATAGTTGTAAAGTGGTAATAAATTTCCTTATTCCATTCCGCCAGAGTTTGACTGATTATTATGAATTTCAATTGGAGATGCTCTTAGTGAGATAATTGGTCTTGATGTGCCCCATCAAATTAAAGAAATAAAGTGTGATAATTGGTAATAGATTATTAATCACCATATAGATCGTGGCTTAAAGTGTAATTGTTTAGGTCGTGAAGATGAAGCAGCTTCAATATATAAATTTTGAGACGTAATAAGGCAAATGTTTGGGTGGAAAAAAGTTATATAGGGTAGTAAAGACATTGGCATATTTCCGAATAAGATAATCGGCGACTTTGAGTCATGGTGAACTAAAAAAATATAAAAACTAGACTAAAGAGGCGGAGTCCTACTAAAGGAAACCACAAAGAAACAGCTGACTGAAGAGCTTACTTGCATGAGGCCATAGCCCCAAAAGCCACCCCAAAACAGCAAAACAAGATTCCAACAGGAGAGAAAGGCACAAAAAAACCTTTTACTTGCACTAAATACATAATTACCTGGCAAACCAGACCATAAAATTACAAATAAATATCTTTTCTGCCTCCAAAAATTGCAAGTAGAATTAGACAACATCCAGATGAGTTGTTCAATTAAGATGCAGAGAAGTGGCTAGCTTATTTCCCTTTTTTGGCACAAGTGAGGGTCTGTCTTGGTGACCACCTTGGTCTGGCCATCCGCAAGAATCAGCAGGTCCTTCTCCGCCTGATAAGCAAAAACAAACCGATGAATTTCCTTTCCTATCGCCATCATCCTCAGAGCTCTCATTAAACTTCCGTGATATATCCCGAACGATATTGGCTCAAAATTGGCTGGCATCCGGAGTACTTTGATCTTACCAGATGGGATATCAACCAGTGACGAAATCCTTATTCCGCTGCCGGATATTGAAACATCCAAAACATCCTTAAATTGACGATCAAGTTCTTTATCTTGATCATTGAGCTGACACCGATTACACAACTGTTTCGCAGACATTGTAACGAAACAAGCAAACGTATTTTCAACATCAAAAACGTCAAAAGGTTTAGTAACCTCAAAATATTTATGAGGTTTATAATCAAGCTTTTTCAATAGTGGCGCTTTATCATCCATTTTTCCATCATCGTCAAAATTTTCCATTCTTGTACTTGAGAAGAAGAGATGTACCTAGTTGACGAGAAACCCTAACCCGAAACGCCGACAAAATTAAACAGTCTTTTACGAGGTTTCACTCCTTAAACGAACACCCACCTTATGTCCTAACCTATATTGGGCCAGCTCAATAAGTCCCAGGGTTTGATACATATCTAGCTCCTTCGGTCCAAGTTATATGCTAGCTCTTAAACTCAAGTCCATCCCTTGGGGTTGCCGTAAAAATACCATTTAAAATGCAAAATACTGTCGGTATCACTGTACTACAGTGACAATATTATTAGGTGATGATATGAATGATTTTGGTTTAAAATTTATTATTATCAAATTCTTTACCGATCAAAAAAATATAATCGGATACTTTTAGATAGTACACTTCCTTCACGCACACTTCATTTTCGCAAGAACGCCACTTTCGAGTGCTATCATGTGACCTCATTGTCCACCACGGTTCCTAACATTCTTTCTTTACGACTACAGCTGGTGCAATAAATCAAGAGCCAAATCTGACCTACCAGTCTCACTAGTCCCTCCCACCAATACACACAAAAAAGACTAAAAGGTATGACCATGGTCACATAAGATATTTATTAGTCTTGGGTAGGGCATCCAAAGCTGCCTGGACTCATCTTCGTTGGTTGGTGTGGCACAAATTCATCGGGTCCCACAAAAAAGATATTTCTCTCCCGTAAATGGTATGCCACGTGTGACCTTTAGTCGCCCCACTGTCAAAGGAATCATTCTTGGGAATCTCCATTTTTGCTCTCTTTCTAGTAGACAAAAAAAGGAAGAAGCGGGAATTGTAATTCACTCGCACTTCTTCTATTCTTTTCTTATCTTACGTTTCATTCACATTCATTCATTCCACTTTACTTTCTCTCTCTCTCTCCTTCTATCTGCAGAGCACAAGGATTCTTCTTTTCGAGATCTGCAGAGTTTTAGGGTTTTCGATAACAACAAATTTGTTTTCCGTCGGCAGTAGATTCAATCGGAGTTACTAACTGGTAAGAGAGATTGCTTTGTTTTTGCGATTCAGCTTGAGAAATCGATTCGATTCATGTTGATTTTACTGAAATCTGTTTGGAAATTGATCTTGTTTTTTTTTTTTTTTTTTTCAATTTGATATTTGGTTAGGTTTGAAGCTATTCAGATTTCTATTTACTTTCCTTTCTCATGGATCTTTAGTGTGTTTTTTCTTGTTTTCTTTTGTTGATTAGTATTGATTGATGTTAGTTAAGTGAGAGTTTGAGCTTGATTTGACTGGTATTGACGATTGATGAGATTGTTTCTCGAGTGAAATTGGTTTCTTGTGCGTAGTTATTTTGAGGATGTAAACATGTTTTGTTCAGGTAAATGTCAAATTGATTAGGTTCTGTAATTTGGTATAATGTGTTTTTGGTAAAATTAATTTATGGATTGGATTGATTTATATTCTAGATCTAGGATTTTTGTTCACAACTTTGGGAACTTTAGTATTGGTGGAACTGGATTTTGTGGTGGTTATTAGAGTTAATTCAGTAGTGTCATGCAGAGCTTTTAAGTGACTACTGCTTAGGTCAGATCTGCTTGAACGTTGAAATCGCTATTCTCAGGAATCGGAGATTGAATGTCACTTTTGCATATGTTATTTGCTGTGTTACGGTTTTTTTGGCCGAAGAAATATTCATTTATGAGTAAG
Source organism: Papaver armeniacum (assembly GCA_023531295.1). Taxonomy (NCBI): domain Eukaryota; kingdom Viridiplantae; phylum Streptophyta; class Magnoliopsida; order Ranunculales; family Papaveraceae; genus Papaver; species Papaver armeniacum. The sequence continues at coordinate 794,735 of JAJJWW010000903.1, forward strand.
AGATCTAAAATTGATGTGAGCTTTGTGATCTTAATTCAGTTTATACTCCATTGTCATATTGATCCTTCCTTATAACTTTGTTCTCTCATAATAGTTTTGTGGACTCAGACTTCTATGACAGAACCTAATGTTAGACTTCCTTAAGAATGCGCTGAACTGCTAGTGTTTCTCAAGAATGCGTTGAACTGCATTAGGGGTCTGATAGACTAGATTTGTACTGAGTTTCTGCTTCTGGAATGTGGTATCTACTGTTTATGTCCTGCGACTATACTTGAATTTAGAACTGATAGTTACTTGTCTTGGTGATAATCACTGGTGAAGCCTGAAAGGTGCTTAAATATCTGGGAACACTATGTAACTCGAGACATGTATTGTTAGTTGGTAATCTCTACAATCTGGAACAAAGATATACCCACTTTTAATCATTAGTTCTGTGTGGTCTTGTGGAAAGGCTTTTCTGGTGGAGGAGCTGAAAGTTTTACTAGGAAATATCCACGTGGTTATTGATAAGAAAGACTAGTATCCAGATTGCCCTGTTGTTCTCTTTGATTTGATATTTGATTAGGTTTGAAGCTATTGAAATTTCAATTTACTTTCCTTCTTCATGGATCTTAGTGTTTGTTTTATTTTTTTCTTCTGTTGATTAGTGTTGATTGATGTTAATTAAGTGAGAGTTTGAGCTTGATTTGACTGGTATTGACGATTGATGAGATTGTTTCTTATGTTGAATTGGTTGCTTGAAGTTTTTTGTGAATAAGTTAATTTGCACATTTAAACATGTTTTGTTGAAGTAAATGTCAAATTGATTAGGATATGTAATTTCGTATAATGTGTTTTTGGTAAAATTAATTCATGGATTGGATTTATTTACATGGTAGATCTAGGATTTTTGTTCAGGACTTTGGAAACTTTAGTATTGGTGGAACTGAATTTGCTGGTGGTTGTTAGAGTTGATCAGTACAGTCATGCAGAAGTTCTAAGTGTCTACGGTCTAGGTCAGATATGATTGAACATTCAAAATCGTTACGGTGAGATTTTAGCAGGGTTTTTTCATGTTCTTCTCAGGGAATTGGAGACTGAGTGTCATTTCTGCGTATGTTAGTAGCTGTCTTACGGGTTTTTTGGCCGAAGAAGTATTCATTTATGAGTAAGCAGCAAAGATTGATGTGTTTGTACTGAGTTTGATAAAAAAGACTAGTAACCATTCGGAGATAAGAAAGACCCCTAATCAGTTGAACGCATTCTTGAGGAAGACTAATATTAGGTTCTGTAATAGAACTCCGAATGGTTACCAGTCTTTCTTAAATATTTGTGAATCCTATGTAACTCGAGTCATGCATTGCTAGTTGGTAAGCTCTACAGTCTGTAAGATAGGTTTACCCACTTTTAATTATCAGTTGTGTGCGGTCTTGTGAAAAGGCTTTCCTGGTGGAAGAGCTACAACTTTTCCTGGGAAACATCCTTGCGGTTATTTATAAGAAAAACTAGGATGCAGATTTCCTTATTCTCACTGCCCATGGAGTTGTTTCCCTAACCAAAAAATTTGAATGATTTACCTCGCTATTATTTTATTAAATATTTTCTCCTGCTAGTGAAGCATCTTTCTTGTGAATCTTTAGGAAGATTGCGGTGTACCAGCATAATTTTATTTTCCAATTTATAGCAGCCAAAACATGCACTCTTATTTTAGTTATAAGCTGGAGAAAGACTTTCAGTTTCAGAAAATTTGAAATTTAAACTCCATGTCAACAACTTGCAGCAATGGATGCCCCTACTGAGATTGCAAATGAAGTTGCTCCAGCTAAGTCTAAAACTCTCAATGCAATTAAGGCTGCAAGCTATTCATCTCACGCACGCCCATCACTGAATGAAAGAATCCTTTCATCTATGTCTCGGAGGGCAGTTGCTGCACATCCTTGGCATGATCTTGAGATAGGTATCTAGCTTCAGCAAACGACAGACCTCATGATTTATCTTAACTTTCTTGTTTGTCGGATCTGTTCTTAGAACCTTGCCACTGAAGGTTAACTTAAAGTTATAACAACATTCCTTCTGTGCACATGATCTTTATTTAACATTTTTTTATTTCGTAACCAGGTCCTGGAGCTCCAACAATTTTCAACTGTGTAAGGACACTAAATTTTATCTAATTTTTATTTTATGTAAATTAGATATTGCCAGGGAAGAACTAATATTAGCTTCACATTACAAAGAGTAAATATCTGTTTAAATGTCAAAGCTGCTGGATTGCTTGACTACACACTACACCTGTGAATTTTTCTGCATCTTGCATAATAAGAATAGTAGAATACCATTATTATTATTAGTTGATCTGATTAGTCAATTACAATAATTGGATTGACAGCATTGACTCATGTCTAAATTATCTTTTCAAGTTTCAGAGTGAACAGAGTGATGTTTAGAACATTGACTCTTTAACTGTTGGGTCTCCTAAGAACGAAGGAGACACAGTATTTTGAGAACTGCTTATTTACAGTAAACAGAGTTTAGGGTAAATGAAATTGTTCTGATAACCTTCCTAAGTATTTTAGGTGGTAGAAATTCCGAAGGGGAGCAAGGTGAAATATGAACTCGACAAAAAATCTGGGCTCATCAAGGTAAATCAATATCCTTTTTTCTTGAGTGAGCTTATCTACTTGGGTTCTGTTTTTGTCGTAAGTATCATTTGGAAGATTGAAATTAACTGTGCAGGTTGATCGAATACTCTACTCATCAGTCGTGTACCCCCACAACTATGGTTTCATCCCACGTACTCTCTGCGAGGATGCTGATCCTCTGGATGTGCTTATAATCATGCAGGTATGGAGTATGATTTATATCTTGTTTAGGTTATAAATCAGGACAGCTTTGAAGCTGTACCCGACTTAACAGATGTTGTCTCTTGATAATGTTTCGAATGATTTCAGGAACCTGTCCTCCCAGGATGTTTCCTTCGTGCTAAGGCCATAGGTCTAATGCCTATGATTGATCAGGTTTACATATTTACCCACATATGTTATGTGTTCATTTTGTCATTGAAGAGAACTTTATATCATACTAATGTTGGTGGGCATACAGGGTGAGAAAGATGACAAAATCATAGCAGTGTGTGCGGACGATCCTGAATATAGACATTACACTGATATTAAAGATCTTCCACCTCATCGTTTGGCTGAGATTCGTCGCTTCTTTGAAGACTGTATCCTTAAAAGCATTTAACTAATTTTTACTTGGAATATATTTGTTCAATACGTCTGAGCCTAGAGATTTAGTTCACGAGTTTTTCTTTTAACTGACAAATTATCAGACAAGAAAAATGAAAACAAGGAAGTTGCAGTGAACGACTTTCTTCCAGCAGAAGATGCCTCTAAGGCAATCCAACACTCAATGTAAGGATCCTCATCTGCAACATCTCCACTACTTCTCTTTGTAACTGTTACGTGTTCACTAATATGCAGTGCCGGAAACATAAATGGACCGAAGTATTGAAACCTTACATGTTTTTAGTAGTCCGGATTACTTTTTCTGGCCCACCTTGTTCATTTTCAAGTTTCCCATCTTGTCTGATCAAATTGATATGTCATATTTGAACTGATATTCCGCTCCCATCGATCATTTTCCGAACCATAAACTACTGTATCTTAAGTAGATTAGCAAAATAAAGATATCCTAACTGACCTTTGTTTGTCATTTGTGTTTTGAAGGGATCTTTATGCAGACTATATTGTCGAAGCCCTAAGGAGGTAGATTGGGCGATCATTGGATGTTCTAGTACTCTAATATATTTCAAATTCCATATATACCTTTGTTGTAAGGGTGAATTTCATTGCAAACCAACTTAGATACTTGTTATAAATTCATCTGATAAAGCCTACAGTGCTGCACACCTACAATAATACAATTTCAGTTTTTCTCTGAAAAATGTGTATGTTTGTTACTGCCATCCTTTGGCAAGCCCTTTTATTTTCTTCACTGACATTTAAGAATTTGATTAGTAGTGTATTTACTGGCATAGCATCATACATATATGGATCACTAGTGAGCTTCTTTTTGACATACTTGTGAGTACTAGTGGCAACAAGTTAGCAGTCGCCAGAGCCAAAACTTGTTAGGTAGGTCAATTGTATCTGATTCTGATTTCATTAGTACCCAAAGACTCTCACATAGAAATCATTAAGATTTAGCTCCTTTCCAGCAAAAATGTGACGACTGTTGAGTGAATATGAACCAAAAATGTTAGCTGAGTTCCACTTTCCAGCAACTCAGAGACAGACCTAAAAAATATTTCCAAGTGAGGGATGGAGCAAAACATATTCCATCCCACCAATTTCTTTTGTCCAAAGTTGCAGACAAAAGTGGGACATTATCAACTGTTAAGAAGATGATAATGTTAGGGCAAATTCTATCGTGTAAATTAGGTTATCCAGTTCTTCCTCTTGTGTTAGAAAGAAGCAACTCTCTGCTCACTTCCAACTCCAAAGGGGAATGGCAAAATGGAAAGACACAACATACAACTCTTTAAAGTGAGAAGGATCATCAAATTGAAGTAAAATCCAAAAGGTGCCACGCCATCTTCTTTCAAGAAAATAAAAAACTAAAAAGTGTAGGTGTTCACATATTATGCTTCAAGTATATGCTTAGAAGATCCTCTACTTTTTCCTCTACAAAAATAGAATTCCCCTTGTAACCTAAGCATTTTCATTTTAAGCCTTACACAAAAAACTTCTCTTCTATTCTATTCTCATTTCTTCCTTCCTTCACATTTTAATTTTATTTCATGTTAGAACATCATTCACTATGATATCTCGGTCAGGTATCGCCGAATGCGAATCTTCGGCCATGTTGTTGACATATAAGAAGAGGAGGAGAAGGAAACAACTGATTTTGGTTAGATTGTAATGATCTAATCTTTATGAAACCATTTTATGGGCAACTACAGATCCTTTGGCAAAGTTTGAATCTCTGATAGCTTGGTTGGTTGTTGCTATTACTGTTAGTAGCAGTAGCAGTGGCTAATGAAGCTGTCTGTCTCAATGAAGAACCTGTAACTTCTATAGTTTTCAGTTTTCTTCTTCTCTCTTTACACATGTTTGCTTACTAATTATCATGTGTGTTTCGAGAGAAAAATTAGAATATATTGCAAACTTAGAATTATGTTTTCTGCAACTTAGTGTTCTTTCTGGTGGAGGTGTTCTCTTGTGATTGGAATCCATCACAATTCTCTTTATTTTATTACTACACTAAAGTTCTTTATAGAGTATGTCAGCAAACACTACCCACCAGCAATTGAGGGATGTATCACCTACGGTGTTTGCTTTGCCTCCCATTGGACACCAAGTCATGTTCAAAGCAAGATCAACCACTAAAATCACATCATTTCTACATAACACAGCTAATAGATACTAGTCTATGGCTTTTCACATAGCTCAGCGATCAATTGTCTGTAAAATGATTCAACACTTCAGATCAAAAAAAAAAAAAAAAAAAAAAAAAAATATGATTCAACACTAAGACAGAAATATCATCACCAACTTCCCCTTTACTTGCTCCAACTGGTTAAACCCTGGCAATTACCAAGAACATGGGTGTTTACTGTCCAGGTCTATCTAATTATAATTATATGAAGCTAAAAGATAATAAGAAACCATGGATAAGAAAAACTAACGACACTTGATCTAAATAGTTAAGAACTTTTAAAATAAACATTCCAAAACATTCATATTTCTCCTTCTACAATTGGCGTCTAACAACACTCCAGTCAACTTGAAATGAAACAAAACCAAAACATATTGAATAGAAAGTAATCCAAAAGTTACGAGAAACAAGAAAAGCTCCTCAACTATAACCCCAGCATCAAAATTCCAAATCCCATCCTCGATAAAACTTCTTTGCTCAATAAAAGAAACCAAGTACTTTACCACCAACGTTCTTCCTCCTTGCCTCTTCGTGGTCCATGATACCAGCAGATGTAGTAAGCACGATGTAACCGAACTGCAAAATTACCAGTCAACAACATAAGAAAAAATAACGAGGAAGGAACTATTACTTGCAGGTTTTCGTTTAAGAAGAAAGACTCTAAACACCATCAATACACTATAAAAAACAAATTCAGTGGTCTCATAACAAAGCATAGAGTCTATAATGCATCTGCATCTACTCCCTATGGAGATTTTATCTTCCCATAGCTCGTCTAGTGTATTGTATTGGTCGACAGTTGCTTCTGATAGAAAAGAAAAGAAAAGAGCTGAAACTAACCTGTCTAGAAGGCAACAACCTTGCAGTCCATGGCTCAATCTCCTTCACACCGACATCAAAACGGGACTGATAACACCACACTTGTTAAGTCTACCGTTCAGCTCAACAACAATTTTGCCTGACCTGTGGTCATCAACGTACTCGAACTCACCAATGTAACCTACCAAAAAGATCAAATAGCATACAAATCAAATTAGATGAGAGACATGGAAACATCATACATTCATAGCTAATGAAAACACAATGAAAAGTTAGTTAGTTGGCATACCATGCTTCTGCATGACCATGAGGAACTTGATGATAACTTTTGAGGAAGGTCTGATCATGACCTGTCTCTTTCCTCGCTTCTCAGCATTGTACATGCTTTTAAGAGCATCATTCAAAACACTGATCCTCACCATCCTTGCTAATCTTCTTTACTGCAAACTAACAGAAACTCATATCAGAGACAGTCCAAATGGCCACTGAATCAAAAAATAACACACAAAAAGAAGGTAAAACGAACAATCATGTCAATCAAACGAACAATCAACCATTTCAAACCGAATTGGGTAGTAGGTCTTTAACGCCAGAACAACATAGCCAATTTCTCAAACTGAATCCTCCCAAAAGGAGGGTATTGGTATTGGCCAATTTCTAAGCCAAGCTTTAATGCCAGAACAACAAAAAATCCAATTTCACCTACTTCCCACGGCATTTGCCACAATTGAACCTGCTCCGAATTCGGCAGTACAGTCCTATCAAATTTTTGATGTTTGAATTGAGTCAAAGATACCATGTCTACCAAGTAATATGTGGCATCACACAGTATCATCAACATACTACAGGACAGATGGAAGTGCCAAAATGCACATTTTTCAAACAGACAAAAATACACACAACTTTCTTCCACAAAATCAACACTAAAAAGAGCTGAAAAAAGTAGAACAAGATTATAAATTCAGTCCCAACAATTACAAATTCAACCATTAAGTAAAACTATACCAATATCAATTAATCACAAATGACAAGCCAATTCTACCTTCTACATGGGTCTATTCAACATTTGAGCATCATGCTTGAAATGAACAACAAGAACTAACATTTTAACAAGATTAAGTCCACCAATTTCTTAAAAATGACAAGTTATGACAGCTTCAAAGAAAACCCTAAAATTATATTCAATTTTCAACACAACATCTTCATCCCTAACCCCCAAAATAGAAAACACATAACAAACAAAACCCAACCCAACCCAAACAACACCATTTACACTCAATCTAGTTCACACGTACATCAAATCTATATCATGAATCAGCCCATATCTCAACACAAATCTGAAAAAAAACAAACAAAATCTAATAAATCAACCCTAACCAGCCTTCAACAACAACATCTTAAAAACAAGGAGACAAATCACAGGGTTTCAATCAAAACCCAACAAACAGATAAGGATTATGTAAAAAACCTTAACCTAGAAAAAAAACAAAAGATACTGAAGATAATCGAAACCCTGATTTCGATTTGATGAAGGAGATAAAGGGTTTCTTCTTACCTTCTGGTAGATCCCTTCTTCTGCTGCTGCGGCTGTTAGCTCTGGGAGTCTGAAGTGCTAGAGAGAAAATTTTAGGGTTTTGATAAATCCTTAGATTTAAAGGGAGATATAAATATGTTTTGTTTACCAAACTACCCTTCTGATTTTGAGTTCTTAAATGCCGAAACTACCCTTAGCTAGAAAATTGGGCTGAAATAAAATTACTAGTGTGACTGTGATGAGGACACTGATTGGAAACAGTGGTTATTGATGGGCTGCGGGGCAACTGCCCCTCTTTCCAACTAAGCCTAAAATTTTCAATGTTTTACCAGCCATTTTAACCGAGAGGCGTCTGCTGTTCATATTTAGAGTTCAGGGTTCATACTTAAGAGACCAAATTCTGCAAGATTACAGGACTTAAAAGTGAAAGAAAAAGCTAGAACTAGCTAGAGGAACTGCAGTTAGCTGCTATCAGAAGGTTCTTTACACGGAATTGCTGAACCAAATAATGGTCATCCACAGATTCAGGGAAAATTTAAAATTGGGAGGCGCTAAATTAGCCAACTAAAAACAATACAGACTACAGATAACAGCGAAAATACCATTCATCGAACATTACGAGATCATGTTTATTAGTATCTTCCAAAAGTATAACGATAGTATTTTATAAGCATTTCTGGTGAATTAACTACTATCAGCTTTCTAAAACACAGCTTAAAAACGTAACACACAATGTAATGGCTGCACTTCGTACTAAACATACTCAAAACATCATCAATGTCATCGATTAGTATTTTAAACTAAAGAGGTAAGACTGATTAGTTATTGGTCTCATAAAGCCTGCAGCATCAGCAACCACCATCTCGTCAGCATTTTTCCCCGTTTTGAAAGAAGTGAATTGGCGGCTGCAAAATAAAAAAGATCTTTTCAGTGTTGCAAGATCTGGGGAGTTGCTTCAAGAAATAATTCACCAAACTAAAATCACAGGGGGGCTAAACATCGATATCTAATAGGAAATCATTGAAATGAAACATCAATACATGCTTAGATAGCGGTGCCAACTGGCAACTGCCAGCATATGGTGTTAATATCGATTAACATCTATCCTTACTAGACAATAAACAATGGATTATTCGAATTTGATTAGTGTGTCGTCTATCAAGGCCAGCTGAAATAGAAAAAGGACACCAAAAGCATCATTTAATCTTCAAATCCCAACATTTAAGTCTAATAACAAATCTAACTGTTCAGAAAGCAAAAAACAACCGAGTAGGAAAGAATTCGGACTATTGAATCTAGTTCAAGTAGCCTCTTCTCGGGGTTTCATTCCATTTCATACTGTTATAAAGTGTTTCTGACCAGGATCTAGATATAGGAGAGTTTTCCGTAGCACAGTGCCAAACCCAAACTTGACTAGATCTTTTCTGAGGTGAGACTATAGAAGTATGTACAGTAACTGTTATAAATTTTAAAATTGGACTGGGACTTACTCGTATCAACTATTGGTGAATATGGAGTTCAGTTGCAAAATTTGTATTACACTATTATCTACGTGATCCAGGTAATGGGGGTTATACTGTATTATTCTCAAATACTTTTGACTACGTTCCATCTGTCCTATATTATTACCAGAACCTAAGAATCCAAATGATACAAGTACCGAAATTATACTATTATAAGTCAGAACTGACTAAAAGATGTTATATTACTAAGCCACTCAACTGCCTAGTAACACAAAAACCAACAAGGCCATTGTATCTGTAAGCGTATCACACTGAAAGGACATGAATTTGAGGATGGCGATTATGAAATATGTGACACTGCAATCCAGAGCTTCAATATGTTTGCCTCCATTTACTAACTCTCTGAATGACCTTTCTCGTGCTAGAGCAACAAGCTAAATATTTCTATACTACATGATTTAAAATGTGAAAATAGATGCCTTCTCAAAACTACTCAGCTTGGGAAAATTCCATTTATATTTGAGTTGGTAATTTAAAGTACCAGCAAGAAGCATACAATGATTAACAAGTAATGTGAGCATACCAATGAACTCGAGATTGTCAAGAATATGAAACTGAAAATTTTCATTAGAAACTAAATGAGTCTCGTGATATATGCGTTACAAGATCTTGGGGAGAAAGAAAATACTTGATAGAAAATTTCAATCTAGCCCATCTAATAATTTTCGATAGCTGTGTAACCAAGCTAATATCATAGAGCTAAACATCGATAGGTAACAGGAAATCATTCAAATGAAACATCTCTGCATGGCGTATGCTTATCTAGTGGTGCCAACTGCCGGCTAATGGTGTGACTGTTAAGGTACTACAAGTAAGAAAAAAACTATAGTATGGTCCAGTCTGGTAATTGCACATTGAAGATACACGTGTTATTAAAGCCCTTTTCCATAATTTTGGAGGACAACTCACTGTCCCCTGTATTTAGTGACTTGTTTCCTTGAGCAGAAATCTCCAGATTGTGATATTACAGAATTGAAGCAACCAAGACAAAAATGACAACTGACGACCCTTATTGGTGGACCAGAGAGCTTAGATAAGTTACGTCATATAATGCACAGATAGAAAAGCTTGGTGTAAACTATTGAAGGTCACAGTTGACAGACGAGAGCAGAGTGAAACCTTCACGGATAAATCAGAAAAGGTGACCTTTGCCTCCATACATGACTTGTTAGGGTGAAAATGGGAAACACAACTTGGTATCTAGTGTCTGAAATCGCAATTTATACCCGAGAGAATGCAAAAGCCCTAAAGACAACGAAAATCTGTAAACATCATTAAGATATAACATGACTAAACCATACGCCAACTTAACTACGAGAATCCTCGATAAGCACTACATTGTGGCACCAGATCGTACCCATTAGGGTTTGTTCAACACTCCAAGCTCAAAGGACTGAACAAGGTTGTGAAAGGGAACCTAAAGCAACTCAGCTTACTTAATAAGCCAAGGGCATACTGAGGTTATGAAAAGTTTTAGCTTTTGCTCCTGTAAGTATAGAACAAGAGTGTTCCTGTTACTTATGTGCTCAGCCATCTCCAACACCAATTCCCCTTTTGTTCCTAGACGTTCTGATTAGTGAATAATGATAGACGAATAAACAGATGGATGAACATACTGACACCATCGTGTACATGCATAGTTGATTCTGTTAGTTTCCACTCAAGGACACTACTAGTGATATGGCTAGGACTCCTAATCCATACACTCCATCTGAGACTTCCATGACTCATCCAATTATATACAAGAGCAGATGCCCTTGGTTATGTTCCTCTAAAAATCTACTCTTTCAAGTACATAAAGAATGTATCAAAAGTGTGTTCTGTATTAACAGTTTATAGAGACAGGAGCCTATAGGTATCTTACAAACATGACTCGCTCAATCCCATGAAAAACAAACTGCCATAAACACAAGGAAACAACCAAGCGTACATAATTCATATCTAAATAGGATCTTCTCTAACAAGCAGTATAGAGAACACAGCATAATTCCATAAATCAATGATTTATAGCAATTAGACCATAAACAGATGAAAGTCAGGTCTCAGTATCAATTAACCCACTAGCAAGAGGTAGTTTAAACTAAAGTGATATACCTTAACAGCATACTCATGAACTTTAGATTGCCAAGCATATTAACCAAAAAGTTTCAAATGAAACTAAGCAAGTCTCATGATATATGTTCACATGACAGTTGATAACTAACCTTCTCGAGAGATGAGCCACTCTACATGAACCTGAACATCATTCTCATGTTCTACTTTCGACGTTTCTTGGGGAGTCGGCATCCATTATGTGGAAGGTTGGTGACATCCTGTACGTTTATAATTTGATATTTGGGCCCTAATGCTTCTCTCAATCGCAAGACAGCTTCTTTCTTTTTCCTGAAATTAGTAAACCCTTTGACTCTTACTACAACTGTATTCGCCTTGACATTTCTACCATCGTCATCTTCTGTTGCATCAACTCTTTTTAATCCAGTGAATCCAGTTCGTCCTCTAGGTGGGTTTGTAAATTGAAAATTATTATCCATCCTAGGACCTCTAGATGGCGAAGAAGATTGACCAAAAACATCTGCAGTTCAAATGAGAGAAACCTAATAAATTATTAAATCAGAAACTGACAACAGAAAGTGAGTATAATGAAGTAAGTATTTGCTTACTACTAATTGTACCTGATAAACCTGAATTAGGAGAGGAATCACGACGGAGACGAGAGAATGATTCAGAAAGAGAAGATGACGTTCTATTAGTAACATCATTTTCTTCAACGAAATTAGGCAATCGAGTGTTGCTGCGATCATTGAGGAAACGGATTGAAGATGGAATTTCAATCTTCCTAGCAGCAACAAGTGAACCAATTGGGTGACGATGAAAAAGAAGATTACTAGTTTTCTTTAGAAAAGCCATCGCCATTGATTGATTTTGCCCCTAATTCCCAAATGTGTAAAAAAGAGACCAGAGTTAGGATTGCAACACTTCAGAGAGTAACATAAAAATGAATCTAGCCTACATTCTGTTATAAAAACATTTCCCTCTTGAACGAAATTGATGCCATAAAACAATGAAAAACATGAGTTGTAATCTGCTGATATATATCTAGTTTAACATCAATTAAGCATGATTTTCTCAAATACATATATTGCTTTATACATACTTGGATCCACCTTGTTTTATCGATATCATGGGTGTAGTCAACATTTACTTATCAATGGCTACTTGGAAAGAAGAATAACAATTAACACATCAATTCTCATTGCTAAAAGGACTTTCTTCTAGAAATTGTTGCAGAGTTCTGCAATTAAATCAAACAGAAACCTAAATAAATAAATAAAAACTAAGAAAACTCAATCAAATCTTAGGGTAAGCAGTGAACCAAAAGAAATGTGACCCCTTAGAGAGTTCCGGGATAAACAAAAAGAACCAATTCACTAAACCCAAAAAGAATCTCAGAGGTAGTTAATCATCACTTAGATGTCAACAATTTCATTTTTTAAAAAGAACCCAAATAACTTAATGATTTCAATTACAAACACCCCTAAACAAATCATGAAAAAATATGAAGAAAACTGAAAATAAAAATTGATGCTCAGATAAATGAATTAGGGTTTTCTTTTCCTCCACAAAGTAAGAGCTGCAATGGCATCAAAACTATCGCTGCGTCGAAATCGATACAAAAATAAGCCCTAAAACCCTAAAATCGTATTCTACAAAACCCTAATTCTGAGTTTACGGAGAAAAGGGAGGGAGGCCATACCGGGAGGAGATCAGTTCTTCTTCCTGCTACTGTGCAGGTCTTACTTTTGAGAGAGAGAGAACGGTGTGGTCAATAAAAGAAACAAAACTTTAAAACTGGGGCGGAAACATTTTGGCAGTGACGACCAATTGTTGCCTGGAGAATCCACCGTGTAAGAGCAAGTCCAATGGGACGCATCTAATTAGAGTGTTTGGTAGCCCAAATGGATGGTCAAAGTTAACTTTGGGCAGATCCAATCCGTTAAACTTAGTCCTCTAAGAATTGCTGAAATTGTGATGATTTTTGTTGAGAAACCAACTTTTGCAAGTTGGAGGATGAGATCCCCATAGTAAAGTTGAACAAAATCAATTTTCAAACTTGGCACAAGAATAATCCAAAATAAACATGCAGGTCTGATCAATTTTCCCTTGTTTTTGGTCTCTCTATTCTTGATTTAATCTTCTCCCATAGCTCTAATCTGGTATGAGCTAATTGCTTTTCCTTAGTCTCCCATTTTTTTTTTTTTTCCTTTCTTCATTTTTTTCGCACCCCCTTTAATGGATTCTTTCTAAATCCTTTTCAGGGCAGCCGTATTCACCATTATCATGGAAAGTTTTCAATATTGGAAACTTATCACTATTGTAATCCTTCAAACAACAGTATTGTCACAATCAAAATGTATTTCAATGTTCCATTATATTGCGGTATTTGCGAGTTCTCAAAGCCGGTGGTGGATTCAATCAGTATGTATCAGTATGTCTCTTCTTATCATGTATATGATTTCAATGATAATTTCTTGATTATTGGGAACAACTCAGTGAATCCAAGTCAAAGAGAGAGTAACTTCAGATCGGATTTGAATTTTAAATTTTCAAAACCTTCCCCTTTCAATCACCTAAATTTCAGGAGGGTCAATAACTATTCACACTTAAATCAATCCGATATCACTTCCTGTAATACAGGAGTAAACAATTCTACCCCAAATTTTATGGAATCAAAATATTCCCAGTTACCTAATTGCAGTTTTTTTCTTCAACATATCCTGCTATATATCACGGTACAAAACCTAAATCCCTTTTCATCTTATATCATCCAGCATCATACCCATACCCTTCTCTTCATATCAATGGCGTCCTCCTCAAACACCCAAGTTTCAGTCATTACCTCTAAAATGCGAGAATGCAAAAATAAGGGATATTTGTGCACGCCAAATGAGAAGATTCTTTGGTACAAAAACAGCTCTCACTGAAGCTACAAAAGAGTTGAATACTACTCTAATAGGAAAACTCTTCAAGTATGACAAGTTTGAAACTAAGGATGTCAGAAAGGAAATCAAAACACTCTGGCCAATGTATAGAGTTAAGGAGTTCAGACGTCTGGATAACAATATTTTTCTTTTCAAGTTCGGTGCGGAAGAAGAAATGAATCTTTGTTCTTAAGAATAGTCCTTGGAATTTTCTCAAAGCTCACCTCAATCTGAAAAAATATGATGCAACCATACCACTGAAAAGTTGGATTTTTGAAGAACAGGAATGGACTGTCCAATTTCAACACATTCTACTAGAACATCATTCCTTAGCTGTAGTAAATGAAGCTATTGAGGAACTTGGAACTAAAACCTGGATCGAGCCGGAAGATTGTAAACCTACTTATGGTTCCACAATTTCAGCAAGAATCAACATCAATCTGGCAAAACCACTTCATAGAGGTGGATGGTGGAATACTGCAGCTGGAGGTCAAACTTGGATTCGGTTCCATTGGGAGAAACAACCACACAATCTCTGTCCTAAATGTTTTACTGTGGATCATAATGTAGAAGAATGTGACAACACAGTGATGACCTCATGATTAGGAGATTCACCAATGAAGAGTACATAGCTTACATTCATGAACTAGCCAGAGCTTATGAAGTGGAAATAGTTGAAGACTTGAACTTGCTTGTTCAAAAAAATCGGTGAAGCTAGTAAGAAAATGTTGGAAACTCAAGCGAGAAGATGAGAAAGTTGAGAGAAGTCATAAAAGATCCAGTCGATAATCAAGGAAATGTCATGGAGGAGATACTGAAAATCCACCAACTCATACCGACTTTGTTAGCATGGAACATGACTTCATTGAAGAGGGACAATCTGACATAAAAGGGAATACCCATGAGGTGAATGCAGCTGCTCCTAATAGCTTGGTAAAAAACCCTACCCCTTCCTTGAAAATTTTTTCCATTCTTGCTTTTACTTTATACTATAGACTTCTTAGCTTTAATTTTCTCTATCAACTTGAAACTATGAAAATAATCAGTTGGAATTGTCAAGGTTTCTTAGGCAAAGCCACCAGAGACCATCTAAGTAACCTTAATAATGCTCACTCTCCTGACATTATTTTTCTATGTGAAACCAAAATTAATGATGATAGAATTATCTCCCTCACAAACTTACTCAAATTCCCAAATAATTGTTACATGCCATCTATAGGTCAAGCAGGTGGTATCATCATGCTTTGGAAAGATGGTTTTCAACTAGACATTGTTAATTCTACTTCTAAAATGATCCATGCTATAGTTAACAATGATCCAGCTCTAGGAGAATGGTTCTTAAGTTGTGTTTATGGCACCCCTTATGTCAAAGAACAGCCTGCCCAATGGAGTTATATCAAAAATCTAAGTACTTCTGTTAAAATTCCATGGGTTCTTATAGGTGACCTCAATGTCACTATAAACTTGTACGATAAAAATACTAGTTCTTCTACTACTTCGAAATTTTAAACTATATTAGGACAGATCAGATTTGCATGATATGAACTATATAGGCAACCCATTCACTTGGACTAGTAACAGTCATGGCACAGGAAAATTTAAATCTAGAATTGATAGAGCTTTAGTCAATAGTGATTTCATTCTAAATTACCATGTTGCTACTCTTACTCATCTGGGTCAGCTTGCTTCTGATCATGCTCCTATTATGTTATCTCTTTATAATACTTACTTGTCTAAAGGAAGAAATTGGAAGTTCTTTGAGCACTGGCTACAAAATGACTCATGTGCTTCGAAATTATGAATGCTTGGAGTTCTAATATTACAGGTTCAGTGAGCTTATATTTTATCGATAAGCAAGCTAATACTAGACATGTCTTGTCCAAGTGGAGTAAGGCAAAATTTGGGCATATTCGGTCAAGGATCTCTCGAACTTCAACATGAGTTATCTAAACTTCAATCTACTGATATTCAAGGTAACCATTCTTCTAAGGTAATTACTTTGGAGAAGCAAATAGAAGAACTAAATGAGATTCAAGCCAGCTCAAACCGACAGAAGGCAAGAAACAAATTCTACAATGACATGGATAAGAACTCAAAATATTTTCATATAAGAGCAAATCATAGAAGAGTGAGGAACAGAATTGACTCCCTTCAAGCTCCAGACAATTCTTGGTGTAAAGACAGATCTTCAATTGAGCAATTGCTAGTCAAACATTTTAGCAACATCAGTACTTCTTCTAATCCATTAGACAGCCATCAATTTCTTCAGTACATACCTACCTGCATCAATGAGCAAGACAATAATGCTCTTATAGCCATACCAGAGGAACAAGAAATCCATAAAGCTCTTATGTCTATGGAACCATGGACTTCTCCTGGTCCAGATGGTTTTCCCCCAGGCTTCTATCAGTCACAGTGGAAAGTAGTAAAAGGGGATGTTTGTAAAATGGTGCAAGCTTTTTTTCGTTCTGGGTATATCTTGAAGAGGATAAATAATACTAGAGTAACTTTAATTCCTAAAGTCACTCCAGCAAAAAAACCAGAAGACTTCAGACCTATTGCACTCTGCAATACAGTTTACAAAATAATATCCAAAGTCATTGCACTAAGAATGAAGAAACATATGGAAACCATTATCTCACCAATGCAATCAGCTTATGTTCCTGGGAGACTGATATCAGAAAATATTTGCCTAGTACAGGAAATGGTTCAGGCAATGAAGAAGAAAAAAGGCAGGTCAGGTAACTTAGCTTTGAAAATGGATATGTCTAAAGCTTTTGTTAGGTTAGAATGGGTTTTTCTGATGGAAGTTTTGAAGAAATTTGGTTTTTGTGATAAGTTCTGCCAACTGATATCTCAATGCATCTCAACAACTCAAATTGAAATCATGGTTAATGGTACTCCTTCTCATTCTTTCAAGCCAACAAGAGGCATCAGACAAGGGGACCCTCTGTCCCCTTATCTCTTTATTCTCGCCATGGAAGCATTCTCAAGATACCTAAATCACTGCGAGACTACCAAACAATTGACAGGTGTAAAAATTTCAAGATCTGCACCCAAGATAAACCATCTTTTATTTGCAGATATTTGCATCTTATTCTCGCAAGGCAAACCTTAATCAAACTAAGAAGTCGCTTGATACAATAGAAGAATTCACTTATGTTAGTCAATCGATAAATTTCAAAGCAAAAGTCTTCATTTATTTCAAAAAAATTTGAGTCCTTCTCATTGTCGGACCATAAGTGGTATCCTTCAAGTCAAACAAGATTACAATTAAATGATGAGAAATATTTGGGTCTTCCTTTCTTCATTGGCAGAAATAGAAGAGTTCCTTTTTCTATTCTTGAAGAAAAAATGGGTTCGAGACTAACTAAATGGAGGTGTATTAATATGTCTGAAGCAGCAAGGACTGTCATGGTCAAAAATGTTACGAATGCCATTCCAGTACATCATATGACAAGTTTTAAGTTACCAGATGCCACCATTCAAAAGTTGAATTCAACTCAACAGAAATTATGGAGGAAAAAGAAATCAAACAAAGGCAGACAATTAATCACTTGGAAGAAGATCAATGCTCCAAAAGAGGATGGTGGTTTAGGTTTTAGAGATCTCCATTTGTTCAACAGAGCCTTATTGGCAAAATCAGCCTGGAGGTTATGTAATGACAGCACTTCAATATGCTCTCAGTCTCTGCAAGCAAAGTACTTCCCTGATGGTGATATGTTTAATTTAAAGAAAAATTCTTCCACTACTTGGTCATGGTCTAGTATAAGCTCAGAGTTGGAGTTCATCAAAAAGTATAGTGGCTGGAGCCTGGGAAATGGTAGGAAAATCCAAATTTGGAAACACACTTGGGTACAAGGTTTGTCAATGCCTCCAACACCAAAACAGAATGCTTCTGATGCTCATCAATACAAGTTTGTATTTCAACTTCTTCATAGGGGAACTACAAACTGGAACATGGATCTAATTCTCTCTCTCTTTGAAGATCACACAGCTAGACTGATTTCAAATATGATTGTCTTTCCAGACTATGAAGATAAAATGATGTGGTACCTAGAAAAGAATGGCAAATTCACAGTGAAGTCTGCATATAGGAGAATGTATGAAGAGAAGAACTCAAATAATGCAACTCCTCCAAGAATGAAGTCCATCTACAAGAGATTGTAGAAACTCCCAGTTCTGCCAAGAATCAATCATTTCATCTGGAAGTGTGTGAAGAATATCCTCCCCACAAGAGACAAGTTATTTTATGTCATTCAAAATGATGATTACAGTTGCCCTTTCTGCAACCAACACTTGGAGTCTGACACACATATACTGCTGAATTGCAATCTATCTAAGGTGGTCTGGTTTGGTTCACTGGGTTTACATACTCCAGAAAACATCAATTTGCAGGACTGGATATGTAGTTTATTTGACAATCTACAAGGTCGGTCTTATCATTGAAGACATGATGTGCGTAATATCAATTGTGGCCTGGTGTATTCGGGTCTCAGAGATGTGACAGAGTTTTCAAGGATTTAGCAGCAACTCCTGATTCCATCATCAACAAGTGCAGAAAATTCTTAACTGAGTTCACTGAAATGTCAAAACAGAAGCCTGCTAGCACTATAAGACAACCTAGACTAAATTTACATTGGACTCCCCCTCCTAATGGAATACACACTATAAATTCTATTATAGAGACAAAGAAATTCCACCGTTGCACCTTGAAACGATCGGTTCCAACTGGACAGATATTCGGCCCAACTGAGATGAGCCTCGGTTCCTGTTGAGACGAGTCTCGGCTCAAAGTGGCTCGACAACGGTAAATTTACAACTGATAAAAAAAAATGACCACATTTCTAACTCCCTACAAATTCAACTCAACTTCAATCTCTGTACTTACAACAACTTATTTTCTTCTCTACATAATATCAACTCAAATCTAATCTTCTCTACATCTTTTCAACTCAAATCCAATCTTATATACATCTTTTCAACAAAAATTCAATTTTCTATACAGTTTTCCAAACACAAATTTAACACCCATTTAATTACCATGGCTCCTCGATCTCAAGATTTTATTCGACAAAGAAATAGAAAACCATCTATAAAAATAAGCACGCTGAAGTTTTATCGGGGAGAGGACAAGATCCGAAGGAAGATAACAATGCCTGGCTGCTCTCATGTCAGAATTAGCAATTAGTGAAGGTCATTTGTTGACAAAGGTTAAGCGGGATAGTTCTCTACAGAAAACAAGAGGTGGTTGGTACGAAGTTCATAAATTTTATGACCAGCTTCCTGGTGGTGTTAAAAAAATTGTCGATTGATTTCCTTGGCTTTATTTGTACCATATCAAAGCGCATTAAAATTCACCCAAACTGGGGGGTGTACTGATGGAGCGCTGGTGGTATACTACTCATACGTTTCATTTTCATGACTTCGAAATAGGTATGTGTTGATGGTGGTTTTTAGTTTAGGGTTAAAATTGTAAAACCTTGCATCTGATGTGACGTCACTCTGTAAGGAAACAGAGTCGTGAGTGCTAACCCCTCCACTGACATAGTTATTGAGCCGTTCAATATATTTACATGAAATTTATCCAGACTGGCGCATGTAGCAACCATCCCAGATGTTTTGTAAATTTCGGCGCCTTGCCTATATTCACTTAATACAAGTTTCTTTGAATGCTTTCTATGCTATGTTCCCCGGATGAACCCTTAATGTTGATATGGCATGACAATTTGTGTTCACTCGCAGCAGATTAGCACGAATTTCCAAATATCAAGGTGTTTGTGGGTGAAAACCGTTTCTGCTGATTTTGGTAATTTCGGGTGTGTGGATGAGAAACGAATCTAAACCCTAAACAATGCACCGCACGGGAGTACTTTTGATTCGAGAGATCAACTGGCATAATCTCGGCCTAAACCAAGAAATGGCCGTTCCAGGCTTGCTTCGGTCACAAAGTGAAGGAGAAGGGTTGGTCTTAAGGAGGGAAGCGAAGAGAGTGTTGAGACCAGAATCGTTGATTCTGATGGTGTGGTTGTTTATGAATTGTATCTGAAAGTAGAACTGTCTAGCATAATGGAAAGCTACCAGGTGATTTCTAGATACTGTGTTGTTGCGGACCAAAACTTGTTGTTTCGTGGTAAATAGGTGAAACCTATTTATACAATTCATATTGAAACATACCATGGTCTCGTAGGAAATGGAAACGATTGAGTGGTGGAAGAATAAAGTAACGTGTAACCGTCGGGCATTATGCTTCCATGATGAAGGAAGTGAATTAGTTTACACCGTTACTTTCATCACCACTAATTATCCCACTTCATGACACTTTCTTATAACGGGCATATTTCACGCTACACGCTGTAAACCGCCAGACCAATACCCCGATGAGTATCCCCCAGTTTGTGACATGTTTGATGTCTCGAGTGTTTTCGTGAAAAACGTGTAGCAGGTTGCTATGTGTGGCAAGTCAAAGTCAAGAGACTTGTCATAGGAAAATAGCATGTGATGCTATTAGGCTTGCCTTGGCCGGCCGCCTAAAACTTGCCACAAGTCCGTTAGTTTGGTGGCGAACTTGAATGGCTGAGATTGCATCTCATGAGGAAGGGTAGCCGTTGATTATGGCTACCATTCTTCATTGGCGCCCGGTAACGTTACGGTGGCGTTTTTGGTGTATGCCAGTGGCATTGCAGCATGACTGGCATATCTCGTGCATGCAAGTGGCACGGTAGTGTAAGTGGCGCCTGGCGTAGCCATGGCCACTAGCTGGTTGCCTGATACTTGCCGCAAGTCCGTCAGTTCGGTGGCGAACTTGGATGGCTGAGATTTCATTTCATGAGGAAGGGTATCCGTTGATTATGGCCATATCTTGTTGTATAGCAGAGTGGCGCCATTAGCATAGTGGCGCCTGACGTAGCCGTGGCATAGCGGCATGCCAGTGGCGTAGCCGTGGCAGCAGTTTTGGCATATTAGTGTTAGACCCAAATATGGCTCTGGCAACATTGGCCATGTTGCCACATCAATCCCAACGCCCTGGGAAACGTTATTTGGCTTGTTTGGCATAGCAATTTTGCCCAAATTAGTGTTTGGCATGTCGAAACCCTAATTAGTGCGTGTGGCATGGCTATGGCATGGCCGCGGTGTAGTGGCATGCGCCTACGACATGGTGGCATAACCGCGTCTGTGGCGTTGTGGCATGGGCAAAGCTAGGATTTGGCTCCGTGGACAAAGTTAGGGTTTGGCGGCATGGCTAAGGCTAGGATTTGGCGTCGTGGCCAAAGTTAGGGCTTGGCGGCATGGCCAAGGCTAGGATTTGGCACCGTGGCCAAAGTTAGGGCTTGGCGGCGTGGCCGAAGCTAAAGTGGCTCGTGGCATGTTGTGGACTATGACCAAAAATTAGGGTTTCAGCTAATGCTACTGAAGCAAAAGTTTTGTTTCGATCATGAAATCCTAATTGGAGTTCGTTATGGCATTGACCACGAACAGAAAGTGAATTAGCACATATGGGCGTCTTTTGTGGCACATTGGCATGTTACTGCGGTAGAGTGGTATGTTGGCATGCCAATTAACATGTTGTTGTGGCAGGGTGCGTTTGGCTTGCCAGTTAGTATGGTGGCGCGGCAAGGTGCGTTTGGCCTTTAATGTATGGTGACGAGTTTAGAGCGACTTGATTGGTCAAGAAAAGGGGACGACCAAACATAAGGTGCGGCCACACCTCTAGTGCTTGTGGTGCATTTTAGAGTGACCTGATCGGTCGGTAGGAAGGAGAGGGGCCAGCCAAGTATGGGCATGGCTACACTTCTTGTGTGAGTGTGGCGGCTTTAGAGCGACCTGATTGGTCGATGGAAAAAGGGGGCGGCAAGTATGGGTCCATCCACAACTTATGTGCGCGTGGCGAGTTTAAGGCGACCTGATTGGTCGAGGGAAATATGGCCGGTTTAGGATGGGGCGTGGCCAATGGCAAATGGCGTCGGCTGGCCTAAGGCATGGCCACGCCTCCCTTTCTGGTGCTCCTATCCCGCGGCTCCTTTTTTTCTGATTCTGGGAAAATATTTTGCGTCTACTAATCCATGGCGGATTAATTACCTAGTTTGCCTAGGATTAAATTTCGACAAGCAAGGTATGATATACTGCGCAAGGCGCAAAACCCTAACTTTTGCAAGTTAGCCAGGGTAATCGATTGAATTCTATGTGTTGACACAGAGTTCTTTTAAGTTCATTTCCAGAGAGCAACATGCTTTCTGATTGAATACCTTATGCAAAGACCTTATCCTTGATATTTGGAAATTTGTGTTACTCTGCTGCGAGTGAACACAAATTTTCATGCCATACCAACATTAAGGGTCAGCCGGGGAACATAGCATAGAAAGCATTCAAAGAAAGTTATATTAAGTGAATATAGGCAAGGCGCCGAAATTTACAGAACATCTAGGATGGTTACTACATGCACCAGTATGGATAAATTTCATGTAAATATACTGAACGACTCAATAAATATGCCAGTGGAGAGGTTAACACTCATGGCTCCGTTTCCTTACAGAGTGACGTCACATCAGGTGCAAGGTTTTACAATTTTTACCCTAAGCTAAAAACCACCATCAACATTAAGTCCCCTTCTTAGCTCGAAACAGTGGCATTATTGCGGGGTAAGCATGAGATGGTGACAGACAAGGATGAAATCGAAACGGTAAGTCATGAAGAGATTATCAGGAAGATTTGGCTTACCTTTGTCAGGAGGTATGAAGAATTTGTGATCCTTGCGGCGTGGCCATGGGGTGTTGGTATCAGCGCTGCAGCTTTGGCTATTGATCGGCAGTGGTGGCACTATAACTTGGTCCGCGGAACGGGCGCTGGTTGGCTAGGAAAGGTAGACGGCGCTGATTTTTCTTTGAATGATGGATGCCATTGCTTGCTTGGCTACACCCATGGAATGGTGCCGCTGGCTAGGTCCGCGGAGCAGCGTTGTTGGCTAGGTCCGTGGAGCGGTGCTGTTGGCTAGGTCCGTGAAGCGGTGGATGGCACTTGGCTGGATCACGGAGAAGAAAAGATGGCACAACTGGCTCTTGATTCGTGGAACGGTGGGTGGAGCTGCTTTGAACGGCCAAGATGGCGCTTCCTTGGCTGGTGGAGATGGCGCTGCTTTAATCATTATTCACGACTATCGTCATTAAAGCTATTTTCAAGATTGAAACGTCATCATGACTTTCGTCACGGGTAAAGATGAAAATGGTTAAAGCGAAAGCTCACCAACACATATTTCGAGAAAAAGATAGGCGAGTAAACTCGGCTCGAAATAGCAAATGTGTATGTATGAAAACTATCATACTTATACGACTATTGTCTCAAGAGTAGGAGATATAGTAGACTTTTGAGTGATTGAGATAAGTTCAAGTCTCCTCATACCTTTTTGTCGGATAAAGTTCCACTTGTTCCTCGAGTAGTTCTTCGTCTTCGTAAGATGATCGCCATGGAGTCTGGAGCTCAAGTACACTTAACTATCCTAGACCGAGACTTATTCATAAGTAAACTAGAAATCAAGACATAGAGTTTTGATCACTAATATTGACAAACATGCTTGAGATAGCAGCGCATGCGAGTTCGACTGAGTAGTGCTCTAACACTTGCCTTTTTAATATGCTTGTTCTCATACAAGGCGGTCCGGGGGTAATGAACTGGAGCAGGAGGAAGACGACCAGAAGTGCCAACAGCTTCATCATGCTTTATAACTAGATCATGGACATCGGATCTGCTAACATGAAACCTCTCCCAAAACCACATCTGCATAAAGCTAGTGGGAACATAACTCTCAATTATATGATGTTGACTATTCGTGATTTCCACATCCGAAACAAGCATATCCAGATGACGGTATACCCCACCTAAAAACATTGGAGCTAAGGGATAAGTGATTCCTCCCGACATCTTAGCAGCCATCCGAAGAATGTCGTCACGAATAGTTTCTTTGGGTGAACACTCGAAAAGGTCATGAATCAACCAATATACCAAGAAAGCAGCAAGCTCGGCATCATCACTATGACCATGAGTAGGAGGAATGTAAGACTTCACAACTGACGGGAGTTCCTTTTTGCTCAATGTCTCAGTAACTTGGGGTGCCCAATAACTCATCCAACCCGAAAGCGAGGCGCGTTTATCCTCTTTAACTAAACCCGACGCAGGATCGGTACTCACCTTGAGGGCTATAAACTTCCGAACTTCCGATAACACTTTATACACTTCCGAATCTGCGTCTGTCATGACACCATCGGGAATAGGCTCTTCAAAACTATGTGAACTATGAATAGGTAATCCCGTAAGGGCCACAACGTCCTCCAATGTAGGGGAAGCCTCTCCACAAACAAAAACTAAAGTATGCAAACAAGAAATCCATCGAAGACAATCTGCAGAGAGGGCCTTATTAGCACGATAGATACTACGATGGGCTGACAACTCCAAAGCATTCTCAATATTAATCTCTCGAATACGCTGTACATGACGTGGCTTTGATAAAATGTAATGCTTCCATGAAGATAAATCGTGGCTAACAAGAGTAGTTGATACAAACTCTATCGACGGATCTCGATAATCACCACGTTCAATACACAAACGCGGAAAATTATTAAGAGGAAGTTGTTTGGGGGGGAGTGACTTCGGGGACCAACAATCTCGAGCTATTGTCAATTGTATGAAATCCTGAGGCACGTAACTTAGGGATAAATCTATCCTAGAAGATAGATCTGGAATTAAGACTATGCTTCGATTATACACCGAACAAACGAATTTTCCTCATGGCCGCAGAATCCTCCGCGGAAATAGATTTACCAGCACCCGATGACTGTGGCTCCATCCCAAGATCGAAACTAACTAAAACTATCGAAGATTTTAAAAGAGAAAAGGAATACACCGATGAGAGTGTAGATACCGTCGAAATCGGTTAGGATCTCTCAAATATCCAAAATGGGAATCACGTGGAAATTATTATTAAGGGAGAGCCGCCACCCAACTTAGGGAGTTGGGACCCAAATACGCACTGGTCCAATTTACATAGAAAGGTCCGGGAATCAAGATACGGGTTAGGAAGGTGTGAGGCACCTAACCCGTCCAATCCGAACATCGGCCTCTACTTTATAATTGGGACTAGATCTTAACCCGTGCCGTAACGGCACGGGATGTTTTGTTTCTAATACGATATTGTTCACATTCCTCTTGCTTCATTTTATTCGTGAGTAATTATTTTGATATTCAAATAGGTTTTGGGAAACAAAATGGGTTACCTGATCTTTTTATTTTTACTTAAGCATGTTATTCCAATTTATTATCTGGACGGAGTAATAATGTTGTGCCAACATGAAAATAAAATAAAAATACAAGAAATAAAATTTTTCCCCATTTATTGTTCCATCATACATAATTTCAAACTTCATAAAGAATATTTCATCTAACAGTACATATACCTAAACTTCCAATCCAACTCCATGATGTTTATGAATACATTTGTTCAAATTATTGATAACTAAGGCTCTAAGGAGTGAAGCAAAAACCCATAATATTTTCCCCTATATAGATAAACACTATTTATTTATTTTTTGCAAATGTGAGAGTTATAAAAATGAAGAACCCTTGGCTATTGGAAGGCTGAGATATACACATGCGAGTTAAAAAAATAAACTTATAATAGTAAATCAAAACATGTGTAAGATTCTTTCTCAATCATATTGATAACATAAAATTAAAGAAATTCGTGGATAAAAAGATTCCACACCAACTATGCTAAGTAGTGCATGAATGACGTTCTCACATCTAGTGTTACTCAAGTAATTTGGAGTTTTAAAGAGCATAGTCATATTGATATTTGTATCTGCATAAATTCAACTAAAAGCGTAGGCTTTGTTCACATCAGGTATACCAAAAGGTCTAATAGATAAATCTTATTTTCCAAAATACCCTATAAGTAGAATACATGATGCAAAAATTATTAGAGATTTAATTGCATGCCTCGCAACGGTAGGAGGAAATCACGGGGATTAATTTGTAGAAATTTCAATCGGATATGTAGCAATTCGAGAAGTTTACCTTTGGTGGTGATGCGTTCCATCTAAGTGTTGTTCGATTGATTATTTTTTTAGAAGGTTTCGGTTTCATTGGACAAACCGAGAGGGAGCGTTTCATTATATTCATTATCATTTAAATCCAAGAACAACTCGCCTATGCTTGACGGAGAAACCTTGATACTAAATATGTAGTTTTTAGTGTTATTTATTATATAACGTGACATCCAAATGTTTTTTTCTTCTTCTTAATTTTCATGTATTTTAACCAAGTTTATATTAGCATTAAGACGATCAACCACATTTCTAATTTATAGTGTTATCCTTTTGTAGTGACACATAATTAACATAGTCAATTACTACTCATCAAACCGATTACCACAAACCACGAGATATTACTTCTTTCTCCACCACCACCATTTTCCATCCCTCATAGAATATTGGGCACACTTATAACTTTTAATCTCACACGTCATGTATAAAGTTTAGATTTAACAAACTTAGGTCGTCAATTAATTTATTCAACTATATGTTTTTGTTAATACTTGAAAATCATGCGTCTGAACGGTTACCAAAGATAAGTGGCACCAAAAACAACCATTTTGTCTTATATGATTTGGTATCATCCCAAAAGTATTTGTTATCCGCCTTTTTTGATCGTGTCAAAAACAACCAACTATACTTTTCACAATACAATGTTACCCGTCATGTAAAAAAATTTATTATTTTTGATTCCAAAAGAAAAACTAATACCACCGCCATTAAAACCATCCAGCGCCACTATTTCTTCCACCAAAACTAATGTTACCACCTCCACCACTTTGTAACACATTCCACTGCTTCCACCACTTACTTCTTCCTCTACTACCACCACCACCACCACTAATATCTATTGAAATAATTTTTATCAAAATTATTACTTATTTATGGAGATATGTATTAATATTAATTAAGGGATATTTATGATGTAAAATTAATAAATCATTTATCATGAGAAATTAATGTTTCCTAAATTAATAAAACACTTATACTAATTAATATTTAAGTTGAACAAACCATAACCATAGATTTATCTTCTCTCTAGACAAATCACTTATACTAATTAATAAAATACTTATACTAATTAATATTTAAGTTGAACAAATAACCACTATTGATTTATCTTTTATCAATTCCAACTAAGGTGGAACAATGGTTAGAGGCCACTCTTATGACACAATAGGTCATGAGTTCGAACCTCCCCATTATAATTTTTAAAATTCAATATCTTGACTTGAGTATTCATTTTTAATTCATAATATTGGAATGAACACCACGTGTTGTAGTGTGTGGCACGGAGGATCACAGCCTTTGATTTATCTTTGCCAAGGATAAATCCTGACCACCACTCATATAGGCAAATTTAGCCTTGGCGCACGTGCGGGTTATGGGTGTGGTCTGCACAACCACGACCGTAGATTTATCTTTGCCTAGAATAAATCCTGGCCACCACTCAGAAACAAACTGTGCTTTATATTGTAGATATTAGGGTTTAGATAGCAAAAATATAAAAAATAAATAAATAATTTTATAATTATCACCTGCAAAATACCAAAATATTAGACATAATTGAATAATTAAAATAGAGATTGCGGAACCAAAATCCGATCCTAATGGAAAAATTATTATTATCGCCAACAAATGAATTATTATTATCAAAACCAGAACTAACCAAATTATTATTATCAAAATAAATTACTACTAATCAATGATCAACCAAAGAACGAGTTCACATACCACGAACAAATTAATAATCATTCAAAGCTACTTAATATAACACTCTCAATACTAGGATGCATCTGTATGTGTATGTGTCGTCCATTGGATAAACAGCGTAGTCATGTTCTCTAACATCCCTCTCCACTAGTAATCATGCACAAAACAAAAGAAGCTAACAAAACAAAATATGCTAATGGAAGCTTTATCTTACTAAAAGAAAAAGAAGAGAACTATTAGATTTATTAAGCTGGTGCAAGGTGTTCCAAACGATCAATTTAGTGTTGAAATTCTTTTAACAGCATTGACTCATATACTTTGCACGACAAGAACGAAATCATAAAATAATTTGGAATATGAGTACTACCTGTTTCTGCCGATTGATTATAAATGTTACTTAGATTATTTGAATCCAACTGTATGTCTGCCTTTGCGAAATCGTAATCGAGACTCCACAGGTCCTTTATCACCCTAAAAATTATTTTAGAATTTTTCTTCTCCCTTTTTCTCCTAGGTTTATATCGGAATCTCCTCCCTTGACACCAAAACTAGCTCCCTATTTATATCTTTTCTCCATTAACCATCACCTTAGGATTAATTGACTTTGATCGTACAACTCATATTAAAAACCTAAATATCATTTCCAAATTAACAAATATTATTTCGTATTTTAAGAATTATTTTATTTCATTTACTATAATTGCAAAATATGTCTTTTAATCCTTGAATTTTGTCTAACATAGAAAGACTTGCGCACAAAGCTAGAAATGTCGACATACTACTCTTGGGAGAGAAGGCTAACTTAATTACCTGGCACTTTTAGGGGCGACCCCAAAAGAATTAGGGACGACACTAAAAGACAAAAAAGGTCACCCAAACGTAAATCTAAGCTACCCCTTATCTTCGATTTTTCGAAATGGCCAATATGCCCTTATCTAATCGGTAGCCAACACCATAATCGATAGGTTAAAGGTGAATCGGTAGGTTAAATTGAAAGTATACCTACCGATTATTGTGTAGATACTTCGGCCGATAATCCCTTTTATAATCGGTAGATTATCCAACTTGTAAGACTACCGATTATAAGGAGCCCCATATTCAAACCTTGGACAAATTCCATAGGTTTTGAGGGGTGCAGAGCCAACCATAACCACTTGGCTTGAGTGTGGATGTAGCCATAATCTAAGCCTAATAGGTTACATACACTACCGATTATAAGTTGCCCCAAAATGAGTTTTTTCTAAAATCCTTCACGTAATGAATTTTGAAATCTACCATAATCGGTAGGGTATATAATTATATAACCCACCGATTATAACGAGCCCCGGATCCAACCTTTGCCATAATCACTTGGTTCGTGTACACAGCCAACCATAACCACTTGGTTCGCGTTTTGGATGCAGCGTTAATCGGGAGTTAAATATATTACCAAACCATCCGATTATGGGTTGCCCCAAAATGAGTTTTTTTTTTTAAAATCCTTCATGTAAGGGAATTTGAAATATTCCATAATCGGTAGAGTTAACAACTTCACAAACTACCGATTATAAGGAGCCCCAGATCGAACCCTTGCCAAATTCCATAGGTTTCGAGTGTACAGAGCCAGGCATAACCATGTGGTTCGTTATTTGGATGTAGCCATAATCGTAAGCCAAATAGGTTCCACAACCTACCTATTATAGGTTGCCCCAAATTTAGTTTTTCTAAAATCCTTCATGTGATGAATTTTGAAATCTACCATAATCGTAGAGTTAACAACTTAAAAACCTACCGATTATAAGGAGCCCCTGATCGAACCCTTGTCAAATTCCATAGGTTTTGAGTGCACAGAGCCGTGCATGACCATGTGGTTCGTGATTTGGATGCAGCCATAATCGGAAGGATAATAGGTTCCACAAACTACCGATTATTAGTTGCCCCAAAATGAGTTTTTTCAAAAATCATTTTTTTTTAATTTTGAAAGCTACTATAATCCAGTAGATATACTAACTTACATACCTACCGATTATTGGTTTTCCAAGATATCACCTACGTCAAATTAGCCGTTGCAGCT
This sequence comes from Papaver armeniacum, assembly GCA_023531295.1. Taxonomy (NCBI): domain Eukaryota; kingdom Viridiplantae; phylum Streptophyta; class Magnoliopsida; order Ranunculales; family Papaveraceae; genus Papaver; species Papaver armeniacum. The sequence continues at coordinate 824,851 of JAJJWW010000903.1, forward strand.
TAAAACCAACTTTAAGAAATAGCCGTTGTAGTTTTTGGGAAAAAGAAAAAGAGTCGTTGGACCCTAAACCTATATAAAGAAACTCATATCTATCAACCCAATTGCACCAAACTCTTTTCTCTCTTGAGTTCTAATTTTGAAAACCAAAAACATGGATATTGCTTTGGCCAAGAAGAAGATTGTGCTATTTATAGAGCGTGGGTTGTGGTAACTACTCATGATCGTGTTCACAATCTCCACAAACGGAATCCAAGAGCAGTTATGGAACCGTATTCTAATGGTATTTGAGGCGTTAGATGGTAATCGATTCTCAAGATCATCCAATGACATTAAGATGAGAAAGAAGGCGGTCGACAAGGAGATTGACAAACTTGAAGATGAAGAACGATTTGTTAGGGACGCTTTTTCTTGGTGGACGTATGAAAAACGAGTAAGTATCTTTATAACTCCGACTCACATTAACATAAGTTAGTACTAACTTGTTACTCATTCGTAATTTCAGAGAAATCTTGATCGATCATCGGTATATGGACCTCTACGGAAACGATTTGAACATGAAGGATGTTACAAGATCAAGAGGGACAATTTACGTGGTGTTTGGACGTTATGATCTTTTTAATACTTTTATGGTCAATTAGGAGTATGGATTTAGGTGCTTTTGACGAAATTGTAAGGTTAAGGTCGTTTGAACTTTATGTAATGGATGTAATCGGAGGATTATTAATACAACAACTTTCCGATTATAAATAAACGGAAGCTTATGTTTTTAAACAAACTACCGATTAACACATTCGGTTATATTATGTGTCAACTTTCGTTCCGATTATGGTGTTATTTGGTTCCAGGAAACATTGGTTATTTCACACGTAATAATCGAAAACCATCAAAACTAAACCTACCGATTAACTATATTCTAAGTCAAGGTGAAAAGTTACCTTTCGATTATGGTATTGTTTGGTTCTCAGAAACCATAGTTGTTTTTTGGTAGAATAATCGGACATTAACAAAACCACAAACCTCCGATTAAAAATATTCGGAAGTCAAGGTGCTCAATTACTTTCCGATTATGGTGTTGTTTGGTTACAGAGAACAAAGTTTTTTTACATATAACAGTGGAAGGAACATTACAAATAAACCTACCAATTATTGTTATTCTGGAAGTGAAGGTGCACATTTACCTTCCGATTGTGGTGTTGTTTGGATACGGAAGACAAGTTTTCTTTACACATGATAATCAGAGAGAAAAGTATATTAGCAATCTTCCGATTCTCACCAAATATTTTGCAAAATCCCGAGAATCCAGAGGTTAAAAACGTATAACCCTACCGATTCTCGACTAAAAATGGAACATCCCCGAGAATCGGTAGGTTAATATATAAACTTATCTTCCGATTGTGTTCCAAAATTCAACACTTTCATGTCTCTTCATGTGATTCGCTTATGAAGTCATCGTTAAATGCATAAAATGTGTAAAATAACTATTCTTAATCCATAAACATAACGTAACAACTAATATTCCGACACAAACTTTGAAAACAACATAATCCGACATAATCCAACATAAACAAAGTTATCCATAAAGTTAACGAAAAACATCGAGAGTTTACAACATCGAAAGTTTACTTGTTCCTTTTTGCTTTGATTTTGCAACCTTTACCACCTCTATGACTTGGACCAGCATCATCATTGGTTTCATCAACTTGAGTGCTTGATGACGCCCGAGTTCTTTTGTTCGCCTTGGTTGTAGGTTTCTTTTGCAATTTTTCCGAATCGAGATGCATACTCCCTCATTGTCAACGTTATCAATCAACCGTTGGTGCTTTTTTATCTTCTCAATTGAAACAGGCTCTCCGGACTTTATACAATCAGTGCACCATTTCGACAAACGCTTGAACCTGTTCACCTGTTTTAAAACATAGCATACCATCAAACGGTTATTACTCTATTTTGACCCATAATATTAAACTAAATTAACAAAACAATACGTACCAATCTATCAAAACCCGCAGGCTTCTCTTTGAGTATACTCTTGTACGAAGTCGGGCTTTGCTTTAAGATCACGGATTACACGAATATGAGAAACATTGCGGTACCAATCCATATAGTTGGGAGCATTTTCAAAACCTTGGTTGGCTGCCCTTCCTTGGTTGATCAAGTAATGCGCCCTTCTATCCCAATGGAATTTACAGGATGGTGAACCCTTGTGAACCACCGTGATAGAATCTTTATCAGACTCGCAGATCCAAAGTGAAATTGCCATGGATTTCCTCCTTTGGTATACCTTGTACAAAACCGTGTTGTCGCATCACCCTTGAGGCATTGTACATCACATATCATGGGGTGCCACAACGGTCCAAAATAAAGTGCCAAATCGGACCGACCCGCGATATATCCAAGAGAGTTCTGGTCTTCCTTGTATGGATCAAAGCATACGTCTTGGGCATTAAGTGAGTCCAAAATCTCCCTCAAACGAATCAGCCTAATGCTCCTTCGTCCTAGAATGGTTGTCATCGAAGACGTACTTTCTTCCTATAGGGTCACCTTTCTCCCACGCCGGGTTTTCAATGGCCAATCCCAAGATAGGGAAGTGGTCGTAGATCCAAGTCTATAATGTCATTTTTGCAAGTATTAGGAAATTGATTCTTCAATAGTATAAAAAAAAATAAATAACCAAGTATGTGGAGTTAATAAACAATACCTGTAGTGAGACTCACGTTCCCTACCACTTGGCTAATTCCAAGCCTCGACGCCTTTCTCAACTCTTCCATCAACCACGCATGGCATGCCGTGCCCCAAGAGTACTCATGCACTTTATCGAGAGGATCCAGAAGTTGTAAAAGGTTGGCGTTGACCCGATTGCCACTGATATTGGGGAAAATGACACATCCCAATACACATAGGAGATACGCGGTGGCCGCGTGGTTGACTTGCTCGTCCGTTAAAGTTCCTTTCTCTTCTTTATCCTTGGTGCCCTTGAACATATCCATCGAGTACCCATGTTGAACTGTCTAGTTCTATACTTCATGCATCTTTTGAACTCATTTGTTGATGTTTCTTCATCCCAACCCAAACACTTCTTAGTCGATCATAAAGATTCCTCCATTCCAACCGCTTAGTGAACTCGGTCCTAACACCCTTTCCATGGACGGGGAGTTTAAGAATCTGCTCAACATCATCTGGGGTTATCGTCATCTCCCCAAACGGCATATGGAAGGTGTCGGTCTCAGGATAAAGTCTCTCCACAAACGCCGATATAGCCACCCTGGCCATGTTCCAACATTGAGTTCCCTGCAAAGATCACCAACCCCGAATTAGCAATAATGGTCTTGAACCTTTCACATTCACCCTCCAAAGGCCAATCTAGCATTTTTGTTGGTGTGCGGTCGCTTTGAGTAAACGAACCGTATCGGAATGATACTATTAAACACATGACAAGTTAAAAAAAAAATTAGAATTACCTAAACCTATAACCCTTAAAAGTATTACGAAGAAAAACATAATAGGTTAATAAAACATGGATACGATCATTACCTCAGTTTCATATATTTCTCTGGCCCAGGATTTTTTGTAATCCAAATAACAATTCTCCTCCATCCTCCGGCAGCCCAAGGATTACACCTTCTGGAATATCCTTCACCTTCAGTTCATCCGGGACAAGGTGTTTCGCTTTCTTTCGAGAAGGTTTTTTCTTTTCGGCTTCTCCTTCTTCTTGAGCACCACTAGGTTGTCATACTTCTGGTTTTGATGGTGGAGCACTTGGTTGAACAGCTTCTTGAATTGGTTGTGATTGAGAGGCACTTGGTTGAACACCTTCTTGGATTGGTTGTGATTGAGAGGCACTTGGTTGAACACCTTCTTGGATTGGTTGTGATTGAGGGGAACTAGGTTGAACAGCCTTCTTGGCTTGCTTGTTGAGTTCCATCTTGAGCACTTGAAGGGGCGTGCTAGCAAATCCTAGCTCTCCTTGCACTAGTTGTGTGTTCGACGCCTATCCTTTCTTGCACTAGCCGAGACAATTGCATCTTGGATGTTTTTACCTCGCCTATCCCTAAACAACAAAAGAAAGTACAACCGGTTATTAAACTAAATATTCAGTTGGTTGATTTAACAAATTGCCTCCGATTACTCTCAATCGTAAATATCAGTTCACCTAAATCTACCGAATACGTATAATGGGAAACAAAAGCATTTTTTTGGTGTTCGAATATGTTTCTCTACACACAATAATCGGAAGCTAAATGTCAACATAACCCTCCGAATACCAATAATCGAAAGGCATAATAAAGTCCACCTACCGAATGCATCACACCTAAGCCTCACAAAACTAATTTCTACCGAATATGCGTCACTTTGTGTCCGTAAACTACTCAAGTGGTTCAAGATAAACAATCGGAAAGAAAGTACAAAATATATCACCCGATTATTGAGTCTCTAATACTTGTTCTTCCCTAGTATATTCTAAGGAAAAATCACAATTAGCTTCCGATTATGATCGATTTAGGCCTCGTAGAGTGAAAAACGTTATATAACCTGGGTATGATACCTAAATTTTTACCACCCGAATATGACAAATTTTCTCGTGAAATGAAGAGTTCGACCACAATCGGAAGTTTATAACAATACCTAACCTACCGATTCGGGGTAATAACCGAAAACCCTAAAAAAATAAACATGGATTCGTCCAATCAAGCAATATAAACCAAATTAATGGTTGAATCTTACCTAATCGGCGCCATTTCAAGTTTCCCGAGAGTTTGGCTATCGATCGCCTACATCGTGGACTTCATCTTCTTCGTGTTCTTCGGGTTCGTGAGTTAAAACCTCTTTATTACGGGCATGCAATCCAATATCTCGGATCATCACCGCGCACTCACGTTTTTGGTTCGATCTTTCTTACGTTCCGCTTTCTTTCATCTATATAGAGAATAATCGACGATGATTCGAACGATGTATAGCGAGGAGAGGGGGAGAGTTTTCCTCTCTCGCAATCGGAAGGAAAGAGGAGAAGAGGAGTTGAAGTTGAAGTTGAAAAGAAAATGAAATGAAATTGAATTTAGGTCGACTTTGGTTTTATCTGTCAAACGGTTATTAATCGGTAGGTAATACCACCTAATTAGCTACCGATTGTTGAGTATCCCAAAATCGGTAGAAGGGGTTACTTATAACCTACCGATTATTGGAAGCCCCAAATTGAGCATTGGTCAAATTCCCTAGGTTTTGAGGGGTGCAGATCCGACCATAACCATGTGGTCCGTGATTTGGATTTAGCCATAATCGGAAGCCAAATAAGTTACCCAACCTCCCGATTATAGGTTGCCCCAAAATGAGTTTTTTTCGAAAATCCTTCATTGCAGGGATTCATGAAATCTACCATAATCGGTAGGAATTGTTACTTTTACCATCCGATTATGGGAAGCCCTCAATCGTTAGCTTAGACATTTTTTTATTCGTCCGATTATATAGGAGCCCCAAATTTCACCATTGCAAAATTCAAAAGATTTGTTATTTCTATACTTTAACAATCGATAGTCTCGTGAGGTTATTTTTCCTACCGATTGTTATAGAAGCAAGATACGCGCTTGGCACAAAATCGATATTAATCGGTAGTATAATATAGTTACTAATCTTCCGATTGCTGTATAATAATCGGGCACAAAATAGCTTCCGATTGTGTAAGGGCATTAACGTATTCTCTGCGTTTTTGGACATCCCTTAACGGTGTATATGGGTTGGGAATAAAAAGTCGCCCTAATTCTTTTGGGGTCGCCCCTAAAAGTGCCAGGCTTAATTATTAGTGTCAAGGAATTGGACGCGAACTTTGGGTGCTAATAGGTGCCTGCTTTTGAACTGATTGAATTCAGTGGACGGATGTGAGCTCAGCTAACCCCACTTAAACGATTGAAAGGCCAAACTGTAGGTAATCATTTTAGGAACCGTTTTTTAGGGACCATGGTTTTTTTGGGGGGACCATGGTCCTATTTTTAGTAAGACATTTAGAAGTAAATCTAGGTCACCCTTATCTAGATATTTCTATTAATACCTAAATTACCCTCCCGATTAATTTTGGGTAATGATTAGTTAGTGTTAACAATAGTTAGTGTAATGATTAAGTTAAAGATAATTAGTGAGATTAAAAAATCAGATGAGTTTTTTTTAAAAAGAAGTAGAATTATTGAGAGAGTAAAGTTAGAGAAGATGAAGAAGTAAAACATGGATTTTACCAACCACAACCGGAGGAAGAGTATTTGGGTTCCCAGGTATGCTTCAAACATAGATAATGTTGGTTGAATTGATCCAAAATTTCAAAAAAAAATGTGAATTTGTTGAGTATATTTGGGCTTGTTCGGTTACCTTGTGTGAAGAACATGTAACCGAACTCATCCGAAAGTGTAGTTTAAGTTACTTTTTCTAAACCCGCAGTTACCGAACTCTCCAATAATGGAGGTTTTTTGAAGTTCGGTTAACGGACATGTTAGAACTTTGTAAATAGGATTACGTGTTATGTTCGGTTTGGCCGAAATGTAACCGAGCTTTAGGGTCTATAAGTTCGGTTAGTTTGCAACCAATAGCTAACCGAACTTATGTAAACTCATATTGCACATTAGTGTACAAAGTTCGGTTGTTTCGCAAACTTCATACCAACCTATATCTAACCGAACTACACACAATTAGTTAAGAGTTCGGTTTGTCAAGGTTTTTAGCGAACAAACCGAACATAGTGGGACAAGTTCGGTTAAATTGAAACTCAAAATAGTGGGTAAAATAGCATAGTTCGGTTACATTGGATTTTTTTTTTTTTGGTAATATTGGTAAAGTTCGGTTAGAAAATAGTTTTAGCCTTCTTTGCGAACCAACCGAACATAGTGGGTAAAGTTCGGTTAAATCAAAAATCAACATAGTGGGTAAAATAGCACAGATCGGTTACATTTGATTATTTTATTTTTTTTGGGGTAATATTGGTAAAGTTCGGTTAGAAAATAGTTTTAGCCTTCTTTGCGAACCAACCGAACTTTGAGCTCGGTTAAGAAAATATTAATTCGTGATAACCGAAGTGTTCTTCGTGTTCTTGGTTTCAGAATGTTCGGTTAGCAAACTAGTTTTTTTTTAAGCTATTCCTAACCGAACATGCCACTGTAACTTCCATTTAAACCATATTTTGATGACTACTGCTGAAAATTTCAATCAAAAATGAATTAGAAGTAATGGGTTTGTGGGAAAATACTTATGGATAGGTTTGTTTATAAAATTTCAATCGACCAGGCTAAAAATTTGATGATTTTGATTAGATTTGTATATGATCAGGGTTAGATGATCATAAATTGATGAAGAAGAGAAGAAGAAAAATTATAGAATAGAGGAAGAAGAAGTTATAGATTAGTTATAATTTTAATTAGGTAATAGAGTAAATATGTTAATGATTAAAATTAAGTTATATATATAGAGGTGGTGGTGGTGGTTGGTGGTGGTAGTCGGAGGTGGTGGTGGTTGGCGGCGGTGGTGGGAGGAGGTGGTGGTTATTAGGTTAGTTTTAAATTAAATTAGGTTAAGGGTAGGTTAGTCACTTCCACATTTTAGGACACCCCTTATAACTATAGGGAAGGTGGCCTAATAAGACCATGGTCCCCTCAAAAAAACCATGGTCCCCAAAAAATGGTTCTAGCTACATGGGCCTAGGAGTTAGGTGACCTGATGGTATTGTTTTTGGGCTCAACTAATTCTTACGGAAAATGGGTCATTTGTCCAAAAAAATTTAAAACATGGTTCAAATGGGCGAGTAAAAATTATTATGAATGAAATGGACAAAAAAAAATAGCAAAGATGAAACTGGATTCATCCTGGCTTAAACTTAAAAAATAACGAGGATGAAACTGGATGCATCCTGATGTAAATTAAAAATAAGAAAAAGAATTTGAAAATGGGTAGGATGAAACTCAAGTTACATCCTGGCTATTTTTATATTTTGTCCATTTAAACAGTATCAAAATCTAAATGTCTTTTTCACCCAAGAATTATTGATTTTGGTCTTTTTAACCAATTTTGTGTAATTAATTCTTAAGTGTAAACAACCACCAAAACCTCGATTGGGCTCGACACCTACACCATTTCGAATACGATTTCGCGGCATACTTTCGTGACCGTGCAAAATTAGGGTGTCTACAGAGAGATAGGAAGAAAATTACTGAAAAAAGAAATAAAAATGTAATGATGGGAGGGGGTTTTTTTATACGAGGAAATACCCGAAAGACGAAGAGTTGGCACGTTTGAAGAGGCGACGTACGTGTCAATCAACCAGTGGGGAAGCGAAACGGCAGAGGAAGATCATATCCCATGGTTAATAACCGTTGGTTAATAGCCAGGCCCGAGATCACGACCAAGGGGAACATGTCAAGACGACCAATCCAGAAGAACGCATTTCAGCACGAGATATGACTGATTGTCGAGCCTACAAGTCTCGATAAGACAGTCAGGGGGCTAATGTAAGCACATGGATTTGACCAGAGCCGAAGGCATGAGAATGGGGGCTTCGGGTAATAACCAACCGAAGCCACCATTGGCAATAGCACGACAAACCGAGATCACTATCAACTATGACGTGTCAAGCCGAGGTCGGTGGCAACGATGGTGTGGCACGGACAAGGCTGCCCCGCAGAGAAGATTAGTGATTGCCTAAATAACCCCAACTGTAATAGTACACGTGTACAACTAATAACAGAAGACTTACTAGAAAAGGTATTAGAGTACACGTGTACGGTATTTCCATATCAGGCTCTGCCTATAAAAGGAGGGCAAACCTTTCAGAATATTGTACTGTGTATTGGGATTAGTCTCCTCGTAACCTTATCATAATATTAGGGTATTTACACAGTGCTACTAGTTCATTATCCAACGGGGTTATCATTGACGGTGACAGTGAATGTATCAACATTGATCTCCATAGACATAAGTTGCTTGATGATGAACTGGTAGACCATTTTAGGATTAATTCAATGCATGGCGAAACATTGACGTATAAAGAGATAGAGGAGAAAGATGGTTCCGAAACAATATGGGTAATCCGATCATTGCATGGAGATTTTGATCTTATGTTAGTAGGAAGACAACAGATAATAGATTCAAATTTTATTACTGGAATATTCGATATAGATGATGATGCTGAGTGTGAAGAGCTAGGAGCCATCGGAGAAGTAGTTTCATCTCCAGAATATTGTGCAATGAATGTGCAGATTAGATATTCTGTAGAACCAGAATGAAATGTAAATTTCATGTTATTAGAGTTTCAACAGTGAAGCTTGAATTTTACTGCCTGGCAATTCAAATCAAATCAACTACATGAAAATTCAAAATCAAGTGACTTCCAAAATAAATTGCAGAAATTCTAAAATCTCTAATTTCCATCTAAACTATAAATATGTTTGAGAGTAATCTCCTCAAGTTTCTCCCTCATCTTCGCTGATATCGACGAGCTCAACAATACATGTAGTTGATGGCCTTGCACCAGATGGTGTCCCACTGCACTTGCGAAACCTCGTAAGTGTCCTTTCTGTCTCGAAAACCATTTGGCTTCCCACTGCACTTGCAAGATAATCTCTTTGATAGTTAACAGGAGGTGCGTCTGCAAGAAAATCGACAATGTAAAATATACAAAAACATAAAAAACCCAAAATTAGAAACGGAAAATGTGACTTGGGAATGTTTCTAAAGGGCTAAACACTTTCCTATTAGAAACCAGTCTGGCCATACCCATCACTACATTCATCCTAATCTCTTGTCTTCTAATCTTGTCTCTACAAAACTTTCCTTTCAATAAATTCTCAGGTTGGTGCAAGAAATTAGTTCTTTCAATGTCAGCAGCATTAGAGATAGTAGAACCAATTGCACCAACTTTTAGTAGACCTCTTGTTTATGAATATTACCTGCTACTTGACGAATACGATCCAGTTTAGTTTTCAGATATTTCCTTTGTTTAAATCTCTTTGATAATCAGCGCATACACGTACAATGTTTGCATAACTGCCTTCCAGTCATCCCTTTGCAGTCTACTATAGTTTGTGACCCATTTGCAACCTTGTGCGGTTATAGAAACTGCAGACAGACTCTAGATATGCTATCATCATATGAAGGAAAATTCCATGATTTTGTCATGGAATGAAATTTCATAAACGCCCCGAAAATTTAATTGAATAGAGAAAAATGAACCTGCATATAAAATCACTACCAAACTATCCTGATTCCCATGCTTTTAATCTGACTACCAACTCTAACTGCAGGGTATGCCGTTAATAGTTTTACTACTAGTTAAAGATAGACAAAGAAAGATATGGACTACCAGCTCTATATGAATGCAATTAAGAACAAGACGCTGTAAAACATCTAACCATAAAGCACTAAACTAAAAGAATATAAATTATACCTCCTGAATCGTGAACCCCATTGGAATTTACTTGCAGTGAAGAACATTTGCAACAGGGTGTAAAAATGGAATTTGGACTTGTTTCAGTTACAATCAATTGCGCTTCTACATCGACCATGCCATCCATTTCCCTGCAAGTTTTTTCACCAGAAACTCCGTTCTGCAAGGCTTTCAATGTTGCATTTTCTTCTTGCAATTTTAAAATCCTTGTCTCCATTTCAGTAAACCTCTCTCTTTCATTAGTACTCTCCATCTTCTGGATTACCTCCTCCAAGTGACAAATTCTTGTTTCCCTTTCAGACATAGCAGTTCCTTGTTCTTCCATTAAACTTTTGATTTTCTCTTCCAATTCAGTGCATTTGATCCTATAGCCTTGACGTTCTTGAGAAAAGCCATTGATTACTCCTTGTAGGTTGTCCAATTCCACCCCATTCCTTTGTAGCTCTGCAGACAAACCTTCACACTTGATCTTATAAGCTTGCGATTCTTTTCCCAATTCAATTTTATGATTAAACGAGGCCGCTACTTGACTCTCCAATCCCGTACATTTCCTTTTCAGCTGATCGATTTCAACATCAGCATCTCTTTTGTTTCCCAACTTACTACTCTTCATAGTAGCTAGCTAATAACTGATAATGGAAGGAAGGATGGAAAAACTTAGTGTGAATGATTTAGCAGAATGTGTATGAAAATCATTTGCAGAAGAAGACATGGAGAGCTAGACGATAAATAGTACTACTCCTATACGTGCTCTTACTTACAAACTGAGCAGTGACATGTTGTTTGTTTACATATATACCCCTTTGTAGATTACCGTTACTGCTGTCAATGTGAGGGTAAAAGAGTCATTTGCAACTGCTATATTTGTGTAACGCATTAAGTACCTAGCTGTTAATAAAACACACAGAGTATGGCGTGGTATCAGATAAAGTAGGTACAGAAATAACTGTTGGTCTATTGCCGTCCTGTTACTTTAACGTTTACCTATGGGTTACTGTCGCTCAGATCAGTACTGATAAGTACAAGTCCTACCTATCTCTGTTATGTACTGATCACAACAAAGTAACACTCTTGGATTCACACAGGACTATTGAATTTTTTGATGTTCACTTCCGCCAACGGTTGTTTCTTCTGTTACTGAAAAAGAATTGTTTAAAAAGTTGAAGCTCCGCAAGAAGCACAGATCGTTTTGATAAATTGGATGTTTTACTATCCAATAACCATATAAGCATGTACTCAAACATTTCTTACCCAGTAAATTTCTCATCTGATAAGGTATAGTTTTTATTTTATTTTCTTTAGTATCATTTTTTAGTATCATGCCTCAGACAACATAGCAATACTACTTAATCATAGCCATACATATAGCTCAGGAAAGAGTACAATGTAACAAAATGTGCAGATTAGATTTTCTGTAAAACCAAAATGAAATGTCAATCTATCATGTTATTAGAGTTCAACAGTGAAGCTTGAATTTTACTGCCAGGCAAAATATAATTCCTTCGTTGGACATCAAAACACTGTTCTGTTATGGCAACAACTAGTACATGAAAATTCAAGTCAAGTGACTTCCAAAATGAGTTGCAGAAATTCTATAATCTATAACTATAAACATGTTTCAGAGTAATCTCCTTCATTTTCTCCCTCATTGTCGCTGATATCAACGATCTCAATAATTGATGGGCTTGCACCATATTGTTTGAGCAAAACTTGATGATTCTCACTAGATGGTGTCCCACTGCACTTGCGAAGCCTAGTTAGTGTCCCTTCTGTCTCAAAATCTCCCAGTACTGCTCTTGCAAAATAATAATCTCTTTGATAGTCACCAGGAGGTGCATCTGCAAGAAAATCAACAATGTAAAATATAAGATGATATACAAAAACATAAAAACCCAAAATTAGAATTATAAACTGAAATTATACCTCCTGAGGAGAGCACACCATTGGAATTTATTTGCAGTGAAGAACACAATTTGCAACTGTGTGCAAAAGTGGGACTTGGACTTGTTTCAGTTCTAATCAATTGCGCCTCATCAGCTACATCGAACATGCCATCCATTTCTCTGAAAGTTATTTCATCATAAGCTCCGTTCAACGAGGCTCTCAATGTTTCATTTTCTTCTTTCATCTTCTTAACGATCTCCTCCAAATGACAAATTCTTTCTCCTGCACTCTTCTCCCTTTGAGACATTGCATTCCCATCTTCTACTAACCCCTTGATTTGCTCTTCAAATCCAATGCATTTGGTCCTGTATTCTTGGATCTCATGATCAAGACCACCGTTTACTGCCCGTAGGTTCTCCAATTCCATTCCTTTCTGTTCAAGCTCTGCAGACAAACCTTGGCATTCGATTTTATAAGCTTCCAATTCAGTTTCCCTGGAAGTTTCTCCACAAGAAACTTGGCCTCTCAATGCTGCATTTTCTTCTTGCAATTTCAAAATCCGTGTCTCCAATTCCGTAAACCTCTGATCACTTTCATTAGTAGTCTCCATCTTCTTAATTAGCTCCTCCAACTGACAAATCCTTTCAGACATAACGATTCCTTCTTCTGTTAACCCCTTGATTTGCTCCTCCATTCCAATGCATCTGCTCCTATAGCCTTGACGCTCTTGAGCAAAACCATTGGTTACTACCATCAAGTTCTTCAATTCAATTTCCTTCCTTTGTAGCTCTGCACACAAACCTTGACACTTGATTTCATGATTCAACGAGACAGTCACTTGATTCTCCAATTCCATTTTCAGACGTTCGATTTCAACAGCAGCAGAATCAATTTCAGCACATTTATCATCCCTCTGCTCAATTACCAAGATTTCTTCTGTATATTTTCTCCTTCTCTTGTACACTATTCCTACATGTGAATCACCACCATCATCATGTTTTTCTGAAATTTCTTCTCTTCCTTTGTTAAAACCCTCCCCAAACCTTTTCTCACACTCCATCATCAGCTCACTGTAATGATGTTTTAGAACTAAACAAGATTATTTCCAGTGTTCAATTTCTTTTGTTCTTCGGAGGTATAAAAGAAAACAAGATAACTTACTCAGTAGCTAAGCAGGTGATGAACTTTAATGTGATGTAGCTGCAGAACCATGTGAAATGTGTATGAATTCAGATCAATAGGCTTTTTCTCATTTGCAATAGAGACAGAAGTAGACGATAAAATAGTACTACTCCTAGTCTTACTTACAAACTGAGCAGAGCATGAAGCTAGCTGTTAATATATCCAGTCAAACACATAAAGTAAGTATGGGATATCTGCTGGTGCAACTTCATCGTTTACCGAATTGTCACTGTCGCGCTCTCAGATGAGCATCTCTCACGCAAGTGCAAGTCATGTGCCACTTATTTATATTTTATTTATTACAGTGGTCAGTCAAAAAGTTGGATTGACTGGTCAACTCAGGAAAAGAGCACCATGTAAGGGGGTGTAGATTAGATTTTGGAATGAAATGTAAATTTCATGAGTTTAACAACGGAGCTTAACTTTTAATGCAAATGACGAGCAAAAACAGTGGAAAAGACAGACAAATAATGCACTAAACTGAGCAAAAAAAAAAAAGAATTTGGATTCACATTATTAGCTACCGAGACCATGCCACCCCTTTTCGTGCAAGTTTTTTCAAGGCTCTCAATGTTGCATTTTCCTCTTGCAATTTCAAAATCCGTGTCTCCAATTCCCTAAACCTATCTTGTTCGTCAGTTTGCATCTTCTTAACGATTTCCTCTTCCATTCCAGTACATTTGGACCTGTATTCTTGGAGCTCATCATCAAGACCGCCATTTACTGCCCTTAGCTTCTCCAATTCCGTTCCTTTCCGTTCAAGCTCTGCAGACAAACCTTCACACTTGATCTTATAAGCTTCCAATTCTTTTCCCAATTCAATCTCATGCTTCAACGAGATAGTCTCCAACTCCTTACATTTCATTTTGAGATGTTTAATTTCAGCAGCATCTCTTTTCTTCCCCAACTTGAAATCATCAATATCCCTCTTGTAGACTATTACATTGGGTTCATCATGTTTTCGTGAAATCTCTATTCCTTTCTTCTCCTCGTACCTTTTCTTAAGTTGACTACACTCCATTCTCAGCTCATTGTTATGCTGTTTTAGAACCAGACAAGCTAACCTCCAATGTTCAGCAGTTTCCATTTTTTCTCTTGTTATCTCATCACTAGTACTACCCATTGTTGTTCTTCAGGGATTTACAAAACACTAAACAAAAGGCACCGTATAAATGAAAGAAAACACAAGAACAAGCTAACAACTAACTGATAATGCAGAAGAAACGATAAAATAGTACTACTCCTACGTACTCTTACAAACTGAGCAGAGTTGTGCTGTTTACATATATACCCCTTTGCAGGTAGCCGTTAGTGCAGTTATGTGAGGGTACAGGGAGTCATTTGTAACCACTACATTTCTGTAACAAATTAATTAAGCAAGCTTAGTTTGGTGGGGAAAAAAGAACCCAAAGGGTGAATAAGAATTCAAGTATATAAACACAGAGAGTATGGCATCAGCTAAAATATCCTGTTCTCCTCTTGTGCCTTTAACCGTGAATTCTTGCAGCAAATTTAAAACTCACTTTAAAACCTAGCAACTAGCTAGTACTGTCAATGTCAACTTCTGAAATCTTATCTATCGGACAGCTATAGAGTCCGTACCATAATCACTGGAAACACAGCTTTGTTTATTCCCAAAATTGGCTTGTCCTAACCTTATTGGACTAGTACCATTTCTTGGTTCACATCCCCCTAAGGGGATGATACAAGGCGGTCACGACTCACGAGTGCATGGCAGGTTTCAGTGATTTACTTGAATTTTTCAGATTAATTTACTTCAAGTGATTTGAATACTATGTCTTTTCCCTCTCATGTGTACTGTGGTAGATAAGACCTCATTCAACAAACGAAATTAACTTTTAAAAAAAAAAAAAATTAAGAAGGGAAAAAATGGTTGTTATAAAAATATTAGACACAAGCAACACTCCTTCCCTCACTTTCTCTGGGCGATGATAATCACAATTTCGCAGAAAATGTGGTTGCTGTACAAAATGTGTGGTGCCCGTTGAACGTATTTTGGTTCTTGAATAGTTACTTATTTTGATCCCTGAAGCGTATTATTTGAAGACGAAAAAGAAAAGAAAAAAGAGAAAAAAAAATCCCCAAAAAAAAGGTAGCTTATCCCAAGATCTGGCCCATAACGAGGCAAACAAAAAACTTTGGAAAAATGATTCACAGAAAAATCCCCTTTTCAATTCAGTTTATGAACATGAACAAAGAAAAAGGGTGGTAGAGAGTGATTCCCAGTTTATGAACTTTTTCTTTAACCTTAACACCAGTACATTGCAAGCCCAGAGCCCATTTAGGACCATCAAGAACAGGAAAACAGATAAACAAGTGACGTAGTTCTACACTTTATTTGTTGGATGAGCATCCACAGATTCCACAGAAAACAATAGACTTCAGATAACAAGAAAGTACCACTCTTTGAATATGGCAAAATCTTAAGTTTTTTTTTTTTTTTTACAGAGATCAAAATCTAAGTAGATTCCACTTTATCCCCAAGTTATATGAACCTCTATTTTCTGCAGTTACTGACTACTCTTTGGAAACTATTGTATAAAAAGTGAGAAGGAAAGAAGAGTTACACGAGTTCCACAAAGTCTATAACCTGTGAGGATAGGCGGGGCAAAAACATTTCCTAGTTCTTTTTTTCTCAGTTCTAAAGAAGCAAAAAAGAGGATTGAAGGGGTGGTGGTTAATGAAAATAACCAATAACCTGACCACCTACTTTCTGTTCAATGGCTTGTTCATGATCCAAAACGCCATTTGGAGTAGAAATCACGACATACCCCCACTGCATTATAGAAAAAGAAAGAGAAGCTATTACAGAAATGTATCAATACGAGTGGACTAGCTTAAAAGTTCAAACAGTGTAGAAGAAGAAAGGCTCAGAGCTTCAACTGTAGTTGAAGTAAATCAATTAGCAAGACAAAAGTGAGAGAAGTAACACCTGTCTAGTGGGAAGATTACGTGTTTTGTACTCTTCAATATCCTTCGCCTTGATGTCCTGCCTATGCATGAGAACCTTGCATTCTTTTATTCTGCCTTGCAGTTCGACAGTAATTGAACCCACTCTATGAGGATCATGTACTTCAAAATCTTTGATATATCCTAGAGAAAGAATAAGCCAGTTAATGATATTAATAGTCATCAAGTATGTATGCAAAAACTCTGTGCACTACCATTCACAGGACATAGTGCACTATAGATTATCTGCACGAATTTAATAAATCCTATAGTTCTAATTTACAACTGCATTCTTGTAACACTAGAAATTGGAATCGAGCAGAAAAAGAACAATGTAATGAAGAACTGCGAAGTAAATGCTTCTAACAGAAGTTGAAAATCAACAAAACACAGAATCTGGATTTAAATTGACAATAGTTCTCTAATGCTACCAAAACAAAGAATTTCCCACACAGAACAACCACAGAGATACACAGATTTAAGCTGCTTACTTCGAATTGGCTAACCAGAAATATCACTAGAAAGTAGAAACAAATGACTAATGTGTCGAGGACACCTTTAGTCACCAAAGCACTTTGGATCAACAAAGCAGGTCCAATATACGAAGTCCTTAAGTCAATGTTTTGATTGGCTTTTGTAGTGTTCAACAGCTCAGTTAATGCACTTTTACGAATAAAAATTTAGCCAGCCAACCTCAAGCTGATGCAAAGGATGATTTTCATTGTAAACTAACGCACATGATAGGTAATACGTAGTGCAAAAATCAGGTTAGTGAACTTCTTGAGCTTTAATACCCATTTCCATTGTAAATGAATGTACATGATGAGAAATTCAGCTCAGTGCACTTACTGACAGAACCAAATTCCAATAGCATCATTAATTATATATGGCAGCAATTTCAGAATTTTTCTAAATGACTGGTTGCTGGTAACTTACTAATGTTTTATGGTGTGGCGAGCTCGAGACCCTCAGATCATGACATTCACCCCAATGGGTTGTCCATCTCGAGGATCTAGAACATGTAGATGAAGGGCACGTCACTATCCACATCAGACTGCGAGCAACTCGTGAGTAACAAACTAGCTGTCCCTAGGCAACTAGTTGCTTGCGGTCTGACGTGGATGGTGATTTGCCTACCATCCACAGGCCCTAGATCCACGAGATGGACAATCTGTTAGGGCGAATGCCATGACCCAAGGGTCCAAAACTTGCCATTTCATAAATGCGAGTAGGCAAGCAACAAGCAGCTACCCGATAATTTTCAGTGAAAAAGCCTTGGACCTATAACTAGACAGAGCCAAAAAAAAGTCATGACATTTAGGAAGCCCATGCTGTACATATATTTTTAAAAATTCAATGCTAGTAACAGCAGGAAACAACCTTCATTGAGCGAAAAGCTAGTATGTAAATAGGGCTGTGTCTACTGGTAGTATATAACGGTAGTTCCTTCACCATTATACATCAATAAAGGGGCATTGCAGGAATCTTAAGTGGATATATCTGAATTCCTTCCTTGATGGCTACAATTTGTTGCTTCTAGTGTCAACTGTTAACACACAAATCAGACCAAAGTTTTTAACTTTAACCCTAACTGGAATCAGAGTGCTGAGGTAGGTGGCTCCCCATGTGAGATCACCATCCTACTCATAGCTCTTGCATTGGTTCTCAGATTCGAGGTCTAATTCTAGGCTAGTTGTATCCATGACAGATGATTTTGTAATCCCTAATCTGTTTTCTCTCACTGAAGATGAACAAAAACAACTCAAATATTATCAGTAACTATATATGCCACACATATTACTAGCCAACAGAGCAGAGTAATCTCATATGTTTCAAAAATCATCGGGCATTCGCTTGGTTCTCGACACTTATCACATTTTAAAGACGAAGCGAGCCCTAGACCCTCGGATCATGGCACTCACCCCAACGGGTTGTCCATTCTGAGGATCTAGGGCCTGTGGATGGTGGGCAGGTCACCATCCACGTCAGACCGCAAGCAACTAGTGAGTAACAAGCTAGTAGCCAAGTGCAGTCGGTCTTTTATCCACCAGAATCTTAAATATCTTCCAATGATTAACTACAAGCAGCGTCGCTTGGAAGCTAGTTGCTAGCGGTCTGACGTGGATGGTGATGTGCCTACCATCCACAGGCCCCAGATCTTCGGAATGCACAACCCACAAGGGTGAATGCTATGATCCGAGAGTCCAGGGCTTGACATGTAATAAAATGTGAGAAGAGGCGGGTAACAAGCGAGTGCCCAATTTTTTTGATGAATAAGCCTTGCACCTATTACCAAGGCCCGGGTCTTTCTTCAAATCAATTGTTACCCATCAAGAGTTCATCTACTTTAATATCACATTACAACACCATAAGATGCAGAATGACACAACAATGCAGAAAATAACACGCATAAATATGCTTCTATTGCAAACATACCAACTCTCTGGATGTATAAAAAATGGATACATATTTTTCAGTTAATCAGTGTCTAAAAAATGTACGAGTAAATTTAGTCAAAAGGGATATAGTAACTCGCAATACCAGTTCCACTCAAAACAATACATAACCACATTATACTGAAGCCATATTTTGAGTTCTAACTTTTAAGCAACATGAAAGTTTATAATAACCAGGAAGCATAATGCCATACAGTCTATCTAAACTAACTGAAGATTGAACTGAAAAATATGAAAAATACCCAACAGTAATCCGTATACTTCAAGCATTCGCCCAAAACATGCACAGAGACATAAAACTTCAGAAACTAATGTGTCCGGGTGCATGGTTACATGCACATGTAAATCCCCTCATACAAACTCCCCTCACACATATTTTTTTTTTTTTTGGTTTAATCAGTGTCTACCAATGTATAAAAATGCAGAGTAAAATTAGTCGAAGACTCTCTTCAAATAACAGGATAATTCTGTTGTACACCCTAGTTACTCAAAACAACTAAGTTTTGGTTCCACTATTTCTTTTAGAAGCCAAAATGCAAAATCCCCAATTCCATCTTTATTTCTTATAAACCCTAGATTTAGAGAGATGTTAGAAACTCACATACACTATTTAGTGAAGAAACGAAACTTGTTGGTTCCCTAATCTATCTTTCTCACTGAAAGTCTTGAACTGATGCGGAACAGAGATACTATGAAGCAACCCACCAAGATGTACACAATAGAGATACTACGATGAGCATACCAAGAAGTAAACAACCAGATCAACAATATTAAACAGAAGTAAATTTGCATTTGTTCATTCCACAACACTTATTCGATGAACACACCTAGACATGATTATGACTCCAACAACGAAACCACAAACAGAAAATATACTTATGAAAGATTCACAAGAACGTAACAAAGTAAAGTAAATGGTTAGTAGTTAGTTACCTCGATGTTTCATGACATTGAGAAATGATGACATCAAACCAGATATAGGTTGCAAAGTCGCGGTAGCTCTACTTCTCCTTTCCGCGTTAACAATTTTACTCATTGCCTGATTTAATATTCTCCTACCCATTTCACCAATCACTGTAAACAGGAACAAATCATAAAAAAGCACTTGTTAATTAAACTTATTTAGCCGAATAATATCAAATCAAGCTAAGGCGACGGAACCAGAATTTTATGGTTGGGGGGGGGGGGGGCTAAAAAAAATTTCTTCCTAGTAGACAAATCATTACTACGCCAGACATCATTTTTTCAATGGACCAAACCAGTCTTTCATTGCAGTATTGGTCCGTCGAACGGCCAGTCATGGATAAGGGTGCGGCGTTAAGCGACAGGGACATCCTATCGTTTAGATGTTACCCTACCAAAAGCATTTTATGTGTCATTTAAGTTTAGATATTACTCTATGAATGCTAACTCCGTAGTTGATACTAACGGGAAAGTATGGAAACAGATCATTAATTGATTCAATTGGTACTACAAGAGTAAATAACAACACCTTCTGAACAGATTCAAAATTTCAAACAGCATATGATGGAGGAAAAAAATGAAAATTACAAGGTCCTAAGCTATATGAGAAGCGGTGACAATTTGATTGCATTCCGATACTAAAAAACAACGATTAATATCCATTAAGACTGTTGTTAAAGGAGGGACGCTGTTAGGTCAATATACATTAAAAAAAAAAAAAAAGATAAATAAGTACAGTGGATATTGTGATTCTTTGCTTACTTGTTGAAACAATTCATCAAACAGTTAACTTGCATACTACCCCAATAAACAAAGTACATAAATGCAGCATGTCAGGGATACAAATTGATCAAACACTTAACCTAAGAATAATGAAATTAGTGAAAACAACTTTGGGTTTAGTAACACACTTCATCAAATACTTAACCTACTGAAATTAGTGAAAGTTTATTGAAACAATTTCGGGTTCAGTAGCACAAATTATCAAACACTTAACCTACTGATATACATAAAAAGAATAGCATACTTATAGAGATTGAGCAGAGCAGGGAATGCTTGAGCTTTCAACTTGGGTACAAATACTGAATACAGTAAGGGTTAGGGAATGCATGTACTGATACTAATTGGCTAATCCAAATTCTTACCTGGGCAATTTTATTTTTACTTGACAATTACCGTCCCTGAGCTCTAAGCAGTGATTCAATTCACAAAAGAAAAACCTAATGTTCCATTGCAGTTATCAGAAATGAACCCGAATTTTCCAAAAGTTCACAAGAACACTAAAACCTAAGAAAAACCCTAAATCTAAAAACATTCAAACAAAAATCAAAATCAATAAAACCATACAATAGAGTACAGAAGAGTAAAACCTAACAAAAACCCATTATCCAAAATGGATCTAAACCCAAAGGGTTGATAAAAAAAACGGAATCATAGGGTGTAAAAAATCATTGATAGTAGTGAGAGTGAAAGAGAAAGAACGAACCTTTGATACCGAGATTCACAGCTTCGAGAGAAAAGGATAAAGTGAGTTTATTTGAGGAAGATGGGGGGAAGGGTCTTGGCCTGTAACTGAATGGAGGTTAATAGTTCTTAGACTGAGAAGAAGAAGGAGGAGGCGACAGACTCGAGAGGAGATGATTAGAAAATGAGAACCATGGATCTAACCCTTTCCGCAGTACCGTATTATCGATTTAGCCCCAAAAAAACCAGGCGAGATTGGGGTATACCCAAACTAATTGGGGTATACCCAATGAGAAGGGGACATGGTGTGTCATTATTAAAAAGTGTGATTTTACTTTAATATCTTTGAAATAATTAAATCTTAAAAATAAATTCATTTCTTAATTTCATTAACCATAAAATTAAAAAACTAACCAACTCTTAATCTTCTCTTCTTCTTCATCTTCATCTTCCATCAACCAAACCCATATAAAAATCTCAACTTTGATTTTCCAAAAAAATGTTGACTCTAAAAATGAAAAGAAGACTATAAATGATGTTTTAAACTTAAACCCATCATTGTGTTGTGTGATTTGATTGTTATATCGGAGTTAGAAATCGAAATTTATGATTTTTGTGTCTTCGGCCCGGCAAGGTCGTGACATGCATATCTTGGGCTTTTCATAATGACCATGGCGCTGATTGTAAAAAAATTTCAACATTGGTGGGGTATTTTTGAAGACCTTGCCGCCAATCTGACCGGAAGGGTATTTTTGATTACCTTCTTAGGCCAAAAACAATAGGAAGGTATTTCTTGAATACCTTGCCGACGATAAATTTTTATGTCATCTCGTATGTCAAAAAACAAAAGTCGGCAAGGTCGACGATGAAGATCATCATGCCGGCCACTTTTGGCGGCGAGGTCGGCGATGAAGACCTTAGGCCACTTTTGGTCGGCGAGTCGACGATGAAGATCTTCTTAGGCCACTTTTGGCCGGCATGATCTTCATTAGTCGACCTTCTGGAGACTTTTCATACTTTCAGAACTAAAAGTGTTGATTTATTCTTTGATTTTGAGTATGATTTCATATAACATATTTGCAATCCCCTTTTTAGAAGTATTTTGGTTATGTGCTTCATTTTCGTTGCAAGAGATATTCTCAAAAAAAAAAAAAAAATCATCAAAAATCATCCCACAAAAGTCAATCAAAAACAAAATTTCATAACTTAAAATTCATAAGTTTTAATCTATTCAATCAATTTAAACTTAATTAATTAATCTAATCAAACTTTTAGTGTTAATTAAACGACGGCAATTTTGCCATTTTGAAAGTATTTGGTTAAGGGGTGACCTCTTTTACTTCAAAATGACCCTATTTTGTCTCATTGGGTATACCCCAATTAGTTTGGGTATACCCCAATCTCGCCAGGCAAAAAAAACGTCTTTTTACATTTTTCGCCCATATGATGGTGCTTCCGATTCCGGATGGGGTAACTTTTGGATCTCGGTATATTGGCTTGTAGTAGCTAATTGTGGATTACAGGGAGATTTTAAGCCTTATTTTGTCAGATGAAGCTGACTTAAAGCAACCAGACAGTCCGACTTGCATCATACAACTTTGGATTTAACTCGCTATCTAAATCTGACTCGGCATCCGATTCATTTGGAAACAGTTAGATTTCATATCCTTTTTATTTATTTTATTTTCTGATGCCTGACTCGAGGTCTGACTCTGCTCATAGACCTGATGTGTTTAAATCATGTATCAGTTTATATCTGACTCGTCGGATACATATCTAACTGCGATTAAAAAAAATATCTATAGCTCTATTATTTTATTAAATGCAGTAAAAAAAAAATATACTATAGCTCTATTATTTTATTATTATTTTTTAGTTGGATATAATGAGTCAAATCCAAATATAAGGCAGACATTATGGTTGGTCATTTTGTTTAGTTATAGCTTAATGTAGCCGAGCAAAATGAGCATAAAGGTGCGCCCTATTAGGCCTATTCCTATGCACATACCAAAAAAAGGTGTTTGGCGTACCAGGTGGCATGGCAAACCATTTGCTCCATTATGGGAAAATCACGGAGCGAACGAATTTCTAGCGAGCGATATTAACAATATCGCTGGCGATAAAGTATTTATCGCTGGAGATAATAATTATATCGCCAAGCGCTATTAACTCTAGCGCCAACGGCTAGTTCTTCATCGTTTATAAATATGTAACTTTCAAACTCAAAACTTACCCCAAATTTTTTATACAAAAAATTTCTCTTCTTCTCAATCTATTCTCTATTTTTCAATCTAATTTATTTCTTCTATTTTTTCCAAATGGCACAATTAACCCAACTTGATTCGGCAACGCAACTTGATTTTTCTGGAGTACTGCTTGAAGGTGTCGTTGAGAAGATATGTGAAAGATTTAAAGAAATAAGTAAGAAGCAAAGAAGTCTCCAAGTTTTGGATATCAACCAAGTCAAACCGCAACTAAGAGAAGGCAAAGAAAGGTTAAAGGCAAGGAAAATCAAGGCAAAACAAATTTGAAGCCAAAGAAGAAGATAAACAAAGGAGACTCCGTTCATGAGCGCATTGATTGGAAATTTGGTGAAATGAAGAAGATTAACAAGATGAAGAACATTGTCCCAAATTTTTATTTTTAAAGTCTAGTTATATTTATTTTGGAACTTATATTGTCTAGTTTTTATGTCTTGTAAAAATTACTATTAAGAAATTTGAATTTGAAGTTTGAATTTTGAATTTGAAAATTTTAGTATTGTTGAAAATTAAGCTTAATTCTATTCGTAATCCAATCTTGAATTTTAATTAGAGTTAAAATATTAAAACTTTTAGGACTTGACAAATAACTTTTACCACATATAAATTGGACAATATTTGGGCAAGCAACTTAAAATTTCGAAACAACTTCCATATTGGAAATCTTGTTCGTAGATGCGACGATGATATTCCGCACGACACCTTAGTTTAAGTTCCAAATAGGTTTCACCACTACTTAGATTTGGACCTTCTTGCTGAAGTAAAACAAGATACTTAGTAACATCACGACTGATTATAGTGAAGCGATTACTCAACCCTGTAACATCACGATGGTTGGGGTTCATTATTTGTTCTTTAAATCTCCTCAAAACCCTATCCCAAAAAATAACTTGACGAGATTCTTCTGCGAGTAAAGTATCAATACAATGAACATAACTTCTGCAAATACATTCATCTTCCGCAATTGTAAATTTTGGTACTCTCCTCCTAATTCGAACTCTATGATTTTCCGCAAAGATGTTGGTTTGCTATGAAATCAGCCATGCTCGCATTATCAGCCATGCTCTATGAGGTATTAGAAGATCAGAAAAGAATAGGAGATTGAGAAATTCTAAAGAGATTTACAAATTCTGGTTTGAGTTAAAATGGGATTGAAATCAGGTATTTATAGGGGGGAAATGGTAGCCGTTGGATGAAGATCTGATAAGCGACTATCATAGAAGCGGCGGCAACTTGAGTATGTCGTTGTCGAGTTAATGACCATCGTGAGATTAATTGACCATCGAGCGACCGAGACTCTATCGCTCGATGGAAACTCTGTCGGGTATGCCTATATGCCAGGAAAAACATATTGGCATATGATTTTGGCAGTTTGGCATACCCATAGTGGGTACATATATGCCAAATATCATGTTTTGGCATGTGCATAGGAATAGGCCTTATGAAAGAGGGACATCACTTAGCCTACCGAGATGGATACTAGTACCCATTCAGTAATAGCGGTTCGTAACCAAATAAACAACTCTCTATTTTATGAAGTAACATAGGTGTCATGGTTGGATAGTCGATGGGAAAATAAGGAAGAGATGAGACTTGCAAAACAAATATTAACACGTAATGTCTTTATTGATCCATTTGGGAAAATTTCTTTGTAGTTGGGGGAACAGTTTCCAAGACAAGTTGATAGAACTATAGTAGTACTGGTGAATCCACCTAATGTGTTCGTAAACATCGTTACCGAGTACATGCACGACGACCCTAATCGTAATTCCTTGCATTTCAATAGATTATTTGGTAATGAGTGGCGGAGTAGAAGATCAACCGGAAAGTACTCCCAAATAATTAAACACGAAGGAAACAAAGATGTGTATGGTTTGCAAGATCCCAATGTGTACATTCGTCACCCACCACCTCGCAGGAAATCCACATATGAAAAATGAGTTGTTTTCTATTGATCGTTATTTCTTCTCACATCCACCACCTATCTCCTTCTATTCGATTTGTGGACGATGATGTTCGGCCGTTCATGAGACTTATTGGAAATGAGTATTTGAGTGGAGTATAGGAACCCAATGCAATTTCAGTTGGGATGCTCCTATAAGTATCACTAATCTTATTTATACTTTTATATTATCTTTGTAACGTAATTTGGTATTGTCAAAATGAGAAATTAATCTTTTTTTGGTGTTTGCAGGAGAAATGGTGTCGATTGGCTGAGATAAAGTGATGGCATAAAAATATTGTAAGTCAAATCACATTCGACGTTACAGAGGAGTTGCAACATCAAATCCATCCCAGAAAAGACCTTCCACCTCATATTACTCTTGTCAAAGGTATGAGCCAGGATGTACTTGTGACTTGTCGGGAACCTGATCCATTCTCGTGATTCAGGTGCATCATCAACTTCCTTTATACCAAACAATAAAGATGACCCGTTCTACCATTCTCAAAACAAATCTCAAAATCCCTCTCAAAGCATATGACGTACAAGATCAAAGTCATCAAGCAGACGATTATGCAAGAGATGATCCAGAACCCCGAGCCATTCTCGTGATCCAGGTGCATCGTCAAGTTCCTATGTACCAAAAATTAAAGATGACACGTTCTACCATCCTCAAAACAAGTCTCAAAATCCCCCTCAAAGCATATGATGTACTAGATCAAAGTCATCAAGCAACCAATTATGCGAGAGATGATCCATGGTTATCACAGTATCCGGGTTGAGTAAAATTACTTTAATCAAGTACCAACAAATAATTTTATTTAGTAACTGAAAAAGCGGGGGTCTAACAACCACACCCAATATTTGGTTTAGGCAATCTGTATGGACAAACTCCAATATAATTCCAAGAGAATCAACTATACAGTCAGACTCAATCAATGGAAATACATCCAAGAGTTGTATCTCTGTTTCTCAATGTAATCAGCAAATCAAACAGATAGAATCCGCGAGCCTGATTATTATGAGAAACAACTTGAACGGTACCAAAGACCAATGTTCAAGTGTCAATTAATATTGTTGTTGTAGTAATCTGTACTACAAAAATGGGAATAATAAATATTTTCGGATTGAATATCTACCTAGCTTACCTTTAGGGGGAGTATAAGCTTTGTTATTCAAATGTCAACAACGTCATTTATTGATTAAATATATGCAGGTTATTGTGTTGTTGAAACTTGGAATCAAGCGTATGTAAAATGAATTCTTGTAATTTGTTTATCCATATGTATTAACAGTTTTGTCACTAAAATTGACAAAGAGGGAGATTGTTAGAGCATATCTCGGTTGAACCCACCAAGCGTTGGTATGTCAAGTTTGGTTGTCATATTTTAGTGAACCAAAACTCATTTAAAGAGTCGCTTGATTATGTACTAGAGTCAACTTCGTATATGTTAGCTTGAAAGTATTAGGATATGAGACATTGCAAGTATTACGTGAAGACCTGAAGAACGTGAAGAAGTAACGAACTACAATGGCGACATCATCCTTCCTCTTGAGGTTAGTAATATTGACTTGAACCTTTTCATCCCTAACGTATCTTTCAAGTCGTGCTATATTTAAAACATAGCTAAGAAGCTGTGTATGAGACATATTACTCTAGTAGTGAGACATGATCATATGATCATAGTATTTAAGGAATTAGACTATGAAATATAACGTTTATCTTTTGAATTTCGTAGATATGACATCGACATAATCTTATAATGATGTTATGATTATGTGAATGGGTTATGGTGAAGATTTCATCCTAGGAAACAATGTTTTACATTCGTCTAAAGGAAGTACATTCACGAACTTGTTTTATGAATCGAAATGGAAATCATTAGGCTTATTGGTAAGGCTATTCATTGCAAATATTTGGATTACCAATATGTGTGAGATGGTATAAACGATCGTAAATTGGTTATGTATCTTGGTATAAATAATCACAATGCCTGACTTATGATTTGGTTTGACTAGTTTTCTTTAATTAGTGTAACCGTTCCTAAGTAATCACCATGAGATGATCGATATTTGTAATTGGTGTGACCGATCCTAGTAATTGGTGTGACCGATCACAGAGAGTTTTCTAATCGATCTTTGTAATCGGTGTAACCGGTCATAGTAATTGGTATAACTGATCCTGGTAATTGGTGTAACTGATCCTAGTAACTGGTGTGATCGATCACAAGCAATACCATGAGTTTATGGTAAACAATTCTGGTAATTGATGTAACCGATCCTGGTAACTTGTGTGACCGATCAAAAGTGTTTTCATATTAAGGTATAACCGATCCCATTGATTGGTAGAACCGATTGAACCCATGTATGTGATTATATATTTGACCAATCACATAGTTGTCTTGGAATACATATGAACCAATTCTAAACTTGTTTGGAAGTATGGTATAATCGATTCCAAGATTGTAAATATGAAAGAGGATTTACAAAGAGAAAGATGTCAACATACTTTGAACACGTACAGTAACTCTTATCTTTTATTGTTCAAAGATATTCCTTAATACTTAAGGAGATCCTGTGCCGAAATAAATTAAGAATCATTTAATTAAGGTTGTTAGTTTTATATGCTTTAACTACCAACGATTAAATGCATGTCTCTAGAGAACAAAAATTAGTAATGTGCATTTATTAATTGGAAATTTTATTTTGAGAGATTTTGGAAATATTGGACAAAGCATTTATTGGAATTAGGAAAACTGGATGGGCATTTATTTCATATCTTGAGAATACTTTCGGTTTTGGAAATTCCTTGGTGTCCAAACATCCTTGGTCTATAAATAAATAATTTTGCATTTCTAACAAACCATCCTAAGAGCCAGGAAAACTTTATCTTTTCGTTGTTTTTGGTGGGCCATCTATCTGGAGAGGAAAGTACCCTAATTAGGCGAAATCTCTTACGACCGCTCGTTTAAAGACTTCTGTGGGATCAAGTAGATCTATGAGTACCGTTGGTAGGAACTAAATAATTGCATTGTTATTATTTTCGATTGATTTGATTGACTAACGGTTGTTGAAACTTTGATTGCGCCTAGTTTTTTTATGCTTGAGGATCTTCTCTTCTGATATAAGATTCACTCAAATTAGATCGAAGTATCGACGGGATATTTAGACTGTTTGTAGATCTAAAGACATCTTATGATAATCCATTGTTAACAGACTCCGTTCTGTGTGTGATTAATCACAAGAGATTCAAGTTGTGTTGTGCAGGTTATTATTGAACATTTGAAGATGAAGAAGATTTCCGATTGTTTCTCATATCTTTGTGTAGCACAAACCTTGATCGGCTGGGATCCAACTAGAATCAGATTTATTCGATTGATAGTTGCGTGAGACCGGTAACGCCTAATAGTTCTCTTGAGTTCTATTTTGATTGTTACAATTTCGGATCTTATTACTTCGGTAATAGAGATTGGATTGATCTAACCATGCAAAGGATTTTATTAGATTAAACGAAAGAGCCTTTGCATATGACTTAAGACTTCTTTGAAACAAAGAATCAATAGAGTTGTTACCAAACAGATTTTTTGTTCCTTTATTGTTTGGAATACGATCCAAAGGAATTGTTCCAGTGCGTGCACTCATCGAAGTCGAAAGCGCAGGGATACTGAGTGAACTAGGGTTAGTTGCTTGGTCTCAACTATACTAAGTTAGTTTAGATTTTGTATAGCGGCTTAATTCTGAGAGTATTTAATTCTGGACTTGGTCCAGGGGTTTTTCTGCATTTGTAGTTTTCCTCGTTAACAAAATCTTGTTGTGTGATTTACTTTTATTTTCCATAATTATATTTGTTTATATGATTCGAAGTAAATTACACAAACCTTAACTCCGTTATACTTGATAGTGATCCTATATAGTTTGGTTAAGTTCGAACCTATTATCAAGTATCACACTTTGGTAGTCGTATTGTCTCGATCTCGTATCCATAGACAATCACACAAAGTGTGAATACCGATTAGTTGTATTGTCTTGACTTTGTCCATAGACGATCACTTTCGGTAAGAGGACTTATAGGTGGATATTTAAAATATTGTGGTGTATTTGGGTACCCTCGTTTTTTTAATAATCCATACTCATAATATCAACTCTTATAGTTGTCGTTACGTTCTCAATTTTTGGAAAATTCGCGGTACTATCACATTGGATTAATATGTCTATTTCTCTATCAATTAGAGGATCGACTTGCTCCATCCTTTGAGGATTCATCTGAAAGGATGTCCAACCAGCTCCGCAATATCCTTAAAGGATTGCGGTAACCATTTAGATAGTGTATTTTTAGGTGTAAGGTGTGTTTGAAACACCTCATAACCTTCTCAAAATTTTACCATTTTCCATACTAGGATTGGTAAATCTGAATATAAAACCCCCACTACGGAAGTAATATATAATAAACCCCCACTACAAAAAAATACTTATATGTAGTCAATGCCGTAGAAAAGAAACATACGGTGCTACCATAATTATGTCTAGTGCATTCACACACAATCTCAAAAGCATTAGCACTGACCCAAATGAGTGAAAACTAGTTTACAATGAGACTAAAAATATTTCTATCTCTTTTAAAATTCTATTTCATTGAAATGAAATAGATTCAAAAAAAGAAAAAAATTCAATTTCAAAAACATACACCATCTTCACTCAAGTCTTTCATGTCAAATAGTAAACTAAGCATGTTCTCAATTTCATTTTCATCATATAAGTTAGAATAAAAATTCAACAAATCACTTATGCATACAAAACAAAGAGTATTGTGCATTTCACTTTCATTAATTGTAAAATAATTCGAATGAATCAAGTAAACACTTTTATTTATTTTTTATAAATTGTTGTAAAGTTGTTTTCAGAATATAAATGATAACTTATCTAACTTATATGATTTCTTTAATAGTAGAAACTACACAGTTTTTCATGCTTGGTTTACATAGATTCTCATCTTTAACTTACACAAAAGTAGATATTTCTACTTATGACTATAACAAATCATACATCGTAGAAACAACATCAACAAACAAGCATGCAAGTTCTTTTGGCGACATGAACGCTAGTGTCAACGATTTTGTGTTTGCTTATCTAGAATCAATAGGCTCACAAAATTTTTTTTTCAAAAATTAAATTTTTAAAGAATAAGGTTACTCTAATGGAAGTTATCTTCCAAATCATAAGCAATCAAATATTCATGACTAAATTTTAGTCTCACCATAAATACTTTTCTAGGATCATTCATCTTCATTTTTCTAGTTTCTCTATTTTTAAATCAAAGATGTTAAAATGTAACATATGGAATCCCCCACTATTCTTTCACTCAATCAAGCATATCAAAACAATATCCAAAGTCCAGTTATTAATGTGGAAAATTAATCATTAATTGTGAAAAATTAATAAACCAATGATTTAAATCCAAATCATTTTACACAATATAAAAATTCAAACAATTTTCGTGAAAACAACATTGCCTAATTCACTACTCAAAAAATCATATTTGATATCAAGGCAAGTTACTCGAAGCATTTTTATAAAATTCTCAAATATTCTATTTCATCCAATATCATTGCAAGTTGCGTTAGATTACATACATGCTATTCAAAAAATTCACAAGTTTAGAGGAAAACATAACATGCTCATACTCATCATATTTCAAACATTCAAATTTCATGTCATGTTATGATGAAATTTTATGTTAGATTCAACCATTAGTTTCATCTATAACATATCATTTGTAGTAGTTTAATGACAAATTCAACAAATTTTTAATCCCAATCTTGTTAGATAGGCGGAAACTAGATTCTTTCTCATTTCGGAAGTACAAACATCTTTAACAAGATAGTTCTACCCGAAAAAAACTATTTGAGATCATACCAATACCGAAAATCCTAGCGATGTGAGTATAACTCAACACCACTTTCTTTCAAACGATTTGGCTCAACTTTTGAACCATAAGCTATCAAAACAAACACGGTGTAAAACACCAAAATATACCAACCTCTCACCGTATCCACAATTCACATTAAATAGCTTCGAAAAGCGTTGTTAATAACATTTGATATCCTTGCATTTTCGTGCAAGTATAGCAAAGAAATTCATAATCAAGTATAGCAAAGAAATTCATAATCAAGATAATGTTCATTTCTTGATGAGACTTGATGTTCACATTTGTTTTGACTAGGTTTCATTATTTCGGTTTTGGTTTCGTATTATATTTTATCTCATCTCATAAGTCCAAACTTATATGAGTTACACATTTATTTTAATACAAAATAATTCTCAATATCTTGTTTCCCTAAAATTCATTCTAAGATTGAACAATCAATTTATTTTCAATCTAGAATGCAATTATTTGATCACAACAATGTCTACAAATAGTTCATCAAACATACCTCTTTTGATTTGAAAGCTCAATTGGTCATAACCATTGTCCGTTTTTTGCACACCAACATAGAAATCAGCAAAACCGTTGCTCCACTCATCGATTAGTTTCCCGCAATTTTTATTTTATTGGAAAATAAAAACTTGCTCAAGTAAGTAAGTTTTCACTTGCCACAATCATTTACATATGAGCATTTGAAACCAAAAAATAAGTAAGGTATGCACTCACATAATTACTTAAAAATAAAATAAGACATAGCACTCCATGTTTCTTTTAAGTTTCAAACAAAGATTCAAAGTTATATAGTTATAACATCATACATATAATAATAACTTTCTACTAAGCATATTATCAAACACATGTGGTGCATTAGTTTGATTTCTAACAATGATCTTCTTTTTCATTACCAAAACAAGAGTATGAAGTAATAAATATCAAAATCAAAACATTAATTTTAATGTAATTTATTACATCTCAATCTCTAATCACTAATGTCAAGTATCATCTCCTATTTTGGACAAACATACACAACAACTTTGAAATCACCACATCTCTCAATCTAAAAATCCAAACAGGAAATTTCAAAATGGGTTTTGAATATAAGTTCATGATTTAAAAGTTTCATGTTACACACAAACCCAAAATATCAGCATATAGATCAAAAAAACTAAATTAATCAATACTAAATTTCTAACTGTCAGAAATTTTCAGCAACGTTATTCAGTTTTGTAAAATACTCTAAAAATACTTTTCGGACTCTAAAAATTATGAATTTTGGAGAATATGATCCTCATGATTTCTTATATATCTGGTTAAAATTTCTATACCCAATTCATTTTCGTGTGAGACAAAAATAAAACTCTACAACATGTTAAAAACATATGTTTATCATCAATAACTTTTTTCTATGTTAGGTAAACATGATGAAAAATATTATGCATATTACAACCCTAGTCCATCAAAATCAAAAATAAAATTTAACTTTAGGTATCCAGTAACCTAAATTTCCTAACTTTATGTATCCAATAACTTTAGGTATATGTAGTTGACATTTTAGTTGATACTCCTCAAAGTATTGTTAATATGTTGGAGTGAAACAAATTAAAATTGTGTGAACTTCAGTTTATTGTTCTTGTTGAGGCTGACAAGATGCACAAACTGGGTTTTAACGAAGAGATATAAACGATATTGGCAAAGCCACCGTCTTCATGCCAGACTATCATATTAGCAAGAGCCACCATATCCCATGGAATATGGAATCTTACCCAAAACTACTTTCGGCGTCCTATCGCAGTTGATATGATTGGCAATGAAAGGGAAGGGACTTATAAGGCTTCCTAGGTGGGGCATTCAACATATTAGTCGCTACAGATGTTGCTACTAGTGTACTTGATGTTCCTCACGTTGATCTCGTAAGTACTCGTTATTACCAAAGTTATTGGTACTTAACGTTATTTCTTAAACTGTCATAATTCCCCTCCATAATTTTTGTAAAAATATCATCTTTTCTTTAGTTTTTGTTCTTTTATATTATATATGTGAATCAATTTAATATTTTTTTAGGTTATACACTATGAGCCGTTAATATCTCTAGAGAACTTCGTTTTAAGAACTAATCGAACAGGACGTGCTGGAGACGTAGGTACTGCAATTTAGTTCATTCAAAAGAACAGATTAAACTAGTGGAAGACATCGAGCGCGCTCTGTTTTTAAATTTCACATAGGTGAGTAACTATTAGCCACCTCAATGTTTAGTTCCTTTCAATAACTAGTAGTTCTTTTCAATAAATTAGCCACCTCAAATTTTTTTCTCTCATCTTCGCCTCCTTAGGATTGATAAGGGCGAGGTTGTGGACATAATTGGAGGCATGGGTCGTGGTAGATATGGATCAGAAAGTGGTGGATTATCTGGTGGGGTTGGTAATGGATCACGATGTGGATCATCTGGTTGGTATGGTGGTGGAAGGGATTACTCTGGGAGAGGTGGTGTTGATTCAGATGGACCTTGGGGTGGTGGTGGCGGCGGTGGCGGAGGCGAAAATATGAGTTCTTATGGAGGAGGTGGTGGTGGCTTATGTGTTGGATCGTCTAGTGAATATGGCGATGGCAAGGGATCATCTGGTGGGTATGGTGGTGGAGGGGATTACCCGAGGAGAGGTGGTGGTTCAGATGGACCTTGGGATGGTGGTGGAAGTGGCAGAAATATGACTTCTTATGGAGGAGGTTAGTTGGATTATCTAATTGATTGAACTACGCACAACTTGCGATATTTCAATTACATAAACAAATATAATGCGGAAAAGAAATAACACAGATACCAGAAATTTTGTTAACGAGGAAACTGCAAATGCAGAAAAACCCCGGGACCTAGTCCAGATTTTAATACCACACTGTATTAAGCCGCTACAGACTCTAGCCTACTACAAGTTAACTTCAGAATAGAATGTAGTTTAACCCTAACCAATCTCACACTGATTAAGGTACAGTCGTGTTCCTTACGCCTCTAAATCCCAGCAGGACTATACGCACTTGATTCCCTTAACTGATCTCACCCACAACTAAGAGTTGCTACGACCCAAAGTCGAAGACTTGATAAACAAATATGTCTCACTCAGAAAAGTCTATTGAATAGATAAATCTGTTTCCCGCAGAAATACCTACGAGTTTTTGTTCCATATTTTGATAAATCAAGGTAAACAAGATCCAATTGATAGACCGGATTTATATTCCCGAAGAACATCCTAGTAATATCAATCACCTCACAATGATCTTAACCATATGGTAGCGAAACAAGATATTATTGAATCACAAACAATGAGACGAAGATTTTTGTGACTACTTTTTATCTTACCTATCGGAGATTAAATCTCGATCAAATCTTAGAGAATATAATACTCAATACGATAGAACAAAGTAAGATCAGAACACACAACTACAGAGAAAATAGTTGGGGCTGGCTTCAGAATCCCAATGAAGTCTTTAAGTCGTTAACCTATAATGGTTTTAGAAAAACCTAGGTTAAAGGAGAATCGACTCTAGTCGCAATTAGTATCACACAGGAGGTGTAGGGATTAGGTTTCCCAGTTGCTAGAGTTCTCCCTTATATAGTCTTCAAATCAGGGTTTCCAATCAATGTTACCTTGGTAACAAAACATTCAATATTCACCATTAGATGAAAACCTAATTAGATTCAAGCTAATATCTTTCAACCGTTAGATTGACTTAGCTTGTTACACACAAATGAAATGTGCCTTCATTTAGATATGGGTAACCATACCTAAACGTGTGCACTTAGTTGGCTCAACAATAGTTAACCGAAGTTAGCCATATGAGCACTTTTATATCAACCTTGTTCATCTTAATCACAACTAGTTCAAATGACTCAAATGAAACTAGTTATAGAGTTGTTCAATTGTTTATATTCTCATAGAAGTATACAAGACACAATTGAAGCAAAATCGGATTTGATTCACTCGAATCAATTCATGAACATTATAGCCATGGTTTGAAAAATATTGCATTCCTTATTTTATAAATGTATTTGTTCACGAACAACCAATTTTAGAATTTAACCCACTCAAGTATGCAAACGTGTACGCATACCTAAGTAGACGGACTTGACCAATTTGCCAGTATGCAAACATGTACGCATACTGTTATTCACGAGCGAACTCAGTTGAAATCAGTACGCATACGGGTATGCATACTTAGTTCCCGGACTTCAACTGTTTAACCAGTACGCATACGGGTATGCATACTAAGTTCCCGGACTTGGAATATATTTGCAACAATTACCATACAAGTACGCATACTATGCAATATCCAATCATGGTTAATTGTTCTAAACTCCCATTTCAATCATTGAAACATTATTAGAAGACGATAATAGCTGTCTCACACAAACTATTAGCTTCAAATCCATTTTCAATGATCAAATAATCAATACGAAACATTCCGAGTCTACATCAAATGTTTGTCTCACACAAATCATATAAGATGTTACCAAAGCGATTTTCACATGATCATCTTTTGACTTTCGACAAGAATAAAAAATTAACTTGGTTAAAGCGAAAGTTTACCAACACATATTTCGAGAAATATGTAAGTGAGTTAAACTCAGCTCGAAATATCAAATGTGTATAATTAAAGTCTATATAGCTATACGACTTTTGTCTCAATAGGAGATAAAATAGAAATAGACTTCTGAGTGATAGATGAGTTCAAGTCTCCACATACCTTTTGTTGATGAAGTTCCACAAGCTCCCCTTAGTAGTTCTTCGTCTTCAATTGATGAACGCCGTGAAGTCTAAATCTCAACTACACATTCTATCCTAATCCGAGATATATCTATAAGTAGACTAGAAATCAAAACTTATAGTTTTGACAACTAAACTTGACAAACAAGCTTGAGATAGCAACGCTTGCGAGTTCGATCGAGCAGTGCTTTAACAATCTCCCCCTTTGTAGATTTTAGTGATAAAACTATTAATACATGTGGATTACAAAATAAACAAACTTTGTAGCTTCTCATCCAAATGCTTGATTTCCTTGGTTCTTCAACATTACTTCTTCACTTCCAAGTACTCCATTGATTTTGAACGTGTTCAACTCAGCATCATAGTTGTTGAAGATCCATAACGATAACAATGAGAAAACAGTAGCTCTCAATTATTGTTATACAGTGTCATAGTATTATTACACAACATCAAAAGTCCAATTGTATCACAACTTTGACAACAATACTATAGTGATATGTATCACTCCCCCTTAATCAATACTTCATCTCACAATGAAAATCACTCGCTCTTACATAATGATCCGTAATCCATATGTATTTGTAATGTGAACTACACAATAATTCTCCCCCTTTTTGTCAATATAAATTGGCAAATGTACGAAAACTAGTGGGATCATAATGAAATTCTCATAGAGATACTTCATGACTAAAAGAGAACATATCAACTTTGTTTCGATGATTTCACATAGTCGAAACTTAGTGTATTCATCAAGGAGTTTATAAACATACAAGATAACTCCTACAATATTCCACAACCACACTCCCCATAAAGATTTGGCAATTAAGCACAAATTCAATTAATAACTCTCTCCCATAAAATGTCATTCCCGAAAGAACAACAAGAGCGACCTTACTTTTACAAGAAAAGAAGGATTTCTTTGGACATTAACAAATTACAATTCATGAGACATGAATTTGTACCCAGAAAACTCAATTAACCACAAAGGAACCTTAATGATTAATTTAATTGGAAATGCTCAACATAAGAAAACTTACGGAGCCATACAGTACTTTCACATAGAAGTGGATCAGGGAAAGATCAATAATGCGGAATATCCAAAGATTCATTCTATTTTTCATAAATATTTGCATAATGATACCATAGTCTTAATCTTTGTCATCAAAAGTTCATTCTATTTTCCATCAATATTTGCATAATGACATAATAGACTTAACTTTTGACATATATGGGACAATCATAGTTCACGGACGTAAACTCACGTATCCCATAACATTATTTGCAATATATAAAACCCATAAAGATTAATACTGCAAAATCATCTTCCAAATAAACTTTAAAATTTAAATAAATAAATCTAAAAGCATTGCAAGATGAAAATCGTTGGCAATAGCTATGTGTAATCACAATATATGCTATTCCAAATCCTAGTTATCCTTCTTAAAACACAAGAATAAATTCTCATAAGAAGTTTTTTAGACACTAAAGCCTATGAAAAATTCTTTATCGTCCCCGAATTCCTTGTCGTCAACAACCATTTGAACATAAGGTTCATGGATAAAGGAGTCAATTCCAACAAACCCTCTTGACTGATGCCAAACCAGGGAATTGGCTTGAAGATGAATTTTGAGAATTTGGGGATTGCCTTGAAAATATAGTTGGGGATTGACTTGGAAACATATTTGAGGTACCAGGGAGTTAGCTTGATAAAGGACGTGCATCTTCATCTTCATCTTCTCCCACATTTATAATGTCTTTAAGCAACTAAAATTCTTCTTCGCGAGTGAAGGTTTTCAGTATGCCTTGAAATATTCGGTCCCCGCATTTATAAACTACATTAAAGTAAAACAAAGCATAGAAAAAAAAAAAAACATAACAAATGTTGTGAACATGTTTGTGTAACATATCAAATTATTCTTATCAAGTTCTGATAATTCGTGTTAACAATTGTACGACATCAAAAAAAAAAGTCCCCTTCTGTCCTGATAATGCAAAATCTACTTCAAACTTCAGATACAATACACTTATATGGATTTTTCACCACAAGGTTCTACAAATTTTTCAATTTATGTCCACAAAAGAGATGGACAAGAAAAATGGAAGAAAAAAAAAATTTAAGTTGAGAAGATTTGACTGGAAAAATCAAGTTGTATGAAGATTTTTTGGAGTGATTTGAGAAGAAAAACTAGTTTCTATTTATACGCGATATACCAAGATTTTGAAAAAAAATATTTGTTGGGATCCGTTAGGTATAACGGATATGGTTATGATCGCGTGGGAAAAGAGAGTGTAACAAATAAATTTCAAACAAATATAAATATTAAGACAAAAATTCAGTATCCGTCTAAAATAACACGAAAACTTAGTTCAACGAAAACTTCATATTTCCTTTTAGCTCAATTTCCGTTTTGACTACGAAACATAAACTGGGTTTCCGTAAAGCAATATTTCAAACGACAACTCAATTTCCATGAGGCAAAGGCAAGCAAAATAATTAGATAGTGATGCCCTATAATATCGCCTTTCAACCTATTTAAATTATAATTAAGAGAAATTACAATCCATTGTGCTTGGCATAACAAGTTAGATCCAAATAAGTCAAATCCAATCGAGTTAGTTGAGCCAGAAAAGAAGAAGAAAAAAAAACGTCACTTGCAAAGCCAGCTTGAAAGATGGGTGTGCAACTGCACAACCACCCCAGCGGGCTCCCAAGCCCATTTTAGCTCTTTTAATAAAATTTTTTGGCCATTTTGCACCCCCTCATGGAACCTTTTTTTTTTGAAGGCTATTATTGGGGCATCACAGTCCATTAGATGGGCTTCACTTGGATATTTGGTGACCAAAAATCTGGTTAAGGGATATTTTGATTCCATAGCAATTTGTCAAAATTACCCTTCAATTAAAACTACTAAAAATAGATGAGGAAGAAGCAACCGATCCTAGTGATGGTAATCAACAACTCAATCAACCTCAACTTCATCCTCAACTCATTCCACCGATTCAATCAATTGAAGAATCATGTTTTCAAACTCCTCAACAACAACCCATGGTGTATGTAAGGTAATAATCAAACAAACCCATCTTTTTGTACTCGTTTTGTGCTTAAATCGAATGAAATCGAAGTAAAATTAGGATTTTATTTACTTTTACGCTAGTGTTACGCCGGGTACGGTACTAGATTTTTCAATCGTAATTTTGTTTTGAAGAACTTACGCCAGGTTTAGTTGATTCAGCGTAAACTTTGATTTGCATGTCGTTTTACGTCTAGGTTTAGTTGATTTCAGGTGTAATTCCAATTACGCCTAGGTTTAGTTGATTTCGTGCGTAATTCCAATTTTACGCCTAGGTTGGTTGATTTCAGCGTAATTCCAATTTTACGCCTATGTTTAGTTGATTTTCCGGGAGTAATTTAGGACGTAGCTAGGTTTAATTAATTAAACTAAAGTCAAACAAGGGTTGTTTAGTCATTACACAATTATTTGAGATAAGGGATTTTGAAATTACTTACGGGTGACCCGTTTTTGTCCTATAAGGTGACGCCCCTCTAATGGAATTTGAGCCCCAATAATAGCCTTTTTATTTATTTTTTTGCCCCACCCATTCCTCCACCCTTCGATTGACCCGGATGAACCAGACTAGGGAAAGTTTAATTTTGGGGATGTGAAGCTGGCTCAATGCAGTCTGACTCAGTTGATTGTGAGTCAGAATAATCTGACTCATAGGAGTTTGTGTGTAAAACAAACACTACCTATGAAAAGTCAGTGATAAACTTGTTAGTTATCTCTTTCTAAATTCCCATCGCTTCTAAAACCCTGAAAAAACCCTTAAATACCAATTCTTCATCCCCATCATCATCAATCATTTCTGATCTCAAAATCAAACCCCCAGAGACTTATTCCCAAACCCCAGAATCGAAAAATGAGTTCTTTCAATGGAACCAATTCCAATTTCGATTCTTTACTCCTCCAAAGCCTAATGGGAAGACTCCAACTTCGCCCACCCAACAACAACTCACCCAACTCAAATTCATTCTTAAATCAAAGCTTAGAAGATTTCCTACTCAACTCTGAAATCGATTCGGATGGAGAAGATGATGAATCGAAAACCCAGTTATCAAAAGAAGAATCGAAATTAGAAAAAGA
Organism: Papaver armeniacum; assembly: GCA_023531295.1. Classification (NCBI taxonomy): domain Eukaryota; kingdom Viridiplantae; phylum Streptophyta; class Magnoliopsida; order Ranunculales; family Papaveraceae; genus Papaver; species Papaver armeniacum. The sequence goes on from JAJJWW010000903.1 coordinate 865,203, forward strand.
CATAATTAAGGTGATTTTGAGTGGTAAAGGTGAGACCTTGAAACCTAATTCAGGTCAAGCTGTTACTGTTGGTGAGCATCATATTTGTGTTGGGTATCATCAAGAGACTGGTTCTGATTACAGAGTTTGGGAATGGCATGGTCATATTATGTTGTTTGATGAAGAGAATGGGTATACACCTGAGTATATTTATGGGAATTACTTTGAAAGACCTAAGGTTTCGGGTTCTTCGGCGGCTGCAGAGATTCTTAGAGGATTGAAGAAGAAGAAAGAGGAAGAAGTGGAGGAGGATGAAGAGGAGGAGGAGGATGAAGAGGAGGAAGAAAAGGTGGGGAATTTGGGGCTCAGGGAATTGATTGATGGTGGAGATTCGAGTACTGGTTGTAGAATTCTTCATCGGAATGGTATGAATACCGGTTTGCCGAGGTAATAACATTCATTTTCTTGTACTGTTATCATTTTTGGGATTTCAAATCAATGTGGATTCGAATTCTGATAGTAGCTATCGGGTAATGGGAGTTTTGCAAATGATGAATATGTTTGATTGTTTTCAGGAGATTTAGATTAGAAATTGAATGTTTTGTATTTGCTTTGTCAGTTATTAGACGATTTATTTGTGTAACATATTGCATATGAGATGAGAACATGGTGATCGGATAATGGGTGATTAGATGGAAAGTTATTGTTTAATAGAGTTACGCTCACTGTTATGCTAACTTGTGATTGTGGAAGGGAAATCTTGTAAATGAAACTTGGGTAGGTTTTATTTCGAGTTCACAACAATTTGTGTAGTTGACTGATTAGGTGTCCCTCTAATTGATTGTTTATAATTCGGTCTGGAAACCTACCTATATTATTATCTCAGTAAAGATTGGTAACTTGCATTTACATTAGATATAGGTCAGTCCTCGATTATAGATTCAATGACAGTAAGAATGTGTAGAGAAGACAACATAACATATCGGCTATCGCAGAAGCAATTACTTCTAAACTGTGTATCATAAGTAGGATAAATTGCACTAGCTAGCCCCCTTGTCCATTTATGTGACCCCCTAGACCAAAAATTTAGCAACTGAAGGTTTGCGTGATAAATGATGAAAGGACTATGCTTCTACTGTATCTGTTAATTTCTGAGTGCAACCAACGAAACCATTTCCATTTTCCCAACAAATTTGAAGGAGTTAACTCATATTATAATTAAGAAATTTTGCAACAACTGATCTAGAAATTCGTCACCACAGCAATTTAAGAAGTAAGCAAAAGCCTATTACTAATGTTGGACCGTTAAAAAAAGGGCTTCCACTTATCTTGGTAGGAAATTGAACGTCAATTATGTTGTAGTTGCATACTGAAAAGTGCTCGTTGCCGGTTGTACTTTTAAGGTAGTTAATGAGTGTTAAAGTTTGAGTTGTGCTTTGTTGTTTTTTCCATTTCAAAGTAGTTCACTATTCAAGTTTATTCATCACGGATTGAGATACTGTTGTTTGGTTTATCGTCAATTGTGCTTCATTTGGTTCTGTATCATGATGTTTTCATGGTTTTTCGACTTTTGGTTAGTTTTCTTGATTCTGTAATAATCCAGTTCGCTAGTTGACGAATTGAAGAAGTACACCTTTTTCTGTTTAATTGCTCATTATTTGGTTTCCTCATGGACTGATGTTCTGTTCAGTATTTTGTTCCTTCAAATTTTTGCTCCCCACCTATGAACAAAACAAAGGACCAAAAACATCTTATGACCATCTCTTAGGTGGTTGATTTTGACCTTATCGTATACATGTACTGCTTTACGATCATTGATTATTGTAAGCCTCATAAAAGAAAATTGGTAAGTGATGGATGACAAGTTGTTTCTCCGCAGTGCTTGGGAGGTGAATTTGTGTCTCTTTAACTTAACTGCATAATCATTTTTGCCATCTCAGTTTACCATTGTGATAAGTTTCATCTCAAATTTTGCAGAAAAGAACTCAGTCCTGCGGGAATCCTGTGTCGCGCTCAGGTTCAAGGTTCTACTTTGTGAGCGGTGAGTTTTTATTCTTGCTAGAAGTTGCAGTTATCTTGAATTTGCATGTTTTGGCAAAAAACAAGTACTTTATTATTTTTTTAGTTCAGATTGTAAGAATCTGCGTACAGCCTACCTAAGATTATATTTTTGTCCTCGTATGTTTTATCTAGTTCGGAAATCGCCTTTTGCTTTTTACCATCCTCTGATTTGCCAATCTGTTTTCTCCAATCAAACTTTGGCAGGATTTGCAATCGTGTAGAAGTTGCGAGCAAACGTGTGGGAAGAAGGGAAGCGGTTCTCGTTTATCGATCCTACTTCTTTAAAGATAGGGTTGATCAACTGAGAACTTCCGGGACTTCTCTCTGGTACCAATCGTTTATGTAATAATTTTCAACTTTGACTTTCGTCCAAATGCTTTACCTACCATGATGTGACTGCAGAAACATTGTCATAAATTAAGTTGAAGCTTTTAGATTTTGGTTGTGTTTTTGAAACACTTCATGCACAATTTTGCCTTTTGATTTTGTTCTTTTGGTTCCCAGAGCTTGTTCTTTTGCTTCTAAGTGTAATGTTTTTCTATCTACAATACGCAATGTGTGTGTTTCTGTGATAAATGTCATCAGTATTTGCCATATCAATGACTTAAACGTGCCGTGATGAACTCGGATCTCACCAGCTGTTTGAAATCGACAAGTCCTTGGATGGACGGCACGGCATGCTATGTTCTTCATGTACAGGCTGCATGCTAAATGGGATTAACATATGCAGCGTGTTTAAGAAGGAATGGATTTTCTTAAAGTGAAAATCTGACAGACTTGTTTGTCAATGCCTGCTCATTTTTGGGTTAAAAGATCATTGAACAAGAATGAATTTTGAACTTTTAGTAAGTAAATGCATTTGCTTTATAGGCTTCAGGTAAGAAGTCTCTAGTCTATGCTGTATCAAGTTAACAATAGCATCTTTGACTTTACTAATTGGTTTGCTTTTTCATTTATTATTATTTGATAACCCACGGATATCTGGCAATACTGACGGCAGGAGGGCGAATGCCCTCTGCGCTCAGATACCAGTCTGAAGGGACATAACCAGCAGGTGCCACCAGAATTTGAAGTCATATGACTGACCTCGTACTTGATCGGTTTTTAGTTTTGTTGGTCTCTTGCTGGTTCTGTTGGATTTGTCAGACTATACCTTGAAATTTTGGCAGAAGATCCCGACTGCAGGTGTAAATCAGGGAGGTTAAGATTTTTCGACAACATTTATGTAAGAAAAACAAAGTGTAAAAAAGTCTAGAGCTCCTGTTAGGTACGGTATGCCAGATAATTGAGACCTAATTATAGATTAGTTCTTTAACTTTAGGTTATCGCTCATTTAAATTTCAACTGCATGTTTCCTCAAATGAAAGGCTTTTAGTTGTGCACTATTAATTGATTTGTATATTTGGCTGGCACCCTTCTTAAAGACTCTCTATCCTCATTTACTAGTACAAGACAAAGCCACAAACCTATAAACTTTATTCAAGCTGTAAGTATCGTTGATAGCCGTGAATTTCCGGCGAGATTCTGGTGTGTTTTTAAATTCTGATGACAAATAAGCGTGATGTCTGGAGTTTTACTGGCCTCATACTTGATCAATCACCAAATTTGTTCCTGAGAGCAAGACAAATACAAAGACTAAGTTAATGCCTTTTAACCATCTATATCGAATGAAAGCGAAAGCAAACAACACTCCTCATTTAACCTAAATTATTGAAACTGAATTCTACTTTTTTTTCTTCTAAAAATGGTGTTGATGGTTTTATTAAGCTTTCCTTAATCACCATCTTTTCTCTACAACTCAACATTAATCTGTCAGCTCAAGTTTCCTACAAACAGGAAAGTCTTTGAAAGCGAAGGTTCCATGTAATGCAAGAATAATTAATGAAATCTATGCCTTAACAGGTAGAACAAAACGAAAGCTTAAACGTAGAGATATAATCTCTTTTGAGAAACATGCTTTAGTATATAGAGGGCTACCTAGCTGTTCATTTTCTTTACCCCATTCTCTGAGAATTTGTTTGAAGCTCATACTCTTCTCTCCGGCGGCAGTAACAGCGGTGAGTTCACTAATTTTTTTACGTAGTTTTGATAAAATGTGATTGATATCTCTGGCTTTCTTCCATGCTTAAATTTTTTTTTCTGAATTTTTCTTGTTTAAAGGCCTTGGTTGTATTGTAATGACAATGTAGGTGTACTGAGATCGGCTGACAAATCTTGGAATTCCGGCCGGTATTCACTTCTGCTCCGTGGAGTTAGATTCTGTTTTCAGGTGTTGGCACCACAAAAGTACTTACAAGTTAATTTGAAGGATGAGGAATAATGTATATCCAACTCTCTATATTGGTACGATCAGCCCTTTTTCTCATGCGTCATCCAAAAATTGTTCTAAAATTGAATTTAATCACTTAATTATCGAATTTTTTGTGTGACAGGCAACAATGATGATCAAATGCTCGACTCGGATATCTCACTGCATTCAACAAGGCCAAATCACAATTCCAGCGATTTACAAGAGCAAAATATGTATGGTTAACTTCCGATTGCGAACACGAAATATCGATTAATTAAAATTTGTTTTTGATTTTTCTTAATGTCTTTCTTGTTTCATTTGCAGAAGTGTTTGCGAGTACAATTTCTTTCATGAGTCTCAGCTCAGTAATAATCAAGTCCTTGGAAGTTTTTCTCCATTATCAGCCATTGAGATACCTTCACCTCTTAATTACCTTAGTCTCCCAGGTTTTCTAAACCACTTTCTTAAATGATTTTCATTTTCATTTCACAATTTTTCATGGAAATTAACGACTGAAAATGCACTTGTAGGGTTGCACCCAATTTCGGATGCATCTGTTAGTAATATCATTGCAAGTACTACTACTGCAATGTATCGCGATGCTACTGTTGAGCAACTATATGCACAAAACCTATTCTCAGCTCATAGAAATTCACTTGTAAGTTATTGCGACAATTTAAGATTAGAAGAGCCTTGGATTTGTGACTTTGTTTGCACTTACCGGTAAACTAATGATCCATCTATGAATTTCTTTCAGGATAATGCAAGAAAACGAAGTGTAGTTAAAAGTGACATTGGTTCTGCAACTGTTGAAAGGTCCATTAAGAGAATGAAGAATGTTGTGCCTATTGCTATGGAAGAAGACGACAGACGCCAACATAGCCAATATTTTGTTGACAAAAGAATGTCGGAACCAACTCGAGGAAAACAACCAAAGTCAGAAGAAAAATGGTTATTGGAACTAGAAAAAGCCAAGGCGAAACGACAGCAGTTCAAAGGCACACAAGCAGAAAACGTATGTATAACTTCATTACTAGGAACATAAGTTTTTTTTAAGCATTTCACTCTAATTTTTACTTGTTGTTGATGCTGTAGCAAATTCGGCCGAAAAGGAGTCAAAAGATTGGAGATAGAATAATAACGCTTCAAAAGTTGGTGTCACCATTTGGAAAGGTAAATTACACATTCGCAAGACTGAACTCATCTTATACCATGAATTGTGCTAATGTTATTAATTATGCAGACTGATACAGCTTCGGTGCTTAAAGACACTTCTGATCATATCAAAATGCTTTACAATCAAATTGAGATGCTCACTAATCCGTACTTCCAACCCGATGCTTTCCTCCATTATTACCATAAACATGATCTGCAGGTAAGTAATCAAGAAAGTTGTTAGATTAGTCATTCAATTTACTAATAAATGCGTATTACATTTAACACTTCATGACTTCTGTTTCATACTCATAAATATTTACTATTTGTCTATCAGGTTGGTGTGGGAGAATTGAGCAGTGGCCTGGCAGAAAGAGGACTTTGCCTAGTCCCTGTCTCATTCACTCAAAATATCACTAAAGAAGAAAAACGTTAACTTTGTTTTTTGCTGCAAACTACTCAGACGTATGTGAATCAGCTAATACGAGAAAAACCAGCTCATAACCTTATATTATTAGTTTCATACTCCTAGCTAATTAAAGTCTCAAGCTATAATATATAAAGAGAGTTAAATGAGGATTTCCTAGCATATTTCTTTCAATGCAGTAGTTGAAACATTATTAGATTCACATATTTGGTTCACTTTCTCTTGGTTTTTATCGATATAAAAGTCCCGCTAGCTTAAAACCTATAAGCTGCAGAGGCAGCTTAATTAGCACTCCCTGTAATGCTACAATCAACTGTACAGACATCCAAAGGAAAGTTGTAGACTTCCATTACTAAATACTGACAAAAGACGATAAGCCGATAAGGGGTACCCTCTTCTTAGCTAGGTACATGACAACACCATCCCCTCCAAAACATCCTTGTCATCAGATCAGAGCCGACTGTTTTTTGTTTACTTGTCTCTTAGCCAGTACAGGACATTATGTATTATAGCCGCCCATAGAACTGTTGCACAATTTTTTTTTACTTTCACCCTTGACAGTTGGGGTCTCATCGTATTGTTGGCCCTTGCCCAGCTCTACCTGTTGTGTAAGGTCCCTCTAACCTCAAGCCAACTTCATAGAGTGTTTCAGTAATATCCGGGCCTCCATTATCTGCACAGCTCCCTGCTTGCTAGGCACCACTTGAAACATCAATCCTGACTGTGGTTCCAATGCAACCATGAATAACAACTACAAAAATTAGGAGAAGTAACTGCTGGATCAAGTGCTACACAATCTCGACTGATTGCATAAGAGGTGTATCTCCATTTCCTTCTTTGCAAGTAAATGGATAAGCCAGTGAGAGTGTAATCTCGATCTCAACCCTTCCCTTGCTAACTGATACAAGGGAGATTGTAGATTCCTTTAGTACTTCTCTTCGCAGCACTACTGCCGTTCCCTGAACAGTTCTTACTACCCCGATATCAAGTTGCTTGACCTCTTTCATTGTCGTTATCCTCCACACAGTTACAGTCAACCGTTCCCTGAGATATAACAACTTCGATACCCCATAAACCTGTCGAAAACAATTCCCACCTCAACAAGACAACCACGTTCAACACATTTTGAGTGTAAACTACAGTCAACATGGCCTGAGTTTCCACCACTCTTCCATGGGAATTTAGCTTGACATGTACCTGACTATTAGCCCTGCGTGTAGTTCCTCCACATCAGCCAGAAATTTGAACTCACTTGAGCTGGTTTTACCACCAGAAAAAACAAGTCCAGGACTAATGTCACTAATAAAAACTGAATCAAAGATGAGTTCCCAGCCTCGACTGTGTAGTGCTCGTGTTAGGTGGATATGTAGAATAAGGGAGTCTCCATTCCCGCGCATGGCATGAGTATCTTGCCTTCTTTTGTCTCTCTTGGAAGGAACTTCAGAAGTATGTGATAGTAAGTTCTGTTGACCACCTCCCTTAACAGGATACACTGCCCAGCTATAATGATTGATTATCGAGTACCATAGACCCCATAGTTGACAGAAAAGAAGTCCATCTTCTTCAAACACAACAGGACGAGGTACAACCAACGGTATGGAAAACCTGGTGGAAGACTCTGATGAAAACGCCATACTATTAAGAGTAAAGCTAAGAATAACAAACCTATACAGAAAAGTCTCACACTCCACAGCCCAGTTGAATCCAATTGAATTTCCACCTCAAGTACCCTAACAACCTTAATGCAACTGGGAAGTGTGCTGTAATAATTACGACATTTCCCACTATCCTTACAGGGGTTCTTGTCGAGCTATGATATACCAAACCCCAAAGGTAACAATGACAAGGAAGTAAATAACGAGGAAAATCAAAATTGAACATACCAACCACTTGGTGGCAACAAGAACTATGTTGTTGAGCACAATAAAGCGAGTGCAAACAGCTCCAAGTGGGATCAAAATCTGCCATTATAATTCTCTCACGAACCAAATGACTCTCATACACTTCAGATGTAGGCCACAAAGAGTGCAAGAACGCAACTTCCAAGAGATAGAATTGACTCTTCACATCCTGTCTACGTTCTCCTGCGTTAACTTTCAACAATTCACCATAAAGAGCAGTAGAGAAACCAAGTTGAAGCTGCAACAGACTATCATCCTGACCACAAAAACTCCTAGAATGAAAATTCCATGATATGGGTTCATGCATTTTTCATCCATCGAACAACCAATGACCGCAGCAGATAGTACCAGGTGTTCCAGGTAGCGCAATGAAAAGCCATTTAATACCACTACTCTTACCCAAACTCCATAAACTTGTTGAGACCAATCTGAATTTCCACATCAACAGGACTAACATCATTAATACATTGGGAATGGAAGGCATACTGAGTATGGACTGAGTTCTCACCATCCTTGCAAGTACACAATCAATACAGAAACAATTCTCATCCGTCTGACATGCAATTACACATATACTTGCAAGTACACAGTCAAGTACACATATACTTGTAACACAGTTGAGAATATTGAGTGTAATCGCATTCATATACACCTATCAGTTGGTTGCAACCAGAACTAAAATACCGAGCACAGTAAAACGACTGCCAACAGCTCCAACTTGAACATAAGATTGTCATAATAACTCTCTCACGAATCGAAAAACTCTGATAGACTTCAGATGTACGCCATAAAAGATGCAAGAACCTGATTCCCGAGAGATAAATATTACCACTCATCACTGTGAAAATTGAAGGAAGATTAATCTGGAACTGGAAGTATCTAAGCTCTTCCAAGGGACGCTTCCACACAACACATTTACGCAAACTCCAAGCTACATGATCTGTCATTTTGTCGAAAAGCTTCTGTATCTCTCTGTTCCCATGTATTGCAAGAGCCCAATTTCCAAGAGATAGAATTGACTCTTCACATCCTGTCTACGTTCTCCTGCGTGAACTTTCAACAATTCACCATAAAGGACATTTGTAGCAGCAGAGAAACCAAGTTGAAGCTGCAACAGACTATCATCTGCACCACAAAAACTCCTAGAATGAAAATTCCATGATATGGGTTCATGCATTTTTCCTCTATCAAATAACCTATGACCGCAGCAGATAATACCAGGTGCTTCAGGTAGCGCAATGAAAAGCCATTTAATACCACTACTGTTACCCAAACTCCATAAACTCCATTTAATACCAATACATTGGGAATGTGAAGCATACTCGGTTTAAAATGCAATTCCCCACATATACTTGTAACACAGTTGAGAATATTGAGTGTAATCGCATTTACATACGCCCATCAGTTGGTTGCAACCAGAACTAAAATACCGAGCACAATAAAACGACTACCAACAGCTCCAAATTGAGCATAAGATTGTCATTATAATGCTCTCATGAATTGAAATACTCTGATAGACTTCAGATGTACGCCATAAAACATGCAAGAACCTGATTCCTGGGAGATAAATATGACCATTCATCACTGTGAAAATTGAAGGAAGAATAATCTGGAAGTATCAATAAGCTCTTCTAAGGGAGTCTTCCACCCAACACATTTACGCTGACTCCAAGCTACATGATCTGTCATTTTGTCGAAAAGCTTCTGTATCTCTCCATTCCCATATATTGCAAAATGACTTACCACTTTATGAAGTAACCAACACCTCAGCTGCAAAATTAGAGGCCATATATCACCACTCCAACAATTTCCAGTATGATGCATTTGATCACATAGGTCTTGAGCTTTGCCATAAGCACCTTCCTTTGTCATTTGAAGTAGAAAAACAGTCCAAAAACTTTACCTTGCTGCAGCCTTTTATCCAACAACTTGCAAGCATCACGACTCTCAACCTCTTTCACCAACACAAACACAATCGAGCCCTCAAAAAGCAATTCTAATGGGAACCCATGTTTGAAAACAAGCTCATTAACAAATTCCAAATAGTACTTGTTCACCAGAGAGGTTAAAGAACTTACTAATATTTTGTTTCTCTGCAACATTTCACGAACATCTTACCACTATCACCATAGTCACCCTTGTTAACAAACGGCAAAACAAATTTATAGCTGATTCATACCGTTGTTAACAAACGACATTTTCATTAACAGAAGAATATAGCTGATTCATACCCAAGTTTATGAACAAGCTCATAAACAAATTTCTCACCATAGTACCCATTCTTATGAAGCAGATACACTGAAATTTCATAATCACTAACGAAATCAGAAAAACCCTTAACATGAACATTCGCAGCCCTGGATGGAATTGAGCTGACTACAGCAGCGGTTGAATCTTCCTTTTCTTTATCAGATGAAGGAATCAACTCCTCTAAAGAATCATCTTCATCTTCTTCAAAGAAATAAGAAGGGATCAACTCAAAATTGGGATTCACCAATATCTACATAGGCTTCTTTCACTCTGAAAGGAGGCTGCTGACTTGAAGCAGTACACCTGATAAACAAGATCGATCTCAATTTCTTCACTGCCTTGTCCATATGAAATCTATACAACCATATGCAGCTGTCTAAATCCTCATTATTGGTACAACCTTTCCCTTCATTTCTACCCATTTTTCCTCCATTGAAGGATCTCCCGTCATTCCAGAGTACGCGCAGGAACTACTGGATGATACCAATTGATATGTACCTTGATGTACAATCACAAGATGGATAATGGTAACCTCTATGATCTTTGATCATCAAAGCCTTCCAGCTCCTAAGAACCAGCCTTAATCGAATAAACGATAGATGTGATTATAATTCTGATAAACTGTTCTTACAGACTCCTTTTGCTTATAAAGCTAGACACGATCTAACCTAGCAGCTAACGGCTAACAAGAGTTCATGTGTTCATATCCCAACCCCTCATTACAACTGAAATCAACAGATTAATTACATAATTAAGCTAATTAATGCAATCTACCACTAACAGTTATAACCACCACTAAATACTGATAAAAGACGATAAGGGGTACCCTCTTCTTAGCTAGGTACATGACAAACACCCACTGACCAAAAATTACACAACATCTGTGGCATCCCTGAATATGCAATGACTGGGTCCTTGATTGACACAAACAAATACACTCCCACAATCCTTATCTCTAAGTAATGAGAGTCAATATCATCATCAACTACTCATAATTCATTGAAAGCAACAACGCTGCCATCTAATAAGGGGGGCAATCATATATACTTACGAATACTTTTCTAAGGTTTTCTAAGTATACCCAAATCCTTGACTTCAAGCATTTACACAGAAAATCGTAAATGAACTACATATGGTGTAATATCTAACTGAGACAAAACAAAAGAGAACAGACAACAGATAAACTTAAGGACCCTTAAACATGCTAATACTATAACTAAAGTTTGATTATGTAATGAGAGACAATCTTCCCGGTGTGTAGCTGTTGACGGTAAATTCAATAATTCTACTTTTCAATTTGTTATATCCACCCAAAACCCAAAGTACTCACTTAAGTCATGGCCAGTTGGAAATCAATCGGCATGAAAGTTCCATTCAAGATCATTGACTACAAAAGAAATCCTAACATAGGTTTCTTCTTTTGTTCTCTAACTGGAAAGGATATGCATATCAATCTACTTATCAGGCTTTAATTATTCATTTCAGTAATTTCACTATTAATGTCATTTCTGTATAAGAACCAGATAACAATAATACACACTGTTTCACTCGACCTCAAGTACATACAATTCTCTGGCGCATCTAAAATTAGCTACAAAAATTACATGCTCTGACCAAAAAATGTCAAAAAAATCTCAATTTCTCTAACTTTAATCGATATCCAAAATTCATTGCAATCCATAACAAGTCTAATCAAAAGTGTGCATTGAATATCATTCTAGTATTCCATTTGCATGATATTGAGTAGATCAACAATTACAGACTAAGTAACATACTTAAAAATCTAATGTATCAAATTGAACACAAAGACATACCCAGTAAACCCAAATTGGGGAGAGGCTATTAGAAATCAAATCTAACTTTCTCCTCCTTCTTGTCCTTCACTTGATTATCAGTATCCTCATCAACATTTTGATTTTGCTCTCCAAATTTCTTCTTGAAATTGTCTTGCCTTTGTAACCACATCATATGACCCTGTACAAAAAAATTAAGACAAGAATCGGTAAACCCAACAAAGAACACTGAAAATAATAGAGATTTAAGGGATAGAAATTAGGGGTTTTAGGGTTTATGAATGGAATTTAGTACCTGGAGACCAGCAGCCCAAGCAATTAGGATAGATGAAACCAGAATCTCTTGTCTCTGAACAGGTGATGCAATTCCATATCTGATCTTACTGAGAACCTAACTAATTAATCAATTTATCGGATGAAGAAGAAAATTTAACGCGCAGGAAAAACAAATACAGTGATGATCCTGTGCGGCTTATAGAAACGGGAGTGCCATATGAGAGTGGTGGATAGTAAAATACCCGTAGTGTCGAAGGCTTACAAATGTCTATTAGTCTGCCTGTAAGCCCAGTGCGACCCTGCAAGCCCAGTGCGACTTAGGAAAGTGGTACCCCTGCTCCAAATCCGAGTGAGTGACCGAGTAATTGGCCGACTTTAGGAGGCCTTCTATATGCAGACCTACGGTTAGGGGTGAGCATTTGGCCCGTAATCCGCGGATTTAACCGGACCAACCGTTCATTTGCGGATGGATGCCCAGACCGTTCGTTAATGGGTTGGATGCGGATGGAATTTTTGAAATCCAACGGACAACGGATCGGGCCCGGATGCAACCTTGAAAATCCGTTGGACATCCATATTCGTTAAATTAAGGAAATTTATATAGTTCTAGAAAATATATGGATCATTTAGGAATTTTTAAGATGCTTACTTGGGGTGTTGTACATGACATATTTATATTTGTATACATATATAGGATATGTAGGTTTTATAAGGAGTCATTTGTGTCAGCTTATTTTCTTTACTATAAATTTTAACTAAAACAAATCCATTGGATTATCCATCCATCCGTGCATCCATTGGATGCAAATCCGTTGGATATGGATTGGATGCGGATGCCAAATTCGAAATCCGTAGTGCAATGGATTGGATGCGGATGAGGCGAAAACCGGTCCATACCGGCCCATGCTCACCCCCTACCGACAGTTGCCGTTTCTTACCGGCTATCTTCCTTTCTTTCTCTACATTTCTTCTAGTAGACAAAGACTCTCTCTCAAACAATGCAAGGTGGACAACTGTGTGAAATCAAACTTACTTGTTACTACTACTACCTCAAATTTAAGCTCGGAGCTTCACAAAACAATATAAAGCATATATTTAGAATTAGTATTATACGTGATTGTAGAAATGGCAGTTAATTCCTACTAACTAAAAAGTTCTACAAATGCTGTGGAAGGAGTTAAAGTAAATAGGTGAATCCTGATCCGGGGAGCAGAAAAAGATCGAGAATGATTTGAGAATCGGTTGTCTTCTTTACCTTAATCTTTCATTTTCTATTGGTTTTACGCTTCTAATCTGGTTTTAATCGCCTCATGCATCATCATATTACAAGTATTTGATTCATTGGATATTGTGGAATCATTCCATGAATAGTTACTTTCATCAAAATAGTTTCTCTACTTCTCTATAAGTCTCTTTTGTTTACTAGAGTTTTCCTGATTCTTTCGATTCATGTTTTTCAATTTCTCTCAGAACTAATCTCCTCCTATGAGGAAGTAATTTCTTCTTCCCTATGCAGGTGTATCCAAGATAATCATTTGTGGTATCCAGTGGTGGAATTTTTCAGAATGGCCTCTTCTGAAATAAGAACAGTTGTGTGGAAAGCAGTAGTGCTAGTCATCCTCTTTGTGATGATTCATACTAGTAGAACATAATCTTCTTATGTCCTTTTGGACATTAGTAGAAGTGAATTTGTGGATCTTCAAATCCATCAACAAATCTCATCCAAAATCCAGTTCTTCATGCAAATTCAAAATTTGCAATTCCCTCCTAAAATCAAGCACCTCACAGTTAGTTAATGCAGAAACTTTCCTTCTTTCATGCCAATCAGTTTCAAAAAAATATCTAAGTTTCCTTATCTATATTTTTCCACTTTTAACGTGCATGATTTGCGGTACATCCATACTTATTCTCCACAATTTAGCCAAGTCATTAATTAAAATCATTTTAAGGTCCAACAAAATAACAATATTTCAATATTGTTATTATTTTTAGGAGATATTCGTTATGATATAAGATACCTATACTCATCTCTGAAGATTTCTTTGGAAACTATATATACTCATCGTCAAAGCAAAGGAAAAGTCATTCAGTTTTCTTGGTTCACAAATACTATCAACTTAGATCTCGAGTTTCAAGAAAACAAAACAATGGCTTCAAACTTAAAATAAATGAGTTAACAAAGTTAACTTTGTTGTCACGACAATTAAGAAATGCATCCTTAGAGATACCAAAAGAGAGAAGAAGTGTTGTTGGATCATCATCCACCATCACTGCAGCTACGGAAGAATGGCTTCAAAATTCCCTAAGATTCCGATGAGGATAATCAGAGAAGAGCTTAACTCACTTTGGCGACAATACAGGAACAAGGAGATACGTATCATGGGTCATAATCTGATGTTGGTCAGGTTAAACACTGTAGAAGAACAAGATGAAGTTATTCGAGATGGCCCCCGGATTATTGGAGAAGCTTTATTTGCTATCAAGAAGTTTGTTCTTTGGAACCAATCCAAAGACTATGATTTTACACATCAGGTCTTCACTGCTCAATTCAAGTACCTCAGGTTAGAACACCTCAATGTCACTGTTATTGATGAGGCCATTGGCTTCATAGGCAAGAAAGTGTCAACTACACCACCAAACTGTAGACCGAGAAATGGAAACACCGTGAAGGCTAGAATAGAAATGGATCTAAAGAAACCATTATATCGCGGAGGCTGGTGGAAAACTTTAGGCGATGAAGATGTTTGGATTCGCTAACATTGGGAATCACAACCAAAGAAAATATGTGACAAATGCTGGGTTATTGATCACCAAGATGAGAAATGTGCCGAATGGAATTGGCTTTTATATCCTCGGACAGTCTCACAACAGCTGAATATGAAGAATTATTGCGAGAATGAAGGTGATGTTCTTGAAGAAAATGATGCAAGAAATACATCTAATTCAATGCATGAGGAGGTAGCTGATGTTGAAGAAAATTAAGATCATAGGCAAAACAAGAGATTAAGAAACTCTACCCTTAATCAGGATCCATCTATGAACCCACACAACATTCATGTTAATCCTCCAAAAAGCATAGAAATTGAGGCATCTACTAGTATGAACGATATTATAGCTTAAGAGATGGATGTTAACAATCCAGAGGCAATGCATTCTGATTCCACAAATGATTATCAAGGAGACTTAGCGCAGGTATCTCACTCTATTTTGCACGACATTTTTTTCAATTGACATCTTCTTTATTTATTAATTGATTTTTTGCCTAAATTAAATATGAAAGTAATTGCGTGGAACTGCAATGACTTTGGTAATAAAAATACTAGGCAATATATTTGCGATTTGAATAAAATGCTTAATCCAGACATAATATTCCTGCAGGAAACAAAAATTTGTAGTGATAAAATACTCAGATTCATAAGACCTTTAAATTTTCCAAACTCTTTCTATGTTCCTTCCATAGGGAGATCTAGAGGAATTTGCCTTTTGTGGAAAGATGGCTTCGATCTGGACATTATTTTTCATGATCATAATATGATTCACTGCTTAGTGCATAGTGACCCCTCAAAAACTAAGTGGTTGCTATCTTGTGTATATGGTTCCCCATACCCACAGTAAAGAAGTGATCAATGGAACTTTATAAGAGATATTTGTATGAGCTATGATGTTACAGCTCCCTGGATTCTTATTGGGTACTTAGGTATCACTCTTCATGAAGATGAAAGAATTAATAACAATGGTTCTTCATCCTTCTCCCCTAGAGCTAGTAATATCATTCATGAGGCTGGCCTAAGTGACCTAGGTTACCATGGAAATCCTTTCACATGGACTAGTAACACGCATGACACAGGAAGAATAAAGTCTAGATTGATAGAGCTTTGATAAATTATGATTGACTTTTAACTTTTCCCGTTATTGTCCTAAGCATTTACCTTTTTTATTCTCGGATCATTGTCATATCCTGTTAGATCTGTTTCTAACAATGTTTGCGATGCAAATAATTGAAGTTCTTTGAATGTTGGTTAAGAGATGCTAGTCCAGAAACAAAGATCCAATCTTCATGGGCAAGACATCACAGGGCTCAGCAGGCTATGTTTTGGATAAAAAGTTAACAGAAACAAGAAGAGACTTATCAATTTGGAACAGAAACACTTTTGGTAATATAAATGCCAAGCTCAAAGAACTTCACCAAAAATTATTAGAACTTCAAAATCCTGGTGCACATGGGGTAGATAATACAACAGCTGTGCAGAAAGTGGAAAAGGAAATCGAAGAATGGCATCAACGAAAAGAAGTCTTCTATAGGCAGAAATCCAGAGAAAGATACTTTCATGAAGTAGCTCAGAACTGATGCGTGTCGTAGGTGCAATCAAATTAATTAATACTTTACTACCTAATTAACAAGTAATATAGGGCAGTCAAGGTCGATCCCACGAGGAGCAAGAGATTCTAGTTGTAAAAGTTGTCACAAAAAGGGGGGTGTAAAAAGCAAAAGAAAATAAACAAAACAATTAAAAGATAAAGTTGAAAGCAATAAAAGAGACAAGATCAAGGAATCCTTCTTCGTTACGAAACAATGAATCAAGTTATGTTCTTTTCTACTTGTTATTAGTCACAAATTATCACCAACCGTAGGTACAAGCAGCTAGCTCTGTGCTAAACCCCTAAATCCCTCAGTATCACCTGGGACACGGAAGTTCTCGACTACCGGATTCTAATCACCAAGCCACCTAGAATTAGCTCAACCTAGATGTAACTTAGCTCATGCATTAAGTTTTGTGAATTTCTTAGGTTGATATTAGTAGTTAGACTCTTAGCTCAAGGTCCACTTGCTAACGTTGTTTCTACACACAATTGCTCCACTAATCCCTCCGCAAGGTCTCGTGTTTGCTACTTATGTAAAGAGTCAAGAAACGATTACTTATCTCCTAACTTTCACTAGCTTTAGATTAAACTAACAAATCAATTTAGCATGCATTCTAAACAATCTATCAATCAATCATGAATGTCTTTAAGATCACTCCTATTAGTAAAAACAAACGATAATTATGTGAAAAACTTCAAGATAGAATTTGAAAACAAAAACTTAAATCATATGTTAAGAACTAGGAATTCATCCTCAATCAATAAATTAACTACTCATGTTAAAGAGTTCACACAAAGAATAAGAAAAGAAAAGTGTTGTGTGTGTAGAGATGTGTGTGTAAAAGATGTAGAGAAAGATGTATAGAAGTTGTAGAAAACTTCTCTATTTATAGGCTTCAATATTCTCCAAATCTTCCAAGGAATAGAATCCTTTTCCTTTTGCAATTCAATTTCCAAATCCAAGCTTTTCTCTTCTTCCACCTTCTCTTTCCAAATTTGAGTCCAATTCTCCATCCAATTCCTAGCCCAAGTCTTCACACATATGAGAGAAGTCCATAGAAAATTCTGGAATTTTTGCTCACGAAAATCGGGATTGTGGCCGGAATCTAGGAATTGTCGCCGCTTGACCACTGAAATTCATTAGGTTGATGGAATATTAGTCAAGATTCCGTTATACTTAATCGTCGACTAACGGTCGTTAGTGCCGATTGACCGGGTCAAGGTCTAAGTCATCGAGTCGAACCGAGTCGGCTAGCTAACTCTACTGACGATCGTCAGCTCAGTCAGCGTGCACGGGGCCAAAATATTCACGACCAAGTTGGCCATGCCTTCCTCGCACCTCTCCCAGCCATGATGGCTATCCTCGCAGATTTCTTCACGGCATTTCAAAGACACTCAAATGACTCCGGCAAAGTGCGGTTCATTGCCTCGCACATTCCATTCAAGCCTGTAATTGCAATCCTAGCATTCATTCTTAAGACAACACACAAACACAGAGAGAGCCAACACCATCTAGCCATTGCCCGAGACTCAACTCATGACTCCACAGACTTAGTTCAATTTTGTACCTTGTATTGCACATGACTTTCGGGTCTAGCTATGAACCACCATCTTCCCGCAAACCTCTTCTTGTAACTTGCAACTCAAAATCGTGCCATGGTGCTGATGCTCCAAGCCTAGTCATTCACTTCCAATACCACCTGCAATACATTGTAGCTGCCATTTGCATCTTCAGCTCCTCTACTTTGCAGACCACTATGAGATCAAGCTATATTCATCTCAGCCAACGCAGCCCTTAACCTCCAGAGACTCCATTTCAAACACCAGCCTATCTTCTCACTGCCATCACCAGTTGCATGACAGCTTCACTAATTTCCCATCTCAACTCAATAATTCATGGCATCATTTCCCATTGCAGTTCAGTTCAACACAATCCCAGCTCAAATCAACCTATCCTAAACATACATCTAGGTAGCCTCATCTTCCCCGTAACCCATGTCAACACCAACACCACCAACATGACCATACGCAATTTCCTAACACCTCGCAACACAACTCCTCAAAGCATCAACTTTGTCAAAAATTGCACAACCACTGCGGTTTTCGCAACTTCATAGACCCATCGGACCCCCTTCTTCCAATTTCTCGATTTCAACCAGTGACCACCAACATCACAGATCGATCTCATCACTTTTTCCCTGAGCTTCAACTCTATTTCTCCCGACCTTGAGCAATCTCTGCTTATTCTCGATCAACATCAACAACCCGAATCAAACCCTCGATTCCCCGAGACACAGCTTCACCCTAATTTCTCCTCAACTCGCCAATTTAATTCATCTTCACCATCCGAATCTCCTCTAGCTTTGAGCATCATCTTCTCGATCTCTTGATTTGTTAGTAGCAATGCGGCTGCTCGTTCTTGATTCAAGATCTCCTCGAGCTCACAAGCATGGCAAGTTCTTCCATCGCCTCAGATCGAACTCGCGTCTTCGATTTCTTCTCCGAGCTCCCGAATCTCTTACAAGAAACGCATTGTCTCTTTTTTCTTTCTCAATTTTGTTAATGGGTTGAATAAATGATTGGGATAACTCACTTTTAGGTTATAAGAAAACCGGATCCGGACTCGGGCTTTAATATGGGCCAACCAATATCATGCCAAGCTAATTTACATAGGTGCCTCAGTATTAACTTAGGATGCCTTTAACACTTAAATGGGTTTCCCCTTATCCTTAGCTGATCTGTATTTAGTACTCCTTCAAATAGGGTTGCCCCTTAACCTTGGCTGGGCTCCATATATCAATCCCCTGTAAAATGACCTTTTTGCCCTTTGGCTCAAATTGGGTGGTTTCTTCTTCTTTTCCTCCGTGTGACTCCATAGTAGCTATAAAACTCAAAACAAGCGTAAAATACATAATTTACAAGAAAAATAGCAAAGAAAGCATAAACTACTAGATAGTAAATACGGTGTATTCTACACCTATCAAATTCCCCCACACTTAGACTTTGCTAGTCCTCGAGCAAATCAAACTAAAAACTCACAACTTCAAAGCGTTCAAGCGTCACAAGCATCCAAAGAGTTATGAGGACATAGAATTTCTGCATGCTAGTAATAAGAAGTTAGAAATACGAAAGAACATATTCTCGTTCTTAAATGTTGAGTGAGAAATAACCACACCATAATGAGAGAACGCGTGTTTGAGAAACGATCAATAAGCATTTCGCCTCGACTCTGCCTCACCAAATAAGATTTTATGATAATTGCACTCAAAAAGACGGCTTTTTTATGGTTCTCACATGTGTGCAGGTAGGAATGAAGATAGAAATCCTGCAACACGTTGAATGGTGGGAAGGACAACTTCCGAAATATTTTTTAAAAAAACCCACATCTTTTAATATTTTGAAAAACCATTTTTCTGACGATCTCTAAGAAAGGAAATCAACCATTATTATCGAGGATGAGATTACTTACTTACCTTCACATCCGATCGCCAATTATGATAACACCACTCTCACGGCATCCAATAGAAACGTCTTCCGCTCCTCGTCTTGATCTTCTTGGTCTTGGTTTCAACTATTGATGATAAACCCTTGAATTTCATAAATCCTTAACAATTTGTAACTCTTTTCCCTTAAAATCTTGTCGCTTGAAACTTCCTTATAAATTTTCCTTCCCCACGGCTCATAAAAATAAGAACAAATATTTCTCTTGTTTTTCTCTTTTTTTTGTTTTTTTTTTTTTTTTTTTTTTTTTATTCTTTGAAACAAGAGAAATTAAATACAAAATAAATCATGGCCGTGGAAGAAGTATTTTACCGCTTGATTCTTCACAACTTGTATCGTCTCAAAATCATAAACTTCAACAATTCTCACCTTTTAATTTTCTTCGCTTTCATGAATAAGTCTTCATACTTGAATATAAAAATTACCTCATTGTATTGTAAGTCTTCAACATATATGTAAAATCGCACTTTGTATGTCGCTTTACTTGAATTTGAAATTTGCTCTTTTTCTCGTTCCGTTGCTTGTAAACCTTAAACTTTTTCAACTTTCCTTGTAGATTTTGATGTCGCTCCTTGTTGATGATGAATGTGTTTCTATGGATCCGTTGTTGTCGAGAGAGAATGGTGCTAACTGCAAATCGAACTACAAGAAGGAAGCTTTCATCCATGGACGTCACCCTCATGATTGACAAAATTAGCACTCAAGAGATCAAAGAGTAGTGCTTTTATTGGTGGGAGGTTGGGTAGCTCACCATTCTACCCGGAATTTACGTACGGTGACACACACTCAAAAGAAGCTCTTTAGTAGATGGAAGAATTCTGGTCGGTGCCTCTCATGATATGAATACGGGTAGTCTCCACTAATGATTGATCAGCAACTCTAATAACGCATTTCTCCCTGCACCAAATTCGCATCACCGGCATGATTAAATCCATTATTTAACACTCAAACAAACAAAAAATCCGAATGTAGTTCTCTAACACTTCCAAGTTCAATTATGTTGGTCAAAATCTCTATGTAAACATACCTAGAAATATGCTAGGGACTCTAAAATCTTTAAAAGTTGGAATTTTTAAGTAAAACTTTTTTTTTTTTTTTAAATTTTTTTCATTTTTTTGTAATTTTTGTTTTAAAAACATGCTTAACCACTCCCCCACACTTAAACCTTACATTGTCCTCAATGTAATTGACTCCTCCTAGTAAAATCAAGGTGGGAAATTTTAACATGATAAGAAACAAGAAAAAGAAATAACAAAAAGCAAAAGATAAGAAATACAAAACCGATGGGTTGCCTCCCATTAAGCGCTTGTTTTAAAGTCGACGGCCCGACTTAGCTCTTGCAAGATTCATTAGCCCATATACTAACAATCGGAAAATTTGAGGATCCACCCATAATACCTGTTTTGCAAACAATAACTCCATACAAATATTAGCACAAGAAAACAATAGTGATGTTATCGCTCGATAGAAATTTCCCCCACACTTATTCTCGTCCACACTCGGAAGTGTATAAAGAACATAGAAATTGGGAACTTCCATGTATTCCTCTTGGCAAACCTGCATAGTGTTAGCATCAAGTGTTTCCAATGGTGGATATTTAGAAACACAATCATCCAAAAATACTTTCGAAGCACATACATTCAAACCAATAAGAGGTAAAGGAGAAGAATCAATATGCAAAGGATTAGACAAACCTTGCACAATTTCTTGTATTATAGAATCCTCTTCATCCTTAAAAATTCAAGTGAAATACTTACCTCTTGTATATCGTGGTCCTCTATTAAACCTTGCAACCATTCTTCGTCGTTTTCTACCTTAACCATAGTCTCGGTATCATTAAAATCATTCGCAAGTTCAATTGGGTCTTCCACAAAATCAATGAATGTGGTTTCATCCTCTAGTATCATCTCTTCAACATTCTCATCATCTAATCGGGCCATTCACTAAAGTGATTCTCATCGGTATAGATTGTAAGATCTTCATGTGCGGGTGTTACATCGTTTACAACAATAGGTAAGTGATATCCAAACTCCTCCTTTTGAATAGGTGAAGGATCGTTATTATGATCCGGAGTCGGAATAACTTCCTCATTGTTGCAACGTTCATACACTTCCGCGGACTCCCATCTTTCCCTAAGAAATTTTTTCCAAGCAATAAATGCATCTTCCTCAAGCTCTTACTTTTGAATAGGTTCTTGATCATTATTAAGATCAAGTCTCGAGTAAGCTACACTAGCGTCATCAAAGTCTCCAAAGGTTGGTTAATTTGTTCGTATATTTTCTCCGAATTCCTTTTAATTTCTCGATGTGATTCTTGAAACTTTTGTTGAAGATCCCCAATCATGGCAGACATCTTATCTACAAAACTAGAGAATTTCTGATCATAAACACTATCCTCCCATCCTTGTGATTGTCCACTTACATACCCGTCATAAGGTTGTTGATATGTATGAGAATATCCATAATGTTCCATAGGAATTTGATCATAGCCAAAAGATTGGTTTTGATTGTATCCTAAGGATGGTTGGAAGTTTCCATAATGTTGAGGTTGAAAACCGTATTGATATTGTAATATGCTTGCTCTTGTCCACCATACATGGAAACCTGACTTTGAAATAAGATTCAAAAACCAAGTTAGATACGGAATAGAATCCAACAAAGCAAAAATAAAGCAAAAAGAAAAATAAAAACAACTAAAATCATCCGTTGCTCCCAAGATCTGCGCCAAAATTTGATGCGTGTCGTAGGTGCAATCAAATTAATTAATACTTTACTACCTAATTAACAAGTAATATAGGGAAGTCAAGGTCGATCCCACGAGGAGCAAGAGATTCTAGTTGTAAAAGTTGTCACAAAAAAGGGGGGTGTAAAAAGCAAAAGAAAATAAACAAAACAATTAAAAGATAAAGTTGAAAGCAATAAAAGAGACAAGATCAAGGAATCCTTCTTCGTTACGAAACAATGAATCAAGTTATGTTCTTTTCTACTTGTTATTAGTCACAAATTATCACCAACCGTAGGTAAAGCAGCTAGCTCAGTGCTAAACCCCTAAATCCCTAAGCCACCTAGAATTAGCTCAACCTAGATGTAACTTAGCTCATGCATTAAGTTTTGTGAATTTCTTAGGTTGATATTAGTAGTTAGACTCTTAGCTCAAGGTCCACTTGCTAACGTTGTTTCTACACACAATTGCTCCACGGAATCCCTCCGCAAGGTCTCGTGTTTGCTACTTATGTAAAGAGTCAAGAAACGATTACTTATCTCCTAACTTTCACTAGCTTTAGATTAAACTAACAAATCAATTTAGCATGCATTCTAAACAATCTATCAATCAATCATGAATGTCTTTAAGATCACTCCTATTAGTAAAAACAAACGATAATTATGTGAAAAACTTCAAGATAGAATTTGAAAACAAAAACTTAAATCATATGTTAAGAACTAGGAATTCATCCTCAATCAATAAATTAACTACTCATGTTAAAGAGTTCACACAAAGAATAAGAAAAGAAAAGTGTTGTGTGTGTAGAGATGTGTGTAAAAGATGTAGAGAAAGATGTAGAGAAAGATGTATAGAAGTTGTAGAAAACTTCTCTATTTATAGGCTTCAATATTCTCCAAATCTTCCAAGGAATAGAATCCTTTTCCTTTTGCAATTCAATTTCCAAATCCAAGCTTTTCTCTTCTTCCACCTTCTCTTTCCAAATTTGAGTCCAATTCTCCATCCAATTCCTAGCCCAAGTCTTCACACATATGAGAGAAGTCCATAGAAAATTCTGGAATTTTTTGCTCGCCGGAAAACTGGGATTGTGGCCGGAATCCTGCCGGAATTGTCGCCGCCGGCCACCTGAAATTCACTGCCGGTTGATGGAATATTCCGTCAAGATTCCGTTATACTTAACTGTCGACTAACGGTCGTTAACAGTTGACCGGGTCAAGGTCTAAGTCATCGAAGTCGAACCGAGTCGACTAGCTAACTCTACTGACGGGTCCTAGCCAAAGCCAACGTACACAAAGCCAAAATATTCATGACCAAGTTGGCCATGCCTTCCCCGCACCTCTCCCGGCCATGATGGCTATCACCCCGCGCAGATTTCTTCACAAAGATTTCAAAGACACTCAAGCATACCTGCAAAGTGCCGTTCATTGCCTCGCACATTCCATTCAAGCCCTGTAATTGCAATCCTAGCATTCATTCTTAAGACAACACACAAACACAGAGAGCCAACACCATCTAGCCATTGCCGAGACTCAACTCATGACTCCACGGACTTAGTTAATTTGCACTGTACCTTGTATTGCACACCTTTGGTCCTAGCTATGAACCACCATCTTCCCCGCAAACCTCTTCTTGTAACTTGCAACTCAAAATCGTGCCATGGTGCCGATGCTCCAAGCCTAGTCATTCACTTCCAATACCACCGCAATACATTGTAGCTGCCATTTGCATCTTCGGCTCCTCTACTTTGTGGACCACTATGAGATCAAGCTATATTCATCTCACCCAACGCAGCCCTTAACCTCCAGAGACTCCATTTCAAACACCATTTCTATCTTCTCACCGCCATCACCGGTTGCATGACACTTCACTGATTTCCCATCTCAACTCAATAATTCATGGCATCATTTCCCATTGCAGTTCAGTTCAACACAATCCCAGCTCAAATCAACCTATCCTAAACATACATCTAGGTAGCCTCATCTTCCCCAACCCATGTCAACACCAACACCACCAACACGGACCATACTTCGCAATTTCCTAACACCTGCAACACAACTCCTCAAAGCATCAACCTGTCAAAAATTGCACAACCACCTGCAGTTTCTGCAACTTCATAGACCCATCAGACCCCCTTCTTCCAATTTCTCGATTTCAACCAGTGACCACCAACATCACAGATCGATCTCATCACTTTTTCCCTGAGCTTCAACTCTATTTCTCCCGACCTTGAGCAATCTCTGCTTATTCTCGATCAACATCAACAATTCGAATCAAACCCTCGATTCCCTGAGACACAGCGCTTCACCCTAATTTCTCCTCAACTCTGCCAATTTAATTCATCTTCACCATCTGAATCTCCTCTAGCTTTGAGCATCATCTTCTCGATCTCTTGATTTGTTAGTAGCAGCGGCTGCTCGTTCTTGATTCAGCATCTCCCTGAGCTCACAACAGCGGCAAGTTCTTCCATCGCCTCCAGATCGAACTCGTCTTCGATTTCTTCTCTCGAGCTCTGAATCTCTTACAAGCTTGTCTTTTTTTTTCTTTCTCAATTTCGTTAATGGGTTGAATAAATGATTGGGATAACTCACTTTTAGGTTATAAGAAAACCGGATCCGGACTGGCTCTAATATGGGCCAACCAATATCATGCCAAGCTAATTTACATAGGTGCCTCGAGTATTAGGATGCCTTTAACACTTAAATGGGTTTTCCCCTTATCCTTAGCCGATCCGTATTTAGTACTCCTTCAAATAGGGTTGCCCCTTAACCTTGGCTGGCTCCATATATCAATCCTCGTAAAATGACCTTTTCGCCCTTTTGGCTCAAATTGGGTGATTTCTTCTCCTTTTCCTTCGTGTGACTCCATAGTCGCTATAAAACTCAAAAACAAGCGTAAAATACATAATTTACAAGAAAAATAGCAAAGAAAGCATAAACTACTAGATAGTAAATACGGTGTATTCTACACCTATCAAGAACACAAAGCATTTTCACCTCCCAGCGAATAGAAGAAGATCAAGAAATAAAATTGAAACCCTAAAGAAACAAGATGGATCTTGGTGCAGTGGCAAAGAAGAACTTGAATCCTTGTTGTCTAATCATTTTAAGGAAATTATATGACTACAACCAACCCATATATGGACGAGCAATTGGTTACTCTCTTACCACCTTGCATCACAACGGAAGATAACGATTTACTTATGAGAATGCCTGATGAGAATGAAATCCATGATACGCTAAAACAGATGCAGCCTTGGAAAGCACCGGGACCTGACGGTTTTCCACCAGGTTTCTTTCAGCAAAATTGGTGCACGATAAAAGATGATGTCGTTAATATGATACAGAGTTTATTCCGTACTGGTAGATTGCTCAAAAAGCTAAACATAACTAATCTTTGACTTATACCAAAATGTAAGCTACCTCAAACCCCTGGAGATTATCGTCCAATAGCTTTATGTAACTCAACATACTTATTTCAAGATCTTGTATGATCAACGGCAGTTAGAAAAAATATTTCTCCTATGCAGCAAAGATACGACTGGCGCCAGATTGGGGATAACGTCACCCTAGCTCATGAATTGATACTGTTGTATGAAGAGGAAGAAACTAAGAAGGGCTACATGACACTTAAACTCGACATGTCCAAGGCTTTTGATCGAGTCGAATGGAGTTTTCTTCAAAAGGTTATGATGCAATTAGGGTTCAACAACACATGGTGCGGCTACATCCAAGAATGTGTGAGTACTACTGAAATACAAGTTCTCCTAAACGTTAACGGTTCACCAGCACAAGCATTCAATCCATCAAGAGAAATAAAACAGGGCGATCCCATCTCACCGTATCTATTTCTAATCACCATGGAAGTTTTTACTCGTGCATTGGCTAAAGCTGAAATGGATGGAAAAATACAAGGCATTAAATATCAAGGAAAGCACCTCAAGTCACTCATTTGCTCTTTGCAGACGACTGCCTTGTTTTTGCCAGAGCTGACATACACAATGTGTCAAATCTTCTTCAGGTGATAAATTCTTTTAGCAACATATCGGGACAGCGAATTAATTTCAAGAAATCGGCAATTTTTTTCTCTCAAAACATATGTACCCAAGGCACTACAGAATGTTGCTAAGAAGCTTGAAGATGAAAAAAATGAGTCTTGAAGAAAAGTATCTCGGAATTCCGTTAATTCTGAACATGAAGAAAACTACATCCTTTTCTAGCCATGTCAGCAACACAAAGAAAAGAGTTTCACGATGGAGAGGAAAGTTTATTAATCAATCAGGGAGATCGATTCTAGTGAAGCATGTGTTAAACGCTATGCCATCACATCACATGAGCATGTTTAAGGTACCAGAGGCTACATTAAAGGAGCTAGACAGCATACAACGGAACTTCTGGTGGGGGAAGGAAGAATCCAAAGGCATCTTTCTCACTGGCTGGCCGCAAATCAATAAACACAAGCTAAATGGAGGTATGGGTTTTAGGGATTTAAGATGCTTTAACAAAGCTCTTCTATCTAAAGCAGCTTAGAGATTATTGAAGAATGAAGACAAGCTGTGGGCTAAGGCTTTAAAAGAACGATATTTCCCAACTACTTCATGTCTGCACGCAAAAAAGAAAAAGGATTCAACTTTGGGTTGGTAAATTATTCAAGGGAGTCTGCAATTCATCTTCAAATTTAATCTCTGGTTAATTGGAGATGGAAGCAAAATATCCATATGGTCTGATAATTGGATCCAAGGCACACAAGCACCTCTCATTCCAGCTGTAGAGTTGGAGGCCGGACACATTTACAACAAAGTTTCCGAGTTAATTGATCAAGAAAAAAAAACATGGAAAGTAACTTTGATCCAATCTTTATTCAACCCTGAGGATGCTTCAAAAATCATGCAAATGAGGATACCAAGATCTGGAGAGGACAAGCTCATTTGGACGTTGACAAGGAATGACGACTTCACTGTAAAGTCAGCCTATAACAAATTGGTTGAATTAAAAAATGGAAATGATATTACGAGATCCGAATCGCAAGAATATGGAGATGCATTTGGAATTTTCCTACTCTACCAAGAGTAAAACACTTCTTATGGAAGTGTATGACAGACATTGTTCCCTCTAATGAACGCCTGACAATAAATCTGGGTTATAGAGCAATGTAAAGTGTCCAGTCAAGGAATTGAAACCACAAAACATATTCTATGAGAATGCTCCTTCGCAAGAGCTATCTGGTCCACTACCCCAGGAGCCAGCAGAAGTATGCCAAATGATAATTCTACAGTCCAAGAATGGATTCATAACTAGTTCTCTATGATTTCAGTGAGCTGCTTGAAGACTGGACAGTGCACATGGCAAATACTATTTGGGAAATCTGGAAAGAAAGGTGTAGATGCGTTTTTGAGGACATTAAACCTAACCCCGTGGAAGTTATTAGATTGATTCAGCTAATGAATCAGTAAACTGGTAAACAAATGCAACGGCAGTATTTAGACACTCAGAATAGAGTGGAGAACACCATACTGTCATGGAAACCTCCACAAGCCCCTTACTTATCTTTCTGTTGTGATGCTTCTTTTAAGATTATTAATAATATTAATTACTCAGGTTGGGGACTAATATGTCGATCTTCTGCAGGAGAATTCATCCAAGCTGGATGCGGTCATGCTAATGGAATTTTAAGTGCAGAAGCGACAGAGTGTAGGGGACTTTTGCAGGCAATGCAGTGTGCAGAAGATCAAGGAATACAATTTGCAATCTTTGTAATGGATGCTGAACTGGTGATTAAGGATGTCAATGGTGGGATCAACCATGCTTCATGGGAGAATCACACAATGATACAAGACATTAAAACTATGCTAGTACAACATCCTTTTTGGAAGTACAAGTGTATAAGTAGGAAAATAATTAAACAAGCTAGCAGATAGACTGGCAAATTAAACATGCTAGAATTCATTCCCATGCGCAATTTTGGTTTGAATATCCTCCAAGTTTTATCGCAAGTGCAATATTGGAGGATGTGAACTCTTCTGTTTTAGTTATTTCAAATTAATAAAATAACCCATGTTTTGCATCAAAAAAAAAAAAAAAAAAACTAACTAAATAGATTTTGTCCGTCACACTTCCATGGTTCTCTTTTTTTTATCATTTTTTTTTTGATTTCATCAAAATTCGATCGTTTTAAAAGTTTTTTTCTTCAATTTTCAATCTAATCGTTATCAATTTCAATTCAATGATCAAAAACGATCTATAAAAACCTGGAATTCGACTGAATTAAAAAATGAGGAATGATGATGATTTTCAATTTTAAAATAAATCCATCAAATCTAGCTAATTACAAGAAATTTGTACCAAATTTCTTAACTAAAGCTAACTTAATTACAACCCAATAGACCAATTTCATCAACCATACCGTCTAATTACAAGTTATTTGATCTCTGTAAAAAATCAGAGTTGATCAATAGGGAAAATAAAAAGAGTTCTTTTCCCAGAAATTTCGAGTTAAGAAGAAAGAATTTCGGGTCGGGTAACTCCGAATATGAAAAAACCACCAATACTGTTTTCACCCTTTCTTATCTTATTACCACTTCTCATTCCTTCGACACAGAAACCCATTTAATTCTTATCTTATCTTATTTATTTTTTTTTTTTTTTTAAAAGGGATTCTTATCTTATGTTGAATAGCTAACTAGGCTGATAAGAGGGAAAAAAGAGAGGTTTAGTTTTTTTTTCTTTGAAGTTTCAAAGTTACCCGTTGTCTTTATACAACTTATACTTAGGCCCCTACCGCTTCACGGACAAGCAGCTTATCCAGTTAAGTGTTTTTTGGACCGTGCGTGGGAGAGACGGAGTAAAGGAGTGTTTTACACCCAGGAGGCTGGTCAATGAAAGAAAAAGTCATGTAAGAGGCTGATCATGTGCCTCCCAAATCATTTATTTATTTATTTTAATGTCGATCTTTTTGACTTTATTCTCAGGAGGTTGATCATGTGTCGCCCATCCCAAGTTTTTTCTTTATTAGCGGCTAATCATGTACCTCTTAGTGATTTTGGAGGAGAGTGGACCTCTCAATTACCCATAGTGACATATGATATTTTGTAGAAAAATCCTAGGTCCTTTATTTTTTTCCCATAAAAAAATATTCAAACTCGCAGTAGATTGTGTTTGAGTATTTCTCGGTCGAACTCACAAGTGTTTCTATCTCAAGTTTTTTTTCAAATTTGGTTGTGAAAATATCTTGATTTCTAGTCTACATTTAGTCAAGTCTCAGATTAGGATAGAAGTGTGTAGTTGAGTATCAGATATCACTACGTTCTATCGTTTGAATGCGAAGATCAACAAGATCTCTAGAGAACTTCTTCAACAAAAGATAAGTGAATACTGAATCACCTATTTCTCAAGTTTTCACCTTTCTATCTATGATACATTGTTGCATGACTAAATTAGACAGTACATGCATAATATAAAGTTCGAGTCAATTTTATCTTGATTATCGTTCTCGAAATATGACTAACTATGCTTAAGATCATTTGTTCATACTTAATGAATTTGGTTAAAGATAATTTATTATTTATGACCTAAATTACGATTCAAGATTTAATCACTTGAAAATAGCTTGGAACAGTGATATCGATCATTGATGTTATTCGGGAATATTTCATATTATTATTAGAGATATATAGAACTATTGTTAATCTGGATACAAGACAGTATGCATACCAGTTCACATACTGTGAGAACCGAGTCCAGAGCCGTAGTACATGTAACCAAGTACACGTACAGCGTAGCTATAGTTCGCGGCAAATGACTTTTTTGGTACGCAAAACTGGTATCCATACCATAAAAAGTTTGTGGACTTGTGAACCAGAAATGTACACATACCTAGTATGCAAACCGGAAAAGATCTGTTGGTTTCAAAACCGAAAATGTACGAAACCATCAAAGATCTATAGGTTCCTGAACCCATTTTTGTCTTAAGGGTACACATACCCGGTACATGTATTATGACAATTAACATTTACGAACAGATACAATACACATACTTCCCCTGTCGAATATTTTCAGATGTATCAGAATTATTTCTATGAGATAATCGGCACCTGAACTACTCTCTCTAAAGACACTACCTAGACATATTGGATCACAAGTATAACTCAAGATTAAAGTCTTAAAGTGTTATATAAAAATGCTTAAGCATACACTTCGATTGTCTAGTTTCAGCTAACTTTTCATGAACATGTCATTGTACATGGTTCGGTTAGGTCCATCCAAACCAGAGTGTGTATTCTGCTATGTTAATCTCAAGTCAAAATTTCCATCTAACGGTGATTACTGATTGCTTGATTCCAAAGCTACCTTAGTTTAATTAAATCCAAAGCAACCTTGATCTTAAAAGTCTATATAAGGAGAACCTCAAAAAACTTGGATCTTTGGATCCCTGACACTATTCTTGTGTGTCCTAGTTGTAAACTAGACTCGTCCCCTCCTTCAAACCATTTTAGGGTTTAGCGACTAAAAAGACTAGGGATTTATGAAGCCATGTCCAACTATAGTTATATTGATAGTTTGTGTATCATGATCTTGTTTTGATTGTTAAGATTACGCCATCAAACAAGATAGATAGATATCACAAAGTTTCTCCGTCTCAGACTTTGTGATTCCACAAGTTTATACTTGTGAGGTGAATAATAATGTAGGCATTTCTCTTCGGGAATCATATGATCGAGTTTTTAGGTTTGCTAGACTTTGAATATTGCGATCGATTTCCTATCCCACCTTGATCTTTGATAAAAACGGAAATCACATATAGGCTTATCTATGGGAGGCAGATTGGTTTAAAGTCTTCAACTAAGTTAAAGCAACTCTTAGGTTGTCAAGGATGTCATCTAAGGGAATCAATTGCGTGGAGTCCTGCTGGGACTCAAGAGGCGTAAGGGGCACGACATCAGAATCGAATTGGTGATGGTTTGATTCTGGTCGCAACTACATTCCGATCAGAAGTTCGATAGTATGCTAGTGCTCGTGGCGGCATAATAAAGTTTAGTGTTCGATCTGGACTAGGTCCCGGGTTTTTTATGCATTTGCGGTTTCCTCGCTAGCAAAATTTCTGGTGTTTGTGCTATTTATTTTTTCGCATTATATTGTTTATTTTTATAATTGAAGTATCATAGGTTGTACGTAAATTAATCAAAGTAGATAAACCCATCCTTGATCTTTTGGGGTATACCTCTAAAACATCGGGAATCATAAGTACCAGATTTTGAGGTTTGCTAGACTTTGTCTATTGCAAACGATTTCCTATCTCACCTTGATCTTTTGATCAAAACGAAAATCACATATGGGATTATCAGTGGGAGGAAGATTGGTTTAAAGTATTAAGTTGAGTTGAAGCAACTCTTAGGCTGTAAACGACGTCAGCTAAGAGAATCAATTAAAAAAATTAATAAAATTTTATATGGTTTTGGCGACTCGCTTTCTCAACTTTAGGGGAATTAGAGGATGATACAATTGCTTTTCTCAATGTGACATGAATCGCTTTATAAGTCACGATGCAAATCACAAGATAAGTGATGCTCTTTTTCATAGAATAGGGATTACTATTCAAAAAGGTTTTGGTGCCCAGCTTGTTGGTAGGCTTCCCACCAACGAATTGTAAAAGACCTCTCGTTTACTGATCAATATAATAATATTATAATTATTTTTATAAAAAAAATAAAAAATAAAAAATAATAATAATAATTCATAGATTAGGTATTATTATTCAGGAAGTTGTTGCTACCTAGTTGGTTGCTAGGCTGCCAACTGACTGCTTGTAATATTTGACTTTGTTTGCTTTTTCAGTGGCATCCTTTTTTTATTTTTTGGACAATCAACATATTTCAATTCATTCAAATTAAAATCGTGAATACATGTTCGCTTACAAGAATAACAAAAACATCAAAATACAAAATAATCAAAACCATAATACAAATAAGGACATCAATTACAAGTAGATCGCGAAGAGAAAGAGTGATAAACAACAAAGATAACCAAAAGAATTTTATGTATAAGGGAGAGATGATGGTTATCCGGAAATAAAATACGACCATTTAATCTGATTATGTAGTTTTTCTTGAACCCAAAATTGGGGGATA
Organism: Papaver armeniacum; assembly: GCA_023531295.1. Lineage (NCBI taxonomy): Eukaryota > Viridiplantae > Streptophyta > Magnoliopsida > Ranunculales > Papaveraceae > Papaver > Papaver armeniacum. The sequence continues at coordinate 898,039 of JAJJWW010000903.1, forward strand.
TGAAAACTAATTGGGGGATATAGCTACAAGACAAAATAGGAGTCCCAATAGCAATTCTTGGTCACCCCTTATGTAATTATTTTTTTAATTCCTAATTTACCCCTCACTAATTAGGTTTAGTGGTTAATAATAATTAGTAAAAATCATAAGTATTTGGGGGATAGATTAGTGTGTATTTTTATTTGTGTTTGGGTGAGAGTAGAAGGAGGGAAACAAATATTTGAGAGGAATTTCTTTTTGTGAAAATGGAAGATGATTGTGATGAGAGAATTACCGCTAATAAGAGGTTGAAAAATTGATTTTTTTCTTTTGAATCCACCATTGTTGCAATTGAAAAAGCTTGGTGCCGGCATGGTATTCAACCAAACCCATGCAGGCAATTGTTGGAAATGTTCATAAATTGTTTGCCATTATCCGGGGGTTTGGGGGCGAGTCAAGCATGGTAATCTAGTTTTCGAACATGCAGACATGTTCCCGGCATGGTATTTTGCTTAAATTTCTATGCCGGAACAGGATGAAAAGTATCCAGAATGTTGTTTTTTTTTTCACTTGACTACCGGCATTGATAAGAAATTCTCGAGCATGCCGGTATCATGTTCCGGCATATGGTCTTCATCAATTCCGCATGGTCTTCATCACTCGTTTTGAATTTTCCGTATTAATCGTCCGGTCCACCGCATGGTCAATTGATATGAAGACCATGCTGGTATTGTTTTCAAGATACCATGTTGCTTTATTTTCTATGCTTAGGAAGTGGTCTGATTAATACTTTAGAAAATTCAAAACGGAAGTGATGAAGACCATGATGAAGACCATATGCTTGGGAACATGATACCCCGGCATGGTCTTCATCAATTCGGATGGTCATCATCACTTTAAAGATGATCTTCATCACTTCCGAATAAAAAAAAATTGGTTTCCAAAGTGAGGAGAAGAGAATTTGATATGAGTGGGGAGAGTTTAGAATTTGAAAGGTCATCACTTTCGAAGATGATCTTCATCACTTCCGAATAAAAAAATTGGTTTCAAAGTGAGGAGAAGAGAATTTGATATAGAGTGGGGAGAGTTTAGAATTTGAAAGGGAATGGGAAATATTTGGGTTTCAAAGCTCCACCCCTAAATAAGATTAATAAGAAGTGGAGATGGAAATGGGGATATGATTTTTTGTTTTTTGATTTTAAGTTTTTGATTTTTATTTTGTGGGAAGGGTATTTTAGTATTTTTGCCCCCAAAAGTCACACACCATGGGTTGGGGGAAGTAATTCATATCCCCCAATTAGTTTCTATATCCCCCAATTGCGTCACCTTTTTCTTCGATAAGAGATGCTCCTAATACAAAGGAGTACTTTGCCCATAAATTTGTCGATCAACTCGAATACAGATGCCGATTCAAAGCGATGTCGTGATGAATCGTCGTTGAATCGAGAATAGCAAGCCACAAACCGGCTATTAAAATTTGAAGAACTCGCCCCACAACAACGAAGAAAAATCGTCCCAAAACGACGAAATTTTTTGTCAAAAGACACCAAAAACGATGTAAAAAAATCTTATTCGATTACCTACTACCAAAACCTTAAAAAAGCAGAATCTTGCAAATAATAATTATTAATAAAATATTTAATTATGTTAAACCTGAAATCCAAACTCAATTTGATAGATTTTTTAATAACCCTTAACTTTAATTTATATTTCCTTGCGAGATTGGGGTATACCCAAACTAATTGGGGTATACCCAATAAGACAAAGTCTGGTCATTATGAAGTAAAACCAAGCCACCTCTTAACCTTGTATTTTCTAAATAGCTAATATGCTCTTGTTTAATTAACACTAAAAATTATGATTAGGTTAATTAATTGAGTTTAGATTAAAATTTTGAAATTATGAATTCAGTAGATTAAAAATACATCTGTCTTATGAGTTCGATTTCGATCAAAAAATTTAGTTTTGAAAATATGAAAGGTCGGCAAGGTCTAGGTTTGAATAAGGTGCCGACTAAGATCCGCCGGCTTGGTCGACGTTTGAATAGGATGCCGACTAACTTTAGCCGGCATGGTCCGCGGATGAATAACACGCCGACCCTTTTTAGGCTGGAATGGTCTTTGAATGAAGATTACGCCGACTATCTTGGGCCAACAATTTTACGGTCGACATGTAAATATTTCCTACAATGCCGCTATCATATGGTGCATGCACATAATTTTTAACACTGCTGCTAACTTTTGTAGTCGGATGCTAAGGATTTGTAACCTTGCCGCATGTACTTATACCAAACAGAAAACGAGAAGAAAATGGGAAGATGTAATTCACTTTATTCATGCAATTTTGGTTACTACATTGATTGAAACATAAAATACAACTCCTTGTCGACGGAAAACGAATGCACTTAGCATGTGCATCAAGCCTTTGAACCCCTAGGCGACCCCAGTGGACGAGTTATAGTCTCGTGAGGGTTTACATAGAGGTCTACCCACAAAACCTATACAAAAACTTCTAAAGCCATTAATCTTACTCCGGAGACAATACAACATCCAAGTAGTCCGGGTTATCCTCGGGGATTCTTTCTGCCAAAAAGTGATAGCTTGCATTGAACGCGAATGCTTCCCCCTTTTCCTCCAAGTAGCGCGCTTTCTCGACTTCCATTTTCAAGAGATGTGCCGAAAATATCCCAGCCTTTAAGATAAACGTTTTTGGGTTTTCAATGTTTTTACCACACCAGAAATCGCGTTGAATTTTGTTAATTTCTTTGTAAACTCTTTTCGGTAATTTAAAACAAGAAAATTGATATATACTCATAGTAGAGGTAACATATTTGATCTTTACCGTTTTTCCAACCGCACTCAGATTTGTTTTTTGCATTCCTAAAAATCCGGTGTTTATGTTCAATGATTGATTTCGTTATAATCTAGCCAAGGTAACACCATGATGTTTGGCCTTATGATTAATTTTGTCGGAATGTTGAATAAACCTGAGTCAACTCGAATTCTTGGTGCCAATTGAATCGTTAGATTAAAAAGAAAAAAAGAATGAGACTACGTTCCTGCTTTGAAACTGAAGTATATGCTATAACATGTGCTTTGAAATGTCTTGTCTTCTTTTCTTTTCTCTCAAAAAAAAAAAAAGTCTCGACGAAGTCCTCTTCTGCTTGATCGTTCTTTGCTCAGATCGGCTCCTTTGGAGAAGATCTGAGCAGATCAAGCACCGTCAATCGTTCTAATTCACCTTGATCTATATGTTTGCTGTTTTAATTTTCTAGTTTCAGCTTCCGATTGGGTTCTACGATCGGTCCTGTTGTTGCGATTTTAAGGTTTTGCGCCATGGATCGATGGTTGTTCGTGCAAGTATGGGCTGTGATCCTTTGAAAGAGGAAACCAGGGCATATCATCAGCTAGAACTCTTTTCTATGGACAAGACAAAGCAACTCCGACATATTTAGCATCGGCAACATCTCCACCTCGTTTTCTCCCTAGTTCATGGTGGTGGATTTTATTTTGTAACCTTGATATTCGGGTTGTTTTAACAATCTAGTTGTATTTGGTTTTAGTCTTGTTTGGGTCTTAGAGTTAGATTTAGGGCTTGTTGGTTTTCCTATGAACTTTCTTATTCGGGTTTGGTGATATTCTCTACAATGTTGTTCTCATGTTTGAGTCATGTTTTGATCGACGTTTGCTCCGAGTTTGGTGTTGTTTTTCTCCGGTAGGTACATGAACTCCGACGAATCATCCGGCGATTTCATTGTTTTTCGACCGGGAAGATATCAGTTCGACAAGGAGATAGTCATCAGAATAATTAAAAAAAAAAAACTTTTTCAGGGTTGTGGATCAAGCTTCAACGATCCAAACTCTCCTTATGTAAGCGGGTGTTACGGTTACGTGTTACTAGTGATTCTGTTATATGTGATTCCATTAACTGAGATTCTATGGTTAGAGATTCGCTTGGTCCTGTATGAGAGTTGTTCACAGTCAGTCCTGTTACTTTCAGGGATATCTCCTTGTTTATCTGTTAAAAAAAAAAAGTGAGTTGAATATGTCTCGTTTTTTCTCTTTCATTGTAAGTTTTATATTCTATACACGAGTTGTGAATGTACAGGTAGACTAGACTAGGATTATAAGTTCCTTGCCCCATTTATCAGTTGCTTGTTGTACTGCTCATAGAATAATCAGTCGCCTCATAAAAGGGTCGTAGCAGTCACCATAGAAACATGTGCCCCGGTAGGCCGGTACTACTCAAAAGTAGCATAGAAAGTGTGACGTTTGGCAAACGCATTACAAGCCCAGATTCAAGGTTTAGTGAGTTCTCAGATCAAACAGTTCTTCGTTTGAGACTGAAAAAAAATATTCTAATTCATGGAATGATGAATTAACACGAATATAAGTGAAGAATAGGAATTAGTCAATCGAGTCCCCATCTCTAAACTAAAGCAGCTGCCGAACTCTCTCCTTTTACTAGTCTCATCTCATCAATGAAAAAAGAAGCAGAACAACTATCCTCTGCCTCTAAAAACAGAAGAACAAAGAAAAAATCGATCACAATCATCATAAACCAAGACTGCTACAAGTCCTTTTCTGCATCATCTCCTGCAACAATCCACTTAGTCCATAACGCAAACACCACCCAATTATTGTCATACCCCAACCCACCAAGGTCCCCAGAACTCAAACATACGACAACTAATAAATCTTTAAAATAAATTAAAAAAATAACGTGGCAACATTCGAAAATTCTTAGACCAAATCACATCCCGACACGTCTTTATCCCCTCGTATAAAACTGGGACAAGGGAATCGAGTTTCTTCGTATCTCTCTCTCACACAGTCTTTCTCTTTTCCTTCGTTGTAGAATTGGGGCGAAAAGACTGGTGTTGAAATGGAGAATGAATTGATGATAATGTATGATAAAAGTTCTTCTTCAAACAAGGTAACAAGAACTTCTTCTTCTTCTTCTTCTTCTTCTTTATTAGTGGCATCTGATGATAGTAAACATGGTCGTTCAAAAGCACAACTGTGTTTATTTACAAAGAATTATAAATTTAATCTCATCTGGATCGTCTGAAAAAGACAAGAAATTTGTGGATAAACAAAAGAAAAAAGGTTTGGGGATTGATTTAAATATTAGATTGGGTTGTTTTGATTCTAATGATGATAGCCCTGACGGGTTTAGCGGTGATTGTAGTGGTGTAACCGGAGGAGGAGAAAGAAGAGATTATATTAGTAAGTAATAGACTAGATATTATTCTGGTTTCCTTATTTACCTGTAGGGGATAATATCCGACATTACTTCTGTATTCTCAAGAGAGATTTTATTGATTTTCAATATAAAGGTTTCCCTGGAGAACATAATTCTCTAAGGAAGATATTCCAAAACCCAAGATGGTATCAGCCACCCATCGATCCCTCCTCCTCTAAAGAAAATCGTTTGAATCCATGGCAGGTGAGAAGAAAAACCTTCATCCGGCTTTTGCTGTTAGCAACATCAAAACCCTCATCCCTGTTATCCTAGACATCAAACAAGACGAGTATTCCTCATGGGTTTTTCTCTTTGACCTTCACCTTCAAACACATCGATTGCTCTTCCTAATCGATGGATCGCAAAGACCTGCAGATGTTGATGAAGACACCGGCAAACAATTAGATGCCCTATGTCGTCAATGGATGTTCGCCACCATGACCAAGGATCTCATGCTTACCGTTCTCAAGAAAGGGAAAACTGCGAAGGAACTTTGGGATCATCTTAAAACCCTATTTCAAGACAACAAAGGTAGCCGTGCTGCACATCTTGAAAGTAAGTTTGTGAATCTCAAGTTTTCTGATTGTGCTAGTGTTGATGACTATTGTGACAAGCTTAAGTCTTTGTCCGATCGATTACATGATCTTGATTTTCCCATGAATGATAAGAGATTGGTTATCCAATTGGTGAATGGACTTCCGGAGGAATACAATACTGTAGCCTCATTCATACAGCAATCTATGCCGACATTTGATGCTGCTCGATCGCAACTTCGCACTGAAGAAATCCGACGCGCACAACATTGTCTCACACCTGCACCAACTGCTCTTGCTGCTGCTGCATCCCCCATGGATCGAAATACTTCTCGTCATCATCATCCTGGTAAACGTGGTAAGTCTCAACCCAACGATCGACGCCCTGGATCTGGTTCCACTACAACTTCGGCTGGAAATCCTCCTCTACTGCCCACACCGACAAGTTATCGTCCATCTCAGCCTAATTCTACACCGGCATACCCTCCCTACTGGACACCGTACTGGGCTATTCCACCTTGCCCGTACCCGACTATGACGCCCTGGCAGTCTTTCAATCCACATCGCAGGCAGCAGACTACAAACTCCCGCAACAGTCAGCAACGCGGTCGTTCTCCTAGCACTGGACGTGGTCAAGCCTATATCACTCCTTCCACCGAGTCACTACAGCCCACGGACATAGCTGAAGCTTACAACGCTATGCATTTACAGTCGCCTGATGACAACTTTTATATGGACACCGGTGCTACCTCGCATCTTGCTGCTGACTCAGGTACGTTACACAACGTTTTCAACAATAGCATTATACGTTCCATCTTAGTTGGCAATGGCAATAGTATTCCGGTTATAGCTAGTGGTACTAAACTCATAACCCTTCCCTCCCGTACTCTTCAACTCAAAAATACTCTTGTTGTTCCCGATATCATTAAAAACTTAATTTCCGTTCGTAAGTTTACCACTGATAATCGTGTGTCTGTTGAGTTTGATCCTTCTGGTTTTTCTGTGAAGGATCTGAGTTCGAAGACGACTATCCTTCGATGTAATAGTGCTGGGGAGCTCTATCCCATCACCAACTCTGCCGTGCCATCTCTCCAATCGTCACAGCCCTCACCCATTTCTCTTACTGTTTGCTCGCCAGATATTTGGCATGGTCGCCTTGGCCACCCCGCAAAAGTGTTTTAGATGTCTTACGTACCAATAATTCTATTCAAAGGTAATAATAATAATCATTCTTCCAAACTTTTTCATTCTTGTCAAGTCAGTAAACATGTTCGATTACCATTTTATGAATCTAATTCCATTACTTTTGCTCCCTTTGACATCATTCATAGCGATTTATGGACCTCTCCATTGCATGTCGATACTGGTTACCGTTATTACCTTATATTGCTTGATGATTACACCAACTATCTATGGGTTTATCCTCTAAAGTTTAAATCCCAAGTTTATAGTAAATTCTTGGAATTTCGTTCTTTCGTTCAAACTCAATTTGAACGTAAAATAAAATGTTTTCAATGTGATATGGGCCGTGAATTTGACAACTCTTCTTTCCAAAAATTTTCTCGTGACAATGGTCTCGTTTTTCGCTTCTCATGCCCCCAAACTTCCTCCCAAAATGGCAAGGCCGAACGCATGATACGCCGTGTCAATGATATCACTCGTACCCTTATGTCTCACGCTTCCGTTCCACCCAAATATTGGGTCTACTCTCTTCACATGGCAGTGTATCTACATAATCTTCTACCTACCAAAGTCCTTAATTTTCACTCACCCGTGTCTATCCTCTATCAACGAAAACCAACGTATGATCATCTTCGTACCTTCGGTTGTCTTTGTTATCCCAATCTCTCTTCAACAACTCCTCATAAACTTGCCCCTCGTTCCACTAGATGTGTATTCCTTGGTTTTCCTCCCAACCATCGTGGATATCGCTGCCTTGATCTTGCAACAAACAAGATCATCCTTTCTCGTCATGTCACCTTCGACGAATCTGTTTTTCCCTTTACAGATCCTCCTTCAAATAATTTCCCCAAACACCGACTCTTCTCCTCCACCTGTTCATCCATCCTATAATCTCTCCTATTGTACATCGTCCCCTACTGAAAATCGTCCTCCTCCTACTGAAAATCGTCCTCCTCCTTACACTCCCCCACACAGACGATCCAACTTCTCTTCACCTACTACATCTGTTCCACCCACTGCCAACCAACCTTCCCCCCTTCTACGTCACTCCCACTATTTCTCCTCTACGTCAGCATCCACCTTCGCTCCTACTTCTTCCCCAATTTCTCGAGAGTCCTCTCCTGTACAAACTTCTTCACCACCTGCTCCTACCAACCCGACAATTACCACTCCTACTACGTGTCCTACACCCACCACAGTTCCTACTCCCTCTACAGTTCCCACATCTACCACATTTTCTTCTCCGCCGACAGTTCCTTCTCGACCTGTCACTAGAGCATCCCGTGGCATTCACAAGCCAATCCACCGTCTCAACCTTCATGTCCAAACATTACCCCATATCTCCTCAATCCCCCGTTCTCACTTATATGCTCTTAGGGATATCAATTGGAATGCCGCCATGAAAGATGAGTACAATGCTATGTTGAAAACTAACACGTGGGAACTTGTACCACGTCCTCGTGATGCTCATGTTATTCGATCCATGTGGCTCTTTCGCCACAAATTTCATGCCGATGGCTCCTTGCAGCGGTACAAGGCTCGTCTTGTTGCTAATGGTAAATCTCAGCAGGTTGGAGTTGATTGTTTTGAGACGTTTAGCCCGGTTGTTAAACCCGCTACTATTAAATCTTGTTCTGTCTATTGCCACTTCGCGTTCTTGGCCCATACATCAACTAGATGTCAAGAATGCTTTTCTTCATGGTGATTTGACCGAGACAGTATATATGCATCAGCCCCCGGGTTTTGTTGACCCTGCTCACCCGGATTATGTATGTCGACTACGTAGATCTCTGTACGGTCTCAAGCAGGCTCCTCGGGCATGGTTTCAGAGATTTGCCAAGTTTATCACTACTTGTGGCTTTCGTGGTAGTGTGTGTGATCCTTCACTCTTCGTCTATCAATCCGGCACTGAGACAACATACTTACTCTTATATGTTGATGATATTATTTTAACTGCCTCTACTGATGCTCTTCTATGCCGTTTTATTGATTTGATGAAACATGAGTTTGCTATGTCTGACCTTGGGCCGCTACATCATTTTTTGGGTATTAGTGTTACTCGTTCATCTTCAGGACTACATTTGTCTCAATCGTTATATGCACAAGACATCATTGCTCGTGCCTCCATGACAACATGCAATCCAGTGGCTACCCCGGTCGACACCAACTCCAAGCTCAGTGCTACCTCTGGTCCTGCTCTTAAGGATCCCACTTTATACAGAAGCCTAGCTGGAGCTCTATAGTACCTCACCTTCACTAGGCCGGATATCTCATACGCAGTTCAGCAGGTATGTTTATTCATGCATGACCCCAGAGAGCCTCATATGCAGGCCATTAAGCGGATCATTCGCTATCTTCAGGGCACCATCAATCACGGATTATTTCTCTCGGTCTCCAACATTTCTGGCTTAACAGCATACTCTGATGCTGATTGGGCGGGTTGCCCTGATTCTCGTCGATCTACTTCGGGCTACTGCGTCTTCCTTGGTGACAACCTCATCTCTTGGTCATCCAAACGTCAAGCAACTGTGTCTCGATCCAGTGCTGAAGCTGAATACCGGGGGGTGGCAAATGCTGTTGCTGAGACTACTTGGCTTCGCAACCTCCTTCTTGAGCTTCATCTACCCCTACGACGCGCCACTATTGTATATTGTGATAATGTAAGTGCAGTCTATATGTCTGGAGACCCGGTTCAACATCAGCGCACCAAACATGTGGAAATTGATATACACTTTGTACGTGACCGCGTTCGTATTGGCGACATTCATGTCCTTCATGTCCCCTCCGAAAATCAGTATGCTGACATCTTCACCAAGGGGCTTCCTCGTCTGCTCTTTATTCGTTTTCGTACTAGTCTTAGCGTTTGCTCTTCTCCCGCTCCGACTAAGGGGGTGTAATAGACTAGATATTATTCTGGTTTCCTTATTTACCTGTAGGGGATAATATCCGACATTACTTCTGTATTCTCAAGAGAGATTTTATTGATTTTCAATATAAAGGTTTCCCTGGAGAACATAATTCTCTAAGGAAGATATTCCAAAACCCAAGAGTAAGGGTGAAAATAATGTTGAGTTTACTTCATGTCCGATTTTGGTTAAAAATTGTGAAGGTGAATGTGATTTGAAACAAGTTGATGTAATCGAAGTTGAAGAAGAAGATGAAATTAAGAGAGAGCTTTCTGAGGTTACTGATTTGGAAACACCAGAAATCGAAGAGAAAGGAGATGGAGAAATGGAGGAGAAAACGGATGGGGAGAAATGTCTGAAAAATGGATTCAGTTCAATTAAGAGAGAATTAGAAGAAAACGGTACAAAAACGGTACTTGAAGCCAATATCAATTTCTTCTTCCAACTCTATGATTTTTCTTTACTGTCTTTAGATGTGTAGTACTGTTACAGAACACTGATTCTGTACATAATTTTTTTAGCTTGATTCTTGTGCTCTTTGTATCTCATCACCATCAATAGTTCAGGTATAATCTTTTTGATTAGTTCAGGTGGACATAGGCAGACTGGGATATCCGATACCCAGAACTCCAACGTATATGTTTATCAGATAAATTGAAAGCGCCCAACATATTAATGCATACGATCACCACATATTTTCCGGTCGGATAATGATTTGCAACTAGTGAACTGTTAAAGTTAGACACTTAAACTCATATATTTCAAGTAAATGAACAGTTCCGGAATAGTTTGAAATTAAAGGCCAGTAGGTAGACTCTCGTTATCAGCTATGCAGTTATTTCCGGCATCTTTAGTTTCAGAATCCAGCCGGCCTGAGATTTCATTTCACATCACCATTTCTGAACAAACTACCCCTATAAACTGATCTTTATTACCACCGGAAAGGCTAGTCCCCTAAAATATTGACACGTGACTCTGAACGTACATGGATCCGATGGATGTGGTTAATCACGTTGTATTCAATCAGCATTTAGAGGATGATGGGATGCTTTTGAAGTGTAGTACAAGTACATAGAGATGGGTGATAGAGTCTGTTCAGTTCTGTTATAGAACACTTAGATTGATTTCGTGCACATATCTATCTATCTTAATAATTGTGCAAACTACAAATGGCTCAACTAATTCGGGACAGAGGGAGTATTAATTAATTTGCTGATCAAACTTTTACTAAGATTAGGTGTTGTGAATGATTTGCACCTTGCCCCATTTATCTAGAGCTATTTACAGTAGCTTGTTGTAGACTTGTAGTGCTCACAGAATGTAGCCTCGTGGATCATCAGTCGCTCTCAATGGAACGTGTATCCCGGTACTACTCAGATTGGTAGTAATGCTGTAAATTCAAATCGAATATGAACCCAACCATCAAAATCGGATCAAAATCAATGAAAGCAGCAATAACTCTTGTTTTAATCAACCCCGGAACTTAATCGATTACCCCCAATTAATTCAAATCGAGAGACTTAACTGCTGCAGTCTATAACAATCGAAAATCTCTTAAATTCGTGTTTAGAGATCCCAAAATATGTTGTTGTTGGAATCAGAACAACAAATATACAATTTGTCGAGATAAACAACAATACGACAACCATGAACCTCATATCCATTTTCCCCAATCTTTTACAATCTTTACTTCTCTGTATCATTTTAGGAGTCCAATTTGGTGCACACTCCTTTAACGAGTGTGCACGTAACAAAACGATCATATTGGTTGCCCACAACTAACAGTTATCTAATACTAGTGTGTAACCCGTGCTACGCACCGGGTGTTGTGGTAATCGTCTCCCATTTCCTAAATGCATTAAAACATCTTCAAAAAATTCTTGATTTGTCTGATTATTTTTAATGGATAGTATAAATGAAATTTTAAGTTACCAACCAAAAAATTTAGTGTTAGAAAGGCTTAATCTCAATGGAATATCAACTCTAAATAGTCTGCTCTATGGAAATATTGCAAAAATTATGTTTGAATCATAGCCAAGCTCAAATGTTGTTGGTTGATCAATCACCATTCTTGTAAATTGTTTGGCTAAACCACCTAAAACGATCTCTGAAAATATTTCTTCTCTTAATGGAATTCAATAAAAGATTACTTGTGCTTAATTAAAGATGACATAAGTTTCTAACGGGAGACAACTTTTACATACATCAGAAAACTACCATACTCGGATCAGTCAAAAGACTACAAATTTGTTCGTGTACATGAAGTTTAGGACTTCATAATGCATTCGATGGTATTCTCGAAAACATCTACATCCTCAATCCAGTTGAAAATTTAAAGAAGAACATGTATATTAATAAATTTGAGCAAGCTTGTACCATTTCTACTCCTCTAACGCAGTAAGAAGGTTCTATTAGACACTTCCCAGATCTTGAAATAGACATTAGTCGGAGCTTCATTACTTTATCGAATGATTTTATCGGTGATAATTTTTATGCCCCAAAACCGATCCTGCCATATATAGTAGATTTATGTTCCCACTTCCAATAAAACTTTTAGAATAAATGTTACAAACAAAAATGGTTTCCTGACTTAGGGATGTGATTAAGTTCTACATAGCTACTAATGATAACTTGAATAGGAGGGCAAACCTTGATCTATGAGATGGCTTCTCTTTTAATAGTCACCATTTTTTTAATATCCAACGGGGTACACCAGCCGGGGAAGCTACCAAAAAGAATTTGCAATATCAAAGGTGTGAATCACTGAGTGTTGGTAAATAAAATCCAAAAATTAACTTCATGCATATTTTAGCATATATAGTGCAACATTTAATATTGACACTAACAAAAAAAAAAATGCAATAACTGATATTTTCTAATTTCACCTTGAAATCGCTACTCAAGTATCGGACATCTTATGGCACTCGGGAAGGAGTTGACCGAATATCCTTTTAAGATCTATCATACAATTCATACCACCAAAGTTTAATAAGCTTATTAAGATAAGAGATTTCGCAAACATGAAGGCATCATCAGATCCCAAATTTGGCTCAATGAATAATAACCTTAAGTCTTGCAATTATATATAAAAAAAAAAGCCTTTAGAGTGCCTTGAACAATCTAATACATATTTTCCCCATGTACACCTGTACTGTAGGTACTATTGAAATTACTATGCCTTCGTAGAGTCGAACCCCACAAGCGCATGGTAAATAGTACCATGTGCTTTACTATTTGAGCTAAGATAGCAACTACACTTGGATTTGTATGTTAATTAATAACATGAGGGAATAGCAAAAAGATATTGTACGAGACACTCGCTACATTTTACTAATAACGAGTTCGATTTATACATTGTCGTCTTAAATTTATCACATTATCAAATATTTATAAAAAAACCACATCTGAAGCTCCCTTGATGAGCTCTTCTGTCTTGCTTGAAGAATGAAAACATAACACAATTTGACGCCACTATTAAGTGCTTGCTGCAAGCCAAAACCATGGAATATACAATAAGAAGATTGTTTGATTAGAAATTTAGATAAAGAAAAGTCATGCTTTAAGAAATAAAAGAACAATGAGATGCAAGTTCCCTAGTAGAAAACTGTATCAAGACGACGCTAAAGATTCAAAACTATCGCATGATCGTGCACCATAATAAGTTTTCAAAGTATGAAGTATCCATATATTTGGCTCATCTTGTATCGTGTAAGACATATTCTAATAATACTAATGCAAAATTGCAACCGACTTTAGATCCCATCCAAAGTGCGGGGAACATATGATGATTGATGATTTTTAAGAGAAAAACAATGCATGAAGATTCAACTATATCTTTGGGAATCAAATTAAGAATAATTGCATACGCAATGGTATCTTTCACTTGTTGTAACTCGAATGACCCTACCAACTTTCCCTACGACATGATTGTAACTTTATAATAATCATATAGTCTCGAACTGAAACTTTATATTTGTTACATTTGCAAGGAAATTTATAATCATATCTTGACTTGCATCGGCCTAGGGACATCAAATAGCACAAAAGTAGAGTGAGTTTATTAATTGGGATACATAGGCTCCTTAAATATCCATAATCTTTCAATTCAAATTTAGCAGTGAAACAACAAATTTCCATATCGAGCTTACCAGTATGTATGATGCGTGTCGTAACCACAACAAATTAATTAATACTTTACTACCTAATTAACAAGTAATATAGGGTAGTCAAGGTCGATCCCACGAGGAGCACGAGATTCTAGTTGTAAAAATTGTCACGAAAGGGGGTGTAAAAAGCAAAAGAAAATAAACAAAACAATTAAAAGGTAAAGTTGAAAGCAATAAGAGAGACAAGATCAAGGAATCCTTCTTCGTTACGAAACAATGAATCAAGTTATGTTCTCTTCTACTTGTTATTAGTCACAAATTATCACCAACCGTAGGTAAAGCGGCTAGCTCGTGCTAAACCCCTAAATCCCTTGTATCACCGGACACGGAAGTTCTCGATCACGGGATTCTAATCACCAAGCCACCTAGAATTAGCTCAACCTAGATGTAACTTGGCTCATGCATTAAGTTTTGTGAATTTCTTAGGTTGATATTAGTAGTTAGACTCTTAGCCCAAGGTCCACTTGCTAACGTTGTTTCTACACACAATTGCTCCACGGAATCCCTCCGCAAGGTCTCGTGTTTGCTACTTATGTAAAGAGTCAAGAAACGATTACTTATCTCCTAACTTTCACTAGCTTTAGATCAAATTAACAAATCAATTTAGTTGGTACCCAAACAATCTATCAATCAATCATGAATGTCTTTAAGATCACTCCTATTAGTAAAAACAAACGATAATTATGTGAAAAACTTCAAGATAGAATTTGAAAACAAAACTCAAAACATAAATTAAGAACTAGGAATTCATCCTCAATCAATAAATTAACTACTCATGTTAAAAAGTTCACACAAAGAATAAGAAAAGAAAAGAATTGTGTGTGTAGAGATGTGTAAAAGATGTGTAGAAGTTGTAGAAAACTTCTCTATTTATAGGCTTCAATATTCTCCAAATCTTCTAAGGAGTAGAATCCTTTTCCTTTAGCAATTCAATTTCCAATTCCAAGCTTTTCTCAACTCTTCCACCTTCTCTTTCCAAATTTGAGTCCAATTCTCCATCCAATTCCTAGCCCAAGTCTTCACACCCATGAGAGAAGTCCATAGAAAATTTCGGAATTTTGCTCTGAAAACCGGATTATGGCCTAATTTGGCCGAAACGCCACCGCGGCCACATGGAAATTTCCGTCGAGAGAATATTCGACGGAATATTCCGTCGGTCCTCCGTTAGGACTAACGGTCAAAAGTCAAACTTAACGGTCGGTCGTCACCAACCGGTCAAGTCGAGAGGAGTCGGACTCAGTCGGCGGTCTTAGTTGGCCGAGTGGTCCGATTATTTGGTCGGATCACAACCAGATCGGTTATCGGGATCGTGAGTCAACTCGCAGAGAGGAAATTTGGCCGAGTTCGTTCAATTCAGGACTTTAGGCCAATTTCGTAGCCTCTACTTTCTTCACCGCTTAAGAATCCTAACATTCATCTATTCATTCGGGCATTCATCAATTGCAAAAGCTTCAAATCGTTACCAGCTCTTCACAAGGTTCACAATCACTATACTCGCCTCATCTTTCTCTCGAGCTTTGACGCCGGCAGCACTCAATCGATTATCTTCACAACCCATCGAAGTATTCTCATTTCGCGCCAACACGAGCTTGTCATCATCATTATCATTCCCGAGCTCCATTGCTTATCTCGCAAAACCCCCGTCATCCTCATCAAATCTTCAATCGATACAACAATTCACTACGAACGTCGACCATCTTCTCTTCTCGGCATTCGAATCGGCTCGACCACAGATCCATCTACTCGCTCAATCTACTCGCTTGACCAAACATTGATTCGATTGGGCAACAACAACCCCGAATCTTCCTAACACCAACAGACTCTATCGATTTTCTCGACCGTTTCGATTCAAGATCAACTCGCCTCCAACCTAGATCGAACCACCACAATCGAACCCTTTTCTTCCTGGAATCATCATTAGCGGCTGCGTTCTCCGTCTCTCATCGATCAGCAAGCATCAATTTCTCAATCATCTTCTTAATCCCCCAGAACAAGTCGAACCCATTTTTACCGAGCTTCATCCCTATCTCTAGACCTCTCGGGACAGATTAAATACAAGCGTTCACGCTTTTCTTCTTCTCTTGATTGAAGGAGAGAATGATAAATGAGATGAGAAAGTTCTCTCTCGATTGAAAATAGGGTTGGGTTAAATGAGGGTTATTCAGTGTTGGTCCCTTTGATAAGGGCTAACCTGATGGACTGCCCCTTAACCTCATCTGGACTGAATTTAATATTCCTTCCAAAAGAGCTGCCCCTTAACTTGGACTGGGCTCCAAATAGTGTTCCCTCCTAGGTGAAATGACGATTTTACCCTTTTGCTCAAATTGAGTGATTTCTTCTTCTTTTCCTCCGTGCGACTCCAGAGTAGCTACAAAACTCAAAACAAGCGTAAAATACATAATTTACACGAAAAATAGCAAAGAAAGCATAAACTACTAGATAGTAAATACGGTGTATTTGATGCGTGTCGTAGGTGCAATCAAATTAATTCAAAATTTCCACTCAATTAAAAATAATATAATGGAAGTCAAGTTCGTTCCCACGAGGAGCAAGAGATCTTAGTTGTAAAAGTTGTCACGAAAGGGGGGTGTAAAAAGCAAAATAAAAATAAACAAAGCAATTAAAATCGAAAGTTGAAAGATGAAAGCAATATGAGAGACAAGATCAAGGAATCCTTCTTCGTTACGAAACAATGAATCAAGTTATGTTCTTTTCTACTTGTTATTAGTCACAGATTATCACCAACCGTAGGATAGCAGGTCCGCTTAGCTAGCCCCAAAATCCCTAATTTCACCGAGTAACAGTCCGCTTAGTTATCGATTCTATTCAAAAGAACCACCTTGAGGTCCGCTTACAAGATGTAATTCCCTTAATGCATTAAGATTTATGAATTTAGGTTTAGTACTAGTAGTTAAACTCGGTTCGCTTGGTTCACTTTCTAGCGTTGTTTCTACACACAATTGCTCCACGGAATCCCTCCGCAAGGTCTCGTGTTTGCTACTTATGTAAAGAGTCAAGAAACGATTACTTATCTCCTAACTTTCACTAGCATTAGATTAAATCGACAAATCAATTTAGTTGGCCATTAAAAATCTATCAATCAATCATGAATGTCTTTAAGATCATTCCTATTAGTAAAAACAAACGATAATCATGTGAAAAACTTCAAGATAGAATTGAAAACAAAACTCAAAACATAAATTAAGAACTAGGAATTCATCCTCAATCAATAAAATTAGCTACTCATGTTAAAAGTTCACACAAAGAATAAGAAAAGAAAAGAATTGTGTGTAAAGATGTGTAAAGAGATGTGTAGAAGTTGTAGAAAACTTCTATTTATAAGCTTCAATATTCTCCAAATCTTCTAAGGAGTAGAATCCTTTTCCTTTTGCAATTCAATTTCCAATTCCAAGCTTTTCTCAACTCTTCCACCTTCTCTTTCCAAATTTGAGTCCAATTCTCCATCCAATTCCAAGCCCAAGTCTTCACACCCATGAGAGAAATCCATAGAAAATTTCGGGAATTTTTGGCTCATGGGAAAACCGGGGATTGTGGCTCTAATTTGGCCTAAAACGCCACCGTCGGCCACACTGAAAATTTGTCAGTCAAGAGAATATTCGACGGAATATTCCGTCGGATCCTCAGTTAGGACTAACGGTCAAACTAGTCAACGGTTAGTCGGTCGGTCAAGGGGAATCACCGAGCTGGGCTGAGTCAATGCCTTTCCTGGGTCAAATCTACCGAGTCGGGACGAGTCAATGATTGCTTCGGTCGAGCATTTGAGCCACTGCAATTTTGCACTTGCCTTGCAGTTCCACGACCAAGATTCTTATTTGTGATTGTGTTCTACAAGGCTTACGGCCAAGATATCCCTCTAATTCATTCACATCTTCATCAATTTCATAAAGCAGCATCAATTCCCGCCCGTAACATCGAAATCACCTTGAGCTTCACTCATTACTCTAAGGTTGACTCGAGTTATAACCATGTCATCGCACCATCACCGGTGCGGTCTGTAGCTTCTCCACCATTCTCTCGATTTACCCATTAGCTCATCTACTGACCAATGCACTGAAAAACCCCGCAATTCCATGGCTAGAGTAAAGCAACACTTCGCCACAGCAATCATCTCCACCTCGCACCTGCTATACTCATTCCATGCCCGCTTCAACATTAGCAACAAACCCATTCGGCTCCACAAAGCTTGACCATAGCAACCAATGACACCGGCTCTCGCTCGCATCACCAACACAACAGAACCTCCATCCTTTGAACTCACCGCATCACATCACTTTCACGTAACCCAGACTGCACCACTTTCACTTCATTCTTGCACACTTCCTCAGCTCCAAAACATTTGTTGCATGCCATTACCGATTCATTCTCTGATAATTCATCTTAAACCACAGACCCATTGCAACAACCCATGTCTGCTCCGTACCACCTTCTCTAACCATCTCAATTCATAGATCGAGCAACTTCTCAAACCCTGATTTCTTCTCTGCTTCATCAATTTCCAACAGTAGCATTGAGGTCTCGTTCTTTATCCACAAACCCCCATATGTTCTCATCTAATTTAGAGCCATCAATCAATTCCGATTCAACGAGAACCAACATAAACCCCATCTGTTTCGATCAACCCATTCTTCATAGCGATTCCCAGATCCATCTCTTCTCGACTTGCTCTGAATTCAACAGCAGCATCTTTAACAATACCAAAACCCATCTCTATGTTCTTCAGTTCATGGCCATCTCCCTGTAAATCTTGATTCAATCTCTCGGCTCTCAACAACAGCAGCCATCGATCCCCTCTCGATTAACAACAAACCCTAATTCGAACTCGATAATAGCAGCCATGACTCTGTGTATCAATTTCACCTTCTCTTCTCGATTAATCGAACCCACATCCACCATCTCTGGATTTCAAAATAACAGCAGCCATAGTTGCTTTTAATTCAGGTGAAAATGAAGAACGACTCAATGAGAGAAATCGATTTTAGGGTATATGCATTAGGGCTGGATATTCACCACCCGGTCACCCTGATAAGGGATACCCAAATGGCCGCCCCTTACCCTTGGCTGGTCTGTGTTTAGTACTCCTCCAAGAGCTACCCCTTAACCTGAACTGGGCTCCAAATAGTGTTCCTTCCTTGGTGAAATGACCTTTTTGCCCTTTGGCTCAAATTGGGTGGTTTCTTCTTCTTTTCCTCCGTGCGACTCCAAAGTAGCTATAAAACTCAAAACAAGCGTAAAATACATAATTTACAAGAAAAATAGCAAAGAATGCATAAACTACTAGATAGTAAATTAGGTGTATTCTACACCTATCAAATTCCCCCACACTTAGACTTTGCTAGTCCTCGAGCAAATCAAACTAAAAACTCACAACTTCAAAGCGTTCAAGCGTCACAAGCATCCAAAGAGTTATGAGGACATAGAATTTCTGCATGCTAGTAATAAGAAGTTAGAAATACCAAAGAACATATTCTCATTCTTAAATGTTGAGTGAGAAATAACCACACCATAATGAGAGAACGCGTGTTTGAGAAACGATCAATAAGCATTTCGCCGACTACCCTCACCAAAAGGATTTTATGATAATTGCACTCAAAAAAGACGACTTTTTATGGTTCTCACATGTGCGCAGGTAGGAATGAAGAGAGAAATCTGCGACACGTTGAATGGTGGGAAGGACAACTTTCGAAATATTTTTAAAAACCCACATCTTTTAATATTTTGAAAAACCATTTTTCTCGACGATCTCTAAGAAAGGAAATCAACCATATTATCGAGGATGAGATTACTTACTTACCTTCACATCCGATCGCCAATTATGATAACACCACTCACGGCATCCAATAGAAACGTCTTCCGCTCCTCGTCTTGATCTTCATGGTCTTCGTCTTCGGTTTCAACTATTGATGATAAACCCTCGAATTTCATAAATCCTTGACAATTTATAACTCTTTACCTTGAAATCCTTGTCGCTCGAAACTTCCTTATATATTTTCCTTCCCCACGGCTTAAACAAAACAAATATTTCTCTTTTTTTTTTACCCCTCTTTTTTTTTTTTTTTTCTTTTTTTTTTTAATTTTTTTTTTTTTTTTTTTTTTTTTTTTTGAAACAAGAGAAATTAAATACAAAAATAAACCATGGCCGTGGGAGAAATATTTTACCGCTTGATTCTTCACAACTTGTATCGTCTTGAAATCATAAACTTCAAAAATTCTCACCTTTTAATTTTCTTCGCTTTCATGAATAAGTCTTCATACTTGAATATAAAATTACCTCATTATATTGTAAGTCTTCAACATATATGTAAAAATCCGCTCTTTGTATGTTGCTTTACTTGAATTTGAAATTTGCTCTTTTTCTCGTTCCGTTGCTTGTAAACCTTAAACTTTTCCTTGTAGATTTTGATGTCGCTCCTTGTTGATGATGAATGTGTTTCTATGGATCCGTTGTTGTCGAGAGAGAGAATGGTGCTAACTGCAAATCGAACTACAAGAAGGAAGCTTTCATCTATGGACATCACCCTCATGATTGACAAAATTAGCACTCAAGAGATCAAAGAGTAGTGCTTCTATTGGTGGGAGGTTGGGTAGCTCACCATTCTACCCGAATTAACTTACGGTGACACACACTCAAAAAGAAGCTTTTTAGTAGATGGAAGATTTTGCAGTCGGTGCCTCTCATGATATGAATACGGGTAGTCTCCACTAATGATTGATCAGCAACTCTAATAACGCCTTTCTCCCTGCACCAAATTCGCATCACCGTCATGATTAAATCCATTATTTAACACTCAAACAAACAAGAAATCCGAATGTAGTTCTCTAACATTTCCAAGTTCAATTATGTCGGTCAAAATCTCTATGTAAACATACCTAGAAGTATGCTAGTGACTCTAAAATCTTTAAAAGTTGGAATTTTTAAGTAAAACTTTTTTTTTTTTTTTTTTTTTTTTTCATTTTTTTGTAATTTTTGTTTTAAAAACATGCTTAACCACTCCCCCACACTTAAACCTTACATTGTCCTCAATGTAATTGAATCCTCCTAGTAAAGTCAAGGTGGGAAATTTTAACATGATAAGAAACAAGAAAAAAAAATAACAAAAAGCAAAAAGATAAGAAATACAAAACCGATGGGTTGCCTCCCATTAAGCGCTTGTTTTAAAGTCGGCTGGCTAGACTTGGCTCTTGCAAGATTCATTCCCCATATACTAACAATCTGAAAATTTGAGGATCCACCCATAATACCTGTTTTGCAAACAATAACTCCATACAAATATTAGCACAAGAAAACAATAGTGAAATTATCGCTCGATAGAAATTTCCCCCACACTTATTCTCGTCCACACTCGGAAGTGTATAAAGAACATAGAATTCGGGAACTTCCATGTATTCCTCTTGGCAAACCTGCATAGTGTTAGCATCAAGTGTTTCCAATGGTGGATATTTAGAAACAAAATCATCCAAAAATACTTTCGAAGCACATACATTCAAACCAATAAGAGGTAAAGGAGAAGAATCAATAGGCAAAGGGTTAGACAAACCTTTCAAAAATTCTTGTATTATAGAATCCTCTTCATCCTTAAAAATTCGAGTGAACTACTTACCTCATGTATATCGTGGTCCTCTATTAAACCTTGCAACCATTCTTCGTCGTTTTCTACCTTAACCATAGTCTCGGTATCATCATAATCATTAGCAAGTTCAATTGGGTCTTCCACAAAATCAATGAATGTGGGTTCATCCTCTAGTATCATCTCTTCAACATTCTCATCATCGGAATCGGGCCATTCACTAAAGTGATTCTCATCGGTATAGATTGTAAGATCTTCTTGTGCGGGTGTTACTTCGTTTACAACAATAGGTAAGTCACACCCAATATCCTCCTTTTGAATAGGTGAAGGATCGTTATTATGATCCGGAGTTGGAATAACTTCCTCATTGTCGGAACATTCATACACTTCCGCGGATTCCCATCTTTCCCTAAGAAATTTTTTCCAAGCAATAAATGCATCTTCCTCAAGCTCGTCCTTTTGAATAGGTGCTTGATCATTAATAAGATCAAGGCTCGAGTAATCTACACTATCGTCATCAAAAGTATCCAAAGGTTGGTCCTTTTCAACACAATCATCTTCATTTTCGGACTCACCATAATAAGAATCTTCATCGGTTTCATAACCTTTATCCCGACGTCGTTTAAGTTCCATATGAATGGTCCTACTAATTTCTGCGACAAGATCTTCCGAGTCTCCATCATCTTCCAATTTGTATAATTTCTGTGCAAGTTTCCTGACGTTCACACGCTTACCACCGTTGATAGAGTTTCTAGACGACATCTCCTCTTTTGGAAAAAGTGAAGGAAAAACACGATGAAGAGGAGTATATTCCAAATTCTCTAATCCGCACATTACTAGAAAACAAATTGTTAGATGCATAACTATCCTTCCATCCGTGTGTTTGTCCACTTACATACCGTCATAAGGTTGTTGATATGTATGAGAATATCCATAAGTTTCTGTAGGAAATTTATCATAGCCAAAATATTGGTTTTGATTGTATCCTAAGGATGGTTGGAAGTTGTCATAATGTTGAGGTTGAAAACCGTATTGATTGTTGTAATACGCTTGCTCTTGTCCACCGTACATGGAAAACCGACACCTGAAATAAGATTCAAAAACCAAGTTAGATACGGAATAGAATCCAACAAAGCAAGAAAAAAGCAAAAAGAAAAATAAAAACAACTAAAATCATCCATTGCTCCCTAACAGCGGCGCCAAAATTTGATGCGTGTCGTAGGTGCAATCAAATTAATTCAAAATTTCCACTCAATTAAAAATAATATAATGGAAGTCAAGTTCGTTCCCACGAGGAGCAAGAGATCTTAGTTGTAAAAGTTGTCACGAAAGGGGGTGTAAAAAGCAAAATAAAAATAAACAAAGCAATTAAAATCGAAAGTTGAAAGATGAAAGCAATATGAGAGACAAGATCAAGGAATCCTTCTTCGTTACGAAACAATGAATCAAGTTATGTTCTTTTCTACTTGTTATTAGTCACAGATTATCACCAACCGTAGGATAGCAGGTCCGCTTAGCTAGCCCCAAAATCCCTAATTTCACCGAGTAATGTGTCCGCTTAGTTATCGATTCTATTCAAAAGAACCACCTTGAGGTCCGCTTACAAGATGTAATTCCCGAGAATGCATTAAGATTTATGAATTTAGGTTTAGTACTAGTAGTTAAACTCGGTTCGCTTGGTTCACTTTCTAGCGTTGTTTCTACACACAATTGCTCCACGGAATCCCTCCGCAAGGTCTCGTGTTTGCTACTTATGTAAAGAGTCAAGAAACGATTACTTATCTCCTAACTTTCACTAGCATTAGATTAAATCGACAAATCAATTTAGTTGGCCACCCAAACAATCTATCAATCAATCATGAATGTCTTTAAGATCATTCCTATTAGTAAAAACAAACGATAATCATGTGAAAAACTTCAAGATAGAATTGAAAACAAAAACTCAAAACATAAATTAAGAACTAGGAATTCATCCTCAATCAATAAAATTAGCTACTCATGTTAAAAGTTCACACAAAGAATAAGAAAAGAAAAGAATTGTGTGTAAAGATGTGTAAAAGATGTGTGTAGAAGTTGTAGAAAACTTCTCTATTTATAAGCTTCAATATTCTCCAAATCTTCTAAGGAGTAGAATCCTTTTCCTTTTGCAATTCAATTTCCAATTCCAAGCTTTTCTCAACTCTTCCACCTTCTCTTTCCAAATTTGAGTCCAATTCTCCATCCAATTCCAAGCCCAAGTCTTCACACCCATGAGAGAAATCCATAGAAAATTCTGGAATTTTTGGCTCTTGGAAAAATCGGGATTGTGGCCGAATTTGGCGGGAAAACGTCACCGCCGCCACTTTGAAAATTTCGTCCGTCAAGAGAATATTCGACGGAATATTAAAATCGGTCCTCCGTTAGGACTAACGGTCAAACTAGTCAACGGTTAGTCGGCGGTCAAGGGAATCACCGAGTCGGCCGAGTCAAATCGGGTCAAATCTACCGAGTCGGGCAGACGAGTCAATGACCCAGCTCATCAGACTGTGCCACCGCAATTTTGCACTTGCCTTGCGGTTCACAGACCAAGATGGTTGATGTGATTGTGTTCTGAAGACTACGACCAAGATATCCCTCTAATTCATTCACAGCTTCATCAATTTCATAGCAAACCCATCAATTTCCCTTCTTGAGTTAACATCGTAAATCACCTTGAGCTTCACTCATTACTCAAGCAGCTCAGTTATAACCATGTCACGCACCATCACCATGCGATCCTCTAGCTTCTCCACCATTCTCCGATTTACCCATTAGCTCATCTACAAGCACCACTTTTTGCACACGGAAAAACCCCAATTCCATGGCTAGAGCAAAGAACACTCTTCGCCACAGTAATCATCTCGACTATCGCACTAGCTATACTCATTCCATGCCTCGCTTTCCCTTCAACATTAGCAACAAACCCATTCAGCTCCAAGTGTGACCATAGCAAACTGACAAAGAGCTCTGCTCGCATCACCAACACAATGTAACCTCCATCACCGAACTGTTTGCATCACATCACTTTCGCAGTAACCAGGCACTGCACCACTTTCACTTCATTCTTGCACACTTCCTCGGCTCCAAACACAAACATTTGCAGCCATTCTGGATTCATTCTCCGATAATTCATCTTAAACCATGGACCCATTGCAACAACCCATGTCTGCTCCGTACCACCTTCTCTAACCATCTCAATTCATAGATCGAGCAACTTCTCAAACCCTGATTTCTTCTCTGCTTCATCAATTTCCAACAGTAGCATTGAGGTCTCGTTCTTTATCCACAAACCCCCATCTGTTCTCATCTAATTTAGGGCCATCAATCAATTCCGATTCAACAGAACCAACATAAACCCCATCTGTTTCGATCAACCCATTCTTCATAGCGATTCCCAGATCCATCTCTTCTCGACTTGCTCTGAATTCAACAGCAGCATCTTTAACAATACCAAAACCCATCTCTATGTTCTTGAGTTCATGGCCATCTCCTGTCAAATCTTGATTCAATCTCTCGCTCTCAACAACGGCGAGCCATCGATCCCTCTCGATTAACAACAAACCCTAATTCGAACTCGATAATAATGACCATGACTACGTGTATCAATTTCACCTTCTCTTCTCGATTAATCGAACCCACATCCACCATCTCTGGATTTCAAAATAACGTGACCATAGTTGCTTTTAATTCGGTGAAAATGAAGAACGACTCAATGAGAGAAATCGATTTTTAGGGTATAGGCATTAGAGTGGATATTCACCACCCGGTCACCCCCGATAAGGGATACCCAAATGGCCGCCCCTTACCCTTGGCTGGTCTCGTGTTTAGTACTCCTCCAAGAGCTACCCCTTAACCCGAACTGGGCTCCAAATAGTGTTCCTTCCTTGGTGAAATGACCTTTTTGCCCTTTGGCTCAAATTGGGTGGTTTCTTCTTCTTTTCCTCCGTGCGACTCCAAAGTAGCTATAAAACTCAAAACAAGCGTAAAATACATAATTTACAAGAAAAAATAGCAAAGAAAGCATAAACTACTAGATAGTAAATTAGGTGTATTCTACACCTATCAATGTACAGAGCATAGAATGTGATTCCAGCTGAGCCATATATAAGTAGACATATGACAGTTCTTTTGTTCATGTTTCATTGGCTTCATAGAAAATGATTTCAAATGAAGTCTGAAACACCTGGCGTCACATGAAATCGAGGGAATATCGGTACACTAACAGGTTTTCAAGAAAGATCAATAACAACACATAAATATAATCACAAAAATGTAAATAAGGATATAAAAATTGAATATTAGAATCAATGGAAAAAATAAGTGGTAGAACATAAGATCATAAAGAAAAAGCAAATAACAGAAGCTTAAGAAATACAAACATTAATATAAGGACGTATCCAAAATAGATCTCAGATCTACATTTTTTTTCTTTTTTTAACATTAGTATAAGTTCTATAAGGTCTAACAAATCCATTAAATACTCTGCGGACCAAAGTGATTGATTTTGTATAACAACATCAATTTATAACTCAAATTTTTGGATTCCAAGGAGCACATCCAACTTTGTTCAGTATTCAATGGTATTTTACAACATATGAGATATCTACATTTAGTAAATAAAGTTTTATGGTTACAATTTAGGTGAAACTTAATATTCCTTACCCTCGCTAAATCAACACATTCTCCCTTGTCTTCGTCAATCCTATGCAACCTACTTATCCAGCCTTGAACTCCTCTCCATCTCATGCAAGCTAATGAGCCAGTACTTTGAGAAAATTAAAAAGAAAAATAGCAAAAGAACCAACCATGAGATTGAACTTAATATTACATCCTAAAAAAATGCAGTTATGACTTAGGAATTGCACAAATGATTTTTGGGTACAAATTAATGGACGAATGTTCATGGTTCATATAACATATCAGACATAGGTGTTGCCGAAAGAGCCCACCAACACAATCGTATTTGATGATCTCCCCGTACACATCAATCGAACCATTGAACGGCCTCACTCTTATCTTTTTCATAGCCTTGGTAAATGCATAAGTGCTCCTTGAAGCAGCCAGTTCTACCTCAATCAACTGCATAAATCAAAACATTTGGCTAAATGTAAGTTAGTAGCGGTCCATGACATGTCAGATACACTGCAATGTTATATACTTTTTGACAACCTCACTTGAACATCAAGTATATTTAGTTTTTAGAAATAAACTAACAAAAGTCACTCTTTTAGTTTCGCGATGAATATTAGCTCTTGTAGAGCTTTGAGGTGAGTTTGATTGATAACATGGTCACATTATGGTTTGATTTTTACAGGTGACACAGATAATTAGTCTTTATGGGGTAAAATGGCAAAAGTAAACTCTCGTACCCACTGCATAATCTATCTTAGCATCTACCTTCACTTTTGCACATGGCAGTGAAGGTAGTTACTATTTACTCACACTTCGTATCTAAAAACCTATGTCGGAAAACTCAAAAACATGGGATATATTAGAAGTTATAGGACCATAAATGATTTAATAGGATTTTCTCGTAGAACCGTGATTGTTAAAGTTATATTGACCTCACCTAGGGTTTGAGAAAACTACCGACTGATGTAGAACTTTGAATTTAAATATCATTTGTGGTTAATGTGAAAAACTCACATATTACTATGGGCATATAAGGTTTAATTTCTAAAACTAAGTCCGAAAGTTATCACGTGACTCAACATAGCTAAAGGGATACATCTATGTTTTACAACATATTACTACGCGCATAAGGATTAATTTATAAATCTAAGTCCGAAAGTAAGCATGTGACTCAACATAGCTAAAGGGATACATCTATATTTTATAACATAAGTTAGAGACCCAAAAAAAAAAAAAAAAAAAAAAAAAAACGTAACTCAACATACCCGAATGACAAAACACCACAATATACTTTTGTAAATCCAACTCCCACTGAGCCATCATGATATCATATACTCATGTATCTCCTATACCATAGTTAAGCTATCA
The DNA here is from genome assembly GCA_023531295.1 of Papaver armeniacum. Lineage (NCBI taxonomy): Eukaryota > Viridiplantae > Streptophyta > Magnoliopsida > Ranunculales > Papaveraceae > Papaver > Papaver armeniacum. Next base: position 925,653 of record JAJJWW010000903.1, read on the forward strand.
TCATACACTCTTGTGCTTCCTACTATCGTTGCTAAGCCACCATCGCATTTTCTTGTCGATTTCACTACCATTTGTTAGGCCACCTTCGTATGCATGCGTACCTAGCATTCGTTATGAAAATCCAACATCATGCACTCTTGTGCATTCCTCCTTTACATCCCGCACCCGCTGAAATCTCTAACTCCGTCTTCTAAACTATTACCGGAAGCACAACACGGAAATATTCTCGAAGCATAAGAAAATCGTGAAAATTTTCAAATCACATGTAGGCCACCGGTTTTTTCTTTGAATATCTCGCCACCTTTATATTTCTTGTTGATTTGTCGCCAGGTAATATCACGTGGGGTGACCAATATGATAAGTAGAAACTGGTATACCTGAGATATTATTGAAAATACAATGACCTTTATTTAGCACCAACATTTTGTGGTTTCTGAGAATAAAGATCATTGCATAATTAACACCTAGTGCAACGGTAATTCAAATTATACAACCAATATAATAGCTACATTGAAGGTACCAGGATATACGAACAAAACCTTTTCGATTGGAAGGTAGCATATCACAGTTACTATATCCCGCACATTTGCCCGATCAACAGTGTTTCAGAAACTCCCCAAAATTAAAATTTCCCGTCAATGGATCCACTAATAAACTATAGAACTGTTATGTGATTGAACTAAAAATAACAAATTAAGAATCTAAAATGCCGATAGATCAGAATTTTCAAAAAAAAAATTATGGTCAAATTTTCCTATGGGAAAGTCTCGAGCAATGCCCGACTTAAAAATTTATAATCAAGTGGTGGTAACGCACAATCAAAACTATATAACATTTTTTTCATCGATCCAGATTATCTCTCGGTGATCTCACATGTTGCCATTATACAATTCTACACATATGTGTATGTGATTTTGATGTGTATGTGATTTTGAGTTTAATTAGGGAATGACCACCACTCTTATTATTAGTATTCTGCAACTATGTCCACTCACCAACTCTTGCAACCCTCATTATACTTAAACATAATTGATTAATAGACTATCCTCATACGTGAACACTGGTATGTCATTTTATATTTGTTTTTCTTTTTCCTTTCTTGCAAACCTTGTTACTTTAAATACGGAGCGTTATTCTTCCATATGTTATATGTAGCTCGATCTTACGGAGTAAAATATTTTTACCTAAAAATTCCATTTATGGAAGCTTCTTTCTCTATATAGATTATATTTGTAGGAGGCTGCAATTCGAACAATGCTCCCATATTTTGGCAATGGCATTTAGATTAACTTTAAATCAGCATAGAAAAGTACTTGCATATACTGGCAACCTAGAGACACACATCAACTATTGTACGTCTAAAAAAATTTAACTTTAAAACAATAAAGAATAGTTCTCACACATACTGAGAATGACCTAATGGATAAGAAATACAATCTAAAATAATTAAATACACGTCCAAACAGTAACTTTTCCTCAAAAAATGCAGTAAAAATATAAACCCAACAGATAAGAAATACAATTTTTTTTTAAATCTTGCATATATATCCTAACCCCCCAAAAAAAAAAAAAAAAAATCATCCTGTTGTACTGAACATAAAGTAGATGCGAAGGTACATCTCCAACGAAATCGTCGCGACACTTGCTGCAAGAACCACGGTTGCCCCCATATTCTACTTTCTTGTTGCGAATTAGGAAAGGATTATATGTGAACGGCTACACAGATCGTTGGCGCATACCTTGTTATGTAGCTTCTCAGTCACCTCAAGCAGAGGCTTTATGTTTTCATAAGGATTCTTTTCTTCCTCCAGATTGACTTTTACCCTTGACGTAGCTGTAGTACAAACGCTAAGTTAGAATCACATGGCATCAATTTTACACATAAATAAGCGGATAAATTATTTTTTTTACCCATGCGATCCTTCACGTATGTGCCAATTACCATTATTACATGCCATATGCCAAGGAGGCACAAAACAGCAAGAACAAAAAGGAAAAAACAAAAATAGGGAGATTACAGACACTATTACATGTTATAAATCTCCCAGTTTTCTACTAAATCATCGAAGAAAAGACTCCCAAACACTTTACATGGAAGTCCCATTGAAATAATAATGATTTTACGGTGGTAATAATGTCTTGCGGACTTTGGACTGCCAAGGTATGGATGCCACTCCTTTGAGCCAATTTCTATTTAATGGCTCCTGGCATAGAGGTTTGCCAACTTTCCATGTGGCTACCTTCCTATCACCAGCCAATCAGTCATGCACAATGATTTTTTAGACAAAGACAACGACCATGAGTTCATGAATCTATACTCGTGATCCTTAAGCCCTTAAGTAATTGAATATACGAAAAAGTTCTTCCGCATATAATCAAAAATATAAATTGCTCAAGATGAAGATATGAAAATAAATACTGGTGCATTTTAAAGAAGACAGAATGCATATATACACAAACTGTGACCATATTATTATGTAACATTTTCCTAAAAATCATAACATTGTTGAACTGAAAGAATCAGTATTTTCAATTCTCTCTATTTTTTATTTTTTTTCTGAAAGGTCCTTATGGTTTCATTTACATGACAAACCATTTTTGATAACTTTTCATGGCATATCTGAACCTGACTTTGTGGGTTGGGGCGCTCAGCTGTAATAATAGCTTGACAACTTTTCTATAGGCATTGAGTATATACATTTGTAATGTAGGAGAGGAAAACCTGTAAAATAAATTAATCTATCGTGGAAATGAAATTTTAGCTATGGGATAGTTACCGTATGATTTAAATGATACGCACCTAGGAAAAAAAGAGGAAAAAAACATGGTCATTTTCAACACCATCAAAATACCGACCAGATTCCCCTTGTCAAATCGATGCTAACATTTTGAATGTTTTTACTACCTGGTCAAATATTGAAAGGGAAGGTACTTGGTATGAGACATGAATGAGGAAATAGTATTGAAAAGAAAGGTAACGCTAGGTCCACCACTCTCTAAAAATGGATAAGGTTGATAATAATGAATTGCAAGAATTAGGTTAATTATGAAAGAGCAAGCCCTTTGTCGCCTATAGTAGAGGTCTCAAAGAAACAATGTTGCAAAGGTATATTCGAGAAACAAGCTAATACATAAGGAAATCTCGCAAAATTTCATTACACTAATAAAGAAAATCATTTCATTACACTAATAAAGAAACATCATTTGTTGTCCAATTATTTTTTTTAATCAAAGAACAAAACTAATAATGGCGGGATTGAAATGAGTAAATAAGAGAGCGAAGTACAATGAGGAAAAGAAAATTACATCATTCACTCAAACAAAGTGATTACCCACTCTACTTGCAATTATCAAGGATTACTCTAGCATGCAGGACCTCGATCGGGGATAACCATGAAAGTCACGCAGGCACAACAAACACACACAAAAAAATTGTATCGTGCCATTATAGAATATCCAAATACCAAAACCCATAAAGCATACAAATGCGTGAACAGAAAATTGACAATGAAACCTGAATCATATTTTTAAAAGAAGAAAAAATAAGTAAAAATGTATTACCAGAGAAGTACCAGTAGCGGAAAAACAAAAAGGAGAAAGGACGGAAAATGGATTTGGGCCGGTTAGCATGTCAAAGCGTCGCCATCACCTCAACCCCTTCCCCCAAATATTATAGAAGGAAACATAAACAAACACCCAAAAGTCTGATATAAGCAATTTCAATATTGAAATATGTACGGCTATCGTGGTTGTAATCTTTTTTTTAGTGAACTAATCGTATGATCTGCCAATACATAAGTGTAAATCATAAGAAAAGACAAATTAAAGAATTATCAAACAAAGGATGTCTTTAAGGTGAACCACTACCATTATTAAAGGCAAAGAAAGAGTTCCCCATCGTTGATTCGGATTACTACCCATTCAGACCTACAAGAAATTAAAAAAAAAGTAAATCTATAAGGAATAACAAATATGTATATTTAGATGTTGAGTCCAAACACTCGATGCATTCGAATCCGAGAACAACAGCCTTCTCAAGGTTTAAGAGAGGAGTCGAGAGAAGAATAAGAGTCTCAAAGTTGAAATCAACATATACTAATCGTCTCGCTTTAAGAGAAGACAAAATTATATTATATTATTCCATACTTAAAATGCTCCATACTTGAAATACGTTAACATACCTAATATATACATGTAAGGGTTAAGAGATGATTCCTTTTATGCCGTAGGTCTTAATAATAGAAACCGATCTTTTTGTCGCGCAAGAAAATAATTTTGTTGTTGAGAAAAACGTATTGTATTTCTTTCGCTAAATTTGGCATGAGAAATTAATGAATAAATATTTAAATTTGGTGTAAGACGTCACTTACAGATTTGTGTAGTTGCACCTGGATTTGTTTTCGAAAATACATCAAAGTATCAAACACGAACGAGAATATATATATACTATATTCTTAACCTAAAAAAAATGGAAATTTTTTGATTGAGCTCTTTGCTTAGTAGCAGAATTTGAGCCTTCCGAAAATACAACCAATAGATGAAGAGAAAAAATCTTTTATTGCCTTATAAAATATGGAAAATTTATTTCCGCATAAACGTGATAATTAAATTTCGGTAAAAAAAAATCTATTCTTAGCCCTTAGATCGGATCAATTCGATTTACAATTAACTGGTCACGAAATGTAAAGGCTAACTTGTATTTCGGCCAATCGGGAGCGAGGGTTTTGTTCACCGGCCAATGGGAGGGGAGGTAAGCGCAACTCTCGACATGGTGTGAGAGATGTGGTTGGGTGTTTAGGTTGTTGATTTATAATTCTTTTATTTTTCTGTTTTAAGTATAATTATAATCTAAACATGGTAAGAATATATACTGAATTTAAAAACGGCAAGAATATATCATGAAAGGAAATAGGTAAAAGGATTTCTTCTGTCAAAGTTGCAGCTTCATCTCTTCAGTCGAAGTTGCATGATTGTAGTTAGTTAATTCATTTCACCTAGATGATCATCATCACTACTTCTATTCACCTTAGTCTATTCTCTCTCTCAAAATCAAAACCACTTTCATTAGAATATATCTTACTCTTTCTAAGAATCCATCACCATCTCCTCCGTTAATGGGTACTTTCCAGGAATTTGATATGGTCACGATCTATACTTCGACTGAATCGACTTGTGAATAGCTTATCAGAAATCCGCAGTCCGATCTTCTAAATTCCTAAGCTCTTTAGGCCAATCTAAAATAAGAACAACGATCGCATTTTCATTGACATCACTCTCAAGAAAAAAAAGTTCCAATTATTGATCCCGTTCATATTGATACAATTGAACAATTTAATTAAAACTCCACAAATTAGGTACAGTACAAGCTAAATGAAAATCCAGATTTTTATCTGTCTATCTCAACAACACTAAATGGAAGGATCGGACATAATCAAGAAAGAAACTGCATGGAAACTTTTCATCATATATTTTCCCCCTTAGCATACGAGTCTTACTTGCCATTTTAAGATTAATCCAACTTATTAAAAACAAAAAATTAAAATAAATATAAATATTAGATAACTGTTAGATTTTGGACAGCCAATAGCATAAATTTGTTACGTGTGCACAAAGTTGGACTCATCATTTTAGTCTCACAAGATGAAGAAATAATAAGTAAATGAACCCCACGTGGTGGGATAAATGGACACGTCTCCACTTATGTCTAACTCATTCACCTGTATCTATTTGTATCACAGTTAAGTAACGCTCTCCTTCCACTTAGTATGTAAGCCGTCGATTATCAAACAGACGGTGTAAGATGATATTACCATATGGGGCAGCTCAGTAATTGCACCCACTAAAATCTCATCTCATCAGATGGGAAATTGACTACTTACATGAGATTTTACTCGTTTGACGGTCCTAGACAGAAAAGCAAACGGTATGGGCATTAAATCTATAATCTATTCTATTACTCCCCTTCGTTTCGATTTACTTGACGTTGTAGAGTTTTTCACGGATATTAAGAAATATCAGAGAGAGTAAATTTTTTCCTATAATACCCATATTAATTCCTACTTAAAGACTTAAATGACCTAGTTTTGTGTTTCTAGATTGTAGAGAAAGTTGTCAATCCCATAACAATTACTTGGGATGAAGAGATGATGAGTAAAGAAGTAAACAAAATTGAGTATATATCCTCCATGGGGTATATTTCAAAATTAGAGTAATTGTTTTTTTGTTGATTCCCATGAGAATTAACTCTCTGGTGTGATTCCAAAGTAGGGGTAGATTAGTGAAAATTGGAAAAAAAACTAAAACTATCATCTAATTTGGAACACAAAAAAACCCCTAAAAGAGCAAGTAAATCGGAATGGAGGGAGGATATAAAGGAACCCCTTAGCCACTATTAGTTGAAGCTGTAAAATTTGGAATTCCAAATTTACCCCCGTTTTCTATAACATCTATATTTTCCACAAGAAAAATAATTTGAGGGCATATCCGTAATCTTAACAATATTTAATTAAGAAGAAAATTAAAAACAAATTAATCGACCAAAAGTTTTAAACATATCCACGATTTGTAAAATTAAAAGAAAGAAATCATCTTCTGAATCAAACCCTTATGCATCTCTTTTCAATAAGAATTGGGGGTTACAAGAAGAAGATTGTTGAAATTGAAGAAGACCTCTTCTTTTCTTAGGAGGATTATGTTTTTCTTATTTTAACTCAACTATCTTCTCTTGCTTCATCTGCACCAACAAAGAAGAAATTGTATGATTTCTTAAGAACCTATTCGTGATGTGGGCTTGATGGTTGGTAACTGTAGAGATAAAGATGGAAAGATATAAACAAAACAAAGAAGAAGAAGGGTGTTCAGACTTAGGATGTGTTATTTCAAAAATAAAAAGAGCGTGATTGATATAGCACGCGTGCCGGATGTTCTTGTCTATTATAAAGGGAACTCCCCTTAGGCACTGTTCATGAACAGTGCCTGAAGCTATAAATTTTGAAATTCCAAAATTGCCCCTAATTTTATAACTCTGTAAAAGGTGTCATCTAAATTATACGAGGTTAAAAAGGTAAAAATGGAAAAAAAACAAATCACAACTCAAGAGAAAAATAAGAAATGGAGAGAGTGGGTCACGTTCGTGCGGGTTCCCATGAGGACAAAGAAAAGTATGTGCGAACTCCCCTTAGGCCTTGGGCACTGTTTAGAGATTTGAAGCTGCGAATTCCTAATTTCCAAAATTGCCCTTTTGTCATGTCCACACAAATTATGTGTTATTAATAAAAATGGGGGTATGTTAGTAATTTACTTTTAAACTAAGGCTATTACCAGATTGTACCTGAAGCACGTGCGGATAATCTTGTACATAATGAAAAAATGCGGGCATTTTCTTAAAAGCATTTCTCCATATGGGCATTTTTTTAAAATTCCCGATGAAGTTTGAAGCTGAAAAATATTCTTTTATTGCACTATATACATGTCACATTGCCCCGTTTGCAAAAGAGAGATATAGTAAGCATGAGAAACTATGATGAATAAACGAATACTAAGAATTGGTCAATTGACTCATCTCTAAAAGCTTAACTAGAAACAGACTCATCATCAATAGTTCTACTTCTACCCCCTAAAACCAGAAAAGAAAAACATCACTAGCAACAATCCATTCGCAAAAAGATACTTCCTCCGTCCCTAATTAGATGAGCTACTTGTAGTTTGCACAAATTTTAAGGTAAGGAGGAAAGTAGAGTATATTTAAGTATTTTTTACAATTATACCATTATGGGCAATAATTAGTAAAATTTAGAAACGATTTATCTCTTAAACTATACCACGGTTTTTTATAAACTTTATACCGTTGAAAAACATTTTAAAACACTTGTGCAACGAATATAAACATGACTATCAAATTATACATATTTCTTATAGAAAAAATAATCAATTAAAAGGGTAGTTTAGAAATATCCCCTTGGTTAGTGAAATAACTCATCTATTTTTGGACAAAACTAAAAACCAAGTAACTCATCTAATTAGGGACAGACGGAGTACATTAAAAAAAGTACGTGGCTACATTGGAATATTATTGACCAAATCACATCCTTACATGTGTTCATCACCTCGTATAAAATCCCAGTCATCAAAAAATCTCAAGGACAAGAATAGTAAATTCACCAAATTTTAGTATTATTAAAGGACAGGGACAAGGGAATCGACTTGCTTCCGCTTGCCTATCTCTCTCATTTCCTTGTAGTCTCCACGATCCGCGATGATGATTCAATTCGGGGTTCCGGGTTGGTGTGACCGGAGATTAAGTGTAACTAAACGGAGAATCAACGATAATGTGTTAGATAATAGGAAACTATGTTTTTATTTCCTATTGAAACTGTGTTGTTTCGTTTATAGGAAACTAAGTTTGGTATGGTTTGTATGCCGAGCTAAGGAAAGCTACGGCAAGTGTTTGTTTCTGTACAATAAGTCATGTAAACGTGTATATATATAGAGTATTAGAACTTTGGTTCTCTCACGTTGAGAAACCTATTTCAAACATAAATCTGTCTTGGTATCGATGTGCCGATCCATTACGACCGCTTTCTTCTTTATTTTATTTTTTTAGGGTTTCCTTCCTCTTCTCACCTACGGCCTCTATATCTTCTTCTCCATGGATACCACAGTCATTCAATCTTCTTCCACTTCTTCTTCAACTACATCCGACTCCTCTACGACTTCCTCAATGTGTACTTTCTCCGCCACTTCTTCTTTAACCCTAGATCGGGTACCATTCGAGCGTCTTCATGGTGCTGTTTCGGAGAAGCTAACGGGTCACAATTTTTTGCTATGGAGAGCTCGGTTCATACCCTATTTACAGGGTTATGATTTGGAAAAGTTTGTTGATGGTTCCTTTGCAGCTCCACCGCCCCGATTAACGAACTTCCTAACCCGCTTTTTTATCTTGGAGGCGCATTGGATAAACTCCTTCTTGGTTGGATAATGTCATCTCTTACTGCTCCTATTCTGGCCAAGGTTAAAGCATGCGACACTTCTTTCTCTATTTGGTCAAAACTTGATGCTCTTTTTGCATCTAAAACAGATGCGCATCTTATTCATCTCAAGGAGTCTCTGCTGCCTATGAAGAAAGGTAACTCAACCATGTCCGATTACATTCAGTCACCAAAAACATTGTTGACTCTCTTGCGCGCTGGTGGTGTTGACGTTTCTGACAAAGAATTCAGGCATTATGTTGTCAAGGGACTTGATTCATCTTATGAATCAATTGTTAGTTCTTTAATCACCACGATGGGTGTTATTACAACTGACGAATTTGAGTCTATGTTGCTGTCTTATGATCTCCGTGTTGCTGCGCAAAATATGGTTGCTCTCTCTCAACCACTTGCTAATGTTGCCTCTGTGACCAGTTCTACGGATGCTCCTCTTACAAGAGACGGTAAACCAGCTGTTGTTTGTCAGATATGCATTAAACCTTTTCACAATGCTCGGGATTGTCGAAAAAGATTGGATACAGTGACCTATCCTCCTCGTGACAAAAGACCACCGCCCAAGAATAATGCCAATAGGGGTAGACGACCTTCTTCTAATGCTCCCGCCGCATATGTCGCTTCTCATCAATCCATTTACGCCTATGATTGGCTCCCGATAGTGGTGCAACAAATCATATGACTAATGATCTCAGCAATTTACATACTCATTATGAGTACAATGGACCCGATCATATTCGAATCTGGCCGGAGGTTCATCCTTGCCGATTTCCAATACTGGTGATGGTATTCTTGCTACTCCTACTCGTAAGTTTCTTCTTCCTAATGTTCTTCATGTTCCACATCTCTCCAAAAATCTTTTATCTGTCTCTAAATTTCTGCCGTGATAATAATGTCTTCTTTGAATTCTATGACTCTTTTTGTCTCGTGAAGGATCGTGGCCGGGAGGTAGTACTTCGAGGAATGCTCACTAAGGAGGGTCTTTATACTCTTCTTCCTGTTTCACCTAAGCCGCTCTTGTTGGTGAACGCACCTCTTTACAAACATGGCACTCTCGTTTAGGACATCCAATACTCAAAATCAAGTTAAAGCCATTGTCTCGAAGCATAGCTTACCTATTTCTGCTATTAAATTCTCTATGTGTCAGTCATGTTTAGCCAATAAAAGTCATAAGCTTAGTTTTACATCTAGTTCTACGGTTTATGAACATCCTTTGGATCTTATTGTTTCAGATGTTTGGGGTCCTGCTCCACTTTTATCTAATGAAGGCTTTCGGTACTATATTATTTTTGTTGATGCTTTTAGTCGTTTCACTTGGATTTACCCTATGCATACCAAAACCGATGTTATTGGTATCTTTGATGTTTTTTATCGCCAAGTGCAAACTTTATTTGGTCGCAAAATTAAAATTTTCCAAACCGATAATGGCACCGAATACAAGAAACTTGCTCCAATTCCGCAACACAATGGTACCCTACATCGTCTTACTTGTCCCCATACATCCGCTCAAAATGGTCTTGCAGAAAGACGACATCGTCACATAGTTGAAACTGGCTTAACACTTCTATCCATGGCTTCCGTTCCGCCTCGTTTTTGGTATGATGCTTTCTCTACTGCCACTTTTCTTATGAATCGTGTTCCCTCAGTTCCTACAAAGTGCTAAATCTCCATATGAGTTGTTATTTAATAGAGTTAGGATTTTTGTCCTTCGGACTTTTGGGTGTCTATGTTTTCCCCATCTTCGAGATTATCGATCTACCAAACTTGAGTCACGGTCTTCTCCTTGTGTTTTTCTTGGATATTGCGCAACTCGAAAGGGTTACAAGTGTTTGCACATTCCTTCCTACTGCCGTGTTTATTGGTCGCGTCATGTTGTTTTCGATGAATCCTCATTTCCTTTTGGAGTTCCAATTCCTCGGTACTCACGTCTTCCAAACGATCCCTCACTGTGTAACCTCCTCTCCACTTCTTTTCCCATATCTCATCCGTGTCCTCCCCTACCATCTCCTCTGCCGCTTCTATTCCTCCTGCTCAGTTTTCCCTTTCACCTCCTTTGGTTCGTAGTTCTCTTGATACTGTTCAGGTTCCCCCTGCTGTTGGCGTGCCAGAACTCCACACCCATCTGCAATCTCCGGTTGTTGCTCGTCAGTGGGATACTACTAACAGCACAGCTGCTGTTCGTTCTCCGTGCATAATTGCATCCAGCTCAACCGTCATCAATGCCCGTTTCGTTTCGGGAAGTCGCCAATGCTTCAAAGAAATTTATCGCCTACTCCAAATGGCTGCCGCACTTTGTTGTTGCATTACCTACGACGGAAGTCCAAAAGTCCCATGTAGAAGCTCAACGATGCTTTGCTCCGGCTGAATTGCTTTGTCCTTTTGTACACTGATCTCGAGAAGTCCAATGGTTCCCTACTACGGAAGTCCATCAGTCCTCTCCAGCAATAAACATCCAGCAGCCTTCCTTTGTCCTGCTTTTTTGACCGGTCTACTCCGCCACCGAGTCTACTACAAAAGTTCAAAAATTCACTTCACCCGACGTTCAACAACTTGCTCTGTTCAGCCCCGATGCTTCGCTACTGCACTGCATTCGTTGGTTCCCGGTCGTACTCACTCTCTTCGTTATTCTTAGTACCTCACCGATCAAGTTGTCTCCGCTTCTCGACCACCAACTCGTAATGAGCATTCTATGGTCACAAGAGGAAAGGATGGTATTTTTAAACCAAAAGCTCTTTTGGCTTCGAATTATACAACTATTACTGATGCTTTCTTTGAGCCGACTTGTTATTCGCAGGCGAAACAAGATCCAAATGGCGCACGTCTATGGATGATCAATATAATGCTCTTATTCAAAATGGCACTTGGTCTTATGTTCCAATACCCGGATATGAATGTGGTAGGGTGTAAATGGGTGTTTCGCGTCAAACGCCTTGCTGATGGAACTATCGAACGTCGTAAATCTCGTTTAGTGGCTCAAGGTTTTTACCAACGTGAAGGGACGGATTATGGAGAAACCTTTAGCCCGGTTATAAAGCCTTGCACAATTCGTGTTGTTCTTACTTTGGCTCTTACATCTGCATGGCCTATTCGTCAACTTGATATTCAAAATGCGTTTCTCAATGGTCTTCTCACTGAGGAAGTTTATATGAAACAACCTCCTGGCTATACTGATCCAAATTATCCTGATCATGTTTGTCGACTGCATAAATCCTTGTATGGCCTAAAGCAAGCACCACGAGCATGGTACACTCGGCTTAGTGTATTTCTACAACAACTCGGCTTCGTTGTTTCTCGCGCCGATTCTTCCTTGTTTATTCGTCGTTCACCTACCGATGTTACTTACCTACTTGTTTATGTTGACGATATTATCTTGACAACTCCCCTTCTTCCTTTTTGTAACATCTCATTGATACTCTTCATAAGGAATTTGCACTAAAAGATCTTGGGAGTTGTCTCTTTTTTCTTGGAGTTGAAGTTACAAGAACCACTAATGGTTTGTTTCTTTCTCAACGTCGTTATATAGAGGATTTATTGAACGTGCCAACATGCAAGGAGCCAAGCTCGTGAGTACTCCATTTACTACTTCTACAGAGTTAAATCCGCAAGGTGGTATTCCTTTGAAAAATCCCACTGAATATCGAAGTCTTGTTGGAGGTCTTCAATACTTGTTGATCACACGTCTTGAACTTGCTTTCTCGGTTAATAAAGTTTGTCAATTTATGCAACATCCTACGGACAAACATCTTCTTCTTGTCAAGAGAATTCTCCGCTATTTACAAGGTACTTCTTCCTATGGTCTTACTCTCCCGCCTCTTCTTCTTTGCAACTAAGTTTTGAAGCTTATACGGATCTTGATCAATGGGTGATCCAACCGATAGACGTTCAACTAGTGGTTATTGTGTTTACTTGGGCTCGAATATCATTTCTTGGAGTGCTAGAAAACATAAAACAGTATCGAAGTCCAGTACCGAGGCTGAATATAGAGGGCTTGCCATTGCTACTGTTGAACTCATGTGGATTGAGTCTCTACTTAAAGAACTTCAAATATCAGTATGTACTCCTCCTGTTTTGTGGTGTGATAATCTTGGAGCTACTTATCTTACTATGAATCCTATCTTCCATGGCCATACTAAACACATTGAAATTGACTATCATTTTGTTCAAGAAAGAGTTCAACGTGGCCAGCTGCTTGTTCGTTTTGTTTGCTCTAAGGATCAGGTTGCCGACGTTTTTACTAAACGCCTTTCGAGAGATCGTTTCTCTCATCTACGCTCTAAGCTTACTGTTTCCGATCACCCGCTTAGATCGAGGGAGGGTGTTAGATAATAGGAAACTATGTTTTTATTTCCTATTGAAACTGTGCTGTTTCTGTTTATAGGAAACTAAGTTTGGTATGGTTTGTATGCCGAGCTAAGGAAAGCTACGGCAAGTGTTTGTTTCCTGTACAATAAGTCATGTAAACGTGTATATATATAGAGTATTAGAACTTTGGTTCTCTCACGTTGAGAAACCTATTTCAAACATAAATCCTGTCTATGTGTGATAAAATTTCTGTTTCATCTTCAACTTCTTCAAACAAGGTAAGAAGTTCTTCTGATTCTTTATTAGCAGTCTCTGATAGTAAACATGGTCGTTCAAAAGCACAATTATGTTTACAAAAAATTATAGCTATAATTTTGTCTGGATCGTCTGAAAAAGAGAAGAAATTTGAGGAGGATAATCATGAGAAGAAGAAAAAAGGTTTCGGGTTCGATTTAAATCTTAGTTTAGGTTGTTTTGGTACTAATGATGATGATAACTGGTTTAGTAGTGATTCTAGTGGTGTAATCGGAGGAGGGGATTGTATTAATAACGGTGGAAGTAATGTTGAATTCACTTCGAGTTCGATTTTGGTTGGAAATGGTGAAAGTGAATGTGATTTGAAACAAGTTGATGTAATCGAAGTTGAAGATTCTGAGGTTACTGATTTGAAAACACCGGAAATCGAAGAGAAAGGAGATGTGGAAATGGTTGTTGAGAAGAGTGACATCAGAAAGATGGGTGAAGAGGGGTATATGGATTTACTAGTAGAAGCAGCAAGGTTGATATCAGGGGATTTTAAGGATGAAACAGACGAGGAGGTGGAAGAGACAAAGAATCAGGATGAGAAAACTGAATTGAAACGAAGAAGATCGAAGAGAAATATAAAACTCTGTACGAAGAATTTGAAGATATTTCACCAATCGTGAAATCAAAAAGAGGTAGGAATCAAGTATTACCTCATAAATACAGAGACTCTGTTCTTGATCCATGGAAATCAACTACTAGTATGAGATCATTTAGGAGGGTTTCTAATAGAAGCAGGAAGTGAAAGTTTTGGGTTTTCAATTTTACTGTATTATTATTAGTTTGATCTTCATGCGACAACAAAAAAAGAAAACCATTCCAGAAAAAGAAAGAATTGTCTGAAAAATGGGTAAGAAAGTTTCAGATTGATTCAGACGATATTAGATTAATTAGTAGTTTAATTAAGAGAGGATCAGAAGAAGAACCCCCAGAGAGAAAGATAAGTGTTGAAGATTCTGAAACAGAATTCAAGATTGGGTTTTGTGGGGTTTCTGCTGCTACGTACTTTTTGTCTTTTGTTATCACACGAAAAAGGGTACTCATTTCTCCATTAAAACTCTATATATGTCTTTAGTTTAGGTGTAGCTGCAGTGGTACTGTTCCATAGAACTGGTTTTTGGTTTGTACATAATTTTGTTAGTAAATGATGCAACTTTTTAATCTATAATATCTTCTTCCTGGCGCACTCTATCTCTATCATCATCAGTTAAAGATTAGGTACAGTGTAAGCTTTTTGATTAATTTTGACCGGCTGTTGTGTTGAACGATACCGAGTCAATTCGTTAATTGAATCGTTGTATTCATTTTTGGTTTTCCTCATTGAAGTATGATATGAAATGGGAATTGAATATGTTTACTTTTTGCTGTTTACTGTGTAAGTTTTATATTCCATTAATGTTTCTGTCTATGGTCATGTCAGGTTAGGTGCATCTTTGCAACTTTGTTGTTCTTACATTCTTTATATTGCTGTTTTCATGAGTTCCCTTACCTCCGATTTTGTATATGGTTGTTGTCTTGGCTATTTATATGTCGGAAAATATTTTGCTAGAGCATTTTTTGAACTAGTAGTTTTGTGGCCGTTGGATACTATAGATGTGATGTCATGAATTCACAAATTGAATTAGCAGAAGAGAAGAAAGATGCCATGACATATAAAGTGACCAAAACGCTGAATAGTTCGACGTTATATAATTTTTCCTAGGGGTGTACAGAATGCCCGGAAGCCTGCGTCCTGCCATGTACCGCCCGGGTCCGAAGGAGCCCATGGGCGCCCGTCAGCCTGTCATGGGCTATCCCGGCCTGCCCGATAATTATAAGTGGGCGGATCCGGGTTTTTGTTCAAATATTGGAGTCCAGCCTGTTAGCCTGCTAGGTAGCTTGTTTAGTTACCCGACCTGCTTGACTGCCAATAGCCTCGAATAAAGTTTTCTACTAGTGTGATGGATTTCTCAAGAACTTAAATTTCGTATGTGGACAATTTATTGGGGTTAGAGAAAATTCCGAATTACATTTCACATTAATGAATATGAATTGCTTGAACTATCATTTGAACGAGTTACAGATATATCATCAATCATCAAGCCAAAAAAAAAAACAAACATATATACTTTAAAATTTTGAATTATCTCTTGGGCCCGAGACCTGCCCGGCCCGACTCGGGCCTCGGGCCTGTATTGTTTCACGGGTATGGACGGGCCATGGGCATAAAATTTTTGTTATTGCACGGCCCGGCCTGTTAAACTTAATGGGTAGTAAGGACTACAAGCCCGTCCGGCCTGGCCTGTGCTGGCCTGCCCGGCCCGATGTACACCCCTAATTTTTCCTGGAGATAGAAGGAAAAGAGGGAGAGAGAGAGTAAAAGAAGGAGAGAGAAAAGGAAAAGAGGGAGAGAGAAGCGTAGAGAGGGAGAAAAAGAAGGAGAGAGAAGAAAAAGATGAAAAGAAATAAAGAGAATTGATAACGCCGAATCGTTAGGCGTTTCGCTGCTAAATTGGCCATTCCATAAGAGTTAGAAGGTTACCCTATTTTACGTGGATGACCAATCTCGCAGCTAAATATCTAGCCCATAGGTTTTGACACCGCAGTGAACCTCTTACATTTTTGTCTTGTGAGGATTGGAAGTGTAGAGGAGAAGCCATGCCATGGAAAGTGAAAGATACAAATTCGTGAGTCAAGACTCAAGACTCCACTAGTATTGTACCATCACTTACGTACACTCATGGGCCCTTTCGTATCTGGACTTTGTGGGCCATCTTTTTACTGTTCGTAATTTAAATTGTGACGGGACACTCCCCAACACTGATCTGTTCAAAATGTAATCAGAAAACCGCGATTTCATTTCCCATATTTGGTAGTAACATTTACAGGCTGAATGTCACCAACCATTAACGTCCAAAATACCCCAAAACTATTCCATACAACCGCTGGAAGTTAAAATCATTACAGCTGGTAAGGAATCTGGCTAACAGAATGTTGACACATTTCTTATAGTTACAGAGATCCAGCGGATGTGGTTAATCACGTTTTATTCGATCAGCATTTATAGCATGGTGAGCAGGGGTATTCATGGTCGGTTTTGGTTCGGTTCCAGTCATTTGGTATTTACCTTTGTTTCGGGCATGTGCGTATACTGACCATTAATTTCCAGGCATTAGCAAATCATGTTCTGTTTCTTACGTTTGTTGTTGGTGGGTTTTTCTCTGACTTCTCTACCAATATTTGATTAGAATTCTACTAATATAATAAATACTTGATTAATATTTATTGCTACTGTGTTGCAATTGGCAGATATCATGCTAAGAAAATGGTCTAACCGAAACGAAGGCGTATTTGAAACTCATCGGTCGACGTGCAACACACGTGCACTCTACTTGTTCCTTTTAAGATAGCTAGCACTTCCCTGTTAAGCGGTTCTTCAATTGTTGTTGACTCCTGAGCCTGTTCCTTGCCCTTGTCATTCTTGGCAGCAAACTGTTGTTCTTTCAATCGGTTTTATGCAAGCTTGCTACGTTAATGTCTCAGCTTCTTACTTTGTATCTTCAATTCCTTCTCGGAAATTGGTTAATCTATTTTAATCTTCCTTTCAAAAGAAGAAAAAAGAAACTCAACGACTAGGATATAAAAACTCGTCTGAAAACTCGTCTAATAATCAGCTGTCCTTAGCGGCTGATCTTCTCTACTCAAATTCACTGTCTTGGAACACTTCTCTCACTGAAAATTCCTTACCTAAGGCCATTACAACAACAATTTTTTTTTTTATTGCATCAGCATGTACCCGACCGGGCCTTGGGCAATGGAATGATTTTAGTGCTAGCTTTTCTTTCAGCTAAACCAATAAAAAATTTCCACACAGACGGGCCGGTACTTGTTGACAATATAGCGGGTTATGCCTCATTTCAATTCCATGTCCCCAGACACTATTATAGAACAACCGTTAGATCAACGAAATCAAATATAATAACTAAGCCCTAAATTGAACGGTAAGATCTACAACCCCTTATAAGTATAAGTAGTATACTTTTCTAGATCTTTTTATTTGCGCCTCCCCTCCAAGAGTAAGAAACCAAAATCCAGTCTCTTCAAAACCACAATCCGTTAATGATACAGATTCAATAGCATGATCATCAACCTCAAATTATATCAGTATGATGATTTTTCCTCTCAATGTTATGAAATCTTGGGCTTGGCTTCCATCACTTAAGAATGGATTTCTATTTATATTTGCTACCAAGTGATTTTTATTCCCCATCCTCAAGATCCTATACGTCAAAAACCTAATCCCATTTTTCGCACCCTTCAATTTTTTTTTTTTTTTTTTTAATTTCTCTATGAAATTAGTAGAAAACAGTAAATATAGGGTTTTGAATCAAAAAAGAGAAGAAGGGAAGTGGTGGTACATTGTTGTATCTCGGTAATGAAATTACTTGAGGTAATAACACTAATCTTATTCTGATTATTTTCATCATTTTGTTCAGAGTGGAGTAAAATTGTTCATAATGTCATTTAGTTGTTGTTTGTATGAGTAACATTAAATCTTAATGTAAGAGAAGTAAAAGAAATTGTATGACAAATAAATGACTTGGGATTTTCTAAGTTGATGTGCTTCAATTTTCTAAGAAATTGTTTCTGTCGATTATAGGTCAACGAAAAGGTATGAAAAGGGATTTTTTTCATTTTGTTAATATAATTATGGATTTTCTTAAGTTAGTTCTTTTTGATGAATGCCCATGTTGTTTAGTACTGTGATTGATAGTTTAGTGGGTTAATTTTGCTGTAATTCAGGATTTTGTTTTTATCCAGTAATATTTATTTTTAATTGTCTCTGAATTTGTCAGGTTTGTCTTTTCATGAATTGTTAATTGTTGTTGCAAATCTTGAAATTGATGGAAGTGTTAATTTCTTGTTGTCCTGCTGTTGGGTTCAACTAGTGTGTTTTGTGTACACAGTGGTGCTTTTCATGAGTATCTTGAAATTTTATTCAGAGTTGTTAACTGTTAGTGGTCAATACTTATGTAATTTGAATGTTATATTACACTAATGCTTGTTTGTTGGGTGTATTGAAATGCAAGTATCATGGAGGTTAACAGTAGCAGTGATGATGAAGACCAGAACTAGTTATTGATTGTGATGGCGAGATTAGGGTCAAATCCAATCAACACTTGCAGTAACAGTTGAGTTCAAAGAATTTGTTGTAGAAACTCGGAGGATAAATGGTGAATATAAGATGGCTGAAAAGATTGACGCGAATGGTTAAATTATGAATAATCCACTGATTATTTGAAGAACCTAACCAGAGACATGAACTCAAGTGAAGAACATCAGGAAGAAGCAGCAAATGTCGGTGGAAAATTTATTGTGCTGTGCTCCCCGATGGCCAAACTATGCAATGCAAATCTGGTCAGTTGTCTACTATCTGTTTTTTCTATTTTTCTGTGGTTGTGCATAAAACCATTTAGGACTAGGAGAAGTATCTTTATCCTATGTGTAGAATTATCTTAATCGCAAGATTTAGTAGTTGAAACTTATTGGTTAGTCCAGTGTACCACAGACAGGACATTCAGAATCTTAGGTGTGTCACCATGCTTGATCATGAACAAAAAGTAGCAGTACTTCGGGCCATTGTTGACGTTGCATGTCACATGTATATTGCAGGTCACTTCTTTCATACTTGTGAATCATTTCATGGGTTGAATCATCCTTTGGCAAATGCAAAATGGGTGGCAAAAGTTATGTTGGAGCGCTTTAAAGCTCATCTCTTACTACAAGCCTAAGGATTTCATGACCGAGGTAAACAGATGCCATAAAGTTGACATTTGGTACTATTCTGCTGGGCATGGGTATCATTTAACTTTGGAAAAGATATTTGGTAGTTATGAGGCTGGATATAAGATGATTCCTGCACTATGTCAAGAGATTTTTGATGAGAATCCTAGGAATATTGCTTACTACAAGGCAGATGATAATGGGAGGTTAAAGTCACTCTGCATTGTCAATCTAAGATCAGGTGGAACTCATATAAAGGGAAAATATGGTGGTACATTGTTGGCGGTTCTGGGACTTGATGCAAATAATGGTTTATCCCCCTTTGCTGTCAGAAAGCAAAGAAATTTGGATGGATTTACTCAGTATATTGGCACCAGAACTAAAGCAACATAAAAGGGCACTAATGGTAACATTCGTAAGTGACAAGACGTAAGTGACAAGACAAAAGGGATTAGTAGAAAGTATTGCTAGAAATTTTGGAGATGTGAATCACTATCATAGGTTCTGTTTATAAGAATTTGAAGACTAAGCACCCTGGAAAGATCATAGAATTCATAGCATGGAGGGCAGCAAAGTCTTACAAGATTTGGATGGAAAGATTGGGAGAAGATAAGGCTTCTGCAGCAGAGTGGTTTACTGACAAACCAGTTGAGCAATGGGCAAGGGCTTACTTTGATAAGTCTTCAAATTGTGATCATATGACATCAAATTTCTGTGAAGCGTTCAATGCTTGGATTCTAAAATTGAGGTTATTGCCCATCAAAAAGTTGGTGCAGAAATATCATCTTCTAATGATGAGAATCTTCTTTGATAGAGAACCAGTGGGAAGAAATTGAATGATGGTGGTGTGGTCCCTAGAGCGACTCCAACTATTAAGAAGCATCTGTACTTCAGCCGTGAGTTCACAAATCAGCCATCTTCTGATGCCCCGCAAAATATAAATATTTGTAAATGTATAATAAACATCCTAACACAAAACCATAAGATCTATAGGAAACTTAGAATCTGTCGACATAATAAAAGGATACTAAATAAGATGATTATATGGTGATCACATAAGAGAAGAAGCAGAGTTTGAAGAGTAGAAGAGAAAGAGGACGAAGAAGGAAGGCAAATAATAGGAGAAGAAGAGAAAAGTGGTTTATTTTATTATTTTTTTTAGTGAAAAACAGCCTCCGGAGCCTGTAAGCTTCAGTTTTTTTTTTTTTTTTTTATAGCACAAAGCGCCCTTCACAAAGCATTTTGGGGCTGAAGCGCCAAAAAGTGGTCTGATATCACCCCAGAATGCTTTTTTAAAGCCCGTTTCACAAAGCATTTTGGTGCCGTGATACTTGCCCCAGACCATAACCCTTTAAACATGCCAACTTGAAATCAATAGCCTTTAATTATATCAAGGATCATATATTAGGCGAATCAAAAATTTCATCTTGCTTGTTCATAACTAGTTCCCTGAAATCATTTGAATCTGATCATCTGATCTAGTTGCTTGATTTTAATATAGGTTTGGAAAAATAGAAGATGGCGTATTCAGGAGGTTTGGGTAGACAGTTGACTAGAACACTAGAAAGAAACTGAAAATCTAAGTTTTATGATTAAATTGCTGCCACCGCTTTTGATATATCCAATGGTCAGACGATGTTGTAGATTTTGAGGCTGTCACATGTATTGTTAATTAGGAGTGTGTAAACCATTAGGCTGTCGCATACTGCACTTGTTAGTTGAGTCTAAGTAGCTTTACCTGCCGCCGGTTGGTTTGTTAACCATGAAGGGAAAAAATATATATTGATTTTCTAATGAAACAGTTGATGCTCATTATGCGTGATTTAATTTTGTTTTCAATTAACATGGATTGGCAGTACATACATGAGAGTATTGGTTTTTTACCGTAAAATGCATTAAAGGGCCTGCCATGTGAAAATAAAATAAAAATATGCACTGACAATAAAATGTGGAATTCTGATCTAAAAGTTCTTTCACCCTTGCTCCTTCCTGATCTTAGCTTATTTTTGACCATCGCTATCCAAGTCATCCTCACATGAGCTACAGGGGATCACCACATTTTGAGTAGGTGGTTCCTCAAAATGATAATAACATCATTTTGAGTAGCTGGTTCTTTTTTAGGTGATTTCCATTTATACGCTGTAGAGTTAGCTGGATTTTGTCGATTTCATCATTCTTTCTGCCAATAAATATTGGCCCAGTGAGCCAAAAATCATTGTTGTATAGAAGAGCAGCAGAAGGATAGCTTTATTAGAAACGAGGTACAAAGAATTACTTGCATGCTACGTGTATGATTTCAGCAGCTTTTCCCTTAGTTCAACAGTTGAACCAGTTGCTCCAGCAATCAAGAATTGATCTTCTCATTCCTCAGTAATGGACGAAAATGGAATTGGCATGAAAGAACACCTTGAACTTGAACTGAAGAATCAATGCGCAAAAGAGTAACTTTTAAGTGTTGTTTATCATTTCCTGGAACACAAAATTCATCATTGGTCAAGGGAAGTCAGCATCTCTACTTATCCCACCCATTAAACATGACGGGTCCATAACAAAATTTAAAAGTTATAAATTTTCCAAAATTTCACTCATAACAATATAGCTATGTCTTCATGTACAGACTTTGTGCAGCGTGTTTAAGAAGGAATACATTTTCTTGTGGTGACAAAGACTTATTTTTTGTGGTACAAAAGGACAAACTTTTTTGTACCACAGAATCAAGTCTTTGTCACCACAAGTAATGCCAGAAGATTGAGACCTAATTATGGATTCATAGTTTTCCCTGCTTGTGTTTCTTTTGAAAGCATTTAGTTAATGGTGATAAAAAATGCATTAGAAAACATCAGCTTTTAGTACATACTGCCAAAAGCTAACGGTGGCCATGTCCAGTGAGTCTGAGGCTCTCATACATTAAGGCTGGTACTTGGTCTTTGTCACTGGCACAGATTCGTAGTTCGTCTCTAGTCTTGTTGCACAACTTGGTATTCATTTTACTGTTCGATATACACTATATCAGGGAGCTGGTCATGGCCACCAGCTCCATTTCACCTTTTGCTGACCACTCATTGAGCATACTCTTTGTAAATCAATACTTATTATGGGTATTGAATATACAGTTCCATTTTCAGATCATCCGATGTATACATGGGATTAACGTGTGCAGCGTAGCGTGGTTAAGAAGGAATACAGAAAAGTTTCTTCAGGTAGAAGGTAAAAACTTCGTCACATTTTTGGGTTAGTGAAAAGATCATCGAACAGAATGAATTTTGAACTTCTAGTTTAACTATATAGCATCTTTGACTTTACTAACCCACGGATGTCTCGCAGCACTACGAGGGAGGGCGAATGCCACCAGAATTTGAAGTCTCGTACTTCAACGGTTTTTAATTTTGTTGGTCTCGTGCTGGTTCTATCGGATTTGTCACAGTAAGCTGGAAAATTTCGCATAAGATCCCGCCCCTTGATTTCCTTCAACCAGGAGGTGTAAATCATTGGTAGCGTTTTTTCGACGTCATTTATGTAAGAAGGGCAAAAGTCTAAAAACTCGTGTTAAGTTATGCCAGATGGGACCTAAATATGGATTAATTCTTTAACTTTAGGTTATCACAAATGCATATTTTGTCTTACACAATTCATGTATTTCAGATGTTGCCCAAATGAGAGACCTTAGCTGTGTACTCATAAAGTTGGTATATTTAGCATCCACTTTGAAGACCTATAAAGTTGTTAGGACTAGCTAGGGATCATAATATGAAAGAAAGCGAAATCAAACGGAATGAAAATAATTCCTACTTTTTCTAAATCACCTTTTTTCTACAACTGAACGGAATTCTGTAAGTTTCCTTGAAGGGAAAGTCTTTGAAACAGAATGTCACTACGCCAGCATGTCACTATGCCTTAATCAAGAAAAATGAAAGTTCAAGGGTAGCCAGAAACATAATCACTTTTGAGAAATATGCTTTTTTATATTAAGGGGTTCAGTGAATCAGTAATTCACCTTCTTTCTCCCCTTCTCTGAGAATTTGTTAGAAGCTTCTCATATTCATTCTCTCTCCGGCAATAGCAGCGGTGAGTGAAAGAAATGACGACCGAGTATATATTATTTTATAGTACATTCTAAGTTGTTTTAAAATGTGAATGATATCTCCGGATTGCTTTTTTTTTATTTTTTTTTGATATTTCTTGTTGCATTTCTTGGGGTTAGATTATTTATAAGGTAAAACAAGATCAATTTTCTTTCTTTGTATGATTGATTGATCTCTGTATAGTAATAGTATCGATACCATCTAAGAGTGTGATTCTTGATTTTTAGAGTGCTTCATCATACTGGAAGAAGAATTGTTTAGAGTGAGGGAAATATCTGGTTTGTTAAGGTAATTTTTTGTAATATTGTTTAGAGTGTGGTTAGTATTTCCAAGAATTTATTTGAGTTTACACTTTACAGTTCTCTTCTCTTCTCTTTCTTTCTATGGATTTTGGGAGATTATTCATACGATCTCTGCGTATAGTAATGGTATTCGTACGATCTAATTGCGTGATTCTTGATTTTTAGGGAATTGGAGTTGAAAGCCCAGTGTAATTTGAGATCTTAGTTGGACAGTATCATCACGGTGGAAGAAGACTTGTTTCAAGTGTGGGAAGTATCTGGTCTGTTAAGGTAATTCTTCGTTTTTGTTACTGTTTTTTTTTTCTACTTGTATTAATCTCTTGGCAAGGTTTTGTGGTTAGTATGATGTCCTTGCGTTTTACTATTCTAGTTCACGATTGAGTTGCGTTGAGACATATTGATTTAGGGATGGCTAGAAACCAACTTAGAACAAAGAAACAATGAAAACATTGAACTCAGATTGGGCTCTGTTGTTGTAATAAAGTAGTTTGTCGGAAGCTTCATCAAAATAAGAAAAAGGATAAAACAAAATTACAAAAAATGTGAGTAAAGATTAGGTGTCCCTCTAATTGGTAGTTTATAATTCTCACCACCTATGAACAAAACAAAAGACCAAAAACATCTTATGACCTTCTGTTAGGTGGTTGATTTTGACCTTATCATGAATGATACATGTACTGCTTTACGATAATTGATTACTGTAAGCCTCATAAAAGGAAATTGGTAAGTGATGGATGACAAGTTGTTTCTCTGCAGTGCTTGGGAGGAGAATTTGTGTCTCTTTAGCTTAACTGCATAATCATTTTTGCCATCTCAGTTTACCATTGTGATAATCCAGGTAAAATCTAATCTCAAGGATGAAGCGTATTTCTGTACATCCACACTGTTCTGGAGGAAACAACGAGGAAATTCAAATGCCTAACTCAGATGAAGAAAGGGTGATAGTCAATTCTTTCAGAGGGTGCATGCCATGCACCACTCTGGAAAGACTCTCAAGTAAATTGCTTGTCAACAAGGAGACAGTATACAGGTGGTGTGATTATTATAGGACTGAACTGTTGAGTATGCTAGACATACAAGAAGATCCCAGAGACAAGCCTAATCTATTTAGATCAAGTGAGAAGATGTCAGAGGTAATGTTGTTTAAGCCTACGTGCCATGTGAGAGACCAAGGATTTGCTCCATTAACAACTCGACGCCTTCTTCCCCTCCTATCCGAAGCCTCTGTAACTTATATAATTAAGGAGCTACAAAATATACGGGTAAGTTGACTATAGATATTTCAAAATTACCAGCCTCCCATTTTTTAAAAAATTCTAATAATCTAGTTTGTTTCAGGAGAATAAAAGGAAACAGCCTTGCATCAGAACTGATTTTAATCAAGTGATAGGTGAAACTAGCAAGAAGATGAAGAAGGTCCATCTCGTTTCTGGAGGACAAGAAAGAAGCTTTGTTGAAAAAAGAGTATCAGATGCCAAACGCGGGAAGGAACTACAACACCAGTTCCAAGCCGAAGAAGTAGAGAAGGTATGCATAAGTTAACTTCATATTACTTGAACGATTTTATAACTATTAGTCTGACTTTTTGTTCATTTTCTAAATACTGTGCTTGGTGCTGATTCTGTAGCAAATTCATGACTTGGAGGAGAGCGAGACGTTAGAAGACTTGGAGGAGAGCCAGAGGTTAAGAGATAAAATATCAACACTGCATGACTTGATAAATCCATTTGGATTGACTAATGAAGCCTCAGTGCTTGAAGATGCATATGATTATATTCGATTTCTTCATAACCAGATTGAGATGATGTATACTTGGCTTTATTACCATAAAAATGATGTGCAGGTATGTGATTCAATCAATTAATAAATGTGTATTACAATTAGCACTTCAAATATTCTGATTCGTATTAGTTGCTATTTGTCAATCAGGATGCTACCGGAGAAATGAGGAATGGCCTAACAGAAAGAGGACTTCGCCTTGCCCCTGTCTCCTTCACTCGCAACATTATACAAGATAAACCGTAATTAACATGTTCTTTTGCTGCAAACTACTTAGACGTCTTGACTCTGTGAATCAGCTGATACCACAAAAACCAGCTCATAACCTTAAATTTTTAGTTTCATATTCCTAGCTAGTATATAATGAGAGATGTTATAGGAGGATTAAATAAAGGATACTAGTAGATGACTCCTGGCATATGTTTTTCAATGTAGTAGTTGAAACATTATTAGGTTCACAAGACTAGTTTGACTTGGTTCTGCAATGTTTAAATGTTTTAGTTTTCAATCTTTCAAACCAATATTTGGGCTCACAGGCCTTATCAATTCTATCTTGATGCAGAACAAGGATAGTCACACCTGACCTGACAGTTACAACTTTCAAATAGTATCTAATACTAAGTATTTTCAGTTTCTAGTTTCAGTTTCTTATCTTGTGTGTCTGATATGTGTGTTAACTGCCTGTAACTACGTACTAGTATTTAATCTTAGGATAGTTTGTTATCAAATTACAGAGATTTCTGTTTGTTCTGTGGATTAAGAATATTTTGTCTTGTGGATTCAAGACAACAACCTTTGTTTCTTGGATTCGAAACAGTGTTTTGTGGATTCAAAACACACCTTGTGGATTTAAGGTTTTATGCGTCATATCTCTTGCAGGAACTTGCACTATTAAAATCTTAGTAGGTAGGAAAAATCCATCTTTCAATTTCAATTATTCAAGCAAGAAAAGTGACACACAAAATCATAACCACTCCGTGGCTAATAACAACATCATGGTAATAGGAATTGAAGTACTATCTAATGAGTAACAGAGATATAACAGATCTTACTTGCGTCCTCGAGGGACCGATTTCCACAGTTGTCTTTCTGACTTTACTGCACACTATTCTTATTTTTCAAACCACCAGGTTCCATTGATGGGCACATCTGCACTCACAAGATTTAGGTGTAACTGCAAGATACAAGTAAAAACCTTTAGGATACCAGAAGTTCATCTAAAACAGTCGGTATTTACAAGTAAAACTAGCAGCCGCATCAGAACTGGACATTACATAGTAAGACTAAGATGACATTAACAAAATGAAAATTAAGAATTGATACAAGCCAATAATTCGTCAAGTACGCAAGTTTTGATTGACTACGATAGCCCCTCCTAAGTGTGACTTTATTTATAAGAGTTTCTTGGTGGAATGTGAAGGAAAACTTTTGTCAGTCTTGCTAGGCCATTTAGGAAAATGGGTTTGTGGTTTTAGATTGAACGACTCTAAACACTAATACAGGAAACATTACAAATTTTATGATTGACATGGGCATCATCGACATGGTAGACTGATTTTGCAAAATAAACAAAACTAAAACTTACTAAATAAAGGAGAGGTCCGCAAGAACTCTCATAGTGATAGAATATTGTGACCTGATTTTCATGTGTTGCTGAACTTGGCATCTAAATGTACCCAAAAAGAAACACCTAGTAGCTAGCCTGACAAATTGACAATATTAGTACCAAGTACATTTGACTACTAAACATCAGTAATCTGTGCAACTTCAATATTCATAACAACCATTGCACCAGGATTGATAATCCTCTTACTAAGGACCAACCTATTCTCTTCCAATTTTTTCCCTTGAAAGATTCAACAGCTTTCCTCAACTTCTAATCCTGTAGTGATAACTCTAAATGTTAGTACAATACTTACTGTAATGAATTTGAATAGAAGGGGAGCTAAATTAAACAGACAATTAAGGAACAACAATGTGTTCAAGCAAATCCATGCTGCATACAAACAAAATAACACAATCCCCGTAAAATTAACGTCGACACGGAATAATAACTGCGGATTTAAGTTAGTTCAAAAATGAGCAGAAAGGCAGTTAAATTAAATGGGCAATTAGAAACAACAATGAGTTAAAGCACATCCATGCTGCATATAAATGAAATAACACGATCCAAGTAATATTAATGCCCGACATGGAATAATATGTGCATATAAAGGCCTATTGAACTTCAAAGCTTAAAGAGCTTATCCCATCAAGGTTATCAGGAAAACTCAATGTACAGCTCCAGCTAACAGTTTCTAAGTTTGGCCAGAAGATGAACTATAAGATGCCTATGTTGTCAAAGGCGTCGCCGAGGCGCCAAAGTGGCCTTATTCTGCACTTGGACGCCACGCAGTGGGTAAGAAGATGTCACTTTAAAAAGTGGCGCCCAGGCGTCGCCTTTCTAGGCGCTCAGGCCAAGGCGCCAGTTTGTTGGGCGCCAAAGTGGCATTTTTATGCCAAGAAAGGAAAAAAATATTGCCAAAATCTTTTGAAAATCTTTTTCATTAAGTCATACATTAATATTTTAAAACCCTAATCTAATTATGTTAAGAAACACATCATTTCTAGCTGTTTTTGTTAATTACTTGACAATAGTGAACAACATAGTAAGATGCTTATTCAAAAGAAGCCTCACCTCTCAGGAGTGCAACCGATCTTTGCTCGCCTTATAGGATCACTGATTCTCCTACACAAAACCACCAAATTCCCTTAAATTAAAAAAATGGATCCAGAAATGACGAAAAGCAAATGTAACCCCTTCATAGAAAATTCCTTTTCCCACTAAGCTAATTACTAATAATCTATATATATGCCTTTTCAGATTCAAAACTAAACCAGTTGGAACATGAACAATCCCAACAAATCAGCATCATATATCCTTTGATACAGTATCATAACACGAATTTCATTCAGTCAGCTTAGCTGAGCACCAAATAATTTCATATGTTTGATGAATTGGGAAAAGCCAAATCAAAGTTCTAATACTACAAGCAAAACTTGATGAAGAAACATAAACATGATTACCGATTAGGATCTTCTTCTTCCTCGTCAGAAACAGATAAACTCGAATTCCGAGTTTCTTGCTTATTCTCTAAACAACGCAATTCAACATCCATCATCCATCATCATCCATATCTACTGCTTCTACCTTTCATCTTTCAATTACCCTAATCAATTACCAATAACCAGTTAACAAAACCCTAAAAAAAACTAAAAAATCAATCAAAAACCTACAGCAAAAAGATAAAATCACCAATTTTGAAAAGGAAATTGGACCGTTGAAAATTTTCAAACAAAGAATGGTTAATTGATAAAAGAAAAGTAAAGTAATTACCTGAAGAATTAATGGCTGGAAATGAGAGGAACGACGGGGAAATCGTTGAGAGAGATGGTGAAGAGAGTTTGTTCTTCTTCCCTTTCTAAAGATTATCGCCCGATTGAAAGTAAAGAAAAGAGAGAGAAACTCAAAATAATATGAAAAGATGTGTCCGTTAGAGCATCTGAAGTATTAGGCCACATATGATTTTAAAAACTCTTAACAAGAAAAACCTCTCCAGTGGTTAAGGGTGTACCGGAACCGAGCCGGACCGACGGACCGAACCGGAACCGTACCTGGTTTTGGACCGAACCGAGGTACAAGGTACAGGTATCGGTCCAAAAAATAGGAACCGAGGTGCAGAGTGTGTGTACACGGTCCAATACAAGTATGCCGTGCGTCTAGGACCGAAAGTCCCGAATAATAAAAACCGTTAGATTTAGGGGATAAGGGATCAGTATTAGCCATTAGATTAAAGGGGATATATAAACTAACATAATAGGGTTAGGGTTTCAGTTCCCTTTTTTTCTTTTTTTTCTCGTCTCCTCTCTCTGAGAAGGAGAAGAACTTCTTCTCTATTAACCCAATCTCTACCAAAGTTAAGTAAAAAAAACCCCCTCAAATCTTCGTTTCTTCATCAAACTGAGTTCGTATCTCTTTGTACTACAGTTTTTTCCTGTTTTCTAATTCCGGTGTGAAGAAAATAAGAAGAACAATTTCAGAATCTTAATCACGGGGTAAGTAATCTTTACTGAAAATTCCTTATTTCTTTCTTTCTTAATCACCTGATTTGTTTCATCTTTTTTGTTCAATTTGTTTTTAATTTTTGTATGCCTGTGATTGAGATTGACGGATTTTTGTTTTTTATTTTTTTTTTCTTCAGAATACTGGGTGTAGAGTTTCAGAGGAGAAGCCTGAAGAACTGATCCAGTTGAGGGGTATGTGTTCTTCTTTGTTTATTGCTTAGATTTGATTTTGGGAAACTTGATTGTTTCTGTTAGGTTCAATAGAATGATTTAATGATGGGTGTGGTGTGGATGCAATCAAAATCTTTTATCTTTTGGGTTTGCAATGTTTAAGCATCAAAATCTTTTAAGGGTTTGCAATGTTTAAGCATCTGTAATTTTTTGAATGCACTAATAGTGTTTGATAAAATTGCTCATCAAAGTGATATTTCTTAGATATGTAAAGCTGTTTTAGACTTTTAGTAAATTGCTCATCTGATTTTTTTAGTAACTGCAATGTTTTAGTATCTTTCTTTATGTTATGAGTGGTTTTGTTGCAGTCATTGTAGTATCTTCAGTGGCAGAGAATACTTGTGTTTCATTTGTCATATGTACATGTAAATATCTTTTTCTATGTTTATTGAATGTTATTGAATATGTGAACTTCTTTAAATGACTGTTCTTTTGGGACCAAACTCAATTGTGTTATCATATTTGGAAATTGTATTAGTAGTCATGAGAATTATGTCTACAAGTTTGTTCAAGTTTGTATCAGATTTGGAAATTGCTTTGGCTCTTTTTTCCTTCCAATAAAATTTTCATTTCTTGGATAAGGGAACTCTTCTCTATCGACCTTATTACTTGTGTTTGGCAGTAATAGATATAGTCTAATAGTTACTAACTGCTATTATTTGTTTTTGCAGCGTTACTTGGTCCTATCAACACTGATGACACCACAAGTGTTGCTGACATGGATTAGAAGATCAAGATTCAAGACTACTGCAACACTAGCTGCACTGCTAGTTGTTTTTTTCTTCAGATTTTCTCATTTTCAAGACTTAGTGTGTGTGTCTGTGGCTACTGCCTACTGCCTACTGCTACTTGTTCTTTTTTCGGATTTTCCAGACTTTAGTGTGTGTGTTTGTCAGTTTGTGTGCTACAGTACTGCCTACTGCAACTTATTTTTTTTGATTTTCAAGACATTCTTTGTTTGGTTTGCTAGTAATATTGCTACTTATTAGTTGTTGCTTTGAATGATAATTTGAGATATTAGTATTACTTAATATATTGAAAAACAGGTACTTAGATTGTCAGAGAAAAAGATATATATTTATGTCTGGAAAAGTACCGACTGGCACCGGAACCGTACCTGGTACCGGCTGTGTACCGAATGGTACCGGAAACGAGGTACAAGGTACAGGTACCGGTCCAAAATTTTGGAACCGAGGCTAGGGAGGTACATGTACTCGGTCTCGTCAAGAACCGAGCCGAACCGTACCGTGTGCACCCTTACCAGTGGTGGTTGGTTAGTTAAAATTTAATCTGATATGGAAGTTTGAGTTTGGAAGTATGCGTATTTGGAGACTCTCATCCATACTCACATCATCAGTTTGTTTTTATTTTATTTATTTTGTTAGATTTTGTGAATTAACTTTGTACAAATAAGTGACAAGTGTATCAAAATATATATGAATACAACTTCTACTGGAGATGCTTATCAAAACCAAACAAATTATTTGACTCTATCTTGTTGAAGGAATGCATCATTGGAGAAATGCATCAAAGGAGGTTGCAAGAACTTGACGACGAGGAAGCTGAAGATAAAGAACTAATCGATACTCTGATGCTCGTCCATACGGCAAAATACCTAGAATTCCAGAGCCACAAGAAATATTCTCAAGAAGATATAAGATCTTCTCCAATGTAAATGAATGTGTTTCATATGTGGCATAATTTTTAAGACATCTTCTAGATATAAAATCCTAAATATTAGGGAAAAAAAATAATTTTATCTCCAACCCATGAAGTTCAGTATATTTCTTTTACTTATTTGTAGGTATATAATTGGTTAAAAATATTTTCATATTTATTTTTCATTAATTTTAGTAATAAAAGTGTGAAGACATCCTCTAAGTGAATGTCTAAAACTAGAGGTTCACTTAGAGGATTTTTAACTTTTTTTTTTGCCACACCATCCTTAAATCAATGGGTTGGAGATGACTTTTTTATAAATTTTGTTGTGTATCCTATGTGGATTAAGATTTTTTTCTCCACACACATTCCATTGGAGAAGCTCTAAGTATCGAGGGAGGTAATTTTACCACAAGAAGCTGATGCACTATTATTTTCTTCCTAATTTTGTGTACTCTAAATCAATATTTCCAACATTGATTCCGCATGCCTCAGCATCTGGTGAAAAAGGTCATTGAAGAGCTTTGTCGAGTAGAACGTCAATGTAATTATCAGTTTGATGCACTGAATATTAGAGGTCATAGTCCTGAACAAAAAGTTACTTTGGCTTTAAGGATCCTAGGTTATGGCAAACCAGCGGATTCGAATGATGAGTACCTTCATATGGGTAAAACAAATTCATTCACTCACCTTTCATTGTTTTATGAAGTAATGATAAATCATTTTGGTACAACATATTTTTAAAAACCAACCGAGGAAGATGTTTAACAAATATTGAGGGAGAATGAGGAAAGGGGATTCCCAGGAATGCTAGGTAATCTTGATTAAATGCATTGGGTATGGCTAGAGGTTTAAACTAGGCAGTGCTAATACGTGCACAACCCATCACAACACGTGAGTTAGCATAACACGTCACATTAGCTTAATGTGCCTGCTGGGTCAGGATAGTCGGCACTGTAATACCCCAATTTCGGCAGCGGTTTGCCGAATGAAATATAAGTAATGATTTGTCCATCCCTAACGCGGAGGACTTTTCGGCACAATTGGATCCAGAGTTGATAGAACACTCCGAGTTAAGCGTGCTCGAGCGGGAGTAATCCAGTGATGGGTGACCTCCCGGAAAGTTATCGTCGGACAACCGCAATGGCGAAGTGGGGACAATATCGATGGAGGGACGGGTCATTACAAATGGTATCAGAGCCGACGACGGGTCACATGCCGAGGGTGGGAATGTATGCTTAACGGGGTTGTTCCAGGTGCTTGTCATGATGGGCAGGGAACGTCGGGGATTCGGGCTTGCGAATGTGTTCTAGAGATGAGGAAGGATCCAATTTAAGGCGGTGGTATTGTAATACCCCGATTTCGACAGTTGTTCGCTGAACGGAATATAAATAATGAGTTGTCCTTCCGTAACGCCGAGGCCTTTTCAGCACAATTGTCTCTAGAGTTGGAAGAAATCTCTGCAGTTAAGCGTTATCGGGATGGAGTAATCAAGTGATGGGTGACCTCCCGAGAAATTGCTGTCGGATGACCATGACTATGCCAGTTGAAAACCCCACACTGTCGGATAACCTCAGTGGCTAAGTGGGGACAGTATCCATCGAGGGACGGGTCATTACAGGCACAGTGGCACAACACAGCACGTGGCACATCACAACATTGTTACGCTAACAAAGCACGTCATAACATGTATATAATACTGCACGGAAAAGAACGGCACGTAACACGGCGGGCTCTCCTCTTAAGTTGTGCCGACACGTTTTACACCCCTAGGTATGGCATGAATGCCTTGGTTATTGGGCCGGTCATTATAAGGGTCATTATCCAAAACCAACTGTTATCCTTTAAGATGTTTCTTATAATGATTGTTGGATATGACACACTTTTTTTGGTCTTCGGATTTCACAAAATGATATTAATGTTTTGCACAAGTCGCCTCTGTTTGAAGATCTGACGCATGAAATTTTTCCCAAAGTCCGTTTCATGATCAATGACCATCAATGCACTCACTGATATTATCTTGCAGATGTAACTACCCATAATGATCAACATTGGTTCAATATTACCGTCATCCCCCTGCCGGTGCATTTGGCCACTCATACCGTCATTTCAACAATTTCCAATGTCGAATGTGCTTTTGAAATTTTGAAGAGGAAATTCGCTATCATTTGTGGGCCATATCGTGGGATGAGTCCTCGTGAGATGGGCAAATCACTAATATCCACACAAGAGAAAAGGAGAAAAAATATATTTTTCAAAAAAGGTATGCGTTAACGAAATATGTAGGTAGGCAAAAAACTTATATCGGCACCTAATGCATGCTTCAAACAGTCTGGAGCCATGGTCCACCACTGATAAGTGTTCGAATTTGCACCCCGGCGCAGCCATTACCCTCTCTACAAAGCCAAGATAGTTCTAGTGTACAATTTCTTATCCACAGCTTCGACCACCAGTCCAGCAGTGGTGTTCTTTTGAACACTCTATTCTGTATTCCGTAATTCATATAGTCTTTGCTCAAGTATTTAGTCAATTTGCCTCTCTTCATTCTGTCCCCAAATCACCGCAGTTCTTTTTCTTCTTTCCACACTATAGACTTATTTCTTAATTATCTCATAAATTGTTGCTGATTACACTAGATGTAGTAGTAGAAAATCCTACTACTACACCCCTTAAACAATCTATATATTAAATTATGAAACCATTGTAAAGAACACTTAAAGAGATTTTATCTAGTTTAGAAATCAATACAAAGAAGATAAAACCCTAACTTGGGAAGCAAATAACTTTCTCTCTCCTAAAGTTCTATCTCAACTCTCAAAAAGACCCCTCTCTCACCACAAGGGTGGCTGGTCCTATATATAAGAATTTTACATAGTGGAGGTGTTTATGGGTAAAAATCGTTTCTGCCGATTTCGGTAAATTCGGTAGGTGAGTGAGAAACTGGTTCAAAACCTAAACAAATGTGCTGCACGTGAGCACTTTATAGATTCGAGAGATCAATCTGTACAAGTCCGGCCTAAACCAAGAAATGGCCGTTCCCGGACTTGCTTCGGTCACAAAGTGGAGGAGAAGGGTTGATTTGGGGAGGAAGCAAAGAAAGGTGTTGAGACCGAGAATAGTGCAGGAGAGTAGTGTCTCGACTTGTATCGAGAAAGTGAAAGCTTCGGAAGCTTGCAAGAGATGAAAGCTTTTTGGAGAGCTTGCAAAGTTGCCTTTTCTGAGAGTGTAGTATTTTTCTCCTGACCGAGACTTGTTGTCTGGTGGAAATAGGTAAGACCTATTTATACAAGTAGAGATTGAAACGTACCCTGGCCTCATGAAGGAAGAGAGTAAGGGTGAAATAATGGGAGGAGGTGGTAACCGCAAGGTGTTTATGGGTGAAAACGTTTTCACCATTATTTCCTCATTTATTTGACCGCTTTATTCCTTTTCACGCTTTCTTAATGTGAGCGTAGTGTACGCTGCAAGCTGTGACCGCCAAACCAAAACCCTAGAAAGCATCCCCCAGTTTGTGTTGATGTCTCGAGTGTTGGTTGCACCTTGAGTGCAAGTGGCGCTGCTAGTGGCGTGTGTGGCATGTGCCATTGGCATGTGCGGAATGCCCTTGTTGCGGGTTGTACCACGAGCGTAAGTGGCAATCCCAGAGCTGCTAGTGGCGTGTGTGGCATGTGCCAATGGCATGTGCGGAATGCCTTGGTGGTAGGTTGTACGTTGAGTGTAAGTGGCAATGCCAGAGCTGCTAGTGGCGTGCGTGGCATGTGCCAATGGCATGTGCGGAATGCCTTGGTGGTAGGTTGTACGTTGAGTGTAAGTGGCAATGCCAGAGCTGCTAGTGGCGTGCGTGGCATGTGCCAATGGCATGTGCGGAATGCCTTGGTGGTAGGTTGCATGGTTTGCAAATTAGGCTACCAACGTGGGTTTTGGCGTGTGCCAGTGGCGCGTACGGTCGAATTGGCCTAGGTTGCACGGCTTGCAAGTTAGGCTACCAGCGCGCATTAGGGCCACGGATAGGTGATGACGGCTACCAGTGAGCGTGTTGGCATGTGCCAATGGCATGCGTGGCCGTTAGGGCCGTGGCCGTTAGGGCTGTGGCCTTGGTAGGAAAAGCTACCAGCGAGCATGTTGGCATGTGCCAATGGCATGCGTGGCCGTGGCCTTGGTTACCAGCGAGCATGTTGGCATGTGCCAATGGCATGCGTAGTTAGGGCCGTGGCCTTGGTAGGAAAAGCTACCAGCGAGCATGTTGGCATGTGCCAATGGCATGCGTGGCCGTTAGGGCCGTGGCCTTGGTAGGAAAAGCTACCAATGAGCATGTTGGCGTGTGCCAATGGCATGCGTGGCCGTTAGGGCCGTGGCCTTGGTAGGAAAAGCTACCCAGCGAGCATGTTGGCATGTGCCAATGGCATGCGTGGCCGTTAGGGCCGTGGCCTTGGTAGGAAAAGCTACCAACGAGCATGTTAGCATGTGCCAATGGCATGCGTGGCCGACTTGGCCTAGGTTGCATGGTTTGTAAGCCTAGGGCGCTATATTTGGCATGTGCCAATGGCATAGCGGCTTTGAAATATGGCTTGTGGTACGTGTTGTCCTGTGCCAATGGCACGTACGGCCATGTTGACCTAGTTGCACGTTTTGCAAGCCTAGGGCGCTATATTTGGCATGTGCCAATGGCATAGAGACTTGGAAATATGGCTTGTGGTACGTGTTGGCATGTGCCAATGGCACGTACGGCCATGTTGACCTAGTTGCACTTTTTGCAAGCCTAGGGCGCTATATTTGGCATGTGCCAATGGCATAGCGGCTTAGTTTGGCATGGTTGCCAATGAGTGCGATATGTAGTTTGGTTTTGGCGTCGCTGCCATGGTGCGCAGTGTGCGGCTTGGTTTTGGCGTTGTTGCCACGGTGCGCGTGTGTGCGGCTTGGTTTGGCATTGTTGCCATGGTGCGCGGTGTGCGGCTTGGTTTGGCATTGTTGCCATGGTGCGCAGTGTGAGGCTTGGTTTGGCATTGTTGCCATGGTGCGCAGTGTGCGGCTTGGTTTGGCATTGTTGCCATGGTGTGCAGTGTGCGGCTTGGTTTGGCATTGTTGCCATGGTGCGTAGTGTGCGGCTTGGTTTGGCATTGTTGCCATGGTGCGCAGTGTGCGGCTTGGTTTTGGAATTAGGTTCGTGTAAAGCCCTAATCTGGTATTTTGAAAAAATACCCCTATTAATTATTTATACCTGAGTTAAATGCTCTTAGTTAATGTGTTGCGGGTAACACTAGGTCATGGGGTTTTACGATTTTACCCCTTGTTTAAAAACCACCATCAACATTAAGTCCCGCTTAGCTCGGACATGGGCTTTGTTGCGAGGTAAGCATAAGATGGTGACAAACTATCAACAACAAACCGTAAAGAGAATTGAGGAGGCTTGTCGACCTTTTATAAATAGGATTTGGAATCCTTGCCTCGGTAGTTTTGCACAAATCGGGAGGTTGGCACAATTGGTGGGGCCGGTGCAGCTTGGGCGACGTTGGGAAATTGGCGTGAGTTGGGAAACTGAGTGTGCTAGCTGGTGGGACCGGCGCAAGGTGTGGAAGTTGTGCGTGCTTGCAGGCGTGACTTGGGCGGCCATTGGGAAGTCGGCGCAATTGGTGGGGCCGGTGCAACTTGGACGCCGTTGGGAAGTTGGCGTAAGTTGGGAAGCTGATTGTGCTAGCTGGTGGGACCGACAAGGTGTGGAAGTTGTGCGTGCTTGCTGGCGAGACCAATGTAAACAAGGAGGGAGTTTCATCAGATATCAAAGTTTCCTTGTCTTGCTTTCCTTCATGTGCGGCTTCAATTAGGGCATTATTCATGCTAAAATCTGGAAGCGTTATGTCCCTCATTGCTTCCTTTCCCTTTTTAAGATTCCGTATTTATACCCAAAAATAATTGCATCGTCTCCTCGTTTTGAGAAAAGGTTTCTTCTTGTTGGATTTCTCTCTTTGTCATGTCACGCAGATTCGAATCATCTTCTAACCAGCAAGTTCTCCAAGTGAAGGCGTGGGGTCTAATTCTTGCAAAAGCACCCCAACCAGGGTATTCGGGCTAAGAAGATCATACCGGTATGTTTTCTTATTCTTCTCTGCTCGTGTTATCCTCTTTTATATGTGCATAGATATGGTAGAACTGGGTCATCAATTTTTTTTATCTTTTACAGTGTGTGATGGGACCTTCCAGGGATGGCTGCGCCTTTAACTCTTTGGAGAAGGATTTCGGACTTGGTGAAGATCGGTCTTCTTCTCTTGAGGAAGCATTGGTTGGGACTGAATCTCCGTTCCACGAAGCTAGTGAAATCATTAAGGACCTCCCTTCCATCTATCCCCACGAAGAATAGGTGCATATTCAGACTTTCTTGGGTTCAGTGAGCATGGAGGAGGGGCGAGAGAACAAGGAAGAGTCTTGGCATGTTGAAAGATTTCAGCGTGGCAAAGCCTTTCCTCGATCCGGGCATGGGGCGGATCGGACTGTTTCTAGGTTGAAGCGTCGGAAAAGTGAACGTGTGATGGTCTTGGAGGAGAGCGCCATGATTCTTGACCCTGATGTGGATGAATCAAAAAACTTTCTCCGAAGTGTCGCTGAGAAAAACTTTGAAGGATCATATGATGGCAGCGAAATAGCCTTTGAAGTTGATGCCAAAGGTGTTGTTGGTGATACCGGAGGGGTTATGGTGGCATATGCTGGAATGGTCGTCGGGGAGGATACCGCCTGCCGCTCGTGGCTGCCGGGATGGGATGTTGAGGTTCTTCTTTGCTAAAACCGTTGAATGGAACCTTTGTTGCCCGAAGGATTGCTGGGGGAAGTACTTGAAAATAGCTTTGCCCGAGGGGACTTGTGCTCCATCCTTTGAGGGCTAGTTCCTCCCTTTTGTTATTTCTGTTAGCTGCTTAGTTCCCCTGGTGTCCCCCTTTTTTTGTAAACTCGTCTTTTCCTTCCTCTTCATCAGTCGACATTTTGCTTCCTATATATATATTTTTTTTGAAAGAGGTTGTGGTATGATGGCTCTGCAATGGTTTTCTGGGTTTTTCTGGTGTATTTCTCTGATATCTGAAGGATTCGCTCGGAGAGATATATTTATTTATTTATTTATTTTTATTTTTTTGACAAAAGGGAAATCCCTAGGGAAAAAATACAAACGGTGTATTCATCCTGGGGAATTCCCTTTTGTGGTATGATGGCCAGTGGCATGTGCGGAATGCCTTGGTGGTAGGTTGCATGGTTTGCAAATTAGGCTACCAGCGTGGGTTTTTGGCGTGTGCCAGTGGCGCGTACGGTCGAATTGGCCTAGGTTGCACGGCTTGCAAGTTAGGCTACCGGTACGCATTAGGGCCACGGCTAGGTGATGAAGGCTACCAGCGAGCGTGTTGGCATGTGCCAATGGCATGCGTGGCCGTTAGGGGCTGTGGCCTTGGTAGGAAAAGCTACCAAAGAAGCATGTTGGCATGTGCCAATGGCATGCGTGGTCGTTAGGGCCGTGGCCTTGGTAGGAAAAGCTACCAGCGAGCATGTTGGCATGTGCCAATGGCATGCGTGGACGTTAGGGCCGTGGCCTTGGTAGGAAAAGCTACCAGCGAGCATGTTTTCATGTGCCAATGGCATGCGTGGCCGTTAGGGCCGTGGCCTTGGTAGGAAAAGCTACCAGCGAGCATGTTGGCATGTGCCAATGGCATGCGTGGCCGACTTGGCCTAGGTTGCATGGTTTGTAAGCCTAGGGCGCTATATTTGGCATGTGCCAATGTCATAGCGGCTTTGAAATATGGCTTGTGGTACGTGTTGGCCTGTGCCAATGGCACGTACGACCATGTTGACCTAGTTGCACGTTTTGCAAGCCTAGGGCGCTATATTTGGCATGTGCCAATGGCATAGCGACTTGTAAATATGGCTTGTGGTACGTGTTGGCATGTGCCAATGGCACGTACGGCCATGTTGACCTAGTTGCACGTTTTGCAAGCCTAGGGCGCTATATTTGGCATGTGCCAATGGCATAGCGGCTTAGTTTGGCATGGTTGCCAATGAGTGCGATATGTAGTTTGGTTTTGGCGTCGCTGCCATGGTGCGCAGTGTGCGGATTGGTTTTGGCGTTGTTGCCACGGTGCGCAGTGTGTGGCTTGGTTTGGCATTGTTTCCATGGTTCGCAGTGTGCGGCTTGGTTTGGCATTGTTGCCAT
Organism: Papaver armeniacum; assembly: GCA_023531295.1. Lineage (NCBI taxonomy): Eukaryota > Viridiplantae > Streptophyta > Magnoliopsida > Ranunculales > Papaveraceae > Papaver > Papaver armeniacum. The sequence goes on from JAJJWW010000903.1 coordinate 965,344, forward strand.
GGTGCGTAGTGTGCGGCTTGGTTTGGCATTGTTGCCATGGTGCGCAGTGTGCGGCTTGGTTTGGCATTGTTGCCATGGTGCGCAGTGTGCGGCTTGGTTTGGCATTGTTGCCATGGTGCGCGGTGTGCGGCTTGGTTTTGGAATTAGGGTTACGTGTCGAAACCCTAATCTGGTATTTTGAAAAAATACCCCTATTAATTATTTACACCTGAGTTAAATGCTCTTAGTTAATGTGTTGCGGGTAACACTAGGTCATGGGGTTTTACGATTTTACCCCTTGTTTAAAAACCACCATCAACAGGAGGACAGCTAACAAAGCCCCTATTTTCGGATCTTACGTGCGACATCTTCGCACCTAGGTATCTGGTTGTTTCTCACGTGCTCCTCAACTTTGTACAAGTTCCACATTTTACCCGTGACTTTGTGACGTCACTGATTCCGTCATTCAGGATATGCTATTGTTTATGGGTAAAAATCGTTTCTGCCGATTTCGGTAAATGCGGTAGGTGAGTGAGAAACTGGTTCAAACCATAAACAAATGTGTTGCACGTGAGCACTTTATAGATTCGAGAGATCAATCTGTACAAGTCCGGCCTAAACCAAGAAATGGCCGTTCCGGACTTGCTTCGGTCACAAAGTGGAGGAGAAGGGTTGATTTGGGGAGGGAAGCAAAGAAAGGTGTTGAGGAGAGTAGTATCTCGACTTGTATCGGAAAGTGAAAGCTTAGGAAGCTTGCAAGAGATGAAAGCTTTTGGGAGAGCTTGCAAAGTTGCCTTTCCGAGAGTGTAAGTGTAGTATATTTCTCCGACCGAGACTTGTTGTCTGGTGGAAATAGGTAAGACCTATTTATACAAGTCGAGATTTGAAACGTACCCTGACCTCATGAAGGAAGAGAGTAAAGGGTGAAATAATGGGAGGAGGTGGTAATCGCATGGTGTTAATGGGTGAAAACGTTTTCACCATTATTTCCTCTTTTATTTGACCGCTTTATTCCTTTTCACGCTTTCTTAATGTGAGCGTAGTGTACGCTGCATGCTTTGACCTCCAAACCAAAACCCTAGAAAGCATCCCCCAGTTTGTGTTGATATCTCGAGTGTTGGTTGCACCTTGAGTGCAAGTGGTGCTGCTAGTGGCGCGTGTGGCATGTGCCATTGGCATGTGCGGAATGCCCTTGTTGTGGGTTGTACCTCGAGCGTAAGTGGCAATGCCAGAGCTGCTAGTGGCATGCGTGGCATGTGCGGAATGCCTTGGTGGTAGGTTGCACGGTTTGCAAGTTAGGCTACCAGCGTGTGTGTTTGGCATGTGCGGAATGCCTTGGTGGTAGGTTGCAGGTTTGCAAGTTAGGCTAGCAGCGTGTGTGTTTGGCATGTGCCAATGGCATGTGCGGCCATGTTGACCTAGTTGCAAGTCTTGCAAACCTAGGGCGCTATATTTGGCGTGGGCCAAAGGCATAGCGGCTTGGAAATGTGGCTTGCGGCGGCATGTGCCAATGGCACGTGCGGCCATGTTGACCTAGTTGCAAGTCTTGCAAACCTAGGGCGCTATGTTGGGCGTGAGCCAAAGGTATAGCGGATTAGAAATATGGCTTGCGGCACGTGTTGGCATGTGCCAATGGCACGTGCGGCAATGTTGACCTAGTTGCAAGTCTTGCAAACCTAGGGCGCTATATTTGGCGTGGGCCAAAGGCATAGCGGCTTAGAAATATGGCTCGCGGCACGTGTTGGCATGTGCCAATGGCACGTGCGGCCATGTTGACCTAGTTGCAAGTCTTGCAAACCTAGACGCTATATTTGGCGTGGGCCAAAGGCATAGCGGCTTAGAAATATGGGCTTGCGGCACGTGTTGGCATGTGCCAATGGCACGTGCGGCCATGTTGACCTAGTTGTAAGTCTTGCAAACCTAGGGCGCTATGTTGGGCGTGGGCCAGAGGCATAGCGGCTTGGAAATATGGTTTGCGGCACGTGTTGGCATGTGCCAATGGCATGTGCGGCCATGTTGACCTAGTTGCAAGTCTTGCAAACCTAGGGCGCTATGTTGGGCGTGGGCCAAAGGCATAGCGGCTTAGAAATATGGCTTGCGGCACGTGTTGGCATGTGCCAATGGCACGTGCGGCCATGTTGACCTAGTTGCAAGTCTTGCAAACCTATGGCGCTATGTTGGGCGTGGGCCAAAGGCATAGCGGCTTGGAGATTTGGCATTGTTGCCATGGTGCGTAGGGTGCGGCTTTGTTTGGCATTGTTGCCATGGTGCGCGAGATGCGGCTTGGTTTGGCATTCTGCTTAGCGGTGCGCAAAGATATGCGGCTTGGTTTGGCATTGCTGCCATGGTGCGCGAGATATGCGGCTTGGTTTGGCATTTTGCCATGGTGCCCAAAGATATGCGGCTTGGTTTGGCATTCTTTGCCATGGTGCGCAAAGATATGCGGCTTGGTTTGGCATTGTTGCCATGGTGCGTGATATGCGGCTTGGTTTGGCATTGCTGCGGGCGGCAAAAGATGCGGCTTGGTTTGGCATTGCTTAGCGGTGCGCAAGATGCGGCTTGGTTTGGCATTGTTGCCATGGTGCGCAGGTGCGGCTTGGTTTGGCATTCTTGCCATGGTGCGCAAAGATGCGGCTCAATGGTTTGGCATTGGTTTGGCATTGCCATGTGCGCAGTATGCGGCTTGGTTTGGCATTCTGCGCGGCGTGCGCAAAGATGGCTGGCTTGGTTTGGCATTGTTGCCATGGTGCGCAGGTGCGTCTTGGTTTGGCATTGTTGCCATGGTGCGTAGGGTGCGGCTTGGTTTTGGAATTAGGGTTCGTGGTCGAAACCCTAATCCGGGTATTTTGAAAAAATACTCCTATTAATTATTTACACCTGGGTTAAATGCTCTTAGTTAATGTGTTGCGGGTAACACTAGGTCATGAGGTTTTACGATTTTACCCCTTGTTTAAAAACCACCATCAACATTAAGTCCCCTGCTTAGCTCGGAACAGGGGCTTTGTTGCGAGGTAAGCATAAGATAGTGACAGGACTATCAACAAAGAAACCGTAAAGAGAATTGAGGGGCTTGTCGACCTTTTATAAATAGGATTTGGAATCCTTGCCTCCGGGAGCTTTGCACAAATCGGGGAGGCGGCACAATTGGTGGGGCGGTGCGGCTTGGGCGACGTTGGGAAGTTGGCGTGAGTTGGGAAACTGAGTGTGCTAGCTGGTGAGACCGGCGCGATGTGGAAGCTGTGCGTGCTTGTAGGCGTGACCTGGGAAATTGCGTGTGCTGGCTGGTGGGGCCGGCGCAATGTGGAAGTTGTGCGTGCTTGCGGGCGTGACCGATGTAAACAAGGAGGGAGTTTCTTCCGATAGCAAAGTTTCCTTATCTTGCTTTCCTTCACATGCGGCTTCCATTAGGGCATTATCCATGCCAAAAAATCTGGAAGCATTATGTCTTTCAATGCTCCCTTTCCTTTTTTAAGGTTCCGTGTTCATACTCAACGCCACTGCATCATCTCCCTCGTTTGAGAAAGGTTCTTCTTGTTGAATTTCTCTCTTTGTCATGTCACGCAGATTCGAATCATCTTCTAACCAGTCAGGTTCTCCAGATGAAGGCGCGAGGTCTGACTCTTGCATGAGCATCCCAACAAAGGTTATTTGGGTTAAGAAAATCATACCGGTATGTTTTCTTCTTCTTTGGCGGACTGTCGTACACTTTATCGCCGCTTGTTGTATAAATGGAAAATTTCCTTTTTGTGCAGAGATATCCTGTTGGAGCATGCGTTAGTGTTATCGACGAGGATGACCTAATCGTTCCCCTTCCTTCGAATCCGTCCTTGTTGACTGCTGCAGACTTGGAGGACGCTGATTTAGGGATCTATCTTACGAAATGGGATGCGTGAGAAGTCCCGGTCATACTTCGGTTTGATATGATGGAATGTATGAATACGTGAATATAACCTTCTCGGCGTGCTTTTGGAGTTTTAGGTGCACATGTACGGAATCATGTTGAGAAATTCCGTGGCTCGTAAAACCTCGATAGTGATGATGTTGAAATCGGTAATAACTGGTTGAGGGGAGTGAAAGCATCTTACGCTGGTAGTCTCCATGCATGACCTACTTTCATTATATCGCCTTGAATCCCCCCTCCACAGGATTTGATATAAGCCTATCGTACTCTTCTGGATGTGACACTTGGGATGCTCGAAATTACATGATGACATATTCTGGATAGTGTAGGCTCGGGATCCTCCGTGGCCTCGTAAAGTGTTGAAGGCGTCTTCTATACAGAGAGGTGATGATGTTCTTGCGCTGCACCCTTGAAGAGTAGAGGACCTTGTTGTGGGTACGGATTTTTGGTGGACTGTTCTTCGTAGCTTTGACAGTGAAGGGATCCCATGTATATCTTCCGTCCTCAAGTATGGTTTACGTGTTTCCATCCTTGTAGTAATTGCTACTGCGGTGAAGCTCTGGTTGGGGAGTGTGGCGGCATGACCCTTTGCAGGAAGGAGTGGCGTTGAAGCCAACGTTGATGCGAAGCCGCTGCTGGAGAACGTTGATGTGTAGCTACTTCTGGAGAGAACGTTTATGTGTAGCTACTTCTGGAGAGAACGTTGATGCGGAGCTACTTCTGGAGAGAACGTTGAAACAACGTCTTGCAACTCTCAGAGCCTTGACGGTTACCATTTTGAAGTCGGAGACCGCATCACGTTCTGTCAAACTGGACATCCCTCAAGAGAACAGAGGTTAGAAGTCCCCAGTTTCATCTATCGATCGTGCTTCCTATGAGAGGTTGGGGTTTGGGAACGGCTTCCCTAGATGGAAACGCCTGCTTTCCTGATGTAGTGCAGTTGAGGGGTGCAAATATGTCTTGACGCTACGCCTTGGAGAAACATAGAATCTCACACAACTGTTTCATCATAGACTGTACGACTTTGTGGGCGAAGTTCCCATTGTGCGGGTCTTGACGAGGGAAGGGTCTCCGTGAACTCAGGAGAGTTGTTGATTTCCCTTGCTTTCAATTTTGGAGAAGTCTTTGCTGATCTTCACGTGTGACGAAATTGGATTGCTTATCCCCTTCTACTGGTCGCTCAAGAGCAACGCGAGCCTCTTCATCTATAAACGCGCATCCTGCTGAATTATCTTTTGTCCTTTCATCAAATCAACAGCGCTACAAGGAGGTCGGCTTCTTCCGGATCGTCCAGTATCTTGTCCTGATGGTGGAGTAGCGTCTCTGGTGACGGTTGGAGCTGTCATGCTTGAAGAACCGTTGGGGTGGCGGAAGTGGCTCTGGTTCTAGTGATCGTAAGTGTATCGTGCAGAGATGACACGGTTTTGATCACGAAGTGCTGGAGCCATGGCGTTGTTTCGAAGGGATAGGATGGTGCTGGAAGGGCGCAAGATGTTAGCGATGGAAGGATGCGAACTGTTAGCACAGAGCGTGGTACTGCGGCTGGCATGCGCGTGCGGCATGTGTGCCTGGTAAGCGCGTCTGGCAAGCGCTTCTGGCAAGCGCTGGCATGCGCGTCTGGCAAGCGCATCAGGTAAGCGCATCTGGGAAACGCGTCTGGTAGGCGCTGGATCGTCTTGGAATGGGCGCTGACTTGGTGTGGCTTGGACTTGTTCCTGCGGGCCCAGTTGCCTCTTCCCATACGTAGCTCAAACAGGAAATCCTTTCCTTATTCAAATTCAAAAAGTGTTATGCTTATGAAATGGGTTGGCTCCCCTTTTTACCTCGTATTTTTGTTATCACTTCATGGTGTTAGCGGTAGCGCGGTAGTGATAAAGTAGGCAAGCATATCCCAGCTATGTACTCCAGCGTTTCTCTTTCAATTTGTTTTTTTTTTTTTTTTTGTGCTGGTGTAAACCGTAGCCATAGGTATGCCTTTCATAAACTTGTGGAAATACTTCATCATAAATAATTCTTCAAATGTCACTGTAGTAACGTCTGCTAATAGTGACAGGTAATTAATATTGTGCAAAGTAGGTATGTACGGGTAGGTGAATTTTTTTTTTGAAAGGCAAACAAAGCGCCTGGTTTATTGTGACGGACCGGAAAATTTCGCCTTTGGCACGTTGCCCCGCAGGCCGTAACTTCCCCGGTGCGCCATGATGAAGCTACGATCCGGGACTCAAAGCTAGGCAAATGCACGTTCATTTTCCCTTGCAAGCATGCTCTTGGAGCATGATGCAGCTAACTTAGCTTCCACACCGTTCCAACTTACCCTTGTTCTGCGAAGGGTTTATTAAGGAAAGCAAAAACTTCCTTAATACGGCAAAAACGGCCTTTTGAGGCTCTAAACGATGGAATTTGGCTAAATTGTGGTGACCATGTGGATCAACATGTCTTGATCTTTGGGCCGTTTCCCATCAAAATGGACTCCTCGTGAGCTAAATTACGACATTCGGGTTTTTCGCCTCCAGATAGGCTATAGCTTGCTCTTTGTAGCTTGATAGGAAGTATGAGCATCCACTTACTGGCATGCAACTAAGCCTCATCAAGTATGGCCACAATCATCTCTTGCGTCGAGCTACCGAGCTTAGATGATATGAGGGGCCAACGTGCTGGACCGGCAATGCTGCAACTCATTGCGGCTACCTACGTACCCTTCCCTACTCTAAAGGGATCAAGCATGCACCGTAGTTCATCACGAAGGGACAGAAACTTAAGCCAACTCGTTTGCATGGCCGTGTCCAAGCAATAATGGAAATGGCCTAGTCCGTATAGGCCGTTCCGTCGGAATGCATCCAAGTGATGCATGTTTGGTCCGCAATATGGCATAATGATGCCTAAGCATCAAATGCCCTCTTCGCGAGGCTACGCAACTATAAATGAGCCTTAGGCATCATTTATACTCTTAAACTAAGCTATGAAGCTTACTTGGTACATAGTCCGCATATGCACCTTCAACCAACTACCCCTCCCTATATATGTTAATTTGACATTTTTAGAACTCAATTTGGGGGACCAAAAATATTTCATCAACTCCCGTTTACTATTCATGGCCGTTGCCATGTATTTTCCCCGATATCCGGCCATGTTGGCCGTACTCTGCCAACCCGATGTCCGGCCATGTTGGCCGTCCACTGCCAACACGATGTCCGGCCATGTTGGCCGTCCTCTTCCAACCCGATATCCGGCCATGTTGGCCGTCCTCTGCCAACCCGATGTCCGGCCATGTTGGCCGTCCATCGCTAACCCGATGTCGGCCATGTTGGCTGTCCCTCTGCCAAGGTCATCTACCCAATCGACCTAATGCATCATTTGATGCAAGATTGGCTCTTGGCCAATGTAGCTTCCAACCAATGCCATATTGGCCTTAGCCAATATGCATATGCGATGTGCCTTACTTGGCACCATATATGGCCCAGGGCCAAATGCATCTCACCATGCAAAGGAAGCTTTGGATGAAGCTTCATCACAAGAAAATGGCGCATATTTTAGCATGCGCCATGCTAAAAACACGGGTGTTACATTATCACACCCTTCAAAGAATTTCGTCCCCGAAATTCAAAACCAAAGCTATTGTGGACAATCTCTTCGAGTTGGATTTCCCGAGCAAAGTCCCATACCGAAGCTCGAAATCACGGTTTCTTCAAGTCGTCATGAACAACAATTTAGACCTTCGAGCACATGTCCCATACCACCTGCCAGGGAATCCAAAAAGTGCCCACAACAAAACAAGAATCGCAATTGGCCGGTGCCAAGAGGATATCTCGACAAGGTATCCTAGATAGCATCCCATACTACCACCCAGGAATCCCTAAGGTTCACAAGTTGAAAGATGTCATCGAAATGACAAGGCAAAACTCAACGCAACACCGTGAGGACCAATCTCTAATGCCGGTGCGGTTGGATGCAAGCCACCGTCTCTGACGGATTTACCGGGTTGCCACTCGTAAGTGGGGATGCTAACCGGTCCTGACAACGCACACCCTTGGGCAGTGCCAACGTGTGGGGATGATCAGTCCCATTGTCTACCCACTGTCCCGGACGGTCTTCAGGATGCTCGTAAGCGGGGTGCCACAGAGGCCTGGCAAACTCACAAGTACTTATACAAGCTCAACTCGATTTGCAAAGTAATCGCTCTCAGATTACAAACTCTTTCCCCGCGCAGTAAGTTGGCCTACTCTCCAACTTTAAGTTTCCATCAAGGAAAATACTCGCCAATGAGTCCACTCCGCACAAGTCCCTAGAGTTTTCTCGGAACTTGCTCTGATACCATCTGTGACGGACCGGAAAATTTCGCCTTTGGCACGTTGCCCCGCAGGCCGTAACTTCCCCGGTGCGCCATGATGAAGCTACGATCCGGGACTCAAAGCTAGGCAAATGCACGTTCATTTTCCTTGCAAGCATGCTCTTAGAGCATGATGCAGCTAACTTAGCTTCCACACCGTTCCAACTTACCCTTGTTCTGCGAAGGGTTTATTAAGGAAAGCAAAAACTTCCTTAATACGGCAAAAACGGCCTTTTGAGGCTCTAAACGATGGAATTTGGCTAAATTGTGGTGACCATGTGGATCAACATGTCTTGATCTTTGGGCCGTTTCCCATCAAAATGGACTCCTCGTGAGCTAAATTACGACATTCGGGTTTTTCGCCTCCAGATAGGCTATAGCTTGCTCTTTGTAGCTTGATAGGAAGTATGAGCATCCACTTACTGGCATGCAACTAAGCCTCATCAAGTATGGCCACAATCATCTCTTGCGTCGAGCTACCGAGCTTAGATGATATGAGGGGCCAACGTCCGGACCGGCAATGCTGCAACTCATCATGCGGCTGCTCACGTACCCTTCCCTACTCTAAAGGGATCAAGCCATGCATCGTAGTTCATCACGAAGGGACAAACTTAAGCCAACTCGTTTGCATGGCCGTGTCCAAGCAATAATGGAAATGGCCTAGTCCGTATAGGCCGTTCCGTCGGAATGCATCCAAGTGATGCATGTTTGTCCATAATATGGCATAATGATGCCTAAGCATCAAATGCCCTCTTGTGAGGTTACGCAACTATAAATGAGCCTTAGGCATCATTTATACTCTTAAAGCTAAGCTATGAAGCTTACTTGGTACATAGTCCGCATATGCACCTTCAACCAACTACCCCTCCCTATATATGTTAATTTGACATTTTTAGAACTCAATTTGGGGGACCAAAAATATTTCATCAACTCCCCGTTTACTATTCATGGCCGTTGCCATGTATTTTCCTGATATCCGCCATGTTGGCCGTACTCGCCAACCCGATGTCCGCCATGTTGGCCGTCCTCTCGCCAACACGATGTCCGGCCATGTTGGCCGTCCTCTTCCAACCCGATGTACGGCCATGTTGGCCGTCCACTGCCAACCCGATGTCCAGCCATGTTGGCCGTCCACTGTCAACCCGATGTCCCGCCATGTTGGCCGGCCCTCTCCGCCAAGGTCATCTACCCAACTCGACCTAATGCATCATTTGATGCAAGATTGGCTCTTGGCCAATGTAGCTTCCAACCAATGCCATATTGGCCTTAGCCAATATGCATATGCGATGTGCCTTACTTGGCACCAGATATGGCCCAGGGCCAAATGCATCTCACCATGCAAAGGAAGCTTTGGATGAAGCTTCATCACAAGAAAATGGCGCATATTTTAGCATGCGCCATGCTAAAAACACGGGTGTTACATTATCACACCTTCAAAGAATTTCGTCCCCGAAATTCAAAACCAAAGCTATTGTGGACAATCTCGAGTTGGATTTCCGAGCAAAAAGTCCCATACCGTAAGCTCGGAAATCACGGGTTTCTTCAAGTCGTCATGAACAACAATTTAGACCTTCGAGCACATGTCCCATACCACCTGCCCAGAATCCAAAAAGTGCCCACAACAAAACAAGAATCGCAATTGGCCAGTGCCAAGAGGATATCTCGACAAGGTATCCTAGATAGCATCCCATACTACCACCCAGGAATCCCTAAGGTTCACAAGTTGAAAGATGTCATCAAAATGACAAGGCAAAACTCAACGCAACACTGTGAGGACCAATCTCTAATGCCAGGCGCAGTTGGATGCAAGCCACCGTCCCCGACGGATTTACACGGTTGCCACTCGTAAGTGGGATGCTAGCGGGCTCGACAACGCACACCCTTGGCCAGTGCCAACGTGTGGGGATGATCGGTCCCATTGTCTACCCACCGTCCTGCACGGTCTTAGGATGCTCGTAAGCGGGGTGCCACGAGAGGCCTGGCAAACTCACAAGATTTATACAAGCTCAACTCGATTTGCAAAGTAACCGGCTCTGCTAGTTACAAACTCTTTCCGCTAAGTTGGCCTACTCTCCAACTTTAAGTTTCCATCAAGGAAAATACTCGCCAATGAGTCCACTCCGCACAAGTCCCTAGAGTTTTCTGAACTTGCTCGATACCATCTCGTGACGGACCGGAAAATTTCGCCTTTGGCACGTTGCCCCGCAGCCGTAACTTCCCGGTGCGCCATGATGAAGCTACGATCCGGGACTCAAAGCTAGGCAAATGCACGTTCATTTTCCTTGCAAGCATGCTCTTAGAGCATGATGCAGCTAACTTAGCTTCCACACCGTTCCAACTTACCCTTGTTGCGAAGGGTTTATTAAGGAAAGCAAAAACTTCCTTAATACTAAGAAACGCCTTTTGAGGCTCTAAACGATGGAATTTGGCTAAATTGTGGTGACCATGTGGATCAACATGTCTTGATCTTTGGGCCGTTTCCCATCAAAATGGACTCCTCGTGAGCTAAATTACGACATTCGGGTTTTTCGCCTCCGAGATAGGCTATAGCTTGCTCTTTGTAGCTTGATAGGAAGTATGAGCATCCACTCATCGGCATGCAACTAAGCCTCATCAAGTATGGCCACAATCATCTCTTGCGTCGAGCTACCGAGCTTAGATGATATGAGGGGCCAACGTCTTGGACCGGCAATGCCGCAACTCATTGCGGCTGCCACGTACCCTTCCCTACTCTAAAGGGATCAAGCATGCACCGTAGTTCATCACGAAGGATTTAAACTTAAGCCAACTCGTTTGCATGGCCGTGTCCAAGCAATAATGGAAATGGCCTAGTCCGTATAGGCCGTTCCGTCTGAATGCATCCAAGTGATGCATGTTTGGTATAATATGGCATAATGATGCCTAAGCATCAAATGCCCTCTTCGCGAGGCTACGCAACTATAAATGAGCCTTAGGCATCATTTATACTCTTAAAGCTAAGCTATGAAGCTTACTTGGTACATAGTCCGCATATGCACCTTCAACCAACTACCCCTCCCTATATATGTTAATTTGACATTTTTAGAACTCAATTTGGGGGACCAAAAATATTTCATCAACTCCCAGTTTACTATTCATGGCCGTTGCCATGTATTTTCCCGATATCCGGCCATGTTGGTCGTCTCGCCAACCGAGGTCCGGCCATGTTGGCCGTCCTCTGCCAACACGATGTCCGGCCATGTTGGCCGTCCATTACCAACCCGATGTACGGCCATGTTGGCCGTCCACTGCCAACCCGATGTCCGGCCATGTTGGCCGTCCACTGCCAACCCGATGTCCGGCCATGTTGGCCGTCCCTGCCAAGGTCATCTACCCAATCGACCTAATGCATCATTTGATGCAAGATTGGCTCTTGGCCAATGTAGCTTCCAACCAATGCCATATTGGCCTTAGCCAATATGCATATGCGATGTGCCTTACTTGGCACCATATATGGCCCAGGGGCCAAATGCATCTCACCATGCAAAGGAAGCTTTGGATGAAGCTTCATCACAAGAAAATGGCGCATATTTTAGCATGCGCCATGCTAAAAACACTGGTGTTACATTTATGGTTTTTGTCTTCCTGGATTTCTTGGGTTGATAGATAAATGTTAGCTTTTGAGGATATTGGATTATTTCTGGGATGAATGGTTTTGATAATATAACTCTGATTATGTTTTGGGAAAAGAATATTGCTTTTATGAAAGTGTGTGCTAGCAATAGGCACAAGACGCAATAGTATGGCGGTTTTACTAAGAGCCTAAAAACCATTCGTATATCTTGTCCGTCTAAATTTACTCACTTCATAGGTTTTTTGAACACGCCCCTCTCCATGTAAAAGGCGGCTTGCTTTGGTAGCATTATCAAAGAAGTCCCCAATCGCCGGTAGCATCTTGGCGAGTCCCAGGATTTCCTCATGTAGTTTTTACAACTGCAACCGGTCGTCTGGTGGTTGAGTTGGATCGAGTGGTAGCATCTTGGCAAGTCCCCGTTTTCTCGTGTAGTTTTTACAACTAGTAACCGGTTGCACGGTAGTTGCTGTCGGATTGAGTCGCCTTCCCCTACCATCTTGACATCCGGGTCGAAGAACGAGATCGACAGTCGACATTGTAGCCGATAGATCAATCCTCCCATTGTGGTCGCCAATTGTTTATGGGTAAAAATCATTTTGCGATTTCGGTAAATGCGGTAGGTGAGTGAGAAAATGGTTCAAACCCTAAACAAATGTGCCGCACGTGAGCACTTTATAGATTCGAGAGATCAATCTGTACAAGTCCGGCCTAAACCAAGAAATGGCCGGTCCAGACTTGCTTCGGTCACAACGTGGAGGAGAAGGGTTGATTTGGGGAGGGAAGCAAAGAAAGGTGTTGAGGAGAGTAGTATCTCGACTTGTATCAGAAAGTGAAAGCTTAGGAAGCTTGCAAGAGATGAAAGCTTTTGGGAGAGCTTGCAAAGTTGCCTTTCTGAGAGTGTAAGTGTAGTATATTTCTCCTGACCGAGACTTGTTGTGCGGTGGAAATAGGTAAGACCTATTTATACAAGTCGAGATTTGAAACGCACTGCCACGACCTCATGAAGGAAGAGAGTAAAGGGTGAAATAATGGGAGGAGGTGGTAACCGCATGGTGTTAATGGGTGAAAACGTTTTCACCATTATTTCCTCTTTTATTTGACCGCTTTATTCCTTTTCACGCTTTCTTAATGTGAGCGTAGTGTACGCCGCATCTTTGTGACCGCCAAACCAAAACCCTAGAAAGCATCCCCCAGGTTGTGTTGATATCTCGAGTGTTGGTTGCACCTTGAGTGCAAGTGGTGCTGCTAGTGGCGCGTGTGGCATGTGCCATTGGCATGTGCGGAATGCCCTTGTTGCGGGTTGTACCTCGGCGTAAGTGGCAATGCCGGAATCGCTAGTGGCGTGCGTGGCATGTGCGGAATTCCTTGGTGGTAGGTTGCACGGTTTGCAAGTTAGGCTACCGGCGTGTGTGTTTGGCATTGCGGAATGCCTTGGTGGTAGGTTGCACGGTTTGCAAGTTAGGCTACCAGCGTGTGTGTTTGGCATGTGCCAATGGCCGGAGCCAATTGAAGATGGATATCAAGAATTAAATGCTCCAAATAGAGAGGTATACCTCTAATTTAACTCCAATACTATTTTTTTTGCTTGTAATTGATTAAAGTACGTAGAAAGTTGGGGTTTTGCTTTCAAAAACCCCCAAATACATGCCTTAAGTACACCTACGGTGTGGAATATTGACACGACCAAATCGTAAGATTAGTATACGGTATGGAAACTATGTATTCCAAAGCATATGCCTTACAAGTTCGGTGTGGAATTTATGAACTCCACACCGTAAGTAAGTCTACGGTGAAAAACCTAGCCGTATTGCATGGAAGCATTAAATGCTCGTGGAGATCCTGGTAACCATGTTCCATTAAGAGGCGAATATTTTAAACGAATCAGAGCTATTGAGTTCACTATCAAGCAAGATGATGGTTCTCTACCCCAAAACCTTCACAAAGCCGATGATAATGTTCTTGCTAGTGTATCTCGCACGGGTAAGACACCATTGTCGATTTATTTGGCTCAAAAAGGATATAAGGTATTAAGGTCGCAAATGTACCAATCGTGATGGGGATAGAATGGACAAAGACGTTGTTTCAGGTAGACCAAAGGAAGGTTTTTGGATTGACAATCAACCCTGTTAACTTGCAAACCATTAGAAAAACAAGAGCGAAAACTATAGGATTTGCGAATACAATGACGGGTAACTAATCTGAGATGGATCATGTTAGACAGGAGTTGGAGATTGCTGGTAAAATTTTTGCGCAAAATCCAACTTGGCCAGTAATTGGTAAGCGAACATGTTTTTCCAATACTTTAACTTCGTTATGATTATTCTCGCAGTTACGTTCTGGTGAAAGAATGGTGAATGTTGTTGCTGCATTGCTTAGGCTTAGTTTCTGCTTCGACCACTTAGGCATATCATATGATTCTGTTCAATCATGAGATAACTTAGTGAAATACTAGGTCAAGGGAAGTTGCAAACTACAATTGCTGAATAATAAACTAACTAGAAAAAAAATTTAAGAAACTAAGCCTAAGAAAAAAATTAAGAAACTACAACTGCAACTGTGAGGAAATTTCGATCTTATTGTTGCTCTCTTTGATATTACAGAGGTGACTGGAAAAGAAATTTAAGAAACATCGGCTGTTTTATTGAGGCTTTATCACGATAGGAAACTGAAGTGTTTGATGCCGCGTATCTCAAAACGTTACTAGGTTGTAAGTTCTTTTGTCAAGTATGTCAGTGACGTGAGATTTTGAAGTTGAACAACAAGATGTTAGTTTTGCTTAACACATCCAAAATCATATTCATATGGAGTCTGGTGTTTGATTCTTGTCATATTTTGTATTTTTAAAACAAGTTATTCCTAGTTGAGGATCATGAAGTAAACCTAGATTCTCATAACAACAAAAGAAATAAACCTAAACCATATGGTTACGGATTGAGTTCCAAACCGTATACACACTCAGAAGATACTACAATGTGGAAGTATCAACCTACGGTGAGAAACTAAACAAGTTTTTCCTTCCTATGGTGTGAAAACCATACCGTAAAAAATTAATTAGATGAACCTACGGTGAGGAAAAATGAGTCTACCATAAGGAAAAATGTATCTATGGTGGGAAACTATGTTTAAGATTTTCCAATCCATAGAAAAAATCAGGTGAACCTAGGGTGTGAAATCTGGATCTGATATACATATCAAATGAAAAGAATCTACGGTGTGGATACTATAAATTTCAAACCGTAAAGTAACTCTACGGTGTAAACTTTAAGAACTTGACACCGTATACTATGTCTACGGTTTGAGTTTTACGAACTCCAAACCGTAGACTCAACTAAAACTTTTTTTTAGCCCAAATCGTCAATTCGAATCTATACATGCGATAAACAATAAAAAAAATGGTTCTTTATTCATACTTGATTGAGGTCATGTGGGTTGATTAATCTAAGGTTCAACTCCTTGATTTTTCTATTCTATATCTTCATCGGATTCATCGTGATGTGGTGAATTATTAGCATGTGATGCTTGATTCCGTCTTTTAGGTTTAGGTTTAGGTAGGTATTGATAGTAAAGGGTATTTTGGTATTTTTGGATATAGTTTTAGGTCCCTCGTTATCTTCATATAGGGCCTTTAAATCCATATAGTTCCTTAAAACCATTTGGTTGGAGACCCTATAATAAGTTTCAAAAAGGATATATACAAAAAAATTAAATATAAATAAAATAATATATGCATGGAAAAGGAAAATGAATGGGGTATTAATGTTGTTGTACACCGTATGACGTTAATACACATGTGTACTAGGAGACCAAAACCACCAACACACTGCTCATGAAAAGATTTTGTGGAATAAAACAAAACTAATTACATGATATTGCGTCTTACACCGATACGAAATAGTAGAAAAAGTTGCAAAAAAAATAGAAAGGTTATCCTTAGGTTGTAAATATAAAAGAAGAAAAAGAAACATGTATTATACACAAATACTATAGACATGGGGTTTACATTCAAGAACTTCTCCTCCTTCCTTACCTTCTTCTTCTTCTTGACGCTGCCGTGTGAGTTGTAGTTCATCATGACAGGTACTATTGAGTACCGATGTCTTCTCATCTTATGCCTAGATTTCATCATATAGCGTATGATTTATTGTTGAAACTTGCGATAGTTTTGCAAACTTTTTTTATTTCATTGTTTAATACAGTATATTATTAAACTTTAACGTGACTATCGTTCTTCATTTCTTAAAGTTTTTTTTGCTCAGATTCCTTGTTTATTTAATAGATCTAAGTTGTACATCTTGTTTCAAGTTAGGGTCTGTACAGAAAAATATTTAGTATTAATAGTTTTTATTTCTTTGTTTATAGTAGAAAGTCACACATCAGATGAAAAATTTGAACAAAGACAATCGCATATTCCGTATATATTAAAAGAGAAAAGAGGTTATTCTGATTAGAAATAAAGGAGAAAAGGTTTCAGGATCTATTTTTGTTACCGCACATGCTATGCATGTGCTTCCCTAGTACCCACATTACGCGTAAAAGTTCCAAAATCAGTATTGCCTTAATGGGACCCTCTCTATTCCTAGTCTTTGACTCTTTATTTGTTTTTTACTTTTACCGTTTTAGCCTCATTTTATTTTAAAACATTTTCAATAAAGCTATAAATTTAAGGGCGAAGTTAGGTTTTGAAATTTTACAGCTCCATTTATTGTTCACGTACTGTAGCAAGGGGAGTTCCCTTTATATATAGCAATAGATGTGATGCTTGATTCCGTCTTTTAGGTTTAGGTTGAGGTAGGTATTAATAGTTAAGAGTATTTTGGTATTTTTGGACATAGTTTAGGTACCCCTTGTCTTCATATAGGGCATTTAAATCCATAGGAGCCCTTAAAACCATTTTGTTGGAGCCCCTATAATAGGTTTAAAAAAGAATATATATGAAAAAATTAAAAATAAAATAAAATAATATATTCATGGTGAAGGAAACTGCACGGGGTATTGATATTGTGGTACACCGTATGACCTTAATACACATGTGTACTGGAACACTAAAACCACTAACAGACTGAAAAGATTTCGCGGAATAAAACAAAACTAATTAAATGATATCACGTCATACACTAATACGAAATAATAGAAAAAGTTACAACAAAAATAGAAAGGTTATCCTTAGGTTGTAAATATAAAAGAAGAAAAAGAAACATGTATTATACACAAATACTATAGACCTGGGGTTTACATTCAAGAACTGCTCCTTCCTTCCTTACCTTATTCTTCTTCTTGACGCTGAGTGTGAGTTGTAGTTCATCATGACAGTACTACTGAAAATCATGTCGTTTCATCTTATGCCTAGATTTCATCATATAACATATGATTTGTTATTGAAACTTGCGATAGTTTTGCAAAAAAAAATTATTTCATTGTTTAATACAAATTGTTTATGGGTGCATCGTTTCGCGACAATTCGGAAATTCGGTTGGTGAGTGAGAAACTGGTTCAAACCCTAAACAAATGTGCTTGCACGTGAGCACTTTATAGATTCGAGAGATCAATCTGCACAAGTCCGGCCTAAACCAAGAAATGGCCGTTCCCAGACTTGCTTTTGGTCACAAAGTGGAGGAGAAGGGTTGATTTGGGGAGGAAGCAAAGAAAGGTGTTGAGGCCAGAACACCTGGGAGAGTAGTATCTCGACTTGTATCGTAAAGTGAAAGCTTGGGAGCTTGCAAGAGGTGGAAGCTTTTTGGGAGAGCTTGCAAAGTTGCCTTCGAGAGTGTAGTATTTTTCTCCGATCGAGACTTGTTCTCTCCGGTGAAATAGGTAAGACCTATTTATACAAGTCGAGATTTGAAACGACTCGACCTCATGAAGGAAGAGAGTAAAGGGTGAAATAATGGGAGGAGGTGGTAACCGCATGGTGTTAATGGGTGAAAAAGTTTTCACCATTATTTCCTCTTTTATTTGACCGCTTTATTCCTTTTCACGCTTTCTTAATGTGAGCGTAGTGTACGCCGCATCTTTGTGACAACCAAACCAAACCCTAGAAAGCATCCCCGAGTTTGTGTTGATGTCTCGAGTGTTGGTTGCATCTTGCGTGCAAGTGGTGTCGCTTAGGACGCATGTGGCATGTGCCAATGGCATGTGCGGAATGTCTTCGTTGCGTAGTTGCACCTCGGCGTAAGTGGTAATGCCAAAGTCGCTAGTGGCGTGTGGCATGTGCCGGCGGCATGCTGAATGCCTTTGGTGGTAGGTTGCACGGTTTGGCAAGTTAGGCTACCGAGCGTGTGTGTTTGGCATTTGCCAAAGGCATGTACGCCATGTTGACCTAGTTGTAAGTCTTGTAAGCCTAGGCGCTATATTTGCGTGGGCCAAAGGCATACGGCTTGGAAATATGGCTCGCGATACGTGTTGGCATGTGCCAATGGCACGCACGCCATGTTGATCTAGTTGCAAGTCTTGCAAGCCTAGGGCGCTATATTTGGCGTGGGCCATAGGTATACGGCATTGAAATATGGCCTCATGATATCGTGTTGGCATGTGCCAATGGCACGTGACGGCCATGTTGACCTAGTTGCAAGTCTTGGGTGAAGCCTAGGGCGCTATAGGCGATGGGCCGCAGGCATAGCGGCTTGGAAATATGGCCTTGTTGCCATGGTGCGCGAGTGCGGCTTGGTTTGGCATTGTTGCATGGTGCGCAGGGTGCGGCTTGGTTTGGCATTGTTGCCATGGTGCGCAGTGGTGCGCTTGGTTTGGCATTATTGCCATGGTGCGAAATATGCGCTTGGTTTGGCATTGTTGCCATGGTGCGCAAAAGATGCGGTTGCTTTGGCATTGTTGCCATGGCGCGCAGTGGCGCGCTTGGTTTGGCATTGCTGCACATGGGCGCAGGGAGAGCGCTGGTTTGGCATTCGTTGCCATGGCAGCGCAGGTGCGCTTGGTTTGGCATTGTTGCCATGGTGCCAGATGGGCTTGGTTTGGCATTGTTGCCATGGTGCGCAGATATGCGGCTTGGTTTGGCATTGTTGCCATGAATGCGCAAAGAGATGCTACTTGGTTTTGGCATTAGGGTTTCGTGTTGAAATTCCTAACTGGGTATTTTGAAAAAATACCCCTTTTAATTGTTTACACCTGAGTTAAATGCTCTTAGTTAATGTGTTGCGGGTAACACTAGGTCATGGGGTTTTACGATTTTACCCCTTGTCTAAGAACCACCATCAACAACAGTATATTAGTAAACTTTAACGTGATTTCTGTTATTCATTTCTTTATAGTTTTTTTTGCTCAAATTTCTTGTTTATTTAATATATCTAAGCTGTACATCTTGTTTGAGGTTAGGGTTTGTACAAAAAAATGTTTAGTGTTAATAAAAAAAAAAATCTTGGTTTATAGAAAGTCACACATCAGATGAAAAATTTGAACAAAGACAATCACATACTCCGTATATATTAAAAGAGAAAAGAGGTTTTTCTGATTAAAAATAAAGGAGAAAAGGTCTCTAGGATCTATTTTTATTACCGCACGTGCTTTCCTTGTACCCACATTATGCGTAAAAGTTCCAAAATCAGTATTTCCTTAATGGGATCTCTCTATTCATAGTCTTTGACTCTCTATTTATCTTTTATTTTTACCGTTTTAGCCTCATTTTATTTTTAAAATATTTTCGATCAAGCTATAAATTTAAGGGCAAATTTAGATTTTAAAATTTTACAACTTCATTTACTGTTCACGTAGTGTAGCAAGGAGAATTCCCTTTATATATAGTAATAGAGATAAGTACTCCCTCGGCCTATAACAACAACCTTTCAAAATATTTAAATCTGTTTTTCTTTCTAGTAAAAGGAACAAATAGAATCTCGTTCGTGTTTTGAACGTGGTTTAGAGACTTCAAATTATTAGTTCAATTAATGTTGGGCGGTGGCTTTGAAAAGTACAGCAATGAGCAACTCAAAGAGTATAAAAACGCCTCTGCGTGAGTCTCTGAGTCAACATACAACTAGACGGAATCAGACCTTCTTTTTATATAAAAACGACTCGGTCTGAGTATACAATTCATCATGCTAAGCTTTTAATTGAATGGGTTGCTGAGAGATTGGGGTCCATAGTTTGTGCTATAACGGCATGTGTAATTTGCAGCATTTGCCTAGTCTTTGGGTTGGTGGCTCGGTTTGAGACTATAATTCGGACATAATGTGTGAAAATGAAATAAAAATAGAACTGAGATTTCTTGATTCATTAATTATACTCAGACGTTGGAAGTTGGGTCCTCTATTGAACCAACCAACCAACCAACTTGATAACAAGTCTAAAGTTAGACCGATTTGACTCAGCTAGTCAACTGCGAAGCTAGACTGGTTCGACGAGTTTAATAGACCGAGTTAACTCAGTTTGTTAGATTACATTTATTTTCCAATAAGAAACTGTTGAAGAATAAACCAAGATACCATAAAGAAAACAGAAGGGATCAACAAGAGTTGTTGATACAGGAGTATGGATCAACTATGAGAGTTGACATGAAGTGCATGGATCAACAAGTATTGTTGTGGCATTAGTGGGGGATTTAGAAGTTTACTTGAGTTGCAAGTATTACTCGGGTTTTAAGAGTTTGTTTACGTGAGAATTGTCTAGAAGTTTCTTTGTTAGAGTTTGATTATGTTAGGAAAGTCTTTTTTGCTTGAGAGTCAAGTTTGTTAATCATATAAATAGGTCAGTTGAGCCATGAGTCGAAGTAATATATCAATCAAGAGAGTTTGTTTTGAGTTTAGTTCTGTTTTGTTTTCAAGTCTTTGATATCAGATTTTCTACATCCGTATCGAGCACCGTATCAGTTCTAGGTGGTCAGGTATGAGTTGTTGATTTGAAGAAGATGACAAGTTTAAGTTCAATTAAGGTTCCGGTGTTTGAAGGCAAAAACTTTGAACATCGGAGGTCAGATGGAGAATATTTTCATATTCCAAGAAGTATGGGATATTGTGAAAGATGGTTATGTAGAACCAGCAGAAGGAGTTGTACTTGAAGGAGCTGCGCAAACTCTGTTAACTGAAAACAGAAAGAAGAATTCTAAAGCTACATATATTCTTCATCAGGGTATTCATGAATCTCTCATGGATAGAGTTATCTACATCAAAGAAGTTAAAAGAGCTTGGGATGGTTTGATAAGCTATTACACAGATCGACAAGGTCAAGAAGGTTAGATTACAAACCACGAAAAGAAAATATGAATTATTACAAAGATGGAGATTAATCAAACAATTTCGAGTTTTTCTCAAAGACACCAAACTTGTTAATGAGATGAAAGCCAATGGTGATATCATAGAAGATTCAACAATTGTGGAGAAGATTTTAAGAAGCTTGCCCGAGAAGTTTGAATCAAAGGTTATCATAGCATAGAAGAATGCAAACGCTTGCAACTATGACTCTTAATGAGTTGTTGGGTTCATTACAAGCTTATGAACAAAGACTGTAGGAGAAAACAACTCTGCAAAACAAGTTGAAGAGGCTCTTCAAAGTCAAGTTACCGAGAGGCAATCAAGGAAAATCTAATACGGAGGTTTTCAAGGAAGATATAACAATGGAGGCTATCAGGAAGAAAACCAATGGATAGAAGCAAAATTCAATGTTATAATTGTGGAGACTTTGGACACATTGCACCGAGTGTTCAAAACCAAGGAAGACAAATTGCTAATAACTACAAAGCAAATTTCAAAGCAAATTTAGAAAGTCAAGAAGAAGATGAAGAAGAAAAGAAAGTCGAAAATATGTTGTTGGCTTGTCATTACACCAAGAATGACCTCAACATAGGTGGTATCTAGATACTGGTTGCGGTGAATCATATGTGTGGAAGAAAAGATTTGTTTGAAAATCTTGATGAATCAGACACGCTCAATCGTGAAGTTTGGAAACAATTCTACAATTCAGTTATGGGAAAAGGAAGGATTGGAATAGTTCTCAAGAATGGTGCAAAAACATATATTATGGATGTGTTTTATGTACCGAGGTTTGCATCAAAATCTTTTGAGTATGGGTCAATTATCCTCAAAGAGGTTATTCTATGAACATCTTCAATGGTATTTGTACAATTCGAGATCGCTTTAGAAGACTTATTACAAGAGTGCAAATGACTAAGAATAGATTGTTTCCTTTGAATATTCAAAAGATCAAAAGGAAAGGTGTTATAGTAGTCATGTTCATAATGATGCTTGGTTGTGGCACAAGAGAATGGGACATGTGAACTTCAATAGTTTACTAACCTTAGCAAAGAAAAGAGATGGTATCCGGATTACCTTTCATTGAACTTCCGTAAACAAGATGTGAAAATTGCATATTTGGCAAGCAACACAGAGAGATCCATTCCCGATCCCAACAAAGCTAGAAGAGCCGATCAACAATTGGAGATTGTTCATAGTGATCTGTGTGGTCCTATCAAGTAACTTCACATGGAGGTAATAATTATTTCATAACTTTCATTGATGATTTTAGTAGGAAAGCATGGTTATATTTGCTTAAACAAAAAGTGATGCTTTTCATGCTTTTAGAAGTTTCAAAGCTTATGGCCGAGAAACAAATTGGTAAGAGTATCAAAATTTTGAGAATCGATAGAGGAACCGAGTACACTGTTGTTGACAATTTTATGGAAGAGCATGGCATTCAACATCAAATTTAACAAAGAAGATATACACCACAACGAATGG
The DNA here is from genome assembly GCA_023531295.1 of Papaver armeniacum. Taxonomy (NCBI): domain Eukaryota; kingdom Viridiplantae; phylum Streptophyta; class Magnoliopsida; order Ranunculales; family Papaveraceae; genus Papaver; species Papaver armeniacum. The sequence goes on from JAJJWW010000903.1 coordinate 987,822, forward strand.
AGTTGCGAAAGGAAGAATAGAACCATAATGGAGATGGCAAGAACAATAAGAAGAATAAAAGATTTACGAAAAAAGTTTTTGGGTTATGGTTGACACAATTGTGTATTTACTCAACAAGATGTCCTACAAATAGTTTGAACAACAAAACACCAGAAGAAGCATGGAGAGGAGTAAGACCAAGTGTAAGACATCTCGAGAATTTTTGGGTGCATTGCATATGCACATGTGCCAAAAGAATTGAGAAAGAAGCCGGATGATAAGAGTGAAAATGTATTCTTGTTGGTTATAGTTCGGTGACTAAAGGATACAAGCTATATAATCCAAGAATTAGAAAGATAGTTATAAGCAGAGATGTGATATTTGATGAGGATTCACAATGGAATTGGAGTAATGGATCAACAATCAGTGTTGATCCTCATAACTATGGATCAACAAGGGATGTTGATCCACATGATGTGGATCAACTAGAAATGTTGATCCACCTGCACGCTCGTAACGGTTCCAATTGTAGTTGAAGAAGAAGTGCAAGCTCAAGACAATGTGGAAGAACAACATGAAGAAGCAAGAAATGTAGTAGTACAACAACAAGAAACTACAAGACCAAGAAGAAAATATGTCATACCCGCTAGGTTGAATGATTATGTTTTAACAAGAGATGATGAAGATGATGATGATGTTGTGAACTTTGCATTGTTTGAGATTGTGATCCTGTAGCTTATGAAGAAGCATCTAAAGAACAAGGTTGGATTCAAGCCATGAATGAAGAATCAAGTCAATTGGAGAAGAATAACACATGGGAGTTAACGGTAACTTCACTGGAAAAAAACCCATTGGTGTTAAGTGGGTTTATAAAACAAAATATAAGGCAAATGGAGAAATAGAGAGAAGGAAAGCAAGGTTAGTTGCTAAGGGATATAGACAAAGAAGAGGAGTAGATTACTCGAAGTGTTTGCACCAAATTGCAAGACTTGATACAAAGGATGATCATTGCTTTATTTGCACAAAAGCAATGGAAGATATTTCAGATGGATGTGAAGTCAGCATTCTTGAATGGAGTATTGGAAGAAGAAGTTTATGTAGAGCAACCAACTGGATACATTATGGAGGGGAAAGAGAATGAAGTATACAAGCTAAACAAAGCTTTGTATGGTTTGAAACAAGCACCAAGAGCATGGTATACAAGAATAGATTCTTATTTTTCAAGAAGGGTTTTACAAGATGTCCACATGAGCATACTTTGTATTTGAAAAATGATGGTGCCGGCAATCATATCATTGTGTGTCTCAGTATGTGGATGATCTCATATTTACTGGAAATAGCACTTGAGATGATTAAGGAATTCAGGAGGATATGGTGAAGGAGTTTGAGATGTGATCTTGGTTTGATGTCATATTTTCTTGGTATTGAAGTACAAAGAAACCGAAAAAGGAATTTTATTAATCAACAAAGGTATGTCAAGGAATTTTGAAGCGTTTCAAGATGGATAATTGTAATCCAATCTTAACACCAATAGAAGAAAGATTGAAGTTGACAAAAGATGGATCAGAGAGCTTGTGAATTCAACGAGATTTTAAAGGTCTTGTTGGATGTTTAAGATATTTGACTGCTACAAGACTCGACATCATGTATGCGGTTGGTTTGGTTAGTAGGTTCATGGAAGCTCCTAGACAATCACATTTACAAGTCACAAACGTATCATCAAGTATGTAAAAGGAACAACAAGCATGGGAATACTTTATACTATCTCGTAAGATTCAAAGTCTGGTTGGTTTCACTCGATAGTGATTAATGGGAGATACGAAGGAAGAAAAAGTACATCGTGTTATGGATTTCAGGTTGGGCACTTGGTTTTTCTCTTGGTCATCTAAGAAGCAACAAGTTGTTGCATTATCTACAAATGTGTAGTCGAGTATATATGCTAGCAATGTGCTACACAAGTTGTATGGTTGAGAATGATGTCAAGTCTTTGTTTCAAGAACAAGACACCAACAACAATAGTTTGTGATAATAAGTCGACAATATCACTAACTAAGAACCCTGTTTTTTCATGGGAGAAGCAAACATATTGATATTAAGTATCATTACATTAGAGAGCTTGTCAACAATAAAGAAATAGTCAGAGAGTTTGTTGAAAGTGAAGAGCAAGTGGTCTGATATTTTCACCAAGTCTTTGAAGTCTAACACTTTCATTTACTTACGAGAAAGTTGGGAATGATTAGCAAAGAGTATCTTGGTTTAAGGGAGGATGTTGAAGAATAAACCAAGATACCATAAAGAAATGATGGGATCAACAAGAGTTGTTGATACAAGAGTATGGATCAACTATGAGAGTTGACATGAAGTGCATGGATCAACAAGTATTGTTGACGCGTGGTACTAAGATATTTAGAAGTTTACTTGAGTTGCAAGTATTACCGGTTTTAATGAGTTTGTTTACGTGAGAATTGTCTAGAAGTTTCTTTGTTAGAGTTTGATTATGTTAGGAAAGTCTTTTTGCTTGAGAGTCAAGTTTGTTAATCATATAAATAGGCTGTTGAGCCATGAGTCGTAATATATCAATTGAAGAGAGTTTGTTTTGAGTTTAGTTCTGTTTTGTTTCAAGTCTTTGATATCAGATTTTCTACAGAAACCCGTCTTATTTCCTGAGAGGAAAAAAAAAGAAGAGAAACCTGTCTATTTTGGTACTTGATTTAAGGTAATGAATCTTAGCAAGTCTTTGTTCCAAATCCTAAGGATAACTATACATGCATGTTTAGTTGAGTCCCTGTACGGAATCCAAAAAATTAAGACTTTTATGCAGACATTCATTCATTCAAGTGTGTACGATTCGAACAACTGAATGGAAGGGACGTGATTCATGTGGTATTAAAGTTTCTAGATGATGTGGAGTTCGATCCAGTTATTTGTGGTCTTTGCTGTCAGGGAAGGAGAGTGGCCGCCCGAGGTCACCCTATTTTTCCTGATTTACTGCATAAGAACTTTCCAGTAAAATTGAACGGCCTATTTAGCATTGGTCTCGTTTGAAAAAAAAAAAAAAAAAAATCTAGCTCCGACCCTCCACCTGTAGTATCTTTGCGCTGCTGTGATTCAATATTTTAGTACTGGTACAACCAATAACTAGTCTAAATACCTAATGATCGATGAGTAAATTGCATATATAACGCGTAATTAAGTTGTTAATATCAATTAATGAACAATGAGTGTTTGCTTATCGTAAGTATATGTTGCTGGTCTGAGCTGGATTACGTGGGAATTTAGAGTCTAGTCTTTATAATCAGTTGCAAATTTACAAGTTAGCTGGATGGAAGTGCAAGCTAATGATTTGATGAAGCAAGAAAATTCTCTCTTTTTTTAATGTAAATAAAAAAATAGGTATCATCGATCTGTTTAGTTATGTACATAGAATTTGATGAGAACAATACAGGAATGAATTCTATGTAAAATATAACTACCTAGGATGTATTGTACATAATAATCAAATAAAACTATACAACATGGGAGCTGTTGACATCTGTTTGGTTGCTGCTACAAGAGTTGAGAACTCAAAATCATTGCTATCTTTTGTTGTTGTTGTAGGCAGAGGATCAGATAAATTCAAATCCAAGTTCAGACCCAGAATTCTCCTGCTGCTATTCGATCTCTTGAATACCGGTACTTGTTTTGGAGTAGTATCATCAGTTGTAACATCAGATGAAGCGGATGACAATCCTGCTACTGTTGTGAATGAAGATTCAAGCATGGCAGCTCTATGTCTTCTCATATGCCCACCTAAGGCCTGTCCTATAGCAAACTGTAACCCACAAATTGAACACTCGTGAATCTTTGGTTTTGCTGCTTGTTGCTGATCCTCTAATGTTGATGGATCCATTAATTTAGGTTTCTTGTGGCTCGCTCTATGTCCTCCTAATGCTTGAAATGACGGAAACTGTCTATTGCATGTTTTGCACTCGAAAACACGACTCTGAGTGCTCATTGATGTCCTCTCTGCCTGAACCACGGATTGATAATCTACATGATATCCCTGGTCACGTGATAATAACATCAAGAACTTTGCCATGTTTGCTATGCTGATGTCTTCCATTTCTCCTCTACTTCTCTTGTTACTCATCATCATGATTTTGTAGTGATTTACTTAACTATAGAAGGATATATCAAGGATTTTTTTTTAGTTTCGAAACTATGATTTGGTTCTTAGAAAAGAAGATAAAACGGGGTTTTCTAGGGAGTTGAAGTGTGAAATTAATTGCTGCTGTTTTGAATGAAGAAAACAATCGGGAGAAGGCGTATATATATAGAGCGGCTGCAGATGTATTCAAACTTCAGAAGTAGTTACAGGCTTACAGCCGACTAAGGAATAAGAAAGTTCCGTTGACTGAAAAAGGTCTAAAATAACCTTAGTCTCAAATGGTATGCATGAAGGCAGCTGGGGACTTTCTGGGTAAGTTCTGAAGTAGATTTACGGTGGTCTATTTTTTTGAAAGTTGAAAGCGGTAGTTTGCTTCGAAGCTTCAGCATTATCTACTCTACTCTTTCAATACCTTATATGGAAATTGGAGTTTAACAGAATCATCTGATTGTCTAAAACAATTTTTTACTCTTTAAATAATCAGCAACACCGCCACTAATTAATCAGCTGAATAGAAAAAAGATTATCATGACAAGTCATTCCGCTAAGTAGAAGAACGAACGTGCTCAACACAACACCGTAGACGAGTATCTATTCAATACTCTTTAAGGAACTATCCATGAATAAGCCCTTTGTGTTTTGAAAGCTCTTCTGAAAGTACGTAGTTTGCTTCGTTAGCATGACGTTTTAATATTTTCTCTAGTCAAAAGTCAAAGCTAGTGGTAGCTAACTTAACTAAGTTATAAACTGAGTGGACTCAGTGATTTATAATAAGTTTGTTTGAACAGTCTAAAAGGAAAAATGGTTATGCGTCACCCCATCGCTGTAATTAATTATTTCTTTAGCTTTGAAAGCTTTCCATTAAGATACTCTTTAGTTAAGTGTTCATATTAGTCTAAACGGAAAATGGGTTATTTGTCCAAAACAATTTAAAATACGGTTCAAATGGACCTAATAAAAATTTTTGGAGTGAAATGACGGAAAAAAAATAGCAAGGATGAAACCGGATTCATCCCGACTTAAACTTAAAAAAAAAGCAAGGATGAAACCTGATGCATCCTGTGTAAAATAAAATAAGAAAAAATATTTGAAAATTGACAGGATGAAACCGGTTACATCCTGCCTTTTTTTAAATTTTTGTCCATTTAAACAATATTTAAATCTGACTGTCCTTTTCACCCAGAAAATTTTGATTTTGGTCTTTTTAACCAATTTTGTGTAGTCTAAATTCCCGGATAACCACAACATAATCTTGCCGGATATTTTTAATTAATTAAATGACTATTTTAATTATTGATTTCCGGATAACCACAACATAATCTTGCCGGATAGTTGAAGAACGACACAGTTGTTTAACTGAAACTGTGAATATATCTATATTATTGATGACATGCAGTGTTTGAATTAAGATTTTCTTTGGACCAATCACGGTTATTACAACTTGCTTCAACTTGCAATGTAACTTCAAGTGACAAGCAAGTGACAACTATTAATGGTTGCATATTCAAGGTAGTCTCCAAAATGGGTAACCCTGGCTGATTTAGACAAGTATAGACTAACGGTTCAAGATTCTTATGGAACACCAATCACAAAGCAGCATTAAGTCTAAAAGTCAAGACACACACAAGTTATTTTGACAATTTGCAACGGTCTAATTCAGTACTTGGGGTATGAATCAACGTTTGTGTACGGCATTCATATCCACGTGAACCATGAACTTGTTCCAACAATTCTGATCATAAGTCAAATCATGTGACTGGAGCAATGTTGTATGATTTGGTCACTGATAGAGTGCTAGGCATGTATTAATTGCCGTCGTAGCTGTCTAAGGTTTCTAGATAATCCGTGTATCTAACGTGCTGATTAATGCACTAGCTAAGCTAACATTAAGACAATTTTAAGTCGTACTAATTTGATATAGATTAAGAAACTCATTCCGATGTCATGTCATGACAAGCTAAGTGAGACTACATTAAAGAATTCTCTATTTAGTTGCACACGGTCTCTACTCGTATAAGGTTGCATTTGGTAGTGGAAAAATAATTCCATAATGCATATTATTCTCTTAGAACTACTAGAATAACTCGTATGGTAGAATCTAAAGATTGGAAGGAAAAAAAAGATGTCATCATTGTCATGTCTAATAGATCCAAGTTGGATTTTAAATATGTTTTTCTCTAAACGATAAGCACCGCTCTTTTTCTAACTGTTGGTTAATTTTGTGGTTGATCTTGTAATACAAACTACTTCCATTAAAAATTAATTAATTCCATAGAATTAGCAGTCATCAAACACAATTTCTAACTAGTATCAAATTTCCGGCCCTTTACACTTAATTAGTAAACTGTTGGTTAATTTTGTGGTTGATCTTGTAATACTGTTGTTCAGATTTCAAATTATGGACTTCGCCATTAAAACTTTCTAGATTACTGTTTGTATGGTAAAGTATTTTTCTACCTCAAACACGAATTTGATAGTAATTAGTGATAATCGATCCGCTGCCTTTTTCTCCACGTGAACGGAATATGGGGTACCTGTAAAAAACCATCTGATGCTTAAGTTAGCTAGAGTTTTTCATAGGAGTTTGTATGGAGAATATTGCTTACATTCTAGGATTGCGAACCCATCTATTTATATGTTGCAAATCAGGATCTTACCCTCATTTCGAGCTAAGCATGAATTGCATTAATTGGTCCCTGCATGCCTCTTGGCATAAATTTCCTTGACTGGCCCTTGCATGCCTCCTATCATGAATTGCATTGACTGGCCCTAGCATGCCTCCTAGAAGTTGCCAGAAACTTCCTCTATGGTTATGGATAGGGGTGAGCATGGGCCGGTATGGACCGGTTTTCGCCTCATCCGCATCCAATCCATTGCACTACGGATTTCAAATTTGACATCCGCATCCAATCCATATCCAACGGATTTGCATCCAATGGATGCACGAATGGACGGATTGGATGCGGATAATCCAATGGATTTTTTTTAGTTAAAATTTATAGTAAAGAAAATAAGTTGACACAAATGACTCCTTATAAAACCTACATATCCTATATATGTATACAAATATAAATATGCCATGAACAACACCCCAAGCAAACATCTTAAAAATTCCTAAATGATCCATAGTATTTTCTAGAACTATATAAATGCCCTTAATTTAACGTATATGGATGTCCAACGGATTTTCAAGGTTGCATCTGGGCCCAATCCGTTGTCCGTTGGATTTCAAAAATTCCATCCGCATCCAATCCATTAACGAACGGTCCGGGCATCCATCCGTAAATGAACGGTTGGTCCCGGTTAAATCCGCGGATTACGGGCCAAATGCTCACCCCTAGTTATGGAATTAATCAAGCCAAATAGTGCAAAGGGTTAGTCCAAACAATTAGGTGTTCACATGCCAAGCCCAAAGAGAGAAGTGTGCATAAGCCCACAATGGGGCATAAATATCCGCAAGGCAAATCAGAAAGGGGAGGAAAAATCCAGTGAGCCATGGCTTGGCTTGTCTAGCAAGCCGACTCGGCTGAGTTGCCTCGGCTCGGCTCAGCTGGGGTGAAAACATCCCACGTATAACTCAGGGGGGCGTATAAATACAAGGGATATGGAATTAAACTACACTGTGATGCGCTAAATCAGGGCTACGGGACTAAGTTGGTTCGTGTTACACGGTAGAAGTGCTTTGCTGCCGGACAAAAATAAGTCCCGTCGCCGGATGTTGCCGCCGCCGCCGGCCACCTTCTGCTGCATCGTCGCTGGAGAAGATGAATTGTTGATGATGACGTCATGCTGACATCTTAAACGGTAACGGTAACGGCCATCTAACGACATTATGAATGAATGAATGAACAAGATTGGTTGATGGCAAACAGTGTTAAATGATAACGGAATATGCTGACCTTAACGAAATCTTTTGACGGTGTAAGTGACGGTAACGGAATATTCTAATGGCATCGACATCTGCTGACACCATGCTGACATCATTGCCCGCCTTGCTGCTGTCAGTGCCTATTCTCGTGTGACGTGGTCGACGCCATTTGGTTGGACGGAGCTCTTTGATGAGGCAACGCTGAGTGGCTGGCACCTCCTTGACTTGACTTTTCACATGGGCTTCCGTGTATGATGCTTTTGAGGCCTAGCTATTTAGTTTGTTTCACATGGGCTTGCACATAAAGTGCTTTTAGGGCCTAATTTGTATATATTTGGCTAATATGAGGAGCATATTAGACCTAAGTTAGCCCATTTTTGGTGTAGAATATTAGGGGTACAAACATCCCCCTCTAAATCCATAACTTGTTATGGGTTAAGAAGTTCGGGTTCTCCAATTATACTGAATTTGCATTTTTCTGGAATGTTGCATAACTCGCCCCCAAGCGCGTTGTTCGGAATGTTATGCAACTCGCCCCCAAGAATGTAATGATTGCGCTGGAGTGTCATATATCTCGCCCCCAAATGGTTGAGGTGACAAATAACTCGCCCCCAGTATGTTGTGGTGTCATGATGCTCAATGCTCGTGCAAGGGTGCACTTCCCTGCTGCATTTTTCTCGCGCATGGAATGAAAAGTTTAGTTTTTCTGCTATCTTGAATTCGCGTAGGGGGTCAATCCTACTATTCAAGATGCGCGCAGAGTTGAGATGTGTACATTTTCACATGCCTGGACAGGTGAAAATGTTCGCCATATTTGTTGATATCCCATATGATGGGGATACAATTGGAATAGGGTAAAAATGCTTGAACTCGCGCATTCACCATATCTCGCGAGGTGTCAAAGATATTGCCGATAGTAGACTTAAACTGTACTGTTTTGCCATTTAGGACTGACTGCGGATTTGAACGTCTGCAACAGCTTAAACACGAACAATTTTGATAAAGTGTGGAATACCAAATAATGCTCAATTAAATTTCTGAATAGAAATAACAAGATAAATACCTACTGCTTGACAACAGCTTCCTCGTTAAAACCTTTGCGTGAAAAACCCAGTGGGATAATACCATTATAAAGGAAAAAGAGTGCAGCACAGCAGGATTTGAAACTACTTCTAATGATAAAACTTCTTCAAGTGGAACGAATTCCATGGCTTCCATGGTTTTGAATCTTGAGTATCATCGAGGTTCCTTAGGTAGTAAGAGCCATGAGATGCTGGCATGTCCACTATTTATAGACCTTCCCAGTTTGCTCAGAGCTTCCCACAGTTTGGTTCCATTGTGGCTGCTCGGGTTTTCTTCAAGACATATTCCCCTGGTTTGAATGACCGTTCTCTGACTTTACGATCATATCTCAGCTCGATTGCCTGGCCGGTATCGGACAAACTGCTGTAAGGATGTTTCTCTTTGTTTTTCTAGCAACTCTTTATCCAAAGCCAATATCTTCGTTATTTTTCCTGCATTTGACAAAGACGATTTTTGGTAGTCTTGAGATGTACCTCGGTGGGTATGACCGCCTCTCGTCCCATAAGCCGTTGTAAATCGTGAAAATCCAAGTGGATCTTTTTTGGGGTCGTTCGATAAGACCATAAGACTCTAGGAATTCTTTCGTCCATTTTCCTTTCGCTTTCTCCAGCCTTTTCTTGAGATTATCCATAATAACGCGATTGGATCTTTTTCCCGCCTGCGTGCTCCGAGCATAATAAGGAGATGAGAAAATGTGGTGAATATTGTGTTCTTGAAGAATTATTTGATCACCCCAGAATCGAACTGCTTCCCATTCTCCCATATGAACCTTTTCACATCATGTCTGGTAACATGTACCAATGCCACTTTGTTTCGAACCATTTGGTGAAATAATCAGTAGCGGCTAGTACAAATTTAACGCCTCCAGGAGCTTTGGGATGTGGTCCGACGATGTCTAGTCCCCACCTAGACAATGGCCAGGGACTAAAAACTGGATACAATTCGTTATGTGCCTTTTAGGAATTGAAGCGTGCTCTTTGGCATGGCACGCATTTCTGCGTGTATTATTTAGCATCTTCTGCATGTATGGCCAGAAGTATCCCTGGGCAAGTATCATGTGCGCGAGACTACGCCATCCAGAATGGTTACCACATATTCCTTCATGAGCCTCTCGCTAATATCAGGTTGCCCTTCTTCTACTGATATGCACCGTAAAAATGGCTCCAAAGCTACAGGTTTGCGGTACAGTTGTCCCTCGATCATTGAATATCTCCAAGCATTCTTTTCACTTTTTAAGCGAGACGCTCATCTTCTGGGAGTTCACTGGTTATAAAATACCGAATATAAGGTTGACGCCAGTCTGAAGCGTTTTCAGAAGGATTGCCTGAATCGTCTATCACTGGACTGTTAACATCCATATTGTTGTCAATGTTTCGATATCTCCTTGTGCTGATGTAGTTACCCTCTCGCCCCCACTAGCGTGTTCGAGAGCCAGAACAAAGTGGTTGTCGGAGATGCTAGGTAACTCCTGGAAATCCACTACAACGAAACGGGTGGTATCAGTTTCGACTGCGGAAGATAGATATGCTAAAGCGTTTGCGTGCTTGTTTTCCAATTGTGGTCGCTGCCCAATAGAGTTGAATTCATTTACCAGCTCTCTCATACGATCTAAATATGAGGCCATCCTCTCTTCCTTGGCTCTGTAGGTCCCCCAGAAACTGGTTAACTACTAATATAAAATCAGTTACCAGTTCACGTTCTTCACATCTAACTCAATGATAGCTTTTAAACCGATAATTGATGCTTCATATTCAGCTTCATTGTTCGATGCTCGAAAGCCTAATCTAGTTGCTTTTTCGATCCACGAACCTTCGGGAGTAAGGATGACACATCCTACTCCAGCCCCATCAACATTTGATGACCCATCAGTAAACACAGTCCATAGTGGCTCAGGAGTATCAATCTCCATTGCAGACTCGCCCCCAGTCTGATTAGTGGTTGACTCTATGGGTTTGTTCAACAGTTCTTCTTCTTCGGTAACTGTCTCAATATCGTCCACAGGGAAATCTGCTAACAGTGCAGCTAGAGCATGTCCCTTCTCTGCAGTTCTGGTTTCGTACTTGTTTTCATACGCCCCCAGAAAATTCGACCATATGGCTAGTCTGCTGGAATCATCAGAACGTTCCAGGATTCTCTTCAACGGATATTCAGAATAGACTACGATTTGTCTCCCTTGGAAATATGGTTTGAGGCGACAAGATGCGTGCAGCAGTGCAAGAGCTATCTTTTCCATCTCTTTGTACCGTGTTTCCGCCCCCGTCAAAGATTTACTAACGAAGTAAACAGGCTTTTCATGTGGATCAGTAACAAACAACACTGCGCTTACAACATTCTCCGTTGCAGCCAGAAAAACTTCGACAGGTTGCTCGGTTTTTGGACTCACCAACACTGGGGGAGTTGACAAATATTGTTTGATTTCATCGAAAGCTTTCTCGCATTCATCCTTATAACCAAAATTCATTGCTTTCTTCAAAATGTCAAAGAATGGTTTGAATCGATCCGACGAGCGTGAAATAAAACGATTTAAAGTTGTTAATCGTCCCGCTAGTTTTTGAACCTCCTTCTTCGTTTTTGGGGATGGCATCTCTCTGATGGCTGTGATTTGCTCCGGATTCGCCTCGATACCTCTTTACGTCATCAATTACCCAAAGAACTTTCCCGGGGATAGCCCAAATGGCATTTTGCTGGATTGAGTTTCATCCGGTATCGCCTCAAGATAACGACCGTCTTCTGTAGATCGAGAAAATGCGACTCTTTTTTCTCAGATTTCACTACCATATCGTTGATATATACTTCCATTGTCTTCCCAATCAAATCTTTGAACATATGGTCTACCAAATGTTGGTAGGTAGCCCCTGCGTTCTTTAGCCCGAACGTGATTACAATATAGCAGTAAACTCCTCTATCAGTCACAAAGGCAGTATGCTCTTAATCTCCTTCGAACAAAGGTATTTGGTTATACCCCGAAAAACCATCCATGAATGATAGTCTTCCGTACCCTAAGGTTGCATCCACCAAATCTCTAATCCGTGGAAGTGGGTATGGATCACTCGTACATGCTTTATTCAAATCAGTAAAATTGATACAGATATGAATTTTATCATTCTTATTTGGAACTGGAACGACATTGGACAGCCATCGAGGATATTGTACCGGTTGAATAAAGCATGTTTCCAACAACTTCTTGACTTCTACAACAACTCCATATTTTTTTCTTTGTGCCATATTCCTAACTTTCTGATGAACAGGATGGAACTTCTCATCGATATTTAGCCTGTGGCAGGCTACATTCGGATCTATCCCAGGCATTTCAGCAAAACTCCATGCGAAAACGCCAGTGTTCGCCCTTAGCAATGTAATCAAATCATCGCGTTCGTGCGCGGATAGATCTGCTCCTTCGAACGTGGTTTTGTGCTTCTCATCACCAATCTGTACCTCGATCAGTTTCTCAACCGTTGGGGGTTCAAACCGCATCCTCTCCATATATGATTCTGGTGGGAGAGGATTTTGTAATTGCTATTTTTGTTCGACTCGCATGATTTGGTTCCGCTAACTTCGATTTCCGTATTCATCCATAGCATTCTCATGACACTTGTGGCCGGATGTCGCCGCCGCCAGATAAGGCCGCCGGGCGTTGCCGCTGCATCGTCGCTGGGAAGATGAACTGTTGATGATGACGTCATGCTGACGTCTTAAACGGTGACGGCCATCTAACGGCGTTATGAATGAACGAACAAGATTGGTTGATGGCCGACTGAAGAATAAAATGATATTTGAGTCGATATAAACAGTTATAAGTAATGAGCAAATTAATAATTAAGTTCTCTTTTCAGCACAAAATACATTAGTTATTCACCATTTATATACATCGAATTTGATGAGAACAATACAAGAATGAATTCTATGTAAATCTAGCCAGCTAAGTATTGGTTATATCTACCAATCAAATAAAACTATAAATCATGGGTTGTATGGACATCTGATTGGATTCTGCTACTAGAGTGGAGAATTCAAAATCATTGCTATCTTTAGTTGTAGTAGGCAGAGGAGATACGTTCAAATCCAAGTTCAAACCCAAAATTCTCCTGCTACTATTCGATCTCTTGAATACTGGTACTTGTTGCTTTAGAGTGGTATCGTCAGTTGTAATATCAGATGAAGATGGCGATAATACTTTCGTTTTTTTAGTTGCCAGTGAAGATTCAATCATGGAAGCTCTATGTTTTCTCATATGCCCTCCTAAAGCTTGTCCAATCGAAAACTCTAAACCGCAAATCGAACATTCATGGATCTTTGATTTCTTCACTTGTTGTTGGCTACCTAGATCATCCGCTGATACTTGGTCTACCAATTTAGGTTTCTTGTGACTTGCTCTATGTCCCCCAAGTGCTTGAAATGATGAAAACTGTCTACTGCATGTTTTGCACTCATAAACACGGCCTCGTGTACTGGTCGATATCGTCTGTGCTTGAATGACCGGTCGATAGTCGATCTGATCTCCTCCACTGCGTGATAATAACATCAAACAAGTTGCCATGTTTGCTATGTTATCTTCCATTTCTCCTCTACATCTCTTACGATTCATCATCATGATGTCTTTGTAAAGTACTAGAAAGCAAGTTTCAATTCTGAAATTTCAAATGGATTATGAAACTAATTTCTGTTTTCTGCTTAGATATTAATGAATTGAAGAAGTGTGAAATTCCTGTGGCTTTTGTGAAAGGGGAAAAGAATGAGGTGAAGATATATTTACAGAAACTTGCGAAAGTGGTTATAGCCGACTGAAGAATAAAATGATATTTGTGTTGACCAGTCAATTACTAGTGGCATGTTGGCCCTGTTCCTTAAAGGGTTGTCTAAAGTAAAATGATACTTGGGCAATTTCTGGCCAAATACTCAATGCAAATAAATGTAATGGTGTACGTATCTTTATGATGAGGCTGTGACTTGTGGAGTTGCAACTAGTATACTTGCTGCTAACTTCTTTTCCACTCGAACTACTTTTTCTCCTTGTGTTCTGGAAGATTCTGTGTTTGAGCTTGTTTGGTCTAGTATGAACGAAAAGTGGATACCAACAAAGGAAGCAAAGTTCAATTTTGAGAGAGACATTCTTTTTTCTTACCCAATCTATGGCGGCAAAATCTGTCCCATATAATGGGGGTTTAGTGTGATAAATGTTTCAGCGAAAATTTTATAACAACTTGTGGTATTAAACTATTAATGATTAATTAGTTAGATTTGTTCCAGAACCCATAACTGCATTATTCTTGTGTTTGTGTTCGCTTCCGCTCGCCAGCAACCGACTCCACCCCATTTAGTGACATACCGAGTATGTTTATCGGAAAATTGGTCATTTGTCTAAAAAAGTTTAAAACATGGTTCAAATGGACGAGTAAAAATTATTATGGGTGAAATGGACACAAAAAAATAGCAAGGATGAAACTGGATTCATCCTGACTTAACCTTAAAAAATAGCGAGGATGAAACCTGGATGCATCGATGTAAATTAAAAATAAGAAAAGAATTTGAAAATGGGTAGGATGAAAACTAGTTATATCCCCGCTATTTTTATATTTTTTTCCATTTAAATGAAGATCAAAATCTAAATGTCTTTTTCACCCAGGAATTATTGACTTTGGTCTTTTTAACCAATTTTGTCTGTGCTTATTTTGATTCTAAGATATTTCCAAAAAAAAAAAAAAAAAAAAATTATACCTATTTTGCATAAATTCGTGCGTTATAAAAATGTATAAATAGTTTTATTCAAAGATGCTATCATGTATCGATAACGTCCACTAAGACAGATTGCACTGGCCGACATTGCAGATTAAGTATTTTGATCGCCTTAACTTAACATGGAAGAAATTAGGTGGAACAGATGCACACCTGTTGAACTATTTCAACACACTACCTACGATGAGCAAGCATAACCTTACGCGTTTTTTACTCTTCAATTAAACAGCCTTTACACTGAACATCATCCAATTTGAATACGAACTCTAAGTACTTACTAAACCACACTATGCTTGCAAGATATTAGATATTCCCTTAAATTATTAATTAAACCTCTAACTAAACTTCCCATTTGGGATAATTTAGAAAATACAAAAACTAAGGTTTTTCTTGAACATAAACGCGTATGACAGGCAAATAGATTGGGATGACGCTTCACAATGCTGCACGCTGCTTGTTTATCTTAGTGACTGGTTTGAGCATAATGCTTGTACGGGTGTGGAGGTCGGTGATGCGGCATTTATGTATCATGAAAAATCGAATGCAATGTGCTTTTACCATGGGGAGACAAAAAGTTTGAATGGTCAATTTCTGAAGATTGACTGGTGTGAGTATATAATGGCGACGCCAGGTTGGCGCAACTAGCTATGCAAATTAGAATTCAATGTGTTACAAATGGGAAAGTTATAATAATCTGGAAACAAAATGAAGTAAAGAACTTCAATCTTTTGCTACAGATGTCTCACAAAACAAAAAGTCTTAACGAACCGCCCCTCCAAACCACATGAAAACTACCACTCACAGTTTTCATTGTGGGCCCAATACTAGCCCATGCTATTCTCCGCAGAGTCCACCGGGATCATAAGAAAACAAAACTGTGAGAGAAAATTTGGAAACGGTTTATTTTTGAAATAGTCAAAAGTCAAAGCAAGTGATACCTAACTTAACTAACTAATCTAAGTTAGACTGAGTGGACTGAGTGATTTAAATCTTATGTGTCACCCCTATCACTATAATGCGTTATTTCTTTATTTTTGAAAAGCTGTCCATTAAGATACTCTCCAGCAAAGTGTTCATACTTCATATTAGTCGGATTTTCACATGACCTCAATCTTTGTATCCGTATTCTGGTTTTTTTGTGGAAAATTTGATATTTTGGATAAAGAAGAAGATTTTATTAAAGAAAGAAAGAATATACAAACTTTTGTCTTACAAGGAGTAACGGAAATGGCTAGATACAGTCAGGGAAGTTATAAAAATTTGATATTATTAATTAATTAAGATGACCGCTGCACAATAAGATGATAAGTACCGCAAAAACGTGAACTTGCAAACAACTGCTTGTGTGAAACTGTGAATATCCCTGTATAACTGGTAATTAACTTTCAGAGTTTGAATAAGAAATTTCTTTGGACTAATCACGGGAACTATAACTTGCTTCAACTTTTAATGTTAACTTGTAGCGACAAGCAAGTGACAAGTAAACAACTAATGCCCATTGGTTGCATTTTCATAACTAGATTCTTCCTTTGTTTTTATCTTAAATAAAGGTAGTCCCCAAATTGAGCAACCCTGGATGATTTAGACAAGTATAGACTAATTTTTTCAATATTCATTAGGAAAACCAATCACAGAGCAGTCCATTAAGTCTAAAAGTCATCAAGACATTCACAAGTTTATTGACAAATTGCAGCAGTCTATTTCAGTACTTTGGTCTGAATCAACCTTTGTGTACGGCATCTCTATCCAAGTTGCCTTTATTTAAAAGTTTTAGTAAAGGAAACCCTGAGCTAGAATAGGTGGCTAATCTGAAGTCAAATTATGTGACATGAGCGATGTTTTTATGATTAGCTATGTATTAGTTGACTTCGTATAAGGTTTCTAGATAATCTATGTGCGTAACGTGCTGATCAGTTCACTTGCTAAGCTAACATTAAGACTGTTTTAGATCATCCTAATCTTATTAATATTTTATGACCTTTATATAATCATATCTACTAATTTGATAATTAGGAAACTCATTTCGATGTCATGAGAAACTAAGTGAGATTAAATGAAACAATATTTTTGTATTTTGTTGTACACGGTATTCACTCTGCTAAGGTTGTATTCGGTACTAGATTATTCAGTAACATCATGTGACATCTCTTAGGAAAAAATCATAGAATATGTCTTGCTTAAGTATCCAACTATGAAAAAAAGGGAATTGATTTATCTCCAGCGGGTCGGTTCCCGCGAGCCATCCCGACGAGTGAAATTGAGAGAGAGGGGTGGGACCCACACTTAACCCACCCCTATAAACCGCCGAGCTTTTAGGGATTCCTTTTGAGTGTATCATTACTGTGAAAAAAACGGTCAGAAGTGTGGAAGATCAAGTTTAATGGTCTTGGAAAATTAACCGAAAATGTTTGGTCATCTATCTATATATTTTAATAGATCCTGATTTTTTCATAAATTTGCGTTGAATAAAAAGAATGCAACACGTTTCAAAAATTTGTCGATACCAAACACAACTTAATATAACTATTACCCTAATGTAACTATATTCTGGTTATCTAACACTCAGACTCAGATTGTGGATTTCGCCATTTATTGATTTTACCAGCTTTAGAGATTGATGCATTATTAGAAGATTAAACGTTTAAATTATGGACAAATTCAGTCAAAGCAGAGACTAGATGAAAGTATAAAAATTCTCTTTTTAACCAAAATCAAATAGTTACACCGTTTATACACAGAGAATTTGATGGGAATAGTACAAGGATGAATTCTATGTAAAATCTAGAGCTACCTAGGAGGTATAGTACACAAAATAATCAAATAAAACTGTAAATAACGGGTGTCGCGGACATCTGTTTGGTTGCTGATACAAGAGATGAGAACTCAAAATCATTGCTATCTTTTGTTGTTGTTGTAGGCAGAGGATCAGATATATTCAGATCCAAGTTCAGACCCAAAATTCTCCTGCTACTATTCGACCTCTTGAATACAGGTACAGGTACTTGTTGTTTTTCAGTGGTATCAGTTGTAATATCTGATGAAGAGGGTGATAATACTCTTGTTTTTGTTGTGGTCAATGAAGATTCAAGCATGGCAGCTCTATGTCTTCTCATATGCCCACCCAAAGCTTGTCCAATCGCGAACTCTACACCACAAATTGAACATTCATGAATCTTCGGTTTCGTCACTTGTTGTTGGCTACTTAGATCATCAGATGATACTTGGTCTGCCAGTTTAGGTTTCTTGTGACTCGCTCTATGTCCCCCAAGCGCTTGAAATGACGGAAACTGTCTGTTGCATGTTTTGCACTCATAAACACGGCTTCGTGTACTTGTCGATATCGTCTGTGCCTGAATGAATGGCCGATAGTTGATCTGATCTCCTCCGTTTTGTGATAATAACATCAAACAAGTAGCCATGTTTCCTATGTTATCTTCCATTTCTGCTCTACTTCTCTTACCATTCATCATCATATATGATGTCTTTGTATAGTACTAGAAAAATATAGTATGTTTGAAATAATGATTATGAAAGCGAGTTTTCTTTTCTTAAAAACTTATGTATTTGCAGAGTGAATAAAAGTATGAAATTTCTGTTGGTGTTGTGAATGGAGATAAGAAAGAGGAGAGGGTTTATTTATAGAGTGGGTGCGGCTGTGGATGTTCAAAACTTGAGAAGGTGGTTATAGTCGACTAGAGAATAAGATATTTGTGTTGACTAGGCAATGATGACTAAAGTGGCTTGTTGCCCCTGAGTTCCTTAAAGGGTTTGTGTCAAGTTATAATAACATGTGGGGAGTTTCTGGCCAAGTACTGATGCAATTGATGTAACGGTGTACGTAACTTTATTGAAGATAAGGCTGTGACTAATGGATGGAGTAGTGAGAAAGATGCAACTAGTACACTTGCTGTTAACTTCTTTTCCACTCAATGCATCTTTTGTCCGTGTTTCTAGAATATTCTGTGTTTGAGCTTGTCTTGTCTAGTATGAACAAAAAGTGGATGACTACAAACAAAGTAAACAAAGTACAATTTGAGATAGACATATGACACTGTTTTAGTTACTCGAACCATTCGTGGCAAAATTTGTTCCATACAAAGTGGGGATTCTACTTTAGAGTGATTCATGCTTCATTGAAATTTAAGAACAGCTGTTATTATCGCATTAATCAATTATCTTGTGTTTCCCGTTGCTGTTGATTTTATCTTACCTTTATCGGTAACTCACTCACTGACTTCGCCCTGCTTGGTTAAATAAAGGAAATACTTTTATTTGTACATGCGTTATATAGTAGTATATTTTATTTATTTTAAGATGTTATCAACAAAAGACATATCCAAATATTACAGATTGCTCGAGTATATTCTGATCGACTTAATAACTTCATTTCGAAGATATTTAGCGGAAAAAAACATACTTATTCAACTATTACAATAACTAATACCCTGCTACAAGCTACATGCTAGTATCATCATCTTACGCGTTTTTTACTCTTTAAAGAGCCTTCACACTTGACACTATTCAATTTGATTACGAACTCTAAGTACTGTGTCACCGATAAGGATCACTAAAACGAGATATTCCCTTAAATTATCATTTATTTTTATTTTTTCATAAAGATATTCCCTTAAATTATCATTAAACCTCCAACTAAACATTCCATTTGGGATAATTTATAATACAAAAAATAAGGTTTTCCTTGAGATTAACCGCGTATGACAGGAAAGTGAGAGATATTAGCATGAAAGATGGCCAATGAGGAACCGGGCATGACACTTCACATTGCCGCTGTCTACTTGCTGATCTTGGTGACTGGTGTGAGCACAATGCATGTGGGTGGTGAGGTCGGTGCTGTTGCATTTATGGAACATGAAAAATCAAAAATGCAATATCAAATGCAATGTACTTACTAGTTACTTACCATGGAGAAAGTCAAAGGTGAAAAGATTGACCGGTCAATCGGGAAAATTCACTGGTGAGAGTATAAAGGCGACGCCATGCTGACGGGACTAGTTACGCAAGTTGGAAGTTGGAACGAGTTGTAAACCAAACACACCGAGTTGCAGAATGGAAAGTTAAAAAGAGTTGACTCGGACATTTATTCATTCAAAATTAGACACCGGCTCAATGGGAAAAGGATCCTACGAACTGGCTTTGAATCGGTCTATATTTGATTGTTTAGGACTTTCAACTAAGACATAGTCTAGTATTCAACTCGTATTGGTCTTACATTTCTAGATAACGAATTCGTATTTTCCGATTATAATAAATAAAAAATTATCTATGAATTCTCGTTTTCTTGTTTTCTTCAAAGCACAAGCCATTGAATAAGAAAAAAAAAAAATCGATCATAATTATAAAACATAATTCGTACTTTTATTTTTCTTTTCGGTTACAAAGGCCGCCCTAGAAGCAGAAAGACCTTAGGGTGGTCAAGTGTGTTAATTTCTAACGACAGGTGAGTTATCAGAGATCTCATCCGGCACTGTGCATGCTTTTAGTCATTTGCTTGAACAACAACAAACTAACTAGACAGTGATTTGGGTTTTCTTGTATTAAACACATTAACTTCTTGGGTAAGGGACTGAATGAGTGACGATTATTTTTTTTTATACACTGCTAAGACATAATCAAAGATTCGAAGTATGTCTTTTTCTTTTCATGACTAATTTGATGTATGATTATTATAACCAAATTCAAATCAGCACTATACTAATTGAGCTACTGTCGCTGGTGAACTCGTTTTTAATTGAATGGCAAACGCAAGCAAAACTACGAGTATCATTATAAATTGACAGAAAAAGATGGGACACCGATAGGCTCTATTCAACAGAGAATAGCAAAGCGTGGAATATCAATAGTAGGAAATACCATATGGTCCTAGGGATGAGTCTAGTCCAATTGACCTAGTCAATTTTTTGTTTGGTCCTTTTTGGACAATTAAATTATAGTTTGGTCCTAAAAATTATGTTTTGGTCCTAGGTATTGTCCACCCACACGGAATATTATTTTTCTGTTACCAAAACACCTCTACACGTGCTTAATTTATCGTTTGGTCCTAAATTTTTATTATTTGGTCATTTTTTGAGACATATATGCGTAAAACCTCTCGCCAGCTTTATTTTCTCTCCCGTCAAGTTCTTCTCTCGCCGCATGATTTTTTTCTTCTAGGGTTTACTAAATCTTTCGAGATTTCTATCTTGATAACAAGATCGATCCGATTTACAGCAGATTAACTTGATTTCAGAGTTAATTTGATTACGGAGGTTGATTTGGAATTGATTTGATTACGGAGGTTGATTTGTTTTTGAAGATTCTGTTGTTATTGATTCTGTTGGAGTTGATTTTTTTGAATCACATATTCGGAGATTGGTGTTTGGAATCACAAATTCGGAGATTCAGATATTGGTATTTTCCTACCGGAGATTGGTGTTTTTTGGTTCTGATCTGAATTCTTCTTGTTGCTGGTAAGTTTTCACGCAATCCTTTCCTTGATTTGAAGTAATTCTATAGATCAACTAAGTTTTTCTTTGATTAGTTTGTTTTTTGAATTTTAATAGCAATGAATGAAGTCGTTCTGTTAAGGCTTTATTTATATGTTAGGATGTTAACGAATGAAGTCATTCTGTTGTTACGGCTTCATTCCAAGAATGAAGTCCATTCTATTGCATGGACTATAGAGAGTTTTAATAGACTTCATTCCTGGAGTGAAGTCCATTTTCTATGGCATGGACTGAAGAGGTTTTAATAGACTTCACTCCTGGGAATGAAGTCCATTTCTATGGCATGGAATGAAGAGGTTTTAATAGACTTCATTCCTGGAGTGAAGTCCATTTCTAAGGCATGAAATGGAGAGAGTTTTAATAGACTTCATTCCTGGAGTGAAGTCCATTTTTTCTATGGCATGGACTAGAGAGGTTTTTCTAGACTTCACTCCAGGAATGAAGTCCATTCTATTACATCGACTATAGAGAGTTTTAATAGACTTCATTCCAGGAGTTAAGTCCATTCTTTTGTCAAGGAAGAAGTACTTTTCTGCTTTGTTTATCTGTTAGTATGTTAACGAATGAAGTCATTCTGTATTTTGTTAAGGAAGAAGCTATTAGTGCTATTATGTTACAGCTTCATTTGTTAAAATGAACTCTTTTAAGGAATAAGTAGTGTTGCTGCATTTGTTTATCTGTTAGAATGTTATTGAATGAAGTTATTTTGTTTCATTTTTCGGGTTCAGTATGGCGCTCTCAAGTTGTTATGCAGTTGTGTACTACAAAGGGGATAGTATTCCCTTTGAAGTTTCTTTAGATACGATAATGCGTGACCTCTAAATACATGTTTGTGATTATTGGAGAAACTTGACTCCTCGTAACATAAGATTTAGGGATGGCGAAGGTTGTGATAAGGCTGTCATCAATTGTGATTATTCTCTTCAAGGACAAATTGTTGTTACTTGTTCAAAGGAATTGACAAGTTTTAATTTGTATGTTGAGGAGGCTTCTAATGGTGGTGCTTCTACCTCTTCTACCTCTTCATCCTGGGTATTTCCACGCTAGATCGCTCGGTGACGATGAATCATGTAGTGGGTTCACCGAGACTTCAAAGATTAAATACCGATGGAAGGTCATGAGGAATTAAAACCTCTTTTATCTCGCGGGGTGGGAAGATATGTTTAAAGGTGTTGGTCAAGTTTTTCATGGTGGTGTTGATGAGGTTCGCTTTCATTGTCAAAGAAATATTGCAAAGCAAGTCCGGTTATACATTTGCAAAGATTAAGAATGATAGACTTAGGTACACAACCAAGTGTGGTAGGGATGCAGAAACGTGTCCTTGGTATCTCCATCAGTATTCCAATTGATACTTAAAAAATGTCTTTGCTATCAAGGAATTCAATGGGGAGCACAAATGTGGTGGTGCTTATAAGTCAAGGAACCACCCGTGAAGAAGAAATTGATAAAACATCTATTCAAGGATCAAATACGCCTAATCCGTCTTTAAATCCCAAGGATATGGTTGCTCAGTGAAGAGTTGTTACAAGTATTAACATAAAATACCACCATGCTTATAAAGGGAATGAAGCATCTAAGGCAGAGATATATGGCGATGATGTAAAAAGTTATACAGATCTTGTTTGGTATGTTGAATCAATAAAGGCTACCAATCCCGGGCAGTTATATCAAGTTTGAATATGATAAAGTGACTAAACGTTTGTGAGGCTTTTCATATGTTTTGCCGCATGTATGGAAGGATACCTGGGTTCATTCGTCTTATGCTTTATTGTGATGCAAAATTTCTCACCGGGAGATTCAAGGGAACATTGAGGGCTGCCACTGGTGTGAATGGGAATCAAGGTACTTTTGATTAGTTTCTACTTTGATTAGTTTTCTACAGTCCATTTTATACATAATGGACTTCATTCCAAAAGTGAAGTCTAAGAAAGTTATAGATATTGATTGTACAGTCCATCTTATACAGAATGGACTTCATTTTTGGAATAAAGTCTAGGAAAGTTATAGATATTTGATTCTACAGTCCATCTTATACATAATGGACTTCATTCCTGGAATGAAGCCTAGAAAAGTTATAGATATTGATTTCTATTTGTGTTCGGTGTTATATTGATTTCCATTGTTTTCTGGTGTTATAGATATAGGCTTCATTCCAGGAATGAAGTTATAGAAAAGTTATAGTTATAGACTCACTTTTTAGTTCCATTGTTTTTCTTTCATTTTTGTAGGTTTCTTCCCTTTTGCGTTTGCTTTAGTTCCTTAAGAAGACATTGAAGGTTGGGAGTGGTTCATGGAAAACCTGCAGCATTGTGTCGACTCTCGTCCTATTACTTTTATCACTGATCGTCATGAAGGGCTGAAGCAAAGTATTCCTAAGTATTTTCCCAACTCTTATCATAGTTTCTTGCTTTTATCATCCGAAGAATAACCTTCCTATCAAAAAAGGACATGAGAAGTATAAACAAGTTCGTGGATTTGTTTCATAAAGCCGCATACTGCTATAGCGTTGCCAAATATGAGTCCGCTTTGAATGAGATGTGCACCATAGGATGTGAGTGGGTTGCCAAGTACATCGAAATATCGATCCCAAGCACCGGGCAAATGCGTTCTTCGTAGGATGTAGGTATGGCACACACTCATCAAGTATTACGTAGTCTTTCAATAACCGGATTCATCGTGAAAGGGATCTTCCTCCGCCTTCTCTTGTTGATGAGCTCGGGATAAAGATTATGAGGATGAGTTCGAAAAGGCGTGAGCTTGGTAGAACTTATCGGGATAGTTTGACTCCCATATACAAAGCTTTACTCAAGTCACATGTCGATATAGGTCGTCCATGGAATGTTACCGATTCAGGTAATGGTATATATGAGGTTCACTCTCCCAGCTCCCATGTTGTTGATCTGATGCAGATGACGTGCACTTGCCAGAGATGGAAAGTATTTGGTTTCCCCGTGCTCACGCCCACTGCCGCTATTACTATGAGTGGTATTGATATTTTGAGGTTTATTCAGCCTTACTTTGGTTCAAACCACTTCCGCAACTCTTATGCTCCCTGCAATTCGACCAATTCCCAACTACGATAGGCCGAGGCGTATGAACCCGAAGAGAGAGTCCTTCCCCGGTATTCCAAGGCCACCTGTGGAGACCGCCAAAGAAACGTATTCGCAATGCTTATGAGAAGGAAAGGAGGCCTATGAAGTGCTCCAATTGCAAGAAGATTGGTAACCACAACAAAGCTACATGTCGTGTATTAATGCTGGAGTAGTATGCCTGAACTTTTTATTAGTTTTCTGGTGTTAGCTTTCATATGAATTGGTGGTTTTTTAGTTTGTTCTGTTCTGGGGTATGCACTTAGTTTTCATGAACTTTATAGCCACGGTTTGCAATTATGCATTCCTTAGTTTATATAAGTTTAAGTTCACAAATAATCGTTTTTAGAAAAAAACCAACTTAAGTATGCGAACCGGGTACGCGACTTAAGTACCCGGAATAAGTTTTCTTTTTAGTTTACAAACTCCAGCTGAATTTCTCAGGATGAGAACTTCCGACAGTACGCGTACTTGGTACACTGACTAATGCGTGTCGTTAATGCAACAAATTAATAAATATATTTCCCACTAATTAACTGGTAATATAGCGGTAGTAAGAGATCGTTCCCACAGAGAGCTGTGTAATTGATAGGTTATTTGATCAGCAAGATAAATGTAAATAACAAAGGGGGTTTTGGTTATGATATGAATAGAAAGACAATAATAAAGAAAAGAGATGATCAAGGAATCCTTCATCGTTAC
Organism: Papaver armeniacum; assembly: GCA_023531295.1. Lineage (NCBI taxonomy): Eukaryota > Viridiplantae > Streptophyta > Magnoliopsida > Ranunculales > Papaveraceae > Papaver > Papaver armeniacum. The sequence continues at coordinate 1,012,926 of JAJJWW010000903.1, forward strand.
CAAGCGATAGATGGATTAATATACTTATCTATATTATTTTAGAATCATTCATCACCAACCATAGAATAGCAGGTACGCTTAGCTATCCCCAAAACTCCTTTTATCTCCGGATAATAGGTACGCTTAGTCACCGGATTCTATTCAACTGAGCCGCCTTGAAGTACACTTACAAGGTGTAACTCAATCGAACGCTTTAGGGTTTGTGAATTTAGGTTTGATTCCAGCAGTTAAACTCAGTACGCTCGGTTCACTTATTGGTGTTGTTTCCACACACGATTGCTTTACAGAATCCCTCTGCAAGGTTTTCTACTTGTGTAGGAGATGCACGACAACTACAGATTGCTCAACTCACTACTAACAATAGAATGGTTAATAAACTAATCTAGTTGCGCACCCAAACCAATCTAAGAATCAATCATAAACCCTAGATATAATGAAAACAAACGATGATGATAAAAACCTCGAATAGATTTGTATTATTAATAAAGCTTCACACTTAGAACATTGAATTTATCCTTAATCAACAAAATATTTCGCTACTCATATTACAAAGAAGATGATAATGGTGGTTTCCCCCTAAAGGGGTAAACCCTAGATTTTTGATATATAACTTGTGATATGAGATGATCCATATATGTGAAAGGCCTAATACCTATTTATATAGGTTTACATTGCTTCGCCATCAAGTATCTAGTTCGGTTCAAGAACCCGACCCAAAAATATGAAATAACGACCCCAAACGTGACCTTAGGCCTTACAAGGTATGAATACACGTTTTCCTACTTGCTAAGTATGCGTACAAGCATGCGAACTTCGAATTCGAGCATAAAATTTCGAATTTTAAAGTATGCATACTCGTTTGCATACTTTGTTGTCTTCGGTATTCGATAAAAACTCGTTTTGGCCACAACTTCGTCATACGAACTCGGAATGACCTCATTCTTTTGCATTCTTTTCCTATTTCAATTGTCTTCAATATGTTGATGAGAAATCCTTAATTTGAATGAGATAAGATCGGTCGTTGGCTCTTCACTTGATTTTGAGCGTTTTGCTCCTTTTCGCTCTCACTTCTTCCAATTCTCTTGGACTTGGATTCTTGGAATATTTCTCTTCATAGCTCTTTTCAGTAATTTGTAGCTTCTTTTGGATGATTCACCTATTATAGGCAAATAAGAGAAAACAATAGTAATAATACAAATACATGCAAGAATAATAGCTAAAACAAGTATGGAATGGACACTAAAATCATATGAATTATGCATTTATCACGGACTCTAGTTCCGGGTTTCCTGAGCAGCAAAGTACGCATACTTTGGTTCAAGGAATAAGGACTTACACACATATGTGTTACCACACAATGTTTATATCCTTTCATGGTTATGTAATCTAAACTCTCATTTCAATCATTGAAACATTCTTAGAGGACATTATATAGTTGTTATTCACAAACCATTTTTCGTCAAAGACATTTTCAAGTGATTGAAACGTAACATGACTTTCGTCACTAGTAAAGATGAACTTGGCCAAAGCGAAAGCTTACCAACATATATTTCGAGAAATAGATAAGCGAGATAAACTCGGCTCGAAATAGAAAATGTGTATAATCATAGTCTATATAGGAAAACGACTTTTGTATAGAGTAGATATACTTTTGAGTGATAGATAATGTTTGTACCCAAAATTACTTTTGGGCGTGAAACACGATGAATGGATAGTTTTGGTGAGTATTTTGGGTTAGGGGTCGATTTAAAGATCAAAATGAAAGACAGAGGTTTAACGTGGTTCGGCATAGGTTGCCTACGTCCACGGGCGAATCCCCTTGGGGAGAAATGTTTTATTGACTTTTGTATTACAAAGTATGTTTTTTCTCTCCTATTGGATACCCCCCCATTGCCTGATTTCTGCTCTCCCCTATTTATACAGTTTCACATCTAAATATAAACATAAATTACATTAACTGCTCATTCATGTCTCCATCATCAATTCTGTATGAAACAGCTGGAGTTAATTTTGCATGTATTAAAGTGCTGCAATTAGTACCACATGGCAGAAACTGCTGCATTTAGCACTGCATGGCTGAAACTGCTGCAATTAGTACTGCATGGCTGAAACTGATGCATTTAGCACTGCATGGCTGAAATCTTTGGAACTCGCCCGCATGGTCAAATCGCTGGAATTAATTTCCGCATGAAACCGCACATTTATGCTTCCATGATAAATTTTGCATAAATGATGGCTGGCAAAGATTGTGGATATTTGCTGGCGAAACAGCTGACTGCATGGGTAGGGACTGGCTTGATGGTTGACAGCATGATGGCCGGGAAGATGTGGATGGAGGCCGGGCAAAGCATGGTTGGAGACCGGTTGGCGCCGCTAAGAGTTTTTTCGGGGATTTGTTAATGTGATTGTCGGCTACAAGACCGAAAATTGGCTAGGCGCGACCGACTTCGATAGTTGACCGACGGTTGAATTTGACTGTTGACCGACCGTTGACTTTGACCATTGATCTTGACCGGAAGTTGACTTTGATAGTTGACCGACTTTGACCATTGACCGGTCTGTGCAGACTGGTGGGTGATCGCTGTCGTAGGCGTCAAAAATAAATTACACTTTCTTACTACTCAAAATATATAATGAAGCAAGGGCAAGAAAGTATCGTTCCCACAGAGAGGTCTAGGTTGTCAAATTGTTTCGGTATCTTATAAGTAACACGGGGTTTTCAGATTTTTTTAAACGAAAATAAAATAAAAGCAAACCAATAAAAAGTAAACACGCAAATCAAGGATGAGAAAGTATTGGTCATGGATTTCGTCTTCAATCACAAACATGTTTTCAACACAATAACTAGAATTGATATTTTAATCTCAACTTTTATCAAAGGCCCTAGAATACCTTGATCGCAAGAATATCCCGCTAATCTCCTCTTGTCATCAACAAACACATTAAAAGATGCGAATATGAATTCTATCTAAAAGAACAACCTAACGTGTAAAAGCACTAATCAAGTTTAATTCCCTAGATGCATTAGGTTCTATGAAATCAGGCCAATCAAAGCAATCGAACGTGTAAAAGCACTAATCCGATTTAACAAAGGTTATGACTCACATGTGACTACTAGGATGTATCACTACAAGCAATAATCACAATTATGCTACTTGTAATCAGGAATCTATCACTTTTGCGTATAATAAATCCTAATCTAGCAAGAGAGATGAAAACAAACTCAATCGATTCGCGACTCGACCAAACAAGCATTCAAATCATGTAACAATATTAATGGTGAATCATAAACGATAATATGAGAGAAAACTAATTTATTGAACAAAAAACTCGTGTTTGGAAATCCAACTAATCCATAACCAAAAGAAAACTCTAGCTCATATTCATGGAGTTCATAACAAGAAGAAAGAGAAAAAGTTTCATGTTCTAAAACCTAGAAAACAAAGTAGAGGCCAAAAGATAAAAGATAAAGATATATATGATCTCCCAAAATTGTAGAAACTTTCTCCTTTTGTAGCTTTTCTCCAACTTCTAAAATTAGGTCTTCATAGCCCAAAGCCCATGTGGTCCACCAAGCCCATGTGTGTGCAAATACCCATATAGAAAATATACCCCAAAAGTGATCGCCGAAAATCTGGTATTACGGCCTGAAATTGGCCGGAAGAGTCACCGGCGGACATCTCAGGTGACCGGCAAAGTCAACCCGGTCACCAGTCAAATGAGTCGACTCGGTCAAGCTCACTGAGTCAGGACCAAGTCATTGAGTCAACTCAATTAGGGTCTAGTCGAGAATCGTAGTCGCTCTTAACCAAACTGAATTGGCCTACTTGTCGACCACCGCACATGCCGAGCCGTGCCTGCACTATCATTGTGCATCAAGAAGCAAAGACAACCATGATGGCCCCAGTAACTCTTTGCAATCTTCCATTCTTCAACTTAGCCTCCGATCCATGCCAAGAACCATCTCATTAGTCTCAGCTTGCTTCCACCGCCTGTAACCCTCCATTCCCCGTGTAAGTCACCACCAATTAATCCATGTAACTACAACCTCGAGCACACCGCGACAATCGTTGCAAACTGCATCACACCGCAGAACCACCAACGACATCACAGCCTCCAGTCCCATGGCAATACTCTCATCCGCATAACCCATTTCTAGCCTGTAACTCATTCAAACCATCAGTCTTAACACCACTGCAACTCCACCAGCTTCACCCGCAACACCCATAACAACCAACCTTCTTATGTAATCATAACCACTTGTACCATTCTCCATTTATAGCAGCAGCTACAGCTCCTACCAACTCCTCTGTATCTCCATCTCCAACTCTGCTGTAAACAACCACCAATACTCACTTCAGGCCACCAGATCCCAGCTATTCATGAGCTCAATTCTCGCTTCGATTCAGATGCAAATGTGCCCAGCTTGCTCCATCTCCCGCCATTGCTTCAACTCCAAATGCAATTCTCAACTTAGCTTTATTCACCATCTCGGGCCATACCACCGACAAAGGCACCACTGCAATATCTCACCGCCTCGACCCACTGTAACTCAAAACCCCGGCAACAAATTCCTCCTATCTCGAACCACAACACTATGGCATCACCCGTAGCCGCACCACTGTGTTTGTACCGCAACACCCATTCCGGCTTATTCATTCAAGACTTGCTCAAGCCACTCCCAACATCACCGTAAAGACATTCCATTCAGCCTTGCCAGCAAGTGCACAATTCCACCAGCAAAACCTCCATTGCACCTGAAACATCAGCTGCCATTTCAGTTCAAGCTAACAAACTCCATCCAATCAATTAGCCAAGATCTCTCTTCCTCAGAATTGATCAATTTCACTACCAGTTCTTCACTATTTCAAACCCTGATTTCTTCCATCTTCCATTTCAATCTCAAGAACCCATCAAAACCACCATGAATCACTCAGGAGAAACCCAACTCAAAATTCATCAGTATTGCTTTATTATAGAGCTGCAATTTCTCCTCCATCATCTTCAATCGAGAGCAAAGAATAAAACCCGCGGAGACCCTAACTCTCGAATCAAACTCGAGCTCGTTCCTTCTCTATTTCTCGATTCATCTTCATCTACTCCATCTCTCAATTCAACAAACTTGCAACAAACCCTAACTCCAAATTCTACAAACCCATAACTTTACAGCTCAATTAATCAACTCAGGTCTTATGAAACCCTGAATTCCAATCCTATCTGATTCATGTATTTCCTTGCTAATGCATTTAAATTCAAACCCTCTCTTCAATCTTTACTGATTTCTCTGAATGCTAATGAAGCCGCCAATTCATGACAAACCCCAACCGAATCTCCTCTCTGTGAACTCGATTCCATGGTTGCTGTGCAACCTCTTTCTCTGAATTTCAGGTGATGAAAATGAATGAGAAGATAACACTTCTCGATTTAGGGTTGGTAGGTAGGTTATAATTGATGTTCCGTCACCTTGATAAGGGCTACCCAGATGGCATCCCCTTAACCACAGCTAGTCTTTGTTTAATACTCCTCCAAATAGAGTTGCCCCTTAACCTTGGCTCATCTCCCAATAGCATGTGAAATGACAATTACGCCTTTTTGACTCAATTTGAATGATTTCCGCTTCTTTTCCTCTGTGCGACTCCAGAGTACCTAATAACTCAAAAACACGCGTGAAGTACATAATTCACAAGAAAAATAGCAAAGAAAGCGTAACTACTAGATAGTAAATTAGGTGTTTTAGACACCTATCAGTGGGCTGCCTTGGTTGAATGGTTAGTGGGCTTGGATGAGGAACAAAAGATGATTCAAGTATCAATTTGGCCCATTAAGTGGTATTTTTACTTATGGTACAAACATCGCCCCTCTTAAGCTCCAACTTGTTGGGGGTTAAGAAAAATTTCGTGTTCCTTAGTCAATGACAAAACTCTCCCCCAAGTGTGGACTATTGATATTGAGGTGATTGGCGAACTTCCCTTGTTGTTTGCGGAAATCAAGACGCCCCCCAAGAGTAAATTGTTGTTGCTGAAGCGTAAATAGAACCGCCTTTGTTGGTTGTGGAGATCGTAATCAAGTCGCCCCCAAGTGTTGCAAAAACAAGACTGAGGTGATGCAACGGAAGCTTGATAATGGAGCAGAGTGATGTTGGAAATGAGCGGTAACAACATTGAGTGAAGCTGGTCTGTAGCAGCTGTGATCAGCTGGACTGCATGAGCGACGAGTTAAACCGCATCACAAGGGTTGCGATCACTGGACTCGCAGGAGTGACGAGCAAACCGCACTACAACAAAGCCACGTATCACTGGACTGCAGGAGTTGGCAACGTGAGCTAGACTGCAGCAGCTTCGATCAGCTGGTCTAAAGCATCATCGAGCATTACAACAGCTGCGATCACCGGACTCGGCAGAGCTGCGATCATAGCCGATTGCGCTAGCTTTCGATCACCGGTTCTGCTAGCAACGACGAGCAGTAGTTGAACCGCACATCCGTGGATCACCGGATTGCGAAGAACGACTCAGCAACACCGCAGATAGCCGCGACACTCGGACCGGCAGAATTGCGAATCTGAGCCGATCGCAGCAGCTTTCGATCACCGGTCCGCAAAGCAACGACGAGCAAAGTTGAACCGCACAACTGTGATCAGCCAGATTGCAAAGAACGCACTAGCAATATCGCAAGTCGCCGCGGCAGCCGGATCGACAGAACGACGTAGCCTCACCGCAGCAGAATCGCGACAACCGGACTACAGGAATTGGGCGAACCAGCCGATCGCGCAGTTTCCCGCCTGATCGCAGAAAATGACGAACAGTAGCTGGATGCGCGCAGCCTTCGTTTCAACCGTCCCTGGGAGCGACGAGCGTGACCAATCGCACAACTGGTGATCACGGGATTACAAGAATACAAACAGAGCCGGACCGCAGTAGCTTCGATCACCGGATCGCTTGAGGGAATGGATTTAAACAGGTTCGATAAACCTAGGTGTAAACCGTTACAAATAAAACTAGACAAAGATGGGCCATGCGCCCAACCGAGTGCAACCAGACCGCATCGCCATGCGTCCAACCGAGTAATGCACTCATAGGCAAATCGGGATCAGACATCGGCCGCGCCCAAACCGAAAAGTGCCAGCTACTTTTGAACTGGAGTACAATAATTCAATCAACACAACTATAGCAGTTTAACATTACTGATTGTAAAAATTGCGTAAAAATATTAGGGTGTACGCTCGCCTCTCTTAATCCTACAACTCGTTGGAGGATTAAGAAGTTTGAGTTACTCAAGTTTCGATTTTGAAGCTTAATTCCGCATTGCAATTAAGTGCTATGTAACTTGCCTCCAAGCGTATGAAATGTTACACAACTTGCCCCGAAAGAGTAATTTTAGACCATGAGGTGTTACATATCTCGCCCCCAAGTGATGGTCAGTCATGTTGAAGTGATATGCAACTCGCCCGGAAGATAGTAATTGTCATGTTTGCTCAATGCTTGCACAAGGGTGCACCGCCTTGCCGCATTTTGCTCGTGCATGGGATTTTGAAGATGTCCATTGCCTAGAATTCGCGCGGGGCCAATCCCACTATTCCGTGATGCGCATTGGGGTGAAATGTGTGCATCCCCTCGTGAGAAGATGCTTGCCACATTAAAGGTGTCTTATCGAACAAAAGTATGCATGAATATATGAAAAGATGCAAAAATATGTAGATTGTATACTTACCTTATTGAAGATGTTATCGCGACTTCGCTTACGAAGTGATTAGGATGCCCACCGGCTATGTCGGTGTTTTCCAGGCGACGATGATTAGTATAGTTGCCTTAGCGTCTCGTCTCGACTTAGTAATTGATTTGTATGCGTGGACTGGAATGCACCAGTTAAGTACAAGCTGGATCAAAGACACTTGCCACTTAATCGTATTTAAAGCAAATGTGATCACTGCGACTGCAGCAAGCCTATGCGCAAAACTGGACTGAATTAGTTGTGATGAAAACTGTATTGAAACAGTTTTTGGGGAAAATCGGACTACAGCAGTTCGACCCACTAGACTGTAGGAATTAAAAGGGACTGCGGCTGTTCGATCAACATGCCAACAGCTATTCTTTGTGAAACCGGACACAATAGTTCGATCAACCGATCAGTAATAGTTATGTGGAAAAGGACTGCAAAGATTCGATCAATGGATCAGCGAGATTTGCGTGGTGATTGAATATGACCATTTCTGGTGCTTCATGTCGTTTCACATTCTTAAATTTTTCAACTTTCTCCGAAAATTTGAATGTCGCCTTCACGACCTTGGTAATTGACATACGATCTCATCGGGCCGACAATCACTCAGTTTGGATGCACGAAGAAGAAGTTATCGAGGAAACAAAATTTGTTGGTGGCCGCCTTGCTCTAACATGTTGATGACGTGATTGTACCCAAAAATATTATTCTCCAATTGCAAAATTTTACCTTCATGTCGTAGGATATTGAACTGCGATCGCAACGATCCAAAATCATCCAATTCGGACGTGAGACGGATAAGATATCAACGAAACAAATTTTTAGACCAAGCCCTAGTGGGGTGTACATATCCTCAAGGCAAGAGAAACTGGGCGGAATAATCCGAGGGCTACGGGATTAAGTTGCGCCGCGTTCCATTGAAACAGGCTGTAATTAAGTTGTATCGCGCCGCACCGAATCAGACCCTCAATTAATCGCAGATTAATCTCAGTAGCCGATTAATCGGCATTCAATCGCCGAGTAATCGCCGATTGCCGCTTGCAGGTGGCCGCCGGCCTTGTGCCTGCCCGCGCGCCGTTAGCCGCCGCTCGTAATAATGGTCCGGTCGCCGCTTGATTTTTTTTTTTTTTTTTTTTGAATTTGATTTTGATGTTTTAAAGAGCATCGAAAATGGATGTACTGGGAGCATCAATGATGTGTGTCCAGCGCATCGAAGGTTGATGTATCACCATTGCATCGAACTACTGCTGAGAATGGAATTTTGATGTATCGCGGAGCATCGAAGTTTGATGTACCAAAGAAAATCCACGGTGGTCATTTGCTGCTCATCGAACTTTGATGTAACCCGAAGCATCGAAGAACTCTGACGTGGGTGATGGACACCTTTGACGTGGGTGAGTGAAAAGAAACGTGGGTGAACGAAACTCCTGAAGAGGGTGAACAGATCTGAGGCCGCCGCCACAGCGCCGCCAAGCTCAGAATGGCCGCCAGGGGCCGGGCCTTTTTTTTTTTTTTTTTTTTTTTTTTTTTTTTTTGAAACCTTTCGCAACACATTTTCGGAACTGTGATCTTTGCCTTCGGACCTTTGGTGATAGGTTTCATTGACTTGTTGTGTTTTCCTTGAAAGCTTCTCGTAACATCTATGGATTTTTAGCAACGGTTTGTGTTGGATCAATTTCTTTTTCTCCTAAGATTTTCACCATGATTTTGCTTCACTTTTGTGGCCCTTTCTGGAATTTTCTGAGATGCTTTTCTGGAGGTTTTCCCTTGGGTATTCAAGCACCTTGAGATGTAGACAACTTGACAACTTTGCGATCATGATAGTATTGATTTTGTCATACAACAAACTTGAACAGGTGGATAATGCGTTATTTGAGAAGCAATTTTTTCGGACTTTGGACTTGAACATGCTGCGGATCGAACATCCTGACAACAACCTCGGTGATTTTCGCGGTGAGTCGTTTTGGTGGCTTCCGATCGCGATCTTTGGGCTATAGTAATTGTGATTAATCAATCTGCAAAGAGTGCGATCACCGGACTACAAGATGATAGAAATTAAATGGATCCAGCCATGTTGTGGATCGAATATTCTACAAAAGTTTTGATGGTATTTCACTACATATTTTGTCACGGACCGAGCGTCCCAGCAACATTATCATCAGATTTTGTAGTGATGTGATTTTCAGCGGTATCTACAGGTAATAGCTTCAGCAAATCTGAAACGGCGAATCTTGATTACAGCGATTGCGATCAATGGACTATAATATGTGCGATTATACGGTCGAAGCCATTTGCGATCACTGGATCTGCGACTGTTATGATCAAACTGGACTGCAGCAGTTGCGATCAACTGGACTGCAGCAGTGATTTTTCAAAGCGCTCTGACTGCTTTTTCACGGACACGATTTTGAAGCATTTTATACAACTTTTCTCAATGGGAAAACACGATTTCTTTCTCGTATGTCCCCTTAGTCGGCGCCAATGTTTGTACCCAAAATTACTTTTGGGCGCGAAACACGATGAATGGATAGTTTTGGTGAGTATTTTGGGTTAGGGGTCGATTTAAAGAACAAAATGAAAGATAGAGGTTTAACGTGGTTCGGCATAGGTTGCCTACGTCCACGGGCGAATCCCCTTGGGGAGAAATGTTTTATTGACTTTTGTATTACAAAGTATGTTTTTTCTCTCCTATTGGATACCCCCCCATTGCCTGATTTCTGCTCTCCCCTATTTATACATTACACATCTAAATATAAACATAAATTACATTAATCGCTCATTCATGTCTCCATCATCAATTTCGTATGAAACATTGGAGTTAATTTTGCATGTATGAAAGTGCCGCAATTACAAGAGTACCGCATGCATGGCGTAAACCGCCGCATTTAGAATTGCATGGTCGAAATCGTCTGAATTAGTACCGCATGGCCGAAACCGCGCATTTAGCACCGCATGGTCAAATCGCTGGAATTCAATTCGCATGGCCGAAACTGGGCTGGGAATTCAATTCGCATGAAACCGCACATTTATGCTTCCATGATAAATTCTCGCATAAATGATGGTCGGCAATTATTAGTGGATATTTTTTGGCCAGCAGTGACCGCATGGGTAGGACTGGCTTGATGGTTGACAGGCATGATGGTCGGTAAAGTGTGGATGGAGGCCGGCCGCGCATGGTTGGAGACCGGTTGGCGCGCGGAGAAGAGTTTTTGGCTGGGATTTGGTTAGCAGGATTGCTGGCTACAAGACTGAAAATTGGCTAGGGGCGCGACTGACTTCGATAGTTGACCGACGGTTGACTTTGACTACTGACCGACCGTTGAATTTGACCATTGATCTTGACTGGAAGTTGACTTTGATAGTTGACCGACTTTGACCATTGACCGATCTGTTCAGACTGGTGGGTTGCCTTGGTTGACTAGTTAGTGGGCTTGGATGAGGACCAAAAGATGATTCAAGTATCAATTTGGCCCATTAAGTGGTACTTTTACTTATGGTACAAACAGATAAGTTCAAGTCTCCACATACCTTTTAGTCGATGAAGTTCCACAAGTTCCTTGAGTAGTTCTTCGTATTTGTATGATGATCGCCATGGAGTCTTGAGCACAACTACACTTTGTATCCTAGTCCGAGACTTGGCTAATAGTAGACTAGAAATAAAGACTTATAGTTTTGATCACTAACATTGACAAACATGCTTGAGATAGCAACGCATGCGAGTTCGACCGAGCAGAGGCTCTAACAATCTCCCCTTTGTCAATTTTAGTGACAAAACTATCAATACATATGGAATACAAAAATAGATAAATAAAATTTTATAGCTTCTCTTCCACATGCCTGATCTTCTTGGTTCTTCAACATTACTCGAAATCTTCGTCACTTCCAAGTACTCCAATGATTCCAAAGTTTGTAAGTTTAGCATCATTGTTGTTGAAAATCTGTAGCCATAACAATGAGAAAATAAGAATTCTCAATCATTGTTACACAGTGTCATAGTATTATTACACAACATCAAAGTTCAATTGTATCACTACTACGACAACAATACTATGGTGATATGTATCACTCCCCCTTAGTCAATACTCCATCTCACATGGAAACCACTCCCCTTTACATAATGATCCGAAAACCATATGCATTTGTAGTGTGAACTACACATTAATTCTCCCTCTTTTTCTCAATAAAATTGGCAAAGGTACTGATAGGGTTTTTAATTTGTTGTTTTAACAAATAGGATTCGAACTCTAAGACTTGTGAAGATTAAATTAAAAGGTTTAACGAAAATAATAAAAGAGAGAGTTATTGGGTCTAGAATTCCACCGAATTCATATCAATAGGTTCAATTATTTATTCTTCAAAAATTATAGCTCAATAAATAAAACAACAAGGACTCTTATTTTTGCCAAGGTAGATTCTCCAAACATTAGTTGTAAATCGTTAGCATGGGACATCAAACATCTAAGCAAGCATGAACCATCTAATAAAATGATAACTTATTTTTCTCAAATCATAATTCTATTTTAATTAGTGCAAAAGTCATATAAAGAATTAATTAAAATTACCCACGTATGAAATTCGGCTTCCTCCGTCGACCCAGTGTAGGGGTTTAGCTACTCATGATGTAGACACTCTCAAAATATTTTTTATTGGCTCAAATGGTGCTTACAATGAAGAAAAGGAGAAAAATAACATAATCGGGAATTTGCAACGGATTATGAGCGTCACAAACTCACTGTTACAATGTACGATAAATGAGAAGTGTTGTAAATACTGTTTAACTATCGCCGGAAAGACTGTTGAAAAACCGAAGAAATACCACGGTTTATTAACGACAGTCTTTCACAACCTTATGTTCTTCGTGTTTTCTTCACAGCAGCAGCAGAGAAATCTTCTCTGCAGCTTTCAAACTCACTTTCAAGCATCCCCTCACTCTCCATATCCTCGCTAATAACCTTCAGAATCCTTTATATACTCATCAGTGCCAGAACCTCACGAAATTAAATCCAAAATCTTCATGCAGTTATGATAATTTTCTCAGGAATATTTTCTTTATTCTCTGCCAAGCCACGATATTTCCTCTTCACTTCACGTGTATGTTGTATATTGATCCAGTCTAAAACGTTGGCAACACAATCTGGATTGATTCAAACTCATTGTAGCATACGCCACCTTCCAAAAACACAACCATAATCCCGAGATATCCTCAACACACTTACCTCTCCCTGTTTTTCTTAACTCGACAGAATCTTCCCTCTACTTTCGAAAATAAAATCCTTACCAATACTGTTGTGATGACACAGGATATATCCAATTAATTACGCTCCAAAATCCCGTGAAAATCTCTACCAACAAATTTCCGTGAGATACGTAGTTGGAGTTGGAAAAGTTCCTGCCACAAATTCTCTTCCTCTTTTCATCAATCGGTGATTATACAACCAAAAATAACTGAAACAAAGCACATTACCATCTCTGTTTAGGCCCTAGGAATAAACCCATTTGATTTCAGCCATTGAATCTCGTTATAACACCTCCAAAATCCAAACCCTAATTCTGCCGGTTCAAACACAATTTTTCCCGCCAATTTTCAGATTCAAATTGTTGAAGATGACTGCCCCTTATCCAATCCGGGAGTGCGAATACCAATTAAGGTTCCCCTTAGTAATTGGGTGCCCCTTATCCAAAGCTGAGAGTCCGAATAACATGTGTCCTCCGAGGTACAAAAACCACTTTTCGACCAACTTTCTCCATAAGAGCTTATTTCACAAAAACACCTACAAACAAGTTTATTAGTAGGGCTGCCCATGGTTCGGTTTGGTTTGGTTTTGTGCCAAACCCAAGAACCAATCCAATATCTCTTATATGAAACCAAAAACAAAACCAGACCATCCTCGGTTCATAGAATTAGAAACCAGAACCAACCAGACGATTTTTTTGGTTTTTTTGGTTTTTTCGGGTTTTTTTAATTGTCTGTCATTTTTAACTCGTATTCAAAATTGCAAAGCAAACCATCACTCATACTCTTGATAAAATTAAATAAAATTTCATTATAAGAACTAAAAAGGAACTACAATACGCATAATAAATAAAATTCATCATATAAACTAAAAAAGTCTATATTTTTAATTATATTTTCATTATGCATATATAATTCAATATTAGATATATTATTATATTTTCAAAAATAGAAAAAAAGAAAAAAAATATTAGATATATTTTTAATTATATTTTATTTAATATTGAATATACTCATTGAAATGTATATATTATATTATATTGAAGTGTATATATATTATATTACGATGGAAAGTTTGCTACATATTATTATGGTTTTATCGGTTTTTCTGGTTCTAACTCTTGGGTTTCTTTTTGGTTTGGTTTTTTTGGTTTTTTGGTTCTTTTATAACATCAAACCAAAACCAACCACTTAGAATGGGTTTTTTCGGTATTTGGGTTTCTTGGGTTTTGGTTTATTTGGTCTCTGGTTTTTTTGTCGGTTTTGACCAGTTCGGTTCGGGTAGAAAACCAGACCATGGGTAGCCTTATTTATTAGTGATAAAATGAGTCCCAGCTAATGTATTTATGGGTGAAAATGCGTCGCACTTTCGTGATCATCAGGTACGAAAACTAGTGGGATCCTAATGAAATTTCCATAGAGACATTTCATGACCAAAAGCAAGCACATATCAACTTTTAGATGCAATCATATAGCCGAAGCTAAATGCTTTTATCAAGGAGTTTATAAAGATACAAGATAACCCCTATAATATTCCACAGTCGCACTCCCCACAAAGATTTGGCAATTAAGCACAAGTTCAATTAAGAACTCTCCCCCATAAAATGTTATTCCCGAAAGAACAACAAGAGCGAACTTACTTTCACAAGAAAAGAAGGATTTCTTTGGACATAACAAATCAAATACGAATATGAGTTTGAATCCAAATAATACTCAATTAAATTAACCACAAGAAAACCCATGATTAGTCTAATCAGAAATGCTCAACATAAGAGAACTTACGGAGCCACGCAGTATATACATTAAATATGGATCAGGGAAGATCAATACTGCGGAATAAACAAAGATTCATTATATTTTCCATCACTATTTGCACAATGACATACAATAGACATAATCCTTGTAAACAAAAGTTTTATCCTTTTTTTCATCAAAGTATGACATAAAAGGCTTTAACTTTTGTAATGTCAAAAGTTCATTTATTCTTTTATCAATACATGCATATCGACATATGAAAGACTTAACTTTTGACAACGTATGGGACAATCATAGTTCCCGGACGCAAACACACATATCCCATAACAAATTGCAATATATGAAACCATAAAGATTAATACTGCAAAAATCATCTTCCAAACAATTTTTTTTAGAATTTAAACAAATAAACCTAAAAACATGAAGATGAAAACATTGGACATAGCTATGTGGAATCACAATAATAGCTATTCCAAACTCTAGTTATTCTTCTAAATAACACAAGAAAAGAAATTCTCATCAGAATATTTACTAGACAAAAGAAAATCAAAGTTCATTGAGAACTCATACCTTTTAATGAACCCGTCAAAGAAGGTATCACTGATTTCCTTTACTCTCTTGACCATAGACACACCATGTCCGTGAGTTAGAACACTAACTTTACGATCAACAACCCGAGCAAGTTGTCTAGCCTTGACACAGTCCATGATGAGTTTCTTTTGATTCTGTATCACAATATTATGATTAGCAAGGATTCAGGCCTGACCATCTAATAGTTGGTTTATTTGCAGTTGAAGATTTGCAAACTTGACCTTTGAATCGTTCTGAAAACGAGTTAAATCCTTGAGAGAATCATCAATCCGGGAGTTGTGATCCTTTATTTCAAGCATCTTCTTTAGAACTAGATCTTGAATTGACTCACGTCCCTGAGTGTCTTCCTTCATATCAAGATGCACAATCTCTTGAGGTTTTGCATAGTTCTCCATATATTTTTTTTTTTTGTTAGGGATGAAAAAAACACAATATAGAGTAAGTATATATATGCGTTTGCAAAGAGGAGATGGAAAATATTGTTATTAAAACCCTATGAACTCACAAGAGGATGACGTGAACGTTTGTGGACCGACTACAATAAAAACACAAGCAAAACACAAAATATTATACAACACACTTGAGCATTTATTAATCATCATCCTTGCACCTCTCAAGTTAGAAACAAGGATAAGAATACCTGGAATCAGGTGGTAGAGTGAGAAGAGATCCCACTACGATCATTGAGGAAATAGTTGTACACATCATCGGAATGTTTGACTTTTGTGTTCTTTGCCTTCCTTCGGTTGACTTTCATCCCAGATGAATAGGACACAACCTGTTTAAAATATCTGTCAGAAGGATTTCTCTGAGGACAAAATCTAGGACCTCTTGAGATTGGTTCAAGAGGATCATGATAAAGAGAGATCCATTTCCTAGATTTAGATTTACCATACTCATTCTTATAAACACAGGGAATGTGTTCATTAGTGGCACAAGAGTTTATACCCTTGAGATGAACTTGTAACTTGTGACGATTTCTAGAAGAAAGATCATTTTTATAACGTTTCTGGTGTTTTGTGGGAACGAGATTCACTGCAGAAGTCGTCATACTATTTTACTCCATTGATAGTAGAAAGAAGCAAAATATGGAGATTAGAGATTTGTTTCCTCCTAGCAAAACAATGAATAGCATAGTGATTGTTTTACCCACAGAATGTACAGGTTCGTGGAGGAGAAGCAATAACTGTCACTTGTTTTAAATTCATAGCCATATTAGAAGTTTGTAATTCATGTAAACCTTTCTTGAAAAAACATTCTTCTGGAGAACATATCTTCATGTGTTGTAATTCAAACCGAGAATTAGTCTTAGATAAGAATTTCTCCCGAAAGTGTAATTTTCTTTTTCCAAGGATTTGCACTATTCATGAGCTAGAATAAGGGATGCACTTAGTTTATCTTTTTCGACACGAAGTCTGTTTAGATCTGATGAATGTGTCTCGATCAAACTTTTTTCTCTAATTGAGTCTTCTTGAAAATATCCTCAAGAACACTAATCTTTTCACCCTGTAGAGTAGTTTCTTGAAGAAGTTTTTCAATATTGTTAGAGAAGGACTCAATGATATTATAGAGATCATGTTCTCGACCAAGAGACTTTTCAAATTCATCAATGAGCTGAGCATGATTCTGAAAATCAATAGCCTCAGTAGAATTTTTTGAGATTCAGGTGAGATCCATTTCAGCTTTTGCGATAGTGTCAAATGTCTCAATAGAGGGACCGATGTCACCATTTATAGAACAACCTTTATACCTCGGGATTCAGAAGAATCGGATAAGAAGTAATCCTTTGAGATAGTCCCAAGACATTTGGCATAGTTAAAAGCTTTGGAAGACATTTTGGTATGCGTATTTATCAGAGATGGGATCATGTCCACAGACTCAGATTGCCACAAACACAGACTTATAAGGTCTTTAAACGTGTTTTCCTGCTCCGATACCAATTGAAAAAGCGGGGGTACAACAACCACACCCAATATTTCGATTAGAAATCTGTATGGACTAACTCCAATATACTTTTAAGAGAATCAACTAGACAGTCAGACTCAATCTTAATAAAAGTATATAAAAGATTTATATCTCACTTTCTCGATTCAAACGCACAACCTGTGATATTTTAATTATATAACAAAATATAATGCGAAAAAAAAATAATATAGACACCAGAAGTTTTGTTAACGAGGAAACCGCAAATGCAGAAAAACCTCGGGACCTAGTTCGGATTGAACACACACCATATTAAGCCTCTACAGACACTAGCCTACTACAAACTAACTTCGGTCTGGACTGTAGTTTAACCCCAATCAATCTCACACTGATCCAAGGTACAGTTGCGCTCCTTACGTCCCTGATCCCAGCAGGATACTATACACTTGATTCCCTTAGTTGATCCCACCCACAACTAAGAGTTGCTACGAACCAAAGTCGAAGACTTTAATAAACAAATTTGTATCACACAGAAATACCTATGAGTTTTGTTCCGTCTTTTGATAAATCAATGTGAACAGGAACCAATTGATAACCCATACTTATTTTCCCGAAGAACAGCCTAGTATTATGAATCACCTCACAATAATCTTAATCGACTAGCGAAAGAAGATATTGCGGAATCACAAACGATGAGACGAAGATATTTGTGACTTCTTTTATATCTTGCCTATCTGAGAAATCAATATCAAGCCAATCTTTACGATTGTACTTACTATGATAGAAACAACAAGATCGGATCACACAACTACGATAAAGTAGTATCGATCAAGCTTCACAATCCCAATGAAGTCTTCAACCGTTAACTCACAGTGGTCTCGATAGAAACCTAAGGTTAAAGGAGAATCGACTCTAGCTTATACAACTAGTATCACGGTGAGGTGTGGGGATTAGGTTTCCTAGTTGCTAGAGTTCTCCCTTATATTGTCTTTCATATCAGGGTTTGCAATAAATGTTAGCTTAGTAACAAAGCATTCAATATTCAACGTTTGATGAAAACCTGATTAGATTCAATCTAATATCTTTCAACCGTTAGATCGAAACTTAGCTTGTTACACACAAATTAAATTCACGTTTTTAGGTTTGTGTAACCGTACCCAAACATGTACTTTTAGTTGGTTCAATGTTAGTTAACCAAATGGTTAGCCATATGAGCACTTTCATATCAACCATATTCTTCTTTACCATAACTAGTTCAAATCACTCAAATGAACTAGTTAGAGAGTTGTTCAATTGCTTAGATCTTTATAATAGACACAATTGAAACAAAAACGATTTGATTCACTCGAATCAATTCATGAACTTTATAGCCACGGTTTGCAATTATGCATTTCTTAGTTTCTATAGGTTTAAGTTCACAAATAATCGTTTTTGTAAAACAACCAACTTAAGTAAGCGAACTGGTACGAGGAAGTACCCGGAATAAGTTTGTTTTTAGTTTACAAACTTCAGCAGAATTTCTCGAGATGAGAACTTCTGACAGTACGTGGACTTGGTAAGCGGACTCTAGTTGCAGTTTTCCGGAGAAGCAAAGTACGCATAATTTGGTTCAAGGAATAAAGACTTACACACATATGTGTTACCACACAATGTTTATATCCTTCCATGTTTATGTAATCTTAACTCTAATTTCAATCATTGAAACATTCTTAGAGGAGGTTATATAGTTGTTATTCACATACCATTTTTCGTCAAAGCCATTTTTAAGTGATTGAAACTTAACATGACTTTCGTCACTGGTAAAGATGAACTTGGCCAAAGCGAAAGCTTACCAACACATATTTTGAGAAATAGATAAGCTTAGATAAACTCGACTCGAAATAGCAAATGTGTATAATCATAGTCTATATAGCAAAACTACTTTTGTCTCAAGATAGGAGATAGAGTGGATAGACTTTTGAGTGATAGATAAGTTCAAGTCTCCACATACCTTTTCATCGATGAGGTTCCAAAAGTTCCTTGAGTAGTTCTTCGTCTTTGTATGATGATCGCCATGGAGTCTTGAGCACAACTACACTTTCTATACTAGTCCGAGATTTAGCTAATAGTAGACTAGAAATCAAGACTTATAGTTTTGATCACTAACATTGACAAACATGCTTGAGATAGCAACGCATGCGAGTTCGACCGAGCAGTTCTCTAACAGTCATGTCTGTCATTCTACTTGATACTTTGTCCTCCACTAATCAAGTCATTACTTCTGGCTCTCCACCTGTCATTTCCACCTTATCCTCTTCCATATCTACTGTTTCTACTTCCACCACTATATATACCTCCTCATGATACTACCAATTTTGTTGTTAACCATATATGTCAGTTTGTTTATGATCCTAAATCTGATCACCTCACTGCAGCCAAGAGATTTCTTAAATATGCCAAGGGCACTATATATAAGACATGGTTTGTACTTCAGTTAAGGTTTTACAGCTGTACAAGGGTTCACTAATGTTGATTGGGCAGGGTGTCCTGATGATAGAAGATGCACCAGTGGGTACTGTGTGTTTTTTTGGGATACTCTTATTTCTTGGTCATCCAAGAAAAAACTAATTGTATCTCGATCATGCATGAAGCGAGAATATAGATCTCTTACTTCCACCGCAACAAAATTTATATGGATTTGTCGGTGTTCAAAGATCTTCATGTGTTTCTATAGCTTATGACAACAAAAGTGTTATTGATTTAGCTTTTAATCTTTTTTTCATAGCCGGATAAAGCACATGGCTATCGATTATCACTTTGTTCGTGAACTAGTTCAGTCCAGGCACCTTCAGCTGGTCTACATATCTTCTCTTCATCAAGCTACAAATCTTTTCACTAAGGGCCTTGCCACACCTCGTTTTGATTTTTAAAGCACAAGTTTCGAGTTTACTCCCGTCTTTAGCTTGCAGGAGGGTGGTAACCAAACATGCCCTTATTAGCTTGAGTTTTTAGAATTCGTTGTTCTTTACAACAGTAACTGACCACGTGTTACTATTTGGTCGGCGTGTATTGTTCATGCTTGCTGTAGTAGTTTCTTTTCCCTCTGTATTTCTATATACTCTGTCGAGTATAAACTGCGTGTCCATACATTTCTTTTTTCTAATGAATAAAATTTTCTCTTTCTTGAACCATTCTTATGCATTATACACTCTATTGCGTAATGCCAATCAAATCAAAATTTATTTTCGGGTTGCAAACGAAAGAAGTAATAAAATTGTTTTCTTTGGCTTGCAAATTCAAAGCAGCACTACAAGTCTACACCAAACCTGTTTAGCACTAGTTAATTTCCAGGAATCTAATGTGGATATTTTCTTGCTCACTACCGACATGCCCTAGATTTAGATGTGTGACTTCTAAGCTGTAACTTGTAAATTAACTACTAGCTAGCAAATTGGCCTAATAAATATGGGCTGCGTATGCTCCCAAAATCAGATATTGGGCCTTTCCCAGTATAACTGAGTCTGAGGCACCTCCTAGGTCAAGTTCAGTTGCCGATTCCATTTTCACTCATCTCTTCCAAGTTCCAACTCTCAGCAACAATGGGGTTTCGGTCTCTGCTCAACACTGTAATTCTTCACACTAAAAACATCAATGGAGCTTCTTCTTCTTCATCAATTAAACCCCTCTTTCATCACTCACTAATTCAACAAAATCAATCTCTTATTCTTCTTGTTGTTCCAATTAAGGGCATTAGATTCATTTCTTCCACCACAAATCAAGATTCTCCATCTTCTTCATCTTCATCAGATATAGTTTCTTACTTAATAAATTCATGTGGTTTATCAAAAGAAAAAGCTATCACTACAGGTAAGAAAATCAAACTCAAACTCTCATCACAACAAGATGACGCCCTAACCTTACTTCAAACTTATGGATTTGACAAATCTCAAATCTCTAAACTCATTACCAGGTCTCCATCTATTCTCTTAATCAATCCACACAAATCCCTAAAACCCAAATTGGAATTTTTCAATTCCAAAGGGCTTTCTGGAGTTGAACTTGCCAATTTCGTAACTTGTAATCCATATATCTTTAAAGCAAGCTTGAACCTGATCATCCCTTTCTATGATGCCCTCAAGGGCATTCTTCATAAAGATGAAATCGTCATTGCTACTCTAAAACGATGTGTAATGGGTTATGCGCAAGGCCATGTCATGAATCTAAATCTCAATATTAATGTTTTGAGAAATGAAGGTGTTCCTGAATCTGACATTTTTAAGTCTGTAACCAAGCGACCGAGAGGGTTACTGATTTGTAATGATCGATTCAAGAAGCTAATAGAGAATGCCAAGAGATTGGGTTTCGAACCTCGTTTTAATTCTTCGAATTTTATTGAAGGTTTACAGGTATTGTTGGGTATGAGCGAATTGTCATGGGAAAGGAAATTGCTAGTTTACAAGAGATTGGGTTGGTCTGATACAGAAATTCGAGTTTCATTTATGAAATTGCCTAATTGTATGAGGTATTCTGAGAAGAAGATAACATTGACAGCGGATTTCCTCGTCAATGAAATGGGTTATAGTCGATCCGACATTGCTAGTAGTCCTCGAGTTCTTGGTTCTAGCTTGAATGACACCATTATCCCGAGGTGTTCTGTTTTGCGAAGGCTAGTTTCCAAGGGTCTAATTGAGAAGCTAATCAAACCAACTACATTTGCAACAATGACTGAGAGGCATTTCTTGGACAAGTTTGTGTTCAAGTATGAGAAGGAAGCAACTGAACTGTTCAAAGTGTACCAAGGTCAGTCACTCTGTTGATTTCTCAAGAGGTAAATTTTGTGTCGAGTAACATGATTATTTATATAACAACCATGTTTAGTTTTTAGTCAGAATGTAGGATGAATTGTATGTTATGCGGATTTCCCCATAGAATTTAGATGCATCCAACAAATTCCATAAATTGTCTCTTGCAATGTTGTATATTTCAATCTTTGGTAATTATTAGTAGGTAGGTAGCACTAATTTCAAACTATGAAGATGAATCTTTGTTGGAATTGCTTGATTGTTATAAGGTTAGCACTGTTTTTATTGTCATTTGATCTTTTCCTAATAGTTCTGAAAGGCATTTTCCAAAGCAGAGTACTTAATGCTCCACAACCTCTAACCTTATGATCTTACATTTACAATTTCACTTCCAACCCACAGTTCGTTTTGTGTCAGTTTTCACATTGTGCAAGTATAGGTATGGCTATTAGTTTTCTTAGTGTTTCAGAGGCTGTGTTGAAAACCATTATTCAAAAAGGACTGACTTTCAGTACCAACCGGGGAGTAGAATACGACTACCAGTACTCACTTTGGATGGTGTTTGTGATTCAAATCTTCACAATGTTACTAAAAATTTTAGCTGTTGGATTCAAATGGATCACTCTGGTGAGTCACCTGAACTTGGGTAGGTCTCGTAATTGGGAAAAAAAAAGTGCTGAAGTTTCCATCATATTGGCTTTATGAATCATGTTTTGGGAAATTTTATTCATTTCCAATCAAAGTTTGTGAATTTTTCCCAAGTTATTGAAAATGTTATTCGAACTGTGTTGGATGTAATGCAAGCAGGAGTTGTCTGAGTAAATGAATCGGTTCTTTTTTCGTGCTTGTTAGTTAAAGAATTGTTCACATGGATATTGAAGAACTGCACTAAATTGGAGTATTGTTTAAGGTTCTTCCGTGGATCTGTGAATGTTCTGGATTTGGTGTCAGGTAATAAAGTAGGTAGGTAATGCTGATTTCAAACTACGAAGATGACAGAGATGTCAATTTGGTTACAAATTCTATAATTCTGTTATCAGTTAGTTTAGTAAGTAACATTCATTGTTTGTAAATTCACCTCATGATGCTGTTGGAATTGGTTGATTGTTCTAAGGTTAGCACTGGTTTTATTGTCATTTGATCTTTTCCTAATAGTTCTGAAAGGCATTTTCCAAAGCAGATACTTAATGATCCACAACCTCTAACCTTAAATGGTGTTACATTTACAATTTCACTTCCAACCTACAGTTCATTTTGTGTCAGTTTTCACATTGTGCAAACATAGGTATGGCTATTAGTTTTCTTAGTGTTTCAGAGGCTGTGTTGAAAACCATTATTCAAGGACTGTATTTTAGTACCAACCGGGGAGTAGAATGCGACTAAGGGTACTCAGTTTGGATGGTGGTTGTGATTCAAATCTCCGCAATTTTACTAGGAATTTTAGCTGTTGGTTTCAGATGGATTACTCTGGTGAGTCACAGAACTAGGGTAGGTTTCATAATTGGAAGAGTGTTGAAGTTTCCATCATATTGGCTTTATGAATCATGTTTTCGGAAATTTTATTCATTTCCATTCAATGATTTGTGAATTTTTCCCAAGTTATTGTAAATGTTATACAAACTGTGTTATATGTAATGCAAGCAGGAGTTGTCTGTGGAAACGAATCGGTTCTTATTTCGTGCTTGTTAGTTAAAGTAGGTTCTTTTTGTGTGACCCTTGCTGTCATGTTGGAGTGTTGTTTAAGGTGCTTCCCTGGATCTGTGAATGTTCTGGATTTGGTGTGAGGTAGTAAAGTAGGTAGGTAATGCTGATTTATTACTATGAAGATGAAAGAGATGTCAATTTGGTTACAAATTCTATAATTTTATCATCAGTTTGTTTAGTAAGTAACATTCATTGTTTGTAAATTCACCTCATGAGGCTGTTGGAATTGCTGGATTGTTAATTTGTAATAAGCTTAGCACTGTTCTTAATGTCATTTGATCTTTACGTAATTGTGATCTGGGAATCCTAATTGTCAAATCAGAGTATTTAATACTCCATTCTGCATTATGTATCTGGTGTTGTCAGGTTTTAAATTTCTGATGTCTGATCTTGTAACTGGACAACAAGAGTCACACAGGCTGATTTTGTGGTGGAGTTATAGCCGCATATAGAATGGAATCGTTTTCTTCTCCTAGAATCTATAGTGTGCCTGTTGGTAGTATGGAAGCACTATTCTAGAATCATGATTGTCAACAAGAAATGTGGAGTACCACCAGCGGCGAAGCTAGAAACTAAATTAGGGGGAAGCAAAATTCTATAAGGGGTAGCAAAAATGTAAAATTAGGCTTGTAAAAAACTTTGGGCTTGGGAAATAGGCTTGGAAGCCCAGTGTGGAGGGGTCGCAACTGCGCACCCTTGTTGCACACTGACTCCGCCACTGAGTACCACAATTAGGCATGTATGATCAGTAGCTTGACTGCAAGCAGACTCTGCAACGCAATCAGTTGAACTGATGGCAATCCTTGGTATTTTTTACTCATTAAGCACCTTGACATTAATTAGGTCACAGGATAACTGATTTTGCTGATTCTGTAAGAATGATATGTAGAACATTTTCACATAAGACTAATGTAGTCATCAGCCCATGGTTAACTTGGCAAATTTTGACGCTCCAATTCGGGGAAACAAGGGTATTCTTATACATTGGTCAACTGAAGGGTTTTTTTTTTTCCTTACTTTAGAGAGTTACTCCCAAATGAGGAAAGTGGTCTTGACGATGGGTTTGTCCTTAACTGAGTAATAGAATTTTTTTTTATTTTTTTTCCCTTTTCAGACTTGTAAGTGCTATGGAATCACTCTTTGGCAATTCAGTTTCTGCGGTCTCCCTAATAGGCCTAATCGTCTTTCAAACAACACAATGGGTCTAATCAAATAAGAAGTGAAATTGCTTGGTACATGATGGGCCTCAATAATTAAAAGGACAAAAATCTTTTGTAATCAGGATAACCATTTCCTTTTAAAGATGCCATTTTACATATCTTGGTGCTTAGAATCTAGCTTAAAATTCCACCATTTGGATCTTACAAACAATGCTCACAATATTTTATCTCGATAGAAAGAGCTAGCTTGTATACGCTTCTCAATTTACTCCAACATCTTATTAGATTACTAGGTTTTATAAATCCAGTAATATCTATTACAAAATTGAAAGAAACTTTTCTACAATTTGGAAACTAAATAAAATGGATTAATGATACTTTCATATTTCACACATATAATAAATTTATTGGCATGCTAGATAATGTGACAAAAATGTAAGAATGTGTGTGAAGTTGAGCATAAGAATTCAAGGGAGCCAAAGACGAAAATAAAAAACACACTTATTGCAACCATCTTAACAATGTTTCATGCTTCAAACAAATTAATCTAGCAATGTTCCAGGAGATACCCAACATGTAAATTTGAATAACTAAGGAACACAACTCACGAACTTACATCAATAGTGGGTAGCCTACTGTTTGTGGGTGAAAACTGTTTCAGCTGATTTTGGTAATTTCGGGTGTGTGGGTGACAAACGAATCTAAACTCTAAACAATGCACTGCACGGGAGTACTTTTGATTCGAGAGATCAATCATGACAATCCGGCCTAAACCAAGAAATGGCCGTTCTGCTTGTTTGATCCAAAAGTGAAGGAGAAGGGTTGGTCTTAGGAGGGAAGGAAAAAGTGTTGGGACTCAATCGTTGATTCCGAAGGTGTGGTTTGTTTATGACTTATATCAAGTAGAACTGAGTTAGCGTAATGGAAATCTACCGTTGATTCCCGGATATTGTATTGTTGCTTGAACCAAAACTTGTCCTTTGGTGAAAATAGGTGAAGCCTATTTATACAAGTCATATTAAACGTGACATCGGTCTCGTAGGAAGTGGAAGCGATTGAGTGGTGGAAGAATAGAGTAACGTAACCGTCGGACGTTATGCTTCCATGATGAGGGAAGTGAATTACGTGTAACCGTCAGTCATTACGCTTCCATGACGAAGGAATGAATTGTTTACACCGTTACTTTTCACCACCACTAATTGTCCTACTTCATGTCACTTTCTTGTAACGGGCGCATTGCACGCCGCACGCTGTAAACCGCCAAACCAATACCCCCCGATGAGTATCCCCGCTTTGTGACATGTTTGATGTCTCGAGTGTTTTCGTGGAAAACGTGTAGGTGTTTCTATGTGTGGCAATTCAAAGTCAAGAGACTTTTCCATAGGAAAATAGCATGTGATCTTATTAGGCTTGCCTTTGGTTTAAATCTAAAACTTTGCCAAAGTCCATGTCGGTTGGTAGCGAACTTGAATGGTGAGATTACATCTCGTGAGGAAGGGTAGTCGTTGATTATGGACACATCTTTGTTGTGTAACAAAGTGGCGCCATTAGCATAGTGGTGCTCAAGCGATGGGTTTCTAGGACTTTCCGCAAGTCCGTCAGTTGAGTGGCGAACTTGGATGGCTGAGATTGCATGTCATGAGGAAGAGTGGCCATCGATTATGGCCGCATCTTGTTGTATAGCGAAGTGGCGCCATTGGCATAGTAGCGCCTGGTGGAGCCTTGGCATAACGGCATGCTAGTGGCGTTGTGTCATGGCCACGCCTGTAATGCGTTGAAGCATGGCCAAAACTAAGGTTTGGCTCGTACAAAATTAGGGCTTGGCAATGGGCAAGGCTAGGATTTGGCCCGTGGTAATAATTAGGGCTTGGCGACGTGTCCAAGTCTAGGATTTGGCATCGTGGTAAAAAATTAGGGCTTGGCGACGTGGCCAAGGCTAGGATTTGGCGCCGTGGTAAGAATTAGGTCTTGGCGGCGTGGCCAAGGCTAGGATTTGGCGTCGTGGTAAGAATTAGGGCTTGACGGCGTGGCCAAGGCTAGGTTTTGGCGTCGTGGTAAGAATTAGGGTTTGGTGTGGCCAAGGCTAAAGTAGCATGCTACCGCGACAGAGTGGCATGTTGGCATGCCGATCAATATGTTGTTGTGGTAAGGCGCGTTTGGCTTGCCAGTTAGTATGGTGGCGCGGCAGGGTGCGTTTGGCCTTTAATGTATAGTGGCAAGTTTGGAGCGACTTGATTGACCTAGGAAAGGGGCCGTCCAAACATAAGGCGCGGCCACACTTCTGGTGAGAGTGTGACGGCTTTAGAGCGACCTGATTGGTCGATGGGAAGTGGGGCCGACGAGTATGGGCCAAGCCACAACTACTGTGCGCGTGACTAATTTGAGAAGACACGATTGGTCGAGAGAAATAAGGCCGGTTTAGGAAGGGGCGTGGCCAATGGCAATTGGCGCCAGTTGGCCTAAGGCATGGCCACGCCTCCCTTTGCTGCCGCGGCTCCCTATTTTCTGATTTTGAGCAAGGCTTTGCACCTTCTAATCCATGGCGGATTAATTACCTAGTTTGCCTAGGTTTAATTTCGACAAGCAAGGTCTGATATACTGCGCGAGGCACAAAAACCCTAACTTCTGCAAGTTAGTCAGGTCAATTGATTGAATTCTATGTGTTGACATAGAGTTCTTTTAAGTTCATTCCAGAGAGCAGCATGTTTTTTCTGATTAAATACCTTATGCAAAGACCTTATCCTTGATACTTGGAAATCCGTGATACTCTGCTGCGAGTGAACACAAATCGTCATGCCATATCAACATTAATGGTTCAGCCGGAGAACATAGCATAGAAGACATTCAAAGGAACTTATATTAAGTGAATATAAAGCAGGCGCTAGAAATTTATGGTAACATCTGGGATGGTTGCTACATTCGCCGGTCTGGACATGTAAGTATATAGAACGACTCAATAAATATGCCGGTGGAGAGGTTAGCACTCACGGCACCATTTCCTTACAGAGTGACGTCACATCAGATGCAAGGTTTTACGATTTCAACCCTGACCTAAAAACCACCATCAACCACCTACATTGTTGTGAACGATTTTGGTTAGAGGGCATAAATAAGGGTGCACGGGGTTTGGGTGGGTTATCCAACCGCAACGGCCTTCCGGCATGAATATAAATGTATCCAACTATGCACTGTTGGTGAGTATTTTGACAGACTGATTAAAGGGAAGGGATTGTTTTTCTTTCTCCAGTGTAGTTATATTTTAGCAAGGTTGATGAACGTGTTTCAAAGTTTTTTTAATAAATTTTGAAATGTTGGAGTAAACTTAGTCAAAATAGGTGAACAGCTATTTTGTGAACCATTAGTTAGAAAATAGGTGAATAGCTCGCTTAGTCAAACTTTGGCAATAGACTTGATGACGTTTTCGGTGTGTTCTTCACTCGCCATCACTGCATGTTGGATTACAGTTAAAGGACAAATCTACAAAAAAAATAAACGGAAGTGCTTTAACCCACAAAAATACAATCCTATCTCAACTGCTTTATAAGCCATCTCTTTCATTTTAACATAGACATCCCCTTTGAACTATGGATTCACCACTAGGATACAATATGTGTTTGAACCTCACTGAGTCAATGATTTTTTTTTTTCCAGATCATCTGGGTTTTTCCCTTTTGTTTTTTGTGTTCATAGTTTCTTTTCTTTTGGCTCATTATTTCAGATTGGTTTAAACCGTTTTGTGCTCCTTTCCTTTTCAACTGAATCTCCTTTTTCAAAAAAAAAAAACAAAAAAATGTTACTCCCTCTGTTTTTTGAAAGAGATACTTTCACTTTTTCACTTTAGCTTATTTTTAGGTTAAAATAAAAAAGTGAAAGTATTTTTTTTTAAAACGCCGAGAGTAGATCCCACACTTATTTTTATTATAGTGGTACCACTTGTAGAAAACATTTTACTATATATCTATTTCTTTTAAGATGTTCTCGAGCAGCTTGAAAGTTGAAACCATCCATATGATCCATACTCAAAATAATATAAAGATTCAAAGATGTATCTTTCTACTCGAAGACAATGCGGTTACGGTTTTACCATATGTGATAACTGAAATACCATGGAAGTAAATCCAGTCAAAACGTCTCATCATTATATGATTCAATCTCGCGAGATTCGTGCAAGATTAACATGCAATCAGAAACAGGGCTGCACATGGGCAGGTATGGGCGGGTATAAGCTATGTTGTAAAAGGCGAGCGCCTTTGGCGCTAAGCGCCCAAAGGCGCACTAGGCGTTGGGTTGGCGCTGGGAAAAAAGGCCCAGGCGCCAAATTGCTTAAATCTTAATTTTTTCTAAAAAAGGCGTTCGCCTAGGGCGCCAAAGGCGCTAGGCGCTGGGCTTGGCGCCTCGCCTTGCCTAGCGCCTTTTACAACATAGGGTATAAGCTCAAACCAACCTCGCACCCACAGGCTGCGGTTTTTTTTTCCATAACCAACCCCAAGACCCACAACAAATGAGGTTTTGTTACCCACCATAACGGAGGTAAGGTTTGGGTTTAAACCCGCAATAATTAGATATAATCCAAAATTAGATATATTGATCGGGAGGAGGAGGAGTTCGTTATAATCTGGCCGCACCACATTGAAATTTTCAAGATTACAATCCATGGAGTCCGCTTTAATATATTTCATGACGCTGCAGCTAATTATAGTGATAGCAAATCGAATACGCTTTTGTTTTATTTTTGATGGTAAAGAAATCTCACGAACGTTAAGAAGGCCACTCTTAAATTGGCACCCTCATGGATATGTTCACACACAAGGCCGGTGGAAGGATTAACCGTAATCAACGGTGTATATTGAGCGGGTTTTTCTGGCGGTATGGGCGGAATGACCTAAAACCAACCTCGCACCCACTGACAAATAAGGTTTTTCTTCTTAACCAACCCCGCACCCACAACGGGCGGGTATGGACAAAAAACCCACGGGTTTAGCGGGTATGGGCGGGTATGGATATCGTGGATGGGTCTTGTGCAGCCCTAATCAGAAATTAATAGAAGCCCTTATAGGTATTTTTTATCTGAGACGATATCACTTTTTCCAGGTCAAAAGACCATCGTTACTCATTTGGTTTATCCAGATAACAAAACTCAATTTACACCAACATCTTACTACAAATTTCCATCCCTCTAAAAGGAGAAGCTTGACTGTGATTTTGAATCTTATCAACATTTGGTAGAAAGTAAGTGTATCAACTAAACTTGAAGATGTAATCTACACATTTATAATCACGGAAAAAGATATGCAACAAAGACTTGTTAGTTGCTTCCATAATCACTTACAACATGTATAATGCTGTTATAAACTAAAAACATATGATTCTAAGCTCCAAATCACCAATGACTAACCTCCTCACAAATATTATTAATTTCAGTTGCAAAAAAATCCCAAGTCATTATTTAACAAGACATGATTGGGAAAAACAAAATGATTCGTTGGAAGATTTTGGCGATGAAATCGTCATTGTTACCTTAAAAGTTAAAACGCTGTGTAATGGGATTATACATAGGGTCATGCCATGAACCTAAATCTGAACATTGATGTTTTGAGAAATGAAGGAATCTGACATTCTTAAGTTTGTAAGGACTCGACCGAGAGGGTTTCTATTTTCTAATGTTCGATTGACCTGATACAGAAGTTCGAGTTTCATTTATGAAACTACCTAATTATTTGAGGTATTATAAGAAGGAGATAACATCGATAGCGGATTTCTCGTCAACGAAATGGGTTACAGTCTGTCCGACATTGCTAGTAGTCCTCGAGTTTTTGGTTCTACCTTGAACTATACGATTATCCCGAGGTGTTATATTATGCGAATGCTAGTTTCCAAGGGTCTAATTGAGAAGCTAATCAAAACAAGTACATTTGCAACGATGACTGAAAGGCATTTCTTGGACAAGTTTGTGTTCAGATTCGAGAAAGAAGCAAGTGAACTATTCAAATTATACCAACGTCACTCATTCTGTTGATTTCTCAAGAGGTAAATTTTTTGTGTCGAGTAACATGATAACTATTTATATTTTGTGTCGAGAAATCAGAAAGCATGAGTACATTTTTGTTTAGGTGAACCAATCCATACAACGTAAAAGGAAAGTCTAGACTTACCGCACGCTCAATGTTCGTCAATAACTCTCTAACCTTCCTTTAATTCTTTGAGCTGATTTAATTTCAAGTCCGTTGACATCTCTTGCTAACATAGATATATTAATATAAAATAAAATGGGGAACAATCGAGCAACAAAATAAAAAAGAACCACTGAAATTGATGGTCTAATTAAAAGGTGTAAATTGGGTACAACAATTTGACGATATTACCCAAAGACAACACGCTAAAATCGAGCCTTTTTTGACCAAAGACAAACCCAACACGTTTGTTTCATGGCTGTAGCCGGGTTAGCCTAATCGCACAAAGAGTACTGGCTGACAACACGCAAAGACGGATAAGCACGTGGGCCTGACCCACAAATTTCAAAGACGTTAAGAAAGCACGTCATATATAGCATGCACAACTATACCATATAACAAGGCAAATACATCACATTTTGTGTATATTTCACAAAAGAGTCACTATTCTAGCTAGTTTTTGACATTTTATGTTGGCTTATTTTTTATAACAAGACATACAATACCTAAATATTTGGAAAATATATTCCAATAACGTTGTTATAATATCGTTACCTATATTTGACTAGAACATTAATTTGCATGACAATGATCCAATTTTATATTTGATAGGCTATTTCTTTTTATTAAATAAACTTGTTAATTTTACTTGAAATAATTTCAAATGATATGTTGTCTATTTAAATTCTCGTGATAATGTCCGACTTAATGTATACATTAAGTGATTTCAAATTGTTTATAACACGTGTGCCAACACAAAGACAAGACGGCACATCACGTTTATTCGTGGTGTTGTGCTCGTAATGTGTCTTTGGCTTAGCTTTTGACTAGTAAAGCACAAAGACGGCACAACACGTTTAAATCGCTGGCACAAAGACATCACTAAGACATGGCACGTGAAGCACGCGACTTCGTGTGGCGGGCTTTGCCGGCCGGACGTTTTACATCTCTAGGTCTAAGGCTCACCACAAATGCATTTTTGGTTTCAAACCTCTTACACGTCCTAATTGGTCAGCTAGAAAATTGTGGAGACATGGATATACAATGTCATTCATTTGGTTATCTTCTCCATTCTCCTAAGGATTTCCAAATCGATTTCTTGCAGATTTGTGTTACATGATTCAGTAGAACTGGAATCAAAACTCTTAAACACACTTGTAACAAATGTTTACCAATGCTAAATTGAGAACATCGTTACTCTTGCATGCATAACACCTTTTGTGTCTAACATGTTAATGGGTTTTATGCACGTTGACCAAGGTATTAATCAAGATTCTAACTCGCGAAATGAATTTCTCGGTCTTCGATGTCTTAAGCTCCAAGAATATATATTCCCACGTATTTCAATTAACGTAGATGATAAGAGACCGTCTATGGTACACATGTTTTAGTTTCCTCCACCATCACATATTGTGTTTCTCTTTCATTAAAATCATCAAAAGTAGGGAAAGCTACTTAAAATGTCCAAGATAATATTTTGTACTCCTAGTAAAGCAAATGAAGATCACCGCCAGGCCATTATATAGAGGGTGTATATTTTTTTCACTTCCACATTTAATGTATTTACTCGCGTGATCATGTATTATGATGAACATAACAAATGATATATGAAGTTTGAGCATAAATCTCTCCGCTCATGCATTCTTTATTTTCTTGATGAAAGGGATATGGTCCATGTTATACAGTTTCTATTTAACTGTTATATCATAGTTGCTATTTGACTAAAATGATTTACACAATTTTCACCTTCAAGTAAAACATGGAAAACAAATCAAATTTTTCATAAAAATTTAAATAACAAAGATGATATTACTTTAACGTCGAAATAACAAAAAAAATTAGTTATATTTCGAGGCCGTTGTCGCCTCGGCAAGTTATAAAAATAAAATTTTCAAATTACCATAGACTTGATTACCAGTACTTCAGTCCAACTAATCTCCTATTTTGCTACTCTCAAGTTCGGCTATGGGTTTTTGCAAATATAAACAAACGTTTATAAGTTCTGGGTAAAATAACAAAGAAGAAAGTAACAAAACAGAAATCAACTGACATAGATGAAGCACAAAAGTAATTTCATATCAGTAACCGTAATTGAAGCCCGTGTTAACTCTGCAGTTTGTAATGCTTCAAAAGAATTAAAGAAAAAGAACTTTGTAGGTTGTAATGATTTTTACTTTAATTTCTTTTTCTGACTATCAATGAACTAAATTGTTTAGTTTAGTCAACCATTGTCAGAATTTAAGGGTGTTTCTTCTTCTTCTTCTTCTATGATCGATGGGTCATATTAATTTGTATCCCGATATAAAAATTAACGATTAGTATAATGATATCTTTCGTACCTTGAGTAATGCATGCTATTAGGTACTTTAAATTTGTAGGATTTTTATTTTCTAGGATAACTCATTTCCTTTTCAAACCTTAATAAGTTCAATCTTATTTTATTTTATGAAAAGTTAAAGGGGAAGGATCCCGTCACACTTTTATTATCACACTATCTCACACATTGGACGTCATTTTTGTGAATAAAAATCAAACCGTAACGAATTTGAAGCTAATATTTTGAGGATATGTTCCTCTTACTAAGTTCTACATGCCTACCAAAAATGAGCACATTCCGAAATATAAAACCTTACAATCTACCAATCTTAATTTCGACGGCCAGAATTTTGTTAATTTTCAACCGCTCGTTTTCAAAGTAGTAGATGGTGGTGTTATACATCTCGGAATTTGCTCATTTTCGGTAGGTACATAGAGCGATGTAATAGTAACATATCCCCAAAATATTAGATTCAAATCCGTTACGGTTTGATTTTTATTCGCAAAAATGACCTCCAACATGTGAGATAGTGTGATAATAAAAGTGTGAGGGGATCCCTCAAAGACAAGATATATTACCTTTCTCTAAAGTTTTATCGCAAGTAAGAGGATTTGAGCTATGGGAATCCGCGAAACTGAGTTGACTCAGCTTTAGATTTTTTTGTTCTTCTTTCATATCTTTTTGATCAGCATGACTATACAATCAACGAACTAACTTCTTCTCTTACGCATTCTCATCCTTAAACACAACCAACATGATATATCAACAACCTAAAAACTCAATACCATCCCTCACTCCAGAATAAAAGTAGCATTGGTGGAGCTTACCCTCTCTCCTACCGGTTGGTGAGCGTGACCTCGCGCTCTCATTGGCTAATTGAGAAACCATTCGTATTCGTCGGATGAAATTTCTTTAGATATGGTGCATTGATCTGACAATGTGTGGTGTAGATTGGGTGGATGGTTGGGACACACGCGACAGACTGCCCTCTAGTAACAACTATCAATGGCAAAGAACTTTCTGTTCCATGGGAGTATAGAGGCATTGCTGAAGATATCAAGTCTGGTCTTTTTAGTTTCGAAATTTGGATATGTACGTACACAAATAGATTAGCAAATAAGTGTGCGGATGAATTAGCTAAGTATGCCCGTAAAGAGGGTGTGTCAGGTATTTGGTTAAACCAAATTCCTACAGTTTTAGAGTCTGTTATCCTGTCAGACAAGTTTCAAACTTAATACAATCTTTTCTTTGCATCAAAAAAAAAAAATCATTATTTAGAAAATTTCTATATTAATTTCGTGTATTTATTGTGAAAATCCAGAAAATAAAGAAAACTACTATATTAATTTCGAACATTTATGATTAAAAAAAAATCAATTCAACATATTTATGGAATAAAATAAAATAATTTATATTTTTTGAATCTTTTATAATTTCATATAGTTATTATAGAAAATCCAGAAAATAAAAAAAAATACTATATTAATTCTTACATTTATGAATAAAATAAACAAAAAATCAATTCAACGTATTTATGGATAAATTAATGAGATTTATATTTTTAAAATCTTTTGTAAGGAAAAAAAAGAAAAAAATATAGAAATGACAAAGAGATTACTATATTAATCTTTTATAATTTCATGTAGTTATTATAAAAAATCCAAAAAATAATAAAACATACTATATTAATTTCGTACATAAAAAATCAACTCAACATATTTATGGAATAAAATAATAAGTTATTTGTAAAATCTTTCGTAAGGGAAAAAAAATTCTGGAAATGGTAAAGAAAAATACTATATTAGTTTTGGCATTTATGATTAAAATAAAAAAAAAAATTCTCTTTTCGCGAGTGCTCTTTGGTAAAGTAGTTAAGGACATTGATAGTGTTTATGAACTTTCGGATAGATAGAAAGCGGTCTTTGGTTGCCTTCAAGCGCGCATGCTCAGGGATTTTCTTCTTGTTATTCGATTGAGAGGCCTTGGCGTAAGATGTCACACAGGGAGTATCGATCCTTAAATACGGAGGTTAATGATTCCTCTCGTACCCCTCCGATACACACAAAGTGTCCTTCTTGCATTCTTGGATGTTTGGACTCGTTTTGGAACATGCAGCCCACCGTAAGGTAGATCGTGGGTTTAAATATAGACATGATCATGTGATGGATGCGTTGTATGACATATTGTGGAGAGCAAGTGTTTCAGCAAAGAAAGAGGCGCAAATCAACTTCTTGACTAACCCACTTGAAGGGAGATCCACACTTAGGCCAGCTGATGTTCTTATTTTTTGGATGGGCTAATGGTACACATGCATGTGTTGACCTCACGGGTGTTTCTCCATTAGTTTGTATTGGGCATGGTGCTTTTACGGTTGGCGTGCAACGCCGAGAGAGTGCCTCAGGTAAGATAGCAAAGCATGAGAAAGCGTGTATTGATAATGGACATGCTTTTATCCCCTTTGCTTTTGACAATTTCGGTTATTTGGCTCCAGAGGAGGTTGGACTTCTCAAGAGAGTTCAGAAAGTCATGCACAGTAATGTCATGACTCCCCGTTCGATGGAGTTTGTTTTTTAAAAGAATAGGTTTTGCTATCCAAAAAGGGCTTGCGGCGCAGCTTGTTGCTCGCTTGCCTTCTATGTAAAAGACTTTTAATAATTATTTTCATATAAAAAAATTCAACATATTTATGGATTAAAATAATATGATTTGTATTTGTTGAATCTTTTATGAGGAAAAAAAAAATCTAGAAATGACTATATTAATTTTTAATATTAATGATAAACATCTAATGAGGCTTAATCAGCGCATGCTCAGGATTTTCTTCTTGCTATTCCGATTGAGGGCCTTGGGCAGAAGATGTCACTTGTGGAGTATCGATCCTTAAATACAGGTTAATGATTCCTCTGTACCCTACGACACAGTGTCCTCGCTTGCATTCTTTGGATGTTTGGACTCGTTCGGGGAACATGCAGTCCACTGCAAGGTAGATCCTGGGTTTAAATATAGACATGATCATGTGAGGGATACGTTGTATGACATATTGTGGAGAGCAAGTATTTCAGCAAAGAAAGAGGCGCAAGTCAACTTCTTGACTAACCCACTTGAAGGGAGATCCACACTTAGGCCAGCTGATGTTCTTATTTTTGGATGCATGGGCTAATTGTAAACATGCATGTGTTGACCTCACGGGTGTTGCGCTGAGAGCTGCCTCAGGTAAGATAGCAAAGCATGAGAAAGGTGTATTGATAATGGACATGCTTTTATCCCCTTTGCTTTTGACACTTTCGGTTATTTGGATCCAGAGGCGGTTGGACTTCTCAAGAGAGTTCAGAAAGTCATGCACAGTAATGTCATGACTCCCCGTTCAATGGAGTTTGTTTTTAAAAGGATAGGTTTTGCTATCCAAAAAGGGCTTGCGGCGCAGCTTGTTGCTCGCTTGCCTTCTATGTAAAAGACTTTTAATATTTATTTTCATATTAAAAAATTCAACATATTTATGGAATAAAATAATAAGGTTTTTATTTGTTGAATCTTTTACAAGGAAAAAAAATCTAGAAATGACTATATTAATTTTTAATATTAATGATAAACATCTAAAAAAAAATTACTAACAACATCTAAAAATTACTATATTAGTTGATATTTTAAATTACTATTTATATTTAGAGTATCTGAAAAAATCTAATTATTTACTTTGTCATTTCTAAGAATATAGTAGTTTTTAATTATTTAATTCATATTTAATTATCTGAAAAAATCTAATTAATTTTTTGGAACGTTTATAAGGTAAAAAGTTTAAAATTTAATATATTAATTCCTTTATTTTAATATCATTAAGTATAACTTTTTTATTTTGAGCATACGTGATTAGGTGGATATTTTCGGTTAATTTAGTATATTTGAAATGAGAATCCAAAAATCATAGATTTCTTTGCAAATTAAGCCGGCGTGTCGTCCATATTCTTTTTATTAACCTTAGACCTCATTTCCTTCTCTCAATTTATTTTCTCGACCCGCAGTGGTGAAAAACGAAAACCTATCCAACTTTGATTATTTTGTGCAATTTCGTTTCGATTCGTTTTTCTAATTCAATGTTTTGGTTTTTTGTTTGCAGAATGGTGAATGTAATCTAAACTGTGATCAAGAACAAGGTAACACTCTTTTCTTCTTCTTTTTTCTCATTCGAGTTTGAAGGTGAATGTTTATTTTTGTTTATTTTTTTCTGATTGAGAGATATCAGTTGACGCAATATCATACTCCCTCCGTCCCACCATTAGATGACCTACTTGGTCTAAGATCTTGTCCCATCATTAGTTGACCTATTTCACTAATCAAGGGGATATCTCTAAAACTACCCTTTTGATTGATTATCGGTATCATAAGAAATATGTATAATTTGATATTCATGTTTATACTCGTTACATAGGTGTTTTAAAATGATTTTCAACTAAAAGATAAAATTTACGAAAATCTATGGTATAGTTTGAGAGATAAATGATTTCTAAAATTTACAAATTATTATCCATAAGGGTATAGTTGTAAAAAATATTTAAAAACACTCATTTCATTCATTGCCTTAAGAATTGTGCAAACTTCAACTAGGTCATCTAATAGTGGGACGGAGGGAGTACTACATTACTAAAAGTTTAATATTTTGATGGAGGAGGCTTAATCAACTAATGAGTTGATGATCATGTTGTTAAAATCCTTGATTCCTCTAAAGAAGATGAAGATGGATGAGGATTAATCAACTAATGAGTTGATCATGTTGTTAAAATCCTTGATTCCTCTAAAGAAGATGAAGAGGAAGTGGGTGTGAATCTGTTTCAAGAACCTGATACTACACATAATTATAATAATACTGAAGCATTATTGCTCATAGAGTTTGGTAGTATTACTCTCTACAACAGGTTCATTTGGTCCCCATACTTTGAATTTTCTTCATTGGTTTTGTTTCTACTGCCTCTTACGGGTTTAGGTATGATACCCATGTTAATGTTTGTCGATACTGTAGGAATTATGACTTAAGAACACTACTAATGCAGGTAATCTTCTGAATTAAAAAAATTGCAGTCCGTTGATGATGTATTGATTGAGCTCATCGTAGCAGTTCCTGGTGCTTGATTTTGAGATTGGTGTTACTTATTTTTTTTTTATTTTTTTTTTTTTTTGATCGGTAAATTAAGTGATTTGATTTAAAAAGGAAAAAACAGTTACAAATAAATGGATCACAGGATGTGCTCCGGACGAAATAAAAAAACAACACTGACAACACACTAATAGATCTAAAGCGTAAAGCCCAACTCAGCCTAGTGTGATTACAAAGGAGACCCATAGAAAAGAACCAAGCCCAACCTAAATTTTGGAGTTTGAAGATAAGTGGAAAGCCACTAACACCACACAAACTCTATCTTCAGTCACCGCCGAAGCATGGATTCGATTTCAAGGCCACCACCGGTACTGCCGCCACCAACAACACCAGTACCACCACTTGTTGCAACAACCTTGTACTGCTCCTTAAAAATTCATCACCACTTCTTACCACCCCAAATAGAACTCCATCAATGAAACCCATCACTGCTACAACTTGATACATCTCAACAAACCAATCACCACCTCTTGTTACAACAACCTTGTACTGCATCTTAAAAATTCATCACCACCTCTTGCTACCACTAATAGAACTCCATCCTAAATGAAACCCCTCTCTGTTACAGCTTGTTAGATCTCCTCCTGATACATCTCATCAAACCCATCACCACCTCTTTACTCTTGTTACCTTATAAACCCACAAAACACCCTGATGCTTCTCCTTGATAAATCGTCACCACCTCTTACAATCGTCACCGTCGTAATACTACCTCTACCAAAAATCATCACCACCAGCAGATTTGCAACCCCAAACTCTAAAGCACGCCTATGAATTTCAGATCAACTAATGCAATACACAGATCTGTGACTTCATCAAACCAAGAAGTCACAGAAGCAAGCGGGAAAAAACAAAATAAAATAAAAAGCTAAAAGAAAACGAAAAAAACACAAAAAAAATGAAATTGAAACTGAAAGAAAAGGCAGAGGATTAAAAAGAATGAAATCCTTGCTCGGATCTAGTTTCAAAAGACTAGATCCGAGCAAGGGAGGGGGAGGCGGCGATTTACTGTACTAGGGATAGAGAGAGGGGAAGGAGAGAGAGGGGACTAGAGAGGGGAAGGAGAGATTGGTGTTACTTATGTGTGTACATTTATTCTATTGGTAAAAAAGTGTAACGGAGATCAATTCTAACCTCAATTGTTCATTAGTGTAGCCTTATGTGTGCACAGTTTTCTTACTTTCAGTTAATGTAAAATACAAATTCGACTAATTAATTGAACAAAGTAAAAATCTGATTACAGGTGTCCAAGGAACACCACTTTATTTAGTGGCTCAAGGTGGTTAAAATATTGCTTGCATGGGGAGCAGATCGAATTAAAAAAGATGCCGTTGGGTAAGCCAACATAACTAAGAAACAGAATTATTTTGCTCTTATTCTGACAACCAATTTACCATACTAGAAAATGTTTTTGGTTATGACTATGATGTAATGTGGATAATGTTTTTGGTTATGCGACATATTAGTAAGAAAGTAGATTAACAAAAGCATATTTAGGCGTTGTGATTAGAGAAAAAGATAGATTAGCATCCCAAGATGCTCGATCAACAGTTGTTGAAGTTGCCCAGAAAAGGTTATTTCTTTATTTTATCATCCTCAAACCTCAATTTTCTGTCCTGCCTCTATTTAGTGTCAAATGGTGAGTAATCCTTTCTGTATTTTGAATTTCAAGATAAGTTAGGAAAAAATGGTTAATCGACAGTGGAGATTATCACTTAAAACCACATTATTCTTATGGAAAAAGAAAAAAGAAAGAACGAAAGGTTACCGTACTGTTGATAATCTTACTTCATTTTTATTTTGGTGGTCAAATATGTTGTCGAGTATGCTTCTGTTGCATAAAGTGTTAGTAGGCAATTTCAACAACAACAACAAAAAAATCAATAAGGCCAATGGTGGTCTCGAGTAAAAACTAGATTAGTAAGCTTAGTGTTGAGGGGTAGGATGTGCATAGTTCTGCGACAGATAGTATATAAACCCTATAGATTTTATTATCTTTGACAACATCCATAAAATATTTTTATTATTAAAGGATAGCAATAAGAATCACATTGAATCCTGCATAACAGAACAAGGTGGAGAAAATGTTGCCAATGTTACTTCGAGACTTGCTGCTGTTGTCGACAGCCATTAAATGATTTCAAGCATAATAACATTTTAGTTTTTAGACTGTTTTTTTTTGGGTTTGGCAGCTTTATTAAATGATGCATATGCATTTATGTTGGATTACCATCCGAGCACCATCTTTTGGTGAATTTTTTCAAATTTTTAATTTACGGTTATTGTGTTTGGCGAACTGTCTGGCAGAGTGGATGGAACGAGGGAAATATGTTTTCTTTTTATACCGTTATTGAATCAGTATTCACAAGGGTCATTTTCCTCATTATATAAATACAAATAATTGTCAAAAGGTCACACTAGGTCTTGCTTGAATGTGCACCTATCATATTGTTTGTCTTCATTAAAGGGTTGAGTCCTAAGTTGAAGAAAAATAAAGGTCCAAGCGGGCACTTCATTCCAGAAAGCACAACTACCATTTCGACTAATATCTTTTGCTTAAAGAAAACTTGTAAGTTGGTAATTTTTAATGTTGGCAAGATGATTTAGCTTCACCCTGTTTCAATATGATTCGATGTTTTGATGGGTTAGTGATCGTGTCGGACCTGTTGCCTCTTTATTAGATTTCTTTGTGACTGATAATCTCATCTTTAAAAAATAGTTTTAAACTTCCAATGGGCGGAGCATATATTTGCAGCACCAAAGTTAAATGTACCAAATTTTTGTATCCGTATAATAAACCATCACATTTACTGATATGAGTGATATCATTATTTTGTTTTTTTTAGGTGTCCGGAAGGTGTAAAGGAAATCTAAGGTTTGAAGGAAGTCCAAATGCTAGATACGATAATTTATAATGAAAGGATTTTTAGAACTTCATTTTAGCATGCAATTGAAAATTTTTGTTCATAAATTTACCAGGCACATAGTCCTTCTATAAAATCAATGTGTGTTCAAATTAATATCTAAAAATTTGAACTGAGATCTTATGTGGTTAGTTGTATTCTTATAGAGAAAAATCTGGCACTATAATTTATTATGTGTGGGTTGGATAACAAGTCTGACACCATATTTGAACTTTGAATGAAAAATGTGGTATTATGAATTAATGGCCTGCGAATATCATAACGAAAAACTATCCTTCGAGCTGCTGAAAACAATAATTTGAAATATTTTTTGTAGGTGCAAAAGCTCAAGGATCCTATCTGCATCATTTTGATGACTACTCCAATGTAACTGGAATTCCAACACCAGTCGCTACCTGTTTCATTTTGTCGAAAAGTATAAATTTGAATGCTATGTGGATAACTCAAGAATGTATGTGTCCAATGTTTGGTTAGTATCTTTAAACCTATCGCTTTTAAGGTTTGTCGGTTTGGCGAGTGATATTTTTGTATAACAATGTGAACGACAGCTAAAAAGGTTGTCTAAAAAATAATCTCATTGTCAGAAGTTTTTTTAATGTCTTTTGGTTTAAAGAGGTTTATAGCTAAAAAGGTTGTCTAAAAGGGCAAGCACTATGGTGTGGGATTTCCTTTAGGTGTAGCTTATTTGAAGATTAAGATAAATGGGTTTCAAGGAAACCTCACTATGGTGCATCTCTATCCCTTAACTTAAACACACAGAGACTATGTTTCCGTGCAAATAGTACTCAGTTTCCGTTTTTTTTTTCCCAAAGTTTTTTTCTATTTGAATTTTCTTATCGGTTAAAAGATAATTAAGAGAAAAAAAGAGATATAATAGGTAACAGAAAGAGTTTTAGTAAATAAAAATAGTGAAAAAGAGAAGTTTTAGTGTAAAAGTGTGAAAACCAGAAACGGTTACTCAGTATCCGTTGAAACTCACACGGAAACTCAGTTTCCATAAAGCGAAAAATTCAACGTAAACTCTCCCTTAGCTACAAGGTGGATTAGATTTTATCAACTCTAAAGTATAACCAAGGGATATTTCTATATTTAAGCGACACGGAAGATCATATTATTTGGATTTCACTACAATTAAGCTATAACGAAGCGGAATAGCGCACCATGCTGCTTGGCCCAAGTTCGCCACATTATTGATTTTCTTTTTTTGTTGATGGTTATGTCAACTTGGAAGATTGTCCATTTATCAAGCTTATTCAATTCATTTTCGTCTCTTGGTTTCTCTCAAGTTTTTAACAAATTTACACTGGGGATCAATTAAGTGATACATCCAAGTATTCAACTACGAATTAGTTAAACCACTTTTTACATATAATATCACATCATATTCGGTCCAAGATCAAATTTGTGATTTCAGTTTAAAATTTTCATGTTGTTGACAACAACTTTTTCACACAAATACGAGATTAGGGATGGTTGACGTTGTTAGAGCATGGCTCGGTTGAACCCACCAAGCGTTGGTATGTCAAGTTTGGTTGTCATATTTTAGTGAATCAAAACTCATGTTAAGAGTCGCTTGATTATTTACTAGAGTTAAACTTCGTATATGTTAGCTTGAAAGTATTAGGATATGAGACATTACAAGCATTGAGAAGACTTGAAGATGTGAAAAAGCAAGGAGCTACAACGACAACAATCATCCTTCCACTTGAGGTTAGTGATATTTGACTTGAACTGTTTCATTCCCTAACGTATCTTTCAAGTCGTGCATATTGAAAACATAATCTGAAGCATATTTGAACTCTAGATAGACATAGTATTAAGGAATACAATACGAGGTTTATTGCTTAACCATTAAACTTTGTAGATATGACATCGCCATAATCATTTGAATGATATTGTGATTATGTATGGGTATGAGGTGAGGATTTCATCCTAGGGAACAATGTTTATATGTGTTCTAAGGAAGTAAGTTCATAAACTTGTATGTGAACCGAAAAGGAAATTGTCAGGTGTTATTGGTTTTGTTATTCATTGCATATCTTATGAACAACCAATATATGTGATAGAGTATAAGCGCTCACAACTTGTTTGTGTTATTGGTAGAACTGATTCACAAAGGGTGACTTATGTATTGGTATAACTTTTGTTAGTAAAACCGATCTTAAGTAATCACCTGTGGTATGATCGGATTTTGTATGTCTGACCTTGTAAGGGAAGGGGAATCGATCCTTGTAAGAGAAAGGGAACCGATCCTTGTATGGGGTGCAGCAAGGTTTATAGAAGAAAGGGGAACCGATCCTATGGACATGTGCAACACATATAAGTTAGATACCATATATATGTGGGGAACCGATCCTAGTACCTAGTCAACCGCATTTTTGGGAAGCTAATGTGACTATGCACAGTAATCACATGAAGGTAGAACCGAAACTTGTTTTGGTAGAACCGTAAACCCATGATTGTAATTGAATGTTGGTTCGATCAATCACATAGTTCTTGAAAGTCAGGTGAACCAACTATAAACTTGTTTGGAAGTGTGGCAAATCGGTTTCAAGGTTGTAAGTGTGAAAGAGAACTTACAAAGTTAAGATGTCGACAAACTTTGAACACGTGCTATGAATATTTATTTCTATAATTGTTCAAAGATATTCCTTAACGGCTAAGGGAAGACAATCCCAAGATCGAAACATAAGTAAGTTAAGAATCTTTTAATTAAGGTTATTAATTTCATTTTGTAGGGAAATTACAAAATTAGTAATGTGCATTTACTAATTAGATATTCCGAGAGATTTCGATCGTTATTTTTGGACGGAGCATTTCTAGGAATTATGAAAACCGAATCTGTGCTTTTATGAATATCATGATAATATTTTTGGTTTTGGAAATTCCTCGGTATCCAAACTTCCTTGTCTATAAATACACGAAGTTTGCCTTTCTAGCAAATTAATC
The DNA here is from genome assembly GCA_023531295.1 of Papaver armeniacum. Taxonomy (NCBI): domain Eukaryota; kingdom Viridiplantae; phylum Streptophyta; class Magnoliopsida; order Ranunculales; family Papaveraceae; genus Papaver; species Papaver armeniacum. Next base: position 1,057,295 of record JAJJWW010000903.1, read on the forward strand.
CTTCGTAACAACAAATTTACTCTTTTGTTGTTGTTAGTGTATTTGCCTATTCGAGAGAGGAGAGTAACCTAATTAGGGTGAAATCTATTACGATAGCTCAATTTAAAGTCTTCTTTGGGATTGAAGCTCTAGCGCGACCCGTTGGTGGGAAACTAGATAATTGCGGTTTATCTTTGTTTTCGATTGATTTGATTGACTAACGGTGGTTGAAATTTGATTGCACCTAGTTTGTTTATTCTTGAGAATCTTCTCTTCTGATATAAGATTCACTCAAACTAGTTCGGAGTTTGACGAGGATGTTTAGACTGTTGTTAGTTCTAAAGACGATCTTATGATAATCCATTGTTAACAGACTCCGTTCGTAGTGATTGATAACAAGAGATTCAAGTGATTGTGTGCGGGTTTTTATTGAAGATTTAAGAAGATTTGAAGACAAAGAAGATATTGAAGATCTGACTTGGATTTTATAATCTTTGGTGTGCACAATACTTGTTTTGGTAAAAGAGGATCCAATTAATAATTTGTTTATCCTTGTGGTAGATTGGATTGATTAATTGAGTAGATCGACATCAATACCTTTCCTTGTGATTAAAGGTATTGATTGGCTTAATCTTAAACGATTACCTTTGGGTAATTGAACATAATATAGATCTAAGGACCCGACGAAGGAGTTTATGTTAAGATAAACAGAAGATCCTTTGTGTGACTCATATCACTTGGTTGAATAGAGTTGATACCAAACAGATTTGTTGTTCCTTTATTGTTTGTAATACGAACCAAAGGAATTGTTCCAAGTATGTGACTTATTCACAAGTCAGAGGCGTGGGAATACAGACGGAACTAAGTGAACTATAGAGTTAGTTACTTGGTCTCAACTATACGAAGTTAGGTGTAATGTTGTGTAGCGGCTTAATCCTGAGAGTATTCAATTCTGGACAAGGTCCAGGGTTTTTCTGCATTTGCGGTTTCTTCGTTAACAAAATCTTGTTGTGTCATTTACTTTTATTTTCCTCATTGTAATTGTTTTATTATAATTAAAGTAAATCACATAAACGTTAATTCCTATTTACTTGATAAGCAGTCCTATTATGTTTGGTCTAGTCCGAACCTTTGTATCAAGTAAACATACTTCATTTTTGTATTGTCTCGATCTCGTATCCATAGACGATCACACGAAGTGTGAACCGATTAGTTGTATTATCTCGACTCAGTCCATAGACAATCAGTTTCGGAGAAAGGACTTATAGGTAGGAAAAGTTTTAGCTTGAGGTATATTTGGATACCCTCTCCTTTTCAGATGTTTTATGCAAGAGTTAAGGATGGTAGAGTTTTATGTAACCACATAAAAAAGAAAAAAAAACTGAAAGAAAAATGATGTTTGGTTTTTTTACTGATACAGTTGGTGTATGGTTCATGGCTTTGGATCTTCTTTATGATCTTACCTTGGGGATCTTTTGGACTCCCAATGGTTTTTTAAACGCGAAACCTTTAGAACTCCCAATGGCTTTTTCAATCAATGAGATTTAACCAAGGATGGAATCAATGGAATTATCATGTCCAGATAGTGAGTATAGGTCAACCCGGGTTTATGTCAATGACTTAGTGCTCGCTTTGGAGTTGATCTTAGTGATTAATGATGAGTGTTTGTACCTTCCATACATTTCTATTAGGAAATCATACTCATTAGCAATTGGCAATATGTTTGTTCATTTGAGATGTTTAATTCTCACATGTTTCTCTTTCTGGACATTGTCTCTTTCCGTGAAAAACAGTTTGAACGTCTTGAAAATCAACTGCTGCAGTCCAGTTGATCGTAACTGCTGTAATCCAGTTTGATCGCAATTATTGTAGTCCACCTGATCGCAGCTATTGATGACCAGTTAATCGTTGTTACTACAGTCCAGTTGATCGGAATTTCTGCAGTCCACATTCGCGGTTCGAGTTTTGCTGAAACTATTACCTTTGGAAACCACCCAAACTGTAGCACTACAAGGGTTGTTGAAGCTATTATCAGGACTTTCGGTCCGTGACAAAAGATGGAGATAAAATCACCAAGATTTTTGCCAGGATGTTCAATCAACAGCATGTTCAAGTACAAAGTGCGAAAAAAAAATTGCCTCTCAAATAACCCAGTGTCCACATGTTCGAGTTCGTAGTACGTTAAAATCACTACTGTCATAATCGCAGAGTTATCAAGTTTTCTACATCTCTAGGTGCTTGAAAACCCTAGAGAAGACCTCCAGAAAATCATTTTAAAAAGTTCCAGAAAGGGCTACAAAAGTGTAGCAAAACGGTGCTGGAAAGTCCATGAGAATCGACAACAGTCCCCGGAACCATTGCTAAAAGTCCAAGGAAAAAGAAGAAAACAAGAAATCATTGCGAGAAAAGTTCGTGAGAAACAGTCACAGTTACAGAAAGTTGTTGCTGAAAATTCAAGCAAAAAGCTGTTGCAAGAAGCTTTGAAGGAAAAGGCAACAGTTCTCAAAAACTGTCACCAAATGTTCGGAGGAAAGATCACAGTTCGTGGAAACCTTGGCGAAAAGTTTCAAAAAAAAAAAAAAAAATCAAAAGTCGGCGGCTAGAGTTGGGGGCAGATTCGTTCACCCAGTCAGGGTTTCCGCCACCCACATTAAGTTCCATCACCCACATTAAGTTGTTGTCACCCACTTCAGCTTTTCGCTCACCCGCATTAAGTTTACGTTCACCCACGTCGATTCATTGTAGCAGTAATATGCCACGTCATTAAGGTGGACGCCAAGTCATCAACAGACCGCCACGTCATCGTCCGCGTCATCAAGAGGTTCTAAGCATTGTGCCACATCATCCGCCACCATAGCAAAACTGACCAATGAGCGACTGCCACGCCATCGCCGAGATCTTGTCAGTAGTATAGTGTTCGCATTTAGGAATATTTATTTCTGATTAGCATATTCTTGAGCGTTGTTGGAATAATCCTAACATCGTTGGTATATTCCTAACGCCGTCAGCATCTTACTAATGTCGTCGGCATATTCCTTCCGTGCGTCAGCATCGTTATCAGCAGCAGTTGGCCGATGACGACACCTACTCCGGCCAACTTCATCGTCTCCTATTGATGGCGATAGCGACGATGATGACCGGCCCAAAGACTGACGGCTCAACTCGGCGTCCTTCTCCGGCCCGGCTCTGTTGGTTTACAGTTATAGTGCGGCGTGGCGTAACTTAATTATGTAGCCACGATTCAATGCAAACATGTAGCGTAATTTAATTTTGCAGCCCGATTCAATGCGGCGCGGCACAAGTTAATTACAGAGCCTACGATTCAATGCGGTAGCATAACTTAATCCCATAACCACAGATTTTTCATCCCCATGTTGTTTGCCTAACAGATTTTCATGCCCACTTGTGGGCTTGAGAAAATTTCCCTTCTTGGACTTGACATTTCACACTAATTCTTGGGCTTGGTGGTCGATCTTATTTCTTTGATATCTACTACATATGACGTCCGAATTGGATCGTTGCGATCGTATCTCGATATCCTACATCATGAACGTAAAATTCTTATATTTGGAAAAGAATAGTTTTGGTACAATCACATCATCAAGATGTTTGGCGCTCACCGAAGAATTTTGTTTCTTCGATAATTGCTTCTTCGTGCATCCAAACTGAGTGATTTTCGGCCCGTTGAGATCGTATGTCAATTTCCAACATCATGAAGGCAGAATTTCAATTTTTGAAGAAAATTAAATTTTTAGAAATTTTAAATGGCAACACCGGAAATGGTCACATTCAATCACCAAAGGAATGTTACAGTCCAGTTGATCGAACTGCTGTAGTCCAGTTCCTCAGGAAATATTGCAGTCCAGTCGATCGAGCTGTTGTAGTCCTTTTTGTATAATTACTACAGTCCAGTTAATCGAACTTCTATAGTCCAGTTATCCTCAAAGCTGTTTGAGCCAGTTTTCTAACAATGCTTCTTTAGTCCAATTTTACTTATAGCTTATTACGATTCCATTTGTTCATAATCTTCTTGAAATAAGTTCATGGCAACTATCTTTAATCAGATTTTGATTCAATGGTGAATTTGATCCATGAGACAAATCTAGTTGTTGAGTCAAGCCGAGACGCTAAGGAAACTACACTAGTCATCGTCATTTGGAAAACATCAACATAGCCAATGGACATCCCTAATTACCTCGTGAAAGAAATGCAATACCACGACTCATAAGGTACGAATACAATTAAATATATTTTTGCATCATTTCATATAATCATGCATACTTTTGTTCACTAGGACACCTGTAATGTGGCGAGCGTTTTCATATGCCAAGGCATGTGAAGATGCACACATCTCAATTCTGTGCGAATCTGGAATACTGGGATTAGCCCCTTGCGCAAATTCCAGATAGTACAAAATCTTTCAACATCATTCCATGCGCGATCAAGATGCAGCAAGGCTGTGCACCCTTGTGCGAACATTGAGCAGCATGACGATCACTGTCTTATGGGCGAGTTGCATATCACTTCCAACATGGATGACCATCACTTGGGGCGATATGTACAACCTCATGGTCTCTTGGAGCGAGCTGCGCAACACTCCATACGCTCGGGGGCGAGTTACATGGAACCTAAATGCAATGCGGAATTCAGCTTCTGAAAATCGAAACAAAAGGTAACCCAAACTTCTTAATCCTCCAACGAAGTTACGAAATGCAGAGGCTGACATACACCCTAATATTTTGACACGGTTATTGCAATCAATAATGTTAAATGCTTTCTGACTAAGTTGATCGAACAATTTGTAATCAGTTCTTAAGAATCGCCAGACACTTCATTGACGCAATCGATGCAGTACCACTTGTTTCATCCATTCTCACAGATTTGCTTGGACGCAATCGACGCGGCCGTTTTATTTATAACTATTAAGCTCGTGATTTATCGGTTGCTTGCTTCAATCCTCAACAATCGATGGTACCTGTGTGATCGGGTCATCGCACTCAACTTCGCTTGTCGCTTCCGTAGTCCAATCCGAGCCGTGAACACGGCAGCTGTACCGCTGTTCACTCCTCATCAAATTCTTTGAATTGACCGCAAACATGCGGACTTGCTCACGCTGCTGCAGCTCACTCTGCTCGGTTGCCGCAGAAATAGCTGCAATGGTAATTCTCGCAGCCACTGACCAGAATCGCTATACAGGCTTTTCGCCGCCGCTGGGTAAATTAAATTAATCGTAGGTGCTATAGTGTGTCTTGCTATCAGCCGGCCGCAGCCTTCACTGATCGGGCTGCTTCTGAATCAAGTATGTTCGTAATTCCTATTACGCCTAGATGATCGAATGCTGCAAAGGTACCTTTGCTCGCCTCGTAGTCTCGGCCTGATCGCCTCGCCGCGCAACTAGCCTATGTTCGGCAACTCCTGCAGTCCAATGACCGCAGATGTGCACAGGGGGCCCTTTGTTTGCTATCGCCGCAGCTCGGGCCCCATCGTAGTTGTCATAGCCTACTTATCATAGTCACGCAGCTGCGCCTAGCCGATTGTACCGCCGGCAGCGCGCTCATTCACCACGCCGCTGTCCACCGATCAAGTCATGCAGTCTGGCCTATAAACTGCAACTCCTCGGCAATCCAGCTGACCGCAAACTGGCCGCTGTGCGCTCTGCTCGTCGCGATGCAAATAAATGATCAAGTCACGCAATCCGCCTATGTTCACACCTCGTGAGTTCACCGATCGCAACGCCAGACTGCAGTTTGGTTGCCGCTGTTTAGTCCACCGCCGCAGTTTACAGTGCATCTTTTTCGCCTACTTCGCAGTCCAACATATTTGCAATTCCTCGCAAATTCAACATCGTGCACTGGCCGGTGAAGCGGCAGCCTGCTCATCACCGGCCAGAGCTCAATTGATCGTCGCAACACTCCAATATGTTCGTAAGTACTAGCCGATTGCAACACAGTAGCAGTCTTGTTCACGCTGCTGCACCACCATCACCTAAGCTGCCGCGTCTAGCCTATGTTGCGAACTCGCAATCCACCGACCACAAACCGTCAGCCGCAGTGGCCTTGCTCGTCACCGCAATACCGATTGTAAGTCATAGCCCGGAATTTATGTCTACAATTCCCGAGTTCAATGACTAGCTACCAGACCGCAGTCTTGCGTTTCGCCGCTGTTTGATCCGCCTGGCCGCAAATGTTACTAAAGGTAATCTTTCTCAAGCCGGCCGGCATCTGGCCTATATTTGCAATTCCTGTACCACCATTTCGCCGCCTAGCGCTTCGCTTCGTCACGGAGACCCGAACCGTTCAGTCCAGCTTCATGTTCTAATTCGCATCATTGATCGCAATGATTGCAGCTTGCTTGTTATCGTCGGAATCTTTTTATCGGACGTACCAGAACAGCATCTCGTAGCCCACCGATCATAATGCCGGCAGCGCATTCATGATCGTCTGCTTTGCAACTGATTGTATTTTTCAATGATGTTGTAGTAAGATGATTCGTTCACTCAAACTTTGTTGAGATTGATTCTAGGCGTAAAAATAGAAAATACTAAAAAAAATATATATACAAAATATTAACAAGATGAAGAATTTAATGGGACTCAGGACTCCACTGTTTTTCATGTTTGTGGGGTTTAGAAATTAAAAAAGGAAATATCAACTCTATTCTTTGCCAAAGTAAATTTCATAAAATATTACGCGTAGGTCATAAGCATGGCGCATCAAAATTACCTAGAACTAAGCATGCTCCATCAAACAAAGTTACGAGTAGTTAATAGAAATCATAATTCATTAAAAATCAAAGAAAATAGTAAATAAACAATTAATTAAGTTACCCCAATGGTGAAATCCAACTTCCTCCATTGTCCCAATGTTGGGTTTTAGCTTCTCATGCTCAAAACACAATCAAAATATAGATTCATGGCTCAAAAAGGTATTTTATTGAAGAGAAATAATAATACAGCGAATATGCAACAACTAATAGAGTTACAGAATACACCTACAAGAGGTGTTACTAGCTGAAGATAAACGTGACTAATGGAATTGTTAAGGCAGTTGAAATATAAAGACACTAACCACGAACGTTTCAAAGAATATGTTCTTCACCTTAGGTTCTTGATAATGACACTTTTGATATATCGTCTGCAACTCTCTTCTTCCTCTTCTCTGCTTCTACTGCAGAATCGCTCTGCAGTGATTTTTGTTGCTCTAGAACTACCCCTAACTCCTCATCCCCCCACTCTATGACTCCAGTAAAGCCTTTATATACTCCCAACATACCAGAAATCTTCGCAATAACTCCATATATCTTCAATTACTCGATAATATTCTTCACTGCCAGTCACGGGATTTCTTCCTTTTTTTCATCTTCTCACGGTCTGTAGCCATCTAACACACTACAAACTCATCACTAGTACGTACTGTAGAGAGTAAAACATCTCCTCATGCAGTTTCCAAACACAACTCAAATGACTCGTGAAATAAAAACAGAAACCCGAGACCCCTGTTTCTTCTTACACGTCCTGAAGAGTCATAGTTTGTTCGTAAACTCTCCAAATATAGAATAAAACCTTAACATAGAAGATATATTGTCTTAGTGATCCTCAAACTTTCCATTTACAGCTCACAATAAAACCGAGATAAAACCTTTCCCTGTTTGACTAGATTTCGTGATTTAATCAAAATGAATGCACTTACCAACCCTGTTTCGATCCAACAGGCTGGTACATATCCGAAGCAAGGTAAAAATCCGACCAAATCTTCCTCAAATAATCAAAGCAAAATGTACGCAGGAACTGGAAATTTGAACCGAGAATTCCCGCCAAAATCTGACTTCAAACGTGGAAGATGGACTCCCCCTATCCTGCATGGGGTGCTAATAGCCAATGGGTGCCCCTTATCCGAAAGTGAAAGTCCGAATAACACATGTCCTCTGGGTGCTTTAGACAACTTTTCGAGCCGATTTTTCCAAAATGTTTTATTGTGCAAAAATACCTACAAACATATAAAACACCAAAATTAGTACAAAATCGAGTACCAACAATGCGAGTAAAATTGAGGACAACTTAGACAAAAAATGTGTCTATCAAATACCCCAAACTTATTATTTGCTAGTCCTCGAGCTAATCTAATCTAGAAAAATAAAAACCTAACTCACTAGGTGGCCCTAGTGACTGAGTTAATCTCGGGAGGGTTTACCAGAGGTGTACCCACAAAACCTTTACTCTAGACCCTAGCTATCTACGCAAAACCTTGGAAGGCACTACAGAATCTCCTTAGTTGGGATACTTATTGACTACAGGAGGAAGTACCCTGATGCGAAATTCCAATTATTGTACACGAGTTTGCACTCAAGCATACTAAAATTCATACATAAGTCAAAGAGCTCTACTCGGATAGTTTTGGACATCATAAATCGAGTCAACCAATCACATGGAAAGATTAAAAGATGGATGTAGAGAAAAACGTAGATGGTTTGAATAAGGTGAACGGTGTTTCCCATATTTGTCTGAAGTCCACTACTAGGATGAACCTATCCTAATGGACTGAGATACCTGTCTGACTAATATCAAGACAGCATGCATATATAAGGGAACCAACGGGTGATAATCCTAACTCTAGGTCAACACAACTGGCATATACAAGGGCAACAGTGGTCGACTTTATTGAATTTATTCAGATTGGTCTGATGGTCTGGTCTCAATTCTTTATTTTTTTTTTTTTTTTTTTTTTTTAGGTATCCCAATCAATATATTTCACCCTAGCAATGGTAACAACTTGAATCGTGTGCCCCACCAAATCACTTAAAGGAAAAGAAAAATAAAAAGAAGAAAATGATTCAACGAGATATGGCGAAACTACCATGTTTTTTTTTTAATTCTAACACCGAGCTTTGTGCTTTTATGAATAGACTCTTTAGATGTTTCCATCTAATCGATTGGTTCCTCAACTCCTATAACCAAGATGCTTCCATCCACTTAGATTGGTTAGTGCTATCCTCAATAGCCATAAATTTCTAGGCTCTGGAGTTTATTTATTGCAACTAAAAAGTTTCTCCCATACCCTCAAACTTAAATCTAACATTGTCCTCAATGTTCTAAAGATAAAATTAAAAGTATGAACAAGGAGAAACTGTTACCACTTGAAGCAAAAGAGTTAAGGAAACATATTACCGTGTTGCATGAGCATGGGTTACCTCCCAAGAAGTGCTAAGTTTAAAGTCTTCAGCCAGACAATGGAAGAGATTAGTCACCTCGAAGAATCATATAGAAGCAGCCGGAATAACTGCGGATCATTTGGATCAAAAAGTGCTAACCACAAGAAGAGGAAACTGCAACAGACCAGGAAGATATCCAACACACCCTTATCTATTTTTTTGTTTAAGACAACTACATCTAGTTGTGGTTCGGGTTCAGGCTCTATAAAATGGTCTAGATAAAAGTTTTCATGGTTTGGATTTCCTCAAAGGCGAAGATCTCAAGATCAGCTTCTAGAGTCCTGGAAATACTCAATTAAGAACTTAGAAGCACATAACAATAACCCGAATAATCGGGGATCTCTAAGTCAATCGGACTTGACTCACACAGTTGACCACAGTAGTGGTCATTCTTAAGCAAATGTGTCGACCCTAATCTCCTAAAGTAATTAGGTTTAGTCTCAAAACTAAATAATTGACACATCCAAACTTATACGTTCCCACAATTGGAAGGAAGGTTTTTGGTGGGAAAACAAAGTCAATCGTGGTATCGTAACCTGGGTTAACCACATCAACCAGAGGATGGGTTTCTAAAAATTGAACTTCTTTATGGACACAACTAGGTTCAGGAAAAAGTGTATGAAGATAATCTTTTAGAATGGTTGAGGCACATATGTCAAGTCCCAAGTGAGGGATCTCTGTAAGAGCTAAAGGGAAGGCACAGGGAGAATGATAGTCACCCCCAAACTTAGAGTTTTGGGTGTCTCTAGATAGACTAGCTACAATTTTCCTAATTTCTAGATCATCTAATCCCGAAAATGGTGAATTGCTTCTTCTAGGTTGTACTCGGGTGATGCATCCTCACTCAAATTTAAAAGCTCTACGAGTTCATCTTCTTTGTCTAAGACTAATGTTTCTAAATCGTTAGACTCTAAAACAACATTCTCGTAATAAACTCGTTCCTCAAAAGTATCATCGGCTTCTTAAATAGGAAATTCTACATCGTCTAAGACAGTATCTCTAGTCAAATCCTCGTCCTTTTGAATAGGTGAATAATTATTAAAATTATTTGGATTTGAACTAGAGATAATATTATCATTATAAAGCTCAATAGGAGTAACAAATTCCTGATCACTATGCCTACGTATTTCAGATTCTTCAAAAGCACTATCCTCATCATAATCATCATAATAGCATAAAAATGGTTGAACCCCATCTAAACATGTAGTGTTACCAATTCTAACCTCGTTATCCTGATTATGCAAATGACTATCCTTATTTTCAGGGGTATTATTGGAAATACTATATTGGAAATTAAGACTATCTTGAGCAAGTTTTTCCACAATCCTATTTGTATTCTCAGTAAATTGCTTGAGAGACTCTTCTAGAGACATCCTAGTTGACTGCTTTGGGGACTCGTCCGTAATATTAAAGGTTTCCTTCATAAATAAGGAATGATTCTTGAAAGCCTCTTCTAGAGAAATAGATGAACCGTTTTCCTCATATGATTGATGGATGTGCGAATGTTAATTGGGCTCACCATGGTATGAACCATAACCTTCAAAAGGTTGGCGTTCCCAACCACTATTCACACTCTGGTCATAAAAAAGTGATGTCCATATTGTTTAGTTTGATATTCATATTCATTGTGATGGCTATTATAATACCAGTTTGACATCCTAACTGCAAGGGAATTCTATACAAGCACAAACAAGGCTGACTAGACCACAACAAACCTACTGATTTCTAGAAAACAAAAAGCATGATGGCTCCACTTAGATTGTTTCTAGACCAGCTTCTAATCCTTCGAAAGGGAATTCATTATAATTTAAGGCACCCTCCTCGGAATCAACGAGTTAAAGTAAGCTAAATAGAGACGAGGGAAGCTCGATGGAGCTTTGATACCCGAGTCCTCACCGTCATTACAAGGCAGCGTATTCAACTACATAAACCGTCATGAACTTCGAAGTATGCTTAAAAGAGTAACCAATATTTTTCGAATGACTTTCTTATTAAGCTCGTTACCCTATCGGTCTCGTTCTAGTCAGTATTTTAAGCTTGGGTTCGCGTTTGGTATCGTTTTCCTAAGGCGGGCAAGAAGAGAACGGTGATGAAATCCGAACCCTTATCTTGTATGGCCAGGCCTTTCCATTTACTAGGAAATTAAAGCATCCGTTTTCAATACCTCAACATATATGCATGCAAAATCATCCAAGTAAAACCGCTGACAGGGGATTCGCGGGTGTTTAGAATTCTTACCTCCCGTTCCAGACGGGGGATGAACCGTTGAAGTCGACTCGGGCCACTAACTCCTATGTCAGTGTACGAACCCGAGGGGCCGAGACAGTTTCGTAACTGTCGTCCTTCCTTGTGCATTTTATATTTAAACTAACCCTTCCTTAGGGTTTTTAAAAAATACTAAAGTCCAATGTCCAAAAATAAAAAATAAAAAAGTCCAAAAATAAAAGATTACAAAAATAAAAGCATATTTACAGTTTCTTTAACTTATTTAAAAAATAATTAAAAATAATTATTATACAAAACTTTTGGTTGGTAGCCTAGCAACAAGCTGGGCTCCAAAACTTTACAGTTTCTAAAAATAATAATAAAAATAAATCTAATAAAAATAAATTAACTATATACAAAAATATTCTTCTTTACTCCTTTGGATTTCTCTTTTCTTTCCTTCTTTGGCTTCGCTTTACTTTTCAACACTTTTTCTTTCTCATAAGCTTTGCACCAAATCTGAAAGCAAACAGAAAATACCAAAACGCGTAAAAAGGAACAAAAATAATAAAAATAAAAACCTAAAAACAAGTCCGCGTCGGCGGCGCCAAAAATTGATGGTATTTTTCAATGATGTTGTAGTAAGATGATTCGTTCACTCAGACTTTGTTGAGATTGATTCTAGGCTTAAAAATAGAAAATACTAAAAAATATATATACAAAATATTAGCAAGATGAAGAATTTACTGGGACTCAGGATTCCACTGTTTTTCATGTTTATGGGATTTAGAAATTAATTGCAGACATTTATAGCTCAAAACAAAGGACATATCAACTCTATTCTTTGCCAAAGTAAATTTCATAAAATATTACGCGTAGGTCATAAGCATGGCGCATCAAAATTACCTAGAACTAAGCATGCTCCATCAAACAAAGTTACGGGTAGTTAAATCATAATTCATTAAAAATCAAAGAAAATAGTAAATAAACAATTAATTAAGTTACCCCAATAGTGCAATCCAGCTTCCTCTGTTGTCCCAATGTTGGGTTTTACCTCCTCGTGCTCAAAACACAATCAGAATATAGATTTATGGCTCAAAAAGGTGTTTTATTGAAGAGAAATAATAATACAACGAATCTGCAACAGCTAATGGATGTTACAGAATACACCTACAAGAGGTGTTACTAGCTGAAGATAAACATGACTAATGGACTGTTACAGAACAGTTGAAATATAAGACACTGACTACGACTCTTCTATGCAGTAATATGTTCTTCAGCTTGGGGTTCTTGAGAACGACACTTTTGATATGTCGTCTGCAACTCTCTTCTTCCTCTTCTCTGCTGCTCCTGCAGAATCGCTCTGCAACGATTTTTGTTTCTCTAGAACTACCCCTAACTCCTCATCCCCCCACTTTATGACTCCAGTATATACTCTCAACATCCCAGAAATCTTCGCAATAACTCCATATATCTTCAGTTACTCGATAATATTCTTCACTGCCAGTCACGGGATTTCTTCCTTTTTTTATGCTTTTCACGGGTCTGTAGCCATCTAACACACTCCAAACTCATCACCAGTACGTACTGTAGAGAGTCAAACATCTCCTCATGCAGTTTCCAAACATAACTCAAATGACTCGTGAAATAAAAACAGAAACCCGAGACCCCTGTTTCTTATTATACGTCCTGAAGAGTCATAGTTTGTTCGAAAACTCTCCAAATATAGAATAAAACCTTAATAGAGAAGATATACTGCCTTAGTGATCCTCAAACTTTTCATTTACATCTCACAATAAAACAGAGATAAAACCTTTACCTGTTTGACGAGATTCTGTGATTTAATCAAAATGAATGCACTTACCAACCCTGTTTCGATCCAACAGGCTGGTACATATCCGAAGCAAGGTAAAAATCCGACCAAATCTTCCTCAAATAATCAAAGAAAAATGTACGCAGGAACTGGAAATTTAAACCGAGAATTCCCGCAAAAATCTGACTTCAAACGTGGAAGATGGAGTGCCCCTATCCTGCATATGTTGCGAATAGCTGGTGCCTTATCCGAAAGTGAAAGTCCTGGATAACATGTGTCCTATGGGTGCTTTAGACAACTTTTCGAGCCGATTTTTCCAAAAAAAATTTATTGCCTAAAAATACCTACAAACACATAAGACACCAAAATTAGTACAAAATTGAGTACCAACAATGCAGAAAATTGAGGACAACTTAGACACGAAAATGTGTCTATCCAACTCAAATTGATCAAGCTACTGCCTGATCGACTATGTTCGCAATTCCTCGAAGTCCAGCCTTTTGACTGCAACTCTGCGCAAAGATACCTTACTCATCATCGCTGCTCCAACTCGGTGATCGAAACTCTGTGATCCACGACTATGTTCGCAATTCCGCAGATCCGGTGATCGCGGATTGCGATAGCGATCTGCTTCATTATTGCATGATCGGCTTGATCAAGATCGCAATCCGCTATGTTCAGAACTATCTCTGCATTTCAGGTGATCAAGTTGTTGTAGTCCGGATATGTTCGCAAACTCTCATCCGACACCCGATAGATCAATTTCTGCTGTGATCTAGCTTCTCTATTCGCAACTCTGGCAGATCTAATGATCGTAGCTGCTGCAGACCAGTTTTGGTCAATGTTGTTACTATCCAGGTTTGCTCATTATTGAAGAGGATAATTTTTTGTGGCCGTCACAGTCAAGTTTACCGCAATCACTGCAATCGAGTTCCGCAACAACTATTGTGATCTAGTCGACATCGCTGCTGGTATCCTGATTCATATAGCTATTGAAGACATATAAGGATCGATGTCAATCCAGTAGCACAACCAATACCATTGGAGGCCCAACAACACACAAAGTCTCGTTATAATCTCAACTATTAAAGGGTTACACCCTTTCGCAAGAACTACCGCAGCTCGATCCGTAATTAATGCACGTAATACCAACATCTACTACTACCTAGTTTGGTCAGAAATTACTGACAGTCAGCAAATTCAAATTTCGTTTACAACAACAGCTCACACAGATTCCAGCCGAGTGACGTCAAATATAGCTCATCTTTTTTTTTAACAACAAGTTACTAGTCAAGTTCTATGCAACTACCACGGTTCAGTTTTACATCAACAATTACATCTCACTTTTAACACTCGCTCCAAAGATCACACTTCCATTGGCAGAGCAGATCACCTTCGATTCCGTTTGTTTTCATACAACAATGGTTCATACTCAACGGTTTCCCGCCGATTTTCCAAACACAATAGCCTCACTTGGAGGCGACTTTGTTACGATTTCCACAATCAACGAAGGCAGTTTTCTTTTCGCTTCAACAACAGAAATTTACTCTTGGGGGCGTCTTGACTTCTGCAAACAACAAGAGAAGGTTTCCAATCACTTTAGCAACAATAGTCCACACTTAAGGGAGAATTTTGTCATTAATTAAGGGAAATAAAATGTTCTTAATCCCCAACCAGTTGGAGGTTAAGAGGGAGCGATGTTTGTACCATGAGTAAAAATACCACATATCGGGCGAGAATCGTCACGGGACCACTTCATTTGTCATCCAAGCCCGCTAATCATCAACCGAGGCATCCCACTAGCCTCGCTCAAGATTACATAAATTCAATGACCGGTCAATGGTCAAAGTCAATACCTGGTCAATGGTCAAAGTCAATCGTTGGTCAACTGTCAAAGTCAGGTTGCACGTCGCACCTCCAAAGAAATTTTCGGTCTTGTTGCCAGCAGTGCTTCTAACCAATTTCAGCCAAGTTCTTCGCAGACAGATCACAACCAGTTTCTAGCCATCTTTGCCAAATGTGTCGCTTAATCATTGACCTCCATCCAAATCGCAAACCATTATGCCCATCAACCATCAATCCAGTCTTCCAAAGATGCGGGGATTAATTCAGGAGGCATGCAAAGAAAATTTGATGCGAGTTAATTGTGGAGGCATGCAAAGACACTTCATGCGAGAATTTAACATGGAGGCATGAATGAGCAGTTTCATGCAATATTTAACATGGAGGCATGAATGAGCAGTTTAATGCAGAATTAAACAGGGAGGCATGAATGAGCAGTTAATGGCATTTAAGTTTATATTGTAATTAGGTATTCAATGTTATAAATAGAGAGAAGGTAATTCTGAACTGGGGGAAAGAAAAGGAGAGAAACAATAGACTGTAATTCTATTATCAATAAAACAACACTCCCAAAGGGGATTCACCCGTGGATGTAGGCAAAACCATGCCGAACCACGAAAACTGTGTCTCTTTATTTGTTCTTCAATTCGTCTACAACCCTAAATACACACCTCAATCATGTTCCGTGCCCAAAAGTAATTTTGGGTACAAACAAAGGGATCGGCTAAGGTACACACTTTGGTTTCCTCCAGCATCACATTGTATTTATCTTTTATGAAAAATCATTAAAAGTTTACCAAAGCTACCTTAAATTTCAAAGAAAACTTTTCTGCAATTTAGAAAGCATCAGTGGTCCATTGTATATATATAGAAGGTGTATATTTTCACGTTCACATATAATGAATTTACTGGCGTGTATCATGGTGTCCTGTGATGAACATAATACATAAAGCGAAATTTCAATGGTGAATCCGTATCTCTAAAATGAATTATACACATACGATATGATCATCGTTTCAAATTACTACTACATCATGAACGAGGAACCATTGACCGCATTTGAACTTTACATACGAATCCAAATAATGCATATAAGCTTTTCGTTTCATATTTTTGTCGACTTCCGAATTGCTTTCTGGCTATAGACCTCATAGTAGTTACAAAACTCCTTTTTGTAACTTTAATTTAGTCATCGATGAGGAAGCTACGGGTTCAAAGGTATTTCTATCGGGGTACATGGTGTATATATGTCTGAATTACAATGAATCAGGCTCCAAAACTAATACCTAGTGGATGCACTGACCACCTTGTCTTTGGTTGGCTCCGCCGCTGACAACACCATTTTCTTCATGTTCAATAATTACCATTTTAGACAAATAATTTATACAAAACAGATTTAAAAGTCTTTAGTAAATAAAACAGCCACAAAATACTTTAATATACCTATTACCAAAACAGATTTATTGGGAAAACCATAAAATGTTAACAAGATGTTCTTAGTTATGGAGTATTTTTTTTATTGGAAGTTTGGTCCAGGCTCCAGCATTTACTATGTTCAGTTTGCTCCAGCATTTCAAAATTTCTTTTACTCATCTAATTCCCGTCAACTAAACCGGCTTAAGGATACCTTCTTTTATTTCTCATTTGATGAAGGATGAAACCTCAGGAGCAGCTTAAATGTAATTATATTCGTATTGGAAAACATTGTTTGTTAGGGCAATGCACACGTAACATCCATGGTATCCTCATCCATTTATTCACTCAATTGATTCACACTTTTTTTCCGGGCCATCGGGTAAGATCTTTGTTTTTTTAAAATCGTCGGATCAACTTCCTCCATTTTCGATTTTTTACTATATCTGTAGCGGTTAAATCCTGCGGCGGAATTAGGAGTCCACCAAGAGGTGGGCTTTGACAAGATTCTACCTGGGCTTAAGCATAAAAGTAAGGTTTGAAATTTTGTAAGAAACAAAGTAGGCATTCGAAATGTGAAAACTACAAGGAGACCCATGTTTCAGATTTTCTCCACTGAGAAACCTATGCCTAGAAAAACTCATGCTCGCACCCATTTTCTTCTTCTTCTTCAATTCCTTTTCTTCTTCCTCTCCACTCTACTGTGAATTCCCGATGAGTAAAATTATCCATCGGAAAATCCTAGAAATCAAATCAGTGAATATGAATAGAAGAATCAAAGGCAAATCATCTTCACCGAAAAGAGAAGAAGGTTATCACAGATAAGAAAAATGGTTGGGAAGCTACAAATATATGGCGATAGAAATCGCAAGTTAGGGCTAATTAAGGGGTTTGAATTTGATGTTTTTTAAGTGACTATCTCATTCTGATCGACCAGATTGTAATTTTGGGTTTATAAGTGACCCAAAATATACCGAATTTTGTTCTTATCATAACTTTCGAACTCTATGTTTATCTGTATGATTGTCGTGTACAAAGCACTTTACACATTTAGAGGTTATATGTCTGATGTCGTGGCTGCAGTTGATCAGGTAATTTGGTCGAAAAAATTCTCTAATTTACTAGCACACAACTGAATAACAATTCATTTTATCTAATCAAAAGCTATTTTGTCAATTTTTGTTAATGGTTTCATGCAGTTGAATATGGAATTGATATATTTAGTCTATCAATTGGACCTTCAGGTGTACCTCAAGGATCTGCTTCATTTTTAAAGAAGGCTATTATTGGGGCGTCACACTCCATTAGAGGGGCTTCACTTGGATATTTGGTGACCAAAAATCTGGTTAAGGGATATTTTGATTCCATAGCAATTTGTCAAAATTAACCTTCAATCAAAACTACTAAAAATAGATGAGGAAGAAGCAAACTGATCCTAGTGATGGTAATCAACAACTCAATCAACCTCAACTTCATCCTCAACTCATTCCACCGATTCAATCAATTGAAGAATCATGTTTTCAAACTCCTCAACAACAACCCATGGTGTATGTAAGGTAATAATCAAACAAACCCATCTTTTTGTACCTGTTTTTGTGCTTAAATCGAATGAAATCGAAGTAAAATTAGGATTTTATTTACTTTCTGCTAGTGTTACGCCTGGGTACTGTACTAGATTTTTCAATCGTAATTCCAATTTTACGCCTACGTTTAGTTGTTTACCAGGCGTAATTCCAATTTTACGCCTAGGTTCAGTTGATTTATAGGCGTAATTCCAATTTTACGCCTAGGTTTAGTTGATTTTCCAGGCGTAATTTAGGACGTCTAGGTTTGCTATATGTAGAACCTAGGCGTAATTCTTCCTGGATGTTTTGAAGAATTCCAACTTTGGGTTTACGCCTAGGTTCTTGCACTACACTTCCTGTGCGTAATGTTGGAAGTCCGGGTTTTCTATATGTCGAACCTATGCGTAATTTATCATGGATGCTTTGAAGAATTCCAACTTTGGGTTTACGCCTAGGTTCATGCACTACATTTCCCAGCGTAAAAACCGAATTACGGTTGGACTAAAGCAAAACCCTCTTCCAAAACCACGACGTAAAATGAATTACGGTTGGAACAAAGCCCAACCCAAACCGTAATTTTCCATGAAAGTCTAAAAATATCAAATTTATTATCGTTCTTAAGCTAGTTTTCAACGAAATTGAACCCATGAGAGATGGTTTAGAGGTGTACCGTTGATTTTCAACCATTGGTTCTAAACTTTGTCCTGAATTTTACAAATATATATCAAAATTCATCTTCTTAAATTAATTAGATAATAACTAAATTTAATTAAAATTAACTAAATAAATAAGGGTTGTTTGGTCATTACACAATTATTTGAGATAAGGGGTTTTTGGAATTACTTACGGGTGACCTATTTTTGTCCTATTAGGTGACGCCCCTCTAATGGAATGTGACGCCCCAATAATAGCCTTCTTTTTAAACGTACCGGAGATGGAGTTATTGTTCGCTACAAGAGCTGGTGTTTTGATTGTTTAATACTGCACCGGCTACGGATTTGGTATGGCATCATAATGAACCAGAAGGTTTCTTTATACTATTTGTGTTTGCCATGGTTGCATAACACGTTCTGCAGTTTTTTTTTTTTTTTTGCATAACTTGTTATGCAGTCTAGAAAACTGTTGCATAACACGTTATGCAGCTACTTTTTTCTTAGTATTGAAACCAACAAAAAATAAGGCTGCATAACTTTTCATGCACCTACAATAATATCTACATAACATGTTATGCGGTCGTGAAAATGGATGCATAACTTTGTTATGCATCCAAAATATGATGCATAATGCATTATGCATCGAGAAATTGTTGCACAATCTCTTATGCATCGAGAAAATAGATGCATAACTGGATATGCATCCAGTAAATATGGATGCATACTTGCATTATGCATCAATTTTTTAAGTACGCACTAAAATCAACCAAAACAATGGTTACATAACTTGTTATAGATACATAACTTTGTTATCCAAATGCATAATTTGTTATGCGTATGCAGAATGTGTTATGCATCTTTTTTGGTCATTTATAATGGTTATGTATCAAGTTTTCGAAAATTTTGCCTAAAATGATGATCCCCTCCGATTTTTCGTAAAAAACAAAAATTTGATATTCTTGTTTGTACTCGTTGCGTAGCTCTCTTAAAAATATTTCCAACGATATAAAATTTGTAAAATTCCAAGGCGCAGATTTTTAGATATGTTATATCCAAGTTGCGTTGCCAATTATACCGACGATGCATAACCCGTCATGCGGATGCATAATCCGTCATGGAACATTTTTAATAATTTCATATAATTATGAGTTTCACGGAAATAATTATGGGTGTCATGTACCTAAAATTAATTGTGGGCCCGATAAATGAGATTTTTATTTTTGTGGGCCTGCGCCTAATTATCCCATTCGAAATTAATCTTGAAACGTTTTTTTTTTTTTTTTGGGCAGTACTCCATTTTGGAGGGAGACTACTATTTCTTTTTTGGGTGAATAATTGAAGTAATCCTAAGTCACCCCTTATCTAAGTATTTATGTTAATATCAAATTTACTCTTCTTAATTAAACTAGTTAGAGTAATGATTAGTTAGTGTAAGGATTAGTTGAATAATTAAGTTAAATTAATTAGTGATTAGTGATTAGTGAGGTTAGATTAATTAGTCGGGTGTTTTTAGAAGAATAATTTTTGAGAAAAAGAAGAGGGTTTTAATTATTTTTTTTATTTTTTTTAAGATGGTTGATTTCGAAATGAAGGTTTCAGAAACTTAGGTATACTTCAAATTTAGTTAATGTTGCTTGAATTGGCCAAAACTATCGAAAAAATGAAAAATTTATAAACTAATTTCGACCATGGAAATAAAGTTCTGGCCACGACATCGAAGAATGTAGCCGAACTCATCTGCAAGTGTAGTTCGGCTAATGTTTCTAAAAACACATG
The DNA here is from genome assembly GCA_023531295.1 of Papaver armeniacum. Classification (NCBI taxonomy): domain Eukaryota; kingdom Viridiplantae; phylum Streptophyta; class Magnoliopsida; order Ranunculales; family Papaveraceae; genus Papaver; species Papaver armeniacum. The sequence continues at coordinate 1,077,748 of JAJJWW010000903.1, forward strand.
TATCCGAACTCAGCTTTAATAGAGTTTTTTCTTCCAGAGAAAAGTTCGGTAAGGAGAAAAAAAGTTGCGACGTAACCGAACTCAAAGTTCGGATGGGGAAAAAATTTCGATTAGTTTAGGACACCTCTTATAACTATAGGGTAGACATTCTTATCACATAATAGTCCCCCTCCAAAATGGATTAGTGCACAAAAAACGGTTCTTAATCTTTTGTGGGGGGCCTTGAAACTCTGTTAGGTTTAGGGCTGCACATGGGCGGGTATGGGCGGGTATAAGCTCAAACCAACCTCGCACCCACAAAGTCGTGTTTTTTTTTCATAACCAACCCCGCACCCACAAACAATGGGGCGTGTTTTGTTACCCACCGCCGGGTGGGCGGGTTTGGGTTTAAACCCGCTTAAACCCACAATAATTAGATATAATCCAAAAATTAGATATATTGATCAGGAGGAGAAGGAGTTCGCTATAATCACTGCACCACATTGAAATTTTCAAGATTACAATCCATGGAGTCCGCTTTAATATATTTCATGATGCGTGCTAATAATTATAGTGATAGCAAATCGAATATGCTTACATTTTTATTTTTGATGGTAAAGAAATCTCTCGAACGTTAAGAAGGTCGGCTCTTAAATTGGCACCTCGTGGATATGTTCACACACAAGACACCAACAACCATTGAAAACGTGAAGTCTCTCGGAGAAAGGGACAAAAGAGGTGGTCTAGGGAGCGAGCGAACTTCTCAAGGTCGGTGAAGGATTAATGGAATCAACGGTGTATATTGAAGCGGGTTTTTCGAGGCGGGTATGGGAGGGTATGACCTAAAACCAACCTCGCACCCACAGACAGCGGGTTTTCTTTTTCTTAACCAACCCCGCACCCACAACGGACGGGTATGGACAAAAAACCCACGGGTTTAGCGTACGGGCGGGTATGGGTATCGTGGGTGGGTCTTGTGCAGCCCTAGTTAGGTTTGTGTAGTTGACTGATTTTTTTTTTTTTTTTTTTTTTTTTTTTGAAGCATGAAATTTATTAAACTAGTAAAGGGATATTACCTGAAGGTATGTGATATGCAAGGATTTCAACAATTACAATTGGATTGGTAGTTGACTGATTAGCCGTCCCCGATTGTTTTTTTTTTTTTTGTGTAACATGTTGTGGTGATTAGACGGAAAGTTAATGCATGTAGAGTTAAGTCTGGCCGCTAATGGTAACCTACGGTTGTGGAAGGGAAAATCTTGTAACATAAACTTGGTTAAAATAATCAAATTGAACAACTGTGTTTTTGTTTTTCAGGTCCGATAATATATTTTATGATGTATATAAAAATGAAACGCATAAACAAATTCGGAAATCAAAATAGAGTTTTCAAAAAACAAGCTTCATAATAAAGAAAAGACAGATGAATGAGAAATTTTATGTTAATATGCAGAAAAAAAAAGAGCGAAAAACACATCCCTGATTCTAGTCACGTTGGATTGAGCGCAGGCTAGGGCGCTATTGGGCATGGAATAGCAAATTTGGACAATAAATACTTCATCTACTTATTCAGAGTTGTAAAGTATGTGAACTTTGGTTGCTAAAAAAAAATGAGGGGGGCATGCAGCCACAATGACCTTCATTGTGAATATAAATGTATCCCAACTACGGGCTAGTGGCGAGCCTTTTTATAGATTAGTTAAAGAGAAAAGAAGGGATCGTCTTGGTTTAGATTTTTAGTAAGGTTGGTTGATGATCAATTTTTTTTCCTTAAAATTTGGAGTGTTGGAGTAAATTGAATAGAGATAATGGTAATTGTATTTACCTAGAGCAAAAGCAAAATGCTAGTCCTTATATGCTTCATCTGATGGAAATGATAGAACCACTCCTGTTTCTGACTATAATATCTTCTCTAGGTACAATGCTACTCAGGTTTTCACTGTAGTGGTTACACTTTCCCTAATAAATTTCAACTTCCAGAAAAAAAGAAAAAAACAGTTTATCGTAATTGCGACCCTAAAAACAATTGACCTTAGTTTTTTTTTTCTTTTTTTGTCCTTTTTTTTTATCTCCTGTAGATTTGTACTTTTTGTAGTTTTCTTTAGGACAACCTCTATTTCAAGATAAATAAACAATGGTAATGCCCTGACATTCATCCACAAATTATAATATTCATTGAGTTGAGGTCATGAGCTTTATGTTGATTTGTTAGAGTCTTTAAAAATCTTAATTGTATGATATTCTTGGAACCAAAAGTCTGAGCTTAATAGTGGACTTGGTAATAGAAATACAAACATTTATGATAAAATAAGAGGTATTCAATTTATACCGATAAAAAGAAGAAGAAAAAATAAGAAGAGGTGTTCAATTTATTTCTTCATATACTGTACAAAATTAAGCTTCGAAATATTAAAATAGAGAAAATTTGTTGAGATGTTGGAGTAAATCGAGTAATGGTGAAGGGACTGAAGTGTTTATAGATTTATTGATTATCTTTATGAGTTGCAGTATTCTTTTGAAAGAATATCTTTTTTTTCTCCAAAATCTACAAAAACTTATGGTATTAGTATCATCAACATCTAAAGTAAAGAAATGGATGATATTTCACAAGTCATGAAATGCTACTTCACAGGCAATGAAATTTATCTGAAACAACGTGATTGACATTTTCTGTAAAATTAGGATATCAAACAATTCCTCGACATGCTGAACAGATATGTGATTATCACCAATAAGCATAACTCAAAAACCTTCTGGGAAATTTTCTCGTGATCTTCAAGAAATCATCTTGTTTTTTCTTTTTCACATAATGCATTTTAATATCATTTTGTTTCGAATATTCTTGATTATCTTTACACCAGTATTAATCCTTGAGTAGCTAAAAAAAGTACTTCGAGTATAATTACAACTTACAACTTCGGATCCGAAAAGGATATCAGGGTTTTCTTTGTTCTGTTGTATGGATAAATTTCAAATTACCACAAACTTAGGTGCCAGTATTTCAAGTTTTACAAATAAATATTCCCAACCATCACCCTACTTTGCCTTAATACTCAAACAACAATCAAACTAAGTTGGCTTAGCGAAGTTAATCATTACGAATTTCCATTACAAATTAGCTCTTTATAGCAAGAGATGAGCCTAGAGAATGATGTCTTGTTGTTGTTCACCACTTATACCGTCAAATTCGGTACAAAGATTTTGGATAAAATCTCTTGTTACCTTTGCATTTCCTGCTCTGATTAAGAGCATATATTGGAGCAATTTAGGTGAAATCTCTTGCACCATTTTATTCATTGACGGAATGAACCTTTTGTTTGGATTAGTATTATCACATAACGAATTCAATAATGGCATATCATTAAAACCTTTTTCGAAATAAAGATTGTTTTTTTATTTTTCAGGTACAAATTCAACAATCATGAATGTATAACTTGTCTTAGCAAGTATTCATGGCCACTAGATAATAGAGTTATTATGTCCTGGAAGATACTTTTAATCGGGTTAAAAGTCTCACCTCTGTGCATTTATTTCATCTGGTTAACAGAATTCAATTTACTCCAATATCTTACCCTAAAATTCTTTCCTTTAACATGAGAAGCTCAAGTAATAACATTTGGCAGAAAGTTATTGTAAATCGATTACTTTGAAGAAAAAATTGAGCATTTATAAACCCAACACAAAAACATTAGAAACTTGTTGGATGTTTCCTCATTCATATATAGTGTAATTCATTTTTCAAGCACGCTTGATGCTCCGATAAATTAAAAATAAATGAAGTATCACAAGATTCTCAGCTTCAACCCTCCAACCTCGTCACAGATGTTTATATTTGGGAACAAGAAAAATTGCTAAAATATTTACTAAAAATATACAACGTATATGAGCTTTCTCCCGCCTTTCCATTTTAATTGAAATCAAATCAGTTTTCTCTTGAGCCTTCTCTAGATAAGAGAAATATACAAGGTACTACTTTTCTGATTCAGTGGAAAGATTATTGTGAAATTGTGCACATGATTATTAATTTAATTTAGTTAATAAATAAATAAATTGAGCTGCTCGAGTAAATTGAGCAATGTCCACAGTGAAAGGAGAATCTAAGAGAGATTACTCATTAGGGGATGAGTCTTATATCAGAATACAACTAATTCTCATACAAACTACCGGTATAACTTTAATTAAGGAGCATTAAAAGTTCATATACATTTTTTCCTCACTAAATCAAATATTGTTCGCCACAATAAGCACAAATTTATTTGATATTTGACTTGTTCATCTTGTTTGTAAACATTGTTTTTCTATTTTCTAACGGTTTTGCTAGATCCCTATAGTTTGGATTCCGCAGGTTGGTTGTCATGTGTGACCTAAGGGTTAGAAGCGTAAAATGTGCCCGCCCATCCCAGCCCATGCCACATGTCGTATTGTGCTCTTCCAGAGATTAAAACATGTTATGTAGAAGCGTGTTAGAGGGCGTGATGTATTTTGTTGTGTCATTCTGGCACACTTCAATATTTTTTATATAAAAAATTGTCTTTTGTGAAATATACATGAAATATTATACCATGTTGTGTAATGCTTTGTGCTAGGAAAATAACCATAATGTGCCACGTCGGCACACTTATGTGTTGTTATAGAAGTAAATCAATAGTGAAAATAATTAAAATGTAAACAATTGACAGGAATAAAGATATTCTTTTGTGAAATATACATGAAATATGATGTATTATATCGTGTTGTGTTATGCTTTATGCATGTTATTTTTGCATGATGCGTCGCGATGAGCTTCGTGTTTATCTATGATGTGTACTTTGTTGTGCCCATGTACCGATTAGTCTAACCCATCACATCACACAAAGATAGCGTTTTGTACACTATTGACTGGTCACGTGTTGAATGTGTTTTGCTCATTTTTTTTTTGCATGCTATGGTGTGCCATGAACGTGCTATCGCGACCCAGTTTACATCTTTATTGTCTAGGATTACTCCTTCGACCAGAATTAAAATGGTCGAATTTTTGAGCTCATGGATCCCATCTTTGGAATATGCGTAACAACTCGTAGTACCTAACTCATGGTGAGTTAGCATTTCATTTTTTCTAATCAAAACCATGGATAAAAAGTAAGGGCAAACATTTGGCTCGAAATCAGCAGATTTGATCTGACCAAACTGCATTTTTGCGAATGGTGCTCGAACCCTTCACTAATGGACTAGATGCAATGCAATATTTGAGATCCAATGAAATTTGGATTGGGTGCATATACAACCTTAAAAATCCGTTGACATCTGCACCCGGTAGATTAAAGATATTTATGGAAATGTGGAGATAACTTAGTATTTTTATTAATCCACTATGTTGTCGACTTATCTCCTCATCATGTTTTCCATCGAGCTTTTAGATCGAGCTCGAGCTTGAGAAGCAAATTCAAGTGATTTTTTTTTTCTTGATCGGGTATTATTCAAGTTATTTTAGTTAGTTTTGATGAGTGCCAAATAGTGCATATTTATACACCTTTTTATTGGCATTTTACTCATCTTTTGCGTTTAGAAATCAGATATTATCCAGCATTCGTATTTTCTTTATTTTCAAGAATAAATATTTGTATTAATTAATTTTGTGTTTTTAGGTACTAAATAAAGTCCGGAGAAATTGAGGAGCCAAAAGAGCGAAGAATTGGAGTCAAGCATCTATGGAGCAGAGAGCCAAAGCCCGTGTGCGAATCAGTTGCAACCCAACAAAGAAGACATGGGCTAGAGCTACCCATGACCCGGATCCGAACCCGTTCATCCCAAGCCGTTCAGATCGCGTCTAGATACATCCTACGGTCGCTTCATCGTTCACATCAAGTCTTGATACTTCCGCTACACACCAAATCGCCTCATTCTTCCTCAGCCGTTCAGATCTTCCTCACCGAGATCCAATGCTCGCTACGGCTTCCCCATCAAACATCGATGCACCTGCCTCACATCAAAACCGCCTAACCCTATACCCCCACTTGAGCTAGCCTCATTCTTTCCTCCATCTTCTCTTTCTTCCTCCCCCATACCTCCAGCAGAGAAAACCCATCCCCCTTCTTCCTTCACCCACGTCCATGGCAGAACTCCATCATCACCTCCATCTCCTTCTTCTGTCGCAATCACCACTAGCCCCTACTCCATCACCCTCTCTCAATTATCTCGTTCTTAGCTTCTTATCAACCTAGAAGCTAGGTTGGAGATAATTAGGGTTAGGGTTTTCACCAAACCCCATTGCATGTCGATTCGGAGGTCGGAGGAAAGACATGGCGATCAGAACGAGTTTGGGTCATCGGTGTAGTTGTTAGTTGATATTGTTTTGTGAGTTATAAATTGTGATTTTGGATTGAGAGAAGGCGATCAGATCTTAGCATGTTTTGGGGTTCATAGTTAGTTTGTAAATTTAAATTGAAGTCTCGCTATTATGTTTAACAAGTTCTAATCACCTCTCGCTAGGTGTAGATGAAACCACTAATGCTTATAAGAAGTTAATTCAATTTTCAAGGTTCTGTTCTTATTGTGTGAATTGTATTAAGGTAATTAGTCAATTGTTGATCAAATTAGTCCGTGATAGAGTGTCTTTCAGAAGACACTCTATACTAGGGAGTAATTAGTGAATGCAATTGATAAAATTCATCTGAAACCTTCTAGAGGAGTGTAAGAACAGAACTTGAGTTGTATTACCTTAGAATAGGTTTAGGAGGTGAATTCGAACACCCTAGTGCCACTCAAACCATTGTTTCAATACTTTATGCTCATTGCCTTAGTTTAGAGTCACTTCACAAAACACTCAGCCGTATCGGCAACAACACCAATATTTGTGTCACTTTCTCCTGAAATTAGTTAAGAGAAGCCTTGGATCATATTACGCACTCTAGTTCTCTCGTGGGAATGACCCGTATTTGCCACTTTGTCTATAAACTAGACACCGTGCACTTGCGGTATAAATTGTAGGCTAAATAGAAACACATTCAAAGACCTACCAAGTTTTGAGCGCCGCTGCGGAACCGGTAGTGTCTTTGTTTGATTTTTATTGCTTTACTTCACTGGTTTCATTTTACTTTGTATATATGTGTTAAAACCTCCCCTGTTACCATCTATGCTAGTATAACTTAGCTCTGCCTGGTATTGTAACTTAGTTAAAACATCTCATTTGCATCTTTATAACTCTTCAGCAGCTTGCATCTGATCGTGCATCTGTGGTTAAGCTTCCGTGGAAAGTGGCATAGTATAGTTTAGCTATAGTTTCCTTCCTTACATCTTTTGTTACATATCTTCAATTACAATTGCATACAACATTATAGTGTAAAGATTCGTGTATAAATTTTGCATTTGGTGCATACCAAATTGCACCAATCCATCCGTGTAGTTCCATCTCCGCCATAGCACTCTTGCTCTTTGGTGTAACTTGTGTGACCCGTGAACCGAGATTTTCTCTTGAGTGGCCAATTGCACTGTGGAGCAGGCTGGAGCAAAACCATTTGTGGAATAGCCTAAACCCAGTGTAAAAAGCTTGGTGGTATTGTCTTCCAACTTTGTTCCTTTGAATGAATGAATGTATGCTTGGTAAATGAATGATATAATCTGTGCATGAACTAAGAAATGTCTCATGCTAATCTTTGCTCACATGACAACTTAGCAACAATTCCCATTGTCCCTCACCATACGTGTTTAGCCGCAAGCCCCCGTAGCTGCAGTGATTTGAACCCACTGATCTTAAATCAAAACTCAAGCATGCCATTTTGTCGACTTATAGCCGACGAGCATAGCCCATCTACCCCGAGCTTAGCCTAGCCTTCCTAACTACGGGCAATCTTGTTTGAGCCACCACCGGGATAGCCTAGTTGGCTGAAAGCTCAAGTCTTTGTCTTTGTTGAAATAGTAATACCTTGCTAGCTCCCTAAGCCGCATTTTGTGAGCTTAGTCTGTGAAAGTGAGTGAAGTCAATGTGAGTGAGTTGACTCCACGGAACTTTGTGAACCTTGTGAGCTATTTATGCATGCTTGACTGGTGCTAACCCTGTGCATCTTTGTGAAGTGCCAATGCGATTATTTGCCGATTTAATTGATCCATTTGTGAAGTTTGTTTACATTGCAAATATATTGGGCTTATACATTTCTTTGTTACATTGTGTGCACCTCAAGTACTTGAATGTGTTGGTGAGTAGCGAGTGCATTAGCATTTAAATTGTTTTCCAAACAACACAACCATGCACATGCTTCACCTTGAGTGAGTTAAAATCCCCTTGCACCATACACAATCTTTACTCTTTTCTGTCTTTGTGACCATCCACATGCACTAGGCTGTATTATTTCATGTGAAATTGTGTTTTGTGTTTTGCTCTGTGCATAAGACCAGCCTGTGTTGTGCTCATTTGCCAGCCGTTGCATAAGCTAGTGCTTGTGACTTAGAGCACAAATTCCACTAGGCTGAACCTTTTCACCCAACAGCTGGGCTCTATTTTTGCAACTGCCTGAAGCCCATATCACTGGGCTCTGCCCAAAATCAGGGCTGTACATTTTTTGTAACCTAATCTGGGCTGTGCAACCAAGCTGGGCCAGATCATCTAGGCTAGAACCTATTCTGCTGGGCTGCATAAACAGAAACCCAACCTGGGCCGAACCCTTAACAGCTGAGCCCAATCATCTGGGCTGTGCAAACAATCAAACCCACACCTTTTGGGATGGAACCAACCTATTCTGCTGGGCCTTACAACACCAATAACCAATCTCTTGGGCTTGAGTCTTGTGTTAGTGGGTTATTTTTGAGTCTTTGCTTTCCTGTGTTGAACTTGTTTGTGTGTTAACATGCTAGAGGCGCGTGCTAGGCTATGATTGTGTCTTTTAGAGACCAAACAAATCGATTAGTTAGAATCCGCTTTAGGACGAAATCGTTAGCATACCCAGCTTCTTCTACCGAAAGCCCAATTCCATGAAAGCCCATCCGAATCGGAAACCATGGGTGAGGAACTTAACCAACCCCGTAGTCTCAAGGACTACATGTACCCAACTAGGGCAACCTGACCCTCTTGCATCATTCTCGCGGCCCGATGCCGGCGGTTTGAACCGAAACCAAGCACCATTCATATGCTACCCGTGTTTAGAGGGGTCAATGATGAGAACCCCTACCATCACGTGAGAGACTTTGAGGATATTTGTGGGACTCTGCGTTTTAACCAAATGCCGCAGGAGTCCCTCAAATTGAAGGCTGTTTCCTTTTCTCTACGAAAGACAAAGCCAAGTCTTGGCTACATGATCTACAACCACAGTCCATTAGAACTGGATGACCTCACAAAGGAGTTTTTCAAAAAGTTTTCCCAAACCATAAGGCTGCGGCAATTCGCCAAAGTATAAATGGTTTTGTGCAATTAGAAGACGAAACTCTAGCAAGATACTTGGAGAGATTCAATGAATTACTACTCCAATGTCCACACCATGGTTTCGAAAAATGGAGACTCGTGCAAATCTTGTATGAAGGTCTAGATGTTAGAACCCGAACCACAGTCGAGTCAATGTGCAATGGTGCATTTATTGAGAAGAGTGCCGATGACGGTTGGTCTTTCTTAATCGAAGTATTTGAAAAGACTCAACGGTGGGAGTCCATCCGAGAACCAAAACGGACTACCCCTACAAACAATGTTCATAGAATCGAGTCGACTTTGAGGGAAGGGCAAAAATGGTCTTTATGACCGGGGAGGATAGAAGAGCTTGAGTTGGAAAAGAATGTAAAATCTAATGCCCCTACTCTCCGTGACCAAATTGCTATGGCCACTTGTCCGCATGCCATAGTTTCGACCACTTAGTGGACAAATGTCCGGATCTACATGCATTTCAAGAGTCCCCAAACAAGAGCAAGCCAATGCATTATACCATAGGCAAGAGAACAACCCTTATTCTCAAACCTACAACCCGGGGTGGAGGAATCACCTAACTTCTCATGGTCCAAGGGACTGTACAAAAGGGACCAACAAATAATAACCAAGGATATTCATATCCTAGAAACCCTCAAGTACAACCAACCACTCGGTACCTGCTTGCGGAGAAAAGACTAGCTTAGAAGGCGTGTCTGGTCGGTTAACCCAACATCTTCTTTGAACTTCGCAAAACCACCGACCAACGTCTCACCAACCTAGATCTTAAGATCGGTCAAATCGTGATGCATTGAATGAGAGAGAAAAGGCAAGTTCCCTAGTCAACCCCTACAAAATCCAAAGAATGTGTTTCAAGCAGGCTCCTCTACTTGCAATGAAATTCCACATAGTCATGTGAATGCTATCACTGCCCTCCGTAGTGGTAGAATTATTGAGAACCATGTAGGTGTACCACCATCAAGCGAGTCTACATCAGACTCACCAGTACACACAACACCGCAGAAAACATCTACTGTAGGGAAAGAATCTGAGCCCATTGATAAAACCAAGAGTCCTACCAATATAGATGTTCATGTGCCAAGTCATGTTCCTGTTGCTCCATTCGCACAACGGTTGGTGCAACAGAAGGGGGGTAACCAATACGATGAGATTTTGGAAATGTTCAAGAGAGTTAACATAAACATTCCATTTCTCGAAGCAATTAGACAAATACCCACCTATGCTAAGTTTCTGAAGGACGTGTGCACACAGAAGAGAAAGCTTCACGTGCATAAGCGTGCCTTTCTCACTGAGCAAGTGAGCTCCATAATCCAAAACAAGATTCCAAATAAGTTTAGAGACCTGGGTAGTCCAACAATTACATGCACCATAGGTGACCATGTGGTCGAAAAGGCGTTACTAGACTTAGGAGCGTGCGAATCTATTGCCATACTACGTGTATGTGCAATTGGGCCTTGGGAGTCAAGCCCACACCGTTACGCTACGGTTAGCGGACGGATCCGTGAGAATCCCCGTGGTATTGTTGAAGATGTGTTAATCAAGGTTGATAAATTTTTCTTTCTGTAGACTTCATCGTCTTAGACACTCAACCGTCTGCAAAACCCAAGTAATCACATCCCTATGATTTTAGGACGTCCTTTCTGGGGGAGCGTCCAATGCCATCATCAACTGTCGTAATGGTGTGTTGAAATTGTCTTTTGGTAACATGACCGTAGAATTTGAATGTTTTTAACACTAGTCAACAACCCATTGATTGTGATGATGCGGTTGCATGAGATTAACATGATCGAGAGTCGATCCAAGACTCTTTGCCCGACATTTTGTCAATGGACCCTTTGCAAGCCTGTTTAGATAACTTTGACTTAGATCTCTTTGAGTCTAAGTACATTGGTGAAATTAACTCTTTGCTTGAATCGGTCCCACCCATGGATATTGCTAAATGGCGAGAATGCGGTGGAACCACTTCCACTCTCCGATACCAAATCGCCCCACCTCTTGACACACCACCTAAGCTTGATTTGAAACCATTACCTGATACCTTGAAGTATGCATTCTTAGGTCCTTCTGAGACTTTACCTGTGATTATTGCATCATGTTTAGACACGGAACAGGGAGAGTAGACTCTTAGAAGTACTTCAAGAACATAAAGGTGCCTTAGGTTGGACCATCTCAGATCTTAAGGGTATAAGTCCCACAATTTGCATGCATCACATAAATCTTGAAGAGAACACTAAACCATCTAGGGAAATGCAAAGGAGACTGAACCCCAACATGAGAGATGTTGTCAAGGGTGAGATTTGAAAACTCGATCGATGCGGGTATCATTTACCCCGTCCACGATAGCTTGATGGGTGAGTCCCATTCGGGTAGTACCCAAGAAGTCCGGCATTACTTGTTGTTCAAAACGAGATGAATGAGCTCATTCCCACCCGTGTGACCACTTTGGGTGGCGAGTATGTATTGATTATAGAAAACCGAACACGGTAACCAAGAAAGACCATTTTCCCCTTCCTTCATTGACCAAATGCGGAAAGGTTAGCAAAACATAGTTACTCACGCTTCTTAGATGGCTATTAAGCTACAACCAAATTCACATAGCAGAAGACCAACAAAAGCCACATTTACTGTCCTTATGGAACATTTGCTTATCGTCGTATGCCTTTTAAATGTGTGCAATGCACCCACTACTTTTCAACGTTGCATGATGAGCATTTTTTCCGACATGGTAGATAAGTTTCTTGAGATTTTTATGGATGATTTTTCCGTGTTTGGGTCTTCATTTGATGAGTGTTTGCATCACCTCACATGTGTGCTAGTTAGGTGTAAGGAGAAGAGTTTGGTCTTGAATTGGGAAAAATGCCATTTTATGGTTAATTCGGGCATTGTTCTAGGGCATATTATCTCGGAAAAAGGCATAGAAGTAGACAAAGCCAAGGTAGATCTCATTCAACGGTTGCCTCAACCTCGTTACGTGAGGGACATCGAGATCATTTCTAGGCCATGCGGGTTTTACCGCCGATTCATCAAAGACTTTAGTAAAATTTCATGACCTTTGTGCAATCTTCTTGCAAAAGATGTTGCATTTGTCTTTGATGATGCTTGTAAGGAAGCGTGGGAGCAATCAAGGCTCTCCTTACCTCGCCCCTATAGTCGAGACCACCCGGTGGTCATTACCATTTGAGATTATGTGTGATGCGTCGACTATCTTTGTAGGAGTTGTTTTAGGCCAAAGAATAGACAAACTCCCTTATGTGATCTACTATGCTAGTAAAACACTCAGTGATGCTCAATTGAATTATTCCACTACTGAGAAAGAGTTGCTAGCTGTTGTGTTTGCATTAGACAAGTTTAGATCTTATTTAATAGGGTATAAGGTCATCATTTATTCGATCATCTTTGCATTGAGATATCTTCTGTCTAAGAAAGATGCTAAGGCTCGTCTAATTCGATGGATACTCTTGCTACAAGAGTTTAACCTCGAAATTCGAGATAAGAAAGGGTTAGGAGAATGTTGTTGCCGATCACTTGTCTAGGTTGAATGTTGAATCGGTGATGAGTCTAGTGTGCTAATTAGGGAATCATTCCTTGATGAGCAATTGATGCTTGTGTCCGAAATGCCTTGGTTTGTCGATATTGTGAACTACCTTGCTTCGAGGTAGAATGCCCTTGCATTGGTCTAAACAAGACCGTTCTAAATTCTTGTTTGAAGTTAAACATTTCCTTTGGGATGACCCATATTTGTTTAAGTACTGCCAAGACCAAATCATTAGGAGATGTGTCCCCGATTCTGAACAAAGGGACGTCATTTCCTTTTGTCATGACCATGCATGTGGAGGCCACTTTAGTGCCAAGAAGCTATTGCAAAGATCTTGCAAAGCGGTTTCTATTGGCCAACTTGTTTAAGGATTGCCATGCATTTTGTGTTGCTTGTGACCGATGCGAGAAATTAGGAAGTATCTCTAGGAGAAACATGATGCCCTTACAACCCATTTTGATTGTTGAAGTTGTTTGATGTTTGGGGCATTGATTTCATGGGTCCATTTCCGAACTCGAAGGTAAGTTATACATTCTTGTTCTTTGTTGATTATGTCTCCAAGTGGGTAGAGGCCATTGCATACAAAACCAACGACCATAAAGTTGTTCTTTCTTTTCTTAAGGAGAACATTTTCTCCCGTTTTGGAACCCCTAGAGCAATAATCGAGTGATGGAGGTAGTCATTTCTGCAATAGACCCTTTGAATCACTAGTGCGCAAGTATGGAATCACTCACAAGGTCGCAACACCTTACCATCCTAACACCTGGTGGCCAAGTGGAAGTGTCCAATAGGGAAATTAAGCATATCCTTGAGAAGTTTGTCAATCCTTCTAGGAAAGATTGGTCTTTGCGCTTAAATGATGCTTTATGGGCCTATAGGACTGCCTATAAGACTCCCATTGGGATGTCGCCTTCGTACTAGTGTACGGGAAAGCATGCCATTTACCTGTTGAGTTAGAACACCGTGCATTTTGGGCTGTGAAAAAGCTGAATTTTGATCTTGATAAAGCTGGTACTCGTAGAAAACTCCAACTCAATGAGTTAGAGGAGTTGAGAAACGATGCATATGATAGTGCCAAAACGTATAAACATAGAATGAAGGTGTTTCACGACAAGCGCATTCTCGCGCAAATCTTTCACCCCGGGACTGAGAAAGTTTTATTGTACAACACTAGATTGCATTTGTTTCCGGGAAAGCTACGTTCTCGATGGTCATGACCATACGTGGTACGTCACTCGTCTTTCCCCATGGAGCCGTAGAAGTTGAAAACCCAGACAAACAAGAACATTTTCAAAGTCAATGGTCGGAGATTGAAACCATTTTCGGAGCATCTTCCACCGAAGTTGAGACCGTTGACTTGGAAGACCCCATCTATGTGGACTGATCTAGTTCACTTGTGTACATACATATGGACTAAAAATCCATCATCTTCCCCTTTTTCTTTTTCTTTTGCATAATTTTGATGTGTGCTAACCAAACCTTTTTGTCTTGCGCTCTTGATTGTTTGCTTTCAAAGAATTCATCTTTCTATGGTTTAGCAACACCCTCTTGCACCCGGTAATCTCTTCCCTTTTCTCCTCTCAACATAGTTCTCTTGGTATGTGACTGTTTAAATTCTTTGTATCTGTTGACACATTGAGGACAATGTTTGATCTAGGTTTGGGGGTGTGATTTGCATATAGAGTTTTTAGTCTTTTTTTTTTACTTCTTTGTATATAAAAAAAAAAAAAAAAAAAAAATTGAAAAAATTGAAAAAATTGAAAAACTCAAAAATTTGCATAAAACCTCCAACTTTTAGAGTTTTTAGAGTCACTAGCATGCTTCTAGCTATGTTTACATAGAGAGTCTGACCGAAATAACAAGAACTTGGAAGTACTGGAGAACGCAATCGGGTTCCTTAGTTGATTAGAGGGTTAAAGTTGGATTTAACCATACTCTGGGAGGGCGAATTTAGTCTTTGTTTAGATATTCGGTAGTAGAATTGTGATCAACCATAGTGGAGACTACCCATTTTACATCAAGCGAGGTACCGACCTTCACTCTTTGTGACTTTCTAGAAAAGCTTTTAGAGTGTGTGTCACCGCACGTCAATTAGGGTAGGAATGGTGAGCTACCCAACTTCGCACCATTTTCAGCACTACTTTTGATCTCTTGAGTGCTAATTCCGTCAATCATGAGGGTGACGTCTAAAGATGAAAACTCCTTCTAAATACCGATTTGCAGTTAACATCACTCTCTCTCCCTCTCAACAACATCAACACATTCATAGAAACACATCATCGTCAGCAAGCGGAGCATCATCAGAATATTCGAAGAAAAGTTGAAACAGTCCAAGGTTACGTGCAACAAAGAAAAGAAAAAAAGATGGGAATTAATGAAGTTTGTGAAATCAAGACAATTAAAAAAAAAAAAAAAGTATTTTTGTCAAATTTTTGTGAAGTTCAGAAGTTCATCATCAACATTCGAAGACCGAAGACCGAAGATTGAAGACGTTTCTATGAATGCTAAGAGAGTAATGTTAATTGCCGATCGGGTGAGAAGTGAGTAAGTACTCCCACCCTTGCTAATGGATGATTTCCTTTCTTAGAGATCATCGTAAAAGATTCTTTTTGTCCACACCTCGTGGAGTCTCCGGAAATTATTTCGGAAGGTTATCCTTCTTACTACAACGTGTGCGGGATTTCTCTATTTATTCCCGCCCGCACACATGAGAGACTAAAAAGCGATCTTTTTGAGTGCAATTATCATAAAACCCTAATGGTGAGGCGAAGTCGAGACTTATGATCACAATCGAATCCGAATTCTTTCATATGGTATGGTTACTTCTCGCTCGGACTTAAGGATGAGAATGCGTTCTTTAGTAGTTCTAACTTCTTGTTACTAGTATGCGAAACTCTATGTCCTCATAGCTTCTTGGAGGCTTGAGACTCTTTTACACTACGAAGTTGGAGAAGGTTTTGTGGGTACACCTCTGGTAAACCCTCACGAGACTACAACTCGTCCACTAGGGACACCTGGGGTTTAAAGGCTTAGTGCATACGCTAAATGCATTCGAGAGACTGCGACGGGGGTATAGTTAGGATTTCTTATTTTCTCTTTCACTTGAGGACAAGTAAAATTCAGGTTTGGGGTATTTGATGAGTGCCAAATAGTGCATATTTATACACCTTTTTATTGGCATTTTACTCATCTTTTGCGTTTAGAAATCAGATATTATCCCAGATTCTGTATTTTCTTTATTTTCAAGAATAAATATTTGTATTAATTAATTTTGTGTTTTTAGGTACTAAATAAAGTCCGGAGAAATTGAGGAGCCAAAAAAGCGAAGAATTGGAGTCAAGCATCTATGGAGCAGAGAGCCAAAGCCCGTGTGCGAATCAGTTGCAACCCAACAAAGAAGACATGGGCTAGAGCTACCCATGACCCGGATCCGAACCCGTTCATCCCAAGCCGTTCAGATCGCGTCTAGATACATCCTATGGTCGCTTCATCGTTCACATCAAGTCTTGATACTTCCGCTCCACACCAAATCGCCTCATTCTTCCTCAGCCGTTCAGATCTTCCTCACCGAGATCCAATGCTCGCTACGGCTTCCCCATCAAACATCGATGCACCTGCCTCACATCAAAACCTCCTAACCCTATACCCCCACTCGAGCTAGCCTCATTCTTTCCTCCATCTTCTCTTTCTTCCTCCCCCATACCTCCAGCAGAGAAAACCCATCCCCCTTCTTCCTTCACCCACGTCCATGGCAGAACTCCATCATCACCTCCATCTCCTTCTTCTGTCACAATCACCACTAGCCCCTACTCCATCACCCTCTCTCTCAATTATCTCGTTCTTAGCTTCTTATCAACCTAGAAGCTAGGTTAGAGATAATTAGGGTTAGGGTTTTTCACCAAACCCCCATTGCATGTCGATTCAGAGGTCAGAGGAAAGACATGGCGCATCAGAGCAGGTTTGGGTCATCAGTGTAGTTGTTAGTTGATATTGTTTTGTGAGTTATAAATTGTGATTTTGGATTGGAGAGAAGGCAGTCAGTTTTTTAGCATGTTTTAGGGTTCATAGTTAGTTTGTAAATTTAAATTGAAGTCTGCTATTATGTTTAACATGTTCTAATCACCTCTGCTAGGGTGTAGATGAAACCACTAATGCTTATAAGAAGTTAATTCAATTTTCAAGGTTCTGTTCTTATTGTGTGAATTGTATTAAGGTAATTAGTCAATTGTTGATCAAATTAGTCTCGTGATAGAGTGTCTTGTAAGAAAACACTCTATACTAGGGAGTAATTAGTGAATGCAATTGATAAAATTCCCATCTGAACCTTCAAGAGGAGTGTAAGAATAGAACTTGAGTTGTATTACCTTAGAATAGGTTTAGGAGGTGAATTCAAACACCCTAGTGCCACTCAAACCATTGTTTCAATACTTTATGCTCATTGCCTTAGTTTAGAGTCACTTCACAAAACACTCAGCCGTATCGGCAACAACACCAATATTTGTGTCACTTTCTCCTGAAATCAGTTAAGAGAAGCCTTGGATCATATTACGCACTCTAGTTCTCTATGGGAATGACCCGTATTTTCCACTGTCTATAAACTAGACACCGTGCACTTGCGGTATAAATTGTAGGCTAAATAGAAACACATTCAAAGACCTACCAAGTTTCATTTGCCTATTTAAAATTTTAAATATAAAAGAAATTCATTGAATTATCCACATCCAACCTGTCAATTCACACATCTATTGGATGAAAACCCGACGGATGATGGATTGGATGCAAATATCTAATTTGAAATCCAACACGTATTGGATTAACTATATACAGATGAGGCAGAAACCGGCCCAACCCTATCCACACTCACCTCTTTTTTTTTAGTACGGACAACTAGGCCCACCCCCTGAGCATACCTAGCAAGCTGAACTAGCCACACTAATAATACAACCGCCACCCAACAACAAAACCCAATCTCAGCTCTATTCATAAAGAAAATTGATGAAATAAAAGATCAAACCTTCCCCAATGGAAATCGATCCCCTACCTTCCGCCCGTGCTATGGACGAAAAGAGATGCCAAAACCATTGTCCTAGGCAGTTGTTGGCAAACAACACTCGGAAAATGATTTACATCCCGCGGGTTGTACCGCAACACACAAGGGGTGGGACCCACACTAAACCCACCCCCTGCAAATCTGTCGGGTCACAAGGAGACTGTCCCCTCTCTCTTTTCAAGTATAACCGCATGGATTGAGCCCGCAGGATGTGTATCACTTCCGAACAACACTCACCTTTCTACGAGAAAGGCGAAAATGATTTATATCCCGCGGGCCTAATCCCGCGGGTTGTACCGATGTCTCATAAGGGGGTGGGACCCACATCAAATCCACCCCCTATAAATTTACCGGATCATTAAGTTTGTACTTCTTTGTCTTCATGGGCCAACCATGCGGGATCGGGCCCGCGAGATGTCTATCTCTTCTGCGAGAAAGCAAAAATGATTTGTTAAACATAGTTTCTCCCGTGAGAAATCCCGTGATCCAACAATCATCAACGGGTCCCACCCCTATTAATGCCACGAGATTTCTGACGGGAGAAACCACGGTCATCCTACCACTACTGCCGAGAAAGGGGTCGATCTATGAAGATTGGTTCGGGTTTTGGCGTATTTGGACGCCGCATAAGACCATCGAAGCCGTCCATTGACCAAAACGATCCAACGGCAAGAACATAGTTAAAGTGCTGTCAGCACATCTATATTAAACTGTCCCGACAACGCAACTGTCATCAGACAACTACATCATCAATCCATATTCCCTTCTCTTTCCCAAATCACCATTTTTACCGGCATCTGAATTCCGGTGAGTAATTATCCAGATTCCAGCTATATCAACAATGGACGCAACTGGAAAAGTGAAGAAAGGTGCTGGTGGAAGAAAAGGAAATGGTGGTCCAAAGAAGAAATCAGTAACAAGATCTGTTAGAGCTGGTTTACAATTTCCAGTGGGTAGAATTGGTAGGTACTTGAAGAAAGGACGTTATGCTCAACGTATTGGTAGTGGTGCTCCTGTTTATCTTGCTGCTGTTCTTGAATACCTTGCTGCTGAGGTCAATTTCTTCTTTAACTTTTCATTTAGGGAATCTTGAAATTTTCATAATTCTTGTCAATTTAGTCTCAATTCAAAGTGGGTTTGGCTTTATTTATCTGTAATTTGATCTGCATGAAGAAAATTCTGTTAAAAGACGTAAATTTGTTTGGTTTGAGCTTCATTTTGCTCAAAAATTGATTTTTATGTTTTAGGGATTGTTGACTTTCATGAAAACTTGTGAATTTGTTCTAATTTCAGTGTGGGTTTGTGATAAATTTTTGATTAAATTGATTGCATGAAGAAGAAATCAATTGGAAGTCATAATTATGTTAGGTTTGAGTTAGATCTAGTACCTTATCTCCTGGTTTCTGTTCATTTATAGCCTTAATTATTGGGGCTTCTTAAGTGGTTGTTTATACCTCATATGGAGGAGTCCGATCCGAGTATTTATAGCATAATTTGGGATAGTGTCAATCTTTTTGGTATAAAATTTGTTCTAATTAGGACATCTCGATGTTTCCTCTGCAGTATAGATTTTGTGCCTAAATCACTAAAACCAACATAGTTGTGTGAAAGATGTAGTTTTATTAGGCAAACCATAGGCAGATTTTTTGCAGTTGCTTGGTGTAGTTGATTAGTTGTAAAATTTTGTGGACATTCAATGGAGATTTCTGAATTGATTTGCTTTTACTTTGGTTTTAGAACATGAGTTAAGGTTAAAAATCACCCCCAATTGGTCGTGTTGTGTATTGTTCTGTGATGGTTTATCTGCACTTCTTAGCTCCATTTCACTCCTAAATTCTTACTTGTATAACTTTGCTTTGTTAAGAAACTGAACAAGCTTGTTTTTGGGTTTGGTTTTTGTGGACACTTAATGGAGTTTTCTGAATTGATTTGCTCCGAAGTTGGTTTTAGTGGTTTCCTCTTGAAACCACTCGTTAAGCTTAAAAAAGCATCCATAATTGGTTCTGTTGTTTATGTTCTGTGATGGTTTATCTGCACCTCTTTAACTTGAATCCACGCCTTAATTATTGTTATATAACTTGTTTGTTCGTAGGCATCTGAGCAGGTTAGTTTTTTTTTTTGGTTTGGATCGGTGCTTTAGGTTCTGGAATTGGCTGGAAATGCAGCTATAGATAACAAGAAGAAAACAATCAACCCCAGGCACATTTTGTTGGCAGTTAGGAATGACGAGGAATTGGGAAAGCTTCTAGCAGGTGTTACCATTGCTCATGGAGGAGTCCTACCAAATATTAACCCAGTCTTATTGCCAAAGAAGTCTGAAAGGTCAACCACAGCTGCATCCAAAGAGCCTAAATCACCAGTCAAAGCTGCCAAGTCTCCTAGGAAGGCTTAAATGTCTATCGCAGCAAAACAACTATGAAGACAAAATAACCGAAAAAAATGAAGGAAAAAAACTCTCTGTTCTCTTTGTATGTAATTCTGGGATTCTTTCCCACCTATGTTTATCTGTAGATTCTGTAAGTTTGTTATCTTTGTTTGTATGAATGAAACCTCTTGTTTCTCTTACCCACACTGCTCTGTGCACCTCGTACTGAAATCATGGCCATGGTAATGTTGTGAAGAATACATGTGGTGTGGGTTGTGAAGTTACTGTGAATAGCACCAAGTTAGAATGAGTCGAAATATTCAAATGAGTCGAAATATTCAAAGATAGAGGAGTTCAGAAAGTTGGAGGTAAGAATCTATACATGATTTGATTCTTTGTTGGTCACAAACATCAAGCAAAGTCGAAGAATGACTTATCTATGAAGGGGGAAACAACTAACCAACCTTGCCTTTAAATGGTTAGGTATTTCGCTTGTTTATTTATTTATTTTTTTCTTAGTGAATCATCTTTATTCCAATCACAGTTAAAGTTTCATCGTATAATTAACCTTATCATGTTAAAGGGAAAGAAAATCTACTAAGATGTTGGAGTAAATTGAGTTTTGTTGCCAAAGTAAGAAAAGTTAATGGGTAACCTGTTTAGCTTAAGTTTGTCAGACTCAGACTTAAACTAACTATTTGCATAGAAAAACTGTGTTTGCTTATTTAAGTTTATCCCCTATTTTGTGTGTTAATTATACTGCTGAGTTCTCCTTTCACTAAGCTATATATGTTTTTTTGATTAGTCTTCCTCTTAAAGTTTGTTTAATTAGTCTTCCTCTCAAAGTGCTCATTAAGGCATGTGTACTCAATTTTTTGTATCTAGCATTTTACTCGGAAACTCTTAATTCTTAGATTCTAGTTTGTTGGCTCAGTCTGGCATCTTGTTCAATGTTCAGTCCCCTCCCCCGGTTTAAAAATAGCATTGTCTTCACTTTATCTTAATTCTGTCGGGAAGTTGATCTTCAGTGTTTGTGCACTGTAAAGCTTTGTAAATGTCTGATAAGATATCTTGCTTCAAATTCATCTCATTTCCAGTTGCCTGCTCCCCCTTAGACAAGCAGGGATTTAAGGGATTTATCATCAACGTTTAGCATTGCAGGCAGCTGGTTTATTTGCTATTTAATGCTTGGGTTATAGAAGGCTGGATTCTATGATTGTCCTATTATGGGTGATTGTATCTGCTTTGTAACCTGCCTATTTTCATTTTTTTCTAGTTCATTTCTAATCTATGACTGCCTGCTTCTTGAATTTCTTACAAGTAATTACATTCTTGCTTTGTTATGATGTGTAAATTTCTAGCAATTTGTTGCGAGTCTTAATCTTTTTGATATTCTAGGCTGATTCGTTAAGCCCATTTCTTCTTTCCGGCATCTGGGCTGGTCTTTCAGCATAAATTTTGTTTGAAGTTTAGAGCTTCCTTATTGTTCAGCTTCTATAGATGAGAATTTTATCTTGGAACGTGCACAGCATTGGCCCCCCTCCCTCCAACAAAAAATCATCTAATTATCTCTGCCATTCCCAAGACCCGATTTGATTTTCCGTCTGAAACAAAATTTCCGGCGGAGTTTTTATTTAAACGTTTTCATTTCTAGGACTAGTTCATTACAACAGGTTAAGGTTTCCTCTCGAAAACACTCGTTAAGGTTAAAAAGCATCCCTAATTGGTTGCTTTGTTTATGTTGTGTGACGGTTTATTTGCACCTCTTTAACTTGAATCCACGCCTTAATTAGCTTGGTTTTCATAAGCGTCTGAACAGGGTATAGATAACAAGAAGAAAATAATCATCCCAGGGAACATTTTGTTGGCAGTTAGGAATGACGAGGAATTGAGAAAGCTTCTAGCTGGTGTTCCCATAATACCATTGCTCATGGAGGAGTTTTTACTGCCCAAGAAGTCTGCAGCTGCATCATCCAAGAGGCTAAATCACCAGTCAAAGACACCAAGTCCACTAAGAAGGCTTAAATCTCTATCGCAGCAAAAAAATGAAAAAAATTACTGAAAAGATGAACAAAAATAAAATAAAAATAAATAAAAACTCTCTTTTCTCTTTGTATGTAATTATGGATTCTTTCCCACCTACGTTAATCAGTATATCTTGTAAATTTGTTATCTTTGTTTGTAAGAACGAAACCACTCGTTATTCTTACCCACTGCTCTGTGCCTCTCAAAATGAACCCATGAGCAAGGTAATGTTGTGAAGAATACATTTGGGTGCCAAGTTAGTATGAATTAAACACCAAACTGGGATGAGGATGATGGTCACTTACAAGTTGAAATTATTATCAAGGGCTGTGAGAGAGAACCTCAAAAGGTTGGAGGTAAGAATCTTTGTGCTGCTTCATAGCTGAATCAATGACTTATCTAATATCTATGAAAGGGCAAACAAGTTAACAACTAATCATCCCTAGGCTAGACCCTGCCATTAAATACTTTTTGCATTTTACTCCTTTAACTATTTTCTACACCAACTTTATTCTGGCCAATAACTGATAGAATTTCATACCTAACATTCTCATTTTAAAAGGGGAAAAAATAAATAATAAGATGTTGGAGGGAATTGTGTTATGTTATCCGAACTTAAAATGTGGTTTTCATTATTTCTCCATCTATAAGTTACATTTACTTATCCGTGGCAGTTTGAAATATAATACAGGTGCTAATGTACGGGGAAGTTAAAGAGTCAGCCAAGGATAAAAATAAAAGAGCGGTTGATCCGTTGTTTGCGTTGATGACTAGATTTACATTATTGTCATTAGGACAGAAAGATAGGAGGGGAGTGCACCATAATATTGGAGCATATTATTACCAACGAACTAAAAACTTAGTGCTGAATGGGGTTGTATTTCATTTAAACATTTAGTGTACAATTAGGAGGCAGTGACGGTCAGTAATTAAATGAGAATTATAACTAATTTGAGATCTACCTGGCTGTAGGTTGTATATTTTTATTTTATTTTTTCCTTTTCAATAAATTTCAACCTATTAATTGCCAAAAAAGAAAAAAACAAGAAAACCAAAGTTTAAACTTGGCAACTCGAATAATTAAATACGAACTTCCAGTGGCATCCCTTGCGGTGTCAACCAACGTATTCCTTTTTTAATGGCAGGTGAGAACAGTTTCATCTTTGATTCACTACTCTTGAAATGTACCTTAAACCTCATTGTCCAGTTTCCACCTAGTAGTTGAGTGCGACATATCGACATTTTCAAAAATTAATCTTAACATAATAGACTGGTGTTGTTTGTTAGTTAACTACAAAAAAAAAAAAAAAAAAAAAAAAAAAAAATTAACAGGAAATAATTAACTAACAATAATAGAGGGAAATGATTCAGCCGAGGTAAATTGAAGCACAGCCATAAGCTTGTTTAGCTAGTAACTCCGCAGGGCTATTAGTTAATCACGAATCTAAAGAGTATCGGGAGGGTAATTTTGTAGTTGACCAACTAGCCAAGGAGTCTACTTCATCTGATGTAAATCTACTGGGTAACTTACCCTTCTTTCTTGGTCTTTTATTTTGATCGGTTGACCGTGGTTTACATCGGGAGTTTTTCGTGGCACTAATAGAGATGGACCGCCTGCTAATATTTGGTCTACGGACTGTGAGTGCCACAGTAAAACTCCCAGTTTAAACCATGGTCATCCATGAACTCCCAGTTTAAACCATGGTCATTCACCACACAGTATTACAGTAGCGCCCGCTTTTTTATGTGAGGACTGTTTAATGGGGCTGCTTTCCGGCCATATCGTGAAGCCAATCTAGTTTCAAAGTTTGATTTTACTATTACAGAATTTTTGCTTTGTTTGAAAAGATAAATGCCGTGTATTCAAACAATCCGATAGAATTTTGCTGAATTTTGCGGCATGCCATATGAGTTTCCCGTACGTATAACATTAAGTGCTGAGGATGACAAGAGCAAGCTGAGAAACAAGTGGGAAAAGCTGGACATTGTAATGAGGAGAAGGCGTGGAGCTAATAATCCTATGGCAGATCATGCATCTTTCGTTCGAAACAAATCATCATAAAAAACGTGATCGATGAATTAACTGTGAAAGGGTAAACAGCTCGAATCCCTTTCTTTGATATATATAGTTGATACTTTTCGTTTCTAACCTTTCCGTTCCACAGGTTGATACTTTTCATTTTTATAACCTTTTTGTAATAGAGAAAATAATCTAGTACTCTTCGTCATTAACCTTCCCGTAAGATGTTGGAGTAAATTGAGTTCATTTTCCCAGAGAAAATGAGAGTGCAGGGTTTAGCTCATTTGTCTTTGCACTTCTGTCTCTGGTAAAAGGTACATCATTGTTTTGATTTAATTACGATCAAATTTACTAAAGTAGATGAAATTTAAATCTCTTCCAAGATCTTATTTTCTTGGGATATTATCTGTCATTTGGGTATACGTTTTGTTGAGCCTCACATAACTCTCCAATTTCTTTGCAACATGAGCGGCCATGTTAAAGCTTCCAATTTCCATGAATTGACTAACTGCCTGCTCCAAGCATGATATCGCATCTTTTGGAGAAATCTTATTTGCAGCATCGAACATATGCTGAAGCAGCTTCATGTCTGCTCTCCGACTTCAGATGACAACCAGCCAATTTGATGTATGCAGCTGCAGCTCTATCCCATGCTTTGGCAGATTTTTCATATAAATCAGCGGCATCTTCATATTTAGAATTAGAAGAGAGTGAAGCCCAGCATCCGGCATTATTTTGAGCTTGACTGAAGAATTTTTCTCTGAAGAATTTTTCTCTTCAGCTCATCCCCCATATCTTACAACCTTTAGATTATCTTCTCCCTCTTCTTTTTCTTTTAATCTTTAAAGATATTGTAAGCGAAGTACTTACGAATCTAATTCTATTGACAACTTATATATAAAAAATTTATCCTTCCAGATCCGTGTAAAACTCAAAATAAGAAAGCAATACCAAATCTACCTAGGTTTCCAAAAAAAAAAAAAAGGAAGATGTCATCAAAAACAGCTCGGTCTTGATCAGCTGTTGTTTAGAATTTTCTAAAATTCGTTCACCTTTTTGAAGTCTTTTTCGTTGAGAATTCCTTTTCTTTACAAATTTTTGATTTTTTTTGCTTTTTATAGAGCTTGCTTTTGCCTAATTGCCTACTTTTCTCTCGTGGAGAGAAACGGTGTCAACTGGTTGTACTATTAAGACACTGTACTACTTCAAATTTTAGACTCAGTAGTGGCGGAGGCGCAATAGGGCAAAAAAATAAAAAATAATGTGGGATCAAAGCAATGAATTTGGAAAGTGTAAGTGGTACTTCTGAATAGAGAATTAATCAAGAAGTTGAAGTATTGACTAAATGCGAGTTGGCTGAAATTGTGATGTGGAGCATAGTTGCCATTGTCAGAACTTCTGGCTCTGCCCAATATTATAACTATTGTACATTAACAATATTCTCGTATCACCAATTAAAGACTTGTTTTTGGATAGTCGTCGTCTCTTTACATTTGTATGGCTTATAGTTGAACTTGCCGGCCCCTATAGCTCCATGAGCTCTGTCTGACAAAAAAAGGGGCTTAATTTTCGATTGGAACCCTTAGAATTCCTACCTATATCAAACCGAGATCAAAATTCCACTTGATTAAGCCTTGATGTGTATGCATCCACAAATACACAATTATGTTCTTTTATTAGATTTTTCTCCTAATGCTTGGAGCGAAACAAGACTGTTTAAGTGGGGAAATGCCTCTACCCATAACCTCAGAGGATCAATATCCCAAAGCTTTGTTAAAGTTGTAGCTTTTGAATCATAGCAAAAGAGAACTCCGCGAAACCATAGTAAAACTTGATTGCTCTTTGTTACTGCAAACGGATGATACGAGTCAAATAAGGACCTACAGTCGTCTGCTTTAGTGGCATCCCATGGTATTCTAAATTCTTTATTCCAACCCCAATAGTTGTCGAATTCGTCTTCTCCCATGTAATAACTATTACGCTTTTTCTTTTTCTTCAATGACCATATGTTAACATAGTTTCCCGCTTCTTGAAAAACAGATAAGTACCCTCTCAACAACGTTAAAGTAAGTAAACCCTTAGATTTGAAGGAGTAAACTGATGGTAGAGAAATCAATATGAACTTCTCATCTGCCAAATCAAACGCCACAATTTTACGTTTCTTCCACTCTATCCAATGAAGGGCTCCGTTTGCACAGATGCTGTGTTCTGTTCGACATATGGAGAAATCTGCTTTTCCTTTATCTCTCCAACCTAGGCCGCTGCCAAGGGTGTATACTTGGACTTTGAGTATCAACCCCGAAAGTGGATTACATCCACAATACATTCTAACAACTTTGTATTCATCGGTCAAATAATTGTAACCAAATCCACTAATAAAAACATGAATAAAAGAACAATAACTGGTATGCTTGCCCTCGTCAACCATTATATATTTTGGAAGATTTACATATTCTCCGGTAATGGGATTACAGATATGAATGGGATCATACACTATGCAGTCATGATCGTCCGAGAAACAAACCAAACCATTACATGAACCAACCATCTGGGGCCAAGAGCCAGGCGGAGTAGAATGATTATCAAACTTGGCAAGTTTCTTGTAAGAGTAGCGCATCCATGCACATCAATATTATCATATTGTTGTCCTCCATGGTAGAGTTGACGATTTTTTCGGATATACCTTTCTGTCCCGACCAAAAACAGGATATCTAATTTAGTATTGCTAAGTAGATCACGCCACGGTTTACACACTAATTTGCAGTAGATGATGGACTGGTAAGGTAAACGTAATAATATATCGAAGATTATATCTTGAGGTAGTGTCTGAATCTTATTAATTCTATGCACAATTAAAGAAGGCTTACGAATTTTCCTTCGCTTTCTTCTGTATACAGGCGCCTTACGAATTTTTCCTCTTATTCCACTGTACATTCTTCTTCTTTCTTTTTTTCACTTTTCAAAAAACATAAAAAAGAAAAAGAAAAAAGAGGAGAAGGCTTACGAATCGTATCCTATTCACAGCTTATATATACGAATTTCGCGTCTGCAACAGGCAAGTATTTCTAAATTTGGGAGTACCTTAAGAAAAGTCCTAAAAAACGTTTAATATTTTAAGGGATTTCCTTTTCTTTTACAGATTTATGATTTTAATTGCCTGATTGTCGTGGAGAAAACCGGTGTCAATTGGTTGCATGCCACTGAGCAGATTTGGATGGTTTTTGTGTTTGGCATTAGGGATTGCCAGTGTCACATTCGCAACACCCAAATGCAAAACCAACCCTAACAATGGCAATTATGCTCCGCATCACAATTTCATCCAACTCGCACTTAGCCAATAATTCAACTTCTTGACTAATTCTCTATTCAGCCCATACTAAATAGAGGTTCCCCAGCGGGCTGTGTCAAAATTAAAAAAAAAAATAGAGGTTATGTTCACAAATCTTCCAAGCTTTCAACCGAATACACACACTCCGCTTGATGCATAAACATAAGCCAAAACAGGGGACAAATGCACCAACAGAACTTAGCTTTAAACTAGGTTGTAGCGTTTTATTTATTGCACACTTAGGGTTACAAACTCTTCTTGTTCCGGATTACCCAATCCCTTCACAAGATCAGGCTTACATAGCCTTACAAAAGCTATTTACAAGTAACTGTTACAGATTTACTTTATGCTAGGCAGTTAGCCAACCGTGCCAAGTGACACCACTACACTCTAAAGCTAAACAAACAAGTCCTAGCCTTCAGTTATGCATAAAGAAACTCAACTTTCGTGTAACAAACTCGAAACCGTCAAGGCCATGTGCCCGGCACATGTCATCTCGCCTTTGGCACAATGATTGCGTTTGCCAACCAGAGTAGCGCAATCATTGTTGAGCATCATTCTCCAACGGTGCAAGTGTGCTAATGCAAGCCTTGCTTGCATGCATGTACACCTCATGCATATAGTTTACTTGCCAAACTCATTTGGCATATCTTGAGACTAATATCGCGTCATTGGCCATGTCCAAACCCTGTTTGGCACATGCCATTGTCTAGATGCTACTCAGACATGCACTCTGCATATCTGACACTTTAGCCAAGCCACTGACAATGCACCACAGTTGTGCATTTTTACTTGGCCACTTAACAGCCATGTCATAGACCTCCTCCACTAGCTGAACTCGACGCCCTCGTCGATTCCTTTTGTTGTAGGTAAGCTTGAATTTGCTCTTCAAATTGCCACAATGTAGTATCCTTCTCCCAAGAAGCTTGGTCCGGCAACCCTTGCCACTTAATCAGAAAATAAGTTCTCCTATTCTTCTTACTTTTCCCCTCAACTCGATCATCAAGAATAGCCTCAACTTGCTTGTCGAATTGTGATCTGATTACTGGTGATGCACGCTTCTCTTGTTGTCTCGAAGTGTCCAGAAAATCATGATGGTACTTCTTTAAGAAGTTGACATGAAAAGTGGGGTGCACTTTCAACCTTTCCGGCAAATCAAATCTGTAAGCCAACTTACCAACTCTTTTCTTAACTTCAAAAGGACCATCATATCTTGGAATTAGGCCTCTATGCACTGTCTTGCTAGAAATCTTCTTCCAAATCTGGGGCGTTATCTTTAAAAGCACCATGTTTCCCACCTCAAATTCCACATCTCTGCGATGCAAATCAGCATACTTCTTCATTCGTCTTTGCGCCTTGCATAAACAATCACGCTCCTGCTCAGTCATTTCCGTCTTTGACCTTGCATAACGATAAGCTGCTGGACAGGAACCTTGCTTATTAGCCTTTGGCACCTCATGAGGGGTTAATGATCTGTTGATGAACTCTTGTGCAAATTGTAACAAAATTAAGCCGTATCCATCAACGCCACCCGATTTCCCTGGCTTGCCGTCACATAATGACACAAGTACTCTTCTAGCAATGCATTTATCCGCTCCGTCTGACCATCGGTTTGGGGGTGATTGCTACTAGAAAACTTTAGTTTGGAACCAAGCATTCCAAACAAGGTGACCCAAAACCTGCCTGTAAACCATGAGTCTCTATCACTCATAATATCTCGAGAAAGTCCCCAATACTTCACTACATTCTTGAAGAAAAGATCCGCTACATCGTCTGCATTGCAAGAATGGGGACATGGAATGAATGTAGCATACTTCGAAAAGCGATCAACGACGACCATTATCGAGCTAAATCCTTGCACCTTTGGCAACCCGTTCCATCAACAAGAACTTCCATGGCTTGTCTGGAATCCGCAAAGGTTGTAGCAATCCTGCTACATTTCTCCTTTTTGTCTTATCCAATTGACACACTAAGCATGTCTTCACATACAACTCAATATCTTCTTCCATCTTAGACCAGTATTAGGAACGAGCTATCAAATCATGCGTTCGTTCCATGCCTAGATGAACAACCCAAATGGAATCATGCGTCTCTCGCAAGAGTTCCCTTCTCAGTTCGCCTGAATTAGGTGCATAAATTTTTCCTCCTTTGGCGTAAATGACCCCATCATCTACCCAATATCAACGAACGATCCCATCACTGATCTGATTAGTCCGGTGCACACATACTTGATCATTTTTCGTCTCTTCTTTGATTTGAGGCAATAACTGCCTCAATCGTGGTCGATCTGCGTGCAACATATTCTGCCACCAACTTTCTGCTCAACGCATCTGGCACAGAATTAAGCCATCCTGAATGAAAATACGGGGGTCTAACAACCACACCCAATAAATCGTTTGGCGATCTTAGAGGAATTACTCCAATATACTTTCTAGAGAATCAACTAGACAGTCAAACTCAATCTAGAGTAAAGTAAATCAAAGAGTTTAATATCTCAAACTCTTAATTCAATCCGCAATCAGTAAATAGAAATATGCGAGCCCGATTGAATACAAGAGGAGTAACTTGAACGGTACCAAAGACCAATGTTCAAGTGTCAATCAATGTAAATCAACAACCAAAGGTTGGATATTCTAATTGATTGATCTTAACGCACAACTTGTGATATTTCAATTATATAACAAAATATAATGCGAGAAAAGAAATAACACAGACACCGAATTTTGTTAACGAGGGAACGCAAATGCGAGAAAAACCCAGGACCTAGTCCAGTTTGAACACCACACTGTATTAAGCCGCTACAGACTCTATCCTACTACCAATCAACTTTGGACTGGACTGTAGTTGAATCCTAATCAATCTCACATTGATTCAAGGTATAGATGCGCTCCTTACGTATCTGATCCCAGCAGGATGCTACGCACTTGATTGCCTTAGTTGATCTCACCCACAACTAAGAGTTGCTACGACCCAAAGTCGAAGACTTGATAGACAAATATGTCTCACACAGAAAAGTCTATAGGATTGAATAAATTTGCCTCCCACAGAAATACCCAAGAGTTTTTTGTTCCGTCTTTTGATAAATCAAGGTGAACATGAACCAATTGATAAACTAGACTTATATTCCGAAGAACTGACCTAGTATTATCAATCACCTCATAATAATCTTAATCGACTAGCGAAACAAGATATTGTGGAATCACAAACGATGAGACGAAGGTGTTTGTGATTACTTTTCTATCTTGCCTATCGGAGATATAAATCTCGAGTCAATTATTCCAATTGTACTCAATACGATAGAAACAGCAAGATCAGATCACGCAACTACAAGATAATAGTTGGGTCTGGCTTCACAATCCAATGAAGTCTTCAAGTCGTTAACCTACAGGGGATCGATAAGAAACCTAAGGTTAAAGGAGAATCGACTCTAGTTATGCAACTAGTAACACGGGGAGGTGTGGGGATTAGGTTTCAGGTTGCTATAGTTCTCCTTTATATAGTTTTCAAATCAGGGTTTGCAATCTAAGTTACCTTGGTAACAAACATTCAATATTCACTGTTAGATGAAAAACTTTATTCAACCAAGCTAATATCTTTCAACCGTTAGATCGAACTTAGCTTGTTACACACAAATGAAATGTACCCTCATTTAGGTTTATGTAGACGTACCTAAACGTGTACACCATGTTGGTTCACAAATAGTTAACCAAGGTTAGCCATATGATTACTCTCATATCAACCTTATTCATCTTAACCATAACTAGTTCAAATGACTCAAATGAAACTAGTTAAAGAGTTGTTCAATTGCTATATTCTCATAGATTTATACAAGAACACAATTGAAGCAAAATCGGTTTGATTCACTCGAATCAATACATGAACATTATAGTCGCGGTTTGCAAAGATTGCATTCCTTATTAATGAATGTTTAAGTTCATTTACACAGCCGATTTTAGAAAATAACCACTTAGGTATGTATACGGGTATGCGTACTTAAGTAACCGGATTTGAGTTTGGTTTGGTTTTCAAACTCGGCAGAAATTCACGGACATGAACTTTCCGCCAGTATGCGTACATGTACGCGTACTTTAGGTAACCGGATGAGTTTGGTTTTGGTTTTCAAACTCAACAGAAATTCACGGACGTGAACTTCCGCCAGTATGTGTACATATACGCATACTTACCTAGTCTCCTTCAACCATTTTGTATACACACTAGTATGCATACTTTTGGTTCCCGGTTTTGGACTTATACACTAATGTGCTAACACACTATGCTTATATCCAAAGATGGTTACAAGATTCTAAACTCTTTATTTCAATCATTGAAACATTCTTAGAGGATGACAATAGCCGTTTTCACACACTATCAAAATCAAAGAAATTTTCAAGATATTGAAATAATCATTATCGAAACATTCCAAGCCTTGTATCACACAAATCATGTAAGATTTTACTCGGAAATTTTTTCATGGTAATATGAACTTGGTCGAAGTGAAAGCTTACTAACACATATTTCGAGAAATATGTAAGTGAGATATATATACTCAGCTCGAAATCTCAAATGTGTATAGAGAAAACTATATCGTAACACGACTTATGTCTCAATATAGGATATATATTAGAAATAGACTTTCCAAGTGATAGATGAGTTCAAGTTTCCACATACCTTTGTCGAAGAAGTTCCACAAGCTTCCCTTAGTAGTTCTTCATCTTCAAATGATGATCGCGGTGAAAACTAAGCTCAACTACACAATCTATGTCCTAGTCCGAGACATCTATAAATAGGCTAGAAATCAAGACTTATAGTTTTGATCACTAACATTGACAAACATGCTTGAGATAGCAACGCATACGAGTTCGACCAGCCGAGTGCTCTAACAATCTCCCCCTTTGTCTTAGTGACAAAACTATCAATATATATGGATTACAAAATAAATAAAAATTGTAGCTTCTCATCTAAATGCTTTATCTCCTTGGAATCTTCAACACGACTAGAAATCTTCGTCACTTCCAAGTACTCCATGATCCTAAAGGTTGTAAGTTCAGCATCATAGTTGTTGAAGATCCGTAGCAATAACATTGAGAAAAAAATGCTCTCAATCATTGTTATACAGTGTTATAGTATTATTACACAACATCAAAGTTCAATTATACCACAAATTTGACAACAATACTATGGTGTTAGAGCATAGATCGGTTGAAACCACCAAGATTTGGTATGTCAATTTGGTTGTCATATTTTAGTGAATCAAAAATCATTTAAAGAGTCGGTTGATTATGTACTAGAGTCAACTTCGTATAGGTTAGCTTGAAAATATTAAGATTTGAGACATTACAAGTATTGCGAAGACTTGAAGAAGTGAAGAAGTAAGAAGCTACAATGACAACATCATCCTTCCACTTGAGGTTAGTGATATTTGACTTGAACTGTTTCATTCCCTAATGTACCTTTCAAGTCGTGCATATTGAAGAAAAAATATGAAGCATGAACCCTCTAGTTAGACATAGTATTAAGGAATACAATACGAGGTTTATTGCTTAACCATTAAACTTTATAGATAAGACATCGACATAATCGTTTAAATGCTATTGTGATTATGTATGGGTATGAGGTGAGGATTTCATCCTAGGAAACAATGTTTTTACATGTGTTTTAAGGAAGTAAATTCATGAACTTTTTTTGTGAATCGAAAAGGAAATCACCAGGCATTATTGGTATTCTTATTCATTGCATATCTTATGAACTACCAATATGTGTGATTAGTATAACCGCTCATGACTTGTTTGTGTTCTTGGTAAAACTATTCACAAAGGCCTGACTTTTGTATTGGTATGACTTTTATTAGTGAAGCTGATCTTAAGTAATCACACGAGATGGTATGATCGATTTGTGCTATTGGTAAGACCGACTGTGGGTAAAGGGGAACCGATCCTAGTAAGAGGTGCAACCTATCACAAAGGGGAATCGATCCTTGTATGAGGTGCAGCATATTTTAGCAGAAAGGTGAACCGATCCTATGGACATGTGCAACACGTTTTTAGGCAAAGGGGAACCGATCCTATGGACATGTGCAACACATTCAAGTTAGATACCATATATATATGGGGAACCGATCCTAGTACCTAGTCAACCAAATTTTGGAAAGCTAGTGTGACTATGCACAATACTCACATGGAGGTAGAACCGAATCTTGTTTTGGTAGAACCGTGAAACCCATGATTTGTGATTGAGTGTTCTTGATCAATCACATAGTTTTTGAAAGTCAGATGAACCAATTCTAAACTTGTTTGGAAGTGTGGCAAATCGGTTTCAATATTGTAAGTATGAAAGAGGACTTACAAAGTAAGGATGTCGACATACTTTAAACATGTGCAGTAACGCTTATCTTTAATTTTTCAAAGTTATTCCTTAATAGCTAAAGGAAGAAAATCCCAGGATCGAAACATAAATAAGTTAAGAATCTTTTATTTAAGGTTTTTAATTTTATTTTAGGAAAATGAGAATTAGTAATGTGCATTTACTAGTTGGAGATTTTCCAAAGAGATTTTCGGTCAATATTTTGGGCAGAACATTTCTAGGAATTATGGAAACCGAATTTGGAATATATTGCATATCTTGAGAATATTTTCGGTTTTGGAAATTCCTTGTTGTCCAAACTTCCTTGTCTATAAATACTTAAAGTTTGCATTTCGAGCAAACTAATCCTTCGTGACAGCAAACTTCCTCGGTTGTGTTGTTACTGGTAAAGCCGCCTATTCGGAGAGGAGAGTAACCTAATTAGGCGAAATCTCTTACGGCAAGTCTTCTTTGGGATTCAGAAGCTCTATTAGTACCGTTGGTGGGTGTAGTGAACTCACTACAAATTGGATCATCATTGATAGTTGGGATCTCTAAGGATAGAGATAAATTGGGGTAGATAGAGGGAATTAGAGGTTTAGAGTAAGACATAGACGAATTAGGGTAAGAAATAGAAGACATTGTTAGACAAAGAAGTTGCAAAAGCAATTATAGAAGAAGATAAGTTCTACATAATTCATTAGCTGCTTCTCAACGATGTACAATGGTCCATATATAACATGGACGACGCACAACTACCGTGCAGAGCACGAGCCACTCACATGAACAACTATACCTAGAATTACTATCGGCGCCTGGTGCATATCCAGATAAGGCCTTCCCATAACCAAGGATGGTCTGCCTCATGTAGGTCCATGACAAATACCCACTCCTCCCAATCATCCTTGTCCTCAAGGATGAGAACTGAGTTGTAACACCTTTAACCATAGCAAGTACATGACATTTCGAGTAGCGCCCATTAGGAGATAATGAAACAATGACCACTAGTTTTCCTTGTAGGGCCCAGAACATTAGAAAGCCAAGCCCAGAACATTGATTTTTGCTGGGAGAACTCAGTTTCCGCAGCTCCTTGTACACAGTAAGGGACGAGAACTGTAATCCTAACAAGAAGGACACTGAGGATGTCTTGAATTCAGCTTGGACAAGGGAAGGCTCGGTGATGTACCGACTTCTCGACCTTGACAGACTTAAGACCCAGCTCGGAGACCCTTGGCGATTGTCATGTGAACTACAAGCTCTATACTAGGACATGATTTCTACTATGACAACAATCATTAAATTTCCCATTTCTGCAGATTTTAAAATCCCAATGACTGTAGAGAGCACGTCATGATTTCCTTGAATAACACTTGCACTGTCTATCCGTATTTCAGTTATTTCCCTGGCCCACAACAAGGTCTGAACTTCTCCATCACCAGATAAACCTAATTGCAAGATGTTCTTGGAACAAAGTTATGAACCCAGGATATAGTAAGTCGCACAATACAAGGGGTAAGAAGAATCTGTAGCCAAACCTGAAGCACAAGCTGATATCTGTTCATCGACATAACCACTACCGCATGAGGCAAAAGCTGGCATTTTCTCATGTTATGACCATAACCAAAAACTTCACAGTCGTTGAGCTGGAATAACATCTTCATATGACTGTTACAAGTAAAGTGTTGCCTAGTCGGCGATGTAAGCTTATCAGGTGCAGTCACAATTATGTGAGTTGATGACAAAAACTCTTTCATGATCATATTATCATGTGTCATCAT
Source organism: Papaver armeniacum (assembly GCA_023531295.1). NCBI lineage: Eukaryota > Viridiplantae > Streptophyta > Magnoliopsida > Ranunculales > Papaveraceae > Papaver > Papaver armeniacum. The sequence continues at coordinate 1,113,549 of JAJJWW010000903.1, forward strand.
TTCGGTATGCTGCACACTGACTCCCTGAGATGGACATAAAAGCTCTAGGTAACAATTGTTGTTACTGACACAATAAGCACGCCAGATCACAAGATAGATTATATCAAAAGTTCTCGTCAGTCTGTGGTTAACAAGCCTAATAAAGACTCAACTATCCACCCATTTCATAGAAATATGAATTCTGATCCTAAATTCTGCCCAGATATCACCTTGCCTTGGGTAGTACCACAATTCCCGCTTCGTCTTGAATGTTAGTTCCTGCTTAGTCAACTCAACACCCTCATCAACATCTTGTTCAACTTTATTATGACGCCACTTTGGTGTTGAGATAACATCTGACGAAGAACTTGTAGCGCCCGAGACTATTACATGACCCACCACTACTAATTTCTTGTCGACACTCTTACTTCCATCACACAAGAGTAACTGCCTACACTACCAGCAATGCTCTTCTCAAACTTATTTTTAAGAAATGGAACACTCATAAACATCACGTAGTACAAGGAGAAAAAAGAATTTGTCGTCAAACCTGAAGAACGGGATGATATACCCCCACTTGCATCACCAATAGTACATCAAGCGAGAATGACATTCTCCCACTGCCATGAACTTTACTACTTGAACTGAAATGAGTGTAATAAATTCGGTTTGAGTGTTTAATATATTTTCCAGCTCATTCCATTTACCACCATCATTAACCTGGCAAGAATCCATACCAAAGATTTCACAATAGTTAAGTTGTAAAAGCATCATGATGGTTCCAACCACCCTTACAAGGGATTCCCTCCAGTCTAAAACCCACATATTACTACCACAGTCCATAGATCTAGGTACTCCAATTTGTAACTCAGATAACTCAAACGCAGATGAAAAAACCAAAAGGTTAGACTTCTTTAAAATGGTTAATTTCCTCGATAATGCACTGTCGTCTGAGAGTATTTCCATCTCCATGAAACCCTCTCCATCCTCTACTTGTATCGGGATACTGACATATCTAACACACATTTGATCAGAGAGATTTTGTGCACTACTCAGAATTTCCATTTCACTACCAAGCATTTTGAAGAAACCATATTTCAGCTGCACCCTTATAGAACCCTTATTACCATTGAAACTCCATCTACTGTTAGGCTGTATCTACAGAATTAGTTCACTTGCATTGTTAAACTCACATTCCATTGTCAAATGAAATCTCGTAATAGTGCAGAGAACAGAATCCTGCTGTGGTATTCACCCAAACAGCTTGCTGGAAACACGCTTTTCTCCATTTTTTACAAACTCAAATAACAAATCCAGGGAGTACCCAAGCTCAGAATTTTGCTCAGAAACAATTTTATTACCACAGAAATCATAACTTCTTCTAACACTATAACAGTACCTTCCTATAAGTTCAAATTCTCTGCCACGATCAAATAACATCCTAACATGACCAATAATACCACTATTAATTAACTAACATAGAAGCAACTGGTTCATTAATCAATCCATCTGGTTGATACCCATATTTGTTAATCATCTCATGAACACAACTGCCATTGTATTTGGCCATTAGAATTAAACATACAAATAGTGCAAAATGACATGAAGTAGTTGTACTGAAATTCTAAGTTAGCCAGTTGAAATCCTTTACCTCAGTATTTGTAACCTTTCTAACTTGAGAATTCGAAACAACGTTAAGAGAATCATGTTTAGAAACGAAGGGTTTACCCTCTTGATAATCCAGAAACATCGAATTTCCCTTGTATTTCTGTACTTTATTAACGACACTAGATCCATAAACACCAGAGGAAACAATTATCGGAGTAGATCGAAAATTACCTTCATCTGAATCAAGTGGAATTGATTTCAAATTGACATCAATTTCGTTTTCAATCATCTTCAAATCAGTAAACTAGAACTTCAACTAAGGCGATGTTCTCCTAACCGATTTCCACCATTCTCAGTCTTTGGATTCCTTTGGTGCTTCTTCAGATAATCGCTGACGAATTGACGCATTAGTGAAAAGGATTGATGTTAATTTCTTCACTGCCTTGTCCATGAGCTTCGACATCAAATGAAGATTATAATCCCGCGATAGTGAATTATCCTCACGAGAATGAACTTGATAGAGATACCGAAGATTATCTAACTCAGTTCTTACTTTTATTTCTTCATTTATCATAGTAGCTAGCTCCTCCATGGAAGAATTTCCAAGGATCAGAACTGCTCTGATACCACTTGTAGGGAACTCACTACAAATTGGATCATCAGTGATAGTATGGATCTCTAAGGATAGAGATAAATTGGGGTAGATATAGGGAATTAGAGGTTTAGAGTAAGACATAGACGAATTAGGGTAAGAAATAGAAGACATTGTTAGACAAAGAAGTTGCAGAAGCAATTAGAGAAGATGATAAGTTCTACATAATTCATTAGCTTCCTCTCAACGATGAACAATAGTCCATATATAACCTGGACGACGCACAACTACCGTGCAGATCATGAGCCACTCACATGAACAACTATACCTAGAATTACTATCGGCGCCTTGTGCATATCCAGATAAGGCCTACCCATTACCAAGGATGGTCTGCCTCATGTAGGTCCATGATAGTGGGAAACTAGATAATCGTGGTTTATCTTGTGTTTTTAATTGAGTTGATTAACTAGCGGTGGTTGAACTTTGATTGCACCTAGTATGTTTATGCTTGAGAATCTTCTCTTCTGATAAAAGATTCACTCAAACTAGATCGAAGTTTCGACAGGATCTTTAGGATCTGTTTGTAGATCTAAAGACGTCTTGTGATAATCCATTGTTAACATACTTCATTCTGTGCGTGATTGATCACAAGAGATTCAAGTTTTTGTGTGCATGCGTTTATTGAAGATCTAAGAAGATTTAAAGACAAAGAAGATATTGAAGATTTCTGATTTGGAATTCATAATCTTTGGTGTGCACAATACTTATTTCGGTATAGAGGATCCAACTATAATCGGTTTATCCTTGTGGTAGATTAGATTGATTAGTTGTGTAGATCAACATCAATACAATTTTTGGTGATTAAAAGTATTGATTGCAAAATCTTAATAATTACTTCGGCAGTTGATCATAAGATAGATTTAAGAACCTGACGAAGGAGTTTATTGAGATAAACAGAAGAGCCTTTGTCGAACTCACAACACTTGGTTGAAAAGAGTTGCTACCAAACAGATTTTTTGTTCCTTTACTATTTGGAATACGAACCAAAGGAATTGTTCCAAGTATGTGACTTATTCATAACACTACGGGAAAAATATACATCTACAACTTGAGTTTTACAACTCCTTGCTAAACATCGTAGAAAGTCTTATGTTTTACAACTGGTTTCAAAGAAAGAGTTGTCGTATATCATCACTACCAAACCTTAGGACCAAGGGGTTGCGCTAAGAAAACAAACGACAACTCCTTAAGCAAAATAGTTGTGACGACATTTAGCTATGACAACTTTGTTCCATAAAGGTAGTGACTTAGCCTATCACAATTCTCACAAGAGTTGTTGAAGAACACCAAAATATGATAATGAAAAATAGTGTTAGAGGGGAGATTCGAACATGAACATATTGGATGGAAGTCTAGCTCATCAACCATCCTTACAATCCACAAGTTTTGATTTTTTGTGTTTTTTATTAATAAAAATGTATAAAAACACTTATAAGAGTTGTTGAAGTAAAAATATAGAATGCTGGAAAATGTGGTTAGGGGGATTTGATCCTCAGCCTCTTGCATGGAAGTCTATAGTACCACTAACCATACCTACACTATCATAAGTTCTGTCAAGTTTGTGGTTCTTTAATATGCTAATAACTTTATGACAACCCTTTATAAGAGTTGTAAAACAAAATATAATGTTCAAAAATAATGCTCAGGTGACGGATCCGCAGACAGAGCGAAGTCTTGTCTGTAAAAATCACATACATTCTATAATGTCAATGCATATCATTTCATATCTATTAATTGATGAAAGCATTGGCTGAAACCTCAGCTGCAATTTTAAACATTGACATCGCATAAGCCAACTACTTCTCAAACTTCTCTCCTATTGCTTGGCAAATTATGGCATATTCTGCAATCACAACAACTTCACCAAAGAGGGTTAAGTTCAAATATGTAACTTCCCCTTCAAAGCCATAACTCAAATTTCAAAACAATAAGTTCCAAAGTCAACACATATCCTCAGTAGATTACTAATCGATCTGGGTAACAGACCTTTGAGAAATTAGTGGAGGTGGTAATTCTTCAACTATGTGTAAGATTACTTGTTGGGTGATGATGAAGTTGGTGAAGAAATCTCCTGAGATGACGAAGCCGAGATCGATGTAGTTGAAGACGATCGTAATTAACAGAGCTGTTGGAGGAGTTGGAGACGATGGAGGGGGGGAGATGGTGGTGATTTAAGTGAAGACGACAGAGGGGGGATGAAGTTGCAGCTCTGTGAAGGAAAAAAATGTTTGAAATGGATAAGGAAAGAATAGATACGCTGATAATATGAAAAATAGAAAGGAAAAATAAAATAATGGATGGCTTTAGATGGAAATGGATGGTTGTGATGAAAGTTTTTTTACATCCCCTTCCACAACTCTTAAGAAAAGTCGTTGTAAGGATACGACAATTTTTTCTCACTTGTTTTAGTTCTGCAAAAATTTTATTCTGCAAAAAAAAAAAAAAAAACAGGGGGTTAAATCACTAACTTAGGGTTATCGAGATTGGGTAGAAATATCTGAAAACGTTTCCAGGACCAAAATCGTGAACCAGGAAGTTCGAAGTTATTGAGAATATTCCCATGGAATCTTACCCGTAAATGGTTGGATTCATCGTTTTTGTGAAATTTCATATTTATATAGTAGTCCGCTCCTAGCCAGGTTTCGATCTCGGGGCCATTGTTTTTCTCGAAGTTGACGAATTTGTGTGTGTTTAAGGATTTTGAGAATATTCCCATGGAATCTTACCCGTGAATGGTTGGATTCATCGATTTTGCGAACTGTCAGACTTATATAGTAGTCTGCTCCTTGACATGTTTCGATCTCGGAGCCAGTTTCTTTCTCGAAGTTGAAGAATATGTGTGTGTTTAAGGTTTCAGAGAATATTCCCAGGGAATCTTACCCGTAAATGGTTGGATTCATCGTTTTCGCGAACTTTTAGACTTATATAGTAGTATGCTCCTGGCCAGGTTTCGATCTAGGAGCCAAGTTGACAAATTTGTGTGTGTTTAAGGTTTCTGAGAATATTCCGATGTAACCTTACCCGTAAATGGTTGGATTCATCGTTTTTACGGACTCTCATACTTATAGTAGTCCGCTCCTGGCCAGGTTTCGATCTCGGAGCCAGTTTCTTTCTCAAAGTTGACGAATTTGTGTGTGTTTAAGGTTTCTGAGAATATTCCCATGGAATCTTACCCGTAAATGGTTGGATTCGTCTTTTTTGCGAACTCTCAAACTTATATAGTAGTTCGCTCCTGGCAAGGTTTCGATCTCGGAGCCAGTTTCTTTCTCGAAGTTGACGAAATTGTGTGTGTTTAAGGTTATTGAGAATATTCCCATGGAATCTTACCCGTAAATGGTTGGATTCATCGTTTTTGCGAAATTTCATATTTATATAGTAGTCCGTTCCTAGCCAGGTTTCGATCTCGGGGCCATTGTTTTTCTCGAAGTTGACGAATTTGTGTGTGTTTAAGGATTCTGAGAATATTCCCATGGAATCTTACCCGTGAATGGTTGGATTCATCGATTTTGCGAACTGTCAGACTTATATAGTAGTCCGCTCCTGGCCAGGTTTCGATCTCGGAGCCAGTTTCTTTCTCGAAGTTGACGAATATGTGTGTGTTTAAGGTTTCAGAGAATATTCCCAGGGAATCTTACCCGTAAATGGTTGGATTCATCGTTTTTGCGAACTTTCAAACTTATAGTAGTCCGCTCTTGGCCAGGTTTCGATCTAGGAGCCAAGTGACAAATCTGTGTGTGTTTAATGTTTCTGAGAATATTCCGATGTAATCTTACCCTTAAATGGTTGGATTCATCGTTTTTATGGACTCTCATACTTATAGTAGTCCGCTCCTGGCCAGGTTTCGATCTCGGAGCCAGTTTCTTTCTCAAAGTTGACGAATTTGTGTGTGTTTAAGGTTTCTGAGAATATTCCCATGGAATCTTACCCGTAAATGGTTGGATTCATCTTTTTTGTGAACTCTCAAACTTATATAGTAGTCCGCTCCTGGCCAGGTTTCGATCTCGGAGCCAGTTTCTTTCTCGAAGTTGACGAAATTGTGTGTGTTTAAGGTTTCTGAGAAAATTACGATGGAATCTTACCCGTAAATGGTTGGATTCACTCTCATACTTATAGTAGTCCGCTCCTGGACAGGTTTCGATCTCGGAGCCAGTTTCTTTCTTGAAGTTGACGAATTTTTTTGTGTTTAAGGTTTCGGAGAATATTCCCATGGAATCCTACCCGTAAATGGTTGGATTCATCGTTTTTGCGAACTTTCAGACTTATATAGTAGTTCGCTTCGGACAGAAGATATTTCACGGGAAGAAGAGCCCGACTCTCCAAAGTGGATGGTGATATTGAGATTTCTCTCTACATGCCCTACTCATTGGTGAAACAATTAGAATCCCTGGGTTGCTTAAAAAACATTCTATTTCTATTCTCATTGATACAGGTAGTACTCACAGTTTTATTGACTCATCTCTGGCTCACAAATTATACTGCAATGTACATCCTACTTCTCAGATGGCTGTCATTGTGGCTAATGGAGACCAAACAGTCAGTTCCGGCATTTGCAAGTCATTAAACTGGTTCATACAAGGTCATTCCTTCTCTGCAGATTTGAGATTGCTACCTTTAGATGGCTATGATATAGTACTGGGTGCTTACTGGATCAGACTTTTGGGTAATATGCTCTTCAATTTTAATACCTTGACAATTTCATTCACATATCAGGACACTGAAAGTACTCTTACTGGTATTTCTAACTCTCCACTTCTTAAGCCTATCAATAACAAAGAGGTCCATAAGTTCTTTCAAAAAAAATCACATGGAATTTGCGCACAATTATCCTCCATTTCTGATGCACCCTCTCCATTGCCACCTCCACCTGAAATTACAACTTTATTATAAGACTTTTTTATAAGACTTTCATGATGTTTTTGATGAACCTTCAGCACTGCCACCTTATAGGAGCCTTGACCACACTATTCCTCTCAAACCCAATTCCACTCCAGTTAACCAAAGGCCTTATAAGTGCCCTTATGTTCAAAAATCTGTCATCGAAGACTTGATACAGGAACTGTTACATCAAGGCATCATTCATCCAAGCCATAATCCATTTGCCTCTCCCATTTTATTGGTCAAGAAAAAGGACAATAGCTGGACATTTTGTGTTGATTATGGAAGATTAAATGATATCTCTTTTAAGGATAAATTTCCCATTCCTATAATTGATGAACTTTTGGATGAGATACATGGTGCTGCAGTCTTCATTAAGATTGATCTCAGGTCAGGGTACCACCAAATCAGACTTTTTCCACCAGATATACCAAAAACAACTTTTAGATCTCATTTAGGCCATTATGAATTTCTTTTCATGCCATTTGGCCTCACTAATGCCTTGCCACCTTTCATGCACTAATGAATGATATCTTCAAACCATTTTTGAGAAAATTTGTTTTGGTCTTCTTCGATGATATTCTTGTTTATAGCCCTGACATGGCAACTCACATTGAACACCTCCAACAAGTTCTTTCTGTGTTGAGACAACACCAGTTACATGCTAAACTCTCTAAGTGCTATTTTGCACAAACTGAATTGGAATATTTGGGCCACATCATCACAACTCAAGGGGTTGTAGCTGATCCTTCCAAGATACATTGTATGACTTCTTGGCCAATTTCTAAAACCATCAAGGAGCTGAGAGGATTTCTAGGTCTCACTGGTTACTATAGGAAGTTTGTTAAAGGCTATGGGACTATCAGCAATCCCTTAACAGAATTGTTGAAGAAAAATGCTTTCTTATGGTCTGATGCTGCTACTGATGCTTTCAATCAAGTCAAGATGGCAATGACTACTACTCATGTCTTAGCACTTCCAGATTTCTCAAAAAACTTCATCTTAAAAACAAATGCTTGTGATACTGGCATTGGTGCTGTTTTAATGCAAGATGGAAGACCAATTGCCTTCCACAACAAACCATTAGTCCCCAAAGCTGTGGGATTATCCACTTATGAGAAGGAGTTAATGACAGTAGGTTCAGCTGTCATAAAATGAAGGCACTATCTACAAGGGCATCATTTCACCATCAAAACTTATCATGAGAGCATCAAGTTCTTCTTAGAACAAAAGATTATTACAGGGTTGAAACAAAAGTGGTTGATGAAGTTATTGGGATTTAATTATGACATCCAATACAAAAGAGGGTGCTGAAAATAAAGTTGTTGATGCTTTATCAAGGAGAGCACACCCTACTACTGCCTTCCAAGCCATCACACTTTCCAAGCCTGTCTGGATGCAAGAGATTGCCAATAACTATGAAACTGATACAAAGGCTCAACAACTGATTTCTCAACTACTGGTTCTCCTTCTACTACACCTAATTTTTCCTACCAGCAAGAGATCCTCAAGTACAAGTCCAAGCTATATATTGGTACTGGTAACAATGTAAGGTCTTCCATCTTATCTTCATTACATTCCTCAGCCATTGCTGGCCATTCTGGTATTCAGGAAACTTATAACAGGGCCAAACTTCATTTTTACTGGCCAAAAATGCAACAAGACATCATCTCTTTGGTAACCTCTTGTGATGTTTGTCAGAGTAAGCATGAAAACACTTTCCTTGTTGGTCTTCTATAGCCACTTCCTATCCATGATCAAGCCTCGCAACATATCTCAATGGATTTCATTGAAGGCCTTCCCAAGAGTGAGCACAAAGATGTTATCTTGGTGATGGTTGATCGGTTAACAAAATACATTCATTTCATTGGACTTCAGCACCCCTATACTGCAGTTATTGTGGCCAAATATTTCTTATATTACATTTCAAGTTGCATGGTTTAACCTCCTCCATTACCTTTGAAAGGGACAAGGTCTTCCCAAGTAATTTCTGGCAAGATCTTTTTCATCACCTTGGAACCAGCCTCAAACTTAGTACTTCCTATCATCCTCAGACTGATGGTCAGACAGAGAGAGTTAATACATGTTTAGAAAATTATTTGAGGTGCATGACAGGATTTCAACCTAAGAAATGGTTCAGCTGGCCGGGCACTTGCAGAATGGTGGTACAATATTAGTTATCATACTAGCATTAAAATGTCTCCTTTCAAAGCTCTGTATGGATATGATGCACCGCACTTAGCCTTCCCAACTACTGTAACTACCTCTGTTGCTGCAGTTGAGGAGTATCTTGCTCACCGAAATGTTATGCTTGACATACTCAAGGACTCACTGTCTGTTGCTTAGGCTAGAATGAAGTTCTTTGCAGATCAGAAGAGAACTGAAAGATCTTTTAAAGTGGGTGACATGGTCTACCTCAAGCTCCAGCCCTACATACAAGCATATGTTGCCTTGAGAAAGAATTTCAAACTATCAGCTAAGTACTATGGCCCCTTTCCTATTCTTGCCAAAGTGGGTAACCTAGCTTATAAACTGCAACTACCACCAGAAGCTAGAGTGCAGCCTGTCTTTCATGTATCACAACTCAAATTGAAGATTGGCTCTGCTCATGTACCATCTCCTACACTTCCATTAGTGGACCATGCATGCCAAATCATCATCACTCATATCTCAGTTTTGGGCTACAGAACTACTACAAGAGGAGATCACAATGTTCAGAAAGCTCTCATTCACTGGTCCAATGCTACTGCTGAAGAAGCTACATGGGAGGATACTTGTACAATTCAAGCTCACTTTTCAGCTTTTTTCCTTGAGGACAATGACAATTTGGAGGGGTAGACAGTGTCATGTGGTTGTCCTGTAGGAGGGGTGTATTTAGCTAAACTCTGAGTGACTTTATAATTTCTATCTTCTCTTTATTGTAGCCGCTAGGATCCAACCACGTGTTGAGTTAGGATTGCTCTTTCCTGATTAGGGCGCTTAGCCTATTAATGTTGTAGGGAAGGCGGCTGCGTTTTGTTTATCCAGATATTTTTTTATTCAAAAACTTAGGTTCTCAGTTTGGTTTCGAATCGAGTTACTATTTCCAGGTCTTTTGATTATTTCAATTTGTTAATTATGAAAGACCACAACGTAAGGGTCGGATTTGTCGAGTATATCCTAGGGCCACGGTGATAATTAATCTTAATAGTCCTGGCCTAAAAGTAATCTTAGCCGTCTTTTGTCCATTATAGACACCACCTTCCCTTAGAACATTGATATATGTATTGATAGGTTTTGAAGGTTCTTTTGGAAAAATAAAAACATTACCAAACCCAACCTAAAACCAGTCAGAAATTTCGGCAAATAGCGTTGGCCGTAACGTGCACCCCGGTTTTGGAGGGGTGCACAAATTTGGACTCCAACTATGATACTAATTGATTAATTGGAGGGGTGCACAAATTTGGACTCCAACTATGATACTAATTGATTAATTTAACCGGGGTGCACAAATTTGGACTCTAACTATGATACTAATTGATTAATTTAACTTTAGGTGCTGAGTTATTTTTAAGACAAAAATACCCCTGTCATCGAATCAGCTAATATTCCTTAAAGCAACCAGGTATTCCAAGTAATTTAGAAAACACCAGAGGATATCTTCGTCATCCAAATTTTACTCTCGCTAAATTCTCCCCCCAAATCCCAGTCACTAACCACACAGATTGGAAAAAAAAACCCAAACATTATTTTCTTCTCCCCCCAAAATCCCCACAGTCGAAAACCCTAAGAAACCAATTCAGATGTTCTTCGTTCTTCAATAGAAGATTCAATTCACCACCAGAACAAGTAAGATTCTCAACTAATTTATAATTGTTTTCATGATTTCGTTTAATTTCATTTTGTTAGAGAATGTATGCGATTCCAAAACCTAATTAGAGTGTGTTGATGAATTAGGGATTGAAATTTTAGATGTATAATCAAGGAAAATTTAGTAGTTCTTCTCATTTCAGACCTAATAATCCACAGCAAAGCTCTATGCAACCTCCTCCTCCTCCTTCACATCAAGGTGGTGGTGGTGCTCCACCACAACCACCACCACCACCTCTACAACCACCTCAGTTTCCATCAGCTCCAGCACCTCTTGCAGTTCAACATGGAGGTCCTATGTATTACCACGGTCCACCTTTTCCTCCTAGGTTGGCGTCAATACCATCTTCTCATGGGCAAATGTTGTATAACACAGCCACACAGTTTCATCCTCCTCCTCCACCACAGTATGGCCAGTTTTTGCCACCACCACCACCACTACCATCTTCTGGTTTTGTTCCGGTTTCTTCTTCTTATGTACATTCTTCATATGAAAATCCTTTCGAGACTGTGTCTCTTCCACCGCCAAGCTTACCACCACCACAACCGCCACTACCACGTGATTCTACTTCAAATGTTTTAGCTAGTTCTTCTGTTAGTTCAGACGGTCGAAATGCTGAAGATGGAAATAGATGTGTCAAGGGAGAAACAGGGAAAGACTCAGAAGTAAATGGATTTCTACCTGCTCCTCCACGGAAGCCAGCTGAACAGGAGATTGTTCACAAAATTGAACTTTTGTGTCGTTATATTGCTAAGAATGGGCCTGCATTTGAAGAGAAGGCTCGTGAGAACGGAAGTGGGAATCCAGAATATGCTTTCTTATTTGGTGGTGAGCCTGGAAGTGAAGCTGCAATTGCTCACGAGTATTTTCAGTGGATGAAAAGTAAATGTTGTATGAATTTGCAATTGGATAAACTGCCTGAAAAGATTATTTCATTGCCTGCGCCTTTAGAAATTGAAGATGCATCTCATTCAGCTCAAGATTCTGACATGGAGATGGAAGGTTAGTCCTGTAGCTCATGTTCATTAATTGATTTGCTGGAATCTAGTAAAAGAAAATTCTTTCAATTAATCTATCTTTCGTTGTGTAATTAGTAATCTTCTATTATCAAGTCTGCAGCTGCAATTATACCATAATTTGTGAAAGATTTGAAGTTCGTGTATACTTTTGTGCTGGTTTCCTGAGTCATTATATGCACTCTGTAGTAGTTTTAATGGTGCAATTTCACGAATACGTAATAAGGCAATTCATAGACGAATGCTTCTATAGAATCAGTTGGTGATGTATTAAACTAGTTGTTAGGTGCATAATTTGATGTCTTGGGAGGTACCTTTAGTATCATGTATGATGAAATGATTGGGTTCATGAGTTGGGTAAAATATTTTGTCAACTATCTTTTGTTGTTACATCATGTGGGTCCTCTTATCTATATTCCTGGTTGTGTAAGTTCCTGTGATTCTCGAAATAAACTCACAGCCAGGGTTAATCGTTTTTTGTAAAATCCTTCTGATACAACAAGGTGTCTGAATGTCATATTCATGGACAATTTGAATGTGTAGTTCTATTATGTACACTAATGCAGTTCCAGTCTCGGATTTCTTGTTTAGCGCTTTAAGTATATTCTGATAGAAGTACCATCGATTGATGCTTGCTGTAACTGCATCAAATAAAGATACTAAACTGAGTTCCATCCTTTGTAGTTTCACACAGTTACTCTTTTATTACTAGAACTGATTTTATTTTTTCCTAAATGTTTCTAGATGATATGAATCAGTCTGACAAAGATCAAGGGGTTTCTGACTCAGTTGAAGGGCTAAAAGAGCATGTTTTCAAGAGTAACGAGGTCTCATTTGTGAAAGAACAATCGCCTGAACATCCGCATTTGATATTCTCACCATCAGTGAATACTACATCTGGACTTCTACCTGGTTCGAAAGCTTCAGTAGTTGCTGCAGATAAAAAAGGTTCACATTGTTTGGCCTTATTTTCTAGTTTCACTTTTGTCCTGCGAAATTTATAACATGTGTTAGTTGGAAGACTCGTAGCTTCATTTTCAGATTCACTAGCACATACTTTAGCATGCGTAGATACTTTGACGGTCATTACTGGAGTCGCACTTGTGGACCTTGAAAGTCGTAACATAAAAAAATTGCACTCAGAAGCGCATCTAAAGCTATGATACTTCATAGCAGTATTAGACTAGTGCATGGCAGTGCAGTTTCTATCCAAATTCTTCTATTCATTGGAAGGCAAAAATCATTATTTCACTTAAATAGCGCTTTTAAGACTAAGTTTATATGGATCAATCATTCAGATGGTTACTGAATGCCAAAAACCGAAAACTATTAAGTTTATAACATGTGGATGTGAAACCATAGTTGTGAGCAAAAGCCAAAATGTTTAGAATTCACACTTATTAAATGACCACCCTCTCTTCTTCTTTTATTCTCTATTTTCATTTTATCAGAACGATTATCTCCCTATGCTTGGGAATTAGCCTAGATTGGGTTAGCAGTATAGCTGTACTTGAATATTTGAATGTTATAATTTTATTCAAAAATTATGATAAGATATAACAACATTGTTGATTTGATAGTCTTGAAAGTTTGAATGTCTGATACAAAGGTCAGTTTTCAGTATTCACTGGTCAGGGCTTTGATCTTCACAAAGTTGTCCTTTATCGGACATGGATCCACATGCTTTATTACCTAGTTCACTACTTGCTTGACCTCTTGTTTGAATAGCCTCGATTAACTGTAATGTACTTTGTTGGTTAAATTGGTCAACTATTCCCGATCTTTATGACCAGCAATCGGTTTTGTCATCAATGCTTGATTCATTCTCAGGTCTTCGTTCAAAATATTTTTACTACCATGCATAACAGCTTTAGTTGTTTGTTGAAGGTGTTATTTTGTAACTCGTATAAAACAAGCTCCATTTATCACATATATGTAAAGAACTTAGCTTTGGTTTACATTTTGAAACTCACTCGCTAGAATTGTCCCAGAACAACATGAATGTGTGCTTGAAAGACCATCTACCGAAGATGATAGCTCAGCTTCAGGAGGCCTCAGGTACACTTATCAAAAGCGGAAGCGGGTCGTTCCTCTCACTGGCCTGGCCAGCGTTCCACATGCTGATGGTTGCGTCAGTGGTGAGGAGGCTTCAGGTGCACTTATCAAAATCCAGAGCCCATTATTCAGACGGTTTCAAGAGTACGCGTCTGATGACTCTGCAGAAGATAATAACGGTATGCCTTATGAAGACATGAGTCCTGTAATGGTTTCACCATCAGTCACGGCAAGTAAAACAAGTTCACATGAAGATGAAATGACCATACTGTACGCAGATGTAGGCTGTGAAAATATTTCTGCAAAGGAAGAGGTGATTATGCCATCTGCAGAGTCAGGTTCCATACACCCTATTGATCCTCGCTCTAGGAAGCCAAATACTTCACAAGATTTACTTGAAGTTATTGAGGCAAGTGAAATGGCTAATGATTCTTTAGACACAACTGTCAAACTTCAGGATAATTATAGTGGAGATCAAACATCCTGTAGTTTGACGTTCAAGGATGACATCCAAGGTGATGCTGGTATTGGTGGCCATAGTGATAGGCTTCGGAAACGAAGTACAGAAAAGCGTCTCACCTCAAAGAAAGTTGATCAGTTTGGGAGATTGGTTAGAGAAGACGCGAGTGAAAGTGATTCTGATGGTGCACGCTATACCAGGAGGCGTGCTAGGAGAGGTAGAAGCCGGAGTAGGAGTAGGAGTAGGAGCAGGAACAGGAGCAGGAGCAGGAGCAAGAGTAGGAGCAGGAGCAGAAGCCGAAGTCGTTCCCCTCATAGTAGACGGAGAAGAAAAAGTCGCAGCCCACGGAGGAGAAAGGATAGGAGAAACCGATCTCGCAGGTATAACTTACCATAGATTTGAGTACTATTTCTGTTGGTTGATTTACTGTTTGAAGCTCAAATTACTAGGGTTTTGTCTAATTTATTTTTCCTGCAAGCTATCACTGTGTAGCCTTCTGTTCTGTTATTTCTTAAGCTTTACAAATGGCTGTTTTCTGAAGCTGTTGGTATGTTTCAGCTGGACTCCAAAGAGACAAAGAAGCAGGAGCAGATCACCTAATTTTAGGCATAAAGGTGAAAATGTTCGTGAGAAAAGGCAGGATAATAGGGGTCAGATTCCAGACTGCATGGATTTCCTTCGAGGAAGATGCTTCCGTGGAGTATCTTGTAAGTATCTACATCACACTTTAACAAGTGGTGATCCAGTTAAAGATAATAAGAGCAGATATCAAGAGTATCTCGAGCCTCCACAGGGTCCAAAAAACAGTGATATCAATGGAGTTTCACAAATAGTTATGAACACAAACGTGGGCAACACAAATCCACTATCACAAGTTTCAGTAGAACATGGCACCTCTTTAAAGGAGGAATTCAAGAACCAAGAGATGTTACCCTATAGCAGCGTTGATATGAGAAAAGATTGTCGTTTGAGTGTGAATAAAAATTTGGGTTCTGTAATGGATGATGGAAGACGAGTTACTTTAAGTGGATCTGTTCAGTCAGCTGCTGGAGTAAACCTATCTGACTCTGAGGCTGCAATTACTGGAGTGATAGTACAACAAGCTCCGCAGGAAGAGCTTGGTGTTCAACTTAAAGAGAATGAGATTTGCAGGCAACCGCTGGAGACTCTGCCATCTGAGGTCTTACCAGTGCAATTAAAAGTTGTGCCAGAAGCCCAACATTTGACTGGTGTAGTTTCTCAGAATGAGCCTTCCTCACTTCCAAATAATGTTCAACCGCCCCAAACTAATATTCCCAGTTCTCAGAGTTCCCTAGTGGATGTCTCAGTTCTCTCTACTCAGCTTATTTCCCAACCTTTTTGTGGTCATCCATCTAACCCATATCCGATCCCAACTTCTATGAGCCAGACACAGGTGCATCAGGTTACTGCAACTTCCTCGTTCCCACTTCAGAACGTTGCGCCTCAACCTACTGATTCTATAGAATTCCACAATTTTCCACCATCAGGTTTCCACTCTTATGCTTCCTCACTACCCCGCCCCCCTGCTTTTCCTCAAGATGTTAATGCGGCATACATGTCAATGCCACCTACCGCAAACATTCATGGTCAGCTAGCCCCAATGGAGAGGCTTCCTCTTTATCAGGCTCCATTTCAGGACCAACATTCTCAATACCCAGTTCCACCACAACAGACTTGGGCGCCCTTGCCTCCAGCTTCAAATTCTGCCTTCCAGAATCCTGCTTTTCATCTACAGTTTTTACAGCAACCCATGCAGCCAGGGAATGAGTTCTTTCGGCCAGTAATGAGGCCTTACTCGCATGAAGTGCCTTATAACAATATGTCTCAGTTATCTGTTGCTGGCACATCCAAATTGCACCACAATCCATATGCATCTACTTTCGAACAAACTCCTGGAAACTCCAGATTTAGTTCAGTTCTTAGGCAAGATATGGAGCCCAACTACAGAAGTAACAATGATTCACTTGGTTCAAATGCATCAATAAGTGGGCAAGGCATTGGTGCCTTTGATTCTAAATTGACTGATTTACCCTTGGATTCTAGTAGATCTGGAGGCCAAGTCCTGGGGAACGAGAATCTGCCATTGTTTGAGAGTGTTGAGTCCTCTTCAACTACACTTGGAAAACTAGGAAATACTGGTAGGCAGGCTGTCGAGGGTGCAAGTGCTGCAAATATGTCTCCTGGAGATGGCGAGTTTGGTGATACAGCAATACATGCAGAGGTTGGTGCCGTGGTAAATGGGAGCCCTCACCTTGCAGAAGAAGGGAATTGGAGCCCAGAGAATCCAGCTGATGCAGGAAACACTGCATCTGGTGATGATGAGATTGGTCAGGTTGAAACATCAGGGAAGAGCAAGAAGAGCAAGGATTCCCGATCAATGAAACATTTTAGGGCTGCTCTTGCGGATTTTGTAAAAGAAGTTCTAAAGCCATCATGGCGCCAGGGTAACATGAGCAAGGAGGCATTCAAGACAATTGTCAAGAAAACTGTAGATAAGGTATCAGGAGCTATGAAAAAGCACCAGATTCCAAAGTCACAGGCAAAAATAAATCAATATGTGGAGTCTTCACAGCGGAAATTGACAAAACTTGTGATGGTACATGTTCTCACACACTAATCTTTTTCGTTTACCAAAAGATTTTTTGTGCAACTTATGTTACTCGCGCAACCTCTGAAGGCCTTTGTTTGTCAAATTTATGCAAAAGGCTGGAACACTGTAGTCGTTAAAATCTTGCTAATTTAGAATTTTGCTAAAAAGCTGATAGTATTTCAGCTTTTAACATGCTCCTCTTTCTACATGTTTCTGCTCCTTGTCCATTCCCTGTAACTTGTCACAGGGTTAACCTCATTATAATTTGAGCAAGCAATCTTATAAGACAGTTTTCTGTATAAAGTAGTTTGCTTAAACCATTTGTTACTCATCTTTGTTTTGCAGGGTTACGTGGATAAGTATGTCAAAGTATGAAGGGTTTGAGGTGCTTTTGACAATCTTTTACGCTCCTTCATCAAAGTGTGGAAGTGTTTGAAGAAGACATGTGGTTTGAGGAGTAAGTACTTTCCTAAATATATCCTCATTGTATTATCCAAACTGGATTCTTAAGTCCAGATATATGGAAGATTCATGATGGATCTTAAAATTAATATTTGAAAGTGGAGTGTTGCGTAGCTGATAGTAAATTGCAGTATGATTCTTCTACTCACAGTGGTTTTGAAAATGCTTCGTAGAGACCTTTTAGACAATGCTAGATAGTGGAAAAAGAATATTTTTTATAGTCTATTTCCTGCTGATACTGTATTAGCATATACCATTCGTAAAAAAGATTTTGCCTAGAAACGATGTTTTGCTTAAGACGGCATGTTCCACAGGATGGCAGTCTTACAGTTAATCAGCGACTCAGTGCATCTTTTCTTAAGTTTGGTACCATTATTATAGTAAAGTCGGGGGTCTTTATGATGCTATCCGTAGGACACAGTTTGTTTGGAAATCCACCCTGTTAAAAAATGTTAAATTGTGTAGCCTTGTTAGCTCACTTGGTTTGTTTATACTGTTTTAGCAAACCTCAACAAATTTAATAAAGCCCTTTCCGTGAAAAAAAAAAAATGTTAAATTGTGTAAAAATTGGACTAATCGTCACTGTATTTGAGTGAAGATCGTAACATAACTCTAAGAGACAATGGTTCATATGCAATTGGTAGTATGTTAACTGATGAGTATATCTATATTACAGGAATCGGAGGATGCTCTGTGAGAACCAATGGAGTAACGATAGCAGAGTGCCTTGCTTGGTTGAAAGCTGTAGATGGTGTGCTGGAATCAGGGAGACGGAAGATATTGTGGTGGGGTAAGCAATGGTTGACACACCTGTCAGTTGGAGAAGCAAGGTTATTCGGCAAGAATATAGTAGTAAAATTGATAGTGATGGTAGTATTGTGAATGTTGCTCATGGGTACATAAGTAGAAATTGTATTTACTTGATATACTATGTTGCTGTGCAAGGTATAACTCTACACATAGAAGAAACAAATATAATAGGAGTTGTCTTATTTGGTTGAGGGTATTTTGTGAGAAAATAGAATTGTTTAGCTCTGACTTGATTGTGTCTGTTCAAGTGGTATTGTGATTTTGTTGGCACAGAAACTAGCCAACCTTTGAGAGGGAACCAACTTATATTTGTAAAGACGAAGGCAGTTGAAAAGCTTGAGCAAAAAAGAAAGCAATCTTGTGAAATTGTTGTGTACTTCGTATTTTATCTTTTGTTATTTTTCCCTTTCATTTCTATTGCAGGGTTCAATGTTTTTGGGTATTTATATGTAGCTCGACTGATAGACGCACACAGTATTTTGTCATTCCAAATTAGAAATGTACCTTCACAATTCCGTTGAATTTCAGGGTACGTGTCACATTGATGGCAACTGGATTGGGTAATATCCCAATTGGCGGACCCAGGGAACCATTGAAGTACCGACGTAGGGTGATATAGGTTTCTTGTTTTTCGAGCCCATTTTATTTTAAAATAAATTGTATAATTTGTAGGAGAAAATGAGGGTTTAATCAAAAGAAAGAGGGTTCTCAATTCCTTGAAAAGACATCATTTCAATCAATGGAGCCGAAAGAAAAAAGAATTAGAGAATGATCAAAACCTTAAACAAGTCTGTGATGATGGAGGATTAGAAGATATGGTTTTTTCTTTAAAACAAGTTAAACTAACTGACTACTGTGGTGAGTTCTCTTAGCATCTGTGATTACAAGTTAGATTAAGGTCTTTTAGGAGAGTTTGCTTAAAATTTGTGTTCGTTCATTGTTGCCTTGTCTTAAAATGAAAAATTTGTTTATTTGCCCTAATATTTTTTTTTCTATTGGATGGATCCATTACAACATCGATTAATGTCGTTTCTTCTTTTTCTATTGCATCTGTGAAGTACTGTTTGTGCTATGTATTTTGTTTGTTAGTTAATCATATGGAAGAAATAAGAGTATGGAATCTACTTACACAGAGATTTACAAGGATTTGCTTGTCTTTGATTAAGAAAAAGTAAATTTTAGGACACTTGTAACATTATATAGAAATAAGGGGAAATTACCAACTAGAAAAAAAAGGATAATTTAGAAAGGCGGATCAGAGAAGCTGAGTGCACATGAGCTCGATTGCAGCAATTGGATTGGGTAATATCCCAATTGGCGGACCCCAGTGAACTACCACTTAGGTGATATAGGTTTTTCGTTTTCCGAGCCCATTTTATTTTAAAATAAATTGTATCATTTGTAGGAGAGAAAGATAGTTTATTTAATCAAAGAAAAAGGGTTTTTAATTCCTTAAAGAGAGAAAAAGGAAGGAAGAAAATGGGATTTAGTATGGTATCATTTCAATCAATGGAGCCGAAACAAGATGAATTAAAGAATGATCAAAACCTTAAACAAGTCTGTGACGATGGAGGATCAGAAGCTATGGTTTCTTCTTCAAAAGATGCTAAACCAACTGACTACTGTGGTTAGTTCTCTTAGCATATGTGATTATAGGTTAGATTGAGGTCTTTTAGGAGAGTTTGCTTAAAATCTTTGTTTGTTAATTGTTGCCTTGTCTTAATATGACGAATATGTTTATTTTCCCTAATTTTTTTTTTCCTATCGGATGGATCCACTACAACATTGATTAATGTCATTTCTTCTTCTTTTATTGCGTCTGTGAAGTACTGTTTGTGCTATGTATTATGTTTTTTAGTCAATCTTATGGAAGAAATAAGAATATAGGATCTACTTACATAGAGATTTTCAGGATTTGCTTGTCTTTGATCAAGAAAAAATAAATTTTAGATGATAGGGAGAGAAGGGGAAATTGCCAACTAGAAAGAAAGGAAAATTTAGAAAGGCGGATCAGAGAAGCTGAGTGCACATGAGCTCGATTGCAGCTATTGGATTGGTAATATCCTAACTGGCGGACCCCGGATGAACTATTGAAGCACCGCCACGTAGGTGATATAGGTTTCTCGTTTTCCGAGCCCATTTTATTTTAAAACAAATTGTATCATTTGTAGGAGAGAAAGAGGGTTTAATTAAAAGAAAGATGGTTTTCAGTTCCTTAAAGAAAGAAAAAAGAAGGAAAAAAGTGGATTTCAATATATTATCATTTCAATCAATAGAGCCTAAAGAAGAAGAATTGAAGAATGATCAAAACCTTAAATAAGTCTATATCGATGGAGGATCCAAAACTATGGTTTCTTCTTCAAAAGATGCTAAACCAACTGACTACTGTGGTGAGTTCTCTTAGCATATGTATTATAAGTTAGATTAAGGTATTTTAGGAGAGTTTGCTTAAAATCCGTGTTCGTTCATTGTTGCCTTGTCTTAATATGACGAATTTTTTTATTTGCCTAATTTTTTTTTCTATTGGATGGATCCACTACAACATCGATTAATGTCGTTTCTTCTTCTTCTATTGTATCTGTAAATTACTGTTTGTGCTATGTATTTTGTTTGTTAGTCAATCATGTGTAAGAAATAGGAATATGAGATCTACTTACATAGAGATTTATAGGATTTGCTTGTCTTTGATTAAGAAAAAGTAAATTTTAAGACACGTGTCACATTGATAGGGAAGGAAGGGGAAATTCTCACTAGAAAAAAAAAGGATAATCTAGAAACGCGGATCAGAGTAGCTGAGTGCACATGAGCTCGATTGCAACAATTGGATTGGGTAATATCCCAACTGGCGGACCCCAGTGAACCACTGAAGCACCGCCACATAGGGTGATATAGGTTTCTCGTTTTCCGAGCCCATTTTATTTTAAAATAAATTTTATCATTTGTAGGAGAGAAGGAGGGTTTAATCAAAAGAAAGAGGGTTTTCAGTTCCTTGAAGAGAGAAAAAGGAAGGAAGAAAAAGGGTTTCAGTATCATTTCAATTAATTGAGCCGAAAAAAAGAAGAATTGGAGAATGATCAAAATATTAAACAACTCTTTGAAGATGGAGGATCAGAAGCTATGGTTTCTTCTTCAAAAGATGCTAAACTAGCTGACTACTGTGGCGAGTTCTCTTAGCTTCCGTGATTATAAGTTAGATTGAGGTCTTTTAGGAGAGTTTGCTTAAAATCTGTGTTCGTTCATTTTTTTTTCATGTCTTAATATGACGAATTTGTTTATTTGCCCTATTATTTTTTTCTATTGGATGGATCCACTACAACATCGATTAATATCGTTTCTTCTACTTCTATTGCATCTGTGAAGTATGTTTGTTCTATGTATTTTGTTTGTTAGTCAATCCTATGGAAAAAATCGGAATATGGGATCTGCTTACAATGAGATTTACAGAATTTTCTTGTCTTTGATTAAGAAAAAGTAAATTTTAGGACACGTGTCACATTGATAGGGAGAGAAGGGGAAATTTCCAACTAGAAAAAAAAAGGATAATTTAAAAAAACGGATTAGAGAAGCTAGTTGAGTGCACATGAACTCGATTGCAGCAACCGTATTAGGTAATATCCCAAGTGGCGGACCGCATTGAACTATTGAAGCACCGCCAGGTAGGGTGACATAGGTTTCTCGTTTTTCGAGGCCATTTTATTTTAAAATAAATTGTATCATTTGTAGGAGAGAAGGAAGGTTTAATCAAAAGAAAAAGGGTTTTCAGTTCCTTGAAGAGAGGAAAATGAAGGAAGTAAAAGGGCTTTAGTATGGTATCATTTCAATCAATAGAGCTGAAAGAAGAAGAATTAGAGAATGATCAAAACCTTAAACAAGTCTGTGACGATGGAGGTTCAGATGCTAAACGAACTGACTACTTTGGTGAGTTCTCTTAGCATCTGTGATTATAAGTTAGATTGAGGTCTTTTAGGGGAGTTTGCTTAAAATCTTTGTTCGTTCATTGTTGCCTTGTCTTAATATGAAGAATTTGTGTATTTGCCCTAGTTTTTTCCCCTATTGGATGGATCCACTACAACATCGATTAATGTCGTTTCTTCTTATTCTTCTATTGCATCTGTGCATCATAAGTACTATTTGTGCTATGTATTTTGTTTGTTATTCAATCCTATGGAAGAAATAGGATTAAGAAAAAGTTAATTTTAGGACACGATTTGCTTGTCTTTGATTAGGTAAAAACTTAATTTTAGGACACGTGTCACATTGAAAAAAAAGGATAATTTAGAAAAAAAGGATAATTATAAAGGAGGAAGTTGAGTGCACATGAGCTCGATTACAGCAACTGCATTGGGTAATATCCCAATTAGCGGATCCCAGTGAACCATTGAAGTACTGCCACATAGGGTGTTATAGGTTTCTCGTTTTCCGAGCCCATTTTAATTTAAAATAAATTGTATCATTTGTAGGAGAGAAGGAGGTTTTAATCAAAAGAAAGAGGGTTTTCAGTTCCTTGAATAGAGGAAAAGAAAAGAAGAAAAAGGGTTTCAGTATGGTATCATTTCAATCAATGTAACTGAAAGAAGAAGAATTAGAGAATGATCAAAACCTTAACCAACTCTATGACGATGGAGGATCAGAATCTATGGTTTCTTGTTCAAAAGATGCTAAACAAAGTGACTACTTTGGTGAGTTCTCTTAGTATCCTTGATTATAAGTTAGATTGAGGTCTTTTAGGAGAGTTTGCTTAAAATATGTGTTCGTTCATTTTTTCCTTGTCTTAATATGACGAATTTGTTTATTTGCCCTAATTTTTTTCCCCTATTGGATGGATCCACTACAACATCGATTAACATTGTTTATTATTCTTCTATTGCATCTGTGAAGTACTGTTTGTGCTATGTATTTTGTTTGTTAATCAATCCTATGGAAGAAATAGGAATATGGGATCTACTTACATAGAGATTTACAAGATTTTCTTGTCTTTGATTAAGAAAAAGTAAATTTTAGGACACGTGTCACATTGATAGGGAGAGAAGGGGAAATTGCCAATTAGAAAAAAAAGGATAATTTAGAAAGGCGGATTAGAGAAGCTAGATGAGTGCACATGAGCTCGATTGCAACAACTGGATTAGTTAATATCTCAACTATCGGACCCTAGTGAACTATTGAAGCACCGCCAGGTAGGGTGATCTAGGTTTCTTGTTTTCCAAGCCCATTTTATTTTAAAATAAATTGTATCATTTGTAGGAGAGAATGAGGGTTTAATCAAAAGAAAGAGGGTTTTTAGTTCCTTGAAGAGAGGAAAAGGAATGAGGAAAAAAGGCTTCAGTATCATTTCAATCAATGGAACCGAAAGAAGAAGAATTAGAGAATGATCAAAACCTTGTAACGATGGAAGATCAGATGCTAAGCGAACTGACTACTTTGGTGAGTTCTCTTAGCATATGTGATTATAAGTTCGATTAAGGTTTTTTAGGGGAGTTTGCTTAAAATCTGTGTTCGTTCATTGTTTCCTTGTCTTAATATGACAAATTTCTTTATTTGCCCTAAATTTTTTTCCCTATTGGATGGATCCACTACAACATCGATTAATGTCGTTTCGTCTTCTTCTATTGCATCTGTGAAGTACTATTTGTGCTATGTATTCTGTTTGTTAGTCAATCCTATGGAAGAAATATGAGTATGGGATATACTTACATAGAGATTAACAGGATTTGCTTGTCTTTGATTAAGAAAAAGTAAATTTTAGGACACGTGTCACATTGATAGGTAGAGAAGGGGAATTGCCAACTAGGAAAAAAAAGGATAATTTAGAAAGGAGGATCAGAGAAGTTGAGTGCACATGTGCTCGATTACCGCAACTGCATTGGGTAATATCCCAATTGGCGGTCCTAATAAACCATTGAAGTACTCTGCCACGTAGGGTGTTATAGGTTTCTTGTTTTCCAAACCCATTTTAATTTAAAATAAATTGTATCATTTTTAGGAGAGAAGGAGGGTTTAACTAAAACAAATAGGGTTTTCAGTTCCTTGAAGAGAGAAAAATGAAGGAAAAAAAAAAGGGTTTCAGTATGGTATCATTTCAATCAATGGAACCGAAAGAAAAAGAATTAGAGAATGATCAAAACCTTAAACAACTTTGTGAAAATGGAGGATCAGAAGCTATGGTTTCTTCTTCAAAAGATGCTAAACCAACTGACTACTGTGGTGAGTTCTCTTAACATCCGTGATTATAAGTTAGATTGAGGTCTTTAAAGAGAGTTTGCTTAAAATATGTGTTCGTTTATTTTTTCCTTGTCTTAATATCTCGAATTTGTTTATTTTCCCTATTTTTTTCTTCTATTGGATGGATCCACTACAACATCGATTAATGTCATTTCTTTTTCTTCTATTGCATCTGTGAAGTACTGTTTGTACAATGTATTCTGTTTGTTAGTCAATCCTATGGAAGAAATAGGATTATGTGATCTACTTACATAGATATTAACATGATTTATTTGTCTTTGATTAAGAAAAAGTAAATTTTAGGACACGTGTCACATTGATAGGTAGAGAAGGGGAGTTGTCAACTAGAAAAAAAATGATAATTTAGAAAGGCGGATCAGAAAAGGTGAGTGCACATGAGAGAGATCGATTGAAGCAACTGGATTGGGTAATATCCCAATTGGCGGTCCCAGTGAACCATTGAAGTACTGCCACGTAGGGTGTTATAGGTTTTTCGTTTTTCGAGCTCATTTTAATTTAAAATAAATTGTATCATTTGTAGGAGAAAATGAGGGTTTAACTAAAACAAATAGGATTTCAGTTCCTTAAAGAGAGAAAAATGAAGGAAGAAAAAGGGTTTCAGTATGGTATCATTTCAATCAATGGAACCGAAAGAAGAAGAATTATAGAATGATCAAAACCTTAAACAAGTTTTTGACGATGGAGGATCAGAAGCTATGGTTTCTTCTTCAAAAGATGCTAAACCAACTGACTACTGTGGTGAGTTATTTTAGCATCCGTGATTATAAGTTAGATTGAGGTCTTTTAAGAGAGTTTACTTAAAATCTGTGTTCGTTTATTTTTTCCTTGTCGTAATATAACGAATTTTTTTATTTGCCCTTTTTTTTCTTTCTATTGGATGGATCCACAACAACATCGATTAATGTCGTTTCTTTTTCTTCTATTGCATCTGTGAAGTACTGTTTGTGCTATGTATTATGTATATTAGTCAATTTTATGGAAGAAATAAGAATATGGGATCTACTTATATAGAGATTTATAGGATTTTCTTGTCTTTGATTAAGAAAAAGTAATTTTAGGACACGTGTCATATTGATAAGGAGAGAAGGGGATATTGCTAACTACAAAAAATAAAGAGGATAATTTAAAAAGGCGGATTAGAAAAGCTAGTTTTGTGCACATGAGCTCGATTGCAGCAACTGGATTAAGTAATATCGCAACTTGTAGACCCTAGTGAGCTATTGAAGAACCGCCAGGTAGGGTGATATAGGTTTCTCGTTTTTCGAGCCCATTTTATTTTAAAATAAATTGTACTATTTGTAGGAGAGAATGAGGGTTTAATCAAAGAAAGAGGGTTTTCAGTTCCTCGAAGAGAGAAAGGGGAAGGAAGAAAAAGGGCTTTAGTATGGTATCATTTCAATCAATGGAGCTGAAAGAAGAAGAATTAGAGAATGATCAAAACCTTAAACAAGTTTGTAACGATGGAGGATCATATGCTAAACGAACTGACTACTTTGGTGAGTTCTCTTAAACGAACTGACTACTTTGGTGAGTTCTCTTACCATCCGTGATTATAAGTTAGATTGAGGTCTTTTAAGAGAGTTTGCTTAAAATCTGTGTTCGTTCATTTTTTTCTTGTCTTAATATGACAAATTTGTTTATTTTCCATAATTTTTTCTTCCTATTGGATGGATCTACTACAACATCGATTAATGTCGTTTATTCTTCTTCTATTGCATCTGTGAAGTACTATTTGTGCTATGTATTCTTTTTGTTAGTCAATCCTATGGAAGAAATAGGAGTATGGGATATACTTACATAGAGCTTAACAAGATTTGCTTGTCTTTGATGAATTTCTCTTTCTTCTCTTTGCTTCTTTCCTTAACATTTTATTTTGTTTACCTATCCCCACGATCTATCTTATCTTCTTTCATCTTCTGTGCCTTTGTCTTTCCCTAGCTACCACGATCTTTCTTCACTGATGTGATGATTATCATTCCTTTGGTCACCTTTTTTTCTTTTATCAAATCTATATAAAACAGCTTATGCATCCAAGTACTAAAATGTAATCACCATTAACATAACCAAATACTTTGTTAATAATCTGGGAATGAATAACAATACCTTATCAACCTCGTTTTTGATGTTCTAAGAAAATTATTGATCACCCATTACTCAATATGACTTCATGTATCTAGAAACCCATAAATCTTGAACATGCAAGAGACTAACCCAAGATGAGCTATTATTAACAAAAAAAAGTTTTTTTTTTTTTTTGAGAATCTAAAAACAGACAAAAACTTGGGAATATATTATAGAATAAAGAGAGCTAGAAGAGTGAAAAGAGATGTTAATCGAAAATTAATATTTGATTTGTTGGTGGATTTTGATTGATAGATATGTCATGTTTGATTCGGTGGATGGTACAATAATGTACTCGGATTGATGGGAAATTTATAATCATGCAATACTGATTATTTATGTTGCTAACATATGTTTAATTAACCAAGGTAGGAAGATGAAACGGATGATTAAGAACTCGAAAAAATCAGACACATGGATAAAAAGATGAGTCATCATATTATTATAGATTTGATAAGAAAGGTAGAACTCTCCACATAGAAGAAAGAAACAAAATAAGGGTTGGTCTTATTTGGTTGAGAGTATTTTGTCAGAGAATAAAACGGACTTTAGTGTGGTTGGGCTGTGATTTTAGTCCTAGAATTGCTTAGCAGTGACTTGATTGGAAGAACAAGCTTACAAAAAAAAAAACTATATATTGTAGTACACTCGGTCTGTGTAATGCACCCAATTACTAGAGTTGAGAGTGCTTCAAGAGTGGGGCTAATACAATTCAAAGAGCCAATGATGGCCTTGGCACGACACGTAGAACCTCGACTCCTTTGCACTGATTTTTCAGTTTATCTAGTGGGGAGTGGGGAGAGCCTCACGAGGTAAAACCCGAAGCTCAATGAAAATTGGTTTCGTTGTGCCTCCACGAGTGGTAGTAAAAATATTAGAAAAAAGTTCCAACTAGGAACAGAAAGAAAAATTGTTATTGGTTTATTGTGTTCTACCCTTAAATCATTTCAATGGAGGAGGAAATTTTAGGTTGTTTAAAGGAGGAAAATGGTACAAAGAAATCAATGGAGGTAGAAGAAGAAGAAGAAATAGTAGTGAAAACATTAAAGGATGATAAAAAGAAACAAGTTTGTGATGAAGCTTCTTCCAAAGAGGCTGAAGAAACTGATCAGTACGGTGGTGAGTCTTTTTGTATGCCAAATTAGATAAAGGTCTTGTCTTTATTAAAATCTATGTAGAAATTTGCCCTTTTTTTTAATTATATCAACTAAAAATACTCGAGTATGCAATCTTATTATGTGATTGGGTTTTCTCTCTACTCTATTATGTTGTTTGTTGTCAACAATTGAAGGGAAGTACTAATTTTATAATTGTCATTGTCATGAATTGAAATTTTAGATCTTGTATGCTCTTTCAGACATGCCAGAGCCACCTAATTTAAAGCTGGACGAGTTGGATTTTCGGAAGAAGTATACTGAGTCGAATAAACAGAGGTCAGATCATATTTTGATGGTGCAAGATGTTGAAGATGATAAGGAAATTGAGAAAGCATCATGGGTTCTAGAAATCTTATCAATCACCTTTAGAAAATGTGACTTTACAACGACATCGCGAATGGCTCCTTAATATCTTATAACACCAAGGGTAAAGCTATAATTACTAATTCTTTTCCTTTGCTTTGGAGGTCCCGAAAATGTTTCTCGATCGCTTAAGCTCTCCACTTTCTATTTCCAAAATAAATTTGATAACCTCATAAGTATGGGAAAATTGATAAAAGAAAATGATTGTTCTATTGAACTGTTCAAAGATACATTTGTGATTAAAAAAGACACTGGCAAGGGTGAACTCAACATAGAAGATTTGCAAAATGTTACGGCGGTGGGTAGAGTGTACAAGGGAGATTACATCTTCGAATCGGAGCCACCACGGAAAAAAAAACGGTCATCCTTAGTGGTGATTCTAAAAATTACATGGTATAATATTATCTAGTCAATTTTTAGTCTTTTTAATTAATTTTACTTATGGGTTTCTCATTGTTAATGCTTAATGTTTCATTGGTTCAGTGGTTAAACCAGATGAATACTCCATTGAAGGATGCAAATCAAGAGATTGCTGATATTCTTGCTTCGGAGAAAGCTAGACAGTGGCAGGTAAGTACCTAGAAAGTATCATGAATCTTAGAACAGTGGTTGTATTTTTTGGTTTTTGATTGTGTGTCTATTATTAGTGTTCGATATTGGTTATGCGAATCTTTGAATTATTTCAACTCTTTGGTTGATGGGAGATGTTTTCCGAGAATTGGATGTTTCTATTTTGTGTTGTTTTGGTATAGCATTGAGATTGAGTATCAGCTTCATGTTTTCTTAAAAGTTAGAACTGAACTCCCATTTTATTTAAGAACTTCCACTTTTAAGTGGGGGTTTATTTTCAGTAACTCGGTTCAATTATAGTTGGAATAATGTATTTGAATCCAAGTCAACATGACACCACATGTTTGTACAACAAGTAGAATTTAGAATCAACTATTGTTCTACACATTCAACAATCAATGACATGAAGATTTTGAAATATACAAATCTTTTTTCTTTTCCTTTCGAAATCTACAAAGCAAAGACGAAAAAAAGATCTCAGGCTTCATCAAGCTCTCTTGCCGGAGACAATGTTGAGGAAAATGTTGAGGAATCTGAAAGTGATGATGGTGATAATGTTGGTTGTCCTAATCGTGTTAAGCATTCTAAAATTTTAGCTAAGAATACTCGGAAGAAAAATAGTAAATCTTAATGTGTTGTTTGATGTGTTGGATTATGTTTTTTTTTTAAGTTTCTTTTGGATTATGTTGTTTTAAATACTTGTTTTGGATTATAACTTCTTAAGTTTATGGGTTATAAATGTATTTTGAGTTATGTTTATTACTTGATTATCAAACAACTCAATCTTGGCAAATTAAA
Source organism: Papaver armeniacum (assembly GCA_023531295.1). Taxonomy (NCBI): domain Eukaryota; kingdom Viridiplantae; phylum Streptophyta; class Magnoliopsida; order Ranunculales; family Papaveraceae; genus Papaver; species Papaver armeniacum. The sequence continues at coordinate 1,143,176 of JAJJWW010000903.1, forward strand.
CTGCTGAATTTTCCATAATAATCGGAGGATAAAATATCATGAATATCTACCGATTCTGGTAAATCGGGAGTCAAATTTCATAAATATCTTACGATTACTGTCATTGGGATTTTACAGTTCTTTTGTACCAAAAAAAACTAATAATCGGAAACACATTAAGCTCGTTTACCACCGGTGAAAGAAGAATCAGACCAAGAAGATATTGGATCAGATCTATCAAACCAAGAAAAAGAAGTTAACGAGGATGACAGTAACTCATACATGAAAAAGAGTAGAAATAAAAAAAAATGGAAGAGTACCACAGAAGCGGAACTAGATTTTTTTCCTGAAAAGATATTTTCTTTTTCAACTGAGATGGCATAGTTCTTTGGATCAAAGAATAATTAATAGTATCCAGGTATATTGTCTCCTGCTTAGACTGAACAATCCAAAGCAAATTGCAATATCCTCTATTCAAAGAGGAGAAATGCGTCTGGATCTATTGCTGATTCAAAAAGATCTAAATCTTACAGAATTGATAAACAAAGGAGTATTGATTATTGAACCTGTTCGCCTGTCTATACAAGGAGATGGACTTTTTATTATGTATCAAACCATAGTTATTTCACTGGTCCATAAGAGTAATCACCAAACTAATAGAAAAAACCAACAAAAAGAAAACTATTATAAGAATTCTTTTGATGAATCCATTAAAAGACATAGACATGAAAGGGTACTTGAAAAGAGAGATGAAAAAAATTATGCTTTTGTTGTTCCTGAAAATATTTTAGCTCCTAGATGTCGTAGAGAATTGAGAATTCAAATTTGTTTAAACTCGGAAAAAAGAAAAGTTTTGGATAGAAAGAAAACATTTTACAATAAGAACAACATAAAGAACTGCGGTACTTTTTTGGAGGAGAGCAAGCATCTTGATAAAGATCCAAAGAATTTAGATAGAGATAGAAATAAATTAATGAAATTGAAATTTTTTCTTTGGCCAAATTATCGATTAGAGGATTTAGCTTGTATGAATCGCTATTGGTTTGATACCAGTAATGGAAGTCGTTTCAGTATGTCAAGGATATATATGTATCCACGATTTACCATCAATTAATGGTAAATCTCCTTCCTATCTATAACGTGCCAGATATGGCATGATATATGAAGGCAAACAAATGTACCCGCACATTTGTGTTATATTTATTTATATTCTGGTTTCCCGTATAGGATATTGATTCAATGACCTAAGAATCTTCTTCGGCTCAATTTTTACCTTTCTTTTTTGGGGGGTTGAAGAACTCGACCAGCCTTTTGTATCTATATCCGAATGAAATTGCAAATTGGATTGATTCATTAAATTTGAAAGGAAAAGGTAGTATATGAAAAAATAAATTTTTTGTGTATACCAGAACCATATTTTAAAAACCGATATTATTTTTACTGATCGATAAACTCCATTTTTTAGAAAAAAAGAGAAGGGCTCTTTTTATGATAAAAAAATGCATTCATCTCAGTTATTTCGCAAGAAGAAAAAGAAGAAAACAAGGGGTCCGTTTCCTTTGAATTTCAAGTATTAAGTTTCACCAATAAAATGCGGAGACTCACTTTCCATTTTGAATTTCACAAAAAGGACTTCTTATCTCAGAGAGGTATAGGGAAAACTCTGGGAAAACGGCAACGGTTGCTGGCTTATTTTTTTTTAAAAAAAAGAATACATTATAAAGAATTAATTGGTCGGTTGGATATTCGGGAGCCAAAGACAAGTTAAGTTAATTTGAATCTTTAGTTTGAATTATTTGATTTATTAGATCTTGAATTTTTATGAACTTTGTTTCGTTTTCAGCAATTCATCCAAAATTCGAAAAATTAATGATTTTAGCAAAACAAAATTGGGCAACTTCATAATCGGAATTTAGTTGAACATACTAACCTATCTATTAATGTAGTTGCAAAATTCGAAAAATTCTTGATTTTGGCAAAAACCATATTTGGGGCAAAATAATAGTAGGAAGATATTAATTATTTACTTCGTCCAATTATGTAGTCGGTCATCCAAAACGAATCCGTAACTTCCGATTGTTGGCATAAATATGAGCTAATCGGAAGATAAGTTAATTCCAATAATTTCTGATTTTAAAAAATCGGAAGCTTTTTAATTTTAATATAATTCTGATTATAACCATTACATAAAGTTCAACAGACCTTAACATTGCAAATACGATTAAAAGCACATAAATCCATACTATCACAATAACTTAAAAGTCTTAAAACAGATCATAAATTGTCTCTCTTGATTTTGTAACATCCTTCATGTTCAAATCGTTTGTCGTAGAGGGAAACATACCGGTGATCATCAAGGTTTCTCTGAAATTACAAATGAGTAATAAGTTAATACTATCTGATGTTTATTTGAGTAAGAGTTACTAAGGTACTTACTCGTCGTTCATAGTCCACCAAGGAAAAGCGTTTCTAACAAATTGTTCCTCATCTTCAAGTTTGTCGATATTCTTATCGATCGTCTTCATTCTTCTCTTAATTTCATCGGATGATCTTCCAATTCGATTACCATCTAACGCCTCAAATACCATTAAAATACGGTTCCATAACTGCTATTCGGATTCCGATTTGTGAAGCGAGTGATTACGATCATGAGTTGTTACCACAACCCATGCTCTAACCATATCACAATCTTCTTCTTGGGCAAAAGGAATAGCCATCCTTTTCTTCAAATGAGGAATGTTTTAAAATTTGAATTGAATAGAGGTGGAGAGTTTGGTGCAAATGGGTTGTTAGAGATTTTCCTTAAATAGATTTAAGCTCTAACGGCTATTTTTTTCAAAAAAAAAAAAAAAAAACTAGCCATGCCTTGAAAAAGACACACAATTGATAAATAATAAGGAATATTTACTATCGACTATATGTGTTGAAGAAACTCTGATGACAAAAACGCAAATAATCGGAAGTCTGTTAAAATAAATAACTTCCTATTGATTGTACAATCGGTAGATACACGTGAAATATTTTCTACCGATTGTAGTTATTTCAAAATAACAAAACTTTAAAACTACATATGTACACATTAACTATCGATTATATTAATTTCTACCGATTACATATGTAAACTACCGATTATCCTAATTATCTACCGATTATAAAGGGTATATTAGCCATTTAAAAAAAATGAAGATAAGGGATGGCTGCATTTTAAATTTGGGTGACTTTTATTTGTCTTATTAGTCGCCCCTAATTCTTTCGGTGTCGCCCTAAAAATGATTAGTTAGATTTATATCTTGCTTGACAGACGCACACAATATTTTGTCATTCCACATTCATCAGAAACACCCCCAAGATTCCGTTAAATTTTAGGACACGTGTCACATTGGTAGGAAGAGAAGGGGAAATTAGCCAATATAAAAAATGGAAATTTATCTAAAGTTAGTGGAAAGGCGGATCAGAGAAGCTGAATGTACATGAGCTCGATTGCCAGTTATTTTCCATTGTTTTTTGCTTCTAATTAATCAATTTAGCTCGATAAATTTCTTGCTCACATAGGACCAAATCCATGGACGTCCTTTTAACTTGTTTAGCTTTATTTAGAGTTTTAGACCAACAATACGTAAAATATATTAATCAAAAAACAAAATTGCATAAAGGTTAAAACTAACCCATCATTTCATTCACAAATTAATCAAGAATTGTAATCAAAGAACACATCCATAGTATTTAAGAATAACATAAACTACAATCCACTTTTTTTTTTTAATACGAAAGGAAGTTATATTAAATAGAAGGTAATTACAATTGTTTATCTTCTTGTCGACATAAAGAAATCCAAGAAGGAAAGTGATCACTCCATTCTTCCTCACTAGAAAGATTTTTAGCATATTTTGCTAGAGAATCTGCAACATGATTTGCATCTCTATGCACATAAGTGTAAAGCCAATCCTCAAATTCAACTAATAATTCTAAGCAATCCACAATAATGTTTCCGGTTGTCCACTTTATTGAATCCAAACTACCATTAATAGCTCTAATAACATTAGAGCAGTCTCCTTCTAAGTGAAGCTTTCTGACTCCTTTCCTTTGTGCCCAAATTATCGCTCCCATGAGTGCAAAAGCTTCAGTTTGTTCCGGATCTATAGCTTTTGAGTGCCAGCATCTACCTCCATTACAGTCACCTGTAGAATCACGTATTATCAGTCCTATTCCAACATCCTTTGTTAACTCTATAAATGAAGCATCAAAGTTAACTTAAACAAAATTATTTTTAGGACTTTTCCATTTCTTGGTTCTCATTTGAATCTGAAATAATCTCACTGTGAGTAATGTTTATTCTGAACCAAGTGGAATAATCTGTTTGGATAGTATGAGCAACTTGTGAGTATGTCAAATGAACATTATCAAAAATAATTCAATTGAAATCAAAAAGAGAACACTCATTTAAAACCAGTATTCCAATAAATTGATTCCAAATCCCCTCTCATTTAACCCATTATATATTTCAGTCTAATCAATTGAAAAATAAACCTACACCTAACCAATTGTTGAAAAACTGATTTTGGAGTTTACTCATTTCCATCATTTAACTTGAAAGTATCAATTTCCTCCACCATTTCATTTCAAACTTTATTTAATATCTTCAAAACCATCATTGCTAATACAAACGAACTTCTTTATTTAATATCTTAGCATGTGATATGTACATCATTTCATGGTACACGTATTGTTGTCGCAGACGTATAAGGAGTTTGTTATACTTTGAAAAAAAAATCCATTTTAGATAGAAAGGAAACAAGATTTGCACTCACTAAAATATTAATATTATGCTTCAAAATAAAAAAAAATGGGGTCTGAAATCTGGTATGTTCTCGGGATTTTCTTTGTCAACTCTTTTATGTAATTGGAATGCAGTAATGCATACTTCCATGTAATTTTGTTTTCTCTTGGGTCACTATTTTGGTGACATAATGAGTTCCTTTTTATAAATTTCTATTCTGAATCACAAAAAAAAAAAAAAATGAGTTCCTTTTTATAAAATTTACCATTTTCAGTCAAAAATAAAAAATAAAAAAATTGATGTCATACCCCTAGCACAAATATCGTCTACCCCCGTACTCTCTAAGTTAGCAACTCTTGCATTTTAGGACTACCTTAAGATCGCGGTGATCTTGTTAAGATGGAATTAGTGGATCACAGTAATGATTTTTCTTACATGAAAACAAATTAAAAGATTACAATTTCCCAATTCAAGATAGTATGTGAAAAGTTCACATGTATTTGATTCCCATCAACAACTTCCCATGGGAGACCTAGGACTTTAGCATTATCACATAATTCTCCGTAAGTTTTTAAGTTATACTTTTCTTGGAAGATGCGGCAGTTTCTTTCAATCCACATCGTCCAAATAATAGTTGTTGGAATTAGGTTCCAGACCACCTTCCCATGATTGTCAGAAATATAGTTGTTTGGCCAAGATAGAGCTAAATCGTGAATCGAGCTGAGAAACATCGTGCCCAATCCTTGTGTGGAGTTAGAGCAGCCCAAACAACAAGGATGCTAATGGGGGTGTCAATTTGCTTGGGGGTGTACCAACCCAAAGGCAATGGCTATTTTGTCCTATTTGTATTTTGGAACACCCCAAAGCAATTTCATACCCCTATTAGCAATCTTTCCAAACAGTACGAGAAACTTTACAGTGGATAAGAATTTGATCCCGGGATTCAATACTATCACCATAGAGAATGCATAAGTTATCCATGTGCATACCTTTTCGATGTAGCATATCTATTGAGTTGAGCTTCCCATGGATAACACACTACATCAAGAAATTAAGTTTAGGAAGAATGCACGCTTTTTAACAAATTTCCTATGGATATTATCCACACCATCATCTGCAATCAATTTTGCATACATATATTTGACAGAAAAAAAACACCATAAGAATCAAGGGCCCATTGTCTAGTGTCTGGTAAACCATCCGGATTAGGAGGTAGAGCCAATAGTGAGAAACAAAGAGGCTAATTTATGGACTTCAGGGATAGAAAGTACCCTTTTGAAATAAAATTTTCATGCCCCATTTTCAGAAGTATGAAGTGTGACACTGCCATCATTCAATCTGTCAAGTTTGTAGAGAATATGAAACTTCTCATCCAAACTTGAGTCACCTGCCCACTTATCATGCCAAAAAGATATTTGTGAACCAGAATGTAATATAAATTGGAGTTATATGATACCCAATGATTCATCTCAGCAATAATTCTCCAGCAAGACATACCATGTAGCATCATCACTCTTCCAGGTACCTAATTAGATAATTAAGAACCATATTTTTCCACAATATTCTTACACCTAAGATGATATTTCTTCATACCAAATCTCCAATACCACTTAGCTAAAAGAGCTTGATTCATAACTCTTAAATTAAGCACACCTAAGCCACCCTTTGCTTTAGAAGAATGAACCAAATCCCAATTTACAAGATGAGAGGTTGTAGAATCAGAATTTTTCTCCCACAAGAAGCATCTCATCTTCTTTTCTAAGATATTAATGACTAAGATTGGTGTCTTGAATAATGAGAAGTAATACATTAGTAAAGAGGTTAAAATACATTTCAATATACCCATTTTACCTCCTTTTGAAAGGTTTCCTTGTCTCTACATAGAAACTTTTACTTCCATATACTTTTTGAAGAAGCTTTATCACTTAATGGCATGACCAAGTACATAAAAGGTAAGGAATCTGTTGCACAACCAAATTCTCTTGCCCAATCATCTAATAAAGGTGCATCCTCAATAGAAATAATTCAGGTTTTTGAGGTGTTAACTTTTAGACTGTAATATACTCAAAGCAGTGTAAAATGGAGAAAATATTTGTGAGCTCATCTTTCTTGTTGTCTACAAAGAAGATAGTGTATCAACATAATGTAAATGGTTTACCACTAAGCTATTTTGAGATACACATTAACCATTGAACATGTTCAAACTTGCTACTCTATCTAGATACTTTGAGAAACCTTCCATAGCCACATTCAAAGTAAAGGTGAAAGTGGACAGCCTTGTTTAACACCTCTAGAACTACCAAAATGACCAAAAGAGAATCCATTAATTAACACTGAAAAAGTTGTCCTGGAATAACAAAATGTGAGCCAACTGCACCACTTACTACTAAAACCCATTTGCTGTAAAATAGAATACTCATACGCATTCATTTTGTTTAGCTTCATGAATTGTATCATCGCACAAACACGTAAAGTGTATTTAGAATTTCATATGTGCTTCGAATTTTTTACATTCACAAACCAAAAATTTTAACGAGCGAAATCCCGAACTACCAAAAAAATATCCAAAAAATAGTAGTGCACAATCTAGAATTGTTATGCAATTTTTTAAAAGCCTAATTGATCCACTGGAATTATTCCAAAAAAACAATAATCAGTTCACTTCCAAAACCATATTGTAGCTCTTCAATTTCCCACAACACCTCATTAGATTTTCACAACAAGAATGAAGAAGATTATAAACATCGTTTGAAGACTAAAGAAAATGTAGTATGATTAAAAACTTGAAAAACATTTACACTCAACAACTGAAAGAAATCAACTATTAACTTGACTAATATATGAGAAATTACCTTAAAATATTGTTGGTTTTTTTCATATTTATAAGTGATTCATTTATCGTTACATATCTTACTTACATGTGAATCATATGATAATCGCGAAAAGCAGAAAGCAAAAATAAAATAAAAATGAATGAGTCAAACATTCTCGTCTCAACCGATGCATCATACACATTCTAAGAAACTTAGCTTCCAACTCGGTCAACTTTTTTTGAGTTTGACAAATGCTATCCCACACGACTTTGCGGGATAGCTTCTCGCAAAAGCGGCTTCTAAGACGTTGGATAAGAAAATAAATGGTTAGATTAGCATTCAGTTTAGGACCCATCACTATCACTTCGGGACCCACCACTTTTCCTAAAGATTCAAGGCTTCTCTGGATCTGGGTTTTAGTTGTGGGACATAGTAATTTAACGGCTTAGAAGCCGTTTTTGCGGGAAGACATCCCGCAAGGTCGTGCGGGAAAGCACTGCTCAGTTTGACAAATGCTATCATGTAAAACATAAACGATCACTATTCTAGAGTTTCATTAAGAGATAAACAACGTGATTCACCATTAACCTAAACTCGAAAGATACAAAAACATAATACCTTTTGACATTATCAATTTCGTCTATTTACTAATTTTCAGTGGTTTCTTCCGCTAAGTACCCGATCTTGTTGGATTTTACTTATTCACATCGTTCTCTATATTGAAAGTATCAATTTCCTCCACCATTTCATTCTGACCTTTCTTACTATCTTCAAAACCATTGCTAATTTTAATAATTTCCCTATGGATCATTTTATAAGCAAAAAGACATCTTAGCACACAATATGTGTTGGTGTTTTTGGTCTCACTCACACAAGTATCATTTCATGGCAAAAAAGTTAATATGAGATACTGGTTCGAGTTGGCCTAAAAAATCTACGCATTTCAGTTTGTTTATTATCTTGAGTTTGAATGTTGTGCATTTATCACGAGACTGAAATTTCAACAAAGAGGTTAGCTTTCGGCAATCAAACCTCACGAAAATGAATTTCCACATGACATAGTATTGAGAATCTCCACAATGTTTGTCCTAAATAATCAAAAATCTTCCATCAGCCAGTAGTCAAAATCCTATAGTTACCTTTTTATTTATTTTTTTCTCTTAACAAGAACTAAAATTATTATATGCAGTTTGCTGATCTACTGGCGTTATTTATTTATTTTCGAAGAAGAAGTTATATCTATTACTATATATAAAGCGAACCCACCCTTACAACAGTGTTAATGAAGCTGCAAATTGTGTTGGACCATTTTAAGATGCAATAAATATCCTAAAAATATAATGAGGGTATATTACTAATTTATGTTGTTTGCTAATAAAATTTTCTGTTTAGTGTTTGAGAGGACCCCAATTCGCGTGCCTGTGGTTAGAGGGGACCCCTTAAGCACTGTAGCAATGAAGCTGCCAATTTTATTGGACTATTTTGCCCTTAATCCATGCCAATACAAGTGATGGGAAATAAATAATATAAAGGTATATTAGTAATTTAGTTTATTTGAAAATTAACTTTGCAAACTCATACAAAAGTGATAGACCTGGACCCAGCTTGCATGTATATGAACTATTTTGCCCTTATTTTATGCCAATACAAATGATGAGAAATAAATAACATGAGGGTATATTAGTAATTTTATTTGTCTAAAAATTACCATAAGATGCTAAATAAGGACAAAAGTAATGGACATCCGGCTTGCCCGATGGTGAAGTTTGTAAAAACTAAAAATCCGAAATTGCCCCTATTTTTATACCGTATTTGCTTTTCATAGAACAATTATTTCAGGATATTATGGTAATTTAAACCTGAATATAAAAACATTGCATTTACACCTGATGGGGAAAAAGTAAAGAGTAAGATGGGGAAGTATGCCACGTGGAATCATATTAATCCAAAGCTTTCGCCTCTAATTAAGTTGGCACCGGCCATATGGAAGCATTACCGTATTGGGCACGTGCAAAGCACGTGCGTTACATTCTTGTTAAAGGAAAAAGGAAAGGCTCCTTTACAATATTACAAGAACTTAAGCACTCATAAGAATATCACAATTACTCCATACAAGATTGGAGCTTACAAACTTAAAAGCGTCTAAATCAGATAACCATGAAACAATCACCATCTTAACATAATCAATGATTTTAGAAACACACATTTGTCTTGCACCAAACATTCTTCTTCTTCTCTCATTCCAAAGCATCCAACAATTAGCATAATGAAGAATTCTCAATCTACTGGCATTATTTTGTGACATGAATACTAACTGACTACCAAAACCATAGTAACACAGTGTAGCCAAATATTTCAATTTACCCCAACACTTCATTTTCATTATACAATAAGAAGCTTATAAAAATCATTTAAAGACTAAAGAAAGTGACTTAATCGAAAAATTTTGGGCTTTTTAATAAAGTGGCCATGTTTTTATAATATATTTCAGAAAATGGCCGTTATTTTGAATGTTTCTATAAAGTGGCGAAATTGACATTTCCGTTGCATTTTTTTGAAAAAACCAGGTAATGGCAGTTAAATAGAAACGTGGCAGTTATCTTAGTTGGTAAATGTCATTTAAACCCCTCAATGATTCACTGGTTCAGTGTTATGATCCGTTTCGAGTTAACTCGGTGGCTCATCCAAGTGAAGAAAAGCGAGCAGTTACATCGATCAACAACTGAACTCCATATTTCATCAATTATGAACCCCAGTTCAACTAAAGTACCCAGAAAATTTAACTTAAGAGCATAATGTAAATCTCCACAAAACGTGGTGTTTGTACAATGAAAAATAAAGAACAAATGTATGAAAACGCCATTATCATCTTCCTCTCATCGCTTCTATTGTCACCAATTAACATTCAACCATTCTTTTATCTTCTCCTGTATCTCTCGGTCTCATCCAATTCACCTAATTCTAACAACTGCCTCAAGTCATATCGATTCAGTACATTTTCCTTTTCACAAAACTTGCAAAAATTTTTATTGCTAGTTCAATCCAACTGCAACCATCAAAAATCAATCTCAATTTTAAATTTGCATAAAATCCCCAAATTCATCAATCAAAAAAAAAAAAAAAAAAAAACACTTAAGCGAAAACAAGATCAACATCGAAATAATTTTACTCTCACTAGACAAAACCAATTCTTATGATTACAGTATTTCAACAAAATTTTCAAGAACCCTAACTTTTAATCCCAAAAAAAAAAGAATGAATTCATGAAATTGAACCTTATTGCTGCCTACCCATATCTTTAGTTATCGTAATTAAGTGATTACACACATTAATTTGAAGAATCCTTAATTTGAAGAATCCTTAATTTTTTTGTGACAGTGAGAAAATGATTTACTTTCAAAAACTTACCAATCACATGGAGCAACTTGAACTGCTCGTGAACAGCTCGTATGATGTATGATTTAGCTCGAATCCATCCTCTGAGTCTCCCAAATCAGTTTTCCCTAAAGACATAATACCAGCACCTCCATCTATGATTTCAAAAACCTCTAAACAACAGAAGTTTAGGGCAAGCACCACGACGAGTCTTCATTTTACGGTGTCGTTAACAATTAAAGTTTATAAAACAAATACAACCTTCCTACTCATAAGAGGACTCTCAAAAATTCTCATGGTCATCCAACCTCTCGACAGAAAGAAGGAGATAAAGAGTTGGGGAAGACGAAGTCCAGTAATGTTTATACACTTTACGATTTTGTAAGGACATAGTAGTAATTTCGTCTACAATAATTGACTAAGTCTACTTGGTTGACCATTTTGGTAGGCCCGGATGGAAAACCTAACAGAAAGGCCACTTTATAAAAGAGCTAGAAATTTTGGCCGGTTTATTAAATATATAGTAGGAAGCTGGACACTTTGTTAATTTGTCCAAAAATTTTCTTGAAAACTTAAAGAAATGTATAAAGTTGACTGGTATATATTAGAAATTTAGCCATAAAATTATTGTTGGTTATTGTCGCATTCATAGGTAATTCATTCGTTGTTACATGACTTGCACATTCTCCACACTCTCCAAGAAATTTAGCTCCCAATTTGGTCCACGTGTCCAATTTTTTTTGCCGTCAAACTTTTTACTCGATTATCTTTGATTTGGCTAGACAATTCAATTAAGACTCTCAGATACGTACGAGCTGTACCTTCTTCAGGCCGGGCTGAGATAATACAGGGCGGTCCAGGCCAGACCGCCCTGTTTGACAACTCTAATAGCGGATACACATCTAGAAGTAGCTTTTTGACTTCTGGAAGTCAAAAAGCAAGAAGTCCGTTTGGGTGTGGAATTTCAGAACGACTTCTAGAAACAGAAAAGTCGACTTTTTGTGAAGCAAAATATCTGGACTTCTGACTTCTACTTCTGGAGAAGCAGAAGTCAGAAGCAGAATTGTATCCAAACGCGCTATAAGACTCTGTAATGCTTTGATCCGGCTACGTAAGAGTTGTACGCAGAGTCAACATAATTGAAGGCGTTAGCCGCATGCATACACTAATGTGTATATGGGCAAATTTCTTGATTTTTTTTATTTTGATTTTTTGAAGCATAAAATAATTTGTTGGTACAGGATAAGCATCATATTTGTCTTTTCATCAAAAGAAAAAAACGAAATAAAATGCAAACAATTGAGTTATATATTAAGAATTTCAATTTATTTGTTTGTTTTTCAATTGAAACTGCCTTGCCACATACCGGTGAACTGCAAAGGATAAGGATGACAATGGGATACGCGACGGGATAGGCTAACCTGTCATAGTCCATAATCCATATTCAAGTTTGTTAAATGTCTTCGTACTCGAATATTAAAATGTTTGGTTTAGGTATAACGTTACAGTCATCACTGCATCTGCATGTGATGTTATCTGGATTTAGACAACAAATTAACTTGTATTTGCTTATCGGATTGATTATTTTCTCGAAATGGTTGCTTATCGAATTAAAATAGATAGTTGTTAGAATCTCACATTGAAAAATGATATGCGGAGAAGCTTATGACGTACGAATTCATAAATTATTACTTTCTCAACAAATTAAGCATCGTGAAGGCGATCGGGCAAAGCATATGGTGAGGTATATGCTTAAGTGGTTACATTTTGGCTTCCTCAAGACGTCAGAGTCGCCAAGATTATCTTTCAATAACCAAACCCCAATTTTATTGTAATTTTCGCAGTTAAAAAATTGGAATTAAAGGGTTCACATCATTTTCAAGAAAGAGAAAAAAAAAAAGTTGCCCAAATATCAGAAGAAAAATCAAGTTAAATGAACCAAATTTGTTGTCAATTTTTTTTTCCAGAACTGATCTTGTAAAAGCTTAAATCCATGGTCATCGTTTTTTAACTTGTTCACCTTTGTACAGAGTTTTATTTTTGAACTTGTTCTGTAAAACATAATTAACCACGGCTCAAGAAAGAAAAAAAAAATATGTTGCTCGCTTTTTTGCCCGGCAAGATTGGGGTATACCCAAACTAATTGGGGTATACCGGTATACCCAATAAGACAAAATAGGGTTATTTTGAAGTAAAAGAGGTTAGCCCTTAACCAAATATTTTCAAAATGGCAAAAATGCCCTTTTATAATTAACATTAAAAAACTGATTAGGCTAATTAATTGAGTTTAGATAAAAATTTTGAAAATGAAAATTCAATAGATTAAACCTTTAATCCGTCTTGTGAGTTCGATTAAGATCAAAAAATTTGGTTTTCAAAAATGTCAAAGGTCGGCAAGGTAGAGGTTTGAATAAGGTCTTAGGCTATATATGGCGGCATTGTCTTTGTTTGAATAAAATGCCGACCAATTTTAGCCGGCAAGGTATTTAAATGAAGAACATGCCGACTTTTTTTTTTTTTGACACAGGAGATGACTATTGAAAAATATTAGTCGTAGGAGTCTACAAAAAAACACCAAATTTGGTGAAAAATACCATGTTTGGCGGTTGAAAAACCAAACGGCCCGGTATAAGTCGGCAAGGTATTTAAATGAAGAACATGCCGAGCTTTAGTTTTTGACACACGGGGAGAGGGCTATTGAAAAATATTAGTCGGCAAGGTCTACAAAAAAAACCCGTATGGCTGTTGAGAAAAATACCCGCCGGCGGTTGAAAAATACCCACCGTGGTTGAAAAACCGCCCGGCGGTATAAGCTCGGCAAGGTCTTCAAAATATACCGTAGGCTATTGAAAAAAATTCTGATCGTCGCCATGGATGTTATGAAAAGTCGGCAAGATATGCATGTTCGACCTTTAGAGCCAAAAATACGAAATCATAATTTTCGATTTCCAACATAACATAACAATCAATCACACAACACAATGATGGGTTTGAGTTTAAACATCATTTATAGTCTTGTTTTATTTGGTAAGTTGACAATTTTTTTGGAAAATCAAAGTTGAAGATTTTTATATGACTTTGGTTGATGGAAGATGAAGATGAAGAAGAAGAAGAAGAAGAGAAGATTAAGAGTTGTTTAGTTTTTTTAATTTTAGGGTTAATGAAATTAAGAAATGAGTTTATTTTTAAGATTTAATTAGTTCAAGGGTATTAAAATAAAATCACCATTTTTAATAATGACACACCATGTCCCCTTGAAATTGGGTATACATCAATTAATCTGGGTATACCCCAATCTCGCCAGGCTTTTTTGAGCTTTCAATAATACACATTCCAAAATATTGTCTAGAAATTATTGTAATTACTTCCGACCTAAGCCAAGCAGAGCAATTGCAATGTTGCCTGTCACAACTCAAACATAAAACTTAAAAATCAATGTAGAAAGCAGTTTGCAAAATCTAGTCTACTAATGATTTAAATATGATTAAGAGAATTTTTCAAAGATAGATATGTTGATCAAATTTATTTCAATTTCCTCCGCCATTTCATTCTGATTTTTTTTTGACTATCTTCAAAACTATTGCTGATATATAGGAATTTCCGGACCGATCATTTTATAGCCAAAACAGCATCTTAATGACATGCATATATGGAAATAATGTAATAAGTGCCTGTATGTAGAGGTGTAAAACGGGCCGGCCCGGCACAGCCCGGCACACGAAGTCGCGTGCTTCACGTGCCATGTGCCGTCTTTGTCTTTTGCCAAAGATTTAAGCGTGATGTCCGTCTTTGTGCTTTACTAGTCAAAAGCTAGGCAAAGACATCATCACAGGCACAACACCACGAATAAACGTCTTGCGTCTTTGTGCGTCTTTGGCACACGTGCTATAAACAATTTGAAATCACTTAATGTATAAATTAAGTCGGACATTATCACAAGAATTTAATTAGACAACATATCATTCGAAATTATTTCAAGTAAAATTAACAAGTTTATTCAATAAAAAAAATAGCCCATCAAATATAAAATTGGATTATTGTCATGTAAATTAATGTTCTAGTTAAATATAGGTGGCGACATTATAACAACGATATTGAAATATATTTTCCAAATATTAAGGTATTATATGCGTTGTTATAAATAAGCCACCATAAAATGTTAAAAACTAGCTAGAATAGTGACTCTTTTGTGAAATATACAAAAAATGTGATGTATTATGCCTTGTTATATGGTGTATTTGTATATGTTATGACGTGCTCTCTTAACGTCTTTGTCTTGGAAATTTGGGGCGCGTGCTTATCAAGTGCCACGTCTTTGTCTTTGTGCTCTTGTGCCAATTAGTCAAGCCAGCCACGTCCCATTTAACTAACGTCTTTGTCCCGTCTTGGAGCTAAGTCACGTCTTTGAAGTACAGGTTGTGCTCAAATTTTAGCGTCTTTGTCTTTGGGTTGTGCTCGTCTTGTACCACCCAATTTACACCTCTACCTGTATGAAGGCCTGGGTACAATATTTGGGTCATTCGTCTATTATCATTATGAACTGTTTCTCTTTTTTTTTTTTTTTTTTTTTTTATTAAAATGCAAATTTTAGTCATCAAATAACAGAGTACAAGAGATTTATAATCTCATTTTTGACAACATCATTGGAAATAACACTAGATTTTGAAACCCTTTGTTGAATATTGGAAGACATGTACCTAAGATGCTTTATCCGGGCTTCTTTAGCAATGTAATCTGCCGCATAGTTATATTTCATGTTTATATACTTTACCTGTGACTGTGGAAGATTTTCCAGTATTAAGATAGTTTCCTGAATGGTATTATCCGCGTTCAAGGAAAATATTTGCATGTCTTGTTGATAGTTTCCTCCGGTGTTTTGCAGTCTTTTGCTATCGAGACACTAATATATTTTCACTTAACCATGAGGAGGCTTTTAACAAGGCTTTTGATTCTGCACGAAAATCTGAGGAGACTCACTACGATACCGCTGCAATATGCACAAAATATTCGATGTCCATTGAGTAAAATAGAAAGACATATCCCACCGTTGAATGTTCTTTTTTAAAAACCGCATCATCAATAAAGATTATCCAATCCGATTTTAAGTCAAACCATTTTTCCTTGGGGATATTTCTTTCTTTGTTCTTCATTTTTTGTTGGATCTTTCCTTGAGAGTTCTGGTGTAGGAATTTATTGATTTGCTCTATGAGTTGGTTTGGATTTGGAATGATTTTTTCGAAAACCACCAAACATCTGTACTTCCAAATAAACCAAGATACATTTGCGATTTTATCCGACCATTGTATGAATTCTTGATCCGTGATCCACTCATTTATCCAATTAACTATGGAGTCCGAAAAAATTATTGTATTCACTACTTCAAGAGAGAGAGCAAACCAAATGGCTCTTGCAAATGCGAAAACCCTAAATAAGTGTTGTTCTGATTCGTGCTCTTGTGAATCGCACATTGGGCACTCTGTGTTTATGTCTGTATTATGAGCTCCGAGTCTTGAATTCGTTGGGAGGGATTTTTTGAGCTAATTTCCAAACAAATAATTTGATTCTCGGAATTACTTGTATCTTCCATATTTTTTTCCATGGAAAGGTATTTAGGCTATTGTCTTCTTGGTTTTTATTTATGAGAAAGTTATATACATTTGCCGAGAAGATTCTTGAGGGATGATGTTGCCATCTTATTTAATTTGTCTTGTTCTTGTCTTTTTGGAGAAATGGCTAGAATCTTAGCTTATATATATATATATATATATATATATATCTTGTTCAAAGTAGGTGTTGATCTTGTCTTGATCCCAAATGCCTTCAAGAGTCACCAACTCATTTACCCTCTGCGGAACAGGATCTTGAAAATTAATGGGTTTTTGAATAAAATCTGTATTAGACACCCATTTGTTTTTCCCAATTTTTATAGAAGCTCCATTTTTACTTGCCAGACAAAATTACCTTTATTGAGCTTCAGCCCTTTTTTATACTAGTCCAAATCCATGATAATTTAGAAGACCTAGAGAATTCCAGAGGACGAGAGTTTGGGAAGTATTTTTCTTTGAGAAGTTGAGCCCAAAGTTGATCTTGGTCTGAAATGAGACGGTTGGCTGGTTTGGTTTGGAGAGCTATGTTAAATTGGAGTGGATTCTTGATACCTAGACCCCCTTGATTAATAGGCTTGCATGTGCTGATCCATGCCTTTATATAGCCCCCTCGGCTCTTGGGTTTATTTTTATCCACCAAAAGTGTCCTTGGATTCTGTCTATTTGATCTAGTGTTTCTTTAAGGAGAGAAAGCACTTGCATCTAGTAAGTTTTACTTCCATATACTTTTTTAAGAAGCTTTTGCACCTAATGGCATGACCAAGTTCATAAAAGTTAAGGAATCTGTTGAACAACCAAATTCTCTTGCCCAATCATCTAATAAAGGTGCATCCTCAATAGAAATAATTCTGGTTGTTGAGGTGTTAAATTTTAGACCTGTAATACACTCAAAGCAGTGTAAAATGGAGAAAAGATTTGTGAGCTCCTCTTTCTTGTTGTATACAAATAAGATAGTGTCATCAACATAATGTAAATGGTTTACCACTAAGCTATTTTGAGATACACTGAAGCCATTGAACATTTTAAAACTTGCTGGTCTATCTAGATACTTTGAGAAAACTTCCATAGCCACATTCAAAAGTAAAGGTGAAAGTGGACAGCCTTGTTTAACACCTCTAGAACAAACAAAATGACCAAAAGAGAATCCATTAATTAACACTGAAAAAGTTATCGCGGAATAACAAAATGTGAGCCAACTGCACCACTTACAACTAAAACCCATTTGCTGTGAAATAGAATACTCATACGCATTCATTTTGTTTAGCTTCATGAATTGTATCATCGCACAAACGCGTAAAGTGTATTTAGAATTTCATATGTGCTTCGAATCTTTTACATTCACAAACCAAAAATTTTAACGAGCGAAATCTCGAACTACCAAAAAAAAATCCAAAAAATAGTAGTGCACAATCCAGAATTGTTATGCAATTTCTTAAAAGCCTAATTGATCCACTGGCATTATTCCAAAAAAAACAATAATCAGTTCACTTCCAAAACCATATTGTAGCTCTTCAATTTCCCACAACACCTCATTAGATATTTCACAAAAAATAATGAAGAAGCTTATAAACATCGTTTGAGGACTAAAGAAAATGTAGTATGATTAAAAACTTGAAAAACATTTACACTCAACAACTGAAAGAAATCAACTATTAACTTGACTAATATATGAGAAATTACCTCAAATTATTGTTGGTTGTTTTCATATTTATAAGTGATTCATTTATTGTTACATATCTTACTTACATATGAATCATATGATAATCGTGAAAAGCAGAAAGCAAAATTAAAATACAAATGCATGAGTCAAACATTCTCGTCTCAACCGATGCATCATACACATTCTAAGAAACTTAGCTTCCAACTCGGTCAACTTTTTTTTTTTGCTGTCAATTATACTTTCCAATGTTTGAATAGGCTAGACAATTCACTTTATGAGTCCATCACTCGTCTATATCCCCAGATACGAGTTGTGCTCAGAGTCATAATCGAAGTGTCTAGCTGGGTTGATACAGTGACGCGCATATGAGCAACTGACTGAATTTATTTCTAGGAACACGGAGTATCACATTTCTTTTGATTAAAAATGAAAAGAGGAAAAAGAAAAAATGCAGACATTGAGTATCAACATTTAAGAATTATCGGTTTTGTTTGTTTTTCCATTGAACCTGCCTTTACATATACAAGGTGAGCTGCAGAGGATCAGGATGTCAACGGGACATGCCGTACACTCTTAACCTGTTTTAGTCCCATATTCAAGTTTGTTAAATGTTTACGTACTCGAATGTTAAAATATTTGGTTTAGGTATATATAACATCAAATCATCACTGCATGATATGTTATCATAATACTGACAAATTAATTTATTTGGTTTTAGCTTACCAGATTTGGTAATTGGTTAACCCCACACCAGGCGGTGGTATACTTTACGCCCCACACCAGGCGGTGGTATAGTTTACGCCCCACACCAGACTAAACTCAAACTTTGGTCTTTTTTTCCCTCTTTGGTCTTTGGTTTTACTCGCACCACTGCAGTTGCTCTTAGCGTGTCGTATTTTGGTTTCATCTCAAGGTCAAAGTCTATAAGCGTAGGGAGATTAGCTTTAGCCTTTAACAATCAAACGCCTAATTTTCTTGCAGTTTTGAAAATAAAGAATTAAAAAATATTTTCGGATTGATCTCGTTAAAGTTTAAATCCATGATCATCTTTTTTAACTTGTTAACTTCATCTTGAGTTTTAAATCTATCATGTAAAACTAAAACGACCACTATTTTAGAGTTTCATTAATAGATAAGCAACATGATTCACCATTAACCTAAACTCAAAAGATAAGAAAACATAAAACCTTTTGACATTATCAATCTTTCCTATCTACCAATTTTGAATGGTTTCTTCTGTTAACTACCTGATCTCGATCTCGTTGGATTTTACTTATTTACATGATTCTCTATCTTGAAACTATCAATTTCCTCCACCATTTCATTCTGACCTTTCTTACTATCTTCAAAACCATTGCTAATTTTAATAATTTCCCCTACGGATCATTTTATAGGCAAAAAGACATCTTAGCACGCAAAATGTGCTCTTGTTTTTGGTCTCACTCACAGAAGTATCATTTCATGGCAAATAAGTTAATATGAGCTACTGGTTCGAGTTGTCCTAAAAAATATTCATACGCATTTCAGTTTGTTTATTTTCTTGAGTTTGAATGTTGTACATTTATCACGAGACCGAAATTTCAACGAAGAGGTTAGCTTTCGGCAATCAAACCGCACGAAAATGAATTTCCACATGACATAGTATTGAGAATCTCCACAATGTTTGTCCTAAGACCAAGTCTTATGGGCTAGATTGGAGGTGCTAGATTAGCACTTAAGTGTTGCAATTCAAAAAAAAAGTGTGGCAAAAAAGTTAACACTAGTTCTCTCTCCTACAGATTTGCTAGCATGTGAACTAGCATGCTAGATAATTCTGTTGAATGATTGGTAGCTTGAAAAACTACCTTTTCGCGGAATGGTTATTGAGAGATTTATTTTTGATCGGCGATTTTGAGATTTAAAGCGAACCATTTATTGAGCGTGGAATGGTTTAGCTACAGGCGCGGAAATGGTTCGGTATTTAGGCGCGGAATGGTTAGTATTTGGTCGACGTGGATTGCTAATCTAATTTGCTAGATTAGCACTCCCATAAGACTTAGGGGTAGTCCTGACTGCTAATCTAGGTGCTAGACTAGCACCCCAATCAAAAATCTACCGATCAAAAAAAAAAAAACAAAAATCTTCGATCAGCCGGTAGTCAAAATCCTATAGTTACCTTTTTATTTATTTTTTTCTCTTAACAAGAACTAAAATTATTATATGCAGTTTGCTAATCTACCGGCGTTATTTATTTATTTTCGAAAAGAGAAGTTATATTAAAGGAAAAAGGAAAAGCTCCTTTACAGTACTACAAGGAGCTTAACACTCATAAGAGTATTCCAATTACTCCGTACAAGACTGGAGCTTACAAACTTAAAAGCGTCTAAATCATATAACCATGAAACAATCAACATCTTAACATTATCAATGATTTTAGAAACACACATTTGTCTTGCACCAAACATTGTTCTTCTTCTCTCATTCCAAAGCATCCAACAATTAGCATAATAAACAATTCTCAATCTACTGGCATTATTTTGTGACATGAATATTATCTGACTTCCAAAACCATAGTAACACAGTGTAGCCAAATATTTCAATTTACCCCAACACGTCATTTTCATTTTACAATAAGAAGCTTATAGAAATCATTTAAAGACTAAAGAAAGTGATTAATCGAAAAATTTTCTTGAAAACTTAAACTAAAGAAAGTGATCAATTGAAAATTTATAGAAATGTATAAAGTTGACTGGTATATATTAGAAATTCAGCCATAAAATTATTGTTGGTTGTTGTGCCATTCATAGGTAATTCATTCGCTGTTACATGACTAACACATTCTTGCATAAAAAAAAAAAAAAATTCTCCACACTCTCCAAGAAATTTAGCTCCCAACTCGGTCCACGTGTCCAATTTTTTTTTGCCGTTAAACTTTTTACTCGATTATCTTTGAGTTGGCTAGACAATTCAATTAAGACTCTCATATACGTACGAGCTGTACCTTCTTCAGGCCAGGCCAGGCCAGGCTGAGATAATACAGGGCGGGCCAGGCCAGGCTGGCCTGCTTGACAACTCTAAGACTCTGTAATGCTTTGATCCGGGTACGTTCGAGTTATACCCAGAGTCAACATAATTGAAGGCGTTTAGATATGGGCAAATTTCTTGATTTTTTTTTTTATTTTGATTTTCTGAAGCATAAAATAATTTGTTGGTACAAGATAAGCATCATATTTGTCTTTTCATCAAAATAAAAAAATGAAAAAGAAATGCAGATATTATATTAAGAATCCTGGCGAGATTGGGTGTACCCAATTTCAAGTGGACTCTTTTTTAAGGGCAAAGGGGGAGGCCTAATTGGTAAAGTTACAAAACTACCCTTTCTAATTATAATTCTAATTACCCTAAATCAGTTTTCATTCTCTTCATTTCATCTTATTCTCTTCTTCTTCTCCTCCTCAAACACATTACCGGCTCCTCCATCCCCCACCACCGAAACTCGTCGATTAATTCGCCGTAATCGTCGATTCAAAAGTTCTGATTAATCTTCAAAAATGAATGCACCACGACCTAGGGCAAGTCGTATGAAAGAAGCTAATCGAAAACAGAATGAGTATAACCCTGGAGTTGCAAGTTTGGTTTAAAAGAAAGTGAAGAAAAAAACGGTTGAAGAAGAAGAATTCGTAGCCGCTGAAACACGAGAAATGGTGCGATTAAGAAAGTAAGGGCATACTTAAACTCACTTTAATACTTCAATTTCATGTTTGCATGTCAAATTAGGTCAGAAAAATCAAAATTGTGAACTGGCAGTTGCCACGCCGGCAAGGTATTATGTTACCGACCTTTCCGACTTTTCATATTTAAGGTTTGGCCGGCAGACTCTTAGGTTGAAAATCTTGTCGGCTGTTGACTACCTGTAACTGGTACTTGCAGGGTCGGCAAGTTATTCAAACTAAGACCCTGCCGGCGGCAGTTTTTTTTTAGCCGGGTTGGTTATAAATTTTCACCTTGCTGGCTGTATTTCAAGTTTTTTTTTTGTCTCCTGATGCCTTGAATTTTAAAGTCGGAATAGTATTTGGATAAAATAATGTCGGTTGTTTATTAGCCGGCAATGTGTTGGTAATGGACCTTGCCGACTGGTTTTGTGGAAAATCCTTGTATCTACTGTGTTCATATTTGTTATAAGCCGGCATGGTTATGTGAATAATACCCTGCCGGCCGCTTCTCCGCCGACATGCATTATTTAGTCGACCTTTCCGACTTTTGTGTAGCCGACAAGGTTGTATTTGTCGACCCTGCCGACTTATATTTTTTTTTTCTCAATCGTTCTTGTTCAGGTTGCAAAAGGAAAAGAAGAAAGCAGCTTTGAAATCTCTTAGTCCTCCTTCAAGACCTCCTCGTGTTGGTGAAAAACTCTTGACTTCAACACATCGAGGGGCATACGTTGTAAAGGAACGCTTTTGATCAGGTGTACTTAGAATGATTACGAAAAAGATCGGAACCCAGTGATTGGGGCGAGACTCGGATGAAGACCAATCAATTCCATCCGGTAGAAGAGGTGATGATGTTGATAAAAGCACTCCCATTCTTGGAGGAGGTAACAATGATGATGATGATGGTGATCAAGACATGCCTAATGTTGGAGGAGGTGATGATGATGATGATGATGATGATGATGATGATGATGATGATGATGAAATCGAAGAAGAAATTATTGAAGAGGCAAAAGAAGAAGAAGAAGAAGAAGGCGATTGAGAACAAAGTCAATCTAATGTTCAACAAACCGAAGCTTCAACTTCAAATGAAACCAAAAAGAAGAAGAGCGTGATCACTAAACCAGCTAATTCCTACAAGCCTCCCCCTCACTTGATGGTTACACTTTGAAAAAGGTGAGTCTCCAAGGGGGACCCCAAGAGATGGTGGAAATGTTCTTTTTGGATACAAAGACTCATGGGCATGTATGATCCATAATACTCTCGTAAGTAATCTCAATTTATCTTTGTTTTTGTATCTATCTTAAATTTGCGTCAAGTGTTTGTATTTATTTTCATTTTGTTTTTTTGGTATTTAGGATCACAAGCATGCCGTCCGTCTCATGAGGCGCCAAGCTTCATGTTCAGTGACTAAGACTTGGGATCTTGAAAAGGAATGTGAGGAGGTGAAAGTGATTGTCAAGAACTCCGGGTTGTGACCTGCGGTGGAGAGTTCGAATATTGATCATGATAGAGTTACCGTACCTGTATTATGTGAGAGGTTCTACGGAGATACTGATAAAATGTTATTCCTAATCGGTGAGATAGCGATAACTCCCGATGATGCTCATCAAATTCTAGGCTCGAGGTTGAGGGAAAAGCAGTCAGTGAGGGCTTCGATAATAATTTTGCTTTCGAGGATATTTACAAATTGAGCCAGAAATTATTCGGTTGGAATCAGATTGAGACGAAGTCTATGCTTGAGAAGAAATATGGTCGTCTAAGCAAGAAGTTTAATCTGAAGCAGTTGAGGGACACATTATCTGGGACCAAGAAAATCTTTGATAAGGAAGGAAGGGTGAACCCGGTGTGAATCAATGCTACAACGTTAGCTTATTTGCTATACGTCCTGGGCAAATGTGTCTTCCCCGACAGTTCCGGAAGCTTGGTCGACGCCAGTTATATGCAACTATTGGATCCCTTAGATAAGATGCATGAGTATTCTTGGAGTACTGCGGTGGTTGCCTTCTTGAAAAATGAGTTGAAAAAGGGTTCTAGGGCACTCACTGCGCAAGATAATGGAAATATATGTCTCTTCCAGGTAATTTTATGGTCTTAATCATTTATATTTGCAAAATTCTCGTAAGATAAGATTCTTACTTAACTTTCTTTTTTTTGCATAGGTTTGGATATATGAGCACTTCCCTTCTTTGGTGAAAGACAACTCCTACATCAAAGTGGATGCGAATGTTGCGGTTGATAAGCCAAGAGCGCAAAGGTACAATTTTAAGGGTACTCGGGATAAGGAAATGCCACAAAATCTTATCAAACTCTGAATCGCCATCGACAAATTGACTGCGAATGATGTGATATTTGATCCGTATCGAGATGCTAGAAATCAAGTTTTAATCCAAAGGAGAGATGAAGTTGCATTATACTATGGACCCTTGATGTTGTGCTCCGGTGGATATTCAATGTACGATCCACATCGGGTAATGCGACAATTGGGTTACGTCCAAGAAGAACCTCATTTCGACGAAGAAAAGTCGTTCTTTACTGTGTCAAGGGCTGATTGCACCACGTCTCAAAAAACTATTAACGTCTCTTACGCTCCAGCGCCAGTTCCAGAACATTGGGACAATAGACGTGACCGTAAAATCGATGTGAGTCTTTTGGATGAGGTGACCACCAGGCATGAAGCTAGTGAGAAATACATGACGTGGTACTTGGGTTGGGATCGTCCTACTATGATTAGGGAACCGACTGCTGAAGAATTGGCTCGTAAGAAGAAGATGGCATCGAAAGACCCAGCAACAAGTCTTAAGTTCTTTGTAAGTATTTTAGAGTTGCTCTTACTGTTTTAAGATTACATTATCGAATCATTATATTAATTGTTTGTTGTTTAATTGAAAATAGAAGGAGTAGTTGAAGACCTTTGTGAAGGTGTTGTGTTGCGCGAAAGACAGAGGAGAGCCTTTGTCGATTGAAGAGCAAAACAAGCACATTGACTATGCTTGCAATATTGACAATGAGGATGCCTATGAAATGTTCAAGCAAGCCGATGCTGAAGTAAAGAGGGAAGAAAAAGCCACGAGGGAAGCACAAGCCAAGATGAATGCTGACAAAAAGAGGGCTCGTAATGGTCGTGGTGGTTAAGGTAGTAGTAGTAGTGGTGGTGTTCCTAAACGGGGTCGTGGTCGTGGTCGTGGTTGTGAATGAATGCAGTCTCTAGATAATTTCTTTATGTTGTATTGGACAAATGTTAAGGTTAACGGTTGGACAAATGTTTTTTTTTTAAGGTTTATGGGACATGTTTTGGTATTTTGGACAACAAGTGTTGGATTTCTAGTTGTTGAATGAATAGTTTTTTTAGCTATGTAAAGTTTCAATACTTATGCCGGCATGTTTTTTTTAAGTTACAGTGCCGACCACACCAGGGCCGGCAAGGTTTTGAACTGTCAGACTGCCGGCCCTGACATCATAAATTATTTGCATACCAGGTTCAACAGGGTAATCAGATCAAAACCTAGCCGGCTGTTACGACGCCAGCAGGGTATTACATTATCGACCCTGCCGGCTATGTGATGCAGAAAATACCTTCTTCTGATGCCTAAAATCATCAAAGGTCGGCATGGTTATAAATTATGTTCCTTGCCGACCACATCATAGCCGGCACGCTAGTGACCAAATACCGTTCCGACGGTTAAACAGAAAATTGCATGAACGACTCCTGATGCCTAAAAGTCGAAAGGTCGGCATGGTAAAAAAAATTCTACTCTGCCGACCTTATCATAGCCGGCATGCAAATGTCCAAATACATTGCCGGCAGATACACAGAAGAAAATGTTCTCCTGATGCCTAAAAGTCATAAGGTCGGCATGGTAATAAATTTCCTACCTTGCCGGCCATATCATAGCCAGCATGCTAATGACCAAATACAAATCCGGCGGATACACATAAGAAAATGTTCTCCTGATGCCTAAAATCATCATAAGGGGTGCCGGCAATTTTAAAATTCAATTTTTTTGCAAGTACAATTGCACTGATTGACTTGTACTTATGCACTATAACGGCCAAATTTGGGCACCATCCTATAAAAACACAACTTATCTCCACAAAACAACACACAACTATTTGCATATAATCTCCAAAGCTAATATCATCATGCGTTCCATCTAACTCACCCAATAGCTCTCTACATATAACAGTGGCTTCATTTGATTTTAATGAAGATTTGACAATCACCAAAGCTTGGTACGCGGAAACTCGAGTTAGAATGAAGTCCTCCGTAAGGGCGGATTCCGTAACCTTTTGGGCTAGGGTACACAACAAATTTAGCCAAGAGTTTGGGAATCCTAATGCAAGAAGTGTTCAACAAGTGCACGATAGGCACCTAGTCATTGAAAATGCGATACTTGCTTTTTTAGCTCCAACCTCGGATTTTTAACACGCGCCCCTTCACCTTGTCCATTGAACAATTTGTAAGTATGTTTGTGGTTTATTTTACGTGATCCATGTTGTTTGATCTTCCAATGAAACACCACTAACAAATGTAAGTTTATTTTTGTGTTTTTGTAGCACGAAGTCGTAAAAGCGCGCTACTTGGAGGAAAACGGGGAAGCATTCGCATTCGATGCAAGCTATCACTTCTTGGCAGAAAGAATCTCGGAGGATAACCCGGACTACTTGGATGTCGTATCGTCTTCGGAGGAGAAAGATTGATGGCTTTAGAAGTTTTTGTATAGGTTTTGTGGGTAGACATCTATGTAAACCCTCACGAGACTATAACTCATCCACTAGGGTCGCCTAGGGGTTCAAAGACTTGATGCACATGCTAAGTGCATTCATTTTCCGTCGACAAGGAGTTAGGTTTTATGTTTCAATCAATGTAGTAACAAAAATTGCATGAATAAAGTGAATTACATCTTCCCATATTCTGTTTTCTGTTTGGTATAAGTATATGCCGGCAAGGTTACCAATCCTTAGCATGCCGACTACTGAGGTCACCGGCGAGTGTTAAAAATTATTTGCATGCCGACCATATGATAGCCGGCATTGTAGGAAATATTTACATGCCGACCGTAAAATTGCTGGCCAAGATAGTCGGCATAATCTTCATTCAAAGACCATTCCTGCCTAAAAAAGGTATGCATATTCTTCATCCAAGGGCCATGCCGGCTGTACTTGGTCGGTATCTTATTAAAATGTGGACCATCTTGTGAAACATATGAGCACACCTTATTCAAACGTCGACCTTCTTTGACCTTTCACATTTTCAAAACCAAATTTTTTGATCGAAATCGAACTCATAAGACGGGTTAAAGGTTTAATCTACTGAATTCATTATTTCTTAATTAACCTAATCAGAATTTTTAGTGTTAATTAAACAAGGGCATATTAGCCATTTGGAAAATACAAGGTTAAGGGG
The DNA here is from genome assembly GCA_023531295.1 of Papaver armeniacum. NCBI lineage: Eukaryota > Viridiplantae > Streptophyta > Magnoliopsida > Ranunculales > Papaveraceae > Papaver > Papaver armeniacum. The sequence goes on from JAJJWW010000903.1 coordinate 1,170,482, forward strand.
TGGCTTCTTTTACTTCAAAATGTTTGGAGTTTTGTCTCATTAGGTATAACCCAATCAAGCCAGGTTAAGAATTTCAGTTTTTTTTGTTTGTGCTTCAATTGAACCTGCATTGCCACCGCATACCGGTGAACTGCAAAGGATAAGGATGCCAATGGGATATGCGAGATATATAGGCTAACCTGTCGTAGTCCATAATCCATATTCAAGTTTGTTAAATGTCTACGTACTCGAATATTAAAATGTTTGGTTTAGGTATAACGTTACAGTCATCACTGCATGTGATGTTATCAGGATTTAGACAAAAAATTAACTTGTTTTTTTGCTTATCGGATTGATTATTGTCTCGAAATGGTTGCTTATCGAATTAAAATAGATAGTTGTTAGAATCTCACATTGAAAAATGATATGCGGAGAAGCCTATGAGGCTATGACGTACATATTCGAAAATTATCACTTCCTCGACAAATTAAGCATCGTGAACACGACCGGGCAAAGCATATGGTGAGGTATATGCTTAAGTGGTCACATTTTGGCTTCCGCAAAAGGTCAAAGTCGTGGTGGAGATTAGCTTTCAATTACCAAATCCCAATTTTCTTGCAGTTTTCCAAGTTACACTTGAATTTTCTTTTGATAGGAAAGAAAAATTTCATTGCTTAAAATTAAACAGTTACAAAATTCACAAAATTAGTTAAAAAGACCAAAATCAATAATTTTTGGGTGAAAAAGATATTTAGATTTTGATACTGTTTAAATGAACAAAAATATAAAAATAGTCAGGATGTAACCAGTTTCATCATACTCATTTTCAAATTTATTTTCTTATTTTTAATTTACATCAGGATGCATTCAGTTTCATCCTCGCTATTTTTTAAGTTAAGCCAGGATGAATCCAGTTTCATCTTGCTATTTTTTTTGTGCCCATTTCACCAATAATAATTTTTACTCGTCCATTTGAACCATGTTTTAAATTTTTTTGGACAAATGACCCATTTTCCGTACAACATTTTAGTCTTTTGCCAAGTCTTCTAGCAGAAATTGGAGAAGAAAGACCATTCCCTAATTTCTGAGTTTAATCTAGCATTTTTTTTTAGCCAGATACAAGTATTTACATCATTTCCAAAAAAGAGAAAATAAGGATGCCCAAAAATCAGAAGAAAAATCAGTTGTCAATTTTTTTGGGACCGATCTTGTAAAAGTTTAAATCCCGTTTTTAACTTGTTTAGCTTGGTATAAAGTTTTAAAGCCCGTTATGTAAGACATAATTGACCACTGTTGAGGAGTTTGATAGAGAGATAGTACCATTAGGCTGGCTCTTACGGCCTCCAAGATCCAAGATTTGCAACTGTAGAAGTGTCGTTAATGGGTAGACAGTAGCTTGCATCCAGAATGAGTGCTGCGTTCAGCTTGGATCTAAGTTGGAAGTACCCAAGTGCGTACTGAAAAAGCATCACACGCAGTTCCTAAATGCGAATCAGAGAATAATTTACGAGAATATTCTTCCACACTTGATTTTGAAAGCGCCGCTTTGACCGGTCAACACGGTCAATACGCAGTTTCAAACTGCGTATTCTTTATTCAATCTGCGCGTGGACCAGTCAACACGGTCAATACGCAGTTAGTAACTGCGCTTTTGAGTTTTCCCATACTACGCAGTTCCAATCTACGTGCTACGAATCTTCAAACTGCGTATCGAGATAGAATCTTGGATCCCCACTGCGCCCGGTTGATGCATTTTGGTGACGTGGATCCAACATTCAGCTTGAATCTTGGGTGACGATTAGAGACAGCCTTAATCCACATTTTAAAGGAGGAAAATTCAGCAACTTTTGCATCGAGTACAAGATCAAAGATGACATATCAAATGAATCCACTAATCCATATTGCCTGTTAAAACCCAAACTTATAACTTAAAAATCAATGTAGAAAGCGTTGCTGAGAAAGCAGTTCGAAAAATCTTGATTTAAAAATGATTCGGAGAATTTTTCAAAGATAAATACGTTGATCAAACATATTTCAATTTCCTTCGCCATTTCATCCTGATCTTTTCAACTATCTTCAAAACCATTGCAGATACCTAGGAATTTCTTGAGCTATCATTTTATAGCCAAAACAACATCTTAACATGCAACTATACAAGTGTTTTTGGTCACACACAAATATCATTTAATGACATGCGTTTATGTAAATAAATATAATTAATGTAATAAGTGTCGGTATGAAGGCCTGGGTACAATAATTAGGTCATTTGTCTATTATAAACTGTTTTTATTTCATAGTTATAAAATTCAAATTGTAAAAAAAGCATTACTCGTTATATCATAATAAAATAACATACTAATTTGTTGTTCCATGAAACATAAGGTAATACCGCAATACAAGTTTTTGGTGAGACCTTAGGTGATGTAGGAAGAACAAATTTTCTCATATTGAAATGATAGAATGCAAGCCACCTGATGTATAAAGAGCAAATTTTCTCATATTGAAATGATAGAATGCAAGCCACCTGATATCTATTGTAATGTATTTATAATATTATAAGATGATATATTAGTTACTTTTCCTAATTAGCCGTATACTCAATTTTTATTGTTTTAAAAGCCAACTAAAATGTTCATGGCTTACCTCTCATCACGAATCCAGAACTATCCCACCAAAACCACCTTGATACAGTTAAAATGTTCACCTTTAGGATTTTCCTTCTGTTGTTTCATTGTTTGCGTATTAAGAAAAAAAAACGATCTTACCTCTCATCACGACTCAAATTAGTCAATTAGACAATTTTGTCTAATTATGCTAATCTTAGTCTGTCAGATTCCAAAACATAATCCGTGGGCGCAAAAAGCGACCATATTAGTCGGATCCACGGTGTAAAGATAATAAAATATCCCCCAATCATGCAATTATTATCATTCCACGTGTCACCACCCAACTGGCTACCGTACAAACCGTGTTTCCCCGGAATGGTCAACTTTTTATATATAGCCAAAGAGATTAGCTTTCCCAACACAATCGAAAACCCCCCAACACAACACAAATTCATAATATATTACTTTCTCGACAAATTAAGCATCGTGAACGCGACCGGGCAAACTGCAAAGCATATGGGGAGGTATATGCTTAAGTAGTCACATTTTGGCTTCTCAAAAGGTCAGAGTCGTGGAGATTAGCTTTCAAAAACCAAACCCCAATTTTGTTGCAGTTTTCGCAGTTAAAAATTGAAATTAAAGGTTCACACTTCACATCATTTTCAGAAAAGAGAAAAAAAAATGAACCAAAAATCAGAAGAAAAATCAAGTTAAATGGGACTTAATGTGTTGTCATTTTTTCTTTAAGGATTGATCTGATAGAAGTTTAAATCCATGGTCATTTTTTTTTTAACTTGTTTACCTTTGCTTAGAATTTTAAACCTGTCATGCAAAACATAAGTGACCACCATTCGGGAGTTTGATCGAGAGATAATGCAGTATAACCTCTCTATATTAATACTTTTGGGCATCCTCAAAATTATTAATATAGGGAGTTTATTAATATAGAGAGGTACCCATAGAAAATGTAAAAGTTTAAGTTTAATGTATGTGCAATTTATTTGTAGTTGTATTAAGATGATGTATATACATTTTTATAGTTCCAATATACAAGTGCATGCATATATCTTGGAATTTGTAGTTCCAAGAAGCTTTGAAGCTTTAAACATGCTCGACAAGTTGGAAATATTTTGGCTTCAACAAAGAAGGTCTATATGTTGATGAGATATTATGCATCGCAAGTTAAAAGATGTTGTAGTAATCCAAAAAATTACTTCTTTTTCTCAAACAACTATAGCTAAGTATTTTGTTTAATCATAAATTTAATGTAACTAAATATATATTTTTTAATATAATGAGGTAAACTCTTTAAGGCAGAACTTGAAAAAATTATTAATATTAAACTGGAGAGGTTATTACTATTTTTCATTGGTCCAAGTTGGGACCACAAATTTTTATTAATATGTAGAGGTTATTAATATACGGAGTATCAATATACGGAGGTTCTATTGTACTGTTAATCTAAACTTAAAAGACTAAAAGACAAAAACTTTTGTATGGAGTACAAATGATTTAAAAAATTGACATATAAAATGTATTTATTTTTTCACGCAAAAATAATCTTCAAAAACTATCATAACTAATGACTCTTCCCTATGCCCATGTTTCTTCATTCCGGAAAAAAAAGTTTAGAACTTAGTAAGCCGAACAAAACAATTGTGGTGTTTCCTATCACAAGTCAAACTTGAAATTTAATAATTTATATGGGAAACAATGTTGAGAAAGTTATCTATAGAGCTAGTCTATTGATGATTTTATAATAATTCAGAGAATTTTCCAAAAATAGATATGTTGATCGAATTTATTTCAGTTTCCTCCCCCATTTCATTCTCATTTTTTTTCGCTATCTTTAAAGCCATTGCTGATACAGTGATACTTGAGGATTTTTGACCGATCATTTTATGGCCAAAACAACATCTTAATATGCAATATGTACTAGTGTCTTTGGACACACACAAATAACATTTAATAACATGCATATAAGGATATCAAAAAAATAAATAAAAATACATGCATATGTGTAAATAATGTAACAAGTGCCGGTATGAAGGCCTGGATACAACAATTAGGTCATTCGTCCATTATGGTTGTTTTCAAATTCCAAGCAAACCATTTCAAAAATAACTTAAAAAGATACATATCCGAATATGAATTGTTTTATTCACCATTATAGCAATTAAAAACGATAGAAAATATTTCACTCGTTACATCGTAATGACTGACTAAACTGATGTTGCATGAAATGTAAGATAATCCCGTATTGTTATTGAATTTTTGGTTAGACCTTAGGTAATGTTGGAAGAACGAATCTTCTCATTTTGCAATGACAGAATGCAAGTCTAGTGTATTGTCATGATATTACACTACGATATTTTAATCGTTTTTTTTTGGGTGGAAATCCTATTCATTCAAACTAAAATTGTGATTACATGATTGCTTATCAAAAACACCAAAATACAAGATAATCAAAGTCCAAATACAAATGACCACACCAATTGCAAGTATATCGCGAAGAGAAAAGCCATGAACCTCAAAGACATCCAATTTTTATAGATGTAGTAGTGATGAATGATGGTGTGAACTGGAATCAACTTCGACCATTTAAAATGATCATCTTTTTCAATAAGAGATGCTTTAAATGAAATGAAATATTTTCCCCAAAATCTTGTAGATCCAAACGCATCCGGATGCCCTAAATCCCTATTGTTGAAGATTAATCCAAAGCGACGCCGAGCAGAATCGTTGATGTTCTTGATGAATCGAGAATAGAAAGCCAAGATACACCATAGAGATTTAAAAGAATCCCTATTAAAGCGAAGAGAAAATCGTCCAAAAGACGAAGAAAAGATCGTCCAAACAGCGAAGAAATGCGTCCATAAACACCAAAAACAAGAAAAATAAAACCTAAAACCACAAATTAGATCGTCCTTATTAATAAAAATAAAACCTGAAAACTTTGCTTAAATATAGCCCAAAAGGACTAGATCTGTACAACAAGAAGGAGAAAGTTCGGGGGGTTTTAATTAATTTTCCTAATTAGCCGCATTCAACTCTTTTATTTTTTGGCTCAAAAATAATTAAGGAATACACGTGTACACTCCATAATCTATAAAATGACAATCTCAAACCATATAACCCCATTTTTTTTTAATTTAACCAAATTTTATTAAATGGTTCTCTGCTGCCAGATATCTATATACAATAGCGATCTTTTTTTGTTAAAAAAAAAAGTTCGTGTTTAAAGAAAAAAAAGTGTACCTCCATATCGGGTATTAAAAAAAAAGACGGATCCTACCTCTCAAATCCAAATCCAAAGCCTTTTAGTAGCAAGCATCAGGTCGGTTAGAGAGTATCTCATATAAGTATTTTATGTCGCTTGTCGGCTTGTCATGCCTTGCATAACTTAATTCTCCAACGCCTGTGATGTCATATCTACACAACATCCAACGCCTGTGATGCTGCGAATTCGTTTTTGAACCGCGAGTTCAAAATTTTTTCCTTGCACAACCCACACTACGTTGGACAATCTAATCACGTCTTAAATTAGTCTTTGACAATTCAATTATGCTAATCTCAGTCAGATTCCAAAACATAATCCATGGGCGCAAAAAGCGACCATATTAGTCGGATCCACGGTGTAAAAATAATAAAATATCCCCCAATCATGCAATTATTATCATTCCACGTGTCACCACCCAACTGGCTACCGTACAAACCGTGTTTCCCCGGAATGGTCAACTTTTTATATATAGCCAAAGAGATTAGCTTTCCCAACACAATCGAAGACCCCCCAATTTTCTCCCCCAAAATTTCTCATCTCCATCTCCAAATCTCAAAAATCAGGTTTAACAGAATCAAGTTTTTCATCTCGTTGTTCTTGCAAATTTCAGGACCAGATCTGATATTTTTGTTGTGTGAATCGGTGTTTGTAATGGGCTGACTTGAGCGGCAGAAAAGCGGTGGTGGTATTGCTGAATCTCTCAATTCCGATCTATTAGATCGGGTGTTGAAAAAACAAAATCATCTTATTGAAAAATCTGATTGAAAATCATTATGTCTTGCTGCGGCGGAGGAGGATTGATGGAGTTTGGAAGAATCGGTAGTGAAACTAGAATGACAAAGATGAATAAACCTTCTTTAGATAAACCGCCTTCAAATAATTCATGTTCTCATCTTCTTAAACATAATCGTCGTGGTAATCTTAGTTAACATTCGGCCTCATTTAATCTCTGCTCTCAAATAGTATTTCGTTTTCGTTTTATTATTATTCGTTCGCTCTTTTTTTCTTTCGGATTCTCTGTGTTTGAATTGCGTTTGTCTGAGGAATTCAAGCCTGAGATCTAGCTAAAAGGAGGAGGAATTACACGGTTTTCTTCTCTCTTTGGTTTGGGGAATTTGAAGTTTTGGTGTTACGGTTCTATTGGATTTATTTTTCTTAGATCTTTGCTTCTGGTTATTGAGGAGAATTAAGTTATATTTGAGGTAATATTTCTATTCATTTGTATTTATATTGAATTAGTTTGTGGATATTGTGATGTTTTTCTGGTTTAGGGTAATTTGTTGAATCTGTTTATACTCTCCAATTTCATGATGATTTTGATGTGAATTAATGAATTGAGCTATCAGGGTAGATAAGATTCCAATTATTGATGTGAATTATTCAATTGAGGTGTCAGCATAGATAAAATTCAATTATGTGCAGATGTCTCTCCTTAGTAGAATCCTTGAATTAAGTTTCTTGTGTTACCATTCATTGTTCTGCATGCAAATTGTTTCTCGTTTACTAGTTGAAAATTTTTCGGAGGTTTTTTTGAGTGAGTATGATTTATTGAGGAAAATAAACCTAGGGAAGATATAGAAGATGATGGCACCATCTCAATCAGGAGAGACCTATTAAACATTTAGATTTTGAGCTACTTAGTAAGAAATGAAAATTTGGGTTCACTTAGATGTCTGGTTGAAAAAAGGGTCAAGGAAATAAGGTCTACTTTGATGAGTAGCTGGTTTCCCATATGAAAAAATTGTAGGGTTCTGCCAGGCCTTTTTGAGATACCATTTTCCGCTTGTGGTAATTTTTGTAGATTGTTCAGCTCCATGTTCTAACTGATTGTTTGCTGCAGCTACATAGTATGCATAAGATTGGTTTTTAGATGACTGAAATAATTGGGGACCTTGAGTTGTTCCAAGGCTAAAACTGCTTTAAGTGTCTTTTCTGAGAATAGGGTTTCTTTTGATGATTAGCTGCTATTTCATGTTGAATATTAATAGGGTTCTGCTAGCTTATGTTGAGATGCCAGTTTCTAGTTGTCGCAATTTTGTGCTAACTCATTCAGCTCGTAACCTCTAACCCATTCTTTTGCTGTAGCTACAAAATAGTCATAGTTGGGCATTTTAGATGGCTGAACTGGAAATTAAGTTTCTTGTGTGACCATTCATTGTTCTGCATGCAAATTGTTTTTGGTTGTTCGAAAATGTTATGAAGGTATTTGAGTGAGTATGAGGTATTGAGGAAAATAAACCTTGGTTGGTTTCTAGGGAAGATATGGAGAGCATGATGGGACCATCTCAATCAGGAGAAACCTAATGAACATTTAGATTGTGAGCTACTTAGTAAGAAATGAAAATTTGGGTTCACTTATGTCTGGTGGGAAACATAGTCAAGAAAATTGGGTCCGACTCTACTTTGATGTGTAGCTGGTTTTTGATATGAAATATTGATAGGGTTCTGCCAAGTCTTTTTGAGATGGCATTTACCACCTGTGGTAATTTTTGTAGCTTGTTCAGCTCCCATCTTCTAACTTATTGTTTGCTCCAGCTACATAATATGCATAAGATTGGGTATTTTAGATGACTGAAAAATGAGCGATTATTCATCTCATAGAACTAATTGGGGAACATGTGTTTTTCCAAGGCTAGAAACTGTTATTTTGAATCTACTTGAACTAGCTGCTTTAAGTGTCTATTCTGAGAATAGGGTTTCTTTTGATGATTAGCTGCTTTTTCATGTTGAATATTAATAGGGTTCTGCTAGCTTCTGTTGAGATGCCATTTTCTACTTGTGACAATGACAATTTGGTGCTAACTCATTCAGCTCGCAACCTCTAATCCATTCTTTTGCTGTAGCTACATAATAGTCATAGTTGGGTATTTTAGATGGCCGAACTGGAAATATAAAACTTATTGGGAACATGATTTTTTTAAAGGAGACAAACTGCTATACTTGAATTAGCTTCTTTAGGTGTCATTTGTGAACATTGTCATGTTTCATAATTTTGGGATGTGATTTTTCTAATATGACTTATTTGCAGATTTGTTTAGTGGAAGCTTTGTTTTTATCAACTATGGGAGATTCTTCTCCTAGTGAGGACTCGGATTCAGAATATATAAATAGCCTTCATGACTTGGACCAATTACATGAAGATTACAATAGGCAATGCACTTTTACTGAAAATAGTACCTTTGAAGACTACATGTTAGGAGAGCTAATACCTGGACTCTCTAATGAACTGCATTTGCCAGACACTCGTGAAGAGATATCAGATACTGATACAAGCTCGGATGATATCACTGAAGTATGTGCCTTGACCAGGTTGGCAACATTTCCAGGCTCCAAAAAAAGAAATGCCTGATGATGGATCTCATGAAGCTAGTGAAAATCCACCTTACAATCTCTCAACGTCTTTGCCTGTGAGTTTTCTAATTCTGATTCATTTTCAGAACATCTACATCGAGCTGAAATTTTTTGCATCTGGAAAAATTGGTTTAACCAGTATGACCTCCTTATTGTTAGGTGTGCCATTTATGTTTTAGGACACTCTCCAATGGACCACTTATGTCCATTTCTCACATGCCTGTGTGAACTCTATTTTTGGTTCATATTCATTAAATCTGACGTGAAAACCTAGTCAGAATCTTAAACTTTTCTCTATATCATGTGAAAAAGTTTATGCAGTATGACCTCCTTATTGTTAGTTGTGACATTTATGTTTTAGGACACTCCAATGGACCACTTATGTCCATTTTTCACATGCCTGTGTGAACTCTATTTTTGGTTCATATTCATTAAATCTGACGTGAAAATCTAGTCAGAATCTTAAACTTTTCTCTATATCATGTGAAAAAGTTTATGCAGGTTTTAAGCAATTGAGTCGTTACTTCTGCTAAAAAGTTTATGGTTGGTAACATTACCTTATGCTGTCTTTTTTATTTTTCTCTTTGTAGGTTCCGTTAAAATCAGCCTTGAAAGGTGGTCGCGAGAAATATGGAATGCCTCAGAAGAAACTGACGGTGACTTGGGCTCATGATGTATATGACCCACCTGTTACATTAGTGTCGCATTCAGTGAAGGGTGGCCACAGCCATCACCGATCTTCTAGATCTAGCAGGAAAAGCAGCAGCAGCAGCAGCAATAGCAGCAAGCACAAACACAAGGGAGGTAAATCTTCGTCAAGAAGCAGCAGTAGCAGCGATGCCCACAAAAAGCATCACCACCACCGGAAGCATAGTGGCAGCCACTGTGAATCACGTGCAAGGCCAGTTGAATGCAGAGATAGGTTAACTCCTCTCTTGAATGCTATGAATCATAGCGGAGGCCACTCTGAATCACGTGCAAGGCCCGTTGAATGCAGAGATAGGTTGACTCCTCTCTTGAATGCCATGAATCGTCGATCAACTACTGAACTTTCAGACTTTTCTCTTGGTGCTCGTGCTCGTGTTTTGCCGGATAACACCAAGTGTGGGACCAGCTATTTCATGAAGTCTTTGACGGAATTGCATTTACCAGTTGCTGAGGCCACATAAAAAATTATATATGAATTATGACATATATATGTTACTTTTGAGTCTCCGTCTCAGTTTTCTTTCTCTCCCGCGGCTTTTATTTATGGTTTTTTTGATGGATGCATGTCTTTTTTCTTATGTTTGGGTCGGTGGCAAACTTGCTCATTTTATTACGTACACTACTGAACTGAATACGTGAAAATGGCTACTGTGTATGGTTTTAATAATGGTGATGAACAAGTTTTGAAACGTTGTAATGTGAAATTTGGTTATGGAGTATGTGTCATTCTGAATGGTTTGTGTTTCATGATTTAACCCCCTTGCCGGTGATTCAGGGTAGTGCAGTGTTTATATATTGTTCTGGTTTGTGTTTCATGATTTAACCCCCTTGCCGGTGATTCAGGGTAGTGCAGTGTTTATATATTGTTCTGCATGATTCTTGCAAGTCAAATCCATTAGAGACGACTCTTCAAACTCTACACCACTGGATGTTTTCAGAAACTGGAGATATACTACCACCTAAAGATCCTTTAAGTTATTTCTATTGGCCCAACACATTTTTATCGTAATAATTTAACAACTTCAAGCCCAATTCTGATACCTGGGCTTAAGTCTGGAGGCTCAGAATACAACATTATTGGTTAAAACTTAAAATAGCAGTTTTTTTTTTTTTTTGAAAGCCGTTTTTGGGCATATCAAAAAATTACCGGGCATACATTTTGTCTAAGTTCGGCTTAAAAGTTATCAGCCGAACCTTGCGAACCTAGGCAAAACAAAAGTTGTGAGCCGAACCTTGAGTATGCCTGGTAATTTTTTGGTATGCCAAAAACATGTCTTTTTTTTTCTTTTGAAGCAGAAAGGATAAAATTTGACATTAGCGCCTAAGAGTCCGGAGGTGAGGTCAAAGCCAGCACCAAAAACACAAAACAAAACAAAGGGTTGGAAAAATCCCACACACCAACCAAAATAGAAAAGATAGTAAAGCTGCCTAAACATTAAACAAAAACAAACTATTTGTGCTGCCTCCTAGCAGCCGATGACCTTTGCCCATATATTTGTTGTTTTCCTTGCTAGGGATATCGCCATTCCATTTGAGCCTAGAAAGCTCTTTCTCAGTCTTCTAGCTAACTTTGTCTTCACAAGCCATGTAGTGAGCATTTTTGTCAGACTCTACTCTGCATTTGATAACTCTCTCGCTATCCTTTTCACACTCTTCAATAATAACTCTATCATTACTCAGCAAACTGAAAGAGTTATTGGTACTTTGACAGAATTGTCACTGCTCCTAGCAACATTGGTCTTGTTTTTACCTTTTATTTCAGAATCCTTGGAGTTACCATCTCTAACTACCTTATCTCCAGCAAGATCCTACTTTCTATCCTTTGGGAATCGACTTTAAGATCTATATGGAAAATCACTGAGCATCAGAAATGGGTTGTGCTTTACCTCTTTTTCTACAATCTACGCCACTGGCTCAGCGATGGAAATCTTACTAGAGTTATCTGGTACTTTTGTTGCTGTACCTGAAGCTGAATTCTTCACCTTTTCCAGTGATGTGTCATCCATGTTTTTAGAACCACCACTTGCATTTGCTTGCTTCCCTGGTAACGTAGATTTCTGAGAAACATAGTCAGATGCTTTTGCTATTGCATTGCCTTTCTTCCCAGAAGACTTAAGAGTCTGAGGTAAGACTGTTCCATAAATCTTCTTAAAACCTGCACCAACTTCCACGACAGCATCCGTACGACTTTGCCCTAATTCTGAGCCATCTTTTCTGAAATTTACACCCTCTTCATTAGTCTCCACTCTCCATGACCTCACCCAAAACTGATGAATCTTGTCCATCTTCTGTTGTTGTGACTGTCCCTTCAACTGCACCACTTGTTGCTCTCAGATCATTCATTTAACTAGTTCCTTGTAGGCTAGAATGAACCTTCTGAAGAATTTCTAAAATTCTTGTTTAAACAGCAGTTACAATCCCTTCAATCCCGAGCAACGATGTAACAAGCACAATGTGGACAGGGTTCCCATGACTTTCCAGAATTTTCTGAATGAAGAAATTGTGCAATTATGAGCTCAATATTTTCTTTTTCTTTATGTAATTGGCTTCAGGCATGTGTCCTTAGACAGCAGCAGTGCTACGATTTCAGTGTTTCTATATCTTAATTGTGACTTAGAAACTAATAGTTTTTGTAATAAACTTCAGCATCTTAAAGGAATGCCAAGCCAAGCAGCAACGGAAGTGGTAATGTACGATGTTGTTGGCTGCAATTTTAGAAATCTTATATTATATCATCTATATAAGTGACTTCATTGCAAACCTCAAAAGATTCTTTGCCTGATTAGTGAAAAAGGATTTATGAAACCATGAAGCTGTACGCATTATTGCATTAATATCTTGCCTGATAAATCCAAAATGCAATTAAGACTTAATCCTATTAAAGACGTTAATAAGTTACAGCAATGACAAGTAATTAAACCAGAGATCTTGAAACTAAATTTCAAAAGGTTTCGAAAAGAAAAATGGATTGTAAGGCTGTGAAGAGTGAAGACATTGTTTTCAGTAGTACTTCTTTTGTTTCTAAGCAACCAAAGTTTCCATGGAGTGGAAGCTAACAGACCGTTTTTACAAGAAGATGATGACGAAATCGAGAGACAACTCAAGATCCTCAACATGCCTCCTACCAAATCCATCCAGACTCAGTTTGATAATATATTCGATTGGGTAAACATCTATTTGATAATATATGCTGCTTAAGCATCATAAGCTCCAGGTAATGCTAAATCAAGCTATACTGCGGATGGTCTAAAGAAACTCATATGCATTCATTTTGTTTTGCTTCATGATTAATTTTATCCTTGCACAAACACGTAAAGTGAATTCATATTTGCTTCAGTTAGAATTTTATTCATTTATCACAAGGCTAAAGTTTTACCGAAGAGCTTAGCTTTCAACTATCAAACCCCCGAACCTTAGTAGCCAGGAGCGGGAGCGAGGACGGATTCGAAAATCATAAAATGTCTCAAAAATCAGATACGAGGAGCGTGCTGGGAGCGGAAATTAATCTTTATATAGGTATTTGGACTATTAGTTTTCCAAAAAATTTCCAAATATTTATTCCAGAACTAAGACAAAAAACCTAAAACCTTGGAAATTGTAGGTCATTAAACTGTGATTAATATAATAGAGCTACTAGACGACGAAATATATGAATGGGAGTTAAGAGTGTTACTGATCACGAGGGTTTAAGAATGATTGTGTAGGAAGTTGATGTGGAGAATGTGTCCATCAGCACAGTAATAACTAGATAAACATATAAGTTATATTAGATGATGGAAAATATCATACGCATACATGAAGATATGAGAATATCCTAGATATAAGATTATAGATTAAGATACGAAAATATGGAAATATGCAGATAAAAGATATGCGAATATACACAGTTGGCGCACATAATTGATAAAGGATAAAGATATGAAGATATGGGAATATACTTAACGAGTAAAACGTTCCTTACTCTATGGGAACGCGTTTCTCTCATGTTAAGAGCGAGCTCCCATCACGAATCTCACCGAGGAGCGCAAAATCGCGGTTCTCACTGAGATTCGTAAGGACTTTCAACGTTCCCGGTTACTAAGTCCCGAACTGATAAAATTTCCCCAAAAAATAAGTGTGAGAATCTTCATAATGTTTTTCCTCGTTTTACAACGACTAAATGTTGATTTACTGGCATTTTTGAAAATAAATAATGCATCACCTGACTTCCAAAACCATAGTAACACAATGTAGCCCATGTCTCAATTTCCAACAACACCTCATTAGATTTTTCACAACAAGAAGCTTATAGATATCATGTAAAGACTAAAGAAAATGTCGTATGATTAAAAACTACAAGTTTGTTTTTGAAAACTTAGAGAAATGAACTATAAACTTGTTAATAAACCATAAAAATATTGTTGTTGTTTTTCGCATTCATAGGTAATTCATTCATATGACTTACAAACAGAGAAATTAAACCATATAAATATTGTTGGTTGTTTTCACATTTATTGGCATTTCATTTGTTACATGATTTACACATTCTCAACGCATTGTACACTTTCAAAGAAATTTAGTTCCCAACTCGGTCCACGTGTCTAATGTCTTTTGGCCGTCTATTTTTTACTCGGTTGTCTTTGCGTTTGTTAGACAGTGTCTAATGTCTTTTTGCCGTCTACTTTATACTCCGTTGTCTTTGAGTTTGTTAGACAATTCAATTAAGGCTCTGTAATGCGTCAATCATAATAGAAATGTTTAGCCGCATGCATAAACTGATGTGTGTACGTGTGTATATGAGCAAATGACTGAAATAAATTTTTAGGTACCCGATAAGGATCAGATCTGCCTTTTCATTAAAAAAAAAAAATTAGACCGGCGAGATTTGGGTAATCGAGGTATACCAAACCAAATGAAATAAGATCATTAAAAAGTAAAACTCAAAGCTCCTTAGCCATATATTTTTGGAAATGACTAAACTACTTTTGTTTAATTAGCAATATTCAACCTGTTTAGTTTAATGAGTTTAGTTAAATTGATTGGTAGATAGAAGTTATGAAATTTTGCTTAACACTTTTAGAAATCCGTCTATGAAAAGTAGGCATGCTTGACTGGAAAAAAAAATACCGACTAAGTACTTTCAGAATTTAGTCTATGAAAAGTTGGCATGCTCCACTAAAACAAAGCATACAGACCAAACTTAGTTGATATGCTCGATTGAAACAAAACATGTCGGCTAGACATCGGTTTTTCTCCTTTACAATCGTCATTGTCGAAAGTGCAACACACTGACGATTGTCTATTAGTCTTCATCTTATTTCTTACAAAACCATGACGACCAACAACAAAATTGGACACACTTGTTTTCTGGGTGTTATTAGAAGTTTGCTTTGGTTATTTTGTTGGAAGATTTTCGAGATTTTTTAATGGATTTTTATTTGTAACGAAATGAAACTATACCGACCAAACTTAGTTGATATGCTCGATAGAAACAAAACCGCCGGCCGTACATTGGCTTTTCGCCTTTACAATCGTCATGGTTGAAAGTGCAACACACGGACGACTGTCTAGTAGTCTTCATCTTATTTTTTACAAAACCATGACGACCAACAACAAAATTGGACACAAAAAAACTTGTTTTCTGGGTGTTATTAATCGTCAAGGTTTAGCTTTTCAAAATCTGGCGACTATTCATACCACATTACTAGTCGTCAAGGTTTAGGGATGAAGACCATGACGACCATGTGAATGTTACTTTCAAAAATAAAACTCTTTGAAAAGTCGTCACGCTATTCATCCTACAACCTGGACGACTGAAAATAATTATGAAAAGTCTTTATGCTCGACAAAGAGATACAATGACGACCGCATAACTGCAATTCAACAGTTTGAATTTCTCCGAACTAATATGTCATTCAAACAAAAAAATAAATCATTAGATGGAGTTTAAAAGAGTTAATCGACATTAAAAAAGTCCAATCGATTTAATTTTTTTTTCATTTGAAAATGTAGAAAAGGAGAAAGGAATTGATCATTAGATTGATGATGAAGGAGAAGGAAAATAATAAGGTTTGCATCTAAAAAATAAACGGGGATAGTCTTAGTTATTATTAGAAGAAAGGGAATTGGTTAACTTTATACTCATTAAACACCCCTTAGAGCAACCACAGTCGACGATTAAAACCAAATATTTGGTCGAGAAAGTAAACACAGTCGAACGGAATAAAGATCAAATACCAGACTAATTTGCTTTGTCATTGGGCGAGCATTTAAATTGCGCCTCATGAAGAAGAAGAAAAAACTCGTTTATTTATTATGTTAAATTTAACTATGAAGTGTGAGCAAGTACTCAGTTGATCTCTTCGAATAAATTAACAATCCAAGGTTTATCCTTAGAATTACCTCATGATATGAGATCAAGTAATCAAATCAAATAAAATATCTAGCTTTTTTGTTTCTGTTTGAGGAACTAATTAAATATATAATATGATGATCGGTAGCTATAGTTAATTAAGCAAATTACAAACCTATCCACCAGGGGTAGTTATAAATTGCGCTACACGACAGACGTAATTAATAGGTACGTCCCTATCAGGCGTGAGAAGAATTTTGCGCCTTGACCAAACGGTGTTTATATGTACGCCCCACATCAAACGAATTTTAAACATTGCGTCCAACTAAATTTGTTCCTGGCCCGCAACGTAACACCACGGACTAAACCCAAATATTTTAGTTTTCTTTTTTGCTTTTGCTCGTTTTGATTGCACTAGTTGCTCTTAGCCCACTATTATTGGGAACAAAATTTATGTACCCCAATTAGTCGGGGTATATCCCAATCTGGCGGGTTAAAAAAAAAATGTAGACATCTAGTATCATATTTCAAGAATTTCAGTGTTATGTTGTTTTTTTTTTTTAATTGAACTTGCCTTTACACATACTGGTGAACTGCAGAGGATAAGGGTGCATTTAGATATGCCGGATACTCTAACCTGTCGTAGTCCGTATACCGTATTCAAGTTTGTTAAATGTCAATGTACTCAAATATTAAAATATTTGGGTTAGGTATATCATCAAAGCCATCACTGCATCTGCATGAGATGACATCAGAATTTAGACAAATTAGTTTGGTTTTAGCTTATCAAATTAAACTATTTCTCGATATGGTTATCCAATTTGAATTAAATTTGATAGTTGTTGGAATCTCACATCGGAAAATGATTTGGGGAGAAGCTTCTGACGTACAAATTCGTATATGGCTTTGTCAACAAATTAAGCATCGTGTACGCGACCAGGCAGAGCATAGCGTGAGGTATATCCTTAGCCTGTCGCATTTTGGTTTCCTCACACGGTCTAAGTCTATAAATGCACGGAGGTTAATTAGCTTTCTTCCAACAATCAAAACCCCAGTTTTGTTGGATTCGCTGGCTATGTTTTTGACGTGTTAAGCTTTGTTTTTATCAACTATGGGAGATTCTTCTCCTAGTGAGGACTCGGATTCAGAATATGTAAATAGCCTTCATGACTTGGACCAATTACATGAAGATTACAACACGCAACGCACTTTTACTGAAAATTTTACTTTTGAAGACTACGTGTTAGGAGAGCTAATACCTGGAATCTCCAATGAACTGCATTTGCAAGACACTGGTGAAGTGATATCAGATACTGATACAAGCTCGGATGATATCAGTGAAGTATGTGCCTTGAACAGGTCGGCAACATTTCCATTCTTCAAAGTAGAGATGCCTGATGATGGACCTCTTGAAGCTAATAAAAATCCAACTTACAATCGCTCGACGTCTTTGCCTGTGAGTTTTTTTATAATTCTAATTCATTTAAAAAACATGTAAAATTCGAGCTGAAAGGTTTTTGCATCTGGAAAAATTGGTTACCCAATCTCACATGATGCCATTATATATAACGTGAAAACCTAGTCAGAATCTTAACATTTCCTCGGATCATGTGAACAAGTTATTGGGTAGCAGGTTACTTCTGTTAAAGAGTTCATGTTTTGTAACATACCTTATGCTGTCTTTTTTTATTTCTCTCTTTGTAGGTTCCGTTAAAATCAGCCTTGAGAGGTGGTCGTGAGAAATATGGAATGCCTCAGAAGAAACTTACAGTGACTTGGGCTCATGATGTATATGATCCACCTGTTAGGTTAGTGTCGCATTCAGTGAAGGGTGGCCACAGCCATCACCGATCTTCTAGATCTAGCAGGAAAAGCAGCAGCAGCAGTATCAGCAAGCACAAACACAAGGGAGGAAAATCTACGTCGAGAAGCACCAGTAGCAGCGATACCCACAAAAAGCATCACCACAACCGGAAGCATATATAGCGGCAGCCACTTTGAATCACGTGCAAGGCCAGTTGAATGCAGAGATAGGTCGATCGACTTCTCTCTTGAATGCTATGTCAACTTCTGAACTTTCAGACTTTTCTCTTGGTGCTCGCGCTCGTGTTTTGCCGGATAACACCAAGTGTGGAACCAGCTATTTCATGAAGTCTTTGACGGAATTGCATTTACCAGTTGCTTGTTGGAGAAAATGAGTTTTAATTAAAAGGTTTTATGGTCTTGGTGTGGTTTGATCTAATGACCTAAGGGTCTAAGGATGCTCACTCATTTTTGGGTGAATGAAGTGGAACCTTTAGTCCCACATTGTGGAAAACTAAAGATGAGCTCCACTATATAACCATACACTTATGTATGAATTGTAAAACATGTATAGCTCGTTCCACTATGGAATCGGAGTTCATTGCGTTAGATAAAGCAGGAGAGGAGGCCGAATGGCTAAGAAACTTTTTAGAAGATATTCCTCTCTGGCATAGGCCTGTGCCAGCTATATCTATACACTTTGTGACAAACAAATCTGCGATAGGTAGAGCTAAGAGTTGCTTCTACAATGGAAAGTCTATACATATTCGTAGAAGACATGATACTTTGAAAACACTAATCTCAACAGGCGTTATTTCCATAGATTGGATGCAGTCCAAGGAGAATATCGCGGACCCTTTGACGAAAGGTTTGTCCAAGGAGATAGTTAGTAAAGCATCGAGGGGGATGGGGCTTAGGCTCAAAAATTAAACTTGCCATGAAGGATACTCAACCTTCTCGATTTGGAGATTCCAAGATCAAGGTTTCGAATGAGACAACTAATTCATGGTGGGTAAAGGTAAACACGAAATTCTCTGTCCCTTCCCTATGGTGTTGATGTGATAGTGTGACTGCATGTGGAGGATGATTTTTAAATAAGTCTTAATGAGTTCCATAGTTTCAATTAAGATTTAAGTGGGGTGTAGCAGTAAACACTCTTGATGGAACTCACCTATCTGAATGTGGAAGTGGGGCCGCTTCCTATGAGAATTGAGCCAATTCTCTAGAGCATTCTGAGAAACAGGATATGTCCAGGGCCAAATTGGACAAAAAGGCACGAACTTAGCAACACCAGGAGAATATCATGTGTGGCTGTTGTCGCGAATTACACCAACGCTATCAGTTCAAGACTAGGTTCACTGTTTAGCTAGTAGTTCCGGTAACTTCTCACTAAGTAAGGGTTCAAGACCTCATGGACACCTTTGCCTAAATGGTATTTTCCTTACTCTGATTTTTTCGTTTTCCGAGATTGTTGGAGAAAATGAGTTTTAATTAAAAGGTTTTATGGTCTTGGTGTGGTTTGATCTAATGACCTAAGGGTCTAAGGATGCTCACTCATTTTTGGGTGAATGAAGTGGAACCTTTAGTCCCACATTGTGGAAAACTAAAGATGAGCTCCACTATATAACCATACACTTATGTATGAATTGTAAAACGTGGGTGGAGCGGGTGGGCAAAAATACATATTTTTACTCATGCGATATGCGCGTATGCCATGCACCAAGTTCCTTTTCTACACGGATTTATTTTTGGCGAGTTTTTCTTTAGAAAATTAATTCCAAAATTAATTCTTAAGAGTTCTATTTATGGTAAAATTCCTTTTACTTGTTTTTGAAGAAAACCAAAACCTAACTTGATTTGCAAGTATTTCATCCTATAAATACAACTCGAAAATCTGTTTTCAAAAAACCGAAAAATTCTTCTTTTATTCTAGGGTTTTCTCCAGACGTTTTTATCTCCATCCCCGTTCTTGAGTTCGAAGAGAGGGTAACTTGCGTTGTGCTAACTCAAGTTATATCGGGCAGTCTTATCTGGACACATCTTATCTTGTGAGGGGTTTAGCATTACTCAACTCGAGTATACCCGCGAACTAATGTGTTAAGGACAACTTGTTGAACCCGTGATTCTCGCCCTCGTCAAGTTATTTTGGTAGAGTTGTTTCGCATTAGTTCTTTACATATTATTTTCGATACATCTAACGTCTTTGTTCATTGTTGCAAGATCCCAACAATCTTAACACATTAGTATTCCTTGTAACAATGGGAATCAACGATGTAGAAAGACCACAAAAGTTTAACGGAAATGATTTCAAGAGATGGCAATCCAAGATCTTTGTTTTATCCGAGCCATCATGAACTGGATTATGTATCTGGTTCCGTGTGATGACTTATACAATATTGAAAATTTGTCTGAGGAGGAGGTCAATATGAACACGAGGTCTAATTTTATGGCTAAAAATCATATCATGAACGGTTTGGAAGATGCGATGTATGATTTTTACAATGCTAAAGAGAACTTGACTGCTTATGAGTTGTGGACTGCGTTAGAAGCAAAGTACCAAGCTGAGACTGCAGGAAGCAAGAAATTTCTGGTGGCAAAGTTTATGGAGTTCAAGATGACGAATGATAAGTCCGTTGTTGATCAATTCCTCGAACTTCAACAAATTATTAACCAGATTCTTCTTTGAAGGTATGGTTGTTGATGAGACTTTTCAAGTGTCTGCGGTAATTGAGAAGTTACCATCTTCTTGGTCGGAGTACAAGAAAAAGCCGAGGCATGGCTGGCGAGATCAACATGGTTGAATTGGGAAAGAAGATTCAAGTGGAAGAGATGTTGTGCACCAAAGACAAGAACGTGTCATCTGCAAGGGACATGTCTAACAAAGCTCATATGTCTGAACATAAGCCATCCAAAGCTGGAAAAGGTGACAACAACAGTCGCAACTCAAGCATGGACCTAACAAGAAAGGTACGTTTCGTGAAACGAGAATCTAGCATTGTTAAAATTAAGGGTCCTTGTTGGGTGTGTGGAAACCTTTGGTCATATGGCAGATTCACCGTAGACAACGTAAGGATAAGAAGAATAATGCTAACTTTGGTTGAGAAAAGCAAAGACGAGTTTTCTGCGTGGTGTCCGAAGTTAATCGGTGACCAATGTGATGGATTGGTGGGTAGACTCTGGAGCTACCAAGCATGTTTGTGGGAACAGAGACTGTTCACCTCCTACCAGAGGGTAGGGGAAGGCGAGAAACTCTATATGGGTAACTCATCCGCATCGAGGTTGCGGGAAAAGGAAAGGTCGGTCTCGAAGCTCACATCCTGGAAAGACTCTCACATTGAATGAAGTTCTTCATGTTCCAGGACATCCTGCAAAAATCTTGTTTCTTGTTCTGTTTTAGATGATAAGGGTTTTAAAGTTACAATTGAGTCCGGAAAACTTATAGTAACTAAGGGCAATGATTATGTGGGTAAGGGTTATAAGACTCGGGGTCTATATAAACTTAATGTAACGTCCCGAATTGAAATTGAATGATTCTTCTCGCTTACATGTGTGTGTCATTGAACGTTTGGCATGGTAGACTTGGTCATGTAAACTATAAATCAATGCATAAATTGGCTAGCGTAGGCTGCATACCCAAATTCACTTTAGATAAAAATCATAAGTGTGAGATTTGCGTAGAATCTAAGCATGCTAAGAAATCATTCAATAAGAATGTCCGGAGAAACTCTAAACCCTTAGATTTAATCCACTCGAGACCTAGTTGATATGAAGTCAGTTCAAACAAGAGGTGGTAAGAAATGGTTTATTACTTTTATAGATGATTGTACGAAGTACTGCCATGTTTACTTACTTAGAGGGAAGGATGATGCCTTAGAAGCCTTTAAGATATATAAAAGTGAAGTCGAAAACCAATTGAATACTACCATTAAAACTATTAGGTCCGACGTGTGGTGGTGAGTATGAAATTCCGTAGGAGATTTCGTGAAGAACATGGCATAATACATGAGACTACAGCCCCTTATTCACCTCAATCCAATGGTGTAGCTGAACGTAAGAACCGTACCCTTAAGGATATGATGAATGCCATGTTGATTAGTTCAGGATTACCTTCGAATTTGTGGGGGGAGGCTATCCTCTCCGCCAATTACATCCTGAACAGAGTACCCTTTAAAGGATCAGATAAAACTCCATATGAGTTATGGAAAGGTAGACAACCATCTTATGATTACTTCAAAGTGTGGGGGTGCTTGGCAAAGGTGGGCATCCCTCCTCCTAAGAAAAATAAGATAGGACCCAAAACCGTTGATTGTGTTTTTATAGGGTATCCACGAGCATTCTAGTGCTCATAGGTTTATGGTTGTGAGTTCTGAAATTTCTGACATAGGGTTGAATACTATCATGGAGTCTAGGGATCTTGAGTTTTTGAAACTATTTTTCCTTTGAAACGTGATTCTCGAAAGAGGTGTTTAGATGATCCCCTAGATTGTTCCTTCAACTAGTCAATTATTACCTTTAGAGGAAGATGAACCAGAAGTGGAACCTAGAAGAGGTAAAAGGGTTAGAACTGAGAAAACCTATCCTGGTTGCATTACATACCTAGCCGAGTCTGATCCTCAGACTTATAGAGAAGCCATGACTTGTCCAGAAGCTTCGTGGTGGAAAGAAGCTTCCATTAGTGAAATGGATTCCCTTCGAGAAAACGGTACTTTTGAACTTGTAGATTTACCTCCAGGGTGTAAGGCCATAGGTTGTAAATGGATTTTCAAAAGAAAACGTAAGATAGATGGAACTATTGAAAAATACAAGGCTAGGCTGGTAGCTAAAGGCTACGAGACAAATAGAAGGTATAGATTTCTTTGACACCTATTCACCGGTGAGTAGAATTAGCTCCATTAGGATGTTAATTGCTATAGCTTGTCCATAATTTAGAGATACATCAAATGGATGTAAAGACAGCGTTTCTTAATGGTGAGTTAGATGAAGAAATTTATATGGAACAACCTGAGGGCTTTGTAGTTAAAGGTTGTGAAAAGAAAGTGTGTAAACTGGTTAAATCTTTGTATGGATTGAAACAAGCACCTAAACAGTGGCATGAAAAATTTGATCATGTGATGATTTCTAGTGGTTTTAGAATTAATGAATCTGATAAGTGTGTTTATACTAAACTTGTCAAGGATGCCTGTGTGATTGTATGCTTGTATGTTGATGATATGCTTATACTAGGTACAAACATGGATGTTATTAATTCCACTGAAAGACTTAGGCCCCGCTGATGTCATATTAGGGATGAAGATTAGAAAAACTTCTAATGGCTATAGTCCGAGTCAGTCTCATTATGTTGAATCCATACTTAAGAAATTTAATCGGGTTTAATCAGTAAACTGTGTGTACTCCTTATGATTCTAAATGTCGTCTCAAGAAGAATAAGGGTGTAGGAGTTAACCAACTTGAATACTCGAGAGTCATAGGAAGTCTGATGTATTTGATGAATTGTACGAGACCAGACATTGCTTATGCTGTAAGTAGGTTAAGCAGGTATACTTGTAATCCAGGGCAGATACATTGGGATGCACTTATTAGAGTGCTAAAGTACTTGAAGTACACAATGACCTTTAGTTTGAATTACAAAGGATATCCGGCCGTCCTTGAGGGATTTTGCGATGCAAACTGGATAACAGGATCAGAGGATTCTAAGTCTACGAGTGGATATGTATTCACTCTAGCGAGGTGCGTCTCGTATCTTGGAAGAGTTCCAAACAGAGACATGTATAGCTCGTTCCACTATGGAATCGGAGTTCATTGCGTTAGATAAAGCGGGAGAGGAGGCCGAATGGCTAAGAAACTTTTAGAAGATATTCCTCTCTCGGCATAGGCCTGTGCCGCCTATATCTATACACTTTGACAGCAAATCTGCGATAGGTAGATCTAAGAGTAGCTTCTACAATGGAAAGTCTATACATATTCGTAGAAGACATGATACTTTGAAAACACTAATCTCAACAGGCGTTATTTCCATAGATTGGATGCGGTCAAGGAGAATATCGCGGACCCTTTGACGAAAGGTTTGTCCAAGGAGATAGTTAGTAAAGCATCGAGGGGATGGGGCTTAGGCTCAAAAATTAAACTTGCCATGAAGGATACTCAACCCCGATTTGGAGATTCCAAGATCAAGGTTTCGAATGAGACAACTAATTCATGGTGGGTAAAGGTAAACACTATCAGAGAATTTCATTCTCTGTCCCTTCCCTATGGTGTTGATGTGATAGTGTGACTGCATGTGGAGGATGATTTTTAAATAAGTCTTAATGAGTTCCATAGTTTCAATTAAGATTTAAGTGGGGTGTAGCAGTAAACACTCTTGATGGAACTCACCTATCTGAATGTGGAAGTGGGGCCGCTTCCTATGAGAATTGAGCCAATTCTCTAGAGCATTTCGAGAAACAGGATATGTCCAGGGCCAAATTGGACAAAAAGGCACGAACTTAGCAACACCAGGGAGAATATCATGTGTGGTCATGTTGTCGCGAATTACACCAACGCTTATCAGTTCAAGACTAGGTTCCTTTGTTTAGCTAGTAGTTCCGGTAACTTCTCACTAAGTAAGGGTTCAAGACCTCATGGACACCTTTGCCTAAATGGTATTTTCCTTACTCTGATTTTTTCGTTTTCCGAGATTGTTGGAGAAAATGAGTTTTAATTAAAAGGTTTTATGGTCTTGGTGTGGTTTGATCTAATGACCTAAGGGTCTAAGGATGCTCACTCATTTTTGGGTGAATGAAGTGGAACCTTTAGTCCCACATTGTGGAAAACTAAAGATGAGCTCCACTATATAACCATACACTTATGTATGAATTGTAAAACGTGGGTGGAGCGGGTGGGCAAAAATACATATTTTTACTCATGCGATATGCGCGTATGCCATGCACCAAGTTCCTTTTCTACACGGATTTATTTTTGGCGAGTTTTTCTTTAGAAAATTAATTCCAAAATTAATTCTTAAGAGTTCTATTTATGGTGAAATTCCTTTTACTTGTTTTTGAAGAAAACCAAAACCTAACTTGATTTGCAAGTATTTCATCCTATAAATACAACTCGAAAATCTGTTTTTCAAAAAACCGAAAAATTCTTCTTTTATTCTAGGGTTTTCTCAGGACGTTTTTATCTCCATCCCTGTTCTTTGCTGAGTTCGAAGAGAGGGTAACTTGCGTTGTGCTAACTCAAGTTATATCGGGCGAGTCTTATCCTGGACACATCTTCGCTGTGAGGGGTTTAGCATTACTCAACTCGAGTATACCCGCGAACTAATGTGTTAAGGACAACTTGTTGAACCCGTGATTACGCCCTCGTCAAGTTATTTTGGTAGAGTTGTTTCGCATTAGTTCTTTACATATTATTTTCGATACATCTAACGTCTTTGTTCATTGTTGCAAGATCCCAACAATCTTAACACATTAGTATTCCTTGTAACAATGGGAATCAACGATGTAGAAAGACCACAAAAGTTTAACGGAAATGATTTCAAGAGATGGCAATCCAAGATCTTGTTTTATCCGAGCCATCATGATTTGGATTATGTCTTGGTTCCAGGTGATGACTTATACAATATTGAAAATTTGTCCGAGGAGGAGGTCAATATGAACACGAGGTCTAATTTTCGGCTAAAAATCATATCATGAACGGTTTGGAAGATGCGATGTATGATTTTTACAATGCTAAAGAGAACTTGATTTGCTTATGAGTTGTGGATGCGTTAGAAGCAAAGTACCAAGTCGAGGCTGCAGGGAAGCAAGAAATTTCTGGTGGCAAAGTTTATGGAGTTCAAGATGACGAATGATAAGTCTGTTGTTGATCAATTCCTCGAACTTCAACAAATTATTAACCAGATTCTTCTTTGAAGGTATGGTTGTTGATGAGACTTTTCAAGTGTCTCGGTAATTGAGACGTTACCATCTTCTTGGTCGGAGTACAAGAAAAAGCTGAGGCATGAAACTGGCGAGATCAACATGGTTGAATTGGGAAAGAAGATTCAAGTGGAAGAGATGTTGTGCACCAAAGACAAGAACGTGTCATCTGCAAGGGACATGTCTAACAAAGCTCATATGTCGAACATAAGCCATCCAAAGCTGGAAAAGGTGACAACAATAATCGCAACTCGAAGCATGGACCTAACAAGAAAGGTACGTTTCGTAAACCGAGAATCTAGCATTGTTAAAATTAAGGGTCCTTGTTGGGTGTGTGGAAACCTTTGGTCATATGGCAGTTCACTTGTAGACAACGTAAGGATAAGAAGAATAATGCTAACAGGTTGAGAAAAGCAAAGACGAGTTTTCTGCTGTGGTGTGTCGAAGTTAATCAGTGACCAATGTGATGGATTGGTGGGTAGACTCTGGAGCTACCAAGCATGTTTGTGGGAACAGAGACTGTTCACCTCCTACCAGAGGGTAGGGAAGGCGAGAAACTCTATATGGGTAACTCATCCGCATCGAGGTTGCGGGAAAAGGAAAGGTCATTCCGAAGCTCACATCTGGAAAGACTCTCACATTGAATGAAGTTCTTCATGTTCCAGACATCTGCAAAAATCTTGTTTCTTGTTCTGTTTTAGATGATAAGGGTTTTAAAGTTACAATTGAGTCTGGAAAACTTATAGTAACTAAGGGCAATGATTATGTGGGTAAGGGTTATAAGACTGGGGGTCTATATAAACTTAATGTAACCTGTCCTGAATTGAAATTGAATGATTCTTCTGCTTACATGTGTGTGTCATTGAACGTTTGGCATGGTAGACTTGGTCATGTAAACTATAAATCAATGCATAAATTGGCTAGCGTAGGCTGCATACCCAAATTCACTTTAGATAAAAATCATAAGAGTGAGATTTGCGTAGAATCTAAGCATGCTAAGAAATCATTCAATAAGAATGTCCAGAGAAACTCTAAACCCTTAGATTTAATCCACTCAGACCTAGTTGATATGAAGTCAGTTCAAACAAGAGGTGGTAAGAAATGGTTTATTACTTTTATAGATGATTGTACGAAGTACTACCATGTTTACTTACTTAGAGGGAAGGATGATGCCTTAGAAGCCTTTAAGATATATAAAAGTGAAGTCGAAAACCAATTGAATACTACCATTAAAACTATTAGGTCTGACCGTGGTGGTGAGTATGAAATTCCCGTAGGAGATTTCTGTGAAGAACATGGCATAATACATGAGACTACAGCCCCTTATTCACCTCAATCCAATGGTGTAGCTGAACGTAAGAACCGTACCCTTAAGGATATGATGAATGCCATGTTGATTAGTTCAGGATTACCTTCGAATTTGTGGGGGGAGGCTATCCTCTCCGCCAATTACATCTGAGCCGTACCCTTTAAAGGATCAGATAAAACTCCATATGAGTTATGGAAAGGTAGACAACCATCTTATGATTACTTCAAAGTGTGGGGGTGCTTGGCAAAGGTGGGCATCCCTCCTCCTAAGAAAAATAAGATAGGACCCAAAACCGTTGATTGTGTTTTTATAGGGTATCCTGAGCATTCTAGTGCTCATAGGTTTATGGTTGTGAGTTCTGAAATTTCTGACATAGGGTTGAATACTATCATGGAGTCTAGGGATGCTGAGTTTTTTGAAACTGTTTTTCCTTTGAAACGTGATTCTCGAAAGAGGTGTTTAGATGATCCCCTAGATGTTCCTTCAACTAGTCAATTATTACCTTTAGAGGAAGATGAACCGAAGTGGAACCTAGAAGAGGTAAAAGGGTTAGAAGCGAGAAAACCTATCCTGGTTGCATTACATACCTAGCCGAGTATGATCCTCAGACTTATAGAGAAGCCATGACTTGTCCAGAAGCTTCGTGGTGGAAAGAAGCTTCCATTAGTGAAATGGATTCCCTTCGAGAAAACGGTACTTTTGAACTTGTAGATTTACCTCCAGGGTGTAAGGCCATAGGTTGTAAATGGATTTTCAAAAGAAAACGTAAGATAGATGGAACTATTGAAAAATACAAGGCTAGGCTGGTAGCTAAAGGCTACCAGACAAATAGAAGGTATAGATTTCTTTGACACCTATTCACCAGTGAGTAGAATTAGCTCCATTAGGATGTTAATTGCTATAGCTTCTGTCCATAATTTAGAGATACATCAAATGGATGTAAAGACAGCGTTTCTTAATGGTGAGTTAGATGAAGAAATTTATATGGAACAACTTTGAGGGCTTTGTAGTTAAAGGTTGTGAAAAGAAAGTGTGTAAACTGGTTAAATCTTTGTATGGATTGAAACAAGCACCTAAATAAAGTGGCATGAAAAATTTGATCATGTGATGATTTCTAGTGGTTTTAGAATTAATGAATCGATAAGTGTGTTTATACTAAACTTGTCAAGGATGCTGTGTGATTGTATGCTTGTATGTTGATGATATGCTTATACTAGGTACAAACATGGATGTTATTAATTCCACTAAGAAACTGTTGAATGAGAATTTTGACATGAAAGACTTAGGCCCCATGATGTCATATTAGGGATGAAGATTAGAAAAACTTCTAATGGCTATAGTCCGAGTCGGTCTCATTATGTTGAATCCATACTTAAGAAATTTAATCGGTTTAATCAGTAAACCCGTGTGTACTCCTTATGATTCTAAATGTCGTCTCAAGAAGAATAAGGGTGTAGGAGTTAACCAACTTGAATACTCGAGAGTCATAGGAAGTCGATGTATTTGATGAATTGTACGAGACCAGGACATTGCTTATGCTGTAAGTAGGTTAGCAGGTATACTTGTAATCCAGATGCAGATACATTGGGATGCACTTATTAGAGTGCTAAAGTACTTGAAGTACACAATGACCTTTAGTTTGAATTACAAAGGATATCCGGCCAGTCCTTGAGGGATTTTGCGATGCAAACCGGATAACAGGATCGAGAGGATTCTAAGTCTACGAGTGGATATGTATTCACTCTAGCGAGTGCGTCTCGTATCTTGGAAGAGTTCCAAACAGACATGTATAGCTCGTTCCACTATGGAATCGGAGTTCATTGCGTTAGATAAAGCGGGAGAGGAGGCCGAATGGCTAAGAAACTTTTAGAAGATATTCTCTCTCGGCATAGGCACGTGCGCCTATATCTATACACTTTGTGACAAAAATCTGCGATAGGTAGAGCTAAGAGTTGCTTCTACAATGGAAAGTCTATACATATTCGTAGAAGACATGATACTTTGAAAACACTAATCTCAACAGGCGTTATTTCCATAGATTGGATGCGGTCCAAGGAGAATATCGCGGACCCCTTTGACGAAAGGTTTGTCCAAGGAGATAGTTAGTAAAGCATCGAGGGGGATGGGGCTTAGGCTCAAAAATTAAACTTGCCATGAAGGATACTCAACCTTCTCGATTTGGAGATTCCAAGATCAAGGTTTGAATGAGACAACTAATTCATGGTGGGTAAAGGTAAACACTATCGAGAATTTCATTCTCTGTCCCTTCCCTATGGTGTTGATGTGATAGTGTGATTTGCATGTGGAGGATGATTTTTAAATAAGTCTTAATGAGTTCCATAGTTTCAATTAAGATTTAAGTGGGGTGTAGCAAGAAACACTCTTGATGGAACTCACCTATCCGAATGTGGAAGTGGGCCGCTTCCTATGAGAATTGAGCCAATTCTCTAGAGCATTCGAGAAACGGGATATGTCCGGGGCCAAATTGGACAAAAGGCACGAACTTAGCAACACCAGGAGAATATCATGTGTGGTTGTTGTCGCGAATTACACCAACGCTATCAGTTCAAGACTAGGTTCCTTTGTTTAGCTAGTAGTTCCGGTAACTTCTCACTAAGTAAGGGTTCAAGACCTCATGGACACCTTTGCCTAAATGGTATTTTCCTTCGTTTTCGATTTTTTCATTTCCGAGATTGTTGGAGAAAATGAGTTTTAATTAAAAGGTTTTATGGTCTTGGTGTGGTTTGATCTAATGACCTAAGGGTCTAAGGATGCTCACTCATTTTTGGGTGAATGAAGTGGAACCTTTAGTCCCACATTGTGGAAAACTAAAGATGAGCTCCACTATATAACCATACACTTATGTATGAATTGTAAAACGTGGGTGGAGCGGGTGGGCAAAAATACATATTTTTACTCATGCGATATGCGCGTATGCCATGCACCAAGTTCCTTTTCTACACGGATTTATTTTTGGCGAGTTTTTCTTTAGAAAATTAATTCCAAAATTAATTCTTAAGAGTTCTATTTATGGTAAAATTCCTTTTACTTGTTTTTGAAGAAAACCAAAAACCTAACTTGATTTGCAAGTATTTCATCCTATAAATACAACTCGAAAATCTGTTTTCAAAAAACCGAAAAATTCTTCTTTTATTCTAGGGTTTTCTCCAGACGTTTTTATCTCCATCCCCGTTGCTGAGTTCGAAGAGAGGGTAACTTGCGTTGTGCTAACTCAAGTTATATCGGGCAGTCTTATCTTGGACACATCTTCGCTGTGAGGGGTTTAGCATTACTCAACTCGAGTATACCCGCGAACTAATGTGTTAAGGACAACTTGTTGAACCTGTGATTCTGCCCTCGTCAAGTTATTTTGGTAGAGTTGTTTCGCATTAGTTCTTTACATATTATTTTCGATACATCTAGCTTCTTTGTTCATTGTTGCAAGATCCCAACAATCTTAACACATTAGTATTCCTTGTAACAATGGGAATCAACGATGTAGAAAGACCACAAAAGTTTAACGGAAATGATTTCAAGAGATGGCAATCCAAGATGCTGTTTTATCTGAGCCATCATGAACTGGATTATGTCTTGGTTCCGTGTGATGACTTATACAATATTGAAAATTTATGCGAGGAGGAGGTCAATATGAACACGAGGTCTAATTTTCTGGCTAAAAATCATATCATGAACGGTTTGGAAGATGCGATGTATGATTTTTACAATGCTAAAGAGAACTTGACTGCTTATGAGTTGTGGACTGCGTTAGAAGCAAAGTACCAAGCCGAGACTGCAGGAAGCAAGAAATTTCTGGTGGCAAAGTTTATGGAGTTCAAGATGACGAATGATAAGTCTGTTGTTGATCAATTCCTCGAACTTCAACAAATTATTAACCGATTCTTCTTTGAAGGTATGGTTGTTGATGAGACTTTTCAAGTGTCTGCGGTAATTGAGAAGTTACCATCTTCTTGGTCGGAGTACAAGAAAAGCTGAGGCATGAACTGGCGAGATCAACATGGTTGAATTGGGAAAGAAGATTCAAGTGGAAGAGATGTTGTGCACCAAAGACAAGAACGTGTCATCTGCAAGGGACATGTCTAACAAAGCTCATATGTCTGAACATAAGCCATCCAAAGCCGGGAAAAGGTGACAACAACAGTCGCAACTCGAAGCATGGACCTAACAAGAAAGGTACGTTTCGTAAACCAGAATCTAGCATTGTTAAAATTAAGGGTCCTTGTTGGGTGTGTGGAAACACTTTGGTCATATGGCGTTCACCGTAGACAACGTAAGGATAAGAAGAATAATGCTAACCTGGTTGAGAAAAGCAAAGACGAAGTTTTCATTGTGGTGTATGAAGTTAATCTGGTGACCAATGTGATGGATTGGTGGGTAGACTGGAGCTACCAAGCATGTTTGTGGGAACATAGACTGTTCACCTCCTACCGGAGGGTAGGGAAGGCGAGAAACTCTATATGGGTAACTCATCCGCATCGAGAGGTTGCGGGGAAAAGGAAAGGTCGGTCTGAAGCTCACATCTGGAAAGACTCTCACATTGAATGAAGTTCTTCATGTTCCGAGACATCCGCAAAAATCTTGTTTCTTGTTTGTTTTAGATGATAAGGGTTTTAAAGTTACAATTGAGTCTGGAAAACTTATAGTAACTAAGGGCAATGATTATGTGGGTAAGGGTTATAAGACCGGGGTCTATATAAACTTAATGTAACCTGTCTGAATTGAAATTGAATGATTATTATGCTTACATGTGTGTGTCATTGAACGTTTGGCATGGTAGACTTGGTCATGTAAACTATAAATCAATGCATAAATTGGCTAGCGTAGGCTGCATACCCAAATTCACTTTAGATAAAAATCATAAGTGTGAGATTTGCGTAGAATCTAAGCATGCTAAGAAATCATTCAATAAGAATGTCCAGAGAAACTCTAAACCCTTAGATTTAATCCACTCAGACCTAGTTGATATGAAGTCAGTTCAAACAAGAGGTGGTAAGAAATGGTTTATTACTTTTATAGATGATTGTAAGAAGTCTTTGCCATGTTTACTTACTTAGAGGGAAGGATGATGCCTTAGAAGCCTTTAAGATATATAAAAGTGAAGTCGAAAACCAATTGAATACTACCATTAAAACTATTAGGTCCGACCGTGGTGGTGAGTATGAAATTCCCGTAGGAGATTTTCGTGAAGAACATGGCATTCATGAGACTACAGCCCCTTATTCACCTCAATCCAATGGTGTAGCTGAACGTAAGAACCGTACCCTTAAGGATATGATGAATGCCATGTTGATTAGTAGGATTACCTTCGAATTTGTGGGGGGAGGCTATCCTCTCCGCCAATTACATCCTGAACAGAGTACCCTTTAAAGGATCAGATAAAACTCCATATGAGTTATGGAAAGGTAGACAACCATCTTATGATTACTTCAAAGTGTGGGGTGCTTGGCAAAGGTGGGAATCCCTCCTCCTAAGAAAAATAAGATAGGACCCAAAACCGTTGATTGTGTTTTTATAGGGTATCCTGAGCATTCTAGTGCTCATAGGTTTATGGTTGTGAGTTCTGAAATTTCTGACATAGGGTTGAATACTATCATGGAGTCTAGGGATCTTTGAGTTTTTGAAAGCTGTTTTTCCTTTGAAACGTGATTCTCGAAAGAGGTGTTTAGATGATCCCCTAGATGTTCCTTCAACTAGTCAATTATTACCTTTAGAGGAAGATGAACCAGAAGTGGAACCTAGAAGAGGTAAAAGGGTTAGAACTGAGAAAACCTATCCTGGTTGCATTACATACCTAGCCGAGTATGATCCTCAGACTTATAGAGAAGCCATGACTTGTCCAGAAGCTTCGTGGTGGAAAGAAGCTTCCATTAGTGAAATGGATTCCCTTCGAGAAAACGGTACTTTTGAACTTGTAGATTTACCTCCAGGGTGTAAGGCCATAGGTTGTAAATGGATTTTCAAAAGAAAACGTAAGATAGATGGAACTATTGAAAAATACAAGGCTAGGCTGGTAGCTAAAGGCTACAGACAAATAGAAGGTATAGATTTCTTTGACACCTATTCACCAAAGTGAGTAGAATTAGCTCCATTAGGATGTTAATTGCTATAGCTTCATCCATAATTTAGAGATACATCAAATGGATGTAAAGACAGCGTTTCTTAATGGTGAGTTAGATGAAGAAATTTATATGGAACAACCCGAGGGCTTTGTAGTTAAAGGTTGTGAAAAGAAAGTGTGTAAATTGGTTAAATCTTTGTATGGATTGAAACAAGCACCTAAACAGTGGCATGAAAAATTTGATCATGTGATGATTTCTAGTGGTTTTAGAATTAATGAATCTGATAAGTGTGTTTATACTAAACTTGTCAAGGATGCCTGTGTGATTGTATGCTTGTATGTTGATGATATGCTTATACTAGGTACAAACATGGATGTTATTAATTCCACTAAGAAACTGTTGAATGAGAATTTTGACATGAAAGACTTAGGCCCCGCTGATGTCATATTAGGGATGAAGATTAGAAAAACTTCTAATGGCTATAGTCTGAGTCAGTCTCATTATGTTGAATCCATACTTAAGAAATTTAATCAGTTTAATCAGAAACTCCGTGTGTACTCCTTATGATTCTAAATGTCGTCTCAAGAAGAATAAGGGTGTAGGAGTTAACCAACTTGAATACTCGAGAGTCATAGGAAGTCGATGTATTTGATGAATTGTACGAGACCAGACATTGCTTATGCTGTAAGTAGGTTAAGCAGGTATACTTGTAATCCAGGGCAGATACATTGGGATGCACTTATTAGAGTGCTAAAGTACTTGAAGTACACAATGACCTTTAGTTTGAATTACAAAGGATATCCGGCCGTCCTTGAGGGATTTTGCGATGCAAACTGGATAACAAGGATCGGAGGATTCTAAGTCTACGAGTGGATATGTATTCACTCTAAGAAAAGTGCGTCTGTATCTTGGAAGAGTTCCAAACAGACATGTATAGCTCGTTCCACTATGGAATCGGAGTTCATTGCGTTAGATAAAGCGGGAGAGAGGAGGCCGAATGGCTAAGAAACTTTTAGAAGATATTCCTCTCGTCATAGGCCTGTGCCAGCTATATCTATACATTGTGACAGCAAATCTGCGATAGGTAGAGCTAAGAGTTGCTTCTACAATGGAAAGTCTATACATATTCGTAGAAGACATGATACTTTGAAAACACTAATCTCAACAGGCGTTATTTCCATAGATTGGATGCAGTCCAAGGAGAATATCGCGGACCCTTTGACGAAAGGTTTGTCCAAGGAGATAGTTAGTAAAGCATCGAGGGGGATGGGGCTTAGGCTCAAAAATTAAACTTGCCATGAAGGATACTCAACCTTGCTGACTGGAGATTCCAAGATCAAGGTTTTGAATGAGACAACTAATTCATGGTGGGTAAAGGTAAACACTATCAGAGAATTTCATTCTCTGTCCCTTCCCTATGGTGTTGATGTGATAGTGTGACTGCATGTGGAGGATGATTTTTAAATAAGTCTTAATGAGTTCCATAGTTTCAATTAAGATTGAAGTGGGGTGTAGCAGTAAACACTCTTGATGGAACTCACCTATCTGAATGTGGAAGTGGGGCCGCTTCCTATGAGAATTGAGCCAATTCTCTAGAGCATTCTGAGAAACAGGATATGTCCAGGGCCAAATTGGACAAAAAGGCACGAACTTAGCAACACCAGGAGAATATCATGTGTGGTCGTTGTCGCGAATTACACCAACGCTATCGGTTCAAGACTAGGTTCACTTTGTTTAGCTAGTAGTTCCGGTAACTTCTCACTAAGTAAGGGTTCAAGACCTCATGGACACCTTTGCCTAAATGGTATTTTCCTTACTCTATTTTTTTTTTCGAGATTTTTCATGTGGGAGATTGTTGGAGAAAATGAGTTTTATTTAAAAGGTTTTATGGTCTTGGTGTGGTTTGATCTAATGACCTAAGGGTCTAAGGATGCTCACTCATTTTTGGGTGAATGAAGTGGAACCTTTAGTCCCACATTGTGGAAAACTAAAGATGAGCTCCACTATATAACCATACACTTATGTATGAATTGTAAAACGTGGGTGGAGCGGGTGGGCAAAAATACATATTTTTACTCATGCGATATGCGCGTATGCCATGCACCAAGTTCCTTTTCTACACGGATTTATTTTTGGCGAGTTTTTCTTTAGAAAATTAATTCCAAAATTAATTCTTAAGAGTTCTATTTATGGTAAAATTCCTTTTACTTGTTTTTGAAGAAAACCAAAACCTAACTTGATTTGCAAGTATTTCATCCTATAAATACAACTCGAAAATCTGTTTTCAAAAAACCGAAAAATTCTTCTTTTATTCTAGGGTTTTCTCCAGACGTTTTTATCTCCATCCCTGTTGCTGAGTTCGAAGAGAGGGTAACTTGCGTTGTGCTAACTCAAGTTATATCGGGAAGTCTTATCCTGGACACATCTTCGCTGTGAGGGTTTAGCATTACTCAACTCGAGTATACCCGCGAACTAATGTGTTAAGGACAACTTGTTGAACCTGTGATTCTGCCCTCGTCAAGTTATTTTGGTAGAGTTGTTTCGCATTAGTTCTTTACATATTATTTTCGATACATCTAACGTCTTTGTTCATTGTTGCAAGATCCCAACAATCTTAACACATTAGTATTCCTTGTAACAATGGGAATCAACGATGTAGAAAGACCACAAAAGTTTAACGGAAATGATTTCAAGAGATGGCAATCCAAGATGTTTGTTTTTTATCTCGAGCCATCATGAACTGGATTATGTACTGGTTCCAGGTGATGACTTATACAATATTGAAAATTTGTCTGAGGAGGAGGTCAATATGAACACGAGGTCTAATTTTCTGGCTAAAAATCATATCATGAACGGTTTGGAAGATGCGATGTATGATTTTTACAATGCTAAAGAGAACTTGACTGCTTATGAGTTGTGGACTGCGTTAGAAGCAAAGTACCAAGCTGAGACTGCAGGAAGCAAGAAATTTCTGGTGGCAAAGTTTATGGAGTTCAAGATGACGAATGATAAGTCTGTTGTTGATCAATTCCTCGAACTTCAACAAATTATTAACCAGATTCTTGCTGAAGGTATGGTTGTTGATGAGACTTTTCAAGTGTCTGCGGTAATTGAGACGTTACCATCTTCTTGGTCGGAGTACAAGAAAAAGCTGAGGCATGAAATCAAGCGAGATCAACATGGTTGAATTGGGAAAGAAGATTCAAGTGGAAGAGATGTTGTGCACCAAAGACAAGAACGTGTCATCCGCAAGGGACATGTCTAACAAAGCTCATATGTCCGAACATAAGCCATCCAAAGTTGGAAAAGGTGACAACAACAGTCGCAACTCGAAGCATGGACCTAACAAGAAAGGTACGTTTCGTAAACCAGAATCTAGCATTGTTAAAATTAAGGGTCCTTGTTGGGTGTGTGGAAACACTGGTCATATGGCAGTTCACTGTAGACAACGTAAGGATAAGAAGAATAATGCTAACCTGGTTGAGAAAAGCAAAGACGAAGTTTTCGCCGTGGTGTCCGAAGTTAATCGGTGACCAATGTGATGGATTGGTGGGTAGACTCTGGAGCTACCAAGCATGTTTGTGGGAACAGAGACTGTTCACCTCCTACCGTGAGGGTAGGGGAAGGCGAGAAACTCTATATGGGTAACTCATCCGCATCGAGGTTGCGGGGAAAAGGAAAGGTCGGTCCGAAGCTCACATCCGGAAAGACTCTCACATTGAATGAAGTTCTTCATGTTCCACATCCGCAAAAATCTTGTTTCTTGTTCTGTTTTAGATGATAAGGGTTTTAAAGTTACAATTGAGTCTGGAAAACTTATAGTAACTAAGGGCAATGATTATGTGGGTAAGGGTTATAAGACCGGGGTCTATATAAACTTAATGTAACATGTCCCGAATTGAAATTGAATGATTCTTCGCTTACATGTGTGTGTCATTGAACGTTTGGCATGGTAGACTTGGTCATGTAAACTATAAATCAATGCATAAATTGGCTAGCGTAGGCTGCATACCCAAATTCACTTTAGATAAAAATCATAAGTGTGAGATTTGCGTAGAATCTAAGCATGCTAAGAAATCATTCAATAAGAATGTCCAGAGAAACTCTAAACCCTTAGATTTAATCCACTCGAGACCTAGTTGATATGAAGTCGGTTCAAACAAGAGGTGGTAAGAAATGGTTTATTACTTTTATAGATGATTGTACGAAATACTTTGCCATGTTTACTTACTTAGAGGGAAGGATGATGCCTTAGAAGCCTTTAAGATATATAAAAGTGAAGTCGAAAACCAATTGAATACTACCATTAAAACTATTAGGTCTGACCGTGGTGGTGAGTATGAAATTCCCGAAGGAGAGATTTCGTGAAGAACATGGCATAATACATGAGACTACAGCCCCTTATTCACCTCAATCCAATGGTGTAGCTGAACGTAAGAACCGTACCCTTAAGGATATGATGAATGCCATGTTGATTAGTTCAGATTACCTTCGAATTTGTGGGGGAGGCTATCCTCTCCGCCAATTACATCTGAACAGCAGTACCCTTTAAAGGATCGAGATAAAACTCCATATGAGTTATGGAAAGGTAGACAACCATCTTATGATTACTTCAAAGTGTGGGGGTGCTTGGCAAAGGTGGGCATCCCTCCTCCTAAGAAAAATAAGATAGGACCCAAAACCGTTGATTGTGTTTTTATAGGGTATCCTGAGCATTCTAGTTCTCA
This sequence comes from Papaver armeniacum, assembly GCA_023531295.1. Lineage (NCBI taxonomy): Eukaryota > Viridiplantae > Streptophyta > Magnoliopsida > Ranunculales > Papaveraceae > Papaver > Papaver armeniacum. The sequence goes on from JAJJWW010000903.1 coordinate 1,208,554, forward strand.
TAGGTTTATGGTTGTGAGTTCTGAAATTTCTGACATAGGGTTGAATACTATCATGGAGTCTAGGGATGCTGAGTTTTTTGAAACTGTTTTTCCTTTGAAACGTGATTCTCGAAAGAGGTGTTTAGATGATCCCCTAGATGTTCCTTCAACTAGTCAATTATTACCTTTAGAGGAAGATGAACCAGAAGTGGAACCTAGAAGAGGTAAAAGGGTTAGAACGAGAAAACCTATCCTGGTTGCATTACATACCTAGCCGAGTCCGATCCTCGACTTATAGAGAAGCCATGACTTGTCCCGGAAGCTTCGTGGTGGAAAGAAGCTTCCATTAGTGAAATGGATTCCCTTCGAGAAAAACGGTACTTTTGAACTTGTAGATTTACCTCCAGTGGTGTAAGGCCATAGGTTGTAAATGGATTTTCAAAAGAAAACGTAAGATAGATGGAACTATTGAAAAATACAAGGCTAGGCTGGTAGCTAAAGGCTACGGAGACAAATAGAAGGTATAGATTTCTTTGACACCTATTCACCAAAGTGAGTAGAATTAGCTCCATTAGGATGTTAATTGCTATAGCTTCATCCATAATTTAGAGATACATCAAATGGATGTAAAGACAGCGCGTTTCTTAATGGTGAGTTAGATGAAGAAATTTATATGGAACAACCCGAGGGCTTTGTAGTTAAAGGTTGTGAAAAGAAAGTGTGTAAACCTGGTTAAATCTTTGTATGGATTGAAACAAGCACCTAAAGTGGCATGAAAAATTTGATCATGTGATGATTTCTAGTGGTTTTAGAATTAATGAATCGATAAGTGTGTTTATACTAAACTTGTCAAGGATGCCTGTGTGATTGTATGCTTGTATGTTGATGATATGCTTATACTAGGTACAAACATGGATGTTATTAATTCCACTAAGAAACTTGTTGAATGAGAATTTTGACATGAAAGACTTAGGCCCCGCTGATGTCATATTAGGGATGAAGATTAGAAAAACTTCTAATGGCTATAGTCTGAGTCAGTCTCATTATGTTGAATCCATACTTAAGAAATTTAATCGGTTTAATCAGTAAACCGTGTGTACTCCTTATGATTCTAAATGTCGTCTCAAGAAGAATAAGGGTGTAGGAGTTAACCAACTTGAATACTCGAGAGTCATAGGAAGTCCGATGTATTTGATGAATTGTACGAGACCAGACATTGCTTATCTTTGTAAGTAGGTTAAGGTATACTTGTAATCCAGGGCGGATACATTGGGATGCACTTATTAGAGTGCTAAAGTACTTGAAGTACACAATGACCTTTAGTTTGAATTACAAAGGATATCCGGCCGTCCTTGAGGGATTTTGCGATGCAAACTGGATAACAGGATCGAGGATTCTAAGTCTACGAGTGGATATGTATTCACTCTAAGAAAGTGCGCTCGTATCTTGGAAGAGTTCCAAACAGACATGTATAGCTCGTTCCACTATGGAATCGGAGTTCATTGCGTTAGATAAAGCAGAGAGGAGGCCGAATGGCTAAGAAACTTTTAGAAGATATTCCTCTCTCGGCATAGGCCGTGCCAGCTATATCTATACACTGTGAAAGCAAATCTGCGATAGGTAGAGCTAAGAGTTGCTTCTACAATGGAAAGTCTATACATATTCGTAGAAGACATGATACTTTGAAAACACTAATCTCAACAAAGCGTTATTTCCATAGATTGGATGCGGTCCAAGGAGAATATCGCGGACCCTTTGACGAAAGGTTTGTCCAAGGAGATAGTTAGTAAAGCATCGAGGGGGATGGGGCTTAGGCTCAAAAATTAAACTTGCCATGAAGGATACTCAACCTTGCTGACTGGAGATTCCAAGATCAAGGTTTCGAATGAGACAACTAATTCATGGTGGGTAAAGGTAAACACTATCAGAGAATTTCATTCTCTGTCCCTTCCCTATGGTGTTGATGTGATAGTGTGACTGCATGTGGAGGATGATTTTTAAATAAGTCTTAATGAGTTCCATAGTTTCAATTAAGATTGAAGTGGGGTGTAGCAGTAAACACTCTTGATGGAACTCACCTATCTGAATGTGGAAGTGGGGCCGCTTCCTATGAGAATTGAGCCAATTCTCTAGAGCATTCTCGAGAAACAGGATATGTCCAGGGCCAAATTGGACAAAAGGCACGAACTTAGCAACACCAGGAGAATATCATGTGTGGTGTTGTCGCGAATTACACCAACGCTATCAGTTCAAGACTAGGTTCACTGTTTAGCTAGTAGTTAGGTAACTTCTCACTAAGTAAGGGTTCAAGACCTCATGGACACCTTTGCCTAAATGGTATTTTCCTTACTCGATTTTTTCGCTTTCCGAGATTTCATTCATGTGGGGATTGTTGGAGAAAATGAGTTTTAATTAAAAGGTTTTATGGTCTTGGTGTGGTTTGATCTAATGACCTAAGGGTCTAAGGATGCTCACTCATTTTTGGGTGAATGAAGTGGAACCTTTAGTCCCACATTGTGGAAAACTAAAGATGAGCTCCACTATATAACCATACACTTATGTATGAATTGTAAAACGTGGGTGGAGCGGGTGGGCAAAAATACATATTTTTACTCATGCGATATGCGCGTATGCCATGCACCAAGTTCCTTTTCTACACGGATTTATTTTTGGCGAGTTTTTCTTTAGAAAATTAATTCCAAAATTAATTCTTAAGAGTTCTATTTATGGTAAAATTCCTTTTACTTGTTTTTGAAGAAAACCAAAACCTAACTTGATTTGCAAGTATTTCATCCTATAAATACAACTCGAAAATCTGTTTTCAAACACCGAAAAATTCTTCTTTTATTCTAGGGTTTTCTCCAGACGTTTTTATCTCCATCCCCGTTGCCGAGTTCGAAGAGAGGGTAACTTGCGTTGTGCTAACTCAAGTTATATCGGGCGATCTTATCCTGGACACATCTTCGCTGTGAGGGGTTTAGCATTACTCAACTCGAGTATACCCGCGAACTAATGTGTTAAGGACAACTTGTTGAACCCGTGATTCTCGCCCTCGTCAAGTTATTTTGGTAGAGTTGTTTCGCATTAGTTCTTTACATATTATTTTCGATACATCTAACGTGCTTTTCATTGTTGCAAGATCCCAACAATCTTAACACATTAGTATTCCTTGTAACAATGGGAATCAACGATGTAGAAAGACCACAAAAGTTTAACGGAAATGATTTCAAGAGATGGCAATCCAAGATGTTGTTTTATCTGAGCCATCATGAATTCGGATTATGTCTCGGGTTCCAGGTGATGACTTATACAATATTGAAAATTTGTCCGAGGAGGAGGTCAATATGAACACGAGGTCTAATTTTTCTCGCTAAAAATCATATCATGAACGGTTTGGAAGATGCGATGTATGATTTTTACAATGCTAAAGAGAACTTGATCGCTTATGAGTTGTGGACTGCGTTAGAAGCAAAGTACTAAGCCGAGATGCAGGGAAGCAAGAAATTTCGGGGTGGCAAAGTTTATGGAGTTCAAGATGACGAATGATAAGTCTCGTTGTTGATCAATTCCTCGAACTTCAACAAATTATTAACCAGATTCTTTTTGAAGGTATGGTTGTTGATGAGACTTTTCAAGTGTCTCGCGGTAATTGAGAAGTTACCATCTTCTTGGTCGGAGTACAAGAAAAAGCCGAGGCATGAAATCGGCGAGATCAACATGGTTGAATTGGGAAAGAAGATTCAAGTGGAAGAGATGTTGTGCACCAAAGACAAGAACGTGTCATCCGCAAGGGACATGTCTAACAAAGCTCATATGTCTGAACATAAGCCATCCAAAGCTGGAAAAGGTGACAACAACAGTCGCAACTCGAAGCATGGACCTAACAAGAAAGGTACGTTTCGTAAACCAGAATCTAGCATTGTTAAAATTAAGGGTCCTTGTTGGGTGTGTGGAAACACTTGGTCATATGGCGTTCACCGTAGACAACGTAAGGATAAGAAGAATAATGCTAACCTGGTTGAGAAAAGCAAAGACGAAGTTTTACTTTTGTGGTGTCCGGGTTAATCTGGTGACCAATGTGATGGATTGGTGGGTAGACTCGGAGCTACCAAGCATGTTTGTGGGAACAGAGACTGTTCACCTCCTACCGAGGGTAGGGAAGGCGAGAAACTCTATATGGGTAACTCATCCGCATCGAGGTTGCAGGAAAAGGAAAGGTCGGTCTGAAGCTCACATCCGGAAAGACTCTCACATTGAATGAAGTTCTTCATGTTCCAGACATCTCGCAAAAATCTTGTTTCTTGTTCTGTTTTTTAGATGATAAGGGTTTTAAAGTTACAATTGAGTCCGGAAAACTTATAGTAACTAAGGGCAATGATTATGTGGGTAAGGGTTATAAGACTGGGGTCTATATAAACTTAATGTAACCTGTCCCGAATTGAAATTGAATGATTCTTCCGCTTACATGTGTGTGTCATTGAACGTTTGGCATGGTAGACTTGGTCATGTAAACTATAAATCAATGCATAAATTGGCTAGCGTAAGGTTGCATACCCAAATTCACTTTAGATAAAAATCATAAGTGTGAGATTTGCGTAGAATCTAAGCATGCTAAGAAATCATTCAATAAGAATGTCCAGAGAAACTCTAAACCCTTAGATTTAATCCACTCAGACCTAGTTGATATGAAGTCAGTTCAAACAAGAGGTGGTAAGAAATGGTTTATTACTTTTATAGATGATTGTACGAAGTACTGCCATGTTTACTTACTTAGAGGGAAGGATGATGCCTTAGAAGCCTTTAAGATATATAAAAGTGAAGTCGAAAACCAATTGAATACTACCATTAAAACTATTAGGTCTGACCGTGGTGGTGAGTATGAAATTCCCGTAGGAGATTTTCGTGAAGAACATGGCATAATACATGAGACTACAGCCCCTTATTCACCTCAATCCAATGGTGTAGCTGAACGTAAGAACCGTACCCTTAAGGATATGATGAATGCCATGTTGATTAGTTCAGGATTACCTTCGAATTTGTGGGGGGAGGCTATCCTCTCCGCCAATTACATCCTGAACAGAGTACCCTTTAAAGGATCAGATAAAACTCCATATGAGTTATGGAAAGGTAGACAACCATCTTATGATTACTTCAAAGTGTGGGGGTGCTTGGCAAAGGTGGGCATCCCTCCTCCTAAGAAAAATAAGATAGGACCCAAAACCGTTGATTGTGTTTTTATAGGGTATCCTGAGCATTCTAGTGCTCATAGGTTTATGGTTGTGAGTTCTGAAATTTCTGACATAGGGTTGAATACTATCATGGAGTCTAGGGATGCTGAGTTTTTTGAAACTGTTTTTCCTTTGAAACGTGATTCTCGAAAGAGGTGTTTAGATGATCCCCTAGATGTTCCTTCAACTAGTCAATTATTACCTTTAGAGGAAGATGAACCAGAAGTGGAACCTAGAAGAGGTAAAAGGGTTAGAACTGAGAAAACCTATCCTGGTTGCATTACATACCTAGCCGAGTCTGATCCTCAGACTTATAGAGAAGCCATGACTTGTCCGTAAGCTTCGTGGTGGAAAGAAGCTTCCATTAGTGAAATGGATTCCCTTCGAGAAAACGGTACTTTTGAACTTGTAGATTTACCTCCATGGTGTAAGGCCATAGGTTGTAAATGGATTTTCAAAAGAAAACGTAAGATAGATGGAACTATTGAAAAATACAAGGCTAGGCTGGTAGCTAAAGGCTACAGACAAATAGAAGGTATAGATTTCTTTGACACCTATTCACCGGTGAGTAGAATTAGCTCCATTAGGATGTTAATTGCTATAGCTTCTGTCCATAATTTAGAGATACATCAAATGGATGTAAAGACAGCGTTTCTTAATGGTGAGTTAGATGAAGAAATTTATATGGAACAACCCGAGGGCTTTGTAGTTAAAGGTTGTGAAAAGAAAGTGTGTAAACCGGTTAAATCTTTGTATGGATTGAAACAAGCACCTAAACGGTGGCATGAAAAATTTGATCATGTGATGATTTCTAGTGGTTTTAGAATTAATGAATCGATAAGTGTGTTTATACTAAACTTGTCAAGGATGCCTGTGTGATTGTATGCTTGTATGTTGATGATATGCTTATACTAGGTACAAACATGGATGTTATTAATTCCACTAAGAAACTCGTTGAATGAGAATTTTGACATGAAAGACTTAGGCCCCGCTGATGTCATATTAGGGATGAAGATTAGAAAAACTTCTAATGGCTATAGTCTGAGTCAGTCTCATTATGTTGAATCCATACTTAAGAAATTTAATCGTTTAATCAGAAACCTGTGTGTACTCCTTATGATTCTAAATGTCGTCTCAAGAAGAATAAGGGTGTAGGAGTTAACCAACTTGAATACTCGAGAGTCATAGGAAGTCTGATGTATTTGATGAATTGTACGAGACCAGACATTGCTTATGTTGTAAGTAGGTTAAGCAGGTATACTTGTAATCCAGTATGATACATTGGGATGCACTTATTAGAGTGCTAAAGTACTTGAAGTACACAATGACCTTTAGTTTGAATTACAAAGGATATCCGGCCGTCCTGAGGGATTTTGCGATGCAAACCGGATAACAGGATCGAGGATTCTAAGTCTACGAGTGGATATGTATTCACTCTAAAGAAAAGGCGTCTCGTATCTTGGAAGAGTTCCAAACAGACATGTATAGCTCGTTCCACTATGGAATCGGAGTTTATTGCGTTAGATAAAGCAGGAGAGGAGGCCGTATGGCTAAGAATCTTTTTAGAAGATATTCCTCTCTGGGCATAGGCCCGTGTACCTATATCTATACACCGTGACAAAGAATCTGCGATAGGTAGAGCTAAGAGTTGCTTCTACAATGGAAAGTCTATACATATTCGTAGAAGACATGATACTTTGAAAACACTAATCTCAACGGGCGTTATTTCCATAGATTGGATGCAGTCCAAGGAGAATATCGCGGACCCTTTGACGAAAGGTTTGTCCAAGGAGATAGTTAGTAAAGCATCGAGGGGATGGGGCTTAGGCTCAAAAATTAAACTTGCCATGAAGGATACTCAACCTTGCCGACTGGAGATTCCAAGATCAAGGTTTCGAATGAGACAACTAATTCATGGTGGGTAAAGGTAAACACTATCGAGAATTTCATTCTCTGTCCCTTCCCTATGGTGTTGATGTGATAGTGTGACCGCATGTGGAGGATGATTTTTAAATAAGTCTTAATGAGTTCCATAGTTTCAATTAAGATTGAAGTGGGGTGTAGCAGTAAACACTCTTGATGGAACTCACCTATCTGAATGTGGAAGTGGGGCCGCTTCCTATGAGAATTGAGCCAATTCTCTAGAGCATTCCGAGAAACAGGATATGTCCAGGGCCAAATTGGACAAAACGGCACGAACTTAGCAACACCAGGAGAATATCATGTGTGGTTTGTTGTCGCGAATTACACCAACGCTATCAGTTCAAGACTAGGTTCACTGTTTAGCTAGTAGTTCCAGTAACTTCTCACTAAGTAAGGGTTCAAGACCTCATGGACACCTTTGCCTAAATGGTATTTTCCTTACTCTGATTTTTTCGTTTTCCGAGATTTCATTCATGTGGGGGATTGTTGGAGAAAATGAGTTTTAATTAAAAGGTTTTATGGTCTTGGTGTGGTTTGATCTAATGACCTAAGGGTCTAAGGATGCTCACTCATTTTTGGGTGAATGAAGTGGAACCTTTAGTCCCACATTGTGGAAAACTAAAGATGAGCTCCACTATATAACCATACACTTATGTATGAATTGTAAAACGTGGGTGGAGCGGGTGGGCAAAAATACATATTTTTACTCATGCGATATGCGCGTATGCCATGCACCAAGTTCCTTTTCTACACGGATTTATTTTTGGCGAGTTTTTCTTTAGAAAATTAATTCCAAAATTAATTCTTAAGAGTTCTATTTATGGTAAAATTCCTTTTACTTGTTTTTGAAGAAAACCAAAACCTAACTTGATTTGCAAGTATTTCATCCTATAAATACAACTCGAAAATCTGTTTTCAAACACCGAAAAAATTCTTCTTTTATTCTAGGTTTTCTCAGACGTTTTTATCTCCATCCCCGTTGCCGAGTTCGAAGAGAGGGTAACTTGCGTTGTGCTAACTCAAGTTATATCGGGCGATCTTATCCTCGGACACATCTTCGCCGTGAGGGGTTTAGCATTACTCAACTCGAGTATACCCGCGAACTAATGTGTTAAGGACAACTTGTTGAACCCGTGATTCCGCCCTCGTCAAGTTATTTTGGTAGAGTTGTTTCGCATTAGTTCTTTACATATTATTTTCGATACATCTAACGTCTCGTTCATTGTTGCAAGATCCCAACAATCTTAACACATTAGTATTCCTTGTAACAATGGGAATCAACGATGTAGAAAGACCACAAAAGTTTAACGGAAATGATTTCAAGAGATGGCAATCCAAGATGTCGTTTTATCCGAGCCATCATGAACTGGATTATGTCGGTTCCGTGTGATGACTTATACAATATTGAAAATTTGTCCGAGGAGGAGGTCAATATGAACACGAGGTCTAATTTTTCGGCTAAAAATCATATCATGAACGGTTTGGAAGATGCGATGTATGATTTTTACAATGCTAAAGAGAACTTGATCGCTTATGAGTTGTGGACTGCGTTAGAAGCAAAGTACCAAGTCGAGATGCAGAAGCAAGAAATTTCTGGTGGCAAAGTTTATGGAGTTCAAGATGACGAATGATAAGTCCGTTGTTGATCAATTCCTCGAACTTCAACAAATTATTAACCAGATTCTTGTGAAGGTATGGTTGTTGATGAGACTTTTCAAGTGTCTGCGGTAATTGAGAAGTTACCATCTTCTTGGTCTGAGTACAAGAAAAAGCCGAGGCATGAAATCTGGCGAGATCAACATGGTTGAATTGGGAAAGAAGATTCAAGTGGAAGAGATGTTGTGCACCAAAGACAAGAACGTGTCATCCGCAAGGGACATGTCTAACAAAGCTCATATGTCCGAACATAAGCCATCCAAAGCTGGAAAAGGTGACAACAACATTCGCAACTCGAAGCATGGACCTAACAAGAAAGGTACGTTTCATAAACCAGAATCTAGCATTGTTAAAATTAAGGGTCCTTGTTGGGTGTGTGGAAACACTGGTCATATGGCGCTCACCGTAGACAACGTAAGGATAAGAAGAATAATGCTAACCTGGTTGAGAAAAGCAAAGACGACGAAGTTGTGGTGTCCGAAGTTAACTGGGTGACCAATGTGATGGATTGGTGGGTAGACTCGGAGCTACCAAGCATGTTTGTGGGAACAGAGACTGTTCACCTCCTACCAGAGGGTAGGGAAGGCGAGAAACTCTATATGGGTAACTCATCCGCATCGAGGTTGCGGAAAAGGAAAGGTCTGGCCCGAAGCTCACATCCTGGAAAGACTCTCACATTGAATGAAGTTCTTCATGTTCCGAGACATCCGCAAAAATCTTGTTTCTTGTTCTGCTTTTAGATGATAAGGGTTTTAAAGTTACAATTGAGTCCGGAAAACTTATAGTAACTAAGGGCAATGATTATGTGGGTAAGGGTTATAAGACGGGGTCTATATAAACTTAATGTAACCTGTCCCGAATTGAAATTGAATGATTCTTCTGCTTACATGTGTGTGTCATTGAACGTTTGGCATGGTAGACTTGGTCATGTAAACTATAAATCAATGCATAAATTGGCTAGCGTAGGCTGCATACCCAAATTCACTTTAGATAAAAATCATAAGTGTGAGATTTGCGTAGAATCTAAGCATGCTAAGAAATCATTCAATAAGAATGTCCGTGAGAAACTCTAAACCCTTAGATTTAATCCACTGCACCTAGTTGATATGAAGTCAGATCAAACAAGAGGTGGTAAGAAATGGTTTATTACTTTTATAGATGATTGTACGAAGTAATGCCATGTTTACTTACTTAGAGGGAAGGATGATGCCTTAGAAGCCTTTAAGATATATAAAAGTGAAGTCGAAAACCAATTGAATACTACCATTAAAACTATTAGGTCTGACCGTGGTGGTGAGTATGAAATTCCCGTAGGAGATTTCTGTGAAGAACATGGCATAATACATGAGACTACAGCCCCTTATTCACCTCAATCCAATGGTGTAGCTGAACGTAAGAACCGTACCCTTAAGGATATGATGAATGCCATGTTGATTAGTTCAGATTACCTTCGAATTTGTGGGGGAGGCTATCCTCTCCGCCAATTACATCCTGAACAGAGTACCCTTTAAAGGATCCGATAAAACTCCATATGAGTTATGGAAAGGTAGACAACCATCTTATGATTACTTCAAAGTGTGGGGGTGCTTGGCAAAGGTGGGCATCCCTCCTCCTAAGAAAAATAAGATAGGACCCAAAACCGTTGATTGTGTTTTTATAGGGTATCCCGAGCATTCTAGTGCTCATAGGTTTATGGTTGTGAGTTCAAATTTCCGACATAGGGTTGAATACTATCATGGAGTCTAGGGATCTTGAGTTTTTGAAACTGTTTTTCCTTTGAAACGTGATTCTCGAAAGAGGTGTTTAGATGATCCCCTAGATGTTCCTTCAACTAGTCAATTATTACCTTTAGAGGAAGATGAACCGTAAGTGGAACCTAGAAGAGGTAAAAGGGTTAGAACCGAGAAAACCTATCCCGGTTGCATTACATACCTAGCCGAGTCCGATCCTCGGACTTATAGAGAAGCCATGACTTGTCCGAAGCTTCGTGGTGGAAAGAAGCTTCCATTAGTGAAATGGATTCCCTTCGAGAAAACGGTACTTTTGAACTTGTAGATTTACCTCCAGGGTGTAAGGCCATAGGTTGTAAATGGATTTTCAAAAGAAAACGTAAGATAGATGGAACTATTGAAAAATACAAGGCTAGGCTGGTAGCTAAAGGCTACGGACAAATAGAAGGTATAGATTTCTTTGACACCTATTCACCGGTGAGTAGAATTAGCTCCATTAGGATGTTAATTGCTATAGCTTGTCCATAATTTAGAGATACATCAAATGGATGTAAAGACAGCGTTTCTTAATGGTGAGTTAGATGAAGAAATTTATATGGAACAACCCGAGGGCTTTGTAGTTAAAGGTTGTGAAAAGAAAGTGTGTAAACTGGTTAAATCTTTGTATGGATTGAAACAAGCACCTAAACAAATGGCATGAAAAATTTGATCATGTGATGATTTCTAGTGGTTTTAGAATTAATGAATCCGATAAGTGTGTTTATACTAAACTTGTCAAGGATGCCCGTGTGATTGTATGCTTGTATGTTGATGATATGCTTATACTAGGTACAAACATGGATGTTATTAATTCCACTAAGAAACCGTTGAATGAGAATTTTGACATGAAAGACTTAGGCCCCGCTGATGTCATATTAGGGATGAAGATTAGAAAAACTTCTAATGGCTATAGTCCGAGTCGGTCTCATTATGTTGAATCCATACTTAAGAAATTTAATCGGTTTAATCAGTAAACCCGTGTGTACTCCTTATGATTCTAAATGTCGTCTCAAGAAGAATAAGGGTGTAGGAGTTAACCAACTTGAATACTCGAGAGTCATAGGAAGTCTGATGTATTTGATGAATTGTACGAGACCGACATTGCTTATGCTGTAAGTAGGTTAAGCAGGTATACCTGTTATCCAGGGCAGATACATTGGGATGCACTTATTAGAGTGCTAAAGTACTTGAAGTACACAATGACCTTTAGTTTGAATTACAAAGGATATCCCATTGTCCTTGAGGGATTTTGCAATGCAAACCGGATAACAGGATCGAGGATTCTAAGTCTACGAGTGGATATGTATTCACTCTAGCAAAGTGCCTCGTATCTTGGAAGAGTTCCAAACAGACATGTATAGCTCGTTCCACTATGGAATCGGAGTTCATTGCGTTAGATAAAGCGGGAGAGGAGGCCGAATGGCTAAGAAACTTTTAGAAGATATTCCTCTCTGGCATAGGCCTCGTGCTGCCTATATCTATACACTCGTGACAAATCTGCGATAGGTAGAGCTAAGAGTTGCTTCTACAATGGAAAGTCTATACATATTCGTAGAAGACATGATACTTTGAAAACACTAATCTCAACAGCGTTATTTCCATAGATTGGATGCGGTCCAAGGAGAATATCGCGGACCCTTTGACGAAAGGTTTGTCCAAGGAGATAGTTAGTAAAGCATCGAGGGGGATGGGGCTTAGGCTCAAAAATTAAACTTGCCATGAAGGATACTCAACCTTATTGATCGGAGATTCCAAGATCAAGGTTTCGAATGAGACAACTAATTCATGGTGGGTAAAGGTAAACACTATCAGAGAATTTCATTCTCTGTCCCTTCCCTATGGTGTTGATGTGATAGTGTGACTGCATGTGGAGGATGATTTTTAAATAAGTCTTAATGAGTTCCATAGTTTCAATTAAGATTGAAGTGGGGTGTAGCGAAGAAACACTCTTGATGGAACTCACCTATCTGAATGTGGAAGTGGGGCCGCTTCCTATGAGAATTGAGCCAATTCTCTAGAGCATTCCCGAGAAACAGGATATGTCCAGGGCCAAATTGGACAAAAGGCACGAACTTAGCAACACCAGGAGAATATCATGTGTGGCTGTTGTCGCGAATTACACCAACGCTATCAGTTCAAGACTAGGTTCACTGTTTAGCTAGTAGTTCCGGTAACTTCTCACTAAGTAAGGGTTCAAGACCTCATGGACACCTTTGCCTAAATGGTATTTTCCTTACTCTGATTTTTTCGTTTTCCGAGATTTCATTCATGTGGGAGATTGTTGGAGAAAATGAGTTTTAATTAAAAGGTTTTATGGTCTTGGTGTGGTTTGATCTAATGACCTAAGGGTCTAAGGATGCTCACTCATTTTTGGGTGAATGAAGTGGAACCTTTAGTCCCACATTGTGGAAAACTAAAGATGAGCTCCACTATATAACCATACACTTATGTATGAATTGTAAAACGTGGGTGGAGCGGGTGGGCAAAAATACATATTTTTACTCATGCGATATGCGCGTATGCCATGCACCAAGTTCCTTTTCTACACGGATTTATTTTTGGCGAGTTTTTCTTTAGAAAATTAATTCCAAAATTAATTCTTAAGAGTTCTATTTATGGTAAAATTCCTTTTACTTGTTTTTGAAGAAAACCAAAACCTAACTTGATTTGCAAGTATTTCATCCTATAAATACAACTCGAAAATCTGTTTTCAAAAACCGAAAAATTCTTCTTTTATTCTAGGTTTTCTCCAGACGTTTTTATCTCCATCCCCGTTGCCGAGTTCGAAGAGAGGGTAACTTGCGTTGTGCTAACTCAAGTTATATCGGGGGTCTTATCTTGGACACATCTTCGCCGTGAGGGGTTTAGCATTACTCAACTCGAGTATACCCGCGAACTAATGTGTTAAGGACAACTTGTTGAACCTGTGATTCTGCCCTCGTCAAGTTATTTTGGTAGAGTTGTTTCGCATTAGTTCTTTACATATTATTTTCGATACATCTAACGTGCTGTTCATTGTTGCAAGATCCCAACAATCTTAACACATTAGTATTCCTTGTAACAATGGGAATCAACGATGTAGAAAGACCACAAAAGTTTAACGGAAATGATTTCAAGAGATGGCAATCCAAGATGCTGTTTTATCTGAGCCATCATGAACCGGATTATGTACTTGGTTCCAGGTGATGACTTATACAATATTGAAAATTTGTCTGAGGAGGAGGTCAATATGAACACGAGGTCTAATTTTTGGCTAAAAATCATATCATGAACGGTTTGGAAGATGCGATGTATGATTTTTACAATGCTAAAGAGAACTTGACTGCTTATGAGTTGTGGACTGCAGTAGCGTTAGAAGCAAAGTACCAAGCCGAGATCGCAGGAAGCAAGAAATTTCGTGGCAAAGTTTATGGAGTTCAAGATGACGAATGATAAGTCCGTTGTTGATCAATTCCTCGAACTTCAACAAATTATTAACCAGATTCTTGTGAAGGTATGGTTGTTGATGAGACTTTTCAAGTGTCGCGGTAATTGAGAAGTTACCATCTTCTTGGTCGGAGTACAAGAAAAAGCCGAGGCATGAAATCGGCGAGATCAACATGGTTGAATTGGGAAAGAAGATTCAAGTGGAAGAGATGTTGTGCACCAAAGACAAGAACGTGTCATCGCAAGGGACATGTCTAACAAAGCTCATATGTTCGAACATAAGCCATCCAAAGCCGGAAAAGGTGACAACAACAGTCGCAACTCAAGCATGGACCTAACAAGAAAGGTACGTTTGAAACCGAGAATCTAGCATTATTAAAATTAAGGGTCCTTGTTGGGTGTGTGGAAACACTGGTCATATGGCAGTTCACTGTAGACAACGTAAGGATAAGAAGAATAATGCTAACCTGGTTGAGAAAAGCAAAGACGAGTTTTCTGCTGTGGTGTCTGAAGTTAATCCCGGTGACCAATGTGATGGATTGGTGGGTAGACTCGGAGCTACCAAGCATGTTTGTGGGAACATAGACTGCTCACCTCCTACCGCAGGGTAGGGAAGGCGAGAAACTCTATATGGGTAACTCATCCGCATCGAGGTTGCAGGAAAAGGAAAGGTCGGTCTCAAGCTCACATCCGGAAAGACTCTCACATTGAATGAAGTTCTTCATGTTCCGGACATCCGCAAAAATCTTGTTTCTTGTTCATTTTAGATGATAAGGGTTTTAAAGTTACAATTGAGTCCTGGAAAACTTATAGTAACTAAGGGCAATGATTATGTGGGTAAGGGTTATAAGACCGGGGTCTATATAAACTTAATGTAACTCTGTCCTGAATTGAAATTGAATGATTCTTCGCTTACATGTGTGTGTCATTGAACGTTTGGCATGGTAGACTTGGTCATGTAAACTATAAATCAATGCATAAATTGGCTAGCGTAGGCTGCATACCCAAATTCACTTTAGATAAAAATCATAAGTGTGAGATTTGCGTAGAATCTAAGCATGCTAAGAAATCATTCAATAAGAATGTCCAGAGAAACTCTAAACCCTTAGATTTAATCCACTCAGACCTAGTTGATATGAAGTCAGTTCAAACAAGAGGTGGTAAGAAATGGTTTATTACTTTTATAGATGATTGTACGAAGTACTGCCATGTTTACTTACTTAGAGGGAAGGATGATGCCTTAGAAGCCTTTAAGATATATAAAAGTGAAGTCGAAAACCAATTGAATACTACCATTAAAACTATTAGGTCTGACCGTGGTGGTTTTATATATGAACAATGACATATATATGTTACTTTTGAGTCTCTGTCCCAGTTTTCTTTCTCTCCTGCGGCTTTTATTTATGGTTTTACTTGATCATGCACGTCTTTTTCTTAGGTTTAGGTCGGTAGCAAACTTATGTTAAAATGGCAATAAAACAAGTTTTGAAACATTGTACTGTGAAATTTGGTTATGGATTATTGTTTCTTGATTTAACCCCCTTGCAGATGATTCAGTGTACTGCAGTTTTGTAATATTGTTCTGTTGTGCATTCTCTTATATTTATATAGCTGCATCATATCTATGCTCCTAGTCGTAGCTGTTTTTTTTTTTTTATTCTTTAAACCTTACACTACTGGATGTTTCCAGAAACTGGGGACTTATCACCACTTAGCACCAGCAAGGCAG
Organism: Papaver armeniacum; assembly: GCA_023531295.1. NCBI lineage: Eukaryota > Viridiplantae > Streptophyta > Magnoliopsida > Ranunculales > Papaveraceae > Papaver > Papaver armeniacum. The sequence goes on from JAJJWW010000903.1 coordinate 1,224,264, forward strand.
CAACATCATCAATCTAAGAAGACGCAGCATGCGATGCGTAATTAGTCCTCCACATTTGCAATCACATTTTTATCAAAGGTAAATTAACAACTTCAAGCCCAATTGTGATTCATGTGCTCAAGTCTGGAGGCACCCGTTAAAGATACTCCCACATCGTTCGCAATACAAAGAATAGTAGTGGTTTAAATGACAGTTGCAACCCATTAGCTTCCGAATAATGACATAACATCTGGACAGGGATTCCCATAGCTGTCAGATTTTTTTTTTTCCTGAAGAAATTTTTGTGCTGTGCAATTATCTATGAGCAGCTCACTTTTATTTTCTTTTTCTTTTAGCATTGGCTTTATGACATGGCAATTGGTGGATGGTGGAGGCATGTGTTTTGTCCCTAGACCGCAGTAATCCTACGATGTCGCAGGTGTCATTTCTTAATTTAAAACAAGTTTTTGTAAGGAACTTCAGCATTTTAAGGGAATGGCAACCCAAGCTGCAACTGAAGTGGTAATATACGATGATTATCTATATAAGACTTCATTGCAAATCTCAAAAGCTTTTTTGCCTGATTAGTGAAAAAGGATTTATGAGGCCATAAAGCTGTACCATATAATTGCATTAATATCTTGCCTAATAAACCCAAAATGCAATTAAGACTTAATCCTACTAAAGACAATAAAAAGTTCAGCAATGACAAGTACTTAACCAGAGATCTTGAAACTAAATTTCAACAGGTTTTGAAAAGATAAATGGATCGTAAGGCTGAGAAGACATTGTTTTCAGTAATAGTTCTCTTGTTTCTAAGCAATCAAAGTTTCCATGGAGTGGAAGCTAACGGATCATTATCACAAGATGGTGATGAAGAAATCGAGAGACAACTCAAGATCCTCAACAAGCCTCCTATCAAATCCATCCAGACTCAACTTGGCGATATATTCAATTGCATAGACATCTATAAACAACCTGAGTCACCTGACTTGGTAAATGCAAAACATTACACTGAAATGAGAAATGCCTACCGAACGAACACTTACCCGATCACTAATAAGTATATCATGTAAGAAACTTCTCTTAGTGTTTTCTGTTTTCGTGCAAGAAAAGAGACAATGTTGCAACATTTGTCGACAAATGTATAGTCACTTTTTCCTTGTTTTAGTTTGTATCCGTCGAGCCATCTATTAAAGATGCACAATACGCGGGTGGCAGAGCTTCTATCAGTGTTATACGGTAATTCTCCCTTGCTTAATTTCACACATTTAGTTTGTTTTGCCTGAGCTTAACGAATTGTTGAATCTATTAGGTATACCCAGGATTATACGGTGACAATCGCACTCGGATTTTTGGCTATCGGACTCTATGATTCTATAGATATGTCTTTCAGTATCTCAATGAAAGATGACAAATTTAACCTTGAGACAAAACTGCTAAATCATAGGCGGATGGGTATAAGACGTCAGGTTGCTTCAATACGCCTTGCCCAGGTTTTGTGCAAGTCCACTCTGCCATTGCTCTTGGTGACGCTTTAGACACCATTTCGGAATACAGAGGAACACAGCATATCGCAAATGTTACGAATTACGATAAACCGGGTAGGTTCAAACTCGATCTAGCTATTTCATTACACAGACGTTTCATGAATTTTCTATTGATGACAGAATCCAGTTAGTGGTAACTGGTGGCTATTCGGATTAAGCATTACGAGTTACCATTACGAGTCCTTGGGATTAAGCATGTCATTCGGAGGACCTGGTGGTGATTGTCTGTAGTTATGTTAGTTGTTACGAACTATTCAACTCTCCGATTTTTCTACTATCATGTTACTATAACTGATTTGCAGGCTGCCTACAGTAGTTAAAAATCTATTTGGTTTCATCTGATTAATGGCAAAAAACCCTAAACTTTTTATTTTTATCTTTGAATGCAACAAATTTGCACCAGAAAATAAGAGTTTAAATTTTTATCAAGACCTATAGTAGTGTACTGAACTTAAAGAAGTAGTGTTAGAACAAATAAATTTAACTAAAGATGAATAGATTTAACGATGAAAATAAAATTAGCGTGCGTATTACAGATTCATATCGTCTTTAACCAAATATAAAGACCAGACATGATGTACGGAACACATCTATCTCCTCAAGTATACGATCAAACACGAGCGAGCGTCTGAATGTATTGATGACACACATTCTGTAGATAAGCTGGTCCAAGTTGTTGAATTTCCCCAAGTTGTTGAATTTCCTTAAATCTCATGTCCCGTAGATCACAGGAAAAAATTCTATTCAGTACTTGCAATACCAAGTTGGGCGACTCTCCTTCTACTTCCTTGACAAGTAATACATCAAATTGATGTGATGCTTTTAATTCAAACCTTGGATACGCCATTAACAATTCTTGGAGATTAATAAGATATCTTTTGTTCCACCCAGTGTAGTCAGCCTCCATTTCAAAGATTTCAAAACTGGTAGGTGACAATACCGGACTAAGTGTAACATATAGGCGACCCTTACATTCCACGAGGTTTTTTGCTCTTATTCCAAGCTCGTTGTCACAGAATGGCATTTCCATTTCCAATAGTAATTCTTGATCAACATCAAAATAAAGAAAACACCCTCTTTCAAATCTGTCAATCCAATGCAATGAACCATTCCAGAACACACCGCTATTGAAATAATAATTACCCGGTCCGGAGAAAACCTCTCCAGATAGTTTCCAAGAAGCTGTTTCAGATGAGTATATCTCAATTTGATAATTGTAAAGATAGTTTGTATGTAATGAAACATACCAGATGCAAACAACTTTATAATGAGGTGATTTGAGTGGGTCGTAAGCTAAACTAACGCTGAGAAGCTTTTCAAAACCTTTCTCATATTTTTGAGATTCACAAGCAATCGCGATATATTGTCTCGTAGATGGATTGCAGATATAATATGTACGATATAAGACTTCGTAGCTGCAACAGCCCGCGCAACACATAAGACCATTGCAAGATTGCATTATCTTTATACCTAAGGGATGGTCTACAAAACTTAGGGTTTTGAAGGGGGGAGAGGATGATGATCCATCAAGAGGAACGTAATCGAGTTTTGGGACTAAATCAACGTACCACGGCGGTGGTGTAGTTTGTGTGTACAGGCCTTTGATTGAAAGTAAGTTTTGAAGAATATTGTATTTGTGAATGAAAGATGGATCAAAAATAATGGAAAACCATAGTTTGGATACGGATTTAAATACTAGCAGAGATTTTACTGGTAAGCACAGCAAAATCCGAGTTAACATATCAGCATTACTACCTATAATAGATCCTGCCGCAGATGATGGCTTCCAGCAATCAGGAAGAGAAAGAATCTTTGAAGAACATAAACCCATTACGATTAATTCAGTTTCAGTACTGGTTAACTGACATTAAATCTCACGACACAGTGTTTAGTTTCTTCCGTGATGGAAAGATAGGAAAAGAAAAAAAGAAAAAGAAACTGAACTTCAAAGTAAGAAGGAATCCAAAAAAAATAAATGAATGAATCAAAGATATTATCCAAATATCTTTGATATCTCTCATACTTATCTTGGGAATTTGTTAAGCAGCAACTCATTATGAGTTGTACTATATAAAACAAATATATGGTTGTTATGTTGGCCGACAGAAAGATGTAGGTGCGAAATGTCACACAAGAACAAACCCATAGCCTCGCCCCAGCCAAGACAATCGTCAACACGACGAAGAGAGAAATTAGGTGAAGAGCAATTCTACGATAAGAAGAAATAAGCACGAAGAATAACCATACGATAAGAATAACACGATACCCACCATGAAGGGCACGAAGCAGCAACGTGAAGGATGTCGACGTCTCCCCAAAGCCTGGCGAGTAAGACAGATTAAGCAGAGATTAGCCAACAGAGATTTTGCATGTGAGCCCAGTTGTCTTTTACCATGACTTTTGGCTATATAAGGATTCAAATAATGAAGAGGGAGGCAGGTTGAAAAAGAATTCAGTCAAGGAATAAGAGTTGAATCCATCACTAGAAGAGAGAAAAAGAAAGTCATTAGGGTTAGCTTTCAATTATTATCTCCATTGCTATATGTATGAACCTTTGTGACATTAATAAGATCATCATATTCTCAACATAAATCTTGTGTGAAGGTCATATCTAGTGTCAAGAGGTGATAATATCATTAATGTTTAAGTTTATCTTCATGACTTAAACTTGGTGTTCTTATAATTTCATTGGGTGTAGTTGTGGGATTTTCGGCAACTACAAAAGATGCATACACTACTGATCTAACTATTACTAGCTGAGAAGACTTGCGATCTGAGGCCAAATTCTATAGGAAAAGGAGGGACAATTTTCTAAATTACAATGCTACAAATCAAGGGGCAAGGCTAGGGTGTACTCATTTGCCAGTCATCAACTCATGATTGAGCCCTTGGTAACTCCCGGGAGTCGGAGAAACATTTATCATAGTATTACACAAGCACACACAACAAAGAGAATACAATTCAAGAAATGCTTCTAACTGAACGCTCAATAATCCTACTGTACACAATTTATTTTGGTCGACCTTCTATGCTGGTCTTTTGAACGCTTCTCTTGCAAGCCCCCAAAACTTAGTGACTATTGGTTAATGACAATACATCAATTTGTTACTAGCTGAAGGAAGCCCCCCAAACTTCTATGTTTCAGTTGTTAGACATGGTGGAGAAGTGGAGGTACTGTTAGTGTGCGAGATATGTTTATTTCCTTAGCCTGCGAGAACGTAGTGGGAGCCTGAGAGAACGTCGCGGGAGCATGAGACAATATTAGCTGTACTCCACTATAAGTGAGCTGTCATCCACTATGTAAACACCTATATAAAGAGAAAGGTAAGAGAGAGAAGGAGGAGGATACACATTTTGTAAAAGGTAGGTGTTTATGGGTAAAAATCGTTTAGATTTCGGTAAGTCGGTAGGTGAGTGAGAAACCTTGGTTCAAACCCTAAACAAATGTGCTGTACGTGAGCACTTTATAGATTCGAGAGATCAATCTGTACAAGTCCGGCCTAAACCAAGAAATGGCCGTTCCAGACTTGCTTCGGTCACAAAGTGAAGGAGAAGGGTTGATTTGGGGAGGGAAGCAAAGAAAGGTGTTGAGACCATAATAGTTCTGGGAGAGTAGTGTCTCGACTTGTATCAGAAAGTGAAAGCTTAGGAAGCTTGCAAGAGATGAAAGCTTTTTGGAGAGCTTGCAAAGTTGCCTTTTCTCGAGTGTAGTATTTTTCTCCCGACCGAGACTTGTTGTGCGGTGGAAATAGGTAAGACCTATTTATACAAGTCGAGATTGAAACGTACCCTGGTCTCATGAAGGAAGAGAGTAAAGGATGAAATAATGGGAGGAGGTGGTAACCGCATGGTGTTAATGGGTGAAAACGTTTTCACCATTATTTCCTCATTTATTTGACCGCTTTATTCCTTTTCACGCTTTCTTAATGTGAGCGTAGTGTGCGCTGCAAAATTGTGACCGCCAAACCAAAACCCTGGAAAGCATCCCCGGTTTGTGTTGATATCTCGTTGGTTGCACCATAAGTGCAAGTGGCGCTGCTAGTGGCGCGTGTGGCATGTGCCATTGGCATGTGCGGAATGTCTTGGTGGTAGGTTGTATGTTGAGTGTAGGTGGCAATGCCAGAGATGCTAGTGGCGTGTGTGGCATGTACAGAATGCCTTGGTGGTAGGTTGCACGGTTTGGAAGTTAGGCTACTAGCGTGTGTGTTTGGCATGTGCCAATGGCATGTGCGGAATGCCTTGGTGGTAGGTTGCCCGATTTGCAAGTTAGGCTACTAGCGTGTGTGTTTGGCATGCGCCAATGGCATGTGCGGAATTCCTTGGTGGTAGGTTGCACGGTTTGCAAGTTAGGCTACCCGGCGTGTGTGTTTGGCATGTGCCAATGGCATGTGCGGAATGCCTTGGTGGTAGGTTGCACGGTTTGCAAGTTAGGCTACCGGCGTGTGTGTTTGGCATGTGCGGAATGCCTTGGTGGTAGGTTGCACGGTTTGCAAGTTAGTCTTCCAGCGTGTGTGTTTGGCATGTGCCAATGGCATGTGCGGAATGCCTTGGTGGTAGGTTGCACGGTTTGCAAGTTAGGCTACCAGCGTGTGTGTTTGGCATGCGCCACTGGCATAGCGGCTTGGAAATATGGCTTGTGGTACGCGTTGGCATGTGCCAATGGCACGTACGGCCATGTTGACCTAGTTGCACGTTTTGCAAGCCTAGGCGCTATATTTGGCATGCGCCAATGGCATAGCGTCTTGGAAATATGGCTTGTGGTACGCGTTGGCATGTGCCAATGGCACGTACGGCCATGTTGACCTAGTTGCACGTTTTGCAAGCCTAGGGCGCTATATTTGGCATGTGCCAATGGCATAGCGGCTTGGAAATATGGCTTGTGGTACACGTTGGCATGTGCCAATGGCACGTACGGCCATGTTGACCTAGTTGCACGTTTTGCAAGCCTAGGGCGCTATATTTGGCATGTGCCACTGGCATAGCGGCTTGGATATATGGCTTGTGGTACGCGTTGGCATGTGCCAATGGCACGTACGGCCATGTTGACCTAGTTGCACGTTTTGCAAGCCTAGGGCGCTATATTTGGCATGTGCCAGCAGCGCGGCTTGGAAATATGGCTTGTGGTACGCGTTGGCATGTGCCAATGGCACGTACGGCCATGTTGACCTAGTTGCACGTTTTGCAAGCCTAGGCGCTATATTTGGCATGTGCCACTGGAATAGCGGCTTGGAAATATGGCTTGTGGTACGCGTTGGCATGTGCCAATGGCACGTACGGCCATGTTGACCTAGTTGCACGTTTTGCAAGCCTAGGGCGCTATCTTTGGCATGTGCCAATGGCATAGCGGCTTAGTTTGGCATGGTTGCCAATGAGTGTGATATGTAGTTTGGTTTTGGCATTCTTTCGCCATGGTGCGTGATGTGCGGCTTGGTTTTGGCGTTGTTGCGGTGGCGCGCGCAGGTGCGGCTTGGTTTGGCATCGTTGCCATGGTGCGCGATGTGCGGCTTGGTTTGGCATTGTTTCCATGGTGCGCGAGTGTGCGGCTTGGTTTGGCATTGTTTCCATGGTGCGCGAGTGTGCGGCTTGGTTTGGCATTGTTGCTTAGTGGTGCGATGTGCGGCTTGGTTTGGCATTGTTGCCGTGGTGCAGCAGATGTGCGGCTTGGTTTGGCATTGTTGCCCCTGGTGCGCTTGGTTTGGCATGTGCGGCTTGGTTTGGCATTGTTTCCATGGTGCGCAGGTGTGCGGCTTGGTTTGGCATTGTTGCCATGGTGCGCAGTGTGCGGCTTGGTTTGGCATTGTTGCCATGGTGCGCAGATGTGCGGCTTGGTTTGGCATTGTTGCCATGGTGCGCGAGTGTGCGGCTTGGTTTTGGAATTAGGTCTTGTGTCGAAAACCTAACTGGTATTTTGAAAAAATACCCCTATTAATTATTTACACACGAGTAAAATGCTCTTAGTTAATGTGTTGTGGGTAACACTAGGTCATGGGGTTTTACGATTTTACCCCTTGTTTAAAAACCACCATCAACAGTAGGATACACATTTTGTAAAAGGAAGGATACACATTTTGTAAAAGAGAAGAAACATTTCGTGAAAGAGGGAGACACATTTATGTAAGGAGAGATTTATTTTCTTTATCATCTTCTTCCCCAAAAATTAGATCTAGAGCTTTACCAAATATCCATTAATGGAGATTCTAAATGTAATACTCATGTAATTCAAACAATCATAGTGAAGAACCGTGGATGTAGATCACATTGATCGAACCATGTAAAAAATCCTTGTGTCCATCTTTACAATTTTAGCACTTTTATCTTCATTTTCATATCAAATAAGTTTAGATCTAAAAATTATTATCATGATATCATAAGGGGTGTTAGTTGTGGGATTTCCTGCAACTACACTGGTACGCGTTGAACGCTTCCGAAGCCTATTTTTATATGGTCTAGTTGCGAGCTCTGGGGATCCTGCTGTTTGATTTGGGCTAGATAAACCTATGTGATTTTAGCAGGCGATTTCAGCAGACATTATTCGATTGATGTGGACAACACCATGAAGTTACCAACTTGACCTGAGATGACCTAGAGTTGAGACGATTTCGTGCGAATTTTTGTTGATGTACTGATTTAGGAGCTAGCTTCATATTGAAGATGAGAACGATTTTCTTGATAGAAATCATTGAACTCGTGACTTTGCTTTGAAATCACCGATGAGTTTCGTGAGCTTCATCTCATACTCATACAATTTTAGCAGATTTACATGGATCTGGAGACCTTATTTGCTCGGAGCGCGACGAAATCCATTATCAAAATGCACAAGATTATGCTTTAACATTCATATTTTCCCTCCGAACTATATTCAACCGGATCTAGCGTTGGTGTAACTTAAGCGAGCTCAACTGATGCAACGATTTGTTGTTGTAGCTAGAGCATGGACACGACTCCTTTCACAGCAGATGCATGATGTCTTCCGCACTTTACTCAATGGAAAAACGCGATCGTTTTACACGAGTCCCCTTAGTCGGCGCCAATGTTTGTACCCAAAATTACTTTTAGGCACAAAACAAGATTGAATCGATGATTTGATGTATAGTTAGGGTTAGGAAATGAATTGATGAACAATAAAAGAGACACTGATTTTACGTGGTTCCGCAAGTTGCCTACATCCACGGATGAACCCCGTAGGGAGAAGTATTGTATTGATATGTGATTACAAAATCTGGTTCGCTTCCTCCCCTTAGAGTTTAGAACTATGTATTATATAATCGTACAAACTTGTAGAATGTTCCAGAATTTTCTCCTAGGATTTCAGAAATATGCCTATGGATATGGGCCGGTGAAATGGATCGGTAAACTGGACCAACATAAACGGGCTAGCAGACTTGGACCGTCACGCCTTTCCTTTTATCGTTGATGTAGTTTAGCCATATTGGTACCCAATACCATGGTACAAACAGTTTAACTTTTTGCTAGACACACCGAAATGATGGGCACCGAGAGGGATCCGACGGTCCCAAGTATTGCGTTCTCAACATCTGGAGGGGGTGGGCAGACGTGGGCCCCACCCCCTCTCACACTGTGGCCTTCACGGTTCTCAACATTCAGTGCATCCATTTCAGAAAAGATTCTGATTAGGGAAAATATCTTTTATTTTAACTTGTCCTAAAATAAAATAAGATAGGTTTAACTTTTAAGTGTAGAAAAGGAAATGAACCATCATAGAAAATAGAGCATACCGAGGCAAATTTAACACTAGGAACACCATCTTTAGTATGCATCCGCTTAATAAGTTCATCCAATTCAGCATTTGGTACAGGTAAAGTGAGGAATGCACAACTGCAGGATCAAAATAATGGAGTAATTCGAAACATCAATATTGCATTGCAAACTATCAATAATCAAATCAGCAATTTCGGTTGGTGTTTCATCTTCAATAACGTGTATTTGGGATCCGGAAAATGGGTCATTTGTCCAAAAAAATTTAAAACACGGTTCAAATGGACGAGTAAAAAATTTTATGGGTGAAATGGACAAAAAAAAAAAACAAGGATGAAACTGGATTCATCCTGGCTTAAACAAAAAATAGTAAGGATGAAACCTGGATGCATCCTTGTAAAATAAAAATAAGAAAAATATTTGAAAATGGACAGGATGAAACTGGTTACATCCTGACTATTTTTAATTTTTTGTCCATTTAAACAAAATCTAAATCTGACTGTCCTTTTCACCCAGGAAATTTTGATTTTGGTCTTTTTAACCAATTTTGTGTTTGGGATCCACCTCTCGGTCCAACCCAATAAAAAATTTCAGCAATTACAGAGGTCCATTTATATAATTATTATTTTTTTGCCGATTAAAAAAAAAAATTTATATAGGCCATACAAATTGCCTTAACAATTAATGATCGTTTCCCAGTTGTTAACCAAATCCCTAAACATAATGAACTTAAACCATTTGGTTTCAAAACCCATGATGAAAATAGAACTCTTGATCTCATTTATAAGCGTTGCAGCATCTTTTGTTTTTTTTTCATTCCATGGTTCTCCTGTTCCTTTCACACCAAATTACCTAACACATGACAAAGAATAAAACAGGCCATATTTTCCTCCCCTCTTCCTTGTTTTCCTGAGTTTCCATGGCATCGATTCCCCTGCAATTGATCTTAATTACCTGAACCCATTTTAGGTTCACACCATTTCTAACGGTAAGTTGGTCTAGCTACAGTTTTTTTCTTCCTCTTGACATAAGCTGCATTGTTGGAACACGGCATGCGTTTATTAGTTAAAACGGCTCAACCCGCCTATCAGCCAGGGCCAGCCCACCAAGGTTCAGGTAATGGACCAGTGGAAAAAATGGGCTATAGGTTAATCGTAAGCTTTACATCGTGTTGTTGTTCGATCTTAAACCATCTTTTTCTTTAATCTTAACACAAAACCTTTCTTTTTCAACCATTTTCTTTTTCATCTCTGGTGGGAGGGATTTTATTTTACGCGACTGCTGAAGGTAAATTTAGGCTTGAGAATATAATTTTCTTTCTCTGTTTCTTCTTGGTTGTTTGCTGTTAGGGTTTTAATCTATTTTGATTTTAATTGTTCTTTAGCGTTCAGACAGTGTATACCACATGTACTATGTTATTTAGTACCGATTACAAGGGTTGCATATCACAGTTAAGAATATATCAATTTGTGATAACCGTATAGACTTAATGTATTTTCCATGTTTTTATTACCACGGAAGGATTCGAAAAAGAGAATGGAAAATCATGCTTTTGAAGCTAATGTAAATGGTGGTAATGATCTAACTTGTATGAGTTCTGTTTTATGTTTCTATAGGTGTCGCTGGCCAACATGTTCTGAAGAAGCCTAAGATGACAAACCATTATCCTGATATCTCTGCTGACAACATTAATCCTCCAATTCCTTCTCCAGTAGTTTCCAACGTGAGCAATTTGACGGTTCCAAATAAGCAACTGAAAATGCATTTAGCGCAGAATCGTGTAAGGAAGACCAAGGGCGTGAAGGTATGCTATTCATACGAAGAATATCTTTTTATCTTGCTTCCATAGATTAATCCTCCAATTACTTCCATAGATTCTGCATGTGTTGTCTGTTCTTTTACGTGTATTTTTTTCTGTCAGCTTATTTTTCTGTATGTGAATTCCAAAACTTATACTGCTCAGGGTTCATATATAATCGTGTGATTGGTTGTGACTGATTGGGTGTAAGATATAATATGGATTTGCACATGTATCATGTTTGCAGATGACGTCTTGGGCGTTGAGGTCAGGAAGTTCATGGACGCAATTTGAAGACCAGGTTAATACTCTTCTATATTATTGTCAATTTGATTTTATTGGGTCTGTGAAATAGTATGTGAATGTTGTATGTTTGTAACTCAGGCCCTTGTTGTCCTTGTACACGATATGGGTCCAAACTGGGAACTTGTTAGTGATGCTATCAACAGTACTCTGCAGTTTAAGGTGACTATATATTCAACTTCTGTTCCTACGTATTTAGGTAAAATTTTAGACGTCCAAGTTCTGTTGTAATATTTTTCAAAAGACTTCAAATGCTAATGCGTGATTGACCCATTTGTACATCCAGTACATTTTTAGAAATCCTAAGGATTGCAAGGAGCGCCACAAATTTTTAATGGACAAGAGTGCTGGTCCTGATAGTGCTATGATTCCCGGTCATTGCAACCCTATCCGTCGACTATACCTGGAATCCCGCATTTTTCACATTTTCTCTCCCCCCTTGAAATACTATGTATATATACCTCTTTGTTCAAGCTAAGTTCCTCGAATTACCACCCTATTTTCACTAATTAATGTTGTACGTGTTGGTGCCTCTTTCTACACCAGGGTAGTGCAAGGCAGTTATTTCAACGTTTGCGGGGTCCAATGGAAGAGGATACCCTTAAGGCTCGCTTTGAGAAAATCATTTCATTTGGGCAACACCAACATTCTCGTAAAGTTCAGGTTTGTTACTTGTCTGCATCTTGGAGTTTACTGTCATATAGAGTGTCCACTGTTTCAAATGCTATCTTGGAAAGTATAGGCGTAGGATAAACTTAGTCACTTAGCTGGTATTCATTCTTTTGTTCTTTTGCTATCTTGGATAGCTACTTATACTCGGCCTGCTTCTTTACTGGGAAATCAACTTTGGTGTTTGAGTTCTCCTTGAGTGTTTAATTTTTTGAGTAACGCTATGGGCGTTTGAACTAGGTTTTATTTATTTATTTTCCTAATAGAAAGAGTGTGAACTAGCTCCACTACATTTTCACACAAATTTCTCTAGATTTGCGTTATTCATTTATTATTTGAGCCTCTTATTATTTTGTCTACATGCATTTGTACTGTTTTGCCCATTATTATTTTCAATCCTGGTTCTGCTCAATGAGGGCACATTTGGCGCCTGAAAGTAGATGAGTTAAGCTTCTAAGAGCTGTAGACTAGTTAGGCCGACACTTATCTGATTTCATCTCTTTAGCTAAGTCTATCTCAATAATCAAATGTTTTATTTGCAGAAAGACAAGGACCAGCAGCAACAACAGCGGTAATCACAAGAAACATCTTCACTGTAAGCATAGTGGGAGCCAAAGGAGGTAACATTAGTGTCGTACCAACAGTTCTAATATGACATCTAAGTTGTTCATCTATCTTATTTGGCGAAAACTTTTTTCTTTTTGCGTTTCATTCAAGTGACCTATTAGTAGTTGTAATTGCTTGGATACAGTCAAATTATCGTCTCAGTTATGTAAATATGGAAAAAGTGGAAGGATGCGATGTTGAGCTCAAACTTCTGAGGTTTTTTCTAAAATATGCAAAGGTTTTGCAGGGAGTTGTTTCATCCTTTCGTTCTAGTGTAGTGAGGCAATTTTAGCAATTCAAGGATAAGCTAACAGAAGTTCCTACAGCTTGTCCAAGTAAGAACTGGTGTTTTTTCAAAACTTCGTAGGTGACATTGTGAGCTTCACTAGAACTCGCAAAAAGTAGCTAGTAGTCAGATAACCAGATGTAATAAACTAGCGAAGTATAATTCTTTCTGTTTTTCTTTCATTTTTGGGAATGTCTCTTTCTGTTGAAAGAATGGGTGAAATGTCTAGTTGACACTTCGTTAAATTCTAACTGTCAATGAAAAATGGATCAGGAATAATGGAGAACCATTGTTTGGATATGGATTTAAGTACTAGCAGAGATTTTACTAATAAACACAATTGAATCTGGGTTAACATATCAACATTGCCCCCTAAATTTATATAGTAAATGCTGCTGCTGATGCTGATAGCTTTTTTAAAGCAGAAAGGGGTCCTATCAAACATGCTGCGCAGATAATGCCTTTGAGTACTCGCCATCAATTCATAATTCAGTCACTGGTAATTCTCTAACTCCGTGAGACATTTATATGATACGACACAAGCGAGCACAACAAAGAGAATACATTCAAGATGGGTTGCTAGCTGAATGCTGAACAATCCGACAGTAGATAATTTATTTTTTCTGACCTTCTACGCTGAATCTTTTGAAAGCTTTTCATGCAACCACCCCAAACTTAATGATACTTCTTTCATGCTCGGCCTTTTCTTTCCGACATATTTCAAGCACTTTTTGGCAAGTTCACCAACAACCAAAATATCTTTTGGGTCTCCTTCATTAAGAACTCGAGTATCTAATAGTACTGACAGAAGGTTTTCTTTAAGTGATTTTATAAAAGCTCAACAAGAACAATTGCCTTTTCTCCGGTTAAGAGCTCAACAAGAACAATTCCGAAGCTATAGACATCATTCTTGTCGGTAAACTGGCCTGAATGAAAGTATTCCGGGTCTAAATAACCAAAGGTTCCTTGCACAAGTGTGGTTAAGTGGGTTGTATCTATATGTGCTGATCTAGAAATTCCGAAGTCCGGGACTTTAGCCTTGAATTTTTCATCCAAAAGTATATTGGTGGATTTTACGTCTCTGTGAAAGATTGGCATAAAAGCGTCCGAGTGTAAATATGCAAGTGCTCCTGCTACCTCAGATGCGATCCTTACACGATCCTTCCAAGAAATTAACGACTGAATATCACCCTCCCGTACATGGAGATGGTACGAGAGTGTTCCATTAGGGACAAAATCATATACCAACAAGGGTACTGGAGTCTCCAAACAACAACCTAGCAGTCTAACAATGTGCCTGTGATTGATTTGGGAAAGAATAGCAACCTCGTTAATGAACTGATCAACTTGGTTCTCGTCTACCACCGTAGATTTCTTAATGGCAACTATTTCACCATTGGATAGCATGCCTTTAAACACGGTACCAAAGCCTCCTTTGCCAATGATTCTACTTGGGTTGAAGTTATCTGTCGTCTTCTCTAATTCTTCGGCTACAAAGATTTTGGCCGCCCTTTCAACTTTGCCATCATTTGAGGTGATCTTTTGCTTCAATAACAACCCGCCATTTCTCTTGAAGTTGTCCTGCTTCAGTTTCTTTTGGTTTGTCTTCTGAAATCTATTGTATAACCAATAGCCCACCCCAAGCATAAGTATTATAAATATGCTTGTAGCTGTAGATCATTTCAACGATGGGTTAAATACATACATATACGGTATATCTCTCATGTTCAAAATAGTTATGTTGTATATACATACCTGATGATACAATCACAACGACTAGAATCTTACTTAATGGTGGACGAGAACAATAAGATATCCCGTCATCGGGATTTAGAAGTAAAACCTCTCCTTCCGGACAACGACATTCAAAGCTACCCGCTTTATTGACACAAAACCCCGTCAAGCACGGGTTTGATGATGCTTTACATTCGTCAATGTCTGTGTATGGTAAAATGGAATTACTTATCATCGATGAACATAAAAAAAAAAGAAGAAAAAAAACTCCGCAATTTCTAAATAAGTACCCAGTGGTTTCTAATTAATTAACCAGTCAACCGTTTGACTGAGACCTTTCGTGTTGGACATAGTTAGGATGATGTGGCCTGTGCTATGGTGGCGTTAAGCTAATGGCATGGTCATTTTTAGTTGCAGCAAAATGAACCGAACACTTTCAAAGAGAACCAAAGAGAAAATAACCGGACCTTTGGTTCAAGACACAACCAGAGTACAATGTAAAAATGACACCAGGATGAAACATTAACCACTACAAACAAAGAACTCATCATTTTTTGAAATAGAGAGTATAAGATTTAATTTCCAATAATATTCTGTAAAAAAATTGTTACCTTGACAATGACCGTCGGTAGTGCTGTTAAAATAGGGATGTCCTTCATGGCCGCGTTTACATTCACATCGATAACCTGGGGCATCGCCTCCTACACAGTCAGTGTTAGGTCCACAGGCATACGTCTTCAAATTTCTCTGAGCTTCCCCGCATGTCTCGGTACCAACTTTCCAATCAATCGCCACGGGAACACTTTCTGTTCCATTGTCTTTGAAATTTTGCAGATATGAAGAGAAAAATTCAAATGAATTTGATTCAACTAAGAAAGCATAACTACATGGATTAGAACTCGAGAGCGCTTGGATTTCATTTAAGCTTCCTGTTGTCAAAGTAAATTTCCTTAATCCAGCTGGAATTGAGGCCTGGCAACAACCACTACCGGTGCAAGACCCATTGGTGGAAACTACACCTCTATTGCACAATGGCATACATCCTACAGCAGTGTATGTGCTACTGTTTAATCCTAAATATGCGTAGGTGTTGCAACCGATAGCAGTGAGCTTGTTTCTCGTCGCAGAGAAGGTGAATTTTTTTGAAAAGGAGTCTGTAATTGAGTAACCAAAATTTTGTATCTGGTTATTGGGGCAATGAGTAGAGATGGAGAGATCGATTATCATGTAGCCCCGTAGTATTGATATTTCTGAGACATAAAAGCCACGGTGCATTGGCTTTCGGCGATCGACCGGGATACTGTTGTTGCAACTTAATTCAAACGATTCTTC
Source organism: Papaver armeniacum (assembly GCA_023531295.1). NCBI lineage: Eukaryota > Viridiplantae > Streptophyta > Magnoliopsida > Ranunculales > Papaveraceae > Papaver > Papaver armeniacum. The sequence continues at coordinate 1,240,237 of JAJJWW010000903.1, forward strand.
TAGGAAACAACCATCACCGATACCAAATGGGTAGGGTATGCTAACGTTCCCACACTTATTTGTGCAACCAGGCTTGGTTATTGGTAGCAAAGCAGCCATCACTGTTTCTGCAGATAGTGCTAATTGCAGACATACTAACAAGACGAGAAGTTCAAACTTTATAGAGACATGTAAAGCCATGATGCTAATTGATTAGTTTGGCTATTTGATTTCTCTCAATCAAATGATAAATATCTCACCTGTAAATATATAATCTCGAACTCGGCAAAAGAAATTGCGGGGTAATTTCACTGGGGATGTATTAGTCAAAGCCGAAACTAATCAAGTAAGCATAATTTTCAATTTTAGTGGAATGGTTCAATGGTCAAAGATAATAAACAAAACAAGATACTTATTTCTTACTCCCTCCGTCCCACATATATAGGCGGAGAGAGACAATTCTCTTAGATTAAGAAAATTGCATGAGATTCATAATTTTATATGTTTTTTCTTGTTTTACCCTTCGTCTTATCTCCAACACAATTACCTATGTACAATAAATATGGGTATATATGGAAAAATTCATCTTGGAAAGCAAAATCCACCTATTTAGTGGGACAAACAAAAACCAAAATTCCGCCTATATATGTGGGACGGAGGGAGTACTAACAACTCATTACTCCAAATGTTTCTGTATCATTGGTTTTTTAATTACTTTGTATTTAATTAACTTAAAAAAATATATTGCTTATCTCGAGTATCAATCTGGCGATTTGTATTGCCCCAGTTGGCTCCAAGTCCCACACGTTACCGATATTCAAAGTATGTTTGTTAATACATGTTTATGAATAAAATACCTAACTTTTTTTTTTTTTTTTTGAGAATAAATTGATTTATATTAATAAACCGGCTAAGTGATTTGGACTTGATAATTAAAGGTTGCCTTAGGAAGGGATACGCCTCCAATGTCATCCCATATCACCGGCTTAATAAGAAATACATAGAAAACATCGAAAAAATAGGACTTGCTTTTGTTGCCTCATTAAAAACCTTGCCAAGGAAAACCCATTGTGGTACGTAAACCATCGACTAAGGAAAAGAGTGCAACACCGAATGTCCATAAAATTATAACAAAACTACGTGTAAAGATAATATTACATTTATAATTCTTCAAATTCATTGAAAATAATTTTTCTCCATCGGTACCCAATGAGTTGTCTTCTAATGTTGGTCGTATGTATGTCGCCACAAACAAGTTATGGAATATGAGTGTCTTCACTCGCGATAGAACTATCAAAGTATGGTCCTGAGCCCTTCTATCAATAGCAAGACTAATAATAGAAGTGTCACGATGGCTTGTACAGGATAAAGAATTCGTCCTCTTGGCGATTGAAGATGCCATTTTAGGCTTTTCTGCAATCAAGAACTTATAAAATGAGGAATGTATCTCCGAAGAAATACAAGTAGAAAAGTCAGGATTTATAAATCCGGACCAAAACAGTACATAACCAACAATGATTTCAACATCATGTTGTTTCACAGGATCAATCATATTTTCTTGAAAGGAAGAATTACCAATGCCTACACTAAATACTACAATACTCACTGTATAAGAAAGCATTAATACAAAATATAAATGAGAAGAGAAATTCGCAAAAAAAAAGCATGTATGTACAACAACACAAAAGGATAAAACGCTTAACTATTGATTCTGATAATTTAATAACCTCCAAAAATCTAGACAAAGCTCCAAATATTATGCCAAGACAATAATCCTAAGTAGATATAGAAATCATTTTTATTTTATGGAAGACAACTAGCTAATAAGATTAGAAGGAAAATTAAAACTACAAATCTAGTGAACCTGGATTATATACATCACAAAAAATACAAATCGACAACGATTTTTTAAGCAAATCAAGAAACAAGTGGAAGAGAAGGGCCCCTTTTAGCCGAAACCACAATTGAAGCAGTGAAACAACGATGAAGTATGCCTCTGTTTAGCCCAGAAACAATGCTGCACGGGCTCTCTTTTGAAAAAAACCAAGGATAAAAGTAGAATTTATGTAACGAGAGCACAAATAGGAAAAAAAAATTAAAAAAGACAAAGGATTGAGAGTTACTAGCTTTTGGGTTTTATTTGGATCAACGGAGCGAGCGAGATGTAGATATGAGATTCTTCTGGGCATAGACGAGATGCAAAACGGCAAAAAATTTATTAATATAAAACGTAAAATTAAACAAGACTACTACTTGTGGCTTAAGACTAAAAAAAAGAGACCCATAAATATTATGAGCTAATATTACCAGTATCCAAAATTAATTTTGAAGAGACTATCTAATCCATCAAGAATGCACTATTTAGTTCGGACTTACCACCTATATCGAATTATCATGCTAATACAAAACCAATCATCCCACGGACCAAAAAATAAAATCTTTTCCAAAACATCCCACAACTCTATAGTTAGCTGCCAAAGGAACGCATTGCATATCACATAACAAAGAAACAAAATCATAGGGTATAAATTTTTGTTTGAAATCCGTTGTCAAAACACTAATGGATCAAGAAGTTTGGGAGACCCAACACATCCAAGAACAATGATAAAGAAACTAAGACTAAATTTAACAGCTCAAGGAACGGTTGAACAAAGTGCACATACACTTCATACATTTTTGTTAAACCAATAAAAGATAGACCAAGATTATAAAGAGCAAGTGCACATACACTTGAACAAGGAAAATCAACCCTGAGAAAACTACTGATTAAAATTCACTCTTGGAACCCAATTAAAAATTTAAAAGAGAAAAACCTATTGTTCATCAACACAATAGGAAGATTTTAAAGAAAAAAGAAAAAAGAAACTTGATTTTGATTTTGATTTTCAAAAACAAGGGTTTCTAACTGAGGATGGAAAACCCAATCAAACATTGGGGACATGGCTATTACCAAAAAGAAAAAGACACCAGAAGGAAACAACCCAATCGACATTGGGATTCAACAGACCATGTAAATTAATTTGATAAACAGAGCACCCAATCGACATTGGGATGCAGCCAACTATGATAATAAGAATGGTTAAAATACAGATCAATAACCATCAAAACGAAAATTATAAAGAGCAAGCACTGGGAAATTAATCAATCGAAACAGATGAAAACCAATAGAGTTAAAGTCGATAAATTTGAAAACAAGAAAAACCCAAAAACATCTTGGATCCACCAAGGTTAATATCTATATTCATGATAGCTAAAGGAAATGGGTAACCCAACATTGGCAGCCAAACAACATACATCTACCGAACACTAGATAGCTCAAAGAAAACATCCAACATTGAGGAACAAAAGAAGGGGGGGGAGGACTCCTGCTGTTGTTGTACCAAATATAATAATACCAAACAACAACCTGAAGGAGCTTAAGAGGAAAAAAAAAAGAAGAAAAGAAATCTCTTGTTGTTGTTGTATCAAATGCAACAATACCAAGCAACAACCGAATGTGAGATTTCCTAAAAACTAAATCTGAGAAATTCTTGTATTAAAGGAACCACAAGCAACTTTCTCAATCGATCCAGAAAAAAAAAAATAAGAAAAAAATGAGATCTGAAAAAATTTATTTATGATAAAATCTATCTAATCTAATCACATCTATGCCCAACTATACCAAGACTAAAAACTCAAATCCGTTTCAAAGCTAGCTTAAAAGACTACTCATCCATGGCGAAATAGCAAAGGAGAAAAAATTCTGGTTTTTTTTTTTACTATTTCAGAGAGGAGAGAGAAAGCTGGTTTCTAATCCAAATCCGTGGTACAAAAGTCTAATGCTAGCTGTGACAAAATCTCAAAACTGAAGAGAGATTAGAAACAAAATTGGTAAACCGTTATCCATTCTAACTTCGTTCTTATCAGTTTTTTCGCCATGGATTGTTTAGGAGGATAGTAGTATTAATGCTCTTGTCAATTAAAAATATTGCTCTTTCGTTTTTTATAAAACAAATAATATCACTTTTTCATTTTAATGTATTTTTAAGTTAAACTGAAAAAGTGATATTATTATTTTATATGCAGCTTTCATTTTTAGCATCGAAGTGTTACGTAACTTACTTAGATTGCCATTTTAGAATGAGATTGCTTGATCTCTGTGGATCTGCTAATAGCTCCGAGTCTTTATCACAAGTCTTAACCTTGAGTTAGTGAGCTTGACCACCTCAATATTTTTCTTGTCTATATATGCTAACAACATCCACCTTGTAAACAACAGCAAGTAGCATTCGAGTCAACATAATGGGATACAAATGCCAAAACAAAGGACCAATTCCAAAAGTTTATGTTAACGGTAAATATTAGATTCCAAAAAATGATAAACTAGCTAGAGTACACACTACAGACAGTACACACTAAACAGTACACACTACAGACCAATCGAGCAGGGAGGGTCCTATATTAAACAATACACACTACACAGACCAATCGAGCAGGGTCCTATATTAAACATGTCGAGCCGATATAGAGTTGTGTGCCGGTCATCAATTCATGATTCATCCTCATCCTGTGGTAATTCCCTCGTGTCCGTGAAACATTTATCACATCAAAGAGAATACAATTCTTTTCTTTTCTTTTTTTTCGAAAAGGAGGATCTTCCTCGTGCATTCATTGATAAACTTCCCCTATGGTAACCCTGTTGTAAAACAGGGCTGGGATACTGGTTACACTGATAATTAAAAAATTGAAAATGTAAATTGTTCAGTAGGATTCTAAAGTTCTCCCCTGACCATGTGTTCTTAAGACCATGACGATTACAGAAACTAAATAAATGAGCTTCCTCAATTATGTGGTATCTACTTTTTAAAATGAAACATTGCACTTTAAAGTTTATGCAAGTTCTTGGGTCTCCATTGCAGTCTTCACTGATAGTGTATCTCTTTTCTCTAGATCTAGCATACATTTCCATTAGCAACATGAGTGTCGGTTCAGAATCACTTTGGAAAATAACATTTTGTCCTCTACTACACTTGGTCGCTAATTGGAAAGCTTCTTTTGCTCCAGTTCTCTCAAGTTCTTCTTGGTCTGCATAACTACCACTTCCTTCATCAATGTTACCTGCATAGTCAGAAATAGTTAATCCCACTGCAGAGTTTGCCCTGTAATTTGACATTGACAAAGCAATGTTAATTTTCAGTGTCAAAAAACTATCATATTTATTTGGTTCTTCTGTTGTAATTTTAAGATGTTCATCATTCATAGGGTTGTAGTAAAGGTTTTGCATAATATCATAATCCATTTTGTTTATGTTCATTAAACTGTTTATGAACCTAACCATTGCTTTGGCTGTTTCCATGCTATTTATTTTAATTTTCTGAAAACTACGTCACATCTAATCTTCCAAACATGCCAGTTTACTATACTGCAAAGGACTGGCCAGTCCATTGCAAGGCCATTTCTATCATGCTCCGTAAACCAAGTATTGAGCCAATCATGAAAATTTGTTAGTCCATTAGTTACATAAGACATGTCAAAATTTAGATGCATCCAAACCTGAGAGACAAAATTACAAGTGATAAAAATATAGGACAGAGATTCCTCACCAGAGTTACACAAAGGACAAGCGATTTGAATATCGGGTAAGATAGCCGCAACCCTCATATTAGTTGGTAAAATAGAGTGAGCCGCTTTCCAAATAAACATTTTAATAGATGGAGTAGTTTGCATATCCCAAATTTTGTTCCAATCTTGATTTTCTCTACCAGAAGAGTTTAAAAAGTTGTATAATGACTTGACAGTAAATTTACCTGAGTTGTTTAGGGTCCAGATAGCTTCATCCAAGGTATGATTACTTGGGATTGGGATCTTAAGTATTTTGTCAATTGTGTTCTGATCAAAACAAGCTGCCAATTTTTCAATATCCCAACTACGAGAACTAGTAATTAAATCACTTACCTTTCTGAAATTTTCTTCTGCTGCAGAGTTGTGTATTATTGGTGTCTTGATTTCAGGCACCCAATGATCAGTTCAAATATTTATGTTTTCTCCATTACCTACTTTCCAAAAACAATTTTGTTTAATTTGGTTGACTCCTATTAATATTCCTTTCCAAATCCAACTATCTTTTTGTTTTGGTTTTGTTTTCATATGCAATATGTCATTTTGAGGGAAGTATTTTGCTTTGAGAATCGTAGCACAAAGAGAATTTGGTTTTTATTTAAGTCTCCAACACATTTTTGCTAGCATAGCAAGATTGAACTTTTGTAAGTTCTGAATTCCAAGCCCCCCCCTCATCTATTGATTTGTTTATGGTATCCCAAGCTTTAATTAAAGTACAATCCCTTTTTTCCTTTTTCATTTAGTCCTTTTTCATTTTTCCCCCACGAAAAGTCTCTCTGCATTTTGGTTATTTTATTACAAATTTTGACTCGAATTTTAAATCAACTCGCAAAGAAGAGGCTACATTTTTTATCATGACAGTCCTACCTGAAGTATTTAGGTTTTTTCCGTTCCAACTTAATAGCCTATTACTCATTATGTCCACTAATGGTTCAAAACATTTTACTTTAGATCCATTAGTGAACAAAGGAGATCCTAGATATTTATCATTTAAAGGAATAACATTCACTTCTAAGATGTTAATCACCTCATTCCTAATGTTTTCATTCGTTTTACTACTAAAGAACACTCCAGATTTTGAAAGATTGATTAGTTGACCGGAAGTCTTACCAAACTTAGAAAAGAGGTTAACAAGGTTTCTGCTAGTAGAAGCGTTAGCTTCACAGAAAATCAGACAATCATCCGCAAAAAGCAGATGACTGATAGCCGGGGCTTTAGGAGTGATTTTTATTCCTTTTAGAAACCCATTTAACTCGGCATACAAAATAGATCTTGATAATTCCTCCATACAGAAAAGGAAAAGATAGGGTGACAACGGGTCACCTTGTCGCAGGCCCCTCGTATGTTTGAAAAAATCAGTAGGGGATCCATTTACCAAAATGGCCAGAGTGGTAGGAGAGATACATTCCATAACTAAGTTACACCATTTTTTGTTAAAACCTATCCTAGACATAATTTTTATTTGGAAATCCCACTCCACTCTGTCAAATGCTTTTGAAATATATATTTTTAGTCCCATTAAACCATTTTTTCCTTTTTTATTTCTCATTTTATGAATAACCTCATGAGCTATAGTGATATTGTCACTAATCTGCCTTCCAGGAACGAAGGCAGATTGAAAAGGTGAAATAATTTTATCAAGAAGACATTTCATTCTACTAGCCATTAGTTTTGAGATTATCTTGATAGAAGTGTTTGCCAAAGCTATTGGTCTAAACTCAGAAGGAGTTGTAGGATTCAGGGTTTTAGGAATCAAAGTTATGAAAGAGGCATTCATTTCCTTAGAAATATGACCACTTTCAAAGAAATTCTGGATCATATGGGTTAGATCGGCCCCAATGATCTCCCAATTCTACTGATAGAAGTTAGGAGGGAACCCATCTGGACCCGGACTCTTGTCAGGCTCCATGGAGAATAAATTTTTTCTTATTTCTAGCATATCAGGAGTTTTACAAAGCATCTCATTATCATATTCAGTGACACAAGTTGGGATAAGATCTAGCATTTTTGCATCAATTATAGGATTAACAGTACTAGCAATATTTTTAAAGTGGTTAGAAATACAAGAAGCTATTTCCAGTTTACTAGTCGCCCACTCACCATTTTCTTTTTGAATTGTTTCAATCCTATTTCTCCTATATCTTTGTTTGGCCTTACTATGAAAATACCTAGTGTTCCTATCTCCTAGAGCTAATCTCTACTTTTGTCTTTCCAAAATTTTTCTTTTATGTTGTACCAAATCTGTGAGTTTAGTTGTCTCCATAGCTAAATCATTAGCTTTCTTAGGATAAGGAGGTCTACTATTTATCTCTATCATATTTCTTTTTATAATCTCTATATTAGTTTTAATGTGACCAAAACTAGTTTTATTCCACAGTCTCAGAGTGGTCTTAACTGAGGATAATTTTTTGTTAAATGCGAAAGCCGGTGACCCGTGAACATCTGTATTCCAACAATCCTGAATAATTGGCTTGCATTGCTCATGTTTTATCCATTCTCCAAAATACTTAAACGGGGAGGGACCATCATTCCAGGTATTATGAGTGTTAAGACAAATCGGAACATGGTCAGAAGTCAAGGGACCCAAATGTCTCAGATTAGAGTTGGGGAATGAAGTATTCCATTTAGAGTTAACCAGGACTCTATCCAATCTTTCTTCAATAAATCTTGGTCTTTTCTTCTATTGTTCCAAGTAAAAGTGTAACCTATGAATCCCAAGTCATGGAGACCACAGTCTCCAATAATATTATTGAAAATTCTAGCCTCATTTTCATTGAAAGGAAATCTACTTCTTTTCTCTTCTCTGTTAAGCACTACATTACAGTCACCTAGAATGACCCAGGGAATATTAATTTGTGATGCCATTTGTCTAATGATATTCCAAGAGTCTACTTTATGGTTACCAGAAGAACTACCATAAAAGCAGGTAAGCATCCAGCTAGGTCTATTGTTAGTTGCGTGAATCTTAACATTTATATGGTGAAAATCATAATAAACAATTTCAAATTTCATATTGTTTTTCCACAATAAACATAGTCCTCCGTCCCTTCCTCTAGGTGGTACCAACCAGTAATTACTAACATTAACCTTCCTCCGTAGTTTATGCATTTCACTATTTTTTTGTTTGGTCTCAGATAGAAACATTATATCAGGATTTTCTTTGTTTAATGTATCATTTAGGCTATTTAGAGTTTCATCATTTCCCAACCCTTGGCAATTCCAAGCAATAGCACTGATAAATTGCTAGAAGTAGGAAACAATTGGATACTCAAACACAGACAAGATGTGATTCGCATTTTCATTTCAACTGAAATGTATAGTTATGTTATAATGTGTTGCTAACATGTGAGTTCTAAAGTATGCCTCATCATCCAATCTAATCCAGTGTTTTGTTTTATTCCAATTTGTGAAAATGATTTTGTACTCTAGGTGTAGTTGAAACATATTTATCATTCTATTCGTTACCCATTCTATTCTAGAATGTTTAAGGATTACCTCTGTACTGCTTTCCTTATCCCTCTTGTGGGCATCATTATGAAAATTACCAGCATTGTTCCCCTGGAATTTTCTTTTCTTCCGATTGAAGATAAATGTTGAAAGATTACTGTGACCAGACCAAGTATCGGCTAACGGGTAAACACCTATAAGGGAAAATAGAGAGGAGGGGTTAAATTATGGAAAAATTAATGGAAAATAACTTAGATCTGAAAGTAGACATGGAACCTAAGATCAAAATCAGCCTAACAATACCGGGTAAGATAGCAAATTAGAAGAATAAAGAGGACCGAAAATGAATTTTGAACCAATTAAAAGAGGTTACGGATACAAAATCATATGATGCAATTTTATAGAAGAGAAATCCGATGTATCAACTAAAATAAATTTAAAAATAACATAATAAAATTAATTATGGAAACAAAGAAGATTGAGATGAGACAAAAGGGTAAGATAAGAGTCTTCTCTTTGATTGATTGGATCAGGACTTGGAGTCTTTAACAATCACTGCAAATGAATCTTTGAGTGCATAAGGGACTAGCAAATTGAAAATTGGAGGCTTTGTAACCGATAAAAAGTAGACAAATCTTGGAGTCTTCAAAAGGAGGAAATTTGTGTCTGTGTCTTCGGGTTTTTTTTTTTTTTTTTTTTCCCTGTATCTTAGTATCTTAGTGTCTTAGGGGCTCATGAAATTGTAGATCTCGGTCTAGTGAATTCGAATAGGCTAATAGATTGTTGTTATGGGTATTTCTGAAGCTAGATTTCGAAGGGGGTTTATTCAGAATACATTTGTGAGAATTAATGGTGGTTTTCGACTATCACCGCCGTCGCCAGCGGTGGATATTGGTAACTTTTTTGGTGATTAAGACAGAATAACGGTTTTTACTGGTAACTTTACGGAGGTTTTAGTGGTGGCGAAATATCGCCCAAAAAAAGGAGAGAGGTAGGGAGAGGGATACTCAAAATACTCAAAAAAGAGGAGAGAGGTAAGAGAATACAATTCAACAAGGGATGCTAGATGAATGCTGAACAATCCGCCTGTAGATAACTGTATATTCTATCAGTATTCCAAAATATATATGTTTGCATGGTAAAATATTCTTCTACCACAAACACGAATTTGATGTGATTTGTTGAAGATTGATCTGCTGTTTTTTTCTCCAGTTGAACGTGTAGGGGCACACATGCAAAAAACCCTCTGATGCTTAAGTTAGACAGAGTTTTTCATAGGAGTTTATGTGGAGAAAATTGCTTACTTTTGTGGGTTATGAACCCCTGTATTTATATGGTCCGAATTAGGTCCTCCACCTAATTTCGTGCTAAGCATGAATTGCATTAATTAGCCCCTGCATGCCTCCTGGCATAAATTACATTCACTGACCCTTGCATGCCTCCTTGCATGAATTGCATTGACTGGCCCTTGCATGCCTCCTGTCATGAATTGCATAACTGGCCCTTGCATGCCTCCTAGAAGTTTCCAGAAACTTTCCCTATGGCTATGGAATTGCAAAGGGTTAGCCCAAACAATTAGGTGTACACATGCCAAACCCAAAGTGAGAAGTGTGCATAATCCCACAATATGGCATAAATATCCGCGAGGCAAACTAGTGTGGGCTGAAATATCCGCTAGCCAATGGTTCAACTCAGCTAACTCAGTGAGTCAACTCGGCTAGGCTCCGTAGCCGTAAAATCTTCTAAGGCAACTGAGATGGGCGGAAATAACCAAGGGCCACAGAAAAAAGTCATGTTGCGAAGCACTGGAGCAACTCTACCGTGGCCGGACGGAGGTGGTGATCGCCGGCAAAGGCCGCCGGGTAGGCCCCCGACAATGTCGCCGGCCTGGTTTCAATCGTTGCCTAAGAAGAAGACCGGTGTCGGGGAAGGCATCGGCTGATGACGTCATGCTTGCGTCACAAGGATGACGTCATTCTCACCTCCTGACGACATAATTAACGGCGTTACCTCGGGGAGATCTGGTTCGCTGCTTTTGTAACGGCGTCATAACGGCTTTGATGGTGTCAACTTTTCCGACGTCATGCTAGCATGTTCAGTGACGTGGCTAACTAGGATGACATGGCAAGCTGACGTGGCACTAGACACGTCAGCAAGGTTGATGACGTGGTACTCGATACGTCAGCATGGTTGCTGACGTGTCACACCAGTACGTATCCACCGATGATAACGTGGCAGTAAACTTGCTAACATGGAGCCCACCAACTGGCCCACTTTGCTGACGTGTTAAAGTGACGAGGCAGTGGTGACATGGCTATTTCTTTCCTTGACTTGGATACTTGCACATGGGCTTCTATGTATAGTATTTGTGTGGCCTAATTAGCCTTGACTAACTAGATGAGAATATTAGTCCCAATGAACCATATTTTGCTAAAGAGAAGAGCATTTTAGGTCAAAGTAGGCCCATTTCTTGGTGTAAATGTAATAGGTACAAACATCACCCCCTCTTAATCCATGATCCGTTATGGGTTAAGAAGTTCGGGTTCCCTAATTCTACTGGAAACTGAATTTGCATCACTCTGGAGTGTTGCATAACTCACCCCCAAGCGCGTTATCCGGAGTGTTATGAAACTCGCCCCCAAAAATGTAATGATTGCGCTGGAGTGTTACATATCTTGCCCCAAAATGGCTGAGGTGATATATAACTCTCGCCCCCAGTATGTAGTGGTGTCATGCTGCTCAATGCTCGCGCAAGGGTGCACTTCCCTGCTGATTTTTGCTCGCGGATGGAATGAGAAGTTGAGTTCTTTCTGCTATCTTGAATTCGCGTAGGGGGCCAATCCTACTATTCAAGATGCGCGCAGAGTTGAGTTGTGTACATTTTCGCATGCCTGGACAGGTGAAAAATGTTCGTCACATTTGTTGATAACCCATATGATGGGCAAAAAATTTGAATAGGGTAAAAATGCTCGAACTGTGCATTCACCCTATCTGCGAGGTGTCAGAGATGCTACTGACAATAGACTTGGTATCTTTGATTTTACCATTTAGGTGACATGATTCGAACGTCTGTAGTGGCTTTAAAACACGAACAATTTTGATAAAGCGTGGAATACCAAAATAATGCTAAATTAAATTTCTGAATAGAAATACAAGATAAGTACCTACTGCTCGACAACAACTGCCTCGTTAAAACCTTTGCGTGGAAAACCCAGTGGGACAAAACCAACATAAAGGAAAAAGAGTGCAGCACAGTAGGATTTTCTGGAAACTACTCTACGTAAATCAAGCTAATGATAGAACTTCTTAAAGTGGAACGAATTCCACGGCTTCCATGGTTTTTAATCCTTAGTTCCATTGAGGTTCCTTAAGTAATAGGAGCCACGAGATGCTGGCCTTTCCACTATGTACGGACCTTCCCAGTTTGCTAAGAGCTTTCCAAAATTTGGTTCCATTGTGGCTGCTCGGGTTTTCTTTAAGACATATTCCTCTGGTTTGAATGACCCTTCTCTGACTTTACGATCGTAGCTCGGCTTGATTGTCTGCTGGTATCTGACCAACTGTTGTAAGGCTGTGTCTTTTCGTTCTTCAGAGACATTCTTTATCCAAGGCTAGTATGTTGTCATTTTTTCCAGATTTGACAGCACGAGTTTTGGTAGTCTTGAGATATACCTCGGTGGCTATGACTGCCTCTGTCCCATAAGCCAGTGTAAATGGTGAAAATACAGTGGGTCTTTTTGGGGTCGTTCGATAGGACCATAAGACTCCAGGGAATTCTTCTGTCCATTTTCCCTTCGCTTTCTCCAGACTTTTCTTGAGATTGTCCATAATAACGCGATTGGTTACTTACGCCTGCCCGTTGCTCTGAGCATAATAAGGAGATGAGAAATTGTGGCGAATATTCAGGTTGTTGCAGAATTCTTTGATAACCCCAGAATCGAACTGCTTCCCATTGTCTGATACTAATCTGCAAACGATATTCTCCCATATGGACCTTTTCACATCATGTCTGGTAACATGTACCAATGCCACTGCTTCGACCCATGTGGTGAAATAATCAGTAGCGGCCAGTGCGAATTTCACTCCTCCATGAGATTTGGGAAGTGGTCCGACGACTTCTAGTCCCCACTTATCGAACGTCCAGGGACTAAAAATTGGATGCAATTCGTTGGCGGGCCTTTTAGGAATTGGAGCGTGCTCTTGGCATGGCACATATTTCTGCGCGTATTCTTTAGCATCTTTCTGCATATATGGCCAGAAATACCCCTGGGTAAGTATTTTGTGCGCCAGACTGCGTCCTCCAGAATGGCTGCCACATATTCCTTCATGAGCCTCTGCCAATATCTGTTGTCCTTCTTCGGCTGATACACATCGCAAAAATGGCTCCAAAGCTACATGTTTGTGGTATAATAGTCCCTCGATCATTGAATATCTCCAGGCATTCTTTTTCACCTTTGAAGCAAGTTTCTCATTTTCTGGGAGTTCACTGGTTGTCAAATACCGGATATAAGGTTGACGCCAGTCTGAAGCGTTTTCCGCAGGATTGCCTGAGTCATCTATCACTGGAATGTCAACACCCATATTGATGTCAATGTTTTCAATATCTCCCTGTGCTGATGTAGTTGCCCTCTCGCCCCCACTAGCGTGTTTGAGAGCCAGGACAAAGTGGCTGTCGGAGATGCTAGGTAACTCTTGGAAATCCACTACAACGAAAAGGGTGGTATCCGTTTCGACTGTGGAAGAAAGATATGCTTAAGCATCTGCGTGACTGTATTCCAAACGTGGTCGCTTCCCAATAGAGAACTGATCGAACTCATTTGCCAGCTCTTTCATACGATCCAAATATAAGGCCATCTTTTCTTCCTTGGCTCTATAGGTCCCCAGAAACTGGTTAACTACTAGCATGGAATTAGTTACCAGCTTCACTTTATTCGCATCTAACTGTTTGAAAGCCTTTAAACCGATAATTGTTGCTTCATATTCAGCTTCATTGTTTGATGCTTGAAAACATAATTTGGTCGCTTTCTCGATCCTCGAACCTTCGGGAGTAAGGATGACACATCCAACTACAAATCCACAAATATTTGATGACCCATTAGTAAATACAGTCCATAATGGTTCAGGTGTATCGACCTCTATTGCGGACTCACCCCCAGTCTGATCAGTGGCTAACTCTATGGGTTTGTACAACTCCTCTTCTTCTCCGACAACCGTTTCTATGTTGTCCACAGGAAAATCTACTTGCAGTGCGGCCAGGGCGTGTCCCTTCTTTGCAGTTTTGGTTTCATACTTGATTTCATACGCCCCCAGAAAATTTGACCATATGGCTAGTCGGCTGGAATCATCGGCACGTTCCAGGAATCTCTTCAGCGGGTATTCTGAGTAGACCACGATCCGCCTCCCTTGGAAATACGGTTTGAGGCGACGAGATGCATGCAACAGTACAAGTGCTATCTTCTCAATTTTCTTGTACCGTGTTTCCGCCCCTGTCAAATATTTACTAACGAAGTGAACAAACTTTTCATGTGGATCCGTAATAAACAACACTGCACTTACATCGTTCTCCTTTGCGGCCAGATAAACTCCGATAGGTTTTCCAGTTTTTGGACTCACCAAAAATGGGGGAGTTGACAAATACTGTTTGATCTCATCGAAAGCCTTTTCGCTCTCATCCGTCCAACCAAAATTCACTGCTTTTTTTTAAAACATCAAAGAATGGTTTGAACCAATCCGACGAGCGTGAAATTAAACGATTTAAAGATGTTAATCGTCCCGCTAGCTTCTGGACCTCCTTCTTCGTTCTTGGGGATGGCATTTCCCTGATGGATCTTATTTGCTCTGGATTCTCCTCGATTCCTTTGTGTGTCATTAAGTATCCAAAGAACTTTCCCGAGGACAACCCGAATGAACATTTTGCTGGATTGAGCTTCATACAATATTTCCTCAAGATATCAAACGTCATCGGCAGATTAAGAAATTGCGACTCCTTTTGATCAGATTTTACTACCATATCGTCGATATATACTTCTATCGTCTTCCAAATCAGATCCTTGAACATATGGTCTACCAAATGTTGGTAGGTTTCCCCTGCGTTCTTTAGCCCGAACGACATTACAGTATAACAATAAACTCCTCTGTCAGTCACAAACGCAGTATGCTCTTGATCTCTCTAGAACAAAGGCATTAGGTTATACCCCGAAAAACCGTCTATGAATGAAAGTCTCCCATACCCTGAGGTTGCATCCACCAAATCTCTTATCCCTGGTAGCGGGTACGGATCACTCCCGGACATGCTTTATTCAAATCAGTAAAATCGATACAGACACGAATTTTACCATTCTTCTTTGGAACGGGTACGATATTAGACAGCCAGCGAGGATACTGCACTGGTTAAATAAAGCCTTCTTCCAACAACTTTTAGACTTATGCAATAAGTCCATCTTTTTTGCTTTGCGCCATATTCCTGATTTTCTGACGAACCTGATGGAACTTCTCATCGATATTTAGCCTGTGGCAGGCTACGTTCGGATGTATCCTAGGCATCTCAGCAAAACTCCATGCGAAAATGTCTGCGTTTGCCCTTAGCAATGTAATCAAACCATCACGTTCGTGTGCAGGAAGATCTTCCCATACGAACGTTGTTTTGTGCTTCTCATCTCCAATCTGGACCTCGATCAGTTTCTCAACTGTTGGGGGTTCAGCTGCGTCCTCTCCCATATATGATTCCGGAGGGAGAGGGTTCAGAGAACTCGATTTTTTTCAGCCAAGTTTCCGAATTTGTGCTCCATTTCCACTGACAAAATCGATATGATTAGTCAAGTACCATTCTTTAAACTGCCTGAGCTTTCTCCTAGTGTAATCAAACCATCACGTTCGTGTGCAGGAAGATCTTCCCCTACGAACGTTGTTTTGTGCTTCTCATCTCCAATATGGACCTCGATCAGTTTCTCAACTGTTGGGGGTTTAGCTGCGTCCTCTCCCATATATGATTCCGGAGGGAGAGGGTTCAGAGAACTCGATTTTTTTCAGCCAAGCTTCCGAATTTGTGCTCCATTTCCACTGACAAAATCGATATGATTAGTCAAGTACCATTCTTTTAACTGCCTGAGCTTTCTCCTAGTCTCATCTTCCGATGCCCGCCTGGTCATTGAATGGATCCTGGCGTGACTAACGTTAATCACATGTGTTGTTCCAAACTGTCGGGGACCTTTTCCAAAATCTTTTTTCACGTACTCTTGTAGCTTTCCAAAGATCTATCATTCGTTGGACCTCGATTTGTAAAGAGCGGCAATTCTCAGTCTTGTGACCATGGTCTTTGTGAAAGTTACAGTATTTGCTCTTATCATGTTTATCACGCGTCTCCGCTGGCGAAGGCCGATGGGGACTCAAATCCTTGCTTATTATCTCATACAACTCTGTAAGCCGTATGTTCAACGGTGTCAGCTTCATATCATGATATTTCTGATATCCAGTTTCCATTCGTTTTCCCTGGTTTTTCTCTCGAACTTCATCTCGATCGTTATCTTGTCCGCTCGAACGGTTCTTTGACTTGTCTTTCTTCCCATCATTTGGTTGATTGGATGATCTTTTAACTTCTTCTCTATCATTAGAATCATCCTCCACTCGAGCGTATTCTTCTGCTCGATCATATAGTTCTTCCAAAGTCTTTGGTGGTCTCTTGACCAATGAACCGTACACACCTCTTTGATCATGTTGGTATGCCTATTTGTAGGATGCAATGACAACTTGGTCGTTGGCTCCATCCACATCGGCTAACTCTTGCTTGAAGCGTCGAGTTAACTGTCTGATGCTTTCTTCCTTCTGAATTACCAATAGGAACAATGAATGGCATCCCTTCCGATCACGTTTGTTGTATTTGTAGTTATAGAAAAATTCGTCGATCAGCTTATGTTAAGTCCTGATCGACTGTGCCGGAAGCTGATTGAACCACGTATTGCTTCTCTAGTCAGTGACTGTGGAAACATCTTACACATCAAATCATCGTTGTACTGCCATAAGGACATGGCAGTTTTATAGTGTAAAATGCTGATCTGGATCATCTGTTTTATCATCGAATTCTGGAAGCTTGGGAACTTGAAAATTCATTGGCGGCCAGAATTCTCTGATATTCAGTATGAAGGGAACCCAGCGGATCGATGCAACCTGTCTATATTTTCCTCTCTGGAACGCTTTTTCGACAGTACTTTCTCGATCATCTTGCAAAGGCGAACTTCTTATGTGCGTCCACATCGCCATCGAGAACTGTTTTCCTGCTCATAATCTCGGTCATCTGGAATATGAGCTTTACATATCATTCTTTTCCTTTGGGGTCAAGTGGGCTCTCTTTCAGCTCTGCCTTGCTCCGAACGAGCATATTAATCGGGCGACAATTCTCTCTCATCGTGCCGATCTCGAACCCTCATCTTCATCATTCCTGAGACGTTTTGAATGGGTGGTAGTTCTGGCCGCACTCTACTAAGTCGCAGCTGGCCGGGTCCCTGCTCGCCGTGGTCGTACACGCTTTCGTTTAGGTAGACTCCAGTGACCAACATATTTTCTCTGGCCAATCAAGATCAATCACTTACATGTTTCAGTCTGCAGCGTGAGGGCTAACTCGACTTCCAAGGCGCTGCCATACAGACCTACCCTTCTGGTTGTTCAGATTACCGGTCCTAGGTCGAGACTGGTTCTCACGCTCTAGTTTCAAGAGAGCGTTCTCTTTCTCCACCTCGTTCAGCCGATTGCGCAATAATTATTCCTCTGTACTAGGAGTTGCAGTTCGTCCGTCTCGCGGGTCTTGTCGATCGTTATTCCTCCTTGACGGACTGCCGATACACGATCTCTATTTCCTCGAACTTGTGGGTTTTCCCCATCAACATCCATCACTTCGTCTTCGATCACTTTTTGTTTTTCTATTCTCCAATTCAGATCTGGGGTTCTGTCACGGAAACGATCTCGATCTCGATCAAGATCTAATGCTCTGTCATGAGCACGATCTTGACCCTTCTCGCGTTTCTAGTGAGTACCGCCTCGGGAGATGATCGAACCTCAATCTCGTGCCTTTCAATTTCTTGTCTCTAACAGAATCGACCCTTTGCGCAGTTTGTTTGACTACTGCCATAACTCGATTTGGGAAAACACGATTTTCTTTTCTCAAAACCCTTGTTCGGCGCCAATGTTTGTACGTTAAAATATTCTTCTACCTCAAACACCAATTTGATGTGATTTGTTGAAGATTGATCTCTTTGTTTTTCTCCGGTTGAACAGGTGTAGGGGTACTGCAAAAACCCTCCGATGCATAAGTTAGATAGAGTTTTTCACAGGAGTTTTTGTGAAGAAAATTGCTTACCTTTGTGGGTTATGAACCCCTGTATTTATATGGTCCGAATTAGTGTGTGACCCTTGTTCGGCGCCAATGTTTGTATGGTAAAATATTCTTCTACCTCAAACACGAATTTGATGCGATTTGTTGAAGATTGATCGATGTTTTTTCCGGTTGAATGGTGTAGGGGTAGCAAAAAACCCTCCGATGCTTAAGTTAGACGAGTTTTTCACATGAGTTTTTGTGGAAAAAATTGCTTACCTTTGTGGGTTATGAACCCCTCTGTATTTATATGGTCCGAATTAGGTCCTCAACCTAATTTCGAGCTAAGCATGAATTGCATTAATTGGCCCCTGCATGCCTCCTGGCATAAATTGCATTCACTGACCCTTGCATGTCTCCTTGCATGAATTGTGCATTGGGCCCTTGCATGCCTCTGTCATAAATCGCATAGTGCCCCTTGCATGCCTCCTAGAAGTTTCCAGAAACTTCTCATATGGCTATGGAATTGCAAAGGGTTAGCCCAAACAATTAGGTGTACACATGCCAAACCCAAAGTGAGAAGTGTGCATAAGCCCACAGTGGGGCATAAATATCCGCGAGGCAAACTAGTGTGGGATGAAATATCAGCTAGCCAATGGTTCACCTCGGCTAACTCAGTGAGTCAACTCGACTAGGCTCGGTGGGCGTAAAAATCCTCTAAGGCAACTGAGATGGGCGGAAATAACCAGGGGCCACAGAAACAAGTTATGTTACGAAGCACTGGAGCAACTCTACCGAGGTCGGACGGAGGAGGTGATCGTCGTCAAAGGCCGTCGGGGTAGGCCGCCGGCCTGGTTTCAGTCGTTGCATGAGAAGAAGACCGGAGTCGGGGAAGGTACCGGCTGATGACGTCATGGTTGCGTCACAAGGATGACGTCATGCTCACCTCCTGACGACATAATTAACGGAGTTTTAACGGCGTTACCTCGGGGAAATCTGGTTCGCTGCTTTTGTAATGGAGTCAAAACGGCTTTGACGGTGTTAACTTTTCCGACGTCATGCTAGCCTATTAAGTGACATGGCCAACTATGATGACGTGGAAAGCTGACGTGGCACCGTTGCCGACGTGGCGTTGGACACGTCAGCAAGGTTGCTGATGTGACACGACGACACGTCTTGTTGCTGATGTGTCACACCAGTACGTATCTACCAATGATGACGTGGCAATAAACCTGTTGACATGGCGTCCACCAATTGGCTCACTTTGGTGACGTGTTAAAGTGACGAGGCAGTGGTGACATGGCTCTTTCTTGCCTTGACTCGGATGCTTGCACATGGGCTTCTATGTATAGTGTTTGTGTGGCCTAATTAGCCTTGACTAAGAACCGTTTTTTTGGGGACTACTCAAAAATGGTGGGGGACTACTTTGTGATAGGCATGTCTACCCTATACTTATAAGGGGTGTCTAAAGTGTGGAAA
Organism: Papaver armeniacum; assembly: GCA_023531295.1. Taxonomy (NCBI): domain Eukaryota; kingdom Viridiplantae; phylum Streptophyta; class Magnoliopsida; order Ranunculales; family Papaveraceae; genus Papaver; species Papaver armeniacum. Next base: position 1,260,044 of record JAJJWW010000903.1, read on the forward strand.
TGACTAACCTATCCTTCACCTATATATATAATCACCTCCTACCATCACCAACACCTATATATATATAACCACCTCCTCCCATCACAACCGCGCTCGCCACCACCGACCACCTCAGATCACCACCACCGCCACCTCTATATATAGCTTAATTTAAATCATTAACAAAAAAAAATCAAAATCAAATTATAACAAACTCATTACTTTTCATTCGTTTTCCGTTGAAAAAAATGAGAAGTAATCATCAAAATGAGTTGAAAATGGAATTCAGAGAGAGAAGTTCGGCTAGGAATTATGTGAAAAATTTTGTCGAACTAGCCAAACTCAACTTTAATGGAGGTTTTTGTTTTCAGAGAAAAATTCGGTTACGTCGAAAAAAAAATGTCCAAGCCGAACTTATAGTTCGGTTACGTCGCAAACAGTTCGGTTACATCGAAAAAAGTTCGGTTACGCCACAAAAGTTTGGTTACATTGCAATTTTTTTCTCCTAACCGAACTTTTCTCTAAAAAAACTGCATATTGAGTTCGGTTACGTCGCAAATTTTTTTTGCTAGACGAACTCCTAGTTCGGTTATGTCGCAATTTTCTTCTCCTAACCGAACTTTTCTCTGAAAGAAAAAACTCCATTAAAGCTGAGTTCGGCTACCTGTGTTTTCAGAAATATTAGCCGAACTACACTTGCAGATGAGTTCGGCTACCCGTTCTTCATATTTTGTAGCCGAACTTTTTTAACCAAACCGAAATCAATTTGTAAATTGTTCATTTTTAGGAATGTTTTGGCCAATTCAAGCACCATTAACTAAATTTGAAGTATCCATGAGTACCCAAAACATCATACTCTTGTTGTGGCTCTAAAAGAAAAAGATCTTAACTTTTTTTCTTCCAAAACCCTCATTTCCATTATCATCTTCATCTTCTTCTTATCCCTCTCAATAATTCTTCTTTTGATAAAAACCAACTTATATTAATTTAATCATTAGTTAACTAATCATTAGTTAACTAATCATTACACTAATTTAATTACCAAGGGCAAGTTTGGTATTAAAAAAACTTAGATAAGGTATGACTCATTATTACTTCTAATATCCATCCAAAAAATGGAGAGTAGTCCCCACCATTTTGAGTAGTCCCCAAAAAACGGTTCTTGACTAACTAGATGAGAATATTAGGCTCAATTAACCATATTTAGCTAAAGAGAAGAGTATTTTAGGCCTAAGTAGGCTCATTTCTTGGTGTAAATGTAATAGGGTACAAACAATATATGTGACAGGTAAACTTAATAGTTAATAGCCGTAGTCAAATCAACTAGCCTAATTTTCAAAAGTGATCCAAATTTCAAGCGACAATAAACGAGTCCTACTCTACTTTCTAGAAACTAGGGATAGCACGTTGCAGCTGTTACTTTTTAGGATCTACTCTATGGAATCCATGGGGGCTGCGTTACGGCGTTTTCTAGGATTCCAGAGGAGTCTGCACTTCTTAAACGAGTTACAATCCTTACCCGTAAACAAGAATACATAAAAATTAACACTAAAAGCAGATCAAGGCGCTGGCTGTCGCGTCTCTTTAACAGGTATCAATACACAAGAAAATAAAGATCAACTTGAAAAGATCGAAGACAATGCTAACTATTACATTTCTTAAAATGAAAATCTAGGATGATACAGAAACCAATCGATGAGTCCTAAACCTAATAAGCAAGTGGAGTTGATAAGGCTTCTGAATACTCACCATGAAGCGGTCATTATCTCACTCAATTCATCCTTTGGTTTTTCCTCCATTCAATGAAGCTAGTATTTATCATACGAAAGCAAGCAAAAACAACAATGATAATATAATTCAAGAAAGGGTGCTAACTAAAGTGCTAAATTACATCCAATGCAATTCATTTTGTCGGAGTTTTGAAGGTTGCACTGAATCTTTTGATAATTTCTCATGCAACCCCTCCAAACTATGTGATACTTCTTTCATGGTCGGCCTTTTCTTTCCAACATATTTCAAGCATTTTTTGGCAAGTTTACCGACAAACAAAACATCATCACTGTCTCCTTCGTTTAGAACTCGAGCATCTAATATTTCTGATAGACGGTTTTCTTTAAGTGATTTTATAAAATATAATGCTAAACCCTCTTCTCGGATTTTAGAGATTGCCTTTTCTCCAGTTAAAAGCTCCACAAGGACTACTCCGAAGCTATAGACATCACTCTTATCGGTGAACTGGCTTGAATGAAAGTACTCTGGGTCTAAGTAACCGAAGGTTCCCTGCACACGTGTGGTTAAGTGGGTTGAATCTATATGTGCTGATCTAGAAATTCCGAAGTCAGAGACCTTTGCCTTGTATTTCTCATCCAAGAGTATATTGGTGGATTTTATGTCTCTGTGAAAGATTGGCATAGACGCCTGTGAGTGTAAATATGCAAGTGCTCCTGCTATCTCAGATGCTATCCTTACACGATCCTTCCATGAAAGTAACGACTCATTATCACCGTCCCCTTCATGGATATGGTATGAGAGTGTTCCGTGGGGGACAAACTCGTATACCAACAAGGGAACTTGGGTCTCTAAACAACAGCCTAACAATTTAACAATGTGCCTGTGATTGATTTGGGAAAGAATAGCAACCTCGTTAATGAACTGACCAACTTGGGTTTCGTCCACCAATGTAGATTTCTTAATGGCAACTATTTCACCATTGGATAGCATGCCTTTGAAAACAGTACCAAAGCCTCCTTTGCCAATGATTCTACTTGGGTTGAAGTTATCTGTCGTCTTCTCTAATTCTTCGGCTACAAAGATTTTGGCCGTGCTTTCAACTTTACCAGCGTTCGAAGTGATCTTTTGCTTTAATAACAAGCCACCATTTCTCTTGAAGTGGCCTTGCTTCAGTTTAATTTGCTTCCTCTTCTGAATTCTTTTGTATAACCAATAGCCCACGCAAAGAATAAGTATTATAAGTATGCTTGCAGCTGCAGATCATGCCAAAGATGCATTAAACATATATAAAAGATACTACCTCCTTTTCAAAAAAAAAAAAAAAAAAAAGGTATGAACTACGTATGGAACATGCCTATCTTTTTGAAATGGCCGGAGAGAGTATAATTGACGTAATGATTAACGCAAAAGAGTTATGCTATGTATGCTGCATACCTGTTGATACAATTACAGCAACTAGAACTTTACTTAATGGTGGACGAGAACAATAAGATATCCCGTCATTTATATTTGCAAGTAAAACCTCTCCTTCCGGACAACGACATTCAAAGCTCCCCTTTATATTTATGCAAATCCCCGTAACGCACGGGTTGGACGATGCTTCACATTCATTGATATCTGTTTAAAGGAAAAATAACATAAAAAAGAAGCGACTAGGGTTGTTTTCGGTTCATGTCAAAATTAACCGAAAATTTTCCGCTTCATTTCTCTGATCATATATATATATATATATACAATATAAACAGAAATTTCATGGTTCATTTCATAAATGAACAAGTATCCTCATAAAAAAAAAAGACAAATCTGACTAAAAACATAAATTCTCAAATCATTTGCAGTAATTTCACTTCTAAACTTAAAATTAACCAGTTCAATTCCTAAATTGACTTGTTACTTCTGTTCATCTCTTAAAAGACTAGCATGTTCATAAAACAAAATACAAAATTGGTTAAAAAGACCAAGATCAATAACTCCTGGGTGAAAAAGTCATTTAGATTTTGATGCTGTTTAAATGGACAAAAATATAAAAATAAATGAAAGGATGTAGGTTTCATCCAACCCATTTTCAAATTTTTTATTTTGTTTTTAAATTTATATCGGGACGCATCTAGTTTCATCCTCGTTATTTTTAAGTTAAGTTCAGGGATGAATCCGATTTCATCTTTATTTTTTTGTATCCATTTCACCCATAATAATTTTTACTCGTCTATTTGAACCATGTTTTAAAATTTTTTGGACAAATGACCCATTTTCCGATTATAAAACTTTGTCTACAATATAATCTGAAAACTGAAATCATGAAAATCAAAATTATTATATTGGTGGCCCATTATACTTGATATACTGGAAAGCTTTCTAGATATGTAAAATTTAATACCTTGACAATGACCGCCGGTAGTACTGTTAAGATAAGGATTTCCTTCATGGCCGCCTTCACATTGACATAGATAACCTGGGGGATCTATTCCTTCTACAGAATCAATACAATCAGTGTTAGGACCACAGGCATAGGTCTTCAAATTTCTCCGAGCTTCCACGCATGTCTCGGTACCAACTTTCCAATCAATCGCCACAGGAACACTTTCTGTTCCATTAGCTTTGAAGTTTTTCAGATATGAAGTAGAAAATTTGAAAGAACTCTCTTCATGTAAGAAAGCATAAGTACATGGGTTGAAACTCGATTCAGGATGCATTTCGTTTAAATATCCAATTGTCAAAGTAAATTCCTTTAATCCAACTGGAATAGAGGCATGACAACAACCACTACCAGTGCAAGACCCATTATTGGAATTTACCACTGTATTACACATTGACATACATCCTGCAGCTGGAAAAAATCTACTGTTTAGTCCTAAATACGCACAGCTGTTGCAGCCGATAGCTGTGAGCTTGTTTTTCGACGAAGAGAAGGTGAATTTTCCCGAAAAGGAGTCTGTAATTGAGTAATTAAAATTTCGTATCTTGTTTCTTGAGCAATCAGTGGAGATGGAGACATCGGTTATCATGTAGCCCCCGAGTAATGATATTTCTGAGACATACAAGCCACCGTTTGTTGGCTTTGGATGATCGACCAGGATACTGTTGTTGCATCTTAATTCGAACCAGTCCTCTAGGAAACAACCGTCACCGATACCGAAAGGGTAGGGTATGCTAACGTTCCCACACTTATCTACACAACCAGGCTTGGCTATTGGTCGGGAAGCATTCGCCGGTATTTCTGAAGATACTAACTGCAGCCATATTAACAACAACAAACATTGAAACTTTACAGAAACATGAAAAGCCATGCTGCTAATTTGTTGGTTTGGCTACTAGCTTTTGCTCAATCAAATGAAATAATATCACATGTGAAGATAATCTCGAAAATTGTCAAAAGAAGTTGCTTGGTATTGCTCTAATAAGAAATGTGTGGGTGTATAAGCATTAAAGTCGTCCTAATGCTGCTACTAAAAGTGGAATGCCTGTATGCTATAATGTTTTTTATTATGATTAGAATTTTCCACTACCTTCTCTGAAATTTCTACATTTGCTCGTATGCAATAATTTATAATCTATAAAACAAGTTGATAGTATTTTGCAAGATGGTCCCATCGTCACTTCATCAAGAAACAAAATACTTTTAGCATGTAACATGTGGGCTGCAAAATGTAACATGTAACATGTGGGCTGAAATTTCTTCATCAAGAAACAATATTTTCCTACAATTTATATTTGGGAAAATTAGGGGGAGACCCAAAAAAATAATATTCTCATTGTCAAGCCCATAATTAATTTTTGGTACGGTGACACCCATAATTATATGAAATTATTAATGAATCAATACATTTCGTTATGCATACTATCTTTTCAGGCATAACTCGTTATGCAGCCTAATTTTTCGAGGGTATAATTGGGGCCTTAACTTGGACATAACATATCTAAAAATCCGCGCCTTAGAATTTTACAAATTTTATATCGTTGGAAATCTTTTTAAGAGAGCTACGCAACGAGTACAAACAAGAATATCAAATTTTTGTTTTTCACGAAAAAATCGGAGGTGATCATCACTTTAGGCAAAACTTTCGAAAACTTGATACATAACCATTATGCGGCCACCAAAAAACGATGCATAACACATTCTGCGGACGCATAACGAATTATGCAACCATTTTCTCCACTGCATAACAAATTATGCATTTGGATAACAAAGTTATGCATCTATAACAAGTTATGTAACCATTGTTTTGGTTGATTTTAGTGCGTACATAAAAAAAAATTAATGCATAATGCAGTATGCATCCATATTTACGGATGCATAACAGGTTATGCATCCATTTTCTTGACTGCATAACATGTTATGCAGATATTATTATAGGTGCATAGCGTGTTATGCAGCCTTTTTTTTTGTTGGTTTCAATACTAACAAAAAGTAGCTGCATAACGTGTTATGCAACCATATTCTGTACTGCATAACAAGTTATGCAAACAAAAAAGGCTGCATAACTTGTCATGCACCTACAATAATAGCTGCATAACGTGTTATGCAACCATTTTCCGGACAGCATAACAAGTTATGCAACAAATTTGCTTAAACATTACCAGGAAACAAGACAGACAAGCCTGAGAGGGTATGATCTGCCGAAAGAATGAGTTAACACGCTGACACCAGAAGTGACACTTGTAAGAGCATCAAACTCACTGGAATTTAAACTAATAAATGCTAATAGAAACCACCGCGTAAAACTTAAGAAAAATACTTAAACTGATCAAGGCACCACCACCATTGCAGCTAAACCAAAACTATTCATTCTTCTTCTTCTTCTACTCTTTCTCACCATGGCTTGTAAGAGTAATAACAGTAACAATAAGGATGATGATAAACAGCAGCAGGTGGTGCAGGGGCAACTTTATTCCCCTGAATATGCAATCCAAGTAGACATGAAAGAAAAACATGATCTTTCTTCTACTTCTAACAATGTAACTTCATCAGAAAACAAAGACACTACTAAGCAACAGCAGGAGGAAGTAGGGCAAGGACAGCTTTATTCTCCAGACTATGCAATCCCTGTCCGAGGAGGAATGATCAAAGAAAAACACCAATCATCTAAGACAGCAGATGACAACACCAAAAGCAAAAGTAACCAACAACACCCATCCTCCTCTAAGCTCTAGGCTATCGTCTTAACAAGCATCGTTAACATATGTGCAGTTAGCTTCTAAGTTGCAGGTCTATGTCTTTAGCTGATGAGCCCAATGCATAACAGTAATGGACCTACCCTCCTTTCAACTATCTACATAATGCATCAACATTTTAAAAACATTGCAAGTACCTAGCCTAGCTTTCCAGATATACCACCAACAGGGAATCATACACAATCGAGGCCAATAAGTATCATCAGTATGAGAGGTCCTGTAAATGTCAGATTAAGATTCTATCTAAGTTTCAACTTTCGTCCAAATTCATATGCAACACAAACTCTTAATTCGTACTACAGAAGTGTGATTCGCCACTACCAAGGATGAGGCCTTGGTCAAAAGTAATCACCAAATCATATATTCGATGATATTTTGTGTCAGTCTTCCCCTGTAACGATATGAAAACGTTATATGCTCATTTTGCACTTGGCAGTAGGAATCTGATGATTATAAAACCATCGTGGCACGCTTCGTTTTATGATAGAAAATAAAGATACGTGGGCTGGTTAAATCAGGGTTTAAATTACCACCATCAACTAAGTTCACAGAACCTATCTCTTCATTAGATTTCTGAGATAATCCATCTGCTGCTGGTTTAATTTTCGCTATATTAAAGAACCCACAATCAAAATATAATAAAACAAGTAGATGGAAACAAACAAACGGAATATAATAGAAAAAAGTGATTTTGGTTACCTTGAAGAATAGTGCCACAACCACCACATTGATATACAGGAGAATTGGGTGGTTCAGTTAAGATTTTATTGCACTTGGGGCAACGAACTCGTCGAAACCATACTTTCATGACCTAACTTCAATTTCCTCTCATAACTCGAATAATTAAATCCAAATTCAACAGAAACCCCTTTTGATTTCTTCTCGTATCACGTCTAAATCGACCTGAAATCACCAGCAGCAACCGTTGTTCTTCTTTGTCAACCAAATAACAACTTCAATAATCATCAAGAACCCCATCAATCTCTCGATCTTCATCTTCTATGCCATCTGCCATACCTCGAATCTTCCATACAATCCACGGAACCTAGTTCGTAAAGCTCCTCCAAAGGAAACGAAGAAGAAATATCAACGAAAGTATAATTTTAGAAAATTTGGGTGAGCGAGTAATTTTTGGAGGAAAATTGGGCGCGCGCCTGAATTTTTTTCTCGGTGGGTTTCATAGTAGGAAAGTGTGTAAGAATGGGTCTCCCTGTAGTTTCCACTTTATATATATGTAACATGTGGGCTGCAAAATGCCCGCGATACAGGCACGGAGCTAGTAACGATATAGTGGGGACAACAGTCCCCCCTGAGTTTCTGGATTTTATATATATAGGTCTATCAAATTGGGAATATTAACGTAAAGGGGGACAAACCGCCGAGGTTAAAATTGGAATTGGAGAAAAAAATTGTTTTAATACCCGACACTTTCTATGTAGCAGCAAATAAACAAAGAAATAGGGGTTCTTCGTATCTTATTGAAACTTGAAAGTTGAAAGAGATGTCTCATGCTTGCGATCTATTTTGGAAGACAGTAAACAAGTGATTTGATTATTGAAGAAGCTAAATCTATAGTGATCCTTATTTGAGGTAGGAATTAATATGTAAATCGTATAATTATTTCTAAATAATTTATAGGATTGAGATGTTAATTTTGCTTTGATTAGAGTTTATGTTACTGGATTTTTCCTTACACAATAATTTTGTTTGTAGTGTATAATATAATAAACATGAGTATAGATCACGGATTTATGTCATGAAATCTATAATCCACAGTTTAATTTTGTTAGAAGTTTTAGAAATTAGGGGTTTTCGAAATTAGGGATTTTTTTTCTTCTTAAATTGAATTGGGGATTGTCACTTGAATGGAGATCTCAAATGGGTTTTTGTACTTTTGATAGATCATAGATGAACTCTTGTCAAATATGTTTGGATAGTTTAATGGAGTTGCATACTTGTATTGTATTGCAAAAGAAATTAAACAATCCAAATAGCTTAGGAAAAAGGGTCATGTTGTTTGATAATTAGACTAAATTAGCATTGATTCTGCCAGTTGCAACGGCTTCAGTTGAAAGACTATTTTCGTCTATGAAAATTGTGAAGAATTGATTGCGTAATCGAACGAGAGATGAATGGTTGAATGACTGCTTGCTTGCATATGTTGAAAGAGATATTCTTGACAGCATTACTGATGAAATGATTATGTTGCGGTTCCAAAAAATGAAAACACGTCGAGGAAAGCTACCCTTGAGGATGGAGGCGGGTTGATTACTACATCGTTAAAACACTAGTATTTTGAGATTTCTGTTTTTATCATGCTACATTTTACTTGCATATGATATGCTACACTAGTATTTCGAGCTTTCTGTTTTTATCATGTTATATATATTCTTTATGTTTTTGTGAAAATTTTTTTTTGTCCCCCCAACTTGAATTCCTGGCTCCGTCCCTGCCGCGATAATGCTAAAGATAGATTTGTTAATTAAGTGACACCATCGGAAAGCTACTTGTTAATCGATATGTTTATTCATATACCTATATTTTGACTGTCCACGCCTTGGATACTCTTCTTTTTCAACTTGCCGACTGTTGTTTTGTATGTTTTGCTAGTAGGATAAAAAACTCCAACGGCCACAAACATATCTCAAACCATACAACAACTTAATATAAATATATATAAACGTTGATCATGGAAACAAACATAAATAATGACTAAGCACACCAAATATACGGACTTTATAGGCAGAGGACATGTTTAAAAAATTTAGTTTGATTTATTTTTCTTGATCTAGTATTAGTTTTTAGTAGGGACCTATCTTTTAACAATTTTATACTGGTGTTAAATTCGCTCTCTCATACGATGCATTTTCTTTACCTTGTCTTATTTTCAATCCCTGCTCTGCCCACATTCTTCAGAGCCTCGAAATAGGAGGCGTGCCAGAACCAAGCTTCTAAAACCTAGTGTTGAGGTTATTAGTCCCACATTGTCTGGCATCTAAGATCCTGTGGCTTATAATCCCTTAGGGCCTCTCCACTCATTGCCAATTGGTTTTGAGTTGGATGCCCGTATTCTAACATGGTATCAGAGCAGGCTATTTGCGACGAGTCATTGACCGCGCCTTTACTCCGCGTCACCCGATTTAATTGTGTCCACGTGTTAGACCCAACGAGGCTACACGTGAGGGGGCGTGTTGAGGTTATTAGTCCCACATTGTCTGGGCATCTAAGATCCTGTGGCTTATAATCCCTTAGGGCCTCTCCACTCATTGCCAATTGGTTTTGAGTTGGATGCCCGTATCCCTTAGGTTATTAGTCCCACTTATTTTCTTATCGACTTTTTGTTCAACTGCGCAGCCTCCGTCATTCTTTGATTAATTAATTTTGTTCTCTATCTTTTCGTCATCTATCTCAATTTTTGCGGTGCAATACGGGGTATTATCTCTTTTCTCTTATCGATGGTTCTTATATACTCCATCAATGGTTGTTATTTTCGCTACTTTGGCGGTTCTCCTAATCGGTATTCTTTTTAATGGCGATGTGCTTCTTCTTATACTTCTCCAGCGTTTATTGGCTGCACTTCATCAACAACTTTCAAGGCCAATCTCATGTGATTTGCAATCCCCATGAGATTGAGGAGGGTGTTAGAGTATAGGATTGGTAATAATAAATTATATGGAAAGTTTTAGTATTTAGGGTTATATTTAGTATTTGATAATTAGTATGAATTGATTTCATTATTCTTCTCAAGTTACGGTATCGATATATATACCCTATGGGATTCTCAATGTAAATCATCCTATTCAATAATAAAAATTCTCTTTTATCTTTATATCTCAAGTTCTGACTCCTAGACTAGTTGTCTTGACAGTATACCGATCTCTAATCTCATCTCTAAAATGTAACATCCAGTCTATTTCAATAATTAAATGTTTTATTTGCACCTGAATTACAATGACGTGTACAAATTGTATTTGTCCTCTAAATTCTAAAGTTTTTTTTTTTCCTGTTACTAGCTGTGAAGGTCTGCAATCTGAGGCAAATTGCGAAAGGGGAAAAAAACACTAATTGCAATAGTAGATTTTTTTAAATGATAAACCTCAATGTACACAGATCAATGTTGGGTCATATATTCATTCCTGCAAGCCAGTTAAACATCTCCCAGATACTAATACTCCAGTTTTTTAATCAAAAGCACAAATGTGAAAATGTTCTACAAAGACCAGACAAGAGTAACAAATATTCATGCTTCATTCTGCAAGGCCACGCTCGAGACTTCACCTATGCCAGTAAACTAATCGAACTTCCATGCTTTTCAAAGAGCATAACAAAACCCACGCTTTAGCTCATTTATACACAATACACTGACAGTGATATCATTAGAAATCAAAGAATAAAATTCACGGCAACAACAACACTGAAAGAACTATTCCCAGAGTCTCTGGGGTTCATATCTCTGTCTCATGTTATAACTATCTTTCATTATGAACTTACAAAAATAATGTAAAAACAAAAGAGTTCAACAGATGCCAGATGGTGAAACAATTTAGTTGCACCAGTTCAAACATTAGATTCATGTGAATGTTAGATATCAGCACAGCGTGTTCTTGATGGATGTTACAGCAGTAACCCCAAAAAGCATAAGAACATATTCAAAATGTTCAACATTAATAAAAAATAACCTAACCATGTAAATTATAAAGTCCACTGTAATTACATACCAAATTTTGGAGACCAGACATGATGAATTGAATACATTTATGATCTATCGCATGAAGTATACAATCAAGCACATGCAAGCGTCTGAATGTATTGATAAGCAACAAGCTCTCTCGATCACCTGGTGCAATTGCTAGTTGTTGAATTTCCTTAAAGCTCATGTACTGTAGATTATAAGAAATAACAAGGGAATTCAAAAGAAGATGAAAAGATTCATCCTGCGAGTTCACATTACAGATTCATAAAATTTTGTCCCTCTGAGCCAAATAAGCATTGTTAGATATCAACATAGCGCGTACCTGAACGAATCCGTGCAACCCCCAAAAGTTTGAGAATATATTCGAAATGTTCAGCATTAATAAAGAAATATCCTCCGATGTAAATTCTAGTGTGCCCACTTTTTTTATACATACCAAATTTAAAGACCGGACACAACTTAAGGTCTAGTAAATGTAGTCCACAATCAAACACAAGTGAGTGTCTGAATGTATTGATAAGCAGCATTATCTCGATCACCTGGTGCAAGCTGTTGAATTTCCTTAAAGCTCATGTCATGTAGATCATAAGAATTAACTTTGTCTCCTACTCGCAATACCAAGTTCGGTGACTCTCCTTCTACTTCCCTGACAAGTAATACATCAAATTCATGTGATACATTCAATTCAAACCTTGCGTATGCTGTTTTTAATTCCTGAAGATTAATAATATATCTTTTGTCCCACCCTGTGTAGTCCGTCTTCATTTCCAAGATTTCAAAACTGGTAGGTGAAAAAGAATGAGTCATTATAAGATATAGGTGACCCTTACACTCCCCGAAGTATTTAACCTCCATTTCAAGCTCTTGGTCATTGACTGGCATATCCATTTCCATTCTTAATTCTCGATCAACATGGAAATAGAAAAACTCCCCCTGCGTCCAATCTGTCAATCCAATGCAATGAACCATTCCAAAACACACCGCTATCAAAGTAATAATAATGATAAGGTTTGGAGAAAACCTCTCCAGATAGCTTCCAAGTAGCTGTTGCAGATGAATATATCTCAATTTGATAATTACAATTCCCAAAATCAGGATTTGTGACCATCCAAATGCAAATAATTTTATAATGATGTGATTCGAGTGGGTCGTAAGCTAAACTGACACTACAAAGTATTTCAAAACCTTTCTCATGTTTTTGAGATTCACAAACAATTGGGCGGTACTTTCTCGTACATGGATTACAGAGGTAATAAATAATATAGTTATTGGCATGGCACCAACTCCTGCAATATATGAGACCATTGCAAGATTGTTCTCTTCATAAATATGAGATTGAGAAGAAGATAATTCTTTATTATGATAATCATATCAATTAAGTTACACTGACTCATGAATATATAGAGCTAAAAAATATATTGTGATAAAGCAAAGATCCTATACTAGGAAACAATATTTATCCTTAAATAAGGATATATGTTAACACTCCCCTCAAGTTGGTGCATAGATATCACACATGCCCAACTTGTCCGGAAAAACCAAGTATTTTTTGCTTGACACTCCATGTGTGAGAATATCGCAAGTTGTTCTTGGATCAACCAGTGGCAGCTCAATAATGTTGTTGTCAGCTTCTCTTTGATGAAGAACCATCAACCTCAACATGTTTAGTACGATCGTGCTTGAACAAGATTATGAGCAATATCACGCGCGGCTTTGTTATCACAATAAAGAATAATAGGATCCTTGAGAGAGCCCCCAAATCCTTAAGGAGAAGCCTTAACCACAAGGTTTCACAAATGCCATCGCCATACCTACTAATTCACTCTCCCGCACTTGATCGTGTAACAATATTTTGTTTCTTACTTCTCCAAGTAACTAAATTACCTCCAAAGGTAAAGTAGCACAACGGTAGAACGTACGCCATCGATTTCTCTGCATAATCGGAATCAGTATATGCCACAACCTTTCGTGGATCTTCATTTTAGAGAATAAAATTCCCTTTTCGGGACGACTTCAAATACCTCAAAATACGTAAACTGCATTCATGTGTTGTTCACCTTGGATTGTGCATGAATTGGCTAACAACACCGAGTGCATAAGCAAAGATCGGCCTTGTGTGAGATAGATACATCAATCTCCCCACAAGTCTTTGATATCTTCTTTTATCGGTAGGAACTTGATCGGGTTTAATAATGATTTACCTTTTCTTCTAAAGGTGTATGGACGGGTTGACATGTTTGACATGCCCACTTCCTTTAGCAGATCAAGAACATATTTCCTTTGTGATAAAGAAAATTCCTTCACTGGATCGAGAAACTTCAATCCCAGGAAGTATTTCAATGAACCAAGATCTTTCATTTGAAATTCCTTTGATAAGTATCTTTGCAAAGATTTCCTTTCCTCTGGATCATTTCTGTTACACCATATCATCTACATATATGATAAAGAGCAGATAATTTATCCTTCCTTTTTCTTTATGAACAAAGTATGATAAGAATTACTCGACGATATCCAAAGTTTCTCATAGATTTGGTGAATCTTCCAAACCAGGCCACAGGAGATTGTTTTAGTCCATATAATGACTTGTTTAGCTTACATACCTTCTTACCATGAGATCCTCGAACGAAATACAGGTGGGAGCTCCATGTAAACTTCTTGATTAATTCACCATGCAAGAAGGCATTCTTTACATCAAACTGGGGTGCAAAGGTCAATCCAAGTTTCGACAGCGATAACAAGATTCGTCTGAGTGTTGATTTTGCTTTCTTGGAGCAAAAGTTTCCAGTATAGTCGAGATCAAGTAAGTTTGGCTGTAACCTTTAGCAACTAAATCTTTGGCATAACGTTGATCTCACCATTTGCCTTGTATTTAATGGTGAAAATCCAACGACACTACAATTTTCTTCCTTTTGGACAATCAACATAATCCCAAGTATCATTCTCAAACAGGACCTCAATTCTTCTTCTATGGTTGCTCTCCATTTTGATCGGCTAATGCTTCTGCACATTTGTTAGGAATAAAAACAAGAGATAGTTGATTCACGAATGCCTTATTAGCTTTGAGACAAACGATGGTGAGAGACATAATGACTCATAAATTGTACTTAACCTTACTAGAGATTTCAGGTTCATATCTAGGTTTAGGAATACCTCTATTTATACGTTGTGGAAGTTGTTTCTTGATTCTTCAAGAACATCCGTAATGGTGATTGGTTTGGTGTTTCATCTTCGAGGTAACGTAGACTCGGAATCTCTTCTATCATAACCTCATCTTGAATCTCGACAAGACGATCCAATATCAGATTTCGTTTCTTCTCTTGAAGAACCTTCATCAAAAATTTTCTTGAGGTATATCATCGAATTGACAATAACGAGACATCGATTTCCGATATATCTTCATCATAGTTAAGAGTAATTTCCTTATGGTACTGAAGTTCGACTCACATGAAAATACATAGTATCTTCATGAAATACAACATCCATAGTAACAAACATTCTTTTGGTTGGAGGATGATAGCAACGATATCCCTTTTTAGTTGTTGCATATCCCACAATACACACTTGAGCTCTAGGCCAACTTATCACGTTGATTCTTGTGCGGATGAACATAAGCTACACAACCAAACACATGAAGTATGAAGATTAGGAACAGTTGGAACACAAGCTGCTTCACCAAGAGCTTGATGGGGTGTTTGAAACACAATGGTACTTGATGGCACTCAATTTATAAGATATGCTGCGGTAAGTGCCTCTCCCCAATACATCAATGGCATATGTGCTTGATATTAATGAAGCAGGACCACTTCCAATAAGTGACGATTCTTTCTCTGCTACTCCATTCATCGCCGAGGCGTATTAGAGCAAGTAGTTTGATGAATAACAAGTGTCCCTCTAAATAATGTTGAAGGTGGAATCCATATATTCACCACCGTTATCACTACGAAGAACTTGAATCTGTTTGTTGTACCGAAGTGCTAATCATCTTATGGAACTTGAAACAAGTTGGTAACTTCACTTTTGCTTTCATGAGACACCCACGTCATTCTAGTGCAATCATCAATAAAAGTAACAAACCATTTTGAACCACCGAGAGTAGTAGTTTTAGATGGCCCCAAACATCAGAGTGTATGATCATAAAAGGAAGCTGGACTCTTATTGAATGATAATGGAAAAAACACGATGGCTTTTTGCAAGTTCACATACTTCACAATGAAAACTAGAAATATCAAGTTTTGTAAACAAAACTAGAAATAATTTTTTAAATAACCAAGCAGCGCATGTCCAATCGTCGATGCCACCAACAAAATTTGAGATTTTTTGTCTCTCCCCTGAACCATCACAGAAGAGCTTGGCACTTAATTTATCCTAACTACTTGACACCAAATCCCGGATAATATAGCTTCCCACGCTTAACACCATAACCAATCGTTTGCTTATTTGTGATGTCCTTAAAAACACAACAGTCAGGCCAAAATATTACCACACAATGTAAAGTATTAGTTATTTGGGAAGCGACGGAGATTACGGTCTAATGCTTAGGGAACTACTGGGACATTTAATCTAAGTCTAAACTTTCATGAGAGATATTGACCCTTCACCATTAATTTGAGCTTGTGAGCCATTTTGCGGTAGGATTTGCTTTTTTTGTAAGGATGGTTTAGGGAAGAGACTTGTTTAGAATCGCATGTCATATGGTGCAGCAGCACCAGAATCAACTATCCATGAATTATTCGAAACAAGTGAAGAAATATTTAAAAACTTACCATCGTTACCCGTCCTGCTTACCGGCGTATATTACCATGGAATCCTTTCCTTTTCTTTGTTGAAGCCATTGGAGCACCGGAATTCTTCTTTGTCTCCTTCTTCCTCTCCATATGTTGATCCCACCAATCCGGATATCCAACCAACTCCGAAACACATGTCGGTTGTATGTCCAGCATTGATTACAATGTGTACACTTAAGTGATGACTTGTCCACCTCGGTCTTTGAGTATCTATGAAAAGACCCCTTTGATTGTACTTCGAGGTTTCGAGTTGCCATAGCGAAGAGGTTCAACTTCTTAGATTCTTTTGTCATCGTTGTACATCGAACATGATTCACGACGAACAAGTGAATAACATGATTCCAATTGGAATAGGATCCTTTCTCAAGATTTCACCACGGATCGCATCAAAACTTTCATCTAATCAAAGGGAATATATGCACCTTAGGCGTATTGATTTTGATAAGCTTAGACATCATTAGATTCTCCATAACCACCTTGTCACGATGATCCAACTCTCCAAAGATTTAGGTTAGTTCTCCATAATAAGTTGAGAGCTCCGCCATTTTGATTTGCCGAAACGCTCGAAGGTTTGGTTTAGAGTAAACACCGTATCTCATCATATCCATCATAAAAGGCTTTAGATAATGCATCCCAGATCTCTCTAAGCGGTAGGTAACCGAATATATCTCTTCATGATTTCCGTGTGACATAGACATCAACAACCATCTCTTGACCTTTTGATTATCTACGTGTGCCACTTTTCATATTTTTGGATCTTCCTCGAGGTTTTCTTGTTCTTCCCATAATAAAAGAAGTTTTTTCTTTTTTCAAGCCAATATGCATCTCCATGATTTGTGACCACAAGTCATAGTTTGTTTCATCAAGAACAATCCCAGGCTTGAATGATGCACCTTGATTGAGCGATAATAGAGCATTTGTTTTCATCCGCCCTTTTTGTTTTAGATTTATTTTGGTATAATTCTGAATCACTACCCATGATTCAAGAACCCTAGCTCATAGATACCATCTTCATAAATATGAGATTGAGAAGAAGATAATTCTTTATTATGATAATCATATCAATTCTGGTTACACAGCTCATGAATATATAGAGCTAAAAATATATTGTGATAAAGCAAAGATCCTATATACTAGGAAACAATATTTATCCTTAAATAAGGATATATGTTAACATGTTCGATCCTTATACCTAATGGATCGTTAATAAAACCAAGGGTTTTGAAGGGGAGAGAGGATGAGGATCCATCAAGGGGAACATATTCGAGTTCTGGGGAAGCACCAACTCGCCTTGAAGATTGTATGTACAGGCCTTGAATTGAAAGCGAGTTTTGAAGATTGTATTTGTTAATAAAAAATGGATCAGAAATTAAGGAAAACCATTGTTGCGATATGGATTTAAATAGTAGTAGAGATTTTACTGGTAAGTATAATAAAATCTGAGTTAACATATCAACATTGCTACCAATAATAGATGCTGCTGCTGAAGATTTTTTTTTTTTTGATTGGAAATAGAACTTTATTAAGAAAAAGCAAGGTATTACATGACTTTATCCTTCTCCAGTTTTCCTAATAAGAATTCTGGTGGATAATCATAACTTAAAGAGATATTGTTTGTTCTTGACTTCTTCGCTAGAGAATCCGCTACCTGATTAGCTTCTCTTTTAACATAACAACAAGACCAACTAGAATAAGTTTTGAGAATAGAAATGCAATCTTGAACCACACTATTTGTGGTCCAATTTATTGAGCCAACAATACCATTAATAGCATTTATTACATTAAGGATGTCTCCTTGAGCACGATTTTTGTATGTCCTTTCCTTTAGCCCATGTGATTGCCTCTAGAGCTGCACAGCCTCCACTTCGCTCCTCATCTACGCTTTGTTGATCCCTCCCTTGGCTTCACGAAGGCACTGTGTCATCACGAATGATTAGTCCAAAACCCATTGGTTGTTGTGAGTAAACGAAGGAGGCATCAAAGTTTAGTTTCAAAACAGCTCTATTTGGTGGTTGCCACTTAACGAGGTTGTTCTGGCGCCTTCTCTTATTCATCGGTAAAATAGCATGTTCACAATCATTTATAAATTCTTTAACGGTATAAATGAAAGTGGTTGGATTAAATTGCATTTTGTCAAAGACAATCGCATCTATGCTTCCAAATCCACCAAAGTACACAGCAGTGTACCTTATTCTCGCCGCATTCCACTCCGTCCCCGAAATTATTAGCATTGAATAAATCGATAGCCGGGCAAAGATTAGTATGTGTCATTCCACTCATCTCTGCAAATTATTAGCATTGATGATTGGCAAACCATAACCTTTGAGATATAGGGTAATCCAAGAATAAATGCTGACAAGTTTCATCATTAGATTTACATTGTGGACATAGAGGATCAATGTTAGCAACAACTTTTATGAAGAGTTTATCTCTAGTTGCAACACAATTATGCATTATTCTCCGAGATAAAGTGAAGAACTTTAGGGCGCTTGAACTTTCCATAGTTTCCTCAAGGAAATAGAGTACCACCGAGTTTTGAAGTGATTGAATATATTGAGATTCATGAAGTAAATATTGTAGGCAAAGACAACAAGAAAAACTACCATTTCTAGTGCCTAACCATCTAAGTTGATCTTTACCTGTATAGGTAATTTAATCTTCTCAATATCTGATCAACAACATCAGATGTGAAAAGAGCTCTCAACATATTAATATCCCAATTTCTAGTATCAATATCTATAAGTTGGGAAACTTTAGACATTAAACTAGAAGACATAGCACTAGGGACATGTTTTCCTAGACTAGGAACCCACACATCCTTCCAAATATTGATATCCCTACCATCTGCTACTTCCCAACAAGAATGTTTTTAACTATTTCTAAACCCTCACAGCTGCTGCTGAAGATGGATACTCATAATTCTTGCAATTAGAAAGAGAAGTCATCTTGAAAACTATTGCAATCAGTAACAGTTACCTGACATGAAAGCTCATGACATCTCCCTTATATATCAAGCCTCCTCTCTCCGTCCAAGTTACATAGCCGAAGTCGAAGAATTTAGGGTTCGGGATTTTTTGTCCAGCGGGCAAAAAATATAATTAGTGAAACATTACTTCTTTTTGTCCATAGGCAAAAAATATAATTGTGGAAGCAAGTACTTCTAGATGTTTTTTTTTTTTTTTTTTTTTTTAGAAAAAAAAAAAAAACCCATGGCAGACTAAATTCTCAAGTTATTCTATTAATTGCGACCTGTGTATATTTGCAACATCAGGCCACCCTTGTACGCTGTAAGCAGCCTAGTATCAGCATAATGGGATGTTAACGAAGGATCAAATTATGAAGGATCAATTCTAAAAGTTAGAATGTAACGTTAAATAAACCAGGGGGTTGAGTTTGTATAACTTAGTGGTAGTGGTACTCGTTCTCGGCTTGCAAAAGAAAATCAGGCTTCGAGCTAAAGTAGTGTACTGAACTTACAGAAGTAGTGATAGACAAAAAAATTAAACCAGGGACGAAAATATTGGGTGCGCTAGTTCATAACAGTGTTTTCAAAGGTAACGCTAGATATGAGATTTAAAAAATAATAGAAAAAAGAGAACTAACTAGAATGATGCTAGACATATCAATCAAGGGTGTCCTATTAAACATATCGGGCAGATAAGGCTTCAATCTGCCAGTCAGTTACTCGTGAATCATCTTTGGTAATTTCCTCATTTCGTGAAACATAAAAGTTA